>JABSTQ010011417.1:0-1238775 GCA_013358835.2 Ixodes persulcatus
TGTAGCTGTTTATGAAAATAAATTATCCCTTTGCATAAAATAAAATTCTCCTAACCTAGACATGCTTGTATCAAGGTCTGGCCACACTGTCCACAAAGTCGAACCGATCGAATCTGGTTAAAAGTTTGAAGGTTCCTCGAACCGGTTCGAACCATTCGAACCCCGAAAGTTCGAACTAAAAATCCGGTTTTACCAAAGTTTGCAACACTCCTAGCTACAAGTAGGGGTACGTGTCGCGAACCGGTCGAGGTTCGAGTTCGACCAGGTTCAACTTTTTCTAACTTCTTGTGAAAAGTTCGACAAAGGTTCGACTGCTATGCGCATGCGCGACAGGCTGGCCAGTTGGCTTCGGAATGGATGGTGATCAAGGACGTACACTGATCTCTATGCGGCCACTGGCGGCCATCTTTAGGTAGAGTTATATTACCTCTAGCCAAGGTACAGCTGCTGCAGCCACTATCGTCCATCCATGGCAGACGGCGTTGTGGCAGTTGTGGTGGCAGGCTGCCATCAAAATAGCGTGGGTGATATTCCGTGATTGATTGAAATTGTTTGACGAAACATGTTTTTGAAACCCGGCATGAACGGTAGGCCGGTCTTTGAGGAACCGGTGAAAGTTTTACGAAATCGCGCAGCACCGGGGAAAAGCAGCACAGCACGCATCGAAAGTCGCATCGAAAGAAGCATCGAAAGCAGACGCCGGTACGTAGTCTGCTTTCGATGCGAGCTGCGCTGCTTTCCCCCGGTGCTGCGCTTTCGTAGAACTTTCGCCGGGTCCTCAAAGATCAGGCAACCGTTCACGTTGGGTTTCAAGAATCTGCTTCGTCGAACAACTTCAATTAACCCATTCACAACCAAAGCCGGCAAATCGCCGGGCATGCCGTCAGGGGCCATATTGCCAAAGCCGGCGATTCGCCGGTCTGCATGAATTTCTGTTTTAAAGAGCCATTCATAGATGGCGCGCTATGTAAACTTGGGGTAGTGTAGTTGGATACATTGCCAACAGATGGCAAGGGTCGTTCTGCTCGCTGTGTTTGTTTGAGCTTGTTCTTTTGTGTGTCGTCCTCCCCGCTCGATCGCTGCCTGCTTGGAGAAGATGGCAGCGTCCAGTGTATGGTGTGGCCTTTCTGACGATGAAATCATAGATATCCTCTTCAACAGCGATGATGACGGGACGTCTGGTGATGATAGTGAGTTTTCCGAGCCTTCTGTCGACGACGGTAGCGATTCCGACAGCAGTTCTGAGTCCGGATCATGACAAGAGCGTACTGGTTGGGCGATGCCTAAGCGACTGATGGAGTGCTTCGATATCTTTCATATGAGGAAGAATCTGTGAGGGCCTAGTGATTTAGACTTAAATGAACCACTTAAGCATATAAATAAACATGTTTTCTTGTTTTCTGCACTGAGTTTTATTGTAAAAGGTTATTATACAAGCAAAACAGTAACGCCTAGTGTGGCCCTGTTTTAAGAGAGAAACGTGCGGTACGGACGGCCCGGCAGCGCGTGACGCATGCGGTAGCGAATGGGTTAAGCACGAAATATCACCCACGGTACAGTGTACTAGATCTACGGCTATTTTATCGCAGCCTGCCGCCATTACGCTGTCCGCCATATTACTATGATGGCTAGAGATGATATAACTCTACCTAAAGATGGCCAACCATGGCCGCATTCTGGTCAAACGCAATCCAGCAATTGTCATTGAGATCAGTGAGGACGTATGGTGATGGAAGGGATAAAATAAATGCAGCACTGATTGGTTATTTCAGGTAATACAGGTCAAAAATTAAGTTAATAACTTCTTCAGTGATTAGAATTAGTTTATTTTAATTGCAACTGTTCATAAAATTAAAATAACCCTTTGCATAAAAAAATAATTCTCCAACCTAGACATGCTTGTATCAAGGTCTGGCCACACTTCCACAAAGTTGAACCCTCTGATCAGTAGGGGTGTCACAAACTTTTGTCAAACCGGATTTTTAGGTCGAACTTTCGGGGTTCGACTGGGTCGAACCGGTTCGACGAACCTTCGAACTTTTCACCAGATTCGACTGGTTCAACTTTGTGGACAGTGTGGCCAGACCATGATACAACCATGTCTAGGTTTGGAGCATTGTTTTTTATGCAAAGGGTTATTTTATTTTATGAACAATTGCAATTAAAGGCAACCAGTTCCAATCACTGAAAAAGTTAACTTAATTTTTCTGTACTGTATTAACTGAAATAACTAATCAGCGCTGCGCTCAGTTCATCCTTTAGCCATCAGCATCCAATCCAAAGCCAACTGGCCATCCTGTCGCGCATGCGCACACGAGTCGAACCTCAATACAAGGTTCGTCGAACTTTCCACTAAAAGTTCGAAAAAGTCGAACCTCGTCGAACTCGAACCTCGGCCGGTTCGCGACACCCCTACTGATCAGTGGTTGAACCGGTCGAATCTGCTTACAAGTTCAAAGGTTCATCGAACCAGTCAAACCCCGAAAGTTCTACCTAAAAATCCGGTTCGACAAAATTTTGCGACATCCCTACTATAAACGGTTTTGGGGCCTTCCTGTGATGACTAGATCCAAAGCGACTGTAGGCTGTAGCAATTTATTATTACTTGAAACAATCTTGCCCTTTCTCGAAGGCCAGGGAGCGCTAAAAAAAAGCTATAAAAAATTTGCTAATATTGTTTCCTATACCCTTATAATCCTTTTGTTTGTGTCAATAACTAATCATCGACTTTTTTACCACAAAATATGTCATACTTTGAGCACTATATAGCTCCTTCGAAGCAGAGTAGTGCAATCCTTTGATCCGCGTGTTCCACCGACAACATGGCCGACAGAGCAGCGCGGCGCGAGTCACGTGGTACTCAGGGTTCCAGGAGGCGGCCCGCCCTATGGGAGAATACATGGAGATCGACTCAACACGGCTGATTAAAAAATAAACGCCAAGTTCACACTTTTTGAAACTAGTCTGTCGTGAAGTTGGTAAAGCACTAAACACTTTATCAAAGTTTTCATAATATCGGATGCGTGTGGAAATTTTGAGAAGGCAATTTCCAAAGCAATGGCGTTTGAAGCAGACGATTTTTGTAGGCAGCGGAGACGGACTTTCTGGGTTGGCCGGAGCGGGTCACGGGGACGGTGCGACGTCGCTGTGACGTCGCCGCATCGTCTGCTGCATGATGCCGCTCAGGCAATTTTAAAAACAAAATTACGCCCTTACATGGCACGCAACTTAGCGCAAATTATTCTAAAATGTTCCTTTATTATGTCAAAAACTATTCACGTTCTGTACATCCCCACAATATTAAAGAAACAACGGTTTTCTCACGTTCCCCATGCATTTCTAATCGGAGTTGGAACCCCCGGGCGTCCGCCGCTAGTCGCCGGGAGATGGCGTTCTAGATTGCGCTGCTCTGCTCCGAAGGAGCTATATAGTGCTCTAGTCATACCTATTGTGCTGTTTTGCAACATACAAGTATAAGAAAGGTTGAGAACAAGGTGTAGTACTTGGCTTGTCCAGATGTTCGCTGAATGCTCATGTAGGGAACATTTACAAGAAAGTAGTTCATTTGTGTAATAATCAAAGCAAAAGAAGATACGGCAGAAATTTAAATGTTTTACAGTATAAACTGCATACAATTCAACATGGCATAATAATAAAATTTTGGGTGAAATTACTTTTTTATGTCAATTAACAGGAACTTATCAGCAGGATTCAAGGTGTCATATGTAAAGCCTGTTAAGAATGGAACCTTCGGCAACCTTCTTCCGAGTTTCAACGCTGCGGAAACGAGTCACGATCTGTTCAGGACTGTCGCCCACCTGTCGGAGCCTGCCCAAAACGAGTCTCAACGCGTCCGTGACATCAACGGGACGTGTGTGTGTGTGTGTGTGGGTTTGTGCGCTCCGGAAGGGGAGAGAGGCATGACCTAACTGCGGAGAACCATGGCTACGACGCACTTCTGGCTACGACGCGGCGGTCTTTGCTGCAACGCACTTGGCGGTGGTTGGCTACTCGCACCTGCTGCCCTGGCGGAGAGTGAGGGAGAAAACGGACCCTTTATAAGGCGGAGCATGAGGCTGCTCCGTGGTTCTCTCGGATTTGGACGACTGTATCGCAACCATGTAATTAAACCGTTCGTTACGTTACCGATTCTCCCACCTCCACTGGACCCCTGGGTTCTTCACTTCGGGGAATGGTCGTCGTCAAAGGCCAGGAAGCCTCCGGACGTGCGGCTTAAACCCCGCCTCTAACAAGCCCCATTGTTGCCTCAGCCATAAGATAGAGGCAACGTTACTAAAACCCTCAGTTGGGAAACTCGCTTTTGAAACCTGGGCCGCTGGCGTCCACCGAGACCGAGCTAAATACGATAACAGCGCCACCCTTTAGCGACGAGTTGAAACATCAAAGTTGCTTTACATAGCTACTGCGAGATGGCCCTGCGAGGTGGCGCCACCGGCCCTTGCCCGACTCGACGTGCAGCCGTACAGTTCCCGGAGTGGACGCTGCGGAAGAAATGGCGGCGTTGCAATCGCCATTAGCTCGGTTCTCGAGCATGGAACGGAGACACTTTCTTAAAGCATGCTCTATGGCAGTTTCCCAACTGAGTGGTTCTAGTAACGTTGGATAGAGGTAACTAAAAGTTGACATAATCCCAAACAGAAAGGTTCCAAAAGTTAGAACCGGTTATGCTGTTGGAGGTCACTAAGAAAGAAATGCACCAGAACAGTGGTGCTGCAGCTATTAATAGAATGGCAGTAGAAACAGCTGATAATGTTTACAAGCAACGAAACTCAATAGAGGTGCCTCCATTGCTCCACATGTGAACAAACACTGGACAGGCAGCAAATCAGGGAAACACAAAACAAGTCGTCAACACAAAACTTCTCCACAGGCATCACAACACAAATTCCTCACGTGTGTCTATTCTGATGCCCGTTCAAAGTGTATCTTTCTGCAAACCTTTTTCTGCAGGCTCTGTAAGAGTATGGTCACTCCCCCTTGTGAGTTCTCTCGTGCCTTAGCAAGTGGCATCCCTGCACAAATGCCTTCCCACACGTGCTGCACTGGTGTGGTCTTTCCCCCATATGGACCCTTCTGTGACGCACAAGGCTACTCTTGTCTGGAAATGCCTTCCGGCAGATGTCACAGTGAAACGGCTTTTCGCCCATGTGAGTCCTAACATGAATCTGCAAGTCAGTATCCCGGATGAATGCTTTCCCACAGACAGAGCAGCTGAAGTGCTTCTCTCCCGTGTGACTTCTTTCATGCCTGGTTACGTTGCCTGCATTACGGCTGGAGTAAGGGCAAAGGCGACACTGGTGTGCGTCCTCCTGTGGCCAAGTGTTGGGCTGCTGGACGTCCCACTCGTATTTCAAGGAAGAGGGCCCAGCCTTGTCATCGGAGTGAATTCCGTCGTCCCACGAATCTGTCTTTGCCGACACTGTATGGGAGACACAGTAAACAACGTTTTTTCTTCAACTTCAAGAGGCTTCTCTGAGCTCAGACACAAACATATATTCACTTAGACCAGCTTGGCTAACATATGCTGCTTTTTAGCACAAAGTTGAGCACATGTTCCAAAGATTCTTGGCATTGGTCCTTTCGAACATGAAATCATGGAACAGCTAAAGTCGGCAAACACGGATGGTAATTAAAAGGCACTTGCCATAAGAGTGATGTTGCTCTTAAACTACACAAAATGAGTATGCATACTCCCAGAGTTCTAATGTGCCTTTCACTAATTCAACTCGGCGAACACCAATATGCCACAAGCAACAATGAGCAATGCAAGTGGCACTCACAAGTGGAAGCCAGTTGTTGTGGCAAAGGCTGAACGACCACATTGCTTAGGAAAGATGCTTGTCCCAAACTTTTTCTGCTTGTACGATTCAAACAAGAAAGCATGGACGACCAGCAAGATATTTGAAAGCTTCCTGGAAGGATTGGACTGTTTCTTGAAAACTGGGGAGCAAAGGGCCATGCAGTTGATTGATAGCACATTGTGCCACACTGCTCGTGAGAATTTTGAGAACCCGATCTTTCCAACCAATACGACTGCCAAAATATGGCCATTGGAAGCAGGAATTATTCGAGCAGTGAGAGCCCATTACCAAAGCGAACTTGTGTGGCATGCAGCTCGCTGAGGCTAATTGAGACGGCGATCGCTTTCCTGGAGCAGGAAGGGTTTGCAGAACGTGCCTGGTAGCAGGCATCTTGCGCTTTTTGGATCAAGATGTAGCCAGAAAGGCGTCTGTGCAGACCAGAGTCCCTGGATTTTTTTCAATATAAACTGTCTTGTTCTGCCACACTTGTTGATTATTAGCGATGTTGACCTTGATTCGTTATTATGAACAACTCACATTTTGGAAGATATCCCAGGCGAAGATCAGTCCACTTCCAGCTGGATTATGCAACTGGAAATGAGGCAGTCCAGCTGGATTCCAGCTGGAATGCCTCATTTCTAGTTCCATAATCCAGCTGGAAGTGGACTGATTTTTGCCTGGGATTTCTAGGGGAAAGGTGGCGTCCATATTAATGACACGAGGCTGTAGCAGAAAACCAAAAAAAAATCGAAGGGGTTTGAAAAAAAGGAACCTTGCAACAGGGAAACTGCACAATACTTCAACCTCTCGTGCGAGTTCTTTTCTGGACTCATCAGGGTCTACCTGTGATGCGTCAGGATTCAAAGGGACTGTAGGCTGCAGCAATTTATTATTGCCTGACACAATGCTCATCCTTTCTCAAAGGCCACAACAGAAAGGGCTCAGAAAACTATAAAGAATTTGCTAATAGTACTGTTGCTTATGCCCTTATAATTATTTGTTTGATTCAATAAGTCGCATAACCGTCCACTTCTTTTTCCACAAGATATGTTGCACCTATTGTGCTGTTTTGCGACATACAAGTAGGGATGTCGCGAACCGGTCAAGGTTCGAGTTCCACCAGGTTCGACTTCTTCAAACTTTTAGTGAAAGGTTCGACAAAGGTTCGACTGCTATGTGCATGCGCGACAGGCTGGCCAGTTGGCTTCGGATTGGATGGTGATGGCTGAGGGATGAATTAAGGAGGCCCTGCAAGGACATTTTACTGGTTCTTAATTTGCACCGAACCTGAGCGCACTGAACGTAGTAACTTAATGAAACTTTTCTTGAATTTCACTTTACTTTAAAAGTTAAAGGCAAATTAAAATTACAAAAACAAGCAAAGAATAACCTCCTTCATGATGTCCTTGGTCCTGGCTTGAGTGGCCGTGAACTATACTTCGTTTCACCTTATGTGCGAGCGAAGGCAAAGCTGGAAGCGCGAGCACGAAAGCTCCGTGCGTTCAGGCTTTGCTCGAGCGCGCGAGCTGGGGAGAAATGCAAAAAGCGCTGGTCTCGCGCTTCCAGCTTTGGCTTCGCTCGCAGATAAGGTGAAACGAAGTATAGAGGAGGGGTAGTGAGCTCAGCGAGCACTCACGGCTGCCGTACCCTGTGTCGACGGCTCGAGAGGGCGCCACCAAAGCATGTTCTGGATAGGCTGTATGAAGCGGGCAGCCAGGGCGGCTCGCATTGCATTTGCTGCGCGATTAAATGACACTTCATTGGCCACAAACGACAGCAAACTTGGGGTAAAGATCAGTTCAGAACGGGAGTCACTTCGCGCTGACATACAGCCAAACGGCCAGACCGCAAGCCAAACCTGCTGTCAAAGGCCTTTGGAACGCTCGGAACCGGTCAGATCCTCGAGACGGTATACGACCGGAGCGCCGCCGCGTACATTCGGGATCTTTCTATGCTCGTCGCCCGTCGGTGCCTGATCACACTACCCCTTTCTAGTATGCACCGCCTTTTCCTCCGCTTGGTGGCAGGTATGTCGACGAGTAATTCTTGCTTCTGTACTTTATAAACTGAATTTTTCTTTTCTGATCTAAAATACTGAACAAAAACTACTTTCATACATAATTGAAACGGTTCGTGCCACTTATATTTTGTATTTCAACTAAAGAAGCTTTTAGCGACTCTGACCAGTAGTAAGGCCAGGACCAAAGACGTCACATATCGCGCGCTTTCGGCACCGCGGGTCACCCCCGTAGGTGGAGGAGGTTTCCGCGTCGTCCGGTTAAAACATGACACACTGATATTTAGTTACTCTCTCAGTGCCCGCTGGCTTGCCCGAACCCCGAGGGACTGTGGAAATCGCAAAAAAAAAGGTAGATGCTTAAATACGATTGCAGGGCCCAGGGCAGCACTGATTGGTTATTTCAGCTAATACAGTACGAAAAATTAAGCTATTAACTTCTTCTGTGATTAGAATTGGTTTCTTTTAATTGCAACTGTTCATAAAATTAAAATAACCCTTTGCATAAAAAAAATTATCCAAACCTAGGTCGAACCGGTCGAATCTGGTTAAAAGTTCGAAGGTTCGTCGAACCGGTTCGACCCAGTCGAACTCCGAAAGTTTGACCTAAAAATCGGGTTCGACAAAAGTTTGCGACACCCCTACATACAAGCATAAGGTTGAGAACAAGGTATAGTAAGGTATAGTACTTGGCTTTTCTCTATGTTCGCTGAATGCTCAAACAGCGAAAGTAGCCAAAAAGACTATGAAACATTTACAAGTAGTTTATTTGCGATCCACTCGATTGACTACATAACAAAAGCGAGAGTAGGGCAGAAATTTGAATGTTTCACAATATAAGCTGCATACAATTCAACATGGCACAATAATACAAATTTGGGGTGAAATTACTCTTATATGTCAATTAACAGGAACATTTTGGCAGGATTCAAGGTGTCATATTGTCACGGGTGGTGACCAGAATAACAATAAATAAACAGGAAGAAATAAACGTTTAATGTGGCGAACTTGTGCTGAAAACAAAAAGGGAATAGAAATTAATAACAAAGCGTCGCGAGCGTCGAAGTCGGCCAGACAGCAGAGTCGAGCGCTGGGGCGAAACTGACTGCGGCTCGCCACGCGGAGCCCCTTATGTACATGCGTGGGTTTCTGGAATAATCGGCGTAGAAAGTTCGGCGCGTAGAACATTCGGGCCTCGAGCAAGCAACACGGTTCTCGAATTTACCAGAACATTTACGTCAGAGTCCACAAAAGTACGTCCCCACGGCCAGGAATCGAACCCTAGCTTTTCGCGTGGGAGGCAGGTGTGATAACTATGTAAAGCCCTATTGTCGCCTCAGCCATGATAAGAGAGAGGCAACTGAAACTTGACATAATCCCAAACAGAAAGGTTCCAAAAGTTGGAACCCGTTACGCCTTTGGGGGTGGGTCACTAAGAGAAAAATGCACCAGAACAGTTATACATGCCTTGCACGTAACGTCATATGGCTTCGTACCAGCCGCCATTGCTCCGTACCATGCACATGTGCCTGTCCCTTCTGCAGCATACATTTCACACAATGGAATTTGTTATTCTCGGCAAGCCTTGTTGAGAAGAACAAATTCGACGGTGCGAAATGTACGCTGCAGAGGGTATCAGGAGCATGGTACGGCGCAATGGCGACTGTGTGACGTCAATGCAAGCCATGCATTAATAGAATGGCAACAGAAACAGTTGATGTTTACAAGCAACGAAACTCAATAGAGGTGTCTCCATTGCTCCACATGTGAACAAATACTGAATGGGCAGCGAATCATGGAAACACAAAACAAGTCAACACAAAACTTCTCCACAAGCATCACGACAGAAATTCCTCACGTGTCTACTCCAGTGGTGTTCCATACCACGTCAAAGAATTCCCTTTCTTGGGTACAAAATTCCCTATTTAAGGTACTTTTTCCCTGCAAAGTTTCGAAATATCCCCACATATTTCCCTGCATTTTGTTACCTTTATTTTCGCATCAGCTGATTTCTGTGCTCATGCAGGCCACTTTGCGCACATTTTACCACAAAAGCTGCGTGAAATCGCATGTTTGAAGAGAAGAAAATGTTACTGCCTTGCCGAAAAACCCAGTATAACTTTTCGCTATGTGACTTACGAAACTGGGATTTCAGGTTTCCAGAAACAATTCCAGTCAGATTTCCAGTTTCATAAGTGAAAAGGTATACTGGCTTTTTGGTGAAGTGGGCAGTTTATATTGACTAAATAATATAACCTTTAACAGTGTTTGGTAAAGTACATCTAAAACGTTTTTGATGTAAAGTGCAAAGCAAATGAGAAAGTACATACTTGAAGTAAAGTAGCAAGTGCACTGGGTGCAATTTACTCGAAGTAAAGTACTAAAAATATGATGTACTTCCAAAGTAAAGTAAAACTTCAGTCTTTCTTCGTCCTTGCCAGTCGCGTTGTTTATATAATGATTACGTACCAACTAGCCCAGATTTCCATTTTACTTTTAAACACAGTCTTTCATGGGGGTAATCGAGGGTGCATCAGTTATTTTCAAAAATGGCGGCGAATGTTGGATAAAGTCAAGTGACCACGGAGTAGTCGTTTCACTCTCGCTGACAAACTATTTAACACCATCAACCTATAAGGCACTTATTTGCATCGGTCTTATAGCAACCATTACTTCAGACAAAAAAAATGACCAAATGACATCTTGAAAAACGATAACGTGTTTTCACATAATACGCTTTTTTTTTAAATATTCGGAGACTGTGTTTTGAAGTCAGAAGTAGTACTTTTTCTCAAAAAGTTTCGGAAAAATTACCTTAAATAAAATACAAGTACATACTCAGAGAATGTACTTCAAGTTAAGTACAAGTTCTCTAAACGTATACTTGAAAAAGAGTCGATCAGACAACTCTTCTTCCTACACCACAACTTTCTTTCTAGAAATTTTTGGACCACACAACATTCTTTGTGGGGTTTAGTTCCCTCTAAAGCTTTTCCCGAATTCTCTCGTTAATCCTTAACATTCCCTGCAATAGGGTTAAAATTCCCATTTCCTTTTTCAACAAAACTGAGACCGGAAATTCCCCAAAAAAGGGAAAATTCCCTGCATGGAACATCACGGGGAATCTACTCTTCTGGTGCCTGTTTAAGGTGTATCTTTTTGTAAACGTTTTTCTGCAGGTTGTGTAAGTGTATGGTCACTCAGCCTTGTGAATTCTCTCGTGCCTTAGCAGGTGGCCCCCCTGCACAAACGCTTTTCCACACGTGCGACACTGGTGCGGTCTTTCCCCTGTATGGACCCTTCTGTGACGGGCAAAGTTTGTTTTATCTGAAAACACCCTCTGGCAAGTGTCACAGCAAAATGGCTTTTCGCCCGTGTGACTTCTTTCGTGCCTGGTTATGTGGCCTGTGTTACGGCTGGAGTAAGGGCAAAAGCGACACCAATATGGCTCCTCCCGTGGCCAAGTGTTGGGTTGCTGCACACCCAAGTCGTCTATCAAGGAAGAGGGCCCAGCCTTGCTGTCCTTGGAGTCAACGCCATCGTCCCACAAATCTGTCTTCGTTGACGCTGTACGGGAGACACGGCAAGCAATGTTCACAGTTATTTTCCCCAACTTCAAGATGATTCTCTAAGCTCCGACACATACACTAGACCAGCTTGGCTAACATGCACTGCCTTTTTGCACGATGTTGAGCACATGTTCCAAGATTCTCGGCATTGGTCCTTAAACATGAAATCGGGAAACAGAGTTGGCAAACACGGATGGCAAGAAAAAGGCACTTGCACCGCAAGAGTGATGGTGCTTTACACTCCACAAAAAGAGTAGGTAGGCATACACCCAGAGTTTTAATGCGTCTTTCAGGGATTCAACTTGGCAAACACCAATATGGCCACGAGCAACAATGAGCAAACTTGATTCTTCGAGTAGCCCAAATTGTTTCTTTCAATTTGCAAACCCCGTTATAATTTTCACCTATGATAATTTAAGAAGCAGCAACCCATTATAAAAGCATAAAACAGGGAGGACAGGACAAAATCACACATGACTCGAGGAAACAAACACTACTTCCAGTACGCTCCCAGCAGGGGAATCTTTTACAATTTGCAGTCAAACACTTGCAAAAGCAACAACAGGAAAACATCTGCGTCAAAACGATTTTGTTGACACAAGTGCAACTGTGCCAGATGGGATCATGCAGTTGGGGTAAACGGAAGGGATCGATTTCACAGATCTGCCCGACTAAAGATAATTTTCCCTCGTCAAGCTGCAAAGTTTAGAAGAGTTAAAGAAACTGGCTGTCACTGTGGAATAAGCATATAGTTGTAATGCCAGCGCACATGGCAGGCCTAAAATGAATACAAAAGACTATTTTAGCAAGACAAATAGCAGTAGTGCCAAGGAAAGAACTACAAGTAACAAGAGCACTAATAGTTGCACCTCAACTATGGTATGCTTTGTATTCGCCAACTTAGGGTACAATAAACTCTTTTTGCCGTGACTTGCCTATAAAAACAATCTGTATGAGTGGGAGCCAAGTGGGATACAGCTGCATTACATATATATACATTTTGGTACGGCAGGGGTACATGGCCCATATTTGAGATACAGGTATGTTACCACAAAGAAGCAAGCCCGACTAGCATTTCACACTTGGACCATCTGACTTAAGGCAGTAATTATGAGACCGTGCTGTAAAACACAATTTTTCATTAGGTTTGTATACCTGTATACTCAGGGCCGATTTATTTTGCACACATCATTCCTTGGGTTCAGGCCGTAAAACAGAGAGGAACGAAGCTTAGAGTAACATGTCCCACTTCTAACAGGTGTGCACATAGTTTCTGCTCCAGGGGTTCATCAAGCTTGAACGACCAGTCCTTGATCGCAAACTTCTCCTATTCTGTTCCTGCTGAGGTGAGCTACCTTGCCTTTAGACTTCATACATTGTCAAGGTGGCTGTAACGAGTATGCCTGCTACGTTGGTGCAGCATGTCTGTCGGCCCTGTGCCCCATCACTGATCAGCCGTGAGAGCAGACTTGCTCATTATGTTAGATTGGCACGACATAAAACAAAAAAACTAGGCTTGTGCGAAATGTCCACACTGACACCTGGACAAGGGTCTAGTTGCATGATAATACAGAAGGATCAAAGGGACCATTTAAAAAAGAAGCTAGCAATAGAACATTCTTCTCTCCCTCATGTAAATACCTTGTTAGGACTACATCAGGGTGTTCGTGTGACGCGTATGCATCCAAAGGGGCTGTAGCTTGCAGCGATTTGCTATTTGAATACTGTTGCTCACCCTCTTTTGAAGGACACCAAAGGGAGGACTACGAGACTAAAGCATGCACAGGAGCCAGACAGAAGTAGAGTAAAAAAAAACACCATATCGATTGAGGTGCAATTCAATGTAGAGCAATAACAAACATTCAGGCATAACTACTTTTATACAAGGTCAACATACAAAAACCTACGGTATATACAGGGTTCAAGTTACCTTAAATGAAGCACTACTCCACCTCATCCATTGGTAAGGGAGATAAAGAAAGCTTGACATATCATAAAACAAAACAAATTTAAAAATCCAAAAGTTTGAGCCTGTAGAGCAGGTCACTAAGAAAAAGAAAGCATCAGAACAGGGACACTGCAGCTGTTGATAATGATTATAAATGATGAAACTCCGCGAATATGCTTCTATTGCTCCACCTTTTTAGGTGAGCAAATGCTAGGCAGGAAGTGAAGCACAAGAACACTAAGCAAGTCTTCTACACCAGGGGTTCTCAAACTTTTTTTGTCCCAGGGAACCCCAGCAAGCCTCAAACAGTCCCAAGAAACCCCCCCCCCCCCCCCCCTTGTTGCCAACCGATCATGCTGGGCAGTAAAGGCGTTTAGATAGTGAACAAGAGTTTATTGCACTGACAGAATAAGAAAAAATGGAGGACTACAGACCGAATAAGAAGGCAGAAGGGTTAACCTGTGGCACAATGTAAAATATATAAACATATCAGTGCGAAGGGTGAGGTTGCCTTGTCCGCAACACCAACTCAATCCATGGCTCAGTCCGTGGAAGGTTAAACTGGGGAGGGGGAGGGGGGTGCATTGCAATTTGAGTGCTCGCGAAACCCATGAGACCAGCTCGCGGAACCCAGTTCGATAACCCCTGTTCTACAAAACATTCGCCACAAGCATCATGAGGCAGTCCCCTCACTCATACTACTTTGACACACCTTTAAACTGTCTTTGTGTAAACCTCTTTCTGCAGGCCTCACTAGTGTATGGTCAAACTCCCTCATTGGTTCTCTCTTGCTTTAGCAAGTGGCACCTCCGCACAAATGCCTTGCCACACGTGATGCACTGGTGGGGTCTCTCCTCCATATGAACCCTTTTGTGACAGATAAAGTTGCACTTTGAAACGTCTTTTGACAAATGGCGCAACAAAATGTCTTTTCGCCCGTGTGAGTCTTAACGTGATCCTGCAAGTTAGTACCGCGGGCAAACTGCTTTGTTACAAACGGAGCAGCTGAAGGGCTTCCTTCCCACAAGTGTATTTTCGTGCCTGGTGACACTGCCTATGACACTGGAGTATGGGCAAAAGCGACACCAGTGTTTATCCTCTCGTTGTGGTTGAGTGTCTGGTTGCCACAGGTCCAATAGACCTGTGGCAACCTTGCTAAAAGAATCATGGGAACGGTGTTCCTTCAGCTCCTTAGTGATCGGTAATTTCGACCCTATCCTTGGTTTAAGAGATTTCTGCAGCTCAGCCAGGTTGAAAGGTGGATCGCATGCGCAGTATCAAAAATGCTGACATTGACGAGCAATTTTAAAAGTGATATGACAGGTCCTTGGGGTATATCAGGCGCTTGTTCAGGGTGACTCCTGAATTACGCTCAAGAACTGTGTAACCATGGAGTTGGTCGAAAATTAGCGGTCACTACGGAGCTGAAGGAACACTGTTCCCATGATTCCTCGAGTGCGGGCTGGAGCGCTTGGGAATATAGCAAATGGTCTATTCCCCTTTCAGGGAAGAGGGCCCAGCCTTTTTGTCCTTGAGGTCAGTGCCGTCTTCTCACTTATCTGTCTCACCCAGCACTGTTGGGAAACAGGGAAAACAATATTGAGTTATTTAGCTCAACTTCAAGTGGTTTTTATAAGCTTCGACACCAATACACAAACGTCAGACCAGCTTGGCTAAAGCACACTGTATTTCAGCACAAAGTTGAGCACATATGTTCAAGCGTCTTGGCATCCATCCATTCCAAGAAATCAATAAATCGCCAAACAAAATCAGAAAATAAGAATGGTAAGAGCAAAAGGCACTTGCTACATTCTACCAATCACACTATCAGGCCAAAAAAAAAACCGAGTAGGCATCTTCCAGTTTAGGCAGAGGTACCAAATGCTCTAGTCTAGCTTTCTCTGATTCAACGTGGCTCTCACAGCATTAACCGGATACAAATATGAGAAAGATAAATTCTTGCTCCTTGAAGCTACTGACACAGCCTGCGACATCTTTTCATTGTAGGAATATTCTTCGAAGTGTCACTGCACCAGAGGGGAGAAAACACAAAATCATTCACTAATAAAACCAAGCATTACTTGCAGTACAAGCATATTCTGAGAAGACGGGTCTCTTACATTATATAGTTTCAGACGCTAGGCAAAAGCAACTGCGGCAAGATAGCCCACATCACACTGGCTTCATTTACATCAAAGCGACAGAGGTGGTTGGGATTACACGGGCCAACAACTTGGGATGGGGTAAATGAAGGGGATCAGTATCATGTGACACCCATTTTGGTTCAATGCTGCTGCACCGACGTGAACTCTGCAGAAGGAATGAGTGCTGCCAAAAATTTACTTGGCTCGTAGAGAGGACACTCCTTTTCGTGGTAGCAATGCTAGATTCACGCCATTTTCGTTGGAGAAGATTTTTCAGAGGGTTAACCTGCAAGGTTTATAAGAGGGTGAGTAAAGGATGAACAATCACTTGTGCAAAATAAGCATGATTTCTTATACTGTACTGCCACAACACACTATACAGACTAACGGAGCATCAAAAGTCAATTTCAGTAAAAATATTTTAAAAAAAATGCCTTGGGGGGGGGGGGGGGGCAGAGGGCCAGTGAGGCATCAGCCAGTGAAGCATCAGCTTCACTGGCACTTAAGGCACATTCTCACTTGCAAGTTGCAGATGTCACGTGACCGCTTTTGTTGCAAAAGCAACCAGTTTGGAATCGACGCAAACCCGAGGTGCGGCGGGAAGGACGAAATCAACGGCAGCTTCCGAGAGCTTCCAAGAAGCGACTTGAGGATCGCCCGCAGTCTGAACATCGGTGGCCACTCGTCGCTAGTCGGTCGCGCGACTGCTGCAACTCGCAAGTGAATACGCACCTTAAAGGGATACTTCAACGAAATTTGAAATATTCCCGTCGTGTTCAAAAATAGGTTGAATATGATCCACAATATCCGTAAATGACAATCGCACGTTTGTATTTTGAACCTGGTAGCTGTATTTTTGGTATAAACGGCCCACTCTCGCAAGCGCTCGGAGAAGGCCCAGCGGAGACCACGTGACATCCAACGCAATCGTGACGTAGGTCGTCTCGGGACGAGCGAAGCTACGGCGAGGCTGACGTCGAGAGGATGGCCTAGTCGTTCCAGCCACCGAAGGGCTGCTTTTGTATGAATTTTGAGTGACGGGTTAATCTTCTATAATCTTGTAGGGAGACAATAGCGACTTCTGCGACACACAAAAGGCATTCTCGGGAAGAGGGGAGTTCCTCCTTCCCCTTTTCTCTCGTCGTGGCCGGAGGTGAGACACTCACCGTCACTAGCTGTCAAGGTTCCTAGACGGGCATTACAAGCGAGGCGTTAGCGACATCCACCAGGTGCTCTTTGCTAATCGTTTAATTCATTTTAAAATTCCTTTTCGAGACTTTTTTAACAAGATATTGGTACGTTCGATGTGATACTGCTCCTTTGAACACATATAGACCAAAAAATGAGCGCCGAAATTTCATTGTAGTATCCCTTTAAAGGTCGGTTCACACATTGCCGAAATTGCCGAAACAGCATTGCTGAAATAGTGCAAGGTCAGTGCTGCGTCGGCGCTAGTGTCAGTGCAGACCCAGCACTGACTCAACACTGCGTTGCGAGCTTGCACCTACGTCACATGATGACATTACATGCTGGCAATCATCATGCTGGTAGACGAGTGGGCAGCCGTGTGCAGCGAGCCATGGTAAAACTGCGCAGCTTTCGGCCATGGCAACTGCTACCCATCCCGACAATCGTTGCGTCGGCACACTCTGCGAGAGAGTAGCCATCAAGTTAGAGAAAGTATGAGTGGTAAAGGAGAAAGGATGCGGCCACACATCACCGAGTATGCTGGACGCGTTTCGTAGCAGCGAGCGACGGCACTTCTTTAATGTCGTTTATGTTCGTCCGGGCCTTTGCATCTGCTTTGCCCATTCGTTATGTGCATGCCCTTTGCTTTTCACTTTATAACGCCGTTTCCATGTTTCAAGCGCAGCTTCGGAGCATCCTTTGCCGCGCATCGGCAAGCGTGTTGCACCGCTAGCCCTGCCAAGCAGCGATAGGTTGGTGGCGGCTCCCCGAGTGCGCGCTCCCCGAGACGCCGCCGCCGGGGTATCGGCACCGTAAACCTTGCTCCTTGAGGCCACGGCACCGTAATCGTTGCATTGTTTACCGGTACTTCGCAAAATTGTAACAACTACTTGGAAGAACTTTCAATCGCTGCTCCTACAGCCATTCGTGAAATAATTGTGAGGATTCCAGTGGTTTACACGCCTTGAACTGCATAATGAAACTTGTTGTGCCGACACAAGAGCCCTTCGCGTCAAAATTTAGTCGGTGGCACATTGAAACTTTCTGCTCGTAGAACAGTCGCACCAACGCCAAAAAGTTCCGCACCTACTGGCTGAACGTCGACGTTGTAAGCTCGGCACACTGTTCAAGTTCACACGTCGAAAACTAGGTACTTTTCTTCAAAATACTTTGCATGTCAGCACATGGCTGGGCCGTTAGTGGCCTCCTATATGCCTTGGTAAGACCCGGCACGAAGTCAACCACCACCAACATGGCGCGGGGCCCCGTCCTTTTCCCAGCGTGATGTCACGTGCAAGCTATAAAAAGTGTCGTTCAGACGACATGGCTGTGCCTGTAACATCAGCTTCACCGGCAGTAACGCCGGTTCACAGATGCAGCACATTGCTCGAATAGTGCTACGTCACTGCTGTGTCTATAGCACCCAGTGAGCACTGCACTAACTCGGTGTGTTATGTGCGTTGTGTGAATAGAGCAGCAGAATATGGTTCGCACTGTGTCACGCAGTCTAGTACGGTAGTATGTATGTGTTGCGTGGGGGTCCATGACTGTGCACATGCCAGAGGATTATACAGAGTTCGCAATCAAGTTGGGGGTATATCACTGGATGACTCTCGAAAGCAAGGCAAAATGGTCGCTCACTCACCCGCGCGCCGAGACAGAGTATCCGAAATCATCAAAAGATGCTTCATGTCGAGAAAAAATATGGAGTTACCTACAAGCTATCGTGAATGTCACCAACGCTGGCATCTCGAACGAGCGAATCTACAAAATGATTTAATGAAAATCATATTATTCACCTTATGGCAACATGCTTCTACAGGGTGTCCCCGAAAAGGTTAACGGGATTCTTTTCAGCGCAAAAATCAAACTATGTATCGGCGAACGTTCATTCTCCGCCCATAGGTAGCGCTAGAGCTCCGAACCACATAGAGCCGTATATACATGGCTTGCATTGACGTCACATCAGCCGCCATTGCTCCGGACCACGCTCCGGTGCTCGTACCGTCTGCAGGATACATTTGGCACCATCCAATTTCTTTTTCACGACAAGCCTTGCCGAGAAGAACAAATTCAATAGTGCAAAAATGTATACTGCAGAAGGTACGGACACAGGAATGGTAGGGAGTAATGGCGGCTGCTACGGTGCCATAATGACATCACGTGCAAGGCACGTATTGGGAGAGTCTGGCTAGTAACGACAAAGGCGCTGGAGAGAAAAGTGAAGGAAAGGGGGGAGAGCGCCGAAGGAGCGAGAGGAAGGAGGGAGCAATGAGGAAAGGACCGCCATTTTGAGGCAACACGTCGTCTGCTACGGGCTGAGTTCTTTTTCGCCTGAATAAAAGTTTGCAGTCAAATGTCGAGAAAACTGCAATCGTTAGCTTCCCGACCCGCTGAGGCATAACACTAGATTATTTCCTTGCCAGAGCCAGCAAAATAAAAAGAAAGAAGCGAAATTTGGATGTCGAACACATGCATTGCACCGGGCGAATGAATGAAAATGGCGGCCCTCCCCGCACAGCTGGGAGTTCACACGCATGCGCTCGTGCCTCTGCACCCCCGGCTGATTGACTCACTCGGGAGGGGGGCGTTACGGCGGCAAGGTTAAACTGGCCAAACTCTCCCAATTTACGGCTCTGGAACCACTGTGGTCTGAACCAGATGCCGAAGTTTCAGCCGAACCGATATCTTCTTCAAAGTCAAAGTTGATGTCTCGTGATTTATAGAGTAAGGTCGGTCTGCCAGGATGGGGCGACACTGGTTTACACTGTGGATGAGCAATTTTGCCAGTGTAGTACGACTGCTAACCTGGGTCCTGGGGTCTTTAACGTGCTCACACAGTTGTGATACACGACCGCACGCCGGTACGATGCTCATCCAGATCGAAACGGGCAGGGGTGGGGCTCGAACCCAGGATCCCCGAATTCTGCAGCGCGAATTTTCTTTAAAAGTTGTGCGATTTCCTGAAAATTTCAATGGGAAAATGGCGGTCAACGGAGCTCGAAAATGGGCCACAATTCCCATTGAAATTTTCAGAAAATCACTTATAACTTTTGAATAAGATATCAGTTCGGGCTGAAACTTTGGCATCTGGTTTGGACCTCTAGCGCTACCTTTGGGCGCAGAATGAGCGTTCGGCGACACGTAGTTCATTTTTGCGGTGAAAAAAAAAAAAAAAAAAAAAAAACCTGGACAATTTTTTCGGGGACACCCTAGATGCCCGACGAAAAGCTTGTTCTAACAACATCTATTTTGACACTCTTCTATGTAATGTTTCCGAGACCCTGAGAGTATGAAAAGAAATAAATATCTGAAGACAACAGCAGCACGGCATACTCGTAAAACTCGCCGACAGAACCATGGGGAACCAAGGATGGAACCACAACATATCGTAGTCGAATCATCCAATGCTCGACCGTCGAGCCGTCGACGGTGTTCGAAATGTTCGAACCTCGAACTGGATTGGATTCTGGTGGCTACTGGCTACATGGCTACATCTTCCTTTTCAACTGCTCTTTTTTACAAAAAGGGCGTAAATATCGTAAATATCAACGAGGTAGAGGGCCTCTACCTCGTTGGTAAATATGATCTAAAAATAAAAGTATTGAAAAACAATCGTAGTGTTTTTCTGTTTTGCTGTGTTCGTTTTTAATTGAAGTCCACTTTTTACAACGGTGTTTATTCGCCACTGACCGAAAAACGAAAAAACCTTTGCGGAAAACTGAAGATGGGAACCCTGCTTTGCTCTATACTCTGTTTCACCTTGGCTATGTTCCAAATGTTACCCGAGTAACCTGTCTCCTACGTCAGCGGGTAATACCACGTGACATCACGAGTAAACGATCCGCGACTTGATTTTGGAACACGCGGCCGGGATAATCACCTGGATAGGACGCGGATTGGCTTCGTCTTGAGCTACGGCAAAAAGAAAACAGCAGCGATGGCGGAAAATAGCAGACGATCTCTTTCGATCAAGGAGAAACCAGATAGAGACGATAACGTTAACCGCTTCAAAGTTTTTCTTTGACAGTGACGACGCGTTTTTTTCTGAGATGGCTCCATCGGTTCCTTTTGCTCACCTTCCTTTTGGGCTGAATATTGAGATAAAAGTTACTTATTCCTTTCAGTTAGACGTCAACATTTTTGTTTTGACTAATCTGCGCAATCGCTGTAAGTCTAGTCCAGGTGCCATAAACAGCCTCAACTCATCGCAATAAACACCGATTACGTTTTGCGGATATTGCTTCCACACGGTGTAGCGGTAGAGCGCATGGGGCTTTCTCAACAGTGGTATGTAACGTACGTTCGCTTTGACGCGAATATGATTATAAAATCCATAGAGTTATTACAATAAACGCTAGAGGCTCAGCTGGCGCTAGTGTGCTGTTGCATTTTGAAGCAGACAGCAAGCAGTCAGAAATTGACTTCCGGTAATGCATTTCTATGGGAAAAAGCGATCGCATTTTCTCTCTGCGCTCGATTATAAGAGCAAATATCACGAATAATTTGCACGTACTAAGCACATTGGAACATTTCTCAGTCACGCAGACGAAATAATTGGTCAGTTACAGCATTTTTATTTGAAATTCGTGGCATGAAAAACGGTGTTAAAACCACTTCGTACGTGTATTTATGTGCACTGTCGGACACTGTTAGCGCGAACACGGCGTCGGCGCTTTCCAGCATGGGGGATATAAGTGCCAAACGAACGAAGGACATGTGGAAAACCAAGAGAGACGGCAAGAACTACGCAGTGACACTGGATAAGGAACTCCCTGTGCATGCAGACGATCAAATAAATTGAAAGTCACGTAATATAGTCCGATTTGCAATAAATAAGTACTGCTTTATTCTTTCTGCTCATGAATATGTGCGAAGATGCTTGTTCTGGGTTCAAATCATCACCCGCACGCTCCAAATCTTGGCAAATAGGGAGAAGCCAGAGAACAGGTGCCCGATAAAAACTGCCCGACATAGGAAATAATAAGAAAACACACCTTTAGTAGCCCACGTACTTTATTCTTTACGTTTCGAACGTTTTTTTAACCACTCGTAAAGATGCACGACGGGGTCATTTTCATATAGTGACAGGACGGGCATATTAACAATATATAAGCACCAACGGAACGCTGGCGAACTTTGAACACACTTTACATTCTTTTCGATCGTTATTTTGCTTAGAATCGTCGCTCGTTTCTACATACCTGCCATGGAACAGAGGTTTGGGCCTGAAATATAGCGAAGTTTAACATCGTTCAGTGGTAAAGAAAAAATGCTGTAACTAAAGCAATTACACTTTCACAATAGTAATAAAGGTACATACTATCCGGCACAACCGAGAGAACAAAAGTTATTCATGTTATTTTCCGGCGAAGATACAAAATTCACGCGCGTTTTCCCATAGGAATACACAGGAAGACTGGAAAAGTAGACTGCATGCTGTCTGCTTCAATTTGCAACCGGAAGTCCCGTAGACACTAGCGCCAGCTGAGCCTCTAGCGTTTATTGTAATAACTCTATGATAAAATCACAGAGAGCACTTCGAAACCGCTATAGACAATATATTAGGGAGGGAGATGTGGTGGGGTTGTTGACTGGTCATAAAAATAAAATCTTCGATGCCTTCACTGCTTTACAAGCGTTATCCTCTCATTACACACACTCTGGGGAGAAAAAAAAAAAAAAAAAACAACCTCCAAAAACCTTTCACATTATCTACTGCCTTCGAACATTTTCATCTTTTAACGTAAGAATACGGAGTTCCCTCCAACGCCGAGAACGAGGATGCGGAGAAGCTCCTGTTTACGCTCGCACTCTGATAATACAAGTATACCTTCCTGAGGGAAGGTACACGGTCTGGATGTGGTGCAATCAATTCCTGCGTTGAAAACAGCAAATCGCAATAACCAACCATAAATGGCTGCACCTCATTCTTTGTTATTTCGAACGTCCGCCGCCAAAGCCAACGGAGCAAACGAGCTTTGACGGCTGTCGGCGCAGGAAGCAGACGACGAACAGATCACGTGACGTATTTACTCGATTTGATCCGGCGTTACCCCCCGATCGAGGAGGGTAGCGCGAGTAATTACTCCGGAGTAAACAACCCGCTTCTGGAACGTGAGTTCTGACGTCATCGAGTAAGCGCGAGTAAGTTTTGAAACGCAACGGTACGAAACCTTTACTCCGGAGTCGGATCGAGTAAATTTTGGAACACACCCCTTATGTACCGCAGGAAAGGCCAAAGGCTACAAGCCCTACAAGCGTGAGCTCCTTGCTCTGGGGCACGTCCCGGCGGCACAAGCTCTCGTGACCTGCCAACGCTATGAGCTCGCGCCTCTAGCCTTCGCTGCGGTACAACATAAGGTGAAACGAAGTATAGACTCTTGGGCAAACGGGGACGCTGTCAACGCTGTCCTAAAGACAGCGTGCGCTGTGGATTGCGGTCATCAACATACTTGGCAGCGAAGGCCGGTCAGTCCTATAAAGAGACTGGGGGAGAGGAGGAGACGAGCACGCGCGGTGACGTCAGAGCGCCCAGCTCTGATTGGATGAATAGTGGGTAAACGCGAAGTCTAGCTGTATCCCTACTCGCTGTTCGAAGGCCTTCGAATGCCAGACGGCGGCGCTCGAACGCGGCTTTGCACTGACGTCACATCATCCATTTCGCACCACCACGGAAGAGAGAGAGGGGGGAAGCTGTACGAAATTTGAGTGACGGGTTAATCTTTTATAATCTTCTAGAGGGAGAATAGCGAGGTCTGGGGAACACAAAAGAATTAAAACTTGTGTTTGGGCGAGTTGGTTCATACTGATTTAAAAGGTTAAAAAGCGCAAACAAAACAAGGACAATATAGACACAAAGACGACAGGACGGACGCTAACTCACAACTGATTTTATTAGAAAAAACACTGTCACTTTTATACACAAGATCATATGCCACACCCACACTGCAACCAATCACCACTCTCACAAGCAGCCATCTAGAAACATTACTTCTTTCTGGAGCAAAAAGAGGGAAGGCATGCCTTCCCTCTTTTTGCTCCAGAAGAAGGAATCCTTGACTTTTGTAACCGATAAAATGCACATT
Source organism: Ixodes persulcatus (assembly GCA_013358835.2). Classification (NCBI taxonomy): domain Eukaryota; kingdom Metazoa; phylum Arthropoda; class Arachnida; order Ixodida; family Ixodidae; genus Ixodes; species Ixodes persulcatus. The sequence continues at coordinate 23,777 of JABSTQ010011417.1, forward strand.
AGACTTTCCCTCCACACGACGGCAGTCGAAGAAAAAAAAATATATTAGACAAAAATGAACGCAGTTTACCCCCTCTTGCGGCCAGAACAAGGGCCACGGGATATGAGATTAATCATAGACCGCCATCGTTCACCATAGCCACGCGCAGGGGTTGGCAAACACGGAGCATGCCCAGAGTTTCAATCGTTATAGGGTTCAATTATTGCCATCAGTGCAGCGATTGGACACGAGCCGCCGCCCGAATGCTCGTCGAGGCGTCAATCCTCACAAACCCTAATGAAGTGCTGATGCAGTTCTCGTGTCCAATCTGTGAGCCGCATTTGAATATTGTCGCCGTGGGGAAATCCCGATGACTACTTTAGAACTGTGACCCCCATGATACGTCCAGGATGTGCAAAGACGAGACTGAAAAAAATAGTCGCTTTTATTCTCGCTCTTTCACCGTGGCAAAGAAACCTCTTGGTCAAGGGAACTGCGTCCAAGTATACTCGGATCCCACTAGTACTAGTAAGCTCAAGCAGATTCCGAAAAATTCCTATTCAATTTCGTTGCACGGCCCCTTTAAAGTTGCATCTTTATTCTAATGCTGTACCGATTCCATTCTGCAGCAGAAACCGGCCAGTTCTTTGGTTCCCACCAGCAAGAGGCGAGTTTGAGGGCAGCATTCTTCATCGCTGTCCAAGGACAGGGAACCTCAATCGTTCGGCGCGTGCCACTCCGATTCAGGAGACACCAAGCGACTGCCGCAGCTGGGCAGCACTGCACACCAAGCGTCGGAACTGTTAAGTATTGCCGTCGACCGCGGGCACTTCTTTTTGTTAAGCAACATCGAGGCACTTGGACAGATTCTTCGTAGGAAAGGTGCGAGGGTCCCGGGGAAACCTCTCAACGAGAGAAGCTTCGCAGAAATCGTGAAAGAAGAAGCTTTGGACGAGAAACCTTCGCACCCACTTTCTGCCTTGGGGTTCATCTTGCAGGTTTCTAACCTCAGAGCTTGACTGAACCGGCAAGACAAACCGACTAGCCAAAGAATCCATACTCACAGGGTTGCATTGGTCACACCTTGGCTCCGGTGCTTGAATTAGTATCCAACCCGCGCTGCAAAGATGAGTTTTCCCAAACCCGTGGTGCCTGTCATGTGTCTCCAACTGGTGTTTACTGCGTCCTCGTTTCTGGTCTCCCGAATTCTGCCCAGTAAAGTCGCAAAAGTGTCGTCTCTGTTGCCCGCCACAATCCTGGTGGTTGCGTAGCAGCGGTGGTGGAAGGGGCAGATGCCGGTTCTTCTGCAGGATCATTCTTTAGCTTGACAGTTTACGGAGGCTTCGGCAGCCAGGAGTTGGAACGTGATGGCGACGGCGACGCTCACGTTGGCTCATACTTTTCTTCAGAGCTCCTACGACCAACCGCCAGGATTGCATCGTCACGTGGCAAGACACTCCGGCTTGCGCGGCATCATTTGTGGCCGCTTCGGGACTGCTTTTGGTGCACGGGCGGTGTTGGAAGCATTCGATGATGGAGTAGTGCCACGGTGTGGCTCCTGGGCGAAGTAATTCGTGTACACCACGGCCAGACTGGCATAGACGTCCGGCATTGCGGCCACTTTGTAGGGGCATCATTCGGCGCAGATAAACAAAAAAAAAAAAGAAGGCACGGCACCGCCGCTGCTGCTTACAACTACGGGGCGCACGATTGAACCCGAACTCCGAGCTACCCCTAAGGGTTGAATGACGAAAAACATGTCCGGAGCAATACTGGACGTGGGTAGGTTGGGAATGTCAAGGTGTCAAACCTTTACTCCGGAGGCGGATCGAGAATCCCACTTACGGCGAAGCAGAAACGCGGCGTGCGCGTTAGAATAGTTCGGAGCGGGCAGCGCTTCACTATGTGGCATAACGTGGACGCTGTCACTGGTGGCGCTGCCGACCAGCTGCTAAGGTGAAGCAGCGGGCCCCCTATAGGTGTCGCACGCTCCCAATGGGACACTAAACCCACCAGTCAGGGACCCATTCCAAGCACCACACTAGAATGAACGTCGGTGTCTGGTTCCACTTTTAATTCACTCATAAGTTGATGAACTCCTACTTTTTTGCCTCCTTTTAGGATTACGGGTGATCACCCCGACCAGTGGATTGCCAAGACCATGCCGTGGAGAAACGATGCGGATCCTTCGGAGCCTGCGGAGAACAGTGAGCCCACCTTTGTGAACAGACATTCTTTTTTTTTTTATATGGCTTGGTGCATAGTCATAGCTGCTTGCCTCGACATTCACCTCCCGTTCGTACCGAGCCAGCTGTAATCCCCCCCACCCCCCTTCCTGTTGACTTGGACCTATGTAAAGCATGGAATCCTCACAAACTCCAAGAATTATTGTTCAGGGGAGAGCACGCCCTACTCCTTGCCACCTTTGTTGACGTGCCTACCGAGGCTTCTTGCCCCAAGCGATCCTGTGCGTTCATTGCCCCGATTCCCAGCTTACAGGCGGGGGGACCTGGAGTGGATGCAACACCTCCCGAATGCCGCCACCAACCACGAGTTCCGGTGCCGCTTCTGCAAGTTTGCTACGAAGGGCCCACGCTTGTTCCTCAGACACCTCGACATCCAGGCGTGCCTACGACCGTTCCAGTGTCAGCACTGCCCCAAGGCCTTCTACAACAAGTACGGCCGCACGAGACACGAAAAGACGCACGCGAACAAGACCTCGGGGCGTCGGCCCAGCACCCTCGAGCCGGAGGGTCCTGCGCGGGGCGACGACAAGCCGTACACGTGCCAGCTGTGTTCCAAAGCTCTAGGTTCCAAGACCGGCTGGAGGTCTCACCTCCGTATGCACACCGGGTACGGACTGCACGAGTGTCCCACGTGCTCCAAGGCCTTTGTCGACCGGACTGCCCTTGGGATCCACATGCGTAGGCACACGGGCGACAAACCCTTTGGTTGCGCCCACTGCTCGAAGCGCTTTGCCTCCAAGGGCGAAGTGAGGATCCACACAAAGGCACACGAGAGACATGCCGTTCAAGTGCCGACCCTGCCCGGCGGCAAACGGTTCGAGCAGCGACCGAAAGCGCCACAATAGATCGAACCCCTCATGTAAACGTTTCAACTGGGTTTCGACTGCTTCAACCGGTCTATTGGCCACATTCCCAGCTGCGACTGGCACCAGTTCAATTGGGAATATGGGCGATGAAGCAGTTGCAGCTGGGATTGTAATCGGTCCCAGTTGCAACAGGGGCCGGATGGCTAAAGAAGGCCACGAGCCGTTTTAAAGCGGCTAGAATTAGTTTTTTAATCACGCATTCCTTCGCACGACCGTTCTGCAACTTAGCTCTCTCCATCCTGTAAAGAGTGCATGGCCTTTGATACAAGCTTGTGCTGTGTTGGGGAAGAAGGCAGTACCGTGCACATTAGCTATGTGCACAGACGGACACAACGAGCAGTAGTGGCAGCTGGCGGGATGGCGCAGTGTGCCATTGGTGAAAAACTATGTGCGTGATGTACGGTGCGCCTGTCGCTAAATCGGCCGATTTTTTAGTTTTACAAGATAAGATGATGTAGTCATGAAAAGTTCAAGAAAGGCTTACAATTCTTGTATGTTAGAACTTAAAATGTCGATGGACGAGTTTAGTTGCGTGTATGATTTCGACACACGACGAAATTTACTTGCATGATGGGATGATCCGTGACATTTGAGGAGGGCGGGCACAGCAAATGCTATGCTTCCAGCGCACGCTTTCTAGACACTTGGGCATTTGCGGAGCCAAATTTGCCAGAAGGTAACGAGCGTGTGGACCATCTACTGCTGATAGTACGCTGCAACAGACCCTGGCCGCAGTAATAACTTGAGATACCTATCGATCGCAAGGAAAGCTTTTGGATTACGCTGTGTCCATCCTCACAGACATAGAAAATCATGGGTCCCTATCGTTTCGTCGAAACTCGTTTTGTGGAATTGTGCGTTTCGTGGACAACTTTTAATGGACAGACGTTTCATTGACACTCGTTACGCGAATTACAAGCTGTAAAGACATGTTGTTGCGCGTGTACCACTGGGGTGCGTGTTAACCCATCCGGCCTCCCTCCCGTTTGGGCCGCTTCGCGGCGACAGTCTGCGGTGGCTTATTCCAGAAATGTTAATCCACCTGACCCACCCGTACACGCCGCTTTGAGGTGACAGTCTGGTGCAGCTTATTACAAAAAAAAAAAAAAAGCTAACCTGAGCTGTCAATGAAATGATCTGTCGATGAAACAATCTGTCGATTAGATCGTCGATTAGGTCCAGCATTTTGTAGTCCCCATTTGTAAGCATCTCTAGAAGCCCGAGCATCTCGAGAGCTTCCCACAGAAGCTCTAGAGAGGCTCGCGCTAGAGATGCTCCCGCGTGTTTGCTCATTGAGCCCACCAGTCCAAACTCTCCGCATGCAGAAGCGCATAGATGATCCATGATGCGGTTTCTGGTGCGACACTTGTTTGAAGAGCCACATCCCAGAGGTTTTGTTTGGCTTTCCAATTTGTTGAGACATAAGCACAAGGGCCACGCTTTACGAATATGCCAGCAGTGCCAGAAAGCCTTTAGAGGGAACAGAGCCGATACGAACGTAAGTGCACACAAAACTATGGTTCAACCTTTGTGTAGGGATTCTTTGGACAAAATAAAATGTGGTCGTTTGTCTGAATTTGGATCTAGGGAGACGCATTCACTGCAACTCGAATTCACTACTCCGGATTCAAAAGGAAACTGAAGTGGTTCGCCATTTGAGAAAAACACTTAAAGTTTCTTTATTCTGTCTCTAGGGTCATGAACACATCACTTTCTTTAGGATGTAATCTGTCAAGTACCCATAAAAGCGCTTTCGCTAGAGCTGCCAGTGGCCAAGCAGGGTCAATGCGAGGGGAAAATCCGAGAGGGAGCATTACGTTGTCAGTTCCCAGCAGTTCTGCGCCTTCCCCGACCAATTAAGATTGGGTGCACATTGTTTGGCCGAAACACATTTTGTAAATAATGTTCCATCGACATGTTTAGGCGGCGCCAACATTTCATGGAATGCTCTTGCGGCGTTTTATGGCCGGCAACATTCTTTTCTTTACCAAGTGGATTGGATTACTGGCTTAATTTCGTTTGCTGGAAGTATACCGGAACTACATCAAAGGTGGCTTTGATAGACCAAAAGAAAATGCTCAAGTCCTAATTTTAGGCTTCCAAACAGCCCATGCTAGCTGCAGTCGCCCCTCGCTTCACTCCACTCGGGGAAAATGGGTCCAAATCTTAAAATCCCGCTTGTGCCAAGCCTCGTCGGAATCGCCAAGGGTTCGGCAAGCTAGGCTACCATCTGAACGTTGGTGACGTCGCAAGATGTGTCGGAACAAACTTGGGAGCCTTTCAACTAAAACTGTCGACAAAATATTGCAGTGTCGATAAATCAAACAGATTTTCGGCGGAACCGTAGCTTATGTTGGCCATCATCCGTATCGCTTGTTTTTGTAAAGTCGCACGAGTCATGTGGTCTTGCCATTGGTACCCCATACTAGAAGACAATAATAAAGCCTTTGGTCACATAGGGTATTATACAGGTAGTTGTGCCTTTAGCCAGGTGGGCGACTTTCGTTTTTAGAAATTATAGCTCTGGAGAACTTTTTTTTAACGTGCTTGGTTTGTGTCGTCCAAGGTAATAGTGTTATAAAACCATACACCTGAAAATTTGTAATCGGACATATGTTCTACGACACGGTGATTTATTGTCTAAATTTTCTTGTTTTTGGTAAAAAAAACACATTTTGTTCCTTCAGCATTTTTAAATAGATATGGGGAATCAGTGGTCGAGTGTGGTAACGCTCTGCGGCTCGTGGTATGTGGAGCGAAAGCTTGTGTGGCAGATCCTGGGCGTCCTGGGCTCACTCCTTCCCTTTGCCCGTTTCGATCTGGATGAGCATCGTGCTGGTGTGGCGGTCACGTATTACTGTACTGCACGTTGAAGATCCCAGGCTAGCAGTAGTACTGCACTGGCTAAATTTTTCATCGACAGTAGAGACATCAGACATCCATTGGGGCTGACTAGTAACTTCCCGCTGTCAAAACAACCTCGCGACACAGTTTTCAATCAATATTAATATCTCGTTAAATTTAAGACTAGTGTCATCCGCGTACATGACTACATCTTGGCAAGACGAGTTTCACGACGCCACCAAAATAAATAATAAAAAACAGTGCTCCAGGGATAGAGCATTGACCCTGTGGGACTTCATATGACCATGTGTTTAGGTTCCACTCTTTTCTTTTTTTTCTGATCCCACGACATAGAGTCGGTGGAGCACAGTGGCACCGGTACTGCCGGCTGTTCATTAGCCCCCTCCCATTCCTCCCCGACTTGAAACATGTCGCAGACGGCAACTGGTCTAGAACGAAGTGGAAGCTCCTCCCACCTCTTTCCACTTTAAAAGAGCGAACGCTGGAGAGGAGGTCGCCTCTTCTCTAACGTTCGCTTTGCTAAAGCCGAAAGACGTGGGCGGAGCTTCCACTGCGTTCTTGACCTGTCGCCGACCGTAGTTCTGTTCTGCCCGTCCCTGCACCGCAACAAATTTCCAACGAGCAAGAACAATCCCTCGCGTTCGAGTTCCAACTCTTTATTTAGCGGGAAATCTCATAACGTTACTCCTCTTCTTGTACACACATATGCCAGGAAAGCACTGACCAGAGCAATAAATACGGAGGCAGTCCACTGCCAGTGTCCGGACCAAGATCTACACACGAGGCGCACGTCTCTGAGACAGTGCTGCGTCGACACATCCGGTTGCACCCCAGAAACTTGACCCTTTGGCAACGGTCTCGGAAGAGTCTTGTCCATGGAAGAGCCCAGTCCGAGTACTTCGCAATGCATGAAGTGTTTACCTGCGCTCGTAATTACGACGTCCACCGACCGTCCCATGTAGTCTTCGTTCATCGGCAGCAAGACCTGCGAAGACGGAGGACGTGGTAAGAAATAGCCTAACTCCCAAGGGGTACAATTAGGGTTTCATTGTTTTCGGACAAATCCGGAAAATTCGGAAAAGACGCCCGCCGGTCAAATGTTCGTCAATTTGGATTTATCCGACAAAGTCTGAATTTTCTAAATCGCAATGTTTCAAATAAAAAAAAAAAATGGTAATCTAAAACGGATTTGGTACACGGCCAGTCAGCGATCCTGAGTAGAGGACACTCTAGTTTCCTTTCAAATCTCAAAACCACTGACAAAAGGGGGCGTACTGTTGTTTATCTCAGATGGGTCATTCGGGACAATGGGTCATTGTACTTCTGGGTTACGACTAGGGATGCCGCGAACTTTTTTCGAAGCGAAGTTTCGATGATCGAATCAAGCGATTCTGAAGGTTCGAAAGATTTCGCATTTCCGAATTTTCTATATTGTAAAATTCGACGGAAGTCGAATTTTCAAACTTGTTAAGCTAAGAAGTTCGACGCGTTTCGAACCGTGGAACTTATTACGCTAAAAACTTCGATCCTTTTCGAACTTATCACACTGAAAAATTCGATGCTTGCCGAACTTCCGAACTTGATTGACCAAAAAATTCGATGATTTTCGGACTTTCGAATTTCTTGCACTAAAAAGTTCGAAGCTGTTCGAACTTTCGAATTTCCTATGCTAAGGAAATCGATAATTTTCGAACTTTCGAACTTATTTATCAATAGTATTCGAAACGTTTCGAACTTTCGAATCCTGAAAAGTCAGAAGTTCGACGAACTTCGAACTTTTTGGGTAAAAGTTCGACGTTTGTCGAACTTCGAAAGACCGGCGGACGGTTTCATTTGAATTCAAGTAGTGAGGTACATTCGTAGTTTTTTTTCTCGAACTTTTACATGCGGTGTTCCGTTCTTTACGAAAGACAATGCCGTTTATTTCAATGTTCTGGCATGCTTAGTTTTAAAGAAATAAATTCCCGAAGGAGCGAGGAAGGACGACGGGTTTTTGACGATTATCGTTTGTGCCAGATTTGAAGCGCGATGTAGCCGAAGCTATTTATGGTAGAGATGTTAAACTTTTTAAGAATGATCTATGTATAGCCTAGATAAGTGTCGTCTTAAGATATGACTATTGTTATTCAAGGTGAGTTTCGAAGAAATGTCCAAACATGTATCTACAAATTCGAAATCTTCGAATTTATCGAACTTCAAGTAAAAAAAATATTCGAAATATTCGAACCCGAAATTTTAGAAACCGTGAAAGCTTCGAACTTTTCGAATTCGAAACTCTACTGTGATCGAAAGTTGCAAATTTTTCGAATTCGAACCTCGGGCGGTACGAAAATATCGAAATTTTTCGAAATCGAACCTCAGTTCGCTTCGCAAATATCGAAACCTTTCGAAATCGAACCTAGGGTGGTTCGCGACATCCCTAGTTACGACGAAAGTCACTGATCCATTTTCCAGTTTGGACCCTACCATTTGTGCTTCTTGGAGGGAAGAGGGGTTTTGTTTTATAAAACTGAAAGCTATGAACTCGTACATTTCATTGGAGAGCTGAAATGACTTTAGCACGCCCTTCTACGAAGAAGGCAGTGTGATGGAATGGTACTGGAAGGAAACGAGCTTTCCAGCGACTACGTCCAGGAGCTCGCAGATTTTAAAGTATCAATGTCCACCGAAGCGACAGTTTTTCGCAAGTTTCATCGTGGGACAGTTAGTAGTACCAATGGCAAGGGGGCCAACACCAAATCCCACTGGAGAAGTATCATTCGATACAAGCAAGTTGCTACGAGCTTGGCGCACTTATATGTCTGGATATTTTTCTTTTTGATTTCAATGTCGAACATTCGGGAAAACAGGAAAATTAAACTCAGAATTTCTGAAAATAAAAATTCAGAACGTAGTGCAATAAATAAACTCCCAAGAACATCCTACGATTTTCAAGAGAAATAAACTTCGAAAACGCGGAATCCTAGGCATGACCGATACCGCCGAGAAAAGGAGGATTGCACCAATACCACTAAAAAAAGCGCTACACCTCGAGTACCCCATTCGCCGATGGGCACCGCCATTTTGGTGCTCGGTGTAGAGCGGGGGACAATTGGCGGCAGTTACAACTGGAAAATGCGACTTGCTGAGCGCTAAACGCGGCGTCGAGAAAGCTCGGGTGATGCCGTTTCGCCCCGACCCGAACCGTTTTTCCGCTCTTCCGGAGGACGGAAAGGCGTTTCCCGCGATCACAGACGAAGTGTCGGATGAGCGACAACCGTAATTTTAAACGCCAACGTGACCGAAGCATGGGTATGCACTCTGAACTACGGCCTAGTCGGTGGCTCTGGTTTGCAGACCGTCGTCGGCGGACGCCCGACTCAACCTGAATAGCAGGCACGCCGAAGATCGGCGGCTCCGCGTCACGCCCGTTGCAAAACGCCGCGAGACGTGCTCGAGACGACTGAAGCTCCTCCCTGCTGTTCTCACCTTTTCAGCGATCGTAGTGGTAACGTTAGAGAAGGAAAGATGCTTGCCTCTTACGGGCAATATTAGTAGTATGTAACCCCCAATATTTGCGCTTCATTGCAAAACTGAAATTCTGGGACGTCTCTTTTATACTTTCACAAAATGCCACCTCAGTGAGGCCAAGCGGTAAATTAAGGTGTCCAACCTTGCACCCTGCCACGAGTGTTTCTTGCATCTTGGCCCTCCCGTACCAAACTGATTGTCATTATTAATTTAGATGGCTTAAATCGCTTGGCAGACGCAATATTTGCCCCTTTGTTGTTTAGCCACAAACTCTGTGGCTAAACAACATTGGGTAGCCCCGGCACACTTCTGGTCCTGGTAGGGAAATGGTTGCCTACAGCGGTGCTGTAGGCAACCACTTCCCGAAGATGGTGCATACATTTGATCTTGCAAATACTGCAAAATCGGTTGTCTGGTTCGAAACCGAAATTGTTTAAGGGCTATTTGCTGGGCTTTGCAGAAAGAGTAAATATATACTATAGCTGCCTGATCCTACGACAAAACTGGCTTGTGCAGTCCGGCCAATGAATAAGTGTTTGCTCGAGATCCGTCTGCAGTCCTGACCTGCTCGTAGAACTTGTTGTGCCCGACCAGGTGCTTCTTGTCGTGCGCCACCTCCGTGACCAGCACCGCCTGCCTCTGCCCGACCCGGCCGTCGTAGGTCTGGTACGACTGAAACAGCTCGCTGAGTCTCTTTGTCCTCTCCTTCACCTGCGAGCGGAGAAACAAGAATGTCCCGTAGCAGACGGCGGTTGCGCCACGCAGCTCTCGAAACATTGGCACGGAGAATCGAGTACATGCTGCAAAAGTGTGGTACGGTGTCAAGCATCCGTTATGTACTACGTCGGCAGTGTGACTAGCAATAACAACTGTTGCGCATAAACATAGACGTCAGGAAGTTGGCCGGCCCCAGTGGGCGTCCGGTGTCTCGGCTGTAGGGGAGAAATTCAGTCGGTGCGGTACTGCTGCTGGCCTGGGGCCTTTAGTTCTATACGCAACCGCAAGCCGGTACGATGCTCGTCCAGATCAAAATGGGCAAAGGTGGGGATTAAACCTAGGATCCCTGGGTTATGCAGCAAGAAGCTTTCGCCCCACGTGCCCCGAGTTACGATGCTCTAACAAGCTCGGCCACCTGTACCCCGCAGTGCGACCGACGTGCAAGCAGAAAAAAAAGGAGTTTGAACAAAACAAATTGACCGCATCTCCACGTGGTGAATGATGTTGATTGGGGCGAAGCTCTGGTGGTGCTTGTCTGCGTAGACGCTGAGCCGCAACATGCCGAGCCTTTGGTTCGTTTTCATCCATGTCAGAAAGAGAATGTGTGGTATGGAACGTGGTTATATACGCATTTGAGCATTTGACCGCAGCGCCCTCTCATCTATAAACGTTGAGCCAATGCATGCAAAGTTTAACGCGATTATATTCGCATTTGACCGCAGCGCCCTCTCCTGTATAGACGTTGAGCGGCTACATGCAACGTTTCATCCATGACATCCCCAGCTCTTGAGTTACTACCACATCTCAGAGTTCCCTACTCGTCCCGCAGTCGTGGCCGAGTGGTTAAGGCGATGGACAAGAAATCCATCGGGGTCTCCCCGCACAGGTTCGAATCCTGTCGACTGCGCAAACATATTTTTCAACATTTTTTTTCATCTTTTTTTTTTTTTTTTTTGCCCTACACGAGCTTGTGAGCTCACGAGCAGGAGCACGAGCACCGGACGCTGGACATACGGACATGGCTAGCCCCTAAGGAGCTTCGCCCCTAAAAGCGGGGAACAAAAATGTAACACCGATGTCTGCATCTTTTGCGAGCGTTGTCAACACTGCTCTGGTTTTGTTCCCCTTCAAATTCAGAGCAGCTGCTAAGGGGCAAATATGCTATATTTTCTCAATTTTGAGGTCGTGACCGTTCTGGCGCAGTTAGCGTCCCCGGATAGACCACTTCTGGAAAAAATCCGCATGCAATGCTGCGTGCATTGCATTCTGAGCACCAGTTGGCCACGAAGGGGAGTGACCTAGATCCAGTTTAGACCAGCTCGTTAATGAAAAAGTTGTTGTAAGATTGTGTGTAAAGCGCGAGCCACACAAAACATTTAAATCCGCTTTTCTGGCATGGACGTCTTGTAGACGTCCCAATTACACAATGTTTTGGCCTTCGAACTAGCCCAAGTGGCCAACCGCTAACCAGAATGCATTGTGGTTCTTCCTTCTTTCAGATCAACTTCAGTGCGAGTCTGGAAGCAGTTCAAAAGCAAATGAAGGGACCCTTCCAGGTGTAAACTGGCGCTTACCCAAAGGTACCATGTAGTCCTAGAAAGGACCCCGTAGGTTCCTTCGGGGTTTTTAAAAAGCCAAATCCCTCGTACTACATGTCCCCATAAGTGCGAGCGAAGCCGACGCTACAGGCACGAGCGCATCTTCTAAAACAAAGCCTTCATTTCACGAGTGCACGTGCATGGCGGGTCCGACCGAAGAGTCGCGCTTGCTCTCGTAGTTTCTTCGCTCGTACTCGCGACGGAAGGACGTAGAGCAAAACGTTGGCTGCCACTCCGGGGTTTCCCGGAGGTACCTTCCTAACTTCCTGGAACATACCGAGTTTGACAAAACCCCAAAGATTCCTTTCAAGGAAGAGTTAACGATGTGCCACGCCTCGCCGGCTGGCAACACTCACCACGTGGGTGGGTATCCGTTTCATCTTGGCTGCCGGAGTGCCGGGTCTCGGGTAGAACTGGTTGATGAAGAGTGAAGGAAACCGGTACTCCCGAACCAGCGCCATCGTTTCCTCAAAGTCCTGCAAAGGAAAAACTACTTTCTTGCTTTGAACCGACGGTACTCCCCAACCAGGTTTCAGGGGTCGTAGTGACGACAGGAGGGTAGCAACGGAGTTTTGTCACAGTTTGCAATGTATACGGTGTACACTAGAATTGAAGCAGGCATATGTGTTTGAGCGTATACCAACGTTACTAGATTACCTCAGTTGTGGAACTCCCGCGGAGGGGGGTACCCCCCCTCACTCACCTCAATCCGCCTAGAGTCGTTCGAAGCGCCCCCTCACTCACCTCAATCCGCCTAGAGTCGTTCGAAGCGCCATCTATATTTTCGTTTCATAACTGTGCATTCTAAAGAGCACAGCTGAAGCGCCAAATGGCGATCACAACGCCGCCATTTCTCCCGCAGCGGTCACTCGAGGAACTGCACGTGACATCTATTTTTGGCTTCAATTGGGTTACAGGGGTTCCACCCCCGTCTCCCTTGTGGACGCGCCGCGAATTACCCCCACAGTTAAAATGCGCCTAGGTCGGGACGCGCTACCTGAAATCCCCGCTGAGGCATGGTTGTATAAAAACAATATTAATTGTGCTGCAAAACCTTGAAAACTAAGAATTTTAGAAAACATCACCCGCCCCCATTTTGTACTAATCTCCAATAAAAGTTACTACAAAAAGAGTTTTTTTCGTTGGTTTTTACGTTTCTAGTGACGTTGAAACGAACGTATCCCGATTCAGTTACCAAAGCAGCCGTCCGGCGGCGCGTCGAGCGAATCTGGGCGAGTCGTGGTGAGTGAGGGGGGGTACTGTTCGTGCATGCAGCGTCTATGAACAGTTCCGTAACTGAGTTAATCTAATAACGTTGGCGTATACTCAAATGCGCCGAGCTCACTCTTAGCTACTTGCGACGAGAGAACAGATCTGGTTCCATCTATCAGGCAGACCTGGAACACTTCCGATCCACATAGCATAACTAGACTAAATGGCTTGGCAGTATTGGCGAGACCAAACCTATGCACCTTCTATGAAAAATGGTTGCTTATAAAATTGTCAAAATTATTTCGAGCCCACACAAAAAAAGTGTGCCCCCCCCCACAGCATGCGAGAGAATGGTGAATTTTAATGCTGCCCCGTGAAGTTGTTTTGTTGCACCGAAGGCTTACCTCCTCCGTTTCGGTCGGAAAGCCGCAGATGATGTCCGTGGCTATGGTGATGCCTGGGACACTGTTGAAAAAAACGGTTACCAAGTATCGTACACGACGTAAAGATTACCCAAACAAGTTACGGGACGTCGGCCCGGTGACGCTATGGCTACAAAAAAGGACGACTAACGCTCAATCGCTAGCAGCACGCTATGGTGTGGACCGAAATGACCGTAAAAATCGATTTACCCAATTATCAACTATGTGTAACTAGATGGTAACACTAGTTTGACAAAAATAAAAAAAAACAAGACCTCAATGGAAAAAAAAAAAAGATTATCTCGTGGAGAGCTATGCAATTCTGGAAATTGCTGTGGTACTCCAGAAATGTCGTTCTGGGGTGCTCAGCTATTCAATTTAACAAAAACAGGAGGGAAGGGTAGCAGATAATCCGGCTCGACTACCCTTCCTCAAGCTGGGTTAGATCATCCCCCCCCCCTCCCTCCCCCTCTCCCCCCTCCTCCCCCCCTCCCCCCCCCCCCCCCCCCCAACCCCAAAAAAACACCGGTTAGCAGGAAAAGAAAAAGATTGCACAGCCCTCCATGGGACAATTTCAATTTTCGTCTCCAGTGATCACGTGCAAATAGTAGATTTTGAGTTTGAAGCGAATAGTGGTTTTTGGCTGAATATTTCTGAAAAGAATATTGAATAGTTTCTTCAAGCCTTTTACTACTGTGCACCACGCTAAAACGAAAATTCAGCTGAACTCGTGAAGGTTGTTCCCAACCTTCTACTTGTCCACTTCTAAGCTCAGTTGATCTTAATATAACTATGTTTATGAACATTCCAATCGATCGAGGGGATTTGTAAATCTGCTTGCTATAAAAAAATAAAACTTATTTCTTCAATTTTATATATATATAAAAAAGCACAAATGATGAGTGCCGGTGTTCAAAACATCACTGCCAAACATATACACTTGCATGAGCGCAGAGGGTTGCATAATCGCGGCTGCTTGTCAAGCAACACCCAAATTTATTTTTTCTTTGCCTCCCCTCTTTGAAGTAGAGAGAAAAAATAAAAAATTCGGCAGAGACACTTAAAGGGGCACTGAAGTCATTTTTGAAAAAGGTCGTTTTTGATCTTATATTGTTTAAAATGTGTTAGTTCCCACAAATACCAATCCCTATATTACAAAACTGCCTATTCATCTCGGGGCAGTAGAAACTACATTGTGTAGACTAATGAGAGCCCTACAATACGCACAGATTCCAAATGATTTGATTGCAACTCGTTTCGAAGAGAGTCCGATAGGTACACATTCGGATATAAGACTCATATTTTTCTCCGCAAGCGAAGCCATTTCTTGCAACTCGCCGACAAGCGCCGTTCGTCGACCACTTCACTCGGAACAAAAATTCTTCCCAAAAAGGGTGTGTCGCTATCTTGGAACACGCTTTTAACGAGGAAATAAGCAACGCACGATTGTGATTTCGGGTTTGTTGGGATGCTTAGAACGTCTAGATTGAGTTGTCACCACAAAAGGACGATCTTAGAATCGACTTTAGTGCCCCTTCGAATGCGAAAGCATTCCTACACACAGCGAATTTCAACAAGCAGCGCACCAGTGTCTTCCTTTTTCACACGGCACTTTGGCGGTGACACCACGCTCCCCCAATGCGCAGGGGCGGCGAGCTCCGCCGGCTTCACAATGACTTCCATGATGATGCATCTGCGTTGCTGTGCTTTTCTTTTTGTTTTACTTCTAAGGCATGTGCTTGATGACATATTGGTGTGACCATCTTTCGGGCACAACACCGCCGCTTTTTTTTATAATGAGAGAAGTAAGGCTTTCGCCTTAAAAAAAAAATAAAGAATTTGGGTTAGCTATTTTGAGTGTGCTTCTCTGTAAGCACTTGTGCACTGCGAGTATTGCTTTCCCGCAGTTGGAGATTTGCGCAGGCGCAAAGTAGATTTTGGAACCGGGTGGCTGAATTGACTCGTCGCTGGTGGAAAATCTGGATATGAGTCTTGGACTGATCCAGACTTCCTGCCAGCAACGAGTTGATTTCACCACCCAGCTCTGAAATCCACTTTCTGCCTGTACAGCTCCACCCGCAAATTCTCAAGCGTAAACGTGCCATTAGAAAAGTATGAATATCGCAGTTAATCTCAAAAACAAATAACAAACGGCATATTATTCGAAACTACTATACCTGTTTTCACCTCAAGAACCGAAGTAAAACAAGTCCGGCTCCTCGCGGAACATTCTTTATGTGGATAATGAAGACAGGTATGTAGGTGAATTTTAGATTAGATATATGTTATCTTATTAAGACGTACACGTTCCAAACGCCAAAAGCATCGCTTTTTCCTCCGACAACCAAATCTCGTAAGAACCATTTCGCGCCGCGTAGAAACAATGCGCAAAACATACTTTTTTCTTGAGGTGAAAACAGGTATATTCGAATATTTGCACCACACCGACTGCAGCATGCCCGACCTTCAACACTCACAAAAGAAGTGCCTTTGCACAAACCCCCTGCCAACTAAACATAGGAGCTTGAATTGGAAGATGCACTCTCGTGGGCTCCAGAGGACGGAAGAAAACAAAGCAACTCAACTTTTTGCGAATGGTGACACAGTCACCACGTAACCTGGTCAGGAACGTTTTTGTAATTTCCTAAGGACAAATTAAAGCATTAGAGGCGCGCGCCAAAGTTACGACTCATCCAATCAAATGGCAGATGGACGTTGGTTCGGAGATGTCAATGCAGGGAAAGTTGCTGGATGCGTCAACTTTTTCGTAGACCACACTTCACGTGTGGTCTATGAAAAAGATTATCTGAAGAATGTGACGGCGACGGCGGGCGAACGGAAGCGGACTCTGCCGCCGAGGCAACTTCCGCTTCGGTTCGAGCGTTCATGTTCCGCAAACAAACCCTCGCTGCTGTCTGCAAAACGGGGACGTACGCCTTCCTGAGGAAGTCGACGACGATGCGGAACTGCGCCGCAGTGTATTCCCTCTTCATCTCCGCCAGGACGGGGTCGCTCCCGGACTGGACGGGCACGTGCAGGAAGGAATAAACTCGCGGGTGGGACAGGATTTCTGCCATGTCCTGCAGAGGGGAAGGGAGTGCGGGAAAAGGTGAGGGAAAGATTGTACCAACATGGTGTAGCCGGCACTGCACAGATAATACCAACATCTAAAAAAAAAAAAAAATTCACTTCAATACGGTTTCAGGAAAGATAGACGACTAGATGATAATTTATTCGTAATCACTCAGTGCATAGAGATAGCAATGACAAGTCAAAGGCCATTATGGGTAGCGTTTTTAGACATCAAATGGGCATATGACAATGTGAATCAGAAAAAAACTCTGGAACCAACTGAAGGGATATGGACTAGAGGGAACCATGGTTAAGTTTCTAGAACGGGTTTATACGGAGAATAGGGTTGTTATAACATGGGAAGCCGAAACTACAAGACCAGCAGCAATAAAAAGAGGTCTTAGACAGGGTTGCCCATTGTCTCCCCTGCTCTTTATGATATACCTCAGTGAGATGGAAAAAAGGTTAGAACAGTGCAACCTAGGTTTTGAGTCAAAACCTAGGTTGCACTGTTCTAACCTTTGTTCCTTTGTTCTAACCTTCCTCCATGTAAGTCAGGTCAAAACTTTTGACCTGACTTACATGGAGGAAGGACAAAAAGTAAATCAAGTATTGCCAGGGTTAATGTATGCGGACGACACTGTACTCGTATCAGAAAGTCGTGAGACAATACAGGAACTGGTTAGGATTTGCAGCAAGGAAGGGGACAATTTAGGACTAAAATTTAGTAGGGACAAGTCTGGTATAATAGTTTTCAACGACGAGAAGGGGGAACCCCTGGAGATACAGGACACATTGATAGAACACATAGAAAAGTACAAATATCTGGGAGTATGGTTAAGTGAAGGAAGACGGTATCTAAAAGACCATGAAGATATTGTAATCAAGAAGGGGAAACGAGATTCGGCTATCATGAAACACAGGGCACTATGGAACTATAATAGATATGAAGTCGTTAGGGGTGTATGGAAGGGAGTCATGGTGCCAGGGCTGTCATTTGGGAATGCGGTATTGTGTATGAGGTCAGAAATCCAGGCAGGTTTAGAGATACAGCAAAGGAGTGCGGGTAGGTTGGCATTGGGGGCACATGGGAATACACCAAATGAGAGAGTACAGGGGGATATGAGTTGTGCATCTTTCGAGAGTAGAGAAGCGATCAGTAAAGTAAAATTTGAACAAAGACTAGCTGAAATTGAGGATACACGGTGGGCAGCAAAAGTGTACAAGTATCTATATATGAAAAGTCTAAACACTAAGTGGAAAAACCGAACCCGCAAGCTGAGATTTAAATTCATTCAATGAGATGGAGCCGATCAGAGCATATCAGTAGAAAAGGGAGTAAGGGAAACAGAGAGGAAATTGTGGGAAGAGAGAATGCAGGGGAAATCAGCTTTAACAATATACAGGGCACAAAAACAAGAAATAAAGAAGGAACAGCTGTATGATAATTCAGTGGGACGCTCTTTGCTGTTTGAAGCTAGAACGGGGGTGCTAAGAATGAAAACGTAGAGGGCTAAATTCCAGGAAGTAGATACTCTGTGCGACGTATGCAACCGCGAAAGGGAAACTATAGAACATGTAATTTTAAGGTGCACGGGGCTTCGTCCCACCCTCTTGGGGGGGATGACTACGGATTTGGAGGGGGCACTGGGTTTTCCGGACATAGATGGACGAATGGATAGGGAAAGAATTGCGGTAACTAAGAGGAGATTGGAAGATTGGTGGAAGAGATCTAGGGAAGGATAAAGAAAAAATACGGATAAAAATAAGCAATAAATTCACTTGAAAAGAGAGAGGGGGGGGGGGGGTCTGTTATAACAAAACTCATACAAATTAAAAAAAAAAGGGGGATAACGAAATGTTAGGCTAGGTGGCGCAAGCTGCCGCCTGCTACAAAGGGTATAGCCATTACCATCCATCCATCCATCCATAAAGAATGATTGCACTAAGGAACATGGTGAAGTGCACGGTAAACGAGACAATGCAGAACAGTGTTCCCTGTTGTCTACTGGCCTCTTAACAATTTTCTCTCTACATTTTTCTCTCAACAATTCTCTCGCTCAGCACTTTTCTTTCTTGACAATCTCCCCTCGTCTGCAGATGGGTAAACAATTGTAGAAAACAAATGAGGTTCGGTGATTTCGGTTGTCTGTACTGCACTAAACAAAACCGCAGTAGGTTTTTTTTTTTTTTCACTGAAATTTCAAGAAATTGTAGTGGAAAGTGTGCTATCGAAGCAAGCAGAAAACACATTGCTTAACAGCTTGAAACAGCACGCGAGAAACCTTTCCTTTTTTAAAAGAATAACGAGGATGCAATTGAAAAACCTTGTTTTTGTCCAGAGCAAAACATCTCGATAACAAGGACACAAACGTAGTGAAGCGAAGCCGAAATTATGCTCGTAATACCGGCGCAGGCACTTGAGGTACCGCAACAACAAACAATTCCGAGTGCATTTATGCCATCGCATAACGCGCGTCGCGGCAACAGCAGCTCCGTGCTTGCGTGATTCGCAATCCCTGTGGCGCCGTTGTCGTTTCTCCACTGCCTCCCGAGCACTACTATTCTGAGGATTTTCGTGCCATTTTCGTTTCTGCTCTCGGTTCCACTTTCGTGCACCGACCTGCACTGTCCACGGCGAGCCTGCTAGGCACGCCATAACTGAAAGCCGCGTTCTTCGGATCTGCCACAAACTTTCCGAGGTCTAGTTCGTACGTCGAGCAAGATCGTCTGGCGCCGCACAACAGGGTGTCGACTACAGCCAACGCCTTCTATGGTCGCTGTCAAGGAGAGGACGGCATCTCTTTCTAACACTTGACCTTCAGCAGGCACTAGTTGCCTTTCAGCCATGCTCTGGCTGTGCGTGCACGCTCGTCTTAGACGCCAAAGCGTGATAGAGGGTAGAAAGGAGCGTACTGTATACCGTCTTTAATTCACTGTAATTTGTCCCATCGATAACTCAGTTGGTAAAGAGGCTGACTTTAGAAGAAACAATTGCTGTCACCTATAGGTCGCTGGTTCAAATTCGACTTAATTGATGGAAATTTCTTATAAACTCGGCGGCGGCGGCGGGCAGACCAAGTGCCGGGTGCGGCGGCTGGGAGTGATCGTGTGACTGACGACGAAGCTGACGACGTCGCCGCGATTCCCCGGGGAGGTTCCCACCAACAGCCGTCGCTGTAAAATATTTTCCGAAAAGACTCGCCTTCTGATAGAGACCTTCCACCGTACCCGATCGCGCAAACGTCGAGTGACGTAGCGCACGATACTCCACGCACATCGGGCCGGGAAATTAGAGCGGAGGAACGGCTGCAGGAGGGGTCCCACCTCGAGGTAGTCCAGAATGTAAGGCGGGTTGGTCATCCCGAGGCGTAGCATGCAGCCCTCCGGAACGACCGCCACCATCTCTCGCAGCAGGTCGGGCAAGGTCACCCCGATGTCACGGCCATAGGCGCCTGTGTCCTCCGAGGTCAGCCAGATCTCGCGGACACCCTCTGCAACGACAAAAGCGGACGGAAAATCTTAAGACAGAATGCGTTGAAGGGCTGGCTCTAGAAGCACCAAACAAGCCAAGCCAAGCATTTGCACTCCGTTCCTGGATTTTCTTGGGGGCGCTGCCATTTCGGCGCAGAGCAGGCGCGATTGGCGGTAGTTGTGATTCGAAAACGTGACTTCCTCAGCTTCGGGTACGGCGTCCGGAATTCGGGCGACATCGTTTTGCTCCATCACGGACTGTTTTTAGCGATTTTCGGGGATGGAAATGTGTTTCCTGGGAATAGAGATGAAGCTCCAGATGACTGGCTACAATAGGGAGTTTTAGAATAGCGCACGCTAAAGCTTTGCGTACGCAAAGAATAGCGTCGTTGCCACTGCGCATGCTCCGAACGCAAACCAGGTTTTGCGCTTTGCGTGCGCAATTTTAGCGTGCGCTATTCCTCGGAAATAGCGTGCGTACGCAAAGAGTCCTTTTTATGCTTCTCCAAGGAGGATTCGTGATGACAAGCTGGCTAAAGCCAAGACGAGCAGAGTTAAAAAAATGGCGGCTTCCAGGATTATGTCGGCGGCTGCTTTGGCGGCGTCATGAGTGCGACGTCGGCGGCACCCTCGCGACTGCTATTTTCAATACGGGATGACATTGTACTCGGTTTGGCAACGATCACCGGCAACTTGATGCTTGCGAAACGCGAACATTTCTCGGCAAAGGTATGATGTGCGAAGGTCAGTACACGAGACATCTCTTGCCGAGCCGACGCAAGCGGACACGACCGGTCAACCGCTCGCGTCGCAATCTCATGCTTAAATAAATGTAAAATGCTACTCTGGACCAAAAAGCTTTTAGCATTTCGTGTGTGAAATAATACTTGTTACTGTATCTTGGTGGCGTCGCAAGTGCGAGATGCTTGGGCTTTTGCGTCGCGACAGAGAAACGCTATTCTAAAACTCTCTTGCGTCGCGTGCGCTAATACAAGCGCTAAATTTAGCGCTAGAGTGCGCTGAAATTGCGTACGTTATTCTAAAACTCCCTAATAAGGAGTTTTAGAATAACGTACACAATTTTAGCGCACACTAGCACTAAATTTAGCGCTTGCGTTAGTGCATGCTACGCGAGAGAGTTTTAGAATAGCGTTTCTCTGCCGCGACGCAAAAGCCCAAGCATCTCGTGCTTGGAACGCCACCAAGATACAGTCACAATTTTTATTTCACACACTACATACTGTAACATGAAAAAAAAAAAAAGTAATTTTGGTCCAGAATAACATTTTAGATTTGTTTAAACATGAGAATGCGACGCGAGCAGTCGACCGCTCAAGTCCGCTTGCGTTGCCTCGGCAAGAGAGGTCTCGTATACTGACCTTCGCTGCTTTCGCCGAGAAATGTTCGCGCGCCGGTGATCGTTGCCAAACCGAGTGCAATGTCGTCCCATATTGAAAATCGCAATCGCGAGGATGCCGCCAACGTTGCGCTCACGACTCCGCCAAAGCGGCCGCAGACATGGTCCTGGGAGCCACCATTTTTTAAGTGTGCTCGTCTTGGCTTCAGCCAACTTCTCACCACGAATCTTCCTTGGAGGAGCGCAAAGACCCTTTGCGTATGCACGCAATTTCCAAAAAAATAGCGCACGCTCTAAAATAGTGCACACAAAGTGCAAAACGTGGTTAGCGTTCGGCGCATGCCCAGTGGCGACGACGCTATTCTTTGCGCACGCAAAGCTTTAGCGTGCGCTATTCTAAAACTTTCTAATGATTTCAACCATTAAGATGGCTGCAGCGTTGTTTCTCTGCAGTGTAGTCTGTTTAGTGGCTCTAGCTCGTTCCTTGTCACTTCCTGTAAAAGCTGGTCGATGCGTCCTGCAACTGCTTACGACCATGTGCCTTAAAACCTCTTAAAATTTCTCGCGACGAGAGACCATACTGGTGCCATCTATTGGGTAGACATGAAACATTCAATTTCCAATTATTTCCTTTTTTTTCTTTTACACATCATTTTTTTTTGGTTTAGAAACTTTTGGCAATGTTATAAATGACATAAACGACTGTTGTTTTTATAGATTGTATGTACATTTGATCTCGCAAATTCTGAAAAATCTTAGCTTTAGTGAAATGCAGTGTCAGCGTCAGCCCATAGATGGCACCAATGTACCAGGGTGTTCCCTCATCATACGAGTGGGTTCCGAGAGGTCTTGAGGCACACGGTGTCACAAATTCAGGCTCTTCTTCATTTCTTTTTATTATATGATTTTCTTTCCGGACCATTTTAAGTGTCGGTGCGGTCAGGGAGGGAGGAGTGCGGTGCCACCTTTAATCTCAGTTCGTCTTGTCATAATCCCTTTTTGGTCCCCAACGGGTTTGCTAATTTGGGGGTTTGTTTTTGCTGACGGGCGACGCGGATTAAGTTTCATCCCAGGGCAGTTTGTGGCTTCGACCTCGCAGATGGAGGGGTTTGTGTGCCGACTTGCGTATGGTGCCGATTTGGCACGCGAGGGCACCGCCAGGACACAAAGATGTTTACGCCGGCTAGCACACTTTTTGGAGGCAGCGACTTTACTCAGTCTGCCGCCTGTTGTGGTTGTCGTGTTCTGTGTATCGGCGATAATCAATGTTTTTGTAGCGTTAGCTACACTGGCCGAGGTTGAGCAGTTTCGTGTGGCCCTCATAATGAGCCGTGCTCATTATGTAGAGAGCGCGGCGGCGGAGCTCCGCATAACGAGCACGGCTCGCATAACGAGCACGGCTCATTATGAAAGCTATGCGAAGCCGCCGCCGCGCCTCCGCCGCCACCGCACTTGCCTCGCCGGTCTGCGCATTCCAGAGGAGTGACGTCATAGCCGCGGCAGACGCACTGGCGCCGCCGCGTGCCCAGCTGTGCGCCTCCGTTGCGCAGTAGCCAAGTCTGACGCTGCACCGGAGACGCTTGACAGCGCCTCTCATTTTGTGCGCATAAGCTCACGCTACGTATATCCTGGCATAGCCGAGCTAAGCCACCGCAATTTTTTGGACTTGTACGGGGGAATGAATGGGCACGTATGTTTGGTTGTCAGAAAAATGTAATAGGTTTTGTCATTTGGGTCGATGCCGGGCAGCTTGTTTTTCTGGGAAAGTGGCTGACCCGAAAGGCGGGGAAACGGGAGGTTGGTCGGTAGACGAGCCTATAAAAGGGGCTTTGGGAATAAAGGAGATAGTAGGAGCCCCGGAGCTGGCCGGGTCGCTGCTCGACGAGGTTACTTTCTGCACGCGAGTCTTCAAACTTTTCATTTTGCTTCTGCCCTGCCTGTCGGGCAAGTGTTAGAGTCTGTTGTGCTGGAGGTGCGTGGCTGTGTGGTGCGCGGTGTCGACCAAGAGCTTCTGACCGGACCGCCGGACTCCGAGACGTCGTTCATCGGCAAACAACTCCAGGCTACGGACTGCTCTGGACTCGGCACCTACCGGAAAGCTAAGACTGGTTTTCTTTGACTTGTCTGCTTCATCCTCTGGCTCTGAAGTATGAAGTGTTGAACGTTGGGACGATTTATACGCAGTGCTACTTTCTGTAGCGACTCTTTTGGGGGTGATCTCATGTGTGTAGCGGTAACGTTTAAGTTCAATCTCTGTTTGCTCTCGTCGTTGGTTAGTGTCGGGATTTCGTCACTGTTTTGTTGGCCTGGTCCTGTTTTATGAGCTTCAAACCTTTTTAGTATTAGTTTCTGACTCGCAGGGCTCCGTAGCGTTTAGCTAGAGTGTGATTTGTGTTGAGTGCTCTATTGCCGTGCGCAGTTAAGTTTTTCACTTTATTAAATTTAATCTTGTTTGCTTATCCTCCCTGTGTCATCGTCTCTCTCTACTGATCTTACACTGGGCATGGACCTAGCACTTGTCACCGGTCGAACCTAGCTCTTTTGTTCTTTTCACGTAATTTCTCGGTTATCCTCAGAGTGGATTATTACTTTATTTTTATTCATTTGACCCCCACTCTGTGACACACGGTCCCGAGCAAACGAGAGTGTGCGAACAGGCCCTGAAGCACTTGCACTGACGACGCTGAGTGGGTTGCCGGGACGGTTGGTTCGGGCAAACCTCTCAGTCTTTCCGTCGTCCCTAACACTCGCTCACTTCCTGTACAAAAGAGTGTCACGCCGAGTATTTTTTTAATATGTGGAATCTCGTTAAATCAAACTCTCTTAATTCAAACTAACATGCAGGTCCCGTCCCATGTGTTTCTAGGAAGGAAACTCCCGGTAATTCAAACTTTGCATTATTCAAAGAAGGTTCTGGTCCCCCTCGGGTTCAAATTAATAAGATTCCACCGTAACAACAGTTCTAAGTACTAATTTTTTTTCTTCCAGCTGTAGGAGACTGGAACAGTCTAGACGGGCACTTTTCTAGTTACACAAGTGTTGAATCGTTTATTGGTGCAGTTGAAAACCAACTACTACTTTGTCGATTTACGAATTGATATGCGATTCCTACTTTGAGAAAGACTGAATAGTTTTGTTTTTCATTCCATTCATATTTGCCTCATACTGTTTTTTTTTTTTCCTTTGTTCCAATACTACCTGCGAAAATCCCAACCGGGATTGGCAGTATTTTGAAACAAATGAATAAAACTGGATGGACACAAGTGCTGTGTCAGTGTTTGGCCATAATTCAGTGGTCGGACTTGAGTCCCAGTCGAGCACTGATGCCCCTGTGAGCCCTGTACAATACCGTGTGTGCGGACCTTGTTCATAAACAAAGCACCAATCGTTTCTCAAACAGTTCTACTGCACTGACACCATCATGCAAGATGTCTTTCTATTAACAAATCCAGAGCGTAAAGATAAAGTTGTGACAAACAAGCAGATTATTTGCGACAAATATGAAAGTTGCATGCCGGCTAAGCTTTCTTACGTGTGATCGTACACTTTTACGCGTGTTAGCTCGAAGCCTCGAATACACAAAAGCAATATTATCGGGCAATGCCTACCTCGTGCATTTTATTTCAGGAGGCACTTATGTCTATGGGTAATTTTAAAAACATGCAGCTTCTCGTAACAGCTCACCTTGGAATGCCTGCTTCGCTCTGGCCACAAGTTCTTCGACGGAGTAGCTGCCCAAATCCCCGCGAGCGTGCTTCGTCTTGCAGTAGGTGCAGTGGTTCAGACATCTGGAGGGAAGGAGAGCACACACAGAAAAATTTGTGCAGTATCCTTAGAAGCCGGCATGACCTAATGCATAGAGGCTGAAGAAAGAAGACTTAAACAAGCATATTCAAGCCTTCGTCATTGGAGCACATGAATAACATGACCATATCCCGTTTATAAAAAAAAAATATTCCAGGGCTTTTTTTCACTTTTTCCACTCCAATTCAATCCTGATAGTATGCCGGCAAATGAGTACAACAATGCAGTCAAATTCAAAGACAAAAACAAAGGACTTCTACCTATTGCTTAACTCGAAATAGAAGATGCATTAAAGGGGCTGTGCAACAATAATAGGTAGGAACGTTTTTCACTTTACAACATTTTACTGGCACTAGTGGGACCCAAGAATACTCGAACGTAACGCCACTGACCAAGAAGCGTCTTCGTCGCGGTAGAATTTCAAGAACAGAAGTGGACCTTTTCTTGCAGTCTCTCATACACAAAACTTGATGACGGAGCTGTGGGGACAATGCCAAAAATGCGATCCCCAGGCGTGCGTCATCAAGTTATGCGATCCCCGCTGTGACGATATTTAAATGCTGCTGATACAGTGGACACGAAGGCTGCGTAGGCATTCGATTTTGGCTCGTGACAATCAATGTCTCGACATGTATTCAGGTGGTGGCTCGTGGAATAGCCGAACCTTAACAATGCTTGGAACTCAGCGCGCGCCCTGTGCTCTGCCAACCCTAGCGCGTGGCTATGTTAAAAATATTGGCGGCATATAATCGGCTCCGGATCACGTGGCCGCCTTTTCTGGCTGCGAGTTGAGGGGGTAAACGGTGTTCGTTTTTCTCGAATTTTTTCTGCGACTGCCACTGCGTAGAGATAAAAAGCAGCCTGTGTTTCTTAGGTAATAAATATCCGGGAATAATCCTAAGCTGTATTTATTTAAAGTAGAAAATTTGTTGCATCGCCCCTTTAAATACGAACACATACCCGCCTGTTGGATTTCTGAAACTTTTTTTACTTCCATTTGAAACAAGCTGCCAACTTTCGAAACACTTATGCGGTGGAGCAGCAACTGATTTTCTTTTATGTTTTATCTCAACTGTGTCTGACTGAGATTCTTTTTTTCTTTTTTCCGTCCGATTAATTGTTTTAAAAAACAAAGCTTTCTGCCTGCAACAGTCGCTAAACAGCCCAAAATAAAAGCTCCGCAAGTCAATATTCTCGCGACCACATGAGCACAACAGCACTAAGGAAACCGAGAAAACGACGATATCCAACAGGCTCGACTGGCTCGCAAAGTTTGATCCATCCAGCACAATAGCCGGATTAGCTTTGTGCAATGCAGCGATACTTCCCGGTACGTTGCTGTTAAATCTTCAGCACAATTCAGCACAATTTC
The DNA here is from genome assembly GCA_013358835.2 of Ixodes persulcatus. NCBI lineage: Eukaryota > Metazoa > Arthropoda > Arachnida > Ixodida > Ixodidae > Ixodes > Ixodes persulcatus. The sequence continues at coordinate 50,271 of JABSTQ010011417.1, forward strand.
AAAAAGTGTTCTACATGCGGAGAGCAAGTCGTACGCTTATTTTGCTGGGGTTGTGGTGACGTCAGAACGCCGAGCTCTGATTGGTTCTAATCGAAGGAGAGTGGGTAGACCTCGAGGCAGCTTGCTTTAAAGCCTACCCACTATCCTCCAATCAGAGTCAATCAGAACTCGGCATTCTGATGTCACCCCAACCGTTTGCAAAAGAAGCAGGCTAACTTGCACTCTGCATAGGAGATGGTTCACTGTAGCCAGGTTCACTGCAGCCATAATCACCGGCGGGACAAGAACAACACCGAGGTCCCGGTTGTCCCGTTCCTAATTCAGTAATGCTTCGGCATCTTGCGAGTATCGACCGCACGTGCACAGCTAAAGTGTGGCGGAGGGCAGCACACGTGCGCCGGAGGCTGGGCATTTGACAGAGATGTCCTGCCGCTTTCGTACCGTCGGTGACCATGGGCTCATCGGTACAAAATAAACAAACAAACAAACACCTGCCAAGGTACGATCGGCTCACCCGGTGTTGATTGCGATGATTTCGACGAGCGGGTTGCGTCGTATTTTGGGCAGGGTCAGGGCCGCCCCTCCCGCTTTCCGCCGCCCATCCTTCTTGGAGCCCAGGAGTCGCACGGAGTTGCCTGGTGCGAGTTACCAAACGGAATACACAATTAGTGGGTTAGGTTTCTAAATGTGGCAGCATTCTTTTAAGTCAACCCCCCGCTCTTCTAAGTCAACACCCTAAAAAATTACACGCACATTCATTCGGCCAAACGCGATGAAATGCTGTAGCTTTACAGGAATGTCGTTAGTGGAAACGATCAAGGAAATGGTACGGTGTTGAAATGGTCGTAATAAACTGTAAACACGTCAAAGACAGCGTCTATGATGACCTCTAGGACGACGTCAAGGACAACCACTAGGATGACCTCAAGAATGACGTCTAGGACGACCTCAAGGATGGCGTTAAGAACGACCTCTAGGACGACGTCTAGGACGACCTCCAGGAGGACATCAAAGACGTCAGGTCACGTCAGCTTCAGCTACCAGCGCTTACGAGCTTACGCGACCTTGATTACGCCACTTTACACTTCACCCACGGGCATTACGTGACCTTGATGACAGGATCTTGAGGACATGACCTTCAGCGTGATTGGAACTATAAAGCTACCGCTTTAAACGCCCGGCCTTCGCATTGAAACGCGTGCACAGAAAAGTGAGGTATGTGCATCGTCCACCCTTCCGCACCGTGTGCAGGTGCAAGTCGCGGGACGAAGCGTTTGTTGTATGTGCCACAGTCTTTCCAATGCCTCGTTAAGAGGAGGGAGTGGACCGAAGAGGAAATACCCGAACGGAGGCGCTGACGTGCCGAGCGTGACCATGCTCGACGTGCCTAAGATATGTTGGGGCAGAGAGAAAGAGTAACGCAAGACTAGGGAAAGAAAAGAGAGGCAAGCCTTGTTCTGCTACGGCGGAAGGTCGTACAAAGAAAAAAAATGCTATCGCATTTCGGCGTAATCTGCGCCGCAAAAACACAGCCCCATTTTTTTGTCATTTAAGTGGCAAGGGATGCACTCCGTTTTCAGAAGCGAGTCAAAAAGAATGCGAGCCATGACCAAGGTGATAATCTTCCCAATAATCTTAAGATATTGATTGCGAACTAGTATATAATGTTGCCAAACCAGCCAAGGACAAGGAAGACACGGATGAAGAGCCAGACATGGCACGTCGCAAAATACGGCGCGAATTACTCAAATCGTCGCGCCGGCCGTCCGACAATTTCGATCGAATCTCCTAGCACTCGACTGGCGACACAAACGCGGCGCTGCACATTTCCGCCTCGGAGTGACTGAGAACGCCACAATCTCGTTGGCTGCGGAGCGATGCTAAGACGCTCGTAGATGGCCATGTTCCGAGCCGTCGGCGACTGCGACCACCAATGGGGGTCTATCGGAAGAAGAGGAGTCTCACCCTTGAGGGTCTCCTCGACGACCTCCACGACCCTGTCTGTCTGCTGGACGCCCACCACGCTCAGCCCCTTCAGGTACTCCACGTTGGGAGTGGCCTGCGACACGCAGCCGGCCGCCACCACCTTCGCGGAAGCGAGGAAACGGGTGGACTTGTAATAATAACAACAATAGTAACGATAATAATAATTAAGTGGCTACGACCTTTGTCTCCCGAAGTCCTATGGTGCGGGAAATGCAAATTTTCAAGGTGCGATTGTTAAAAAGTGTTTAGAAGACAATAAACCGTCGGAGAACCTTTATTTTGATCGGTTTCCCCGGTACATCGAACGGGGAGACTGGGAGCACAGGTCGCATGGCATCAATTTTCCCGCTAAATGTAGCGGGGAAACTAAATTGTTGTGTAGGTCGTTTGACGTTGATTTCCCTGCCGACTTCCTTGCACGAAGCAGCTTGACGAGGCACCACCACCGCCGCCCACCCCTTGCCCCTGTCACTTGGCGATACGGGCGCCCACAGTTGAAAAGCGAATGAAACTAATTCAGGAATGCGGTCCAAAGTGGTCGTTGATGCCAAGTTTTGTTTACGTTCGACGTGACGATCCAATGCTCATTTCCAAAATGGCATCTCTACCCTCTCTAAACAAAACAATGGTTTAAAAAAAAAAGCAGAAACGCTGTTTACTCTTCAGAAGTACCCATGTCTAGACAAGGTCACATGGTGAGAAAGAAAAATTTAAGGTACCTGACCTCTGTAAAAAAAGTTGGATGCGCAAAATATTGGGTGGAATTTTTTTATGCTTGCTACATTTTCATTTGTTATTTCCATTAAAAATTTGTAAGAACATTATATACAAATGAAATTTCTAAGCTCTATTTAGCGTGGAAATTATGCGTTGCACTTTTAGGGGACATTAATGTATGAAACTCTAGCTGCAAATGGAATTTATCCAAAACAAAGTAGTTATCGTGAAGTTCATACACGAAATTGTCCTCTAATTATTAATTATAAATTAATAAATTAACTAATAAGACAATATGTTTATTACTCATAAATAATTAAGAGGTTATTGTTGCTTTAGCAAAAAAGAACTTGCGGATTAAATTGATATGTTAATTGATGACCTAAGTGTTCCCTCAAATTATATTTGTTCAAGGTGACTGGCACGCCTACTGCATCACAGGACCCTAGATTTGCACCCATCTAAGGACAGCCCACCTTCTTTCCTTGCCGCAGCCCAGCGTCGATGGCGCCCCTGAAGTGGTCTTCCGCTGGGTTCTTCACAGTACAGCTGTTGAGCAACCACAGGTCTGCACTCGAAGCATCCTCTGCAAAACGAAATGCACTTCGGATTTCATGTCTCCACTTGCTGCTCGCAGAGCGCACTAAAATTGCGACCGCGAACGACCCTAGGTGAAAAAAGACATCCCGGACCACTCTTGTCGGAAATGGGCCTCTTCCGGTGCTGCCTACGCGCACGCATAGTTGTAGCGGACGTGGCTGTCTGCCATTTTTTATCCTGCTCGCGGGACTGTACCGACAGTCACTGGCCCGGTGGTTTAATTGTAAGACACCACAAATTCGTTCTGTCTTCGTAGGCAACAACAATACTAGGCATAATAGTTCATTAAAGTCTTTTAAAGGCCATCAGAAATGCTTCTTGATAGATGCAGTAAACATCTGTGGAAAAGGTCCAGTGTCAGGTGGTAATGCGTTGACAAAGCACCAGCACGCTTCCACCTGTATCTTGTGAGAAATATTCTCGAGAAGCTTTTACCCTAGGTCGTTAGATGAAAACTTGCGTGCAAAATCAACAGTGATAGACTGAATGTATATCAACGTTTTAGCAAGAGAATGCACACCCCGCTCCTCCAGAGCCACAGATTATTATTGCTGCATCCATGTCCTATTTCAGCAAATCCCTACTACAACGCTGGGGCCGCCATCCCCGTTGTCCTCTAAAGGAAGAAAGCGTTCGGCAAGCGACCAAATGTTGGCAGTGGGTTGCAACTCACCGACGATGGAGTAGCCCTTTGCTGCCAACTGGCCCGCCATGTACTCGCTGTCCGAGCTGTTGTGGGCACAGCCCCAGGTCTTGACGTAGATCTTGTGCGTACCTGCATTGGAAGCAGACTGCACTGGTCGTAGTGCGACACTTTTAGGTATTACGTCTCTGGATGGATATTTCATTCGATGCTGTTTTTCACAAACAAACATAAGAATTAAAAGTATTCGCCGTCATCATTTTCTGTTGTTACCAGCGTAAGTCAGAAAATCATTGAAAACTCGAGGATGCAACTCCTAACTTCCTATTACACTGAGAAAATGGTTTCCAACACGGCTGCTACCTAACATGATTTAATTTGAAGTAACCACCTGCCTTACCGAACATTAAATCAGCAGCCTCAATTCGGTGAGGTACACTTATTCTCTACTCATTTGATTCCGTGAAACATTACATGACTACAAGTTAAGAAAGCGTCAACGAACACAGCTGATGTAGTACACTACGCGAGCAACGGCAAGAAAGTAACCCAGAGAAAGGGCGACAGTGAGCTTTACCCGGCAGGAAACTGTCCCCTGTAGCTTTTGCGACATCCTTGTTACTTCTCTTGATCCGTGGAACGACAAGGTTTCGTGTCGGAACCGAAACGGGGTCCGATCCCGGTTTGACGACGTCTTCGATGTCCTCGACGAATCCGCTTGGGCACAGCTCAGGCATCTTGATCGCGGATGGACCTCTCTACACGGCGACACAAGAATTAGCGTTTTAAACGCAACAGGTGTGTCTGAACTTCGCTTTGATTCGTCGTTTAATGGGACATATGAAGAGGTATTACCGTGAACTGCGGAAAATTGGAACTACGTAGCGAGTCCCCGCTGTCCCCAGCGGAGTATTTTCACCACGACCTATGATTTTCACATGGCGGCCGCCATGTTTCCCAAACCACGTGTTCGTATCACGTGACTTTATAATAAACAAAAGTGCCCGTATATTTAATTACTTTTCAATGTTAAAAATATATCAAACAGTCTTTTTTGTTAGGTTTTAAAGCAAACAATGAGTTACAAAGGGTCATAAAGGTTACAAGGGTCGCTGACTCTCAACTCGAAAAACTATGTGGTATGCGTACAAGTGGTACAAGTCGAACGGGCCCTGGAAAATTCCAAAACAAACTCAAAGCGCGCGGGAAAGAAGTGGCGGCGGGAACTTGAGTGCGTGTTTGCTTTTATAGTTACGTGTCTTTCCTGAAGTTGTTTCAACCCTGCAATGGCTGCGACGGTGGAGCCAGCAAAGATTCGGCGCTTGGACGAGACCGTCACGAACCGAATAGCCGCCGGTGAGGTCATCCAACGACCGGCGAACGCGCTGAAAGAGATGCTGGAGAATAGCATCGACGCACGAGCTACTAACATCCAAGTCGTGGCGAAGGCCGGCGGTCTCAAACTTCTCCAGATACAGGACAACGGTTGCGGCATCCGCAAGGAAGACCTAGACATCGTTTGCGAACGCTTCACTACGAGCAAGCTGGTCAAATTCGAAGACTTGGCCACCATCTCGACGTACGGGTTCAGGGGCGAAGCGCTCGCGAGCATCAGCTACGTCGCGCACGTCACCATAACCACGAAGACTGCAGATTCCCAGTGTGCCTTCAAGGTGTCGTACCGCAGCGGCAAGCCCACCGGACCGCCCAAGCCGTGCGCCGGTAACCAGGGCACGCAGATTGTCGTCGAAGACCTGTTCTACAACGTTCCGACTCGCAAGAACGCCTTCAAGAGCCCCGCAGAGGAGTACGGCCGCCTCGTGGACGTCGTGAGTCGGTACGCCGTCCACAACGCGGGCGTCGGGTTCTCGATCAAGAAGGCTGAAGAGTCGGCGACGGACGTGCGGACCACGGCGGACGACGACACGCTGCAGAGCATCGCTACGATCTACGGCAAGACGGTCAGTCGGGATCTCCTGCCGGTCGAGTGCGACAACCCGGACCTCAAGTTCCGACTCAAGGGATTCGTGTCGAACGCCAACTGTTCGTACAAAAAGTGCACTCTACTTCTGTTCATCAATCACCGCCTCGTCGAGAGCAGTTCGCTCCGTAAGGCCATAGAGTCTATCTACTCTTCATACCTGCCGAAAAACGCGCACCCGTGGCTCTACCTGTCGCTGGAGATCCACCCGGCCAACGTGGACGTCAACGTGCATCCGACCAAGAAAGAAGTCCACTTTCTGCACGAGGACCTGATCCTCGAAGCCGTCCAGAAAGCTGTAGACGGTGCCCTGCTTGCGTGCAATTCGTCCAGGACGTACCTCACGCAGAGCCGTCTGCCGCAGATCAACGTTACCAGCAAGGCATCTGTCGCCGCCTAAGAAAGCAGACGGATCGACGCCGGTTGTGGATGAGCGCCATCTTGTGCGCACCGACTCCCACCTCCAGAAGTTGGACACCTTCCTCACGACCGCCAGGCCCTCCACTTCTGCATTGGGCACACCAGAGAATGCCCCTAGCAGCCAGTCAAAAGTCACGGAAGAACAGCCACGCATCAAGCTGCAGAGCGTGCAGACACTATGGTACCAGGTCATGGCCAAGAGTCACCAGGGACTGCACGACCTGTTCCGCAACCACACCTTTGTAGGCTGTGTCAATCAGCGCTTCTCCCTGGTTCAGCATCAGACAGAGCTCTACCTGGTCAACACGCGGAAGGTCACTGAAGAGCTCTTCTACCAGATCATGCTGAAGAACTTCGGGAACTTTTCGGCGTTCAAGTTGTCTGAGCCAGCCCCCATCTACGACCTCGCAATGCACGCGCTCGACATGGAGGAATGCGGCTGGACAGAAGCAGACGGACCCAAGGAGGAAATGGCACGGTACATGGAGACCTTCCTCACGTCCAAGTCTGAGATGCTGGACGACTACTTCTCGATGGAGATCGGAGCTTCCGGGCAGATCCTATCTATACCGGTTCTTCTGGATGGCCACACCCCTCCTGTAGAAGGGTTACCGATGTATGTTCTTCGCCTTGCGACGGAAGTCGAATGGGATTCAGAGAAGGAGTGCTTTGACACCTTCTGCAGGGAGACAGCGAGGTTCTACGCTGGTTCACGCTGCGATGAGGGCACGGAACAAGAGGTTCGTGAGGGACACTGGAAGTGGGTGACGGAACATGTTGTCTTCCCGGCCATCAGGTCGAGTTTGAGGTTGCCCGAGGAGTTTTCAGAGAACTCGTGTGTTCTTCAGGTGGCTAGCTTGCCGAACTTGTACAAGGTTTTCGAGAGGTGTTGATGCGACCACCCACATGCAGCTTGGTGGCATCAGGATGTCGCTGTACAGAGTTCTGTTCTCATAGCAATCTCTTGTGTAAAGGTGCACTTCTTTGTGAAGTATAAAAAGCACAAATAGACTTTCTTGCCGTGTATTCGTATGCACTGGATAGACATGCCATACTGCAATTATTGTTGTGTGGAGTTGCACTTACCACTAAGGTTTCATTTTCAAAGAAGGGTTAGAGCATTGGAAAAGAGTTGTCATAGGACAGAAGCCAGAGATTGTGGGTTCAATCCCCACCCCTGCCCATTTCGATCTGCACGAGCATCGTAAAATCAAGTATGGATGAAATGTGAACAGCAGTATGTGCGACCTTCAATGCAGGCTGCACTGTCTAGAGGCAACTAGGAACTGATAAAACTACAGCGTTGGATGGATGCCTAACTATTAGCAGGCATTGTAGGACTAGGATGACCTTCGGGGGATCAAGCGAAAAAACGTCACCCCCCGCCTCTTTCTCCCGCCGAGAGAGTCGCCAATTTTCCTCTGGTCAAACCTTGTTGGCGTTACCCCAGCACCGGACCCCAGGGTTGAGACTTTGGGCCGGAGCAACGAGGGAGGGATTCCCCATTTTCCCCTGCCCTGCCTGTCCCCAGCTGTGCTAGTTAGTTGTGCATCATTCAATTTTCCCTAGATAATTTTCATCAATCTTCTAATCGCCTCTTTGTGACTGTAATCCTTTTCTCTTCCATCCTTCCATCATCAGTATTATCAGGGTGGAAAGGGGGCTGTGAGGATTTTTGCCTACTTCGATGTATACACCCTCCTAGCCTCCCACTCCACTACGCAGCTTTATCAGTTCCCAATTGTCTCTAGCTTGCACGGCATGTATCCAAGGCCATGCACTTCGCTGTTTGCATTTCATTTGTGCCCAATAATGCATCAGGACTGTGTGATGCACGCTAAAGGCCTCAGGTTAGCAGTCATACTACACCAGCCAGCACGACTGAAGCATGCACTGGTGGTTCATTTGCGCCATTTTGATAAATTCCCGCTTGCCTGTGCCTTGCTGCGCCCAAAGGGAAAAATTGCACTAAACTGCGCCAAAGCGAACAAATCTGCAAACAAATTGGTTTGTGGAAGAGTTTGTTTTCGTCTGGCAACTGGGAATCCAGGGACGTAGAGGGGGCCCTGGGTTTTGGTGGAGAAGATGGAAGGGTGGATTATAAAAGGGTTGAGGTGACGTAAAGGAGGTTAGAGCATTGGTGGAAGGAGACTAGGGAAAACTGAAATTGGTAAAAGCAAGTAGCACAACTGGAGGCAGGGAGGACAGCGAAAAATTGGGACTCCCTCCCGCGTGGCTCCGGCCTAAAGTTTCAACCCTGTCTCTCAGTGGGTCTGGGTTTTGGAAAGAACCCCTACAAGGTTGACCAGAGGAAAATTGGTGACTCCTTCGCAGGGGGGAGAAGGCGGTGTCCCTTTTTCTTTTGTATTTGCCCGATCCCCCAAAGGTCAACTTAGTGGTTCATTCCCCCGGGCCGGTGATAGTTGCAGGGATGTAGAGGGAAAGAAATTGGGTGTTTTGGCCATCACAATCCAATCCAGGTTTCCGGCTCTGCAGCATTATTTCATAGGTTTCCCACAATTTTACCGACATTCCTAACGCAGCGCAGTTTTAACAGTTTTGCATTTCGAAGCGCACTACTGAAGAATAGCAAGCAGAAGTCATTCTTTGTCGGGACTGCTTGGTTATGAATTGCTGCCTTTTTTCACGTCAAATGATGTGAATCCTCGATCATACTACTCGTCAAAATGTCTATACATTAGGGAGGATCCAGAATATTTTTGATTATTTGCTCGTTTCACGTGATAAGGCTTTGTATAGAGCAGGGGTCTCGAAACTTTGGCCCGCGGCCCACTGCTACAAATGCAAAAATAAGAGAGCGTGAAAAGCACACGAGGGGAAAAAGAAAGGTGGTGTTGCGACGCTCTTTAACAGCGCAAGCGAAGATGTAAAACAGAATGAGAAAATCTGCATCAAAATGCGGGTTCTCTCGCCATAATATTTGTTGTATCATGTCTGTGTAACTACGATCTGTGTCATAACTCTTGCTTATTCTCATCATCAGATGTAGCATTCTCAGTCTTCTGCCCCGTGTTAATATGCACACTTCGATTTATGCCTGGAAAGTTCTCTGGGTCAATTATTTTTTAATGTCATAATTAGCTACATATTGCATTTTAAAATAAAGTATATATCTATCAACCACCTTACTTTTTTTTAGTTGCTTTTTTAATTTAGTATTTAAATGTTTATTTAGACTTATTTATTTATTATTGCCTCATTTATGTAATCTTACCTATTTTCTGACCCTGGAGACTGCAACAGGTCCCCAATCCGGCTTCTTAGCCAAAAGAGACGCCTAATCTAGAGTTAAATTGGTACTCTACATTGACTTCACAATGGTTATAGTTGGCGCGCTTGCACCAATCCTGCTAACCTTTGCCTACTACCACTAATGAAAACAAAACACGAATTTGACTGTTTATGGCAGTTTCACAGCAGTCGAAGGGCAATCTAAATATACAGTCAAACCCGTTTATAACGAACAGCAGGAAACGCTACGATCCGTTCGATATAGCAAAAAACATTTACTACGAACTTCCACGATGCGTTCCTTGTAAGGCTAGAGCTTCTCTTTCTTTCTCATCTCTTCGCTTCCACCTTGTAACAAAATGCTGGAAAGTTTTATTTTTTTGCACGCGTGCAGTTTTTTTTTAGCTTATTTCCCTTTTGAATAATTTCTCTTCGTGGGCAACCGCTTTGTAATGAAGTATTTTTGTTTTCTGTGCATGCGTGCAGCGTTTTTTTTAGCTTCCTTCCCTTCTGAATCTCTTCTCTTTGTCAATTGTTTGCGGCTGGAGCTTTTTGGAATTTGCTGTCTTTCCTACTTTTTTTGGGGGGGAGGGACAGGCTAGAAGACGTTAGTTTGTGCGTTTTTGGAAGCCTTCCCGGGGGGGAAAAGTTAGATATAGCCAATATGTTTGTTATAAAAAGTACTTTTTACATGCAGTTTTATTTAAATTTTCCGCGAGTTCGATATAAAAAATAATTCGCTGTACGTGGGTTTGTTCTAAACGGGTTTCACTGTACTAGTTTGTGACAGGTTAAGAGTAAAGTGGAAGCGCCTCCCTCCTCTCTTCAGTTTTGCAGACCGAACACTAGAGAGGAGGCCCTCTCCAGCATTTGCTCTGCAAAAATGAAGAGGGGGGGGGGGGGGGGGGGCGGAGGAGCTTCCACTTTACTTTTAACCTGTCACCAACTATAGTAAAGTATAACAGCCAACTTTGGGTTTTGAATGGGCATCACGTAACTGATTGCATGAATGCATGCCGACATCACTAATAAGAAACTACACCGAATCGCTCCAAACTTATGTATGTGCTGCTCCAAAAAGCGATTTTTTCTGATAGAAAGGTACTCCATGACGAGAATTTTTTCTGCTCCAAAAATTGCTCCAAACTCAAAGCTGGCTGGACCACCACTGAGCATGCACACACACCAATTATTTTTAACATGGCATGTGTTTTATCAGTCGAATTCGATGAGAAAACTCTCATGACAAACCATCACAAAGGACTGACATAATGCTACACCATGGTGTCACATGTCACATGACATCGCGGTGTCACAACCTCATGCAACACCATGTCACTGTCACATGATATGTCATCATGGGGCAATCTTTCATTTTTCTAGGGCCTCCTCTCCCCCCTACCCCTCATCCAGCATTTTGTCTGCGTGCCTGGCTATGTGCCCGACATGACACACACACCTAGCATGTTCCTAGCTCTCATTTATTAAACTTCCCGGCATATGTCAGCATGATCAAGCTAGTGTATTTTTTTGTAAGCATTGGAAAAAAGGAGTTTCCAAAACTTAGTCATACCTGGAAGGACGAAACAAAAATTCTACACAAATACAGTAGGCTCGCGATAATTCAAACTCTTATATTTCGTACTTCTGGTTAATTCAAACAAAATTCGAAATTTTGGTTCCGCCGTTTTTAATGTATTCATAAGCCGCTTACTCCGAACGGCGTTTTTGCGTAATTCATACTTTTTGTTCACGCGGCCCCGTTAAGTGCGCTTCTTTCCGAGCACCGGTGCACTGCAGGGAAGCAACAGCCGCGGAGTTTGCTTCCGCATGTGTTGCTTCTGCGCAGTGCACGCTGCTCGGTGAGAAGCATAGAGTTATTATAATGTCCATTATAATAACTCTATGGTGAGAAGCGCACTCAATGGGGCTCAAGCACGGCTCTGAAGCAGGGCACACATGAGCTATGGAGACGGGCACCACGCAGAAATTGTTCACATTAGACAACTCCTTGGCCTGATGAGCAAACTTAATTTTGTTCTTTTGTCTAAACAGTCCAACAACATTTTTGAGGAAATCGTCAAATATCTGCTTTTTATGTGTAGTCATTCATATGGCAAATCACAATTTTATCTTGCATCATATTTAGATGAATGTCTGATTAGTTCAAACAAAATTCGTGGCTTTCTGGAGTTTGAATTAAGCGAGTCTACTGTATGAGCAAGTTTGGCCACATTACACTTTCCACAAACTAACTATGCAAATTCAGTGCTAGAGATCCCGTTTTAGACTGGCTTGGATTGCCTATATGTCTCTCTGCTGTGATCCATCATTTGATGCAATGGGATGGTGCACCAAGCAACCGTTTTTGAACAAGCATATGATCCTGCGATTTCTGCACACTAAATTCATCGCCATTGAACACCAACAGCAGGTGCATGAAACTCTTCGAAGTCCATAAGACAGCATTGCAGCGTTTTTGTTGACTCTCACAAGTCGACAGAGTATGCCAAATCTCTGCTCCTGCCACATATCACAGAGTTCCTAAATTTTGCTAGCATATTATTCCAGGAGGAATCTCGTATACTTAAAAACAAGCAGTGCATGTCCTATGGTCCCTACCACTGAATCAGTTTAAAAAAAAGCTTGACACAATAGACATTTTTACACCTTGCATTATGCAGTGCAAGCCCTTTTATTTTTGCAATTTAACATTAAAGTGCCAAAACAAAAGAAAGGACATCACACAGCCGCATATTCACAATTCCATTTTTATTTCAGTACTGGCTACTTCGTGACGTGCAACCAAAAACTTTGTAACTGTTGGCCTGTCGCATTCCTAGCAAATATATACATGTATAACGAAAAAAAAACAAAAAAACTAGAAGCATGAACGGTCTACGATGACGCATCTCTCGTTTATACAAACTGGTTAAAACAAGTGTGCCGCCTCCAAATCCAAAGGAGGCGGCAATGCAACATGTTAGCGAAATTCAAACCGATGTGGCATTAGCCACGTGCACAACACACGCACACATTAACACTGACGCGCATCAACGAAGGCTGTTCCAAACGTGCTCTTTTCCTGGAGGGGCATCCACGAGCGCCAATTGCCCAAGCTCTTCTCAGCCTACCTATACTAATAACATTGTGGTGCCGCCCTAAACGCAGGGTTAATGCAAGTTTATGTACACGCATGGTCGCTGGGAATCAAAACTGGAACGTGCCAGTGGCGGCCGAACAACACGTGCTGCGCCGCTTACCGGCAGTTTTGTTTTTAAACACGAGGGTCACTTTTTTTTCCACAAGAGTTGCTCTCTTTGGGTAAGAATTGCTTTCTCTGGATAAGAGTCACTCTAGGGATGGTTCCAAGAGCGCCAAACGCGTGACACAGAATGCAGTGCTCGGTCGACGCTCCCTCGTTGCAGTTTTGTTTCCGGACGACAGTGCTTGGCAGGCACGTAGACTACAGACGGAAAAGAAGCTGCAGAGGCGTACAAAAGATAGAAGGGCGTCCCGTGTACGGCGGTGCAGCACCTTCAGACGCAGTTCGGCCAGCTGAGACCGCCGCAGGCAGATGACACAATGATGTAGATCAGCAGCTGAAGAGGAAATGGAAAAGAAAAGTGTACTTTGAAGGGCGTACGAATAGATTACAAAAAGTTTGGAGTTGAGGCAGATTCTGGTTAGGGCTCATCTGAGTGGACCGATATATCCACAATTTTAGGCACCAAAGTCTATCTAAGCATTAAACAAGCACAGATACAGATCGGCGTGTGAAAGTTTCTTATCTTAAAAGGGGACATTGTCCACTGGCTGGCTGTTTAGCCACTCTAACCAGATATTTTGAGGGTAACTTCAGTCAAACGCCTTTAAAACAAAATGCCTCTACTATGAAAACACCCGTTTAACCAAGTAGAATACAGCCTCGGCCAATCTCCTAAGTGTTCAATGTGATTCTCCAACTACTACAACGAATTCCTGTCGAAAAAATATTTCTCTTGAACTGAAGCAACTGCGTGGCCCCACAGAGCAAAAATGACCGGGATTACAAATTTTCTAGGCGAAAAGTAAAAGATTCTACGTAAAGTGTTGCCTCAAGTGCACTCGTAAAGAACATAAATACAGTCGCCGACTGATCTTTCGGACTCTGAGGAGACCCCGAAATTGTCAGAATAATCATGGCGGTTCGAAAAATAGATTTCAGCCAAAATATAAACTTTCCGTGCATAATCCAATGCTTATTGGCCACTTTCAACTTGCTTGATGTCAATTTTAAGTTCTCGTACAATTTCCGCTTTATATTGTTCACTTTTCACTTTTTTGTTGATCTGTTTGACCACGGTGCTGCGATTTGTTGGCGCCTTCGTTGGCACTATTTGTAGACAATGTTTAGTCCACCAAGCTCGCTTCAATACTAAGCCTATCGGCAAAAAACCTTCGCGCTCAAAGACCACAAGTATGACAGACGGCCGCACTACTCGCGGTCCCACTCAAAAAACAGAATGCACCAACAAGCTCAACTACAGCCTGTTAACCACGAAGAGAACTGGAGGAGGCATAAGTATTGGGAGACGGAGGCCATGTCGGCTATAACGGAGCCGGAAAACCCGACTATATAGCCTCGACCCAGCTAGTTTTTTGCGTAGGACGTGGTATTGAGGCTACAGGGCAAAATCAAAACAACCAAAATGGTGGTCACTAAGCTCGTGGCGCTATCGAGGCGGCCGTTTTGTGCCTTTAAAATGAGTCAATCACGCAAATTATGTCCTAAATATTGAGCAATAAGCTTTGTGGCATCCAAAATTTCGGTCAATGTTATACATTAACTCTATGGGGCGAGTGACAATTCGGCCAAAAACGTCCGAATAATAGGACAAGTCCAAAAAATCGGCATCCGAAAAATCAGCTGGCGACTGTACTGCGGCAACAGTCGACATTGTCACTGCATCGCACGTTATCGAGCCTTGTTAGTGAAAAACCCTGCGTCCAGATGGTGCTATGTGACTATGCTGCTGCGTAGAAAGCCTGTACGTAGCAACATAGTCACGTAGCACCATCTAGACACAAGGTTACACACTAACAAATTATTTGGACCTAAAACCGAGAACACACAGCACGGTGCCGCTTCTGCTGTGGATTCTTTCGTTTTGCTCACGCTGTCGATTGAGTATGTGCCTTTTTTTTCAATGCTCTGTTCGGACGTGCGCACACTTTTGCATGTCTGTCGGTGCATTTGAAAGAACCCGTGCAAACGAGAGTAAATACATGAATATATGAAAAATGTTTTTTTCGCAGGCAGTCGCAACTTTTTATGCCATCTTGGCATCTGTTTGATTGACGCGCCGGTCTTCGTCTGTATCCAAGATTCCCAATCTCGCTCGATTCGAGTCCAAATTGTTCCACCTTGGAGCGATGACATGCGGTCAAGGAAATGTGATCTGTGACTCTACCCGCAGCTGTAGCGGGCCGAATGCGTGGCTGATTCTGCGGTGGCTGCTGCGCCTGCTCCTAGGAGAGCAACGCAGTCAATTTGAGAGCTTCCTCCGAATGACACGTGGTGGCGCCGCGCAATTTAGAAAAGGTCAAATTTACAGTCGGCGAGCGCCTCAGGGGTCGATGTCGGTGGTTTAGTGATTATTGCGATTCCCATTTTGATAAGACGGTGAAGTTTCCTGTGTGGAAGTTTCGACAGCGGGAAATCAGTCTGCAGCAAGGAGCGCCATGCTGTCTTGGCTGTAGATGACAAATTTTGCCAGTGACGGTACTGGCGGTACGACCGCTAGCCTGGTATCTTTAAATTGCATCACGCAGTAGTGAGTACCTGAACGCATACCAACACATTTTTCACTTAAAAAGAAAAAGAAAAAAAAAGTGGTAATCAAGTTTTTTTTTTTTTTTTTTATTTTGCAGCACGAGCTTTTGCCCCATGTGCTCAGAGCGAGGTGCAAGCAGACTTGGCCACCGTTCTCCCTTTTGACAAGTCTGCTATGTTTGATGCTATACTTTTTCTTAAAACACCTCGAATGTTGAGCAGGTACCTCAATATGCAATAGCACATATTCGATTTCGTGTGATCAATTTTTGTGCGCTCAACTACTCCAGCAAAGTTACCTGTACTACGAAAATTTTCGCCAGTCCCAAAACCTTTGTTAAAAAAGTTTGACTGTAATCGTTAAATAATTTTCTCACTTTGGCTAATTAGAGAGTAGAATTAGCTTCATATTTATAAAATATAAAATAGGCAGCAGTTGTATGTTTTGTTACAGACACTAGTTTTTTTTTTTTTTTTAAATAATAAATAATCTATTTGGATGTCAACTGCAGCAAAAGCAAGTTAACCAGAAGAATGGGGTGGTGGGCCAACTTCAAAAAGCCTGAACGCGCTGCTCAACTTGAACGAGCATTCATTCATGCATGCATTAGCAGCCGTAGACCACACCTCAACAGTCATAACATTTGAAAAATCTGTATAATTTGAATCACTTTATTAAGTTAAATGCCCCCCAATAAAAAAACTCGAGGTATACCCAAGCACTTCTTACGAGTTGTGAATGCGAAAGCATGTACATCATTCACATAATGTTTGGAGATTTGTGTGTGTCCTTTGTCCCTCTTGTTCCCCTTCTACAGGGATTATTTTCGTCATCATTCTTCCGCTCCCCTATTTCGTCTGCAGCGTATCTGCATCAACGGCATTGACGGACATGCAGTGCCATGGGGTGGCTGGTCATTACAACTGACGCGCAGAGTCAGTTTCAATGACCAGCCACCCCATGGTGCTGCGTGTCCGGTGAATGGGAGTATCGTCGATGCGCACCAGCCAATAGGACCGAAGCCGAAAAGCCATCAGCTTTACTTTGCTCCTTTGGGATCGGGGAAACTAGGTGCCGCGTCTAGGCTTTTCACATGGTTTCATAGCTGGGAGCTGGCTCTTGGAGAAAGGATTTAAGGTGACGTTTTCGCGCTTCAAACTGATGACATCGGCTCGCTCCGAGACAGTTAATGCTTTCGCATTAAAATGGTAGTATGGTTCAGAGTTCCTATTCATGAGCATACATCATCGGAACCCACTTAATGAGATCGTAAAACGTTTTTCCGGAATTTCGAGCTATATACCGCATTTACTCGCATAATGAACGCACTTGCATAATGAAAGCACCCCCCCCACACCCCCCAACGGGTACCAATGTTTTTACTTTTTTTTTCCCCCTCGCGTAATTAGCCATCAAGCCAATTTTCTTTTGCCGCCAAGCGGTCAGGCCAAGTCAAGCCAAGCCACTCTCGTAATGGCTGCAAGTGCGTAGTTGCGGAAGTGATCAACCATGAAACCGGGCGGCGCACACATTTGACGAAGCTTGGGTCGAGGAACTGCCCAGCCCTAGACATTCTTCGCCTATCGGATGCACTGATGTCAACAAACAAACTGTCGTCTTTGGTCCGCTTTCGGATAGTCAAATCGTGAAAGTGGTTAGGCCTCAGAACGGTCGCGTTGCTCTCTGTGCTGAGTGAGCTTCGTCGGCCGCTTTTCCTTCGGCAAAAAGCACGCCGAAAGCGCCCTAAAAAGGTTCGCGATTTATAAAGCATGGTTACTGTGGCGCACCCCCAATCAGCCGTGGGTGCATCTCCATCAGTGGAGATGTGCCACAGTACCTTGCCGCGTCATATTGGCACCTAATATGACATTTGCAAGAAGTGTGTAAATGCAAAAATTTAATCCCGCATAATAACCCCTCCCCCCCCCCCCCCCCCCTTGAAATTTTCCATTTTGCTGGGACCTCGTCTCCCCCCTCCCCCTCATACAGCATTTTGTCATAGGCGGGCCCCCTCCGAAACAAAATCCTGGCTACGTGCCTGCCCCAGCGATAAAAACGGTAAATTATCTCGAACGCAGGCTATTGTGAAGAGAGGGGCTGCGCTTAAAGCAAGATTTTTGCTTTTTACAGCACTCTTGGAATCAGCGTTGTTCTTGGAGCTTCGTGACTATGCATTTCCGACGTGCTTGCACTACGATATGTGCATTAAAGTTTTTTAAAAAACAGAGTTCAGCTTTTTTTAGAAACTGAGTTTTTAGGTACAGTTTCTATAAAAACTGGCATTCCTATACAGACTATATTTACCGAAAGTAAAGGATATAAAGTCCACGGTCTGACTGCTCACCAGAACCACGAGGGCGATGATCAGGGCAATCTTGATGTTCTTGATCAGCATCGAGCGGGCCAGGTTGCGACTCGCCTTGCGGAATGTGACGGACTGTGGCGGGAGAATAATGCGACATCTCGTCAGCCCCGGCATTTTTCCCTCCTCTGCCTTCAGCCCGCTCGCGTCAGTACCGACAACAAATGCAATTCAAAAGAGAATTTTTGGTTTTGGCTCTGATGCAGCACTATATTTTAACCTCGGCACGAATGCTAGAAGAGTAGACCGTGCGATTATCAAACTTCGATGCAATCTTTAGGAGAAATGTGCGCCATACAACAGGGACACGACAAAACTACTTTCAAATGAATGTCTACTGAAAAAAAAAAAAAAAGACTATTTGACACACCCTATCCGGCTGCTCGTGTAGAAATTCAAATTTCTCATCGGATAAGTTAACCGATGGTGCACTCATACGTTTGTTGTCCCCGCAATCTAATGTTGTATGATCCTATGATCTGCACACTTCTCACAGTAATTTGCTTATTAATAATGTCCCAACAATTTGTGTTCCTTCTAGAACCGGGGCACATGGGCATCCATCACAACGAATTGCCAAGGAATTTGAATTTTATGTGAGCAGCCCGATAGGGCCTATAAATAGTAGTTTTTTTTCCAATAAACATTCAGTTGAAAGTAGTGCTTGTGTTGCTCCGCTCCCCTTTGGTTCCTGCTGTATAGCACACATTGTTTAAAGAATCACGTACCAACTAGCCCACCTCTCCAGTTTATTGCTTTGATGCAATGCAGTACTGTAGGAACCAGCACTTGTTTACTGAGAAAAATGTGGAAGGTTTTCCTATCATTTTGTGGACGTTTTCTCGAGGAGTTGAGAGCAATCTGAACGTTCGCCCTGGAACTTGCAATAAAAATAAATAAAAGGATCGAGAAATGTAAACCTAAACTAACCGTGCTCGAGAGAACTTCGGTCTTGTTCACTAGCAACTCCAGCCTTTCACCCCTGGACGTGACCGTGTCTGAAATGACAAATCGCCTGACTTAGACACTCCGTCGAATGCAACAAATGTGCAAGAATATTCAAGTCAAAAGGTCAAGTCAAAAATGCATTTTATTTATAGAACAATTGTTAATACAAAGGATATTATACAGGCAGGGGTCCCAAAGTTTTCAAAGAAAACTGTTGAAGGGACCCCATCAGCGCTCGTGGCGAATCTCGTATTCAACGAGATTTGCCACGAGCGGCACTTGGCATTGAAACGAAATGCAATGTGACGCGTGCTTATGTGCCTAGGGGCTCTAAGTAAGCAGTGGCGGTCATTTATGGCGGGGCTAACCCGCCGCAAACGACACTTCGGAAGGTATGAACATTGCAGTTCATCTCTCAGAGCAAATATTGAAGAGTGTATTATTCGTAACTACCGTACCATAGGCAAATTCGAATATTTGCACAATCTTACGCATCAGCCTTCTTGCCACTTAAAATCATGGTTGCCAGTTATCTGAACCTTCGTTTGAAATCGCAGAAAAAAAAGCCTTTCCATCCCCTAGAAATGTTAAAACGGTTCGCGGCAGAGCAACCCGACATCACTTGAGCTTCCCGACATTGTACCTGAAGTTCAGAAAGCCACATTTTTCTCACTGTAACTGTCGTCAATTGTGCACGCCCTGCACTAGACACCGAAATGGCGGCACCCACGAGAAAATCGAGAAATGGATTGCCAATACTCTAAGCGTAGTTGATTTGGTAGCTCAATCTGCACCTACTAGATTACTCTACTAATATGCAGTTCCTATCCTACCATGCAGCCCTCACTCTTATGCAACAAAAAAAGGGAGAGGGAACAACAACAGTTCGTGCAAACATGTTATCTATGCCCAATTTACATTCTGCTCCGAAGAATTATGACGAACACCAACTTTTAATGCCCATGTTCGGTGTGAATCTTTTTGCGCTAAGTAGTCGAGGCTAACAGTTTTCACGGTGTGGTAAGGGCATATGCCATATGCCCTTGAATATGCCACATGCAAGGGCATATGGCATATGAAACTACGTGCAAGTAGTTTTGACAGGGTCGGAGCACTGCCTAAACTATGCTAGCCTAGACAATGCGGCACAAAAAAGTAGACGCCAAGCACGAGTTGCCCAAGATGAGCAGATCCCAGTGCACTAGAGTCCTTATTACAGCTTCTCGGTTGTAAGAGGAAGGCATGTAAAACTGGTGTCGTGAACTGCACTACTCACCGATGTTCTTCACCATGATGCCCTTGAGCTCATCAATTTCGCCCTGAACCTTGGCGAAGTTGTCGCCCCCTCGATCACCCGAGTAGTGCTTCTGCAATGGCATTCAACGAGAAAAAAAAAAGAAAAAAAGCCGCCCAATAATTAGTGTTATTAGGACTTAAATAGGCATACGGTTAAAAGATGAAAAAGCAAAAAACTCTAGTTTCTACACCTGCAATTGCAAATAACTTTAAACATGCAGGCACGAGTGGAACGATTTATATTTTTCTACACACTTTTCAACTGGAAGAACTTTGAAGGATAAAAGAGCAGGAGTGAATTTAAAAATGTTCAAGGACCATACGTAAACTTCGTATGACCGGTGCGTTATGGACGGCATCTTTACGAAAAATCGTGCAAAATGCGTATTTGAAAACCATGCACTCGCACATTCATCGTGCCTTCCCCATATTAATCCCTTAATTTGTTTCAAGGTTTTTGCGCAAGAGGAGGCGTAAAAAAAACCCAGCTCACCATCTGGTTTGCGAGCACCCGGGAAAACTCGCTGTTCATGGCGTAGGCCAACGCTGACTGGGCCTGGCGGCCGTAGGTTGCCTGGAACCTGCATGTGCATTTGCATCAGTTGCAGGCCACCGTAAAGCTGAATCCCACGTTATACGGTCCCAAAGAGATGATAACTATAGTACTCAAAGCAATTTTTCTGATTTAGGCACTCTGACTTGTTTTTCACAACACCCATTAGTGGAAACACTTGATTTCATCTTGCTTTTGTTTAACACATATTAGAGGCCCCTTTAATAGGGGAACAGTACACGAGGGATATTAAGTCACTCATAAAATTGGATTGATCAAAACAATACCAATAAAACAATCTAGAAAAAAATGGTGTTATAAAATACAAGAAAGCACCTTTGTATCTAATATATAGCATAGGGGATAACTAGCAAAAATGTTACAAAATATTTCGCCATCTGTTAGAGTGACTGCATAATCTGGGAGTGCGTTCAGTTCACTATAACTGGTGGAAGAGTTGCCAAAAAGAAATAAAAAAAACACCTGCTAGTATATAGTTAATAAAAAGACTGATGTTGCTTTTCAAGATATGTTACAAACGTTCCATTGTATATAAACACCCCATAGAGCTCTACAATGTTTACACAACATGGCTGCAGCAAACACAGCTACAGTCCTAATACTACTTGCCTGGAGGAAATGCTAAGCCTACTCTTGGCATATTATTTTCGGTTTTTATATGCTCATACATATAATTTTGTGCTGTCAAATTATACGACTTCCTTTGTACCATTACATCTATTCTACATCTTCGGTTCAGATGGAAATTCCCAAGTGCTATTAGTATGGTTTAGGTTTTTTCTACCACAAAATGCAGTTCCATGCTCCAGTTAAGTGTGGTCGCAACTGCGACCGACTTCAAATGCAACAATAATGAAGCCAAAAGAGGCATCTGGTACCTGGTCTGGATGTCTACCAAGAAGTGAAATGCCTTTGCCCTCTCGAATTCCTGCATAATAAAAGAAAAAGAATCAATGCATCCACGTGCCAAGCCAAGACTTGCCAGAGCCCAGGACAACCCTACACATCTTTTAACACACCCCAGAAAGCCATGCACAAAAACAAACACTCACATCATCTGTGATGCAGAGGTAGATGATCCCTTCTTCGAGAATGTAGTGGAACAGGTAGCTGAAAATAAGACGCAAATTAAAATCGCTGTTTACGACTACAACCACTAGAGGTCCAACGGTGCTCGCAAGATGCAGACGGCTGGCGTTTTCTTTCTAAACCAAAATAATATGCTCGGTGCAGGAGGCCATACGAGGAATGGCCATATTGCCAGAGAGTAGCCAATACTACAAGTTCGTCGCGATAAGCAAACAGAAGCCCCAAACAGGCAGCTCTCGACCAGCACTTCTCATGTGGAAAAAGCCTGCCCATATGTTTCCTTGGTAGCTGGGCTCCTTACATCATAAAAAGCCCAAGCACACATAACTGCTTTAAAGAACTTGTTAGTACAATTCGCGTGCAAGCAAAACGCGTGGCAAAACGGGGCGAGATGAGGAGGAGCCGTATGGACACACCTTCCGTGGGAGTAGGTGAGCTTGGGGGTGTCTGGCGATATCCTCTGCAGGATCTGTTCCGTGACCTCGGAGAAGTTGCCGGCACAGCTGGCATAGCGCGACAGCACCGTGCTGCCCCTCGCTATCACGCAGTACAGCAGCGGCATCCTGCCTCCACCTTCAGATGGCAGCACCAGAAGCCCGCCGCTCTACGACTCTGGAAGGTGTCGGCAGACCCAAAGGAGCAGAGACCCCGATCAAAACGCGGAAAAACTCTGATGATCAATCTTTTCAAGAGATCCGAGTTAGGAGCAAACTCTATAGCTTTTTGTCTCGTGTATTCAGTTGTCGCACTTATCATGGGCAGGAGTAAACATAAACAGTGTTTATTTTGAAAAATATGTGCAGCGATTGCCGCAGGGCATGCGGATATCCTCGCTGCTCCCTGTTATCTGTTTAGAGCGTTGTGACGTCGGCGGCGTCGTCCTCGAGCCAGCCGAATAGCAAGCAAGGGTCATCTGACCCCGCCGATGATGTCACTTTTGCTAGTTTTTCTCTCCGCTCTCACGCTTTCCTGCCCTTGGTGCACTGCAACGGGCGGGTCAACGTCGAAACTTTAATTGTCTATTACAACGCTCCGACTAACAAGTTCAAAAGAAAAGTTACATTACAAGCTTTACTGTTTGTTTGAATTCAATGACCTCTTCAGCTTCCCTTCAAGGCCGGTGGTTGGTTCACACACTTGCGACTGCTTACAACCGCTGCGCATATGGTCGTAAACAATCACAAGAGGATTAAAAACCTGTTTTAGCCTGTCCAGTCATAAGCAGTCACAAGCGTGTGAACCAGTCTTCTTCACACGAGATCAGTTTCACAGAATCTAAACCGGAGACGACGGACGACAAAGAAGGACTACTTGACACATAACCAGTAGTCCCGTCGTGTTACGCGTGACCTCAACCTGCTTGCATCCCCATTAACTCTGTCTTCAAACGGGGGTTTCTGAAACTTTTCTACCCCGAGGAATGCTCATCTCTTGAATGGCAGCCAATGAAGCCCTTCTGGTCCCAGCACACCGACATGGTACAACGCCGCAGAAGCCTACGGGCCTTGCAAAGAATAATACACAGACTAGAGAGAATGTCTGCCACATAGCTAAGGCCCGTTCGCACACTTGCATTTTTGCTTAGGACCAAGTTCTCGAGATCTCTTACGATGTAGAGAACACGCTAGAGCCTGCTGGCATGATCTATGTGGTGGCACTGAAGCTGCATTTTACTAGAGTGAAGGTTATCCGGTATTTGCGAGATCAAGTGTATGCATTATCTAGGAAAAATCATAGTTCATGAGATTGTTGAAAGTTTTTCAAGCCAAGAAAGAATGAAGCGCTGAGAAAAACAAAGGAAATATACAGAAACTGCAAGCGCTCGACAACTACCCGATAGGGTGAGTCCTCTCGTCGCAAGAGATTTTAAGAGGTCTCAAGAAACGCGGTCGTAAAAAGCCGCAAGTGTGTGCATCAGCCTTTATGCACGAATGGACGGCTTAGGGCTGCTAAAATAGAGCTCAAATAAGAGAATGTGTTAATTGGGGGCAGGGACAGCTTGAGACCTCAAGAACTCGTTGACAAGACAATCGTCCGTGAATATGCACTCCTTTAGGACGCGAAAACGAACACCAAGGTATGTATTCTAGCAAACAAACGCTAAGAGTGACCGGATATCTGCATGCTTCACATCGGATGTTCTTGAAACACAGGAGACCTGCAACTGCAAAATGTTGCACAAATATTGAGTTGCTATCGAAAGTGGGTGGAGGTTCATTTTTAACCGAATTGAAGTTATAGCCAATAAAAATAATAAAAAAGGCAAGCCAGAGTAATTTGAATAGATCTGCGGCTAGATTTTTCTTTTTTTTCTTACGAATATGAACTCCAGCGTGGGGCCTACTAACACATGCGTTAGCAAGGTTGCATATTTGTATATATTGACAAAAATGTGTCGCCCTTTTGCTATAGGGGGGGGTGCCATTGCTGTCTCGTACGAGACCTCTGCCATTTTCAATACCTACAGCCTTTGGTGTAGGTACGTTGTCTCGTTCATGCCGCATAGTAAAGAAAACCTTGGGCATCAAAAACCCATCATCTTGTATGTCTTTTTCGCATGCTGTACTTATTGTTGGCAACAAGGACGACCATTTCAGTGGTTCGAGAACAATACCACAAAAACTTGCCCCGCGAACGTATGACGAGAAGCAAAAACTAACAAATACATCCCAATTGGAGCTCTAGAAAAAGGGCTTTCAACTTCTACTACATACCAAAGTGAATAATGTGTGCATTTGCACCCTTACAAGAAAAGAGATACCGAACGAACAGAAGAACATAGTATGCTCAATAAAAAAGTGTGCAATCTCTACGGGGTACTATGAAAAAATTAACAGACAAGACAAACGATGGCACGCGTACAAAGGAGGTACAGTCTCCACCAACACTAAGAGTCCCACATGGAGCGCGTGGCCGAGACAACGGCTGGGGTGGCACTGCTCGCGTTTTAAGCGATTCTATGTCGTTTTGAGGGGACGGAAAGCGTCAGTGACAGCCGAGCTAATTTGGCTGCAGTGTCGAAGTTCACTCCCCTCGGAGCAATATGGAACTATCCCCAACGCACGCCGCGCATCTATCAGCCATCGTCTCGGACACGTGCTCCGAGCGGGTCTTGCATATCGACTGAGACTGTACGCTTGTGGTCCCTTGCCTTGCGTATTCTTTCTATATACTCTGCCCAAACAGATATTTCGCTGTACCCATTGCCTTCCACCGGGCTTTGCTCTGCGTGCGACGAAGTGTTATCAAAGGCAGAACGGTCAAGCCGGGGGCGGAGCATTTATTGGGTTCTTAACTCGACACGGGCTATCTATACTCAGTTTCGTCTCAAGAATTGTGGCAAAAAAAGGCTCGGCTCCACCGACACAAAAGAGGCTTTTCTAGCTGGTAATCAAATCTTTGAGGAAATACTTTGTGCAGTAAATGTGTTAACAAACTTTGCCTTTTTCTGAGATGGCAGTGAGCACACCGCAGGTTTTCACCAGCATCATTTGTTATGCAGTATGCCTGTCCTATATGTCATTAAACGGAAGCTGAAGCGGTTCCGTATTTGAGTAAAAACTCAAATTGTCTTCATTTGGCCTCCAGGATTATGAATATCAAGATTAGTTTTCAATTTGGTGCACGGAGGCTGCAGATAATTTTCAAAGTACTGCTGAAGCCCCTCCATCCTGGAGCGTTTTCGGAATCTCCGCTCTCGCGCATCTTCAGCGCCTATCAAAGCTATGCACGTGTACTCTTGCTATATTCAAAAAGCTCGCGCTGGAAAAGACGTCACGACTTGTGTCAGTGCAGGGGAATATACCTGGCAAGCTTACAATTGCACACACTGCCCACATGACCGACATGTGCTTGGCGGCCAAAAGATCCTTTTATGATGCAACGACTAGTCTAAGGTTTTTCAGTGTTTTCCCGCGTTTAATTACATCTTCGGAAAAAAAAAAAAAAAAAAAAAAACGTGATATTTAGATTCACGAGATAAAAATGCTCTAGAATTCACCTCTAGCTCGTTTTTTTTTTTCTAGAATCTCTTCAGCTTCCCTTGTAACAACCTTCCATCGAATATCATCTCTTTCCTACACCACAGAGGTCATATTGTTGCATTTTTTGCTTTTTAGTTTTCTGTAACCTATTTACTACCACCTGTCTTTCATAGAAAAGAGACAAATATGCGCGGAAGCTTTTCTTGTTTTGTTTTTTCTGTTGTTGACATTTGCCTTTTCAATTTGAACATCAGCATCTTTCACTGATGCTGGAACAATAGCGCGTGCCCGATAGTAAAATCGGCCCCATTTTCTGTTCTCCAAGTGTCCTTAACAATGCACGCAAGCACGCACGCACGCACGCACGCGCGCGCGCGCGCGCGCACACACACACACACGCGCGCACGCACGCACACGCACACATTTTGGAAACACCGGATTTGAAACAGCTGAATGTTTGCAACACCTTCCGCATCTGAAGCAAATTAATGAACATTGCAGCTGGCGATCGGCCTTCACAGTTTTCGTGCCGCAGCACACTGCCATTGCGACAGCCGCGAGCGATCAAAACATTTCAACACACTGGCGGAAAGAGAAATAATCCCGAAGATCAGCGACCGACATTCAGTAACATGCCGCTGATACCTAGTTTGAGCTGCGTCGTGGGCGCGTGACTTTCAGGAAAAGGGGCTTTCCCTGCGCGAGCGCTCGTGAAAACAAAGTAATCACAGCCACCAGCGATTTTTTTTTTTCCAAGCAGCGAGTGTTTTTTGTACTTATTCTTCGGTTTCAAGTCATAAACTTCATATGTATTCTAGTCCTTGTTTATTACTATCTAGGAGGGGGGAGGGGAGTTGTTTCAGGCGTTCCTCGTTTATCGAGGGGTCGACTACTTCCGAAACGTAAACAGATATCGTACGAGTGAAGCTCAAAAGAAAGCAGAAACGCTAGGAATATGCAGGCGGAACTGACACTACCTCGATTTGAGCAATCGTTCCTTCAACCAGTCATTTGAACGCGTTGACAAGTAGAGTTGGTCGTGGACAAGTCACCAGCTTTTGAGACGTAGAACGCATAGCTTGCCGACCGTTACCGCAGCACCCCTCTTTTCGTTTTTATTTTTTAAAGTTAAACTCAGAAAGAGCGTAGCTGTACGGTTGCCTGTACAAACAACACCAACACTTGAGTAGTAGGAACACTTAAAAAACGACGGGAGGTGATTACGAAGAGCGCTGTTGACATGCAACAGCAGCGGAATGTGGGGCGGTAGTGGCAGGAGACATCTCGAATCACTCACCACAAGATCGTCTTCAAGACGACGGTCAAAAGCTGTCCGCTGTTTGCGCTGGGCGGACTTCACAATGCGCCGGGAGTCATGCAATCACGTGAACTTATTATTTTTTTTTCTTTTCTTTTATCAGGCACCGCAAAACATGCTTGCACAAGCGAGCCAGAACATCCTAGCTTATCAAACTTGAAGCGAAACATGAACTGCGGCACAAGGTTGGTGTTCGACCAGTTTGGCGGTTTGTCCAGTTTGTCTTTGTTGATGACTCACCTACTCTATGGACTCACCCTGTTCCTTTTGTTCCTTTTTTATCGTTTCATTTATAATTTATAATCGGAACTATTTGTGTTATATCTGCAATCTGTAGCAAGAACTTTTTTATTTTTTTTTTAAAGTTATGTGCTTATTCTGGTTTTATTAGTGCGTCAGACACTCAAATTTGTGTCGACTTCTGTTCATAATCGTGTTTATAATAAATAATGTGTTGTTTTAAGTTAATATTGTTGCAAAACTTAATTTAAAATCTCGAGTCAGAAAAAGCAAACAGTTCGGCTCAACAGCACATCCAATGCAGATGTTTATCCAGATCTGTATCCAAAGCCAAAGTTCTGTTTTCGGTTTATGGCTGAGCTTCGCAGTGTTAGGATTCCTGACGTTTTCTCTGCTGTATTATGACTGCTTTCGAAGGTAACTCGTCATTTCTTCTACTAATTTTATCGCGTAACTGTCCCAAGTGCAACATTTTGACATGCGTACTTGGCCATGTGGTCTCTGAAACCCTCTTAACAGCCGTGCCTGTGCCTCGATGGTTTCACCCTTTCACGATGCCGGCATCAAAGCAAAACTTGAAGAAAAAAAAAAAGTTTTTAACATGTTTTTACTACAAATAAACCAGAATGTGCGCATAACATATGACCTGCTGATATCTGTTATTTGAAACTCTTACAATATTTTAGTAAATGTGAAGTTAAACGTGCTGGAAAGTAAGCCTGTCGCATGTCTTGAACGTTCAATATTAATAATAGTTGTTACAGTAACGGTGTTATTACTTTTTCTTAAAGAAATGGGCGTTCTGCCCGAAATTGCAAGAGCAGTCGAAGACATGGAATGGACGTGAGTATATTACTTATTGACCGTTTTAGTTTGAAGAACACACATTGCACATACACGATCAGTGGGGTGGTGCACGAAATAACCCAATCCCGAAATCCCCGTGTCAAAGCCCCAGCTGCAAATTGCCCGCGTTATCTGCCCCGTCCTCAAAATCCCCGGCCATCAGAATCCTCCATGCCCCTATCCCCTTATCAATTCCCCCGGCTTCTCGCCCAAGTCTCGTTACGGGTCGTGGGGAAGCAAGGCTTTCAAGTACAAAATGGAATGGCAGAAAATTTGGAGAAAAAAGAAAACGTTCGATGACTTCTGGAAACAATAACAACATTGTAACTCAAGAAGACGTAGGGCGAGGGTAAGACGGGTTGGAAAGGAGGAAGCAGACGGAACCCTGGAGAAGAGAGGGGGAAACCTCCTTTTCTCTTTAGCGTTCCGTCTGCTTCCTCCTCCCCAGCCCTTCTTACCCTCACCCTACCTTTTTGAGTTGCAACGGACTATAGAATGTTGAGGGCAGGGGGTTTGACACAGTAAACAAAAACAAGAAAAGAATGGCAAGTAGTAGACGGATTCAAATTTATTATTTTATTTATATACTTATTTATTTATTATTTAGAATGTTGTGAACCTTTTGGTTTTCACGGAAGAGAAAAAGTACAACACACACAAAACAGGAGATTTTATAACATACTCAAGCACGGGAAGCGAGCGCCGGTGTGTTGTAGCTGCCTGCGCATACTGAGGACATACACTTCCAGATGCGAAACTTAACTGGTCGACCTCTCCCGGCATAAAAGGCTCTGATGTCATCCACATGAGTATTCCAGCGCAGAGTATTAGCCAAAATAATCCCCAAATACTTAAATTCTTCAATGCCGCGTATGAAGTAGCGGAAGTTTTAGACCTTCTTCTTGTTTGTAATTATGCAAGAGACAGTCTTACAAAAATCAGTTACCATGCCCCATTGCTTATTCCACAAGAAGATTTATCCTAGCGACTGGTGGAAAATTTCCTGGTCCTGGACTGTTGCCAGTTTTTCAAAACCATACAGTCGTCTGCAAACAGTTTAACTTGAACGGAGGATGAATCAAGATAAAAAAAAAAAAAAAAAAAACTCCCTGGAGAAATGCAATTAATGCTGACACTGACTTGCAAAGCAGCGGTTGTCACTACGCAGCAAAGGTGGTAACGATGATTACGAAAGGGGTAATCGGACATGGGGATATTGGCATTCGGGGGAGGCAAGACAATGATATTACGGCAGGGATTTTGACACCCGGGGGAAATGGCTCGTGGCATTTGGGACGGGGGAATTGCCACCGGGGGAATCGTGCTACAACCGATCACGGAAGGTTTGAATGCTTTCAAGCTAGGACTTTCGGGTAAAACGTCTGTGGCAAGGTTAATTGTTCAACTGCACTACAGAATATACAACTTCTTGCCTCGAACATTAAAAAAAAAAAGGAAAATAATACCTGCATGGTAGTTTAGTGAAAGTGCACATAGATCAATATTTGTTTTTACCTGCAGAGCAAGCTATATGTAGTTTTCATATGACGTCACTTCCCCTATTCCCGCCCGCCGGCCGCCATTACCAGGTACTGGGAAGCAGACGTGGATGCCTCCGCCACTCATGTGCTGCATTGCTACGGCATGTGTATTGTGCATATGTTACAGCCTTCACAAGCATGACTACAAAACAAAGTTTCCTTCCAAAATGCAGATTTTTGACTAATGAAATCCATGACATCATCTCTCGATATAAAATGCAGTGTCGTAGAAATGAGTTTTATTTGAAGCAGTTTCAGAAATGTGTTATGCGGTACACGTCGTAATTCTCACAAAAGCCTAAGGTCAGCAAATTCGTCAGTGTATGTTAAAAAAAAAACATTTTTTTAAGGTTTTATTTGTTTTTAGGTGCTTCAACATGGTACTACAGAGCAGCACATTGTTATTGTGAACAAGGGATCAGAATTCATTCTTGTTTGTCTCTCGTTGCTGAAAGGCTGTTATCAAAAGAATCATTGTTTTATAATGTCTATGGGCAGTAAAATTTGGTGTTCTTCGCTATAACCTGCTCGAGCACAGACTGAGCGAAAAAATTCCTAAGCCATGCTCACGCTAACTGTGTCTTTGAACATGCATTTCTATTTTGAAGTGCTACCATTTCCACAGCGGGGACTATGATAGGAGCGAGCAGCAAAAGATGATATCAATAGTAGACATGCCAAACACCAGGAGTGTGCTCCTTCCCAGATGCACATGTGCAAAACGTAGCGCGTTGACTCGATTTGTGAAATGCATTTGCCCACAAAAATTAGTCTGTTTGCATTATTTAAAATTAGCTAACTGACTAGCAAACTGGCGGTGGTCGGGGTACATAGAAACAATAAACGCACGAGACAGAACAATGTTGGACGCCCTTTTGTCTTCTGTGTGTACTCTTTCTGCCTACTCTGTATGAAAATTTTTTCCCCGTCTTCTTTCTGGGCAGGCTTCCAACCGACGTGCAGGCGGAAGCTGTACCTCTGATTCTCGGAGGTGGAGACGTGCTCATGGTAAGCTCTTTGAAATACTTCGGAGCACGTTGCAGAACCGTCTCGTCAAGCTGCCCAGCAATGCCATTTTGTTGCACTCTCCCTAATCAAAAACAAGGTTTAATTTTTTCTATTTTCATTTTTTTCACAAATTCTTTTGTTTCGGTTTTTTGTGTTGCGGTGTGCTGTCAAAACCAGTAGTTTACGCTTGCGACGCGGCTCACCTCGCCTCTTCTCGTCAGTGATTCTCGTGAATTGCGCTAAGTGTGCGCTTTCCTCGCATGACGCGTGCAGCTCATCAATTTTCCTGTCTGAAGAGAATAAAGTGCTCCTCTTCTGGTTTTTGTATGGCCACTTATGCACGCACAGGCGAAAGTAAGCCATCAAACTGCAGGTTTAATGACAGTCTGTGTGCAGAACGTACCAGGGCGTTTTAGGTAGTTGTGTTGCGCTGTCAACCTGTTTGTCGGCATACATCGCTCGCTTCGCCGAGGCTACCCTACTTTTGGTAACGATGCATCTAACGCTGGCGAACTTTGGTGTCTAAGGTTGCAGAAAATTTAATTATTTGTGCAAAAAACTAAAAGTAGCAATAAAATTGTCTCTTCGTTTGTGGTACCTTTTTCCTGAGGTCCAAAACGGGGGCCCTCCGAGATATGCCTCGGTATTTATACTGACAATGGTTCCAGCAAAAGAAAATCGGGAGATTGGCATTTTTACCGCTTCAGGCTTTTGTCAAATCAAACGTTTCGGCAACCTAAATGATTTTTTTAAATAGCTTTTCAGCTTTATTGTTTAATTCCCAGACATAATAAAATGTATATTTTTTTCTTCAATTTTGTTGTTTGGCAATCTAATCCCACATACAAAGTTCGAAAATACTAATCCAGCACCCGACGACAGCCCGTGGAAATTTACGCAAATCGCCGGATCGAGGAGCCAGGATTCTCATGGTCCATTGCTGTAAAAGTGCCAAGCGTGCGCCCGCGTCTCAGTAAGCTCCCACCCCCGGCTTTATGAAACATTGAAAATATGTAACCAAATGACACATCAAGAAGTTTGCCTGCCCAGCCAACTTCCAAGTCCCCTCAAGTTAATCGAAGTGCTCCTCCGCATCAGCTGCTATCCGACAAGCTCGTGCAGAGCATCGAGAGACTTTACACGTGTGCGCTGGTGCGAAGCAGAGGGACTCGATGTGAGTGCTGCCGCGAAGCAAGCAAGCTGGACAAAAGCGGGGCGATCGCCTTAAAGGAGCTGTGCAACGATATTCAATTGGAATGTTTTTCACTTTACACGAGCTTACTGGCACTAGTGGGACTCAAGGATACTCGCATGCAATGCCACTGGCCAAGAAACTCCTTTGTTACGGTGTAATTTCAAGGACAAAAGCGATCATTTTCATTCAATCTCTCCCTTGCAAAATTAGATGACGTAACGCGGGGATCGCAGTACACCCGTATGACGATATTTGAATGCGGTTCATAGATTGGACCCGAGCATTGCGTGGGCACTCGATTTAGGCTCGTGATAATTGATAGCTCGAGAAGCATTCGAGTAGTGGCCCGTGTCCAATCGCTGCAACGACGACAATAGCCGAGCCATAACAATGTCTGGAACTCAGCGCGTGTCCTGTGCTTTGCCAACCCCAGCGCGTGGCTATGATCAACATTGGCGGCATCTGAGCTAGGCTCCGCCAGACCTCTGAACCGCTCCTATGCCATTCCTTCTGATCAAATGAGGGCCTGCCCTGGCACATGCCTCTTCTGCTCTTGGACTTAAAAAGTACCCGTTCCCATTTTCTTGCGATTGTCAACTTTTGGGTATGTGCTTGCTCGGTATTTTAGGGTAAGTTGACGGCGCAATGACGATTGCTCCGCATTTTTCGTCCCTCTTGAAAGAAAGATTGCACAGTCGTTCTGCACTTTCGTGAGCCAGCATGTTTCTATGTGTATTTTCGTGTAAATGAAGGACATTATTATTATTATTGTTATTATCGTAAGTGCTCATTGTCCCCGAATTTTCTCTTTAGGCTGCGGAGACCGGGAGCGGGAAGACTGGGGCGTTCTGCCTCCCAATTCTGCAGATCGTGTGGGAGACCCTGAAGGACGAAGAGCTCGGACGAGGGAAGAAGGGCGGGGCCACCGGCGCCGCACGTGAGTGGGCACGTGTTCCGTCCTCTCCTTCTCGAGTGTTCCTCCGTGCACAGCATAAGTAAAGACGTGACAACAAAGGATTTCATGGGCGCTTCTGTGGTACTTTGAATTGAAAACGGCGTTTACGTGGTAACTTTCTTTAGACCCTAACCACCTCGTACGGCATAAGTTGGCAGGTTTGAGTCCGGCCCGAGGTGCACGCGATCCGACGTGCACTAATCCTAGCATGGGTTTTGGGCCCAAGTCGGGTTTTGGGACAGCAAATTGCTCAATATTTGGCTCTCTTTTTTTTAGTTGAGAGATTGCATTGTCATTTTCAGGTGTCAGTAACAAGGTTGTAATATCAGTGGGGATCTTTAACACTCGCCACTCGGCCGTGGCCTGCAACACGCCCCCCGTCAAAATCGAACGGGTAGGAAGGCAGCACAATTCCCCACCCTTAAGGATGAAGCAGTGCTCTTGAAACCGTGCCGGATAGGTGTGCCGGTTATTTCATGTCGCAGAAATTGACTCTGCCACTTTCCGTGGAGAACGTGAACTCTGTCTTGTCGTTTTGTTATCTGTTTCAGCCGCCACCAAATGGGGCATGAGCTTCTTTGACAGAGGATCTGCCTTAGGTGAGGTACATTTCTGAGCGAGTTTTCGGAGAGCCTAGCCGTTGCATGCATTGATAAAGCCTAATATTCGAGATGCCGCTAGCCACCTGAAGTCTGAGTTTGAAAGGTTCATTTGAACCTCGCCAAGGGTCGAATTTGAAAAGTTTGCAACTTTAGGACTCCGCTGAGGTTCTAATTCGAATAATTCGAAAATATTAAAGTTCCTGAAAGTTTGAGTTTGAAAATTTAAGTTCTTCTGACGGTTTGTTTGAAAAATTTGAATATTTTGAATTTATTTATGGATTGAATTCGAAAAATTCAAAGATTTCAATTTTCTCGAGGTACTAGCTCGAGAAGTTCAGAAGTTTAAATTTTATGTTTTAAGTTTTTTTAATTTCACAGAAGGAGATCAAATTTAGCACTTTCAAACTTTGTTCATGAAATCATTAAAAAAAAGTCGCGAAATGTGCTACAAATTTTACTGCAAACATTGCCCATTTTTCTTATGCTGTGAATATAATCTTTCCTTCTCAGTGCTGCGGTACTGACGGTACTATGTGTATTACTCACTATTTGTCGTAACTTATGAAACGAGCGTTGAACTGGTTGAATGGGTCATAGAAAAGCCCTGAGGTGGTCAGGTGAACATACTTCTTACTTATTTGCAGACTAGTAGCAATCCGATCAAACGTCGCCTAAATGCAATGCTGGCATAAGACAACTAAACATGTGGGACAACGCATACACATAAAGGCATCCAGGCTTCCCAAAAATTTTTAGTTTCCCTGGGCATTTATGTTTGGTGGGACGACCCGTGGGGTGGAGAAGACACTGAACACAAGCAGAGCACTCGACACAACTCGAGGTTGAGGAGAATGCAACCATTAGGGGACCATCCGGCCTAATACAGCTGATCAGGTCACGACCGGTTGTTATCGGGCTAACCATATTGCTGCTGCCTGGAACCTTTCTTCTTCGATCAATGGAGATATTGGTCGCTCTAAAATGCAGTCGGTTACTAACGATAATGAAGTCACCGCCGATTCAGCATTCGCTGTAGCGCATCGGCGTCGTGCTCTTCGACGCCGATGCGCGTATGGTAGTCGATGCACTGTACAATTCACGGGTACGAACACTGCCGTCCCCAACCCGCCAGCTGGCTGAAACAATTTGGTAGTCATTCATTATTTGTCTTCCTTTACTAAAACAAAAAGTGATTATTGCGGGAAGGGGTTTGACCCCACCAAACCCCACCCCCTGCCTACGTTAGTGCACAAGGAAATCGGGGGACTTGTGTTCAAAAACAACTTATGCCATGAAGGACGCTCCCAGTGAAGCACCTCGGTTGAATTTCAACCCTGCAAACCAGGGATCTGTTAGCCCAGAGGTTTCCTCGGGGCAGCCTCCGGAGTTGTGCGCGGGAAAGGCTCTGTGTGTAAGTCGAAAGAAAAAGGTATGAGGTATGAAGCCGAGACCACCCCAAAGTGATCATTCAGCGCTTTACAAGCGAGTCGTATATGGCACGATCAGCTAAGTAAGACTGACCCTAAATGCAATTTCAACCCCACTTCACGCATTGACGTCTTGCGTTATTTATATTTATTGCCTCGAACCTATGGGGGTGAACTTGGTTCGAACTTTGTCAAACTTTTGTTCAAAAGTTCGAAGTTCATCGAACATTTGAACCGAGCAGGGTCGAAAGTTCGAAACTCGTTGAATTTCTTAGCGTAATAAGTTTGAAAGTATAAAAATGTCAAATTTCATAGCGCAAAAAAAAGAAAAATCAGAAGTTCGAAAACAATTGAATTTTTCGCGCCAAAATTTAGAAAGTGCTGAAATCGTCGAATTTTTATGTAATAAATTCGACGCTTCAAAACGTTGCGAACCTTTCGAACCCCTTGGTTCGATCTTCGAACCTTGGGTTTACAAAAGGTTCGCAGCATCACTACTTATTATGGGATAGCCAGTGCTTGCTTTCATGGCTGTCTCAGTTGAGAACCAATATGCACTGTTGATAACGCCTTGTGATTATGATTGTGACTTTTTCAGCCGTGAGTCCTAACGGTCTGACAACCCAGAGCAGAGACCAGAAGGGTTGGCATGGTTGCCGGTGTACTAAAGGACTCCAGTACCGGGGTAGGTTCTACAGTATCATGGCGACAACCATGAATTGTTTGAGAATGGGCTTATACTCACACCATTCTTACCTTCAGAAGTTGTTTGCAGTATTTCAAAATATATTTGTGAATAGTTTTCTGCATCTGTATGTGCTCACAGTCAGGGCGGATATTAGCTTAATCTTAGCACCGTCTAATAAGACTGAAGTTAGCTCCGCTGGAAGCACCGCATGCAGCCACTATATCTGTATTTTTTATGCAAATATGGTAGCTTGGTGATGCACATATATTTATTATTTAAGGGTAAATGAAAAATCAGTCTTGTCTTTTTTTGTGGTCACTACATAGTTGCCGGCAGTCGGCAGTCGATTGTTTCCGCAGCCTGAAGATTGTGGTGCCTCTCTTGTCTGTTAATTCTCATCAGGAAATGTCAAATATTGGTCTCCTTAATTGTATACTAAGTTGCCACCAGTTCAGTGGACTGTTGCTGAGATGTCTAATATTTCTTCTCTTCATCAAAGGGAAGTACTATTATGAATCCAAAGTGACGGATGAAGGTCTCTGCCGTGTTGGCTGGTCTACCCTGGCTGCGTCCCTTGACTTGGGTAAGGCAGCCTCACTATGTTTTTTTTTTGTTTTCTTTTTGTTTTAGTGGGTATGCAACAGAAGTGTGTAGGCTGTTGGGAGGCCTAGGTTGGGACCGTTTCCCTAGGGAAAGGTAAATAAGTTTAAAGAACTTTGAACAAAAACCTTAGGGAAGCTTTGTGGGATTAGGAAAGCTGAGCAAACTTCAGTAAAGTCTGCTGCCAAAAAGGGGAGTTTTAAGAGCTATAGCAGAGCTTTGTTTTAAGAGGTATAGCAGAGTTTTGTGAACCTCGGTGAAGTTCAGGGAATTTCAGGGGAGGTTGTTGCCAAACTTTTGTCAGAAGAAGTCTGGAGAGCCTTAGGTAAGTTTGGGACTTCTTTTCGAATTTACGTCCAGGACTCAGACAGAAGATGTTTGGAGCACCTTGGAGAAGTTGTGAATTTCTTTCAGTATTACCTAGGTTTTTAAATCAAATGCAACTATCAGATTTTGTCGGATCGTTTACATGTGGAGACCACACATCTATGGTTGTTCTTCAAGGATTAGGTTTAGCATTGACTGAGTTTGAGCCTGGAAGTGTGCATAGTTGTCATGTTTTATTTATTTGAGACAAATATAATTTTGAAAATACTACCGTAAAATACCAGGCAAGCGCCCACTCAAAATTTAGAGATAATCGCTAAAAAATGGGGGATGGGCGCTTGTCTGATCATCAATTTTACATATCAATGTACTGTGCATACTTTCTCAGATCTTACAAATTTGAGTATGGGCACTTAGTGTGGTATGGGTGGATGCGCGGTATTCTACGGTATATTATGGAATTTGCATTTCACCTTTTGCTTGATTGTATGAACCTCTTTATTTGTGTGGCTTGAGTAGTTCTAAATGTATTTATGTAATGTAAGCAATAATTTCTTTACATATGGCGTCTTTCACAAGCAGCATTTCTTTCATAGGGACTGACCGACAGGGCTTTGGGTTCGGAGGCACTGGCAAGAAGTCATTTGGAAAGCAGTTCGATTCATACGGAGAGGTGAGCTACACTTTGGCCAATGGCAGAACGACGGAAATATAAGGCAGCCATTTTGAAAAGGGCTTTTTCATTTAATAGTTTAAGACAAATCAGGAAATGTCCAAAGGAAATCGGCTGTGTTTGTGCGTTAAGTGTTAAATTTTAATTCTAACAGATTTGTTAAAAATGGGGGTAAGAGTCAGACGAGTGCCATCTTCACCATGTATTTATCAGGCTCGGCGGATATTAGATGAGGGAATAATCGTCATATTAAGTTGACTAATGAACTTTCAAAAAATTAATGAACTTTTTAGGTATGATTTTAGGGCCCATGTTGCAATCGCAGTATTGACGGCAATTAATATTAGAAGTCAGACTCATTTAAAGGATTTGAGAAAAGGTAACGGTTTTTAAAATATTATTCAATAAATATTTGTATTTTTTTCCCCCAATTTAAAAATTGTAAGCAAAAAATCGAGAGCCCTTCCACCCCGTGAAGAGGGAAGTCCAACAAAGCTGGCGCTCTGGTGGGATTTGCTATGTTGGGGTTCAGCTAAACAGCGTCAATTCAATTGGCTCGATGGCACCAATTGAATTGATGCTGTTGCTCGCGCTGGCGCTCGACGCAGGTGAGATCTGGTCGGCACTCTAAGTTTTTATCGGGCTGGGAACAGCGGCAATGGCAGTTTCACGTTGGCAACATGCCCATTCTCGCTTCTGGGCGCGCCGACGCTCCTCGTACTCTCGCTGCTCCTCTTCAGAACGGGTGCGACCCATGTGAAGTCTGAAGTCCAACTGATAAGGGCAGTGGCGCGATCTCTACGTCACAGACAGAGGACACACACGATTGGTGGGTAGAGGCAATGACGTATTATTATAGCGCGGCTACCCCAATCACGGCGCAGGCTCTAGTGCGCCGCACAAGTGGCCGCCGAAGAGTGCGCAGCATTGCGCAATGTCAGGGGGTAGAGAGACACTGCATGTGGCAAGGAGTATACACGACTTGGGAAAGAAGCGTCGGTGGTGAGGAGGAGTATGAAGGGGGGCATACACAGTTGCGTCTGAAAATTGTTGGTCTGTGCTTGGCCTGTTGCCGGAGATGATCCGCCAGAACCTAGCCATAGACAGCTCTGCTGTAAAAGAGCGCTTCAATCTCTGTCCTTAATGATGCTTGAAAGAGTGACATAGTCGTTTAGCTCACATCATCACAAGTGTTGTCGGCGCACCCAGCAAGGACACACTCTGCCAAGATAGTGACGACATGATTGAAACGACAACGACACTCTGTTTGGGCGCAATTTTAGAACCGGCAAAAAATGCGAAAATTGATGAAGCAGTATCTTAAAATACATTACGTTTTCACAAATTCTTTAAATTGGTCTGGCCTCTAACAGTAATTGCCAACAATAGTACTGTGATTCCAACATGACCCCTAAAGCCAACAATTAAAAAGTTAAATCAGAGATTTTAGTTAGCAAGTCAACTCACCGTGACGATTATCACCTCATTTTTTAGTCTGAAACGCTTGATAAATACATGGCGAAGACAAAACGCAACCAACCCTCACCCTCTATTTTTAAAAATTCTGTTCGAATTAAAATCAAACACTGTATTAAACATAGCATACATAGGGACTGTTCTTAGTGCCTTAATGTCTGCGCCTGGGACGTAACCATGGTGACATCAAGCTGTTGTGTGACAACCATTCAGTGTGATCGTCATCATGTGACACCGTGATGTCACATGACACATAGTGTCGCATGACACTATGACAGCTAGTGACACTGACGTTGTGCTGACATTCCATCATGTGACGCTGTTACATCAGATGGCACTGTGACGACGCGTCGGTCACATGACATAGTCATCTCATCACGAGCTTTTCTGACATGTGACTTGGTGACGTTACATGACACCATGACATCATAAATGCCTTTGGGATATGCCAAAGTGACAAGCAGTTTTTCTGTATAGGTGCCCATATTTTGGGAGAAGAGAACGCATGAAGAACTTTGAGAACCACGGACCATGCACTGCTAAAGTTTATATATGCAGAGAGCAAGTCGTCTGCTTTTTGCGCAGGGGTTGTGGTAACGTCTGATCAACGCCAAGTTTTGACTGACTGATTGAAAGGAGAGTGGGTAGACCTCAATGCTAGATGGCTTGAGGTCTACCCACTATTCTTTTCGATCAGCCAACAACAGCACGGCGTTCTCACGTCATCACAACCCCTGGGCAAGAAGCAGACGAACTTGCGCTCTGCATAGCCGTGAAATCGTCCGTCTCTCATATTCCACTCCCGCATCTTTCACAGCCTTTTGGAATGCACGATGTCATTGGCTGCTACCTGGACCTCGACGCGGGGACCATCAAGTTCTCCAAGAACGGTAGATCTGGGGAGCGTGGGCCCCCCCTTTTTTTTTTGTCGCGACTACGGTTCCTAGATGGCCCCTTCGGCCGGAGCGTTTACTGTTCCACGTCGGCCATGCGCCGAAAGCGATCTCGAAGTGGCAACGAATCGCTTCGCGGGAGTCGGTGTTGTGCCGTCGGATGTTGCGATCCCGGCGGTTAAGAGCCACCGAGTAAGCTACGCTCAGAGCGTCGGCACTCCGTTCTTCGGTTTTCTTGCGGGCGCCGCCATTTTGGTGCTCAGTGCAGAGCGGGCGCAGTCGGCCACATTTACAATTCGAAAATGCGTCTTACACATTTACGCCTAAGTACGACGTTGGAAATCCCGGCGATGTCAGTTCGTTCTGTCGCGTACCATTCAAACGTTTCTGGAGGATGTGAAAGCACCTGTTCCGGCTTTTGGCGAAGCTTCGGATAATCGCCGAAGCTTCGGATAACCGCGGCAACAATTGTTTTGGGCACCAGAACGACCGAAGTGTCCCTACTCCAAAGCACAGCTTAGTTGGCGGCTCTACTGGCAGTTGGCTGTAGAGGTTCCGGCAAAAAAGTATGAGCGAACGCAAGTGTCTCCGTCATTGCGGCGTCCCACCTCGTGGCCGCAAAATTTCCATGGGCTGGGAAGCTGGGGAGCAACCTACGGTAGTTTCACCGCTGTGCCATTGCTGAAACCGCGGTTGGCAACGGCACCACACGAGCACGGCGTCATCGGGTAGAAATCGAGGGATCGCAAGCGAGGATGCGGTAGACACATCGGTCGCATCCTAACCCGGTGATCCCGAATCGTCGTCTGCGCAGGCGTCGACCTCGGAGAAGCGTTCCAGATCCCGCAGAACTTGAAGAGGTCTTCGTTTTTCCCAGCGGTAGTCCTCAAGGTAGGACATCTCCTCACTCTGCGGAGCAGAGCCCAATAGAAATTGAGTAGACATGTGCGATTGGTGCATTCTGTGTGTTTGGAGTGAATTCGAACCGAATGGTGGTTTTGGCCGAACATGTTTGAATCAAATGTCAAATGGTTCTCCAAGCCTTTCACTACTGTTGCACCGTGCTTGAGTGAAAACCAAGCTGAACTCGTGAAGGTTGTTCCCAAGCTTTGACTTGTCCATCTCTAAGCGAAGTTAATTTTAGTATAACTATATTTATGGAGCGGCCTCAGGAAGTCTAGTGCCTGCGGATTTGATATAAACTAAACCTATACAGATGGCCAGCTATACCTAATCAGAGGGGATTTTTAAGTCTTCTTGCTATATGCAAATATCCTGTCTTCAATCTCCAATTTAAAAAGAATAGACAATCACTGATTAGTGATTAATGCAGCTTGTGAGGGCACCTCTGCCTTACATGCTTTTGCAGAATGGCCACAGTTTAATTTTGAAAATTTTACTGCAATGTAGATGTTAACGTTCACAAAGTTTACGTCTCTTTATAATACACCAGGCACATGCGTGCATCTTTGCACTTCGAAACTGTGCTTCCCTCTTAAGTATGCGACCGTAATATTTGTATTTTGTGAAGTGTTGATTGCAGTGGCGTACCGGTGTACTGCGGAGATGCAACACCCGCGGAGCTCGCTTCCTCTGGTGTTGCTTCTCCGCAGTGCACCCATGCTCGGTAGGAAGCATGCTCAACGAAGCTAACCCACCGCGATCGACACTTCGAAAAATATAAACATCGCAGTTCATCTCGATGCGAATATCGAATAGGTTATTATTCAAATATTTGTTCAACCCTAAAGTTTATTGAATGAAGATGAAATAAAATCTGGGAGATCTTGCCAATGTTTTTAAGAGCACCTGGGCCACTTTACATGTTTTTAGAGGGCTCGTGCATCACTTTGCATCGCATGAATTCTCTTTATCATTCCTTACTTCATTCTTTTTGTTTTTCTTTGTTTAACGTTTAAACCCTTAAAGTTTGCCATCTTTTTCTCTCCAGAATGCTGAAATGGAGTTCAACCTTGGAGGCACCCCGTTCAAACATCCGCCGGCGGTGAGCAACGTTTTTTAACTGGCAATGCCATGGCCGCTGAAACTCAATGTTGAGACAGGACATTTGATGTTTTGCATTTTGTAATACAGTAGAGCCTTTTCATAGTAAAGTCAGCTTACAAAGTAACTTTTTTCTACATTCACATATTTTTGCCAATATTTGTACCTCAAGTGTCAAGCAACGTTGAAAACTTCCCATGTATTGTCTTTATACTATGGAATTTCTCTACAGTGGAGTCAGTTTTTGCCGTAAAAAAATTTAACTCTAGGACTGTGCCAGTATTACAAACCTACTTCAATTTCGCGTCACTACATAGTGTACTGCTGTCTTCACGATATGAGTGTACTACTTATATCATAAAGAGGACCTACTCTCTCTAGTCAAATAAATTGGTGTCAAACATGTGAGGCTCATGCCAACGTTGGCTAGTGCAGATGCCCAGGTTCGAGTCCCCGTCAAAAATGCTAATGTTTTTGAAAAAATGTTTTGTTGGTTAGTTAACTGTAGTGTAGAGGGGACTATTTGCTTCACTATCCTGAGACACTATGTTTGCTGTTTAAAGCTTGCTCTTCATTCCTTTCTTTTTCTCTATTTTCTTTCTCAGGACGGCTTTGTTGCAGTTTCGGAAGCACCCAAAGAGTGCATCGTGGAGTCCACTGTGACGGGTGAGAACGCTCACAACTGGCCATTGCTATTTGGCACGTTTTACTACATTGTACAAATAGGACATTTTACAGATGACACAACTCTTTACGGCAACCCCTTCCATTCTCATTGCGTATCTAAAACTCATCGTTGAGGAGTTTGGAAGAAACAAAACTGGTTTGTGGCACGTTTCTTGCAGGAACCTCGGTGGGAGCCCCCAAGAGCGTCAAGAACGCGCCCCAAGCCATCATCATTGAGGTTTCAGGCTTCTTTATTTTACTGTGTAACATCCGTAGGTTCAGCTCTTGTTGCTTTTGCATCTATGCTGGCACGTAGCCTCGATGACGTTACTGTGGTGTCACGGCGGTTTGACATAGCGGTGTCACATGGCGTAACTACACATCACACTGTGGCGTCGGATTATATTATAAATTGACATCAGGACGTCGAGTCACGTGACACTGTGACATCACGTAACGACGAGACTTCACAATGTCACGTCGTGGTACATCGTCTAGCGTGCCAGAGAAGCAACGGTACGGCAAGGACGACAAGTGCAGCGAGGAAAAAAAGACCTCTAAAGGATGTGAATTTCAAGCACCTTTGGGACATACTAATGGGACGGCCAGCTTTTGTTTTGCGCACCCCCTTGTGCCCAAAAAATGTGGCATATTTCGTGTTTAATAGACTCGCGAGTCGCACCGGTTTTTTCTTCTCGATGTCGAGTAAATTACGTTTAGAGGAAACCAAGCAGCCAACCTGGT
This sequence comes from Ixodes persulcatus, assembly GCA_013358835.2. Lineage (NCBI taxonomy): Eukaryota > Metazoa > Arthropoda > Arachnida > Ixodida > Ixodidae > Ixodes > Ixodes persulcatus. The sequence goes on from JABSTQ010011417.1 coordinate 93,141, forward strand.
ACGGGGCGACCATAGAGATCATATACTAACTCTAGAGGAAAAGGTCCGCCATTTTCCCATGCATTCTGGCTGCCGCAAGCGGCGGATCATGCAGGCAGACCCTCGGGGTCCCACACATAATTACCATGGCAACCGAAGCCCCGCTATCCCCGATCGCACCTCCGGAAAGGGAGTCTCATACCATTTGTTCTGCGAAGTTTCGTCGACAGCATTCAATTTCACGAACTTCAACAATCCACAAACTTACCGGTGGAAAGGTATTCGCGTTCCTTTCGAAGCTTTCTTTTTGCATAGCGCGAAGATGTACGGCCTCCCGTCAACTCTAAACTAAACCAGATAATCGGCTCCGCGGGTGGGGAGCGCGCCCCAGGAATACGAAACCGCGCAACCACCAGATTTCCGAGATTTCGACAGAAGGGAAGTTAATGCAGCGTAATGAGTATACTGCCTTTTATAAGCGTTAGAATAGCTCAGAATTTAGTTTACAACATTAAATTATCACTGTTTATTTTGCTGAGAGTTTTCAGTCTTCGCGATTACCATTGCGACTGTCGTCCTTCAGCTGGCAACATTGGTTTCTTTTTCTCGTGTTCTGTCGCTTTCTTTCGCGATCTTTCACTCGGGACCCAGGATGTCGGCACACGGGATTTGCCACTCCTCCTCACCCACCTTTACCCCCCTAGGGGCGACAGAGGACGGCAGTTTCGAGAGCTGCGTCGTCCCAGTCTCTCGCTTTTTCTTCCATTACTTGTGTAATTATCTGCACATTCTTCGAGGACGTCGCATTCGTCCAGTTGGCGCGTTCGAATGCCGGCCAAGGTGGCAGCCGTCCGACGGAGGGTTATTGCGGAGGGGGTTGGCGTGTGACTGGGATTTTGGTTGCACGTCGGAAGATCCCCGAGCGATCCATATGAACCCTCGATCCTCCGCAGGGGCATGCTGGATGCCCTCCTTCGGTTTGGCACGCGAGATCCCCTAAAACCTGTTTGTCACGTTTTTAACCCCGAGTTTGTGCAAATCCTCAGCCATCTCGGGAGCTGGCAGAGCAGACACTCAAGTGCATCACGAGCTTCAAGAAGCACCTAAAAGACCCTGTTGTGCGGTGAGTGCAAGCAGAGATGTCTCTGGACCTGCCTTTGCATAAAAAAAAAGTACTGCATGAAAAATTGGGTTGCCAGCATGCAGTGGAACCTGTTTTGAAGTGCTCGAAAGAACCACCGCTGACCAGAGAAAATTTTATGAAATTGGAGGCTCTGCCTATGAACCTAACATAAAATAAAATACTGAGCAGGCACCCACCCCCTAATTTTGAAACATAGGGTGTCTGAAATACCCAGGCTGGATCTAAGATAGGTTGTAAAAATGGCGGTTGCACTTAGCAATCTAAACTTTTTGTCAAAAGTGTTATTCATAGGTCGCTTTTATCATGCAAAATTGCAAGGTGTAGCTCCCTTTCTGTAAAAAATAGGGCCAGAAAAGGCAGACGACCGAGTCGACTGGCGGGGCGCGTTGGGCGCACATATTGATAGATGCCGTCAGGAGCAGCATGTTGAGGTGTAGTTAACCAGCGAAGAAAAACGGGCGACACTCGGACGAAATCAGTCGGCAGCAAGCACGCCAATGGCGCCGTCGTTATGCAACCGCATTTTCTTTTATTCTTGTTACTTCAAGTTGTGCTATCATTGTCCGTGTTTATTTTTAAACCAAAGGGACATTATGAAAAGATCATGTCCATTTTAATAGACCACGGTCGTTGCGAGCAGTCCCAATAAGGAGGTAGCACATCTATCAATAGGTGCGTCAATGCGCCCCGCCGCTCAACTCGGTTGTCTACGTCGCCGTCCACCGTTGGCCCTGGCAAGTGTTTTGGCCGCATGTTTTACAGATAAAATTTTACAAGATAAAACCAACCTGGGAAATACACCTTTGACAAAAAGTTTAGATTGCTACGTGCAGGCGGCGATTTTTACAGTCCATTTTCAATCGAGCCCAGGTGTTTCAGACACCCTATATAAGCAAAGGATACATCGAGCACCCACCTCAGCAAACTTCTAAACCCATCAAGCCGAGATGCTCCTCTGCATCATCTGCTCCTCCAAACACACCAGTGCAAAGCAATAAAGCTTGACACGAAAGTGCCGGAGCAATGCAGGCTTACCTGTCTTTTTCTCTTCCTCCGTGGTCTGTGCGCTGTTTTATCACGTTGTAGGGGTTCTGCCAGACCTTTTTACTTCTCCCATACCATTCCATCAAATCAAATACCCTAGCACGGGCCCCTCAGCTCTTCCACTGTTGGAGCTAACAAGTGCCCGTCCCCATTATTTCACGGTTATCGCCAACCTTTTGGTGGGCGCTTGCTCGCCATTTTTGCGGTACGAAGGTGATTACTACCGAGGTTTCTTTGGTTGGGATCTGGACGCTTCGTTAAGAGAAAACTGTTAAAATAATTAGGGTTCGGAGTTTTCGGTTTCAACCGATAAAAAACGATAAAAGTACGCCGAATCGATTTTCTAAAATTTGGTGTTAACCGAAAAAGGCCACTTTGACCTTCCAGTCGTACCGCAGAGCCGTGGCGAAAAAGTGGAACGACAGTGTCTATCGAAACATGTCCGAATGTATGGAAATCACGGGTGCCATCACGACGTTATGGTTTAATGTGCGCATCATCGATCGGAACGTTGTCCGAAATCCCCCATGACTTCGCCATGTACAAGCGTGTTTTCAAACTCGTAAGAGAGACTGACTTGATGCAACCTCTGCAGCCAGAGTTTAGTGAGTACACGAAATATGTTGTGCTCCAAAACGTCGCACAGTGTCTCTTTTGGCGGTCAGATTTGGTTGATTGGCCAATTTTGGCTCAGGCAGCGCTTCACCTCCTCAGCCTGCCAGTCTCCAGTGTTATTCTCGAAGCTCAGGGTCATATTAACAGGAAAAAAAGAGCGCGGATCAACGAGAACCTGGGAAAGTACATGTGGGTTTCCTATAATAAGATCACATAATCCTGATGTGCAGAAGGTGAAGTTCCATGTTTTCTGGGCATAGGCTTCATATCTGACTTGTCTGTACTTCTGTGTTTTTTTCTTGTTTCTTTTACAGTTGCACACATTTGCCCAAAGTGCCCATTTCTTTTTCAATGTATCTGTGCTGCCGTTATTCTTTGAGTGATTACAAATATTAGAGCTACAAGGATCATCTTATCCGGTGTCCGTTGGTCTTTATTTCATATTCACCGAAAAAAAAAAACGGTAAACTTTTGTTTGCATAAATATACACCGAAAAAAACCGAAAATTCAATTTTTAAATAAACACCGAAAAGGTATGCCGAATTTTGCAAAAATAAAAACCGAAAACGCGGAACCCTAAGAATAATGTAGACGCAAGTGTGTCTGCGGCAGATCTCATACTTGAACCAATGATTGCAGGCGTGATTGAATGACGTTTTCACTGTGTCTTTTGCAGGGAGTTGCTTGTGATTGGTGGCGTAGCTGCGAAGGAGCAAATCGAGATGCTCAGGAACGGGGTGAGTCTTGGAACCTACCATTGCAGTCGTATATCTATGGCATTACATTATGAAACTTCCTCGCATTGATTGACAGTTGTGGCATGTCTCAAATAACCGAGTCTCCTCAGTGAAACTGTGTTAACACTTTCTTGGCATTCTTCACTGAAGAATATCCTCAACAGAAAGAGATTCGTTTTTATTCGTCACTTGCAAGATTTACCTCATTGTGTGGAAGGCAAATTATTCAAACCCTTTGGTTTGGAAGGAAGTTTCTGGTAGTTGCATACATAATACATATTTTTGTAGCATGATGCAAGAACAACTGTATACTGAGCAGTGCGCAGATTCATTGAAAACTTGTTGCATAGCAGTTATCAGTTGTATGTGTATGCACTAACAGTGGTTGATAACAGATTAGCCTTTGCATATCAGCAAGGCTGTTCTGTGCACCGCATACATAAAATAGTGTGGTATGTTGATAGTGTACTGTAAACAACTTTATTTTCGTGTGCTTGATATTTCACTAATTTTGCAAAGTGCAAGTTTTAGGGATAATTTGCAAGCACAGTATTTTGCAATTGGGGATAGGGTGCTATATATTCATGAAATAACCATGGGGTGATGTATTTGCATGACAAATCTTTTGCAATATATTTCAAATCACGGAGTTTGTGAAAGTTATTTCACTGCAAACAATAAGTTGTTTGCAGCCTATGACTTTTTAAGAGACATTTTCAAACTTAGTCTTATGAAGGAGGACCATAGAATAAGAGAAGCTTGATAAAATATTTTTAAGGGAAACTGCGGGTGACCTGATGAAGAACGACATCCATCTCTCTGTTTCAATCTCCTTAAAGTCAAGTATTGACGGAACTTTTCTATGCAGGTTGACATCGTTGTGGGGACGGCCCGGTCGTCTGGAAGATCTCATCTCCACCGGCGAACTAAGTCTGACCCAGGTATGTGTCAAGCTTAAACTGCCAAAGCTTCACTTTATAGCTTCCCCGCAATATACATTGGTAATGCTCAGTGCTAGAGTGCTTTGCTTTGAAGCTTCTCAGTATGTATTGCAGCATATGACAATATGTATTCTTGATCTTGTTTTTTTGTCTACCTAAAGTGTAGCCTATGGCAGTATGCTATGTGTCTTTGAGGTGGCACATGTTATACTCATGATAGTTTGAGGGAATTAAGACTAGTAAACATTTTGAGCCAGGGATTGTGCTGCAATCAGGTGGTAAGAGCAAAAAGAAACATTCTGTGTTTGTAATCTATTTGTGCCTTGGGGGCCTTTCGCTTTCGAGGCGAGACCTTAACCTTTACAGAAGGTTAAAACCGTCCAATTGTAGGACATTTTTCAGTGAACAAATGTTTGGAACCACAACTTATTTCCATTATGACTACCGTAAAGTCCTGAGCAAGCGCCCACTCAGAATTTGGAGGTAATCTTGTAAAATTGGGGGATGGGCTTCCCTAGGTCAACAGTATGTAAAGATATGTCTTTTCTGTATTTTCCGAATATTACAAAATTGAGGGGTGGGCACTTATTCTGGAATGGGCAGATGCTCGGTATTCTACGATATGTCTTGGGACAAATCCTCTCAGGAAAAGATGACAACACGGTTCGTTTTTTCAGGTGCGGTTTTTTGTCTTGGATGAAGCGGTGAGTGTTTTTTCTTTATGCCCTCGATACCACTTGTCTGGACTTGACTGTACTCCATTCACTTCTAACCTGACGGTGCAGTGGGAACTATGCTTTCTCCGGACCAATCAGCCACTTTCTTTTCATCAGCTGACCCTGCTCTTTGTGCGGAGTTATGCGCGGGAGGGTGATCACATGGCAAAAGAGAGCTTTATGACTGGTCCAAGGAGCACATAGCCCTTACCCCACTCTCGGCTTAGGGGGGAATGGAGTATAGCTATTGTCTGAAGATGAAGCCAGACAATCTAACCTCTGGCTACGAGCTTTTGGCCTGTGATGTGTGTAGCTTGGATCACGGTGTCACTTTCGTGAGACATTCTAGAAGGAATGTCGCACAAAACAATGATGCAGCCTTTTTATTTTTTTTCTATTAATGCACCACAAAAACTTCATAAAAGGGTTGTGCAAGGCCCTAGTAAATGGGATATATGTGTGTGTGCACGTGTACGAAGGTTTACACAAAGGTGGAAGTTTCATCTTTCTTTCTGTTTTGCTTAGGACGGGCTTCTGAATGGAGGGAACGGTGAACTGATCAACCGGGTCCACCGCCAGATACCGCAGATCACGGCTGAAGGACGACGTCTTCAGGTGTGGGGGGGGGGTTGCCACGTGCCACCTTCATATTTTGTCTGTGCCTTTCTCCGAGACGTCATTGTGGAGTTTTAGTACTACACAAAACTGTGGTGCTTCATTTAAAACGTGATGTGCCAGATTTTCAATATTATTGTTTTAGAGGGTTGACAATTGTTTCTGAGGTGAAACTGGTCATTAAAAGCTGTTGGGAGGGTTGCAGGTGGTTCAAGGGAATCACCATAGCATTTGACTGTTATTTTTACTTATTTATTTATTTTATCCTCAGGGCCAAGGGCATTACAGAGGGGAGTGGTGAGGGAATAAAAAAAATGACAGTAGAAAATAGAAAATAGTTAAACAGTGGGGATTACATTGTTTGGAACACCTGACTTAGACAACAAGAACACAATCAACAATTGATGTAGGTGGCTTGACCGCTGTGTATTAAAAATATGCAAAGAATAAGGAACTTGTGGGTGACAGCTAGCAAGCTTCAAATATATTTCTCTGTTGGGAAAGATTGAAAGCTTAATTATATCCAACCTAAAACACTGCTTGAAGGCTAATCTCAAATCCCATCTTTTCTGATATACTAGCCACAGCCGAAACCATATCAGAGTACCTTCAAACGTTGTTTTTGTACTTACTCTGAAATGTCTTGAATGAAAGAGAGAGTATGAAAGAGACCGCGAGGAGAGAAAAGGAAAGATCTACAGCTCTACTGAAGATGAGTTGTACACTTCGGCTTTCAAAATTGGGTACTAACTTCACAATGCTCGTGTCATGTCATAAAATTGAACTTAAAATGATTAGTCTATCCCATTTATTGTTTGTTTACCCTCTTATAGTATTTCCTTCATTAATCGACACACTGTCTATGTACAGAGCCTGTGCATCTACTTTCTTGCGGAGCACGTGAGTAGCCAGTCATAGCGATCGACAGGGTAGCCCAACGACTTAAGGGACAGAGACAGGGTCATCACGTGAAGATGCTATCTGTGCAGATGGAAATTTTTGCATGGGATAGTTTTTTTTACTGCAGCATTTGCTGTTTCTTGTGTGGAACACAATGATTGGCTGTATGTGTCCTCTTCTCAAAAAAAGATGCACGACCCTCGTTTGTATACAGTGCGCCGATTACTTAAGTAAATACTGTGTGTTCAAAATTTGTTTGCCTCTTCATTTTTTTTTTTTTTTTTTTTTAATGTCAAGCGATAGTAGGTGCAAACTGTTCTCTGCTTTTGCCCCCTTTATACTTTTCCAGATGGTGGTGTGCTCGGCAACGCTTCATTCGTTCGAGGTCAAGAAGTTGGCGGTGAGTATGGCAGCAATCCGTACTTCGTTGTGCTGAACCATCAAACATCGATGCCGTTCTCACACAAGACTTGTAGTTTAGACTTCATTTAGAAATAGCCAAGATTTGAAGTGAGTATAGCAAGGCAACATCTTCACTTCACCCTCGCCGAGCAAAATCTCGCGACGCATAGCGACCAAAGCAAGATGCCGCAGTGTGCGAGCCAGGAAGCCGGCGCCTGGAGACGTAAAACTGTCGTTTGAAAGTCATAAATGAGATTCCATGTTCTTAAGACTATTCTTTTTACAGCGGAGCTGTTAGGGGCTAGTTTCTCCCTGCATCGTGTCCCCCGCAAAGAAATGTCGACACAAAACTCTGGTTGCCGCCGTTGCTCATAGATGGCGGTAGCTGTCCAAGTGTTGTGTTTGCCGGTTGTCCGCTTGCCGCCGTCACTCATAGATCGCGGCAACCTTTCGAGCCTTTCCATTCTGGCTTGCCGACTTGCGGCCGGCCATTACTTCATTCCCCACCATAGTACAGCTTCACTGGTCTTCCTTCTTCACCAAAGTGGAAAAGCCAAATTTTTTTTTTTTTCAAACTAATTTTTTTTTTTTTGTTAAAGAAAACGGAATGCGGGCGTTTGGATTTCCCGAATTCCGGGGAACGTTCGCATGTAACGCGAGTGTGTGGAAAACGTCTCTGTACCTATAAGAGAAAGAAACGAGACAAAGGGTGTCGTTCCTAAATAAAAAAGTAGCCTTATGGACAGTGCACTCAGGAGTCTGTTCCCTGCAAACAGAAAATAAAGCTGTAGATAAAGACTTAATCCCGCAAAGCTCGAGCTTTTTTATCCGAGGACATTATCGATTCGGCAATCCGTCGGTCGTCTCCAATTTCGATCGAACCTGCCCGGGTTGCCACTTTTTTCGAGGTCATCGGTACCGCATTTGTGGAACCTCGGTTGTCTCTATTGGGGCAGAGCATCGATTCGCACTGGCCCACGAACACTTTGATTGGAGAATTCGGGAAGTCGGCGGCAAAGATGCAGCCGATGCGATTGTTCAGTCGAGCCCTCGCGATCGCCACACTTTTCTCTCAGGAGCGCCTGATGCACTTCCCGACTTGGGTGGACCTGAAGGGAGAAGACAGCGTTCCCGAGACGGTGCATCACGTGGTGAGTCATGTTTCCGACTCTGATGACGGGTTGCCTGGTGGCTGCATTCGCTGCCGTTGCGTTCTTGAATGCTTGCACGCAACAAGTAAGCTTTGGGAAGGGATATCTCGTTTTAAAAACGTGGCGACACTTAGGTTGAAGTATAGAGTGTCCCCCCTCCCCTCCAAAGGAATATATGGCATTTTTTTTCACCGCCAAAATGAACTATGCGTCGCCAAATGCTCATTCTCCGCCCAAACGTAGCACCAGCGGTTCAAGGCAGGTACTGAAGTTTCAGAACTAGCTGTTACCTCATTCAAAAGTTAAAAGTGATTTTCTGAAATTATCAGGGGAAAAATGGCGGCCCTCAGATGGATCTATCTGATTGGTGCCAGTTACGAAGAACAGGCCCCCATTTCTCCAATGAAATTTTCAGAAAATCGCCTATGGGGTACAACTTCTAAAAGAAATGACGGTTAGTTCTGAAACTTTGGCATCTGGTTCAGGCCGCTAGCGCTACATTGGGGCGGAGAACGAGCGTTTGGCGACGTATGGTTTACTTTTGCGGCAAAAAAACTCCGTAAATTTTTTTGGGGGACACGCTGTACCAAGCAAGCTAAGCGGTTTATAAAGATTGATGCCGTACGATAACGGTGGTCACGACAGTAGTGATGTTTACAATCGTCGTGAATAGACCTGTTGCAAAACTGACGTTTTATATATATATTTTTTTATTTGAGGTGTTGCTTTATAATCATAACCACGAATGATTAAGCTACGATAGTTATAAAGATTTCTGAGACCATCGAAGCAACCGAGAGGCTTCGCTGTAGAAGCCGTTCCTCTGAGTACACCGATATAGGGCAGTGAAGCTCGACGTGCGCACACCAACGTGAAGCAGTGAAGCTTCACGCAAAAAATCTGGGAATTCAGAGGAAAAATTATTTATAACTTCTTTAATATTTAAAAAAGATTGAAATTTTCCTAGCATTAATCTTTTAACCATTTTTAGTCTTTGGGGATTTCTGACCTTCAACTGCTTCTTTGTTGTCTTCAAAATCAAATTTCTAGCCACACACACGCACATCCTTACACCATTGTGCTTTGGTCACTTGATGCCGCCACAGTTTTGTGCCAAAGCAGGAGGTCATAAAGGTGAACTCAGCCTTCAATTTGGGACTCCACCAAAATGTCACAGCGTCTAGCTGTTAGTAAAAAAAATTAGATTGTGCGAAAAGGTTGTTTAAATTTTAGCTAGACTCGTCAGTAGTTTGGTTACTTGTGCAAGCGTGCGTTTTTATAGCACCCTCTCCTCACCTGGACAGGTCTGCATTGTCGATCCAAGGAAGGACACATCCTGGATGAACCTGAGCAGGCACATTGTGGTATGTTCAAATTTTCAAAATCAAATCTATCGAAATCAGATTTTTTTTTTCTGATTTTTATTTGACATTGGTCGTTAAAAGCTGTTAAGAGGGCATTTAAGTGGCCCCCAAAGCTGTAACTTGACTGAGACCTTTCCCACTTACAAATTTCCATAGCCTTACATATGGGCTTTTAAGCTTAGCAGATTTGTTTAAAAAGAGCCGTGAAGGCTACGCTTATGCAGTTTGTGCAAGTGAATTATGTAGCCAGGGAGTCATAGTATAGGGGGCTAATCGTAATGATCAGTGGGCTAATTAAGTAAAATTTGTTAAATAACTTTTTAATTAGTGAAAATAGACATATGGTTCCAATTAGAAACTTGCTGAGGGTCATCAAAAACCACTAAATCTACTCTTTTTAGAAAGATACAAGGCAGGTGCAGCAGGCAGGGGCGTTTCATAAAGGCACTACATTTGGGCGCGTTTCTAGGTTTCGGTTTCTTATCGGAGCGCATATCTGCACCTGCGGTCCTGCTCCCCAGTGGCCGAGATGCTCAACACACATGCGCTCTACTTCCCTCCATCCTACAAGGGAGGCAAGGTGGTGGCTTCGTGCCGTGACCACCAAGGAGCAGGATTTTCCCACGCGTGCACGTGCCTTTTTATTGTTTGCGTTTTTTTCTCTTCCTCTTCTCGCCTCCTCGCTTTTTCAATTTGTGACGTAATCGATTTTGAAATTTAGAAGCTTTGTAAGCGACATTTCTATAATATTCGATAACAGCATTCGTAAAATATGTTAACGCAATTGCAAACGCACACGTCCCCTTCTTTTGACATATTGAAAATTGGAATCCTCCAAATTATGTCACTTCCTGGGTTTTTATCCTGTCTCAGAAAACATGACAGCACTCGGCACATGTAGCAGTGAGTTTGATCGGGGAGTGGGGGAAACGGACAAAGTTTTCTTTTTAGCGTTTCGAAAAGCATATTCGTCGAACGGTCAAAACAACTGGGTTTGGTGCCAGTACACCGTACGTCATGGCTGTGACTCCGCAGGGGCAGCCTTTTACGCAGCACCGGCGTGACGTGGTCCCTCGCGTCGCTCACTAAAAGTCCACTGGACAGCCTCTTTGACCCCGCACCGTTTAAAAAAAATTTGAGATCGCTGAAACGGCTCTAAAAGAACTTCACAAACTCGAAAGTGAAGCGTCGTCTGCTCACAGTGATAGGCGGCGTGCCCGGAGAAGCACGGTTAGTTGTGGGACGCGGAAGAACACGACACAGACGGTTTGGCAGAGGTGGGAGAGAAACTCCAGTTACGGGATGACTCAGTCTTTGACGTCACTTGCACTGGCGCAGATCGCGCGAGAACTTCAAGTTTGGCTTGTTTTTTTACTTCACAAATACCAAGTCTGTAAGCTTCGAATTTCAAGGGTGATGTCCAGGCATCGTTTTCAATCATTTCGGATAATAAAAGAAAATATGGATTTTGACCTGTCCGTGCCCCTTTAACTCCTTTGGCCGATGAGCTCTTGTCCTCCGAATTTAATTCCGAGAAGCACAAAAAGTCTGGAATGGAAGAACCGGCACTCTGACTGCCACCACTGCCGGAGTAGTCGACACGCAAAGCGACTGTCCAGCACAAGTCACGTGCACAGAGCATCTAATTTCGAGACCTAAATAGCCCCATCAAAGCGAAACGAAGCGCAAATATGACGTTTATAGTTCCCCAAAGACGTAACGAAAAACAGCACCTTCCGGGGTGTGCGCGGTCTCGTGTTTGGGCGGGAACTTCCAAAGGCGCAGTCGCCGCCGTACGTGTGCGGCGACGACCGTCAAAGGGTCAGACGAGCTGTGCCTCCTTGCAGACGGATGCGGTGCACGAGCGGGACAACGTACGCCCGGGTGCCACGACCCCGGAGACCCTCTCCGAGGCGGTGAAGCTGCTGAAGGGGGAGTATGTGGTGCGGGCCATCCAGCAGCAAAACATGGACCAGGGCATCATCTTCTGCCGCACCAAGGTGGACTGCGACAACCTCGAGAGCTACCTGAACCAGATCGGAGCGGGTGCGGCGCTCTTCTCTGCACGCTCGAGTTTTTGTCGCTCCGAACTCCCGAGTCCACCTCCACACTACCTCGGACGACAAATTGTAGGAAGTAGCGGTGGCCGAACCGTGGCACGCGAGCCTTGTGGGACTCTTTAAGGCCCTAGGGTTCCTCAATGTCTTTTTTTTTTTAGGCGGATGACGTTCTTTGTAGTACCCAATGCCGATAACACGCGCTCACAAGGAAAGTGCAAAGAACTTGCCGGACACAAAATGCCGCCAGAGCAGTGTTGTACGGAACGGCGTTCCCGGAACGCGTTCCTTTTAAAAGGAACGAAGGAACGCCGCCGTTCCATTTTGGATCAGTGGAACTGGAACGGGAACGCGTTACATATTTACTGGAACGGAAAAAGGAACGGCGTTCCTTTTTTCGTACAGTGGAGTAATTTTTATTTATTTCTATGAGAAAAATTCTAAAAGTATAAAAAGATATCTTTACGAAGAGCAGGAGCTCGTTAACTTTTTGGCTACTTATCCTAGGGTTTATTTTGTGTAGCCCTTGCTTGGTGACAGTCAAGTGCAGAAAAGCTAGTGGACATTTTTTTTTTTTTTTTTGAGTGCCCGAGATTGCGGTACAGAAAGCAAAACTTTTAGTTGGAGGAAAAGACACAGAAAGAGGGCAGTTTCAAACTCAGCTACTTTCTTTGCTTCCACGAATCCTCATACACCCAGAAATCTAAGGCTGACTACAGCCACCACTAAGCTTCCACAAAGAGACCTACAGGTACAACAAAATAACAGGTTACCAGATATCGAACGCACCCTGGTATTCCGAACATTGGTCACTTAAAGGGATGCTGAAGCAAACATTTCAGTGTCCATAATAAGTGGCGCACGCGAGCGCACGCAACGGGATTGACGTCATAGGCCTCCATTCGCGCTTAAGATGACAGTGAAACGTATATGGTATCCGGGCAAAAGGAGAATAAAGAAAGGTTTTTATTCCCCAGAAGTGAAAGCTACGTGCTTGTTAGACCGATTTATCGTCGACCTTTTACACCAGACCTCCTTGTGGAGATGAAAAGCATGTATTTATTCTCCTCCTCCTCGGAGCCCACACATTTCACTGTCATGTTAAACGTGAACGGGGGACTATGACGTCACTTTCGTTGCGTGTGCTCACGCACACCGGCGGCTGCTGGCTCGTGGAAAGATTGTACACCACTTATTATGGAGATTGGAATGTTTGGTTCCGCATCCCTCTAAAAGATACACCAAATTAACCTTTAGCCCTCCCCTAGTCCCCCACCGTAAAACTGAACAACGAATCCAACCCTCACGAAGAAGGTCTTGTAGTTTTCAAGACTGACCCTACAAAAGTCTTATACCCTTTTCTTCACCTGATCGTCTTGCGGACAGCAACATCGAGAAGCAACTGTTGTTAAGTTCGAACAAGGGACTTTGTTAGATTGAAACGTGTGAGGTTGTTGTAAAACGCTCATGCGATGTGGGGTAACAGTACATTTCGCTCTTCTCAATCGTCCATCACAAACGTGAATATGCTTAAGAGCTGAGATTTTTAAACTTGAATATATCAACAACTGAAACCCTGCTCCCGCCAGGTTTCTTCTCCTGGTGGCCTTCCACCACGGCATTCAAATTCGCATGTTCCCATTTAATGATATACGTATATATAAAAGAAAAAAATTTGCTTGATCGAACTAAATATGGTAATGAGCAAAATGCAAATGTAACGTATATGTAATGATACGTTCCATATTTTTATCTGTAAGGGGAACGAGTTCCTTTTTCACAAATGGATCTTGTAACGGGAACGCATTCCAAAAATCAGAAGGAACGAGGAACGAGCTTTCGTTCCTTTTTTTGAGGAACGCGTACAACACTGCGCCAGAGCACAGTCAACATCAAGAGCGTGTGCTGGGGGACGTTCTTTTAAGCACTCCAAAACAAAAAAGAACAAAAAGTGTTCAAAATGAAATGGTCAAGTGGTGTTACCCCAAGCAGTGCACACACGAAGGCACCCAGGGAGCTCAAGTGTAGCTCGCAACACGTAAGCCCCCCCCCCTCCCCCCCCAAACCTGCAAGATCAAAAGGAAAGGCTTGCGTTTTGTCAGTTTTGTGCTATCTTCCGCACATCGGACAGGGTCGCTGTTTTACGAATGGGGACTCTCGCTAATTAAACATACCGAGCAATCACTTTACGAGTGGAATTCACCGTGGCCACCAACTGAGAAGAAAAAAAAATTTTAGACAGTGCCGCTTCCCCTTTTTGTTGTGGCTCTTCCCTTGAAATGCTTTTTTTTTTTATGGCTCTTTAAATGTGATTGTCTGGCCAGCCCTGGCGGCCAGGCGCTGAAATATTGCCAGTATTTGAACTTTTTCGAACGTGAGTTCGAATACCGGTTTACTATTTTACTCGACCTTGTTGGACACTGTCACGGGACACTTGCACAAAAAGAATTAGTAAGAGCAGTTTTAGTCAAATCTACCGTAACGAGCAACCGCCCACTCAAAATGTGAAGATAATCGCGAAAGTTAGGGAATGGACACTTGTTAGTGTTATGATGTCGCAAAAAAAGAGGACATCTGGGCGCGCGCCCAGATGTCCTCTTCCACGACATCATAACAGTTAGGTCATTCATTTTACCTATATACCGTATTTACTCGCATAGTGAACAGACTTTTTTTTCCTGAAAAATTAAACTTAAAAAATTAAATTAAGGGATAAACCTTTTGCATTTACACACTTTGTGCAAATGTCATATTAGGTGCCAATATGACACGGCAAGGTACTGTGGCACGCCTCCACTGATGGATCGAGCGCCGGACTAGGCGTGTTAAAATAAATATTTTCTCTCTCTCTCTCCACTGATGGAGGCGCACCCACGGCTGGTCAGGGGTGCACAACAGTAACCATGCTTTATAAATTGCTAACCTTTTTAGGGTACGTTCGGCGTGCCTTTTGCCGAAGGAAAAGCGCCCTACGAAGCTCACTCAGCACGAAGAGCAACGCGACCGTTCTGAGGCCTAACCACTTTCACGATTTCACTGTCTGAAAGCGGACCACAGACGACGGCGTGTTTGTTGACATCAATGCATCCGATAGGCGAAGAATGTCCAGGGCCGGGCAATTCTTCGTCAAGTGTGTGCGCCGCTTGGTTTCACGGTTGATCACTTCCGCAACTACACACTTGCAGCCATTACGAGAGCGGCTTGGCTTGGCTTGACTTAGCCTGACTGCTTGGCAGCAAAAGAAAATTTGCTTGGTGGCTAACTAAATTGGACGCAATTCGAGACATGCGGAGCTGAAAATTGGAAATGCATTCATTACATGAGGGGAAAAAAAACAAAAAGTCAAAATATTGGTACCCGTTGTGGGAGGGCATTCATTATGCGAGTATGTTCATTATGCGAGTAAATACGGTATGTACTGTGCATATTTTTTCAGATGTTGCAAAAATTTGGGATGGGCGTTTATTATGGAATGGGCGGACGCTCGGTATTTTACGGTAACGAGGGTATTGATACTAATGATATGGACAGTTGGTTCCGTTCTGACGTTTTAGGTATGAAGGAATTGTTATAGGCTGAGGCCTGACAATTAGGAATGCCAACTTTGAACTGATAGTTGATGTGTGAAGAAGTGTAAGAGAAGTTGGGGAGGAGTTTCTGTCTTAGGATAGGGTTTCTAGTATGATTTATTTTGTAGAAAAGACATAAACGAGAGCACCTAAGACACAATGAAAGAAGAGGTAAGGAGAGATTAGCTTCCATGGATATGATGCACTGGCTGTACAATGATAGCTGCTAAGTATAAATCGAGCACTGTGATTTTGAAGCAATAGCGCAAACCCTACTTATTTTTCTTGCTTGTCTTTTTTTACATTTTGCAGCAAACAGAAACAAGAGCCAGTTCTCGTGCGTCTGCCTCCACGGAGACAGGAAGCCGCAGGAACGTAAGGCTAACCTGGAAACTTTCAAGGTGAGCGCTGCTTCTTGTTCTGATGCTTTTGGTCCTTTGAAGCTGCACGCAATGCCATAACGGTGCATCCATTTAAGCGCCTAAGAGAAAAGATTGTGTGCTCGCAATTTTCATTCGCGAAGCTTCGTCCACGGTACAGCGCACAAAAGAAACGGAATGCGCGAAGCAGGACTGTCCTCGTGGCCGTGACATCTTGAGCAGGTGCCGGATGAGACACTATGAAAATCGTCGGGTCGTCTGTTTCGCTCGTCCCCTTCTCAGTGTCGGGCGACCATTGCACCCTTGCGTGTTCTATTCCTCTCACGCACCTCCATGTTAGTCACTTTGCATGCGGGCTTGTGTCGGGTTCAATAATTTTAATAAAGAAATTTGGTCTCTCGTTGCATTGTGCTCTTGCAGAAGGGCGGGGTCAAGTTCTTGATCTGCACGGACGTTGCTGCCCGGGGCATAGACATTACAGGCGTCCCATTCGGTGAGTCCTTTCTGCACCTCCATCTTTCCGGTTTCCTGTCTTCCGACACCTGCTTCAATTGTCGGACTGATTTTTTATTTATTTATTTCTCTTTTTTTCTTGCAAAATCTACAGTCATCAACGTTACACTGCCGGACGAGAAGTCCAACTACGTCCACCGCATCGGCCGTGTCGGAAGGGCGGAGCGGTCAGTTCCCTTTTGAACGTTTTTGTTGCAAAGATCTCGCGGCATCCCGTCTTGGATGGTTTCCATTATGCATCTTGGATGTTTTGTAAGGGTGCGCGAATGGCTCGTTGTTGCAGGATGGGCCTTGCCATTTCCCTCGCCTCTGCTGTACCAGAAAAGGCAAGTCGGACGGTGTTACTAAAAGGATTGTTGCAAGCCTTGGGGCAGTTTGTTTAGGAAGCCATATAAAATTAAGAAATTTCTGCGCAAGAAAATTTTTTCTTTTTAATTTTTTGGATGACAAGGTTTAAGAAGTACCATAATGAGGATAACAATGGGTCATTTATAAAGAATGAGCCATCGTAAAGATACAAAATTCACTACGTGGCAAGGATGAGGAATCTCCTGCATCGTGAGAGTAAGGTGTTCATACTCCTCTAAAGGGCAGAAGCTGGACTGTCCTTTGATCCTAACAACAGTCGCTGTGTTTGCGCAGTTGAATTGCTGTTCATGGGTTAATGTTTTCATCGTGCTATTTTTTTACTTATTTTTTTTTTTGCCTGCCCATTCTTATTTAATGCTAAAGCCCAATAACTGAACACAGGTCTGGTACCACTCCAACTGCTCGAGCAAGGGCCGCAACTGCTTCAACACCAACCTGACCGATCGGGGTGGATGTTGCATCTGGTACAATGAGCCGCAGGTGAGGCTACGACGAGGGCTCGGATGAAGCATCCGGTTCTTGCTCCACAGCCATCGAGATTGCTAGAATTAAATTTTCGGGGGATAGTGAGGATAAGATAACAGGGTAGTGTGCAAGCTTTGACGTCTCTAGGGCAATATTTTTAGAAGCTAGACATTTCTATATGACTTTGTGGCACTCCTCCCTAAGGAATCTATGGTATACAAATTAAGCCAAAAGACTTCAAGCTATCTAGTTTATATTATTAAAATGTAAAATTTTATATAAGAAAAACTACCCCCATAAATGATGAGCATTTTCTTTGTATACTGATTTGTCAATGCATCAGTTTTTCTTTATTATGACAAACTTCAGTTTATAAACGTCTGGATCAAGGCATAGGACTGTTGAGTGAAAGATTCCTTTGTCTGATGTTTGTAGCAAAAAAGTGAAACTGAGAAAAATGGATTTGAACATTGAGAGACCCCTTACTTTATTCATTTCTCACAATCTGCATCCTCTAAAAGGTCCCAGCCGAGTAGGTCTGTCCTTTAGCTGTCTGGTTCTTTTGACTCTTTAGGATTGCCCGTAGCATCCCCTGTTTGTGGGCCACTTGGAAGACTATGCCATGTGCCTTCAGCTATTTTGCTATAGTGGCTATGCGCCTTCTGCTTTGCTTTTTAAAACCTTGGATTGCACGCGTTTGTCAAAGGGCTGCATCTGGTGACTCCTAGACTCTATACTCGTCTCGAAAAGATCCCCGTCAAAGCCCTTAGGGCTCAAGTTGAACTTGAGAATACGAGTAGAACAGTCATTTCTACCGTTCTTCGAGACACAAAGTCCGTCTTCAAACACCACCTCTGTCCAGAGAATTGAATGACTTGTTCACATTCTGAGTCTTCATTTTGGCACATCTCTCATGAAGGTCATGCCAGGGTAAATGGTTGTACAGAGGAACCAACCCCTTTGCAATTTTTCTAGAGCAGGCAAGGCCGTCCAGCTGTGGCCTTCCCATTGTCTCCAGTGATGGTTGGTGGTTGTGATGGCATCATGAATCTTTTCGTTGAAGGCAAGCCTGATGCTGGGGTTTTCATCAGTAGGGTAAAATTGCAGGAGGCTCCTAAACACGCCTTTTTGCGTCACCTTCAACTTTTGGGGCATTCAGCTTCAACTCACATGCATAATAGTTTGTCAACTTTTCCATGACCACATTGGTCAACCTGCAGCACCCACCAAGCCCTTTTTTTTTTCTCTCTTAAGGGTCTCCGATGAAGAGTTAATCCATACATCGATCACGGAGAGGTTGGTGCTTGAAAACAGTCAATAATTGTTGGCTGATCGCCCACCAAAATGGCTCCGAAATGAGACGCGCGTTGCCGTCCCGTCGTAAATATTTTGTATTGACGTGAACGTTCAGTATAAGCTTTCGAAAATTTCTGGAAGAGTGCATTATTAGTTTAGGGAACCTAAAATGTAAAATTTGAAAACTGGACATTTTTTAAAATAATTGGACATTTAAGCCAGTGTCCCCCCTTAACAGTGACTATATACAGCCCCATTGCACTGGGTGATTAGCACTCCAGCCATCGTATCTTGCCAAACAAAAAAGAAAATTGTCCATTGCTACGACAGGTTAGGATTCGTGTCTTTGTGTACGAACGCCTCGTTTGTTTTCTAATGTCGTAGATCTTTTTGTACCGCAGGCTCGTTGGTGGCACATCCCTTGCAATCGATTCTTGTAGTTTGTGAAATTTGGCAAAATTAAATCGTCGCAAATTATAACTCGTTTTCGGCACTATTACCGTACATCGTCATAAGAGAATAGCCACCTCGGTGGCTGCGAAACGAAGTGCCACTCTACAGATCCCCCGTAGAGAAGTTTGAATCCAGGCAGAGGCACTATATAGCTCAGATTTTGGTTGCCTGTCAAAAGATTCTCAGGTGCTCTAAATTGACCCTCAGTCTTTCGCTGGGGCATGCCAGGTGCCCTTCGTTCGTTTGGCCCAAAAAAAACTTTAAATTTGCCTTTGCCTTTGTTGTCATATGAGTTTCGACATACTGATTGAGTTAGTCTCGCACTAAATTTGGCAGTTTCTCCGCTGCTTCCTTTTGCAATGGTGGTTTACTTTTGGCAGACCCTTCATTAATGTTTCTTTGTCATTATTATACGTGACCACGCTGACCAGTTCACCTTACTTGCGCAGTACCTGTCCGACATTGAAGACCACCTTAACGTGACCATACAGCAAGTGGAGCCCGACCTAAAGATTCCCGCCGACGAGTTCGATGGGAAGGTTGTGTATGGCCAGAAGAGGACGCAGGCGGGTATGTGATCAAAGGTCGCCTCAGAGATAGAAGTAGGCCGTGATTGTGTCTGTACAGCAGAAAATCCTGCTGCCTCAAAGGCTGTGTTCCAAATCTTACCCAAATGATTCCGAGTTACTCCGGTGGATCGTATCACGTGACAGCACAGATTGAAAACTGCTGGACGAGGGTAGGTTTTAGAACGCCAAGGGTACAAAACCCTTACCCTGGAGTAAGATCGAGTAAATTTTGGAACACGGCCAAAGTGACACGTCTGGTGTGGACATTGTAGGTGTACAATTTGGGACGTGCAGTTTGACTGGGAAACTTGCGTCTCGACAGTATTCTCTGGCAATAGCAAACTTCTTTTATTGTTTACAATAGCCTTTGCCGCGCTAAACAGACACTGACTCGCATAGTGTTGAAGTGACTGGGATAGGTACAACTTTCTCCATCTGGTTGAAGTTACACATCTCGCCCCTACAGTTCACTTTAGGTCAAAATTTCACCTAAATTTTTCCTTCATACAGGTGTATTCGTTCATGTATGCATAGTAAAAGTGTTAAATTTTAACCTTTTTTTTTGTTTGCCGAAATTTCTGCGATTGACTGGTTAAACAATTTAATCATGATTAAAGCATTAATTGAATTATCGGTATGTTAATCGATCAAGTGCCCAGCCCTATTTGATCACGAGGAATCTATACAGTGATTGCAACTTTGCACACCCTGCACATGTGTAGAAATGTCTTATTTATGACATCTGTGAAGTATTGAAGTTAGTAGAAGAGGTTTGGAGGTTCTACGAGCAAGAAGGAAAATGTCAGTTCTTTGAAAGCACTGACTGGAGTTGTTGGTCGCTGACTCGATTTTTTTCCAGATGGCAACGCAGTGTCCCCTTTTCTTTACTTGACCTATAGCCAAGCTTCCAGGGCTGTTTGTATGTGTAGTGCAAGTTTGTGCGTTGAAGCTCTTATTGGCTGATAGAAAAAAATAGTGGGTGGACCTCAAAGCTTCTAGCATTGAGATCTACCCACTATCCTTTCAATCAAAGCCAATCAGAGCTCGGCGTTGTTCTGACGTCACCTGCGCAAGAAGCAGACAACTTACTGTCCGCGTAGGAAACATTTGACATTCCTTCAAAGGCGCCCACAGTACGTAAACCACGGTTGCAGCATCTGGCAACCTGGAAACGAAACTCCCTGCTTGATTATAATGCAATTAAATGCAAAGGTGCAAGCGAGCTGGACAAGAATGACGAAAATAATCCCTGGAGAAGGGGAACAAGAGGGACAAAGGACAAACACAAATCTCCAAACACAGCTAGGTGACTGGTGCGTGACCGAAAAAATCCGCCTGGTCCGGGTATCGAACCTGGGACCTCTCCATTACAGGTGGAGCGCTCTACCAACTGAGCTAACCAGGGGTTAGACATCAGTAGAGCAAACGGGTTTTATAAGCTGCAAATCTGTGTTTGTCCTTTGTCCCTCTTGTTTTCCTTCTCCAGGGATTATTTTCATCTGCCTGCTTGCCTTTTTGTTTTCAGTGCTGGAAAAAAGTGCCAGTGTCGTAGATGACAATGTTAACTTCGTGTGACCTAAAGACGGCTGGACTTAGGTGGGAACAAGTACTGCCAATTGACCGCACATCCTCGGTGTAAATTACTCTGCTTTATTGCTCTGCTTACTGTAGGTGGTAGCCATGACTCGTGTGTCATATTCTATTACCAAAGTCAGATACTTTTATTGTTTACCTCAGTTAAGTGTCAATAATCCATTCCTGCACACATTTTCTCAATTAGTTTAATTAGTAGCTAGGGTATCTTTTGTAGGGTAATTTTTGCTGAACTTACCACTTCTGCGACAGTGACACTCTGCTCAATGTTACTAATGTGATCAACTCTCCTTATTCCAGGAAGCATGTACGAGACTCACACTGCTCAAATGGCCCCGACAGTGCAGGAGTTGGCGCAGATGGAGCGGAAGTCTCAGTCGCTCTTCATCGAGCGCTACTACCTCAAGGATCAGTCCTTCCTCAGATGAGCATCTGTGGGTGCTGGAACTGTGATGTGCTTAGCTTCATGGCATCACTTGCTTCTCTCGCAGAAACAAAAATTTCTTTCAACACTAAATTAACTTTTCACTGCATTTCTTTGAGAGACTGAATAAACGGTTTGTGCTGTGCACTTTCACGTGTCTGGTTCTCCCTGGGATTTGTGGGTAATGTTTGCTTTTTAGCTAGATTTTTTCTTCCTTACTGAGCAAACTATTACTATAGTAGGTTACAAGTCAAGAAGGTAGCGGCAAATGCCCCTCAAAGGGAATCATATATCCTTCCGCCACCTCCGCATCCAATAGCGTCCCATCGTTTCCGTGACGTTGCGGCCAACGCGCGAGGAGGGTCATGCCTTTCTGTACATATTTGCTTTATCTCTCGACTTTGACTTAGCATTGTGGAAGCCACGAGAGGGAGATTAAGTCTTCCCCCTTCCGATGGAAACAAAGACGACTTTCGGGGATTAGCTTCCCCCTCCGATTGATACAAAGGCTGCTTTCAGGGGCTCGGTTCCTTCTCCGATGAATACAAAGGTCGCTTTCTTAAAAAGTGGGGGTCGGAGATAAGTTGGCACCACTCTGTGGCCATTATCTATCCATTGAAGCGGAACAAGGAGCGTTTCCAGTGAACTCTTCTTTCGATTGCGGAGGGATTTGAAACCGGCGCACCACGCTTGTGGGAGGAGCTTCTCCTACCTTCTTGACTTGTAACCGACTATAGCAAAAATCAATTATTTAGAAATTAGGTTTGGTATTTTTTGCTAATATCCAGAGTAACAAAGTTCACTGGTAACCAGTGGTTACTAGTTACCATAGTTCTTGCAAAAGTCTGATGCTGGACCTTCAAAAAGTAAGCGCTATGAGCATTATTAAACAACAAAAAAAAAATGTTGTCGCGATAATATATTTTCGACGCATAACGTTTTGGAAATTTCGGAATTTCCTTCAGTTTCCGCTGTTTCCGCCTACTTCTGGTTTAATTTTGTTTTTTCCCGCCAGAGCGGATGGATGGATGGATAGATGAATACGGCTGAGCCCTTTGGATCGGGCGGTAGCTTACGCCACCTAGCCATTTTGTCTTACCCTTTAAGCTTAGAATATTTAAATGTGAAAACTATAAAGGTTAAATGTGAAAGGTTGTGGCGTCACCTGGTGGCACGTTTTGGAAACGCGTTAAAGAATAGTTTGGGTTAGGCTAGTGAGGTTGGTTAGGCGTAGTTACTGTTAACGCAGAGATGTAACCGTACTTTTATATCTTCGGTGGCAGGCTTCCATACTTCCTTCATACTGCAAACCTCGCTCTAGAGCACCGAACATCTCGTAGTGCCTTCGCCCCTGTTTCGCGCGGGTTTTTTGTAGCAAGTTTGTGACCCATACAGCACGAATCGATAGCTTTTGCGGTTTCGTGCGGGCAATACGGCACCGCTAGAAAAAGAACGCCTGCCGCAATGGTTTTGGAGTTCTCCGAGGTCACGGTGGAACAAGCCGGCTGCACGCCGTTTTTTCGTAACACGTTTTGTATGCATCGATAGGTTTCGTGCAAGCATCACGGCTCCGCTAGGTGAACAGGTCCGCGAAAATGGTGTTGAAGTTCACGGTGGAACAGGTGGACCTGGTCCGCCGGCTGCGAGACACCGGCATCGGAGTGAAAGACATCGAGATCATATTCAACAAGTTGGCGGACCTCGAGGCAAGTTTAAGAAAAACTTGCGACGGGCCGCCTCCGTCGGAGCGAGCCCGAGAGCCGCAGCTGACAGCACGCGAAGTTGACAATTCTGTCGAGGACGAAGACTACTCCTCGTCGAGTTCGGACAGCTCGACGCCTTCGTCGCCGATGCCGGCGAATACGACGTTTGGGACCAACACGGGGATGGGCACGCCCTTGAACGGAACTGCCGGTGCCGACTGCGCGACCGTCGGAGGTGCTAGTTCCCCGGAAGGTGAGTTAAGTTTAGAAGTATTTAAAAAGGGGGGGGATTATTTAGTGACCAAAGCCTATTAGTTGAAGCCGGCAGTGTGCTGCTATCGCGGTTCAAGGGAAATGAGTCACGTGACCATTTAGTGGTTTTGCACAGTGGCGACACTTGGTGGCCGGAAGTGAAATTTATGAGTGTGGGAGGTGCTTCCCATTCTATCATTTCCCCAAAACAAATAAGCAAAAGAAAAAGGAATAAAAGCATTAAGTAAGAATTTTTATTAGTGAGAGAGGTAGCTCTGGTGACTTGCAATGTTGGGATGAAATGGCCCTGTCTGAGCTTGTGCGCCTGCTGTACTTTGTCTCAGCGTAACTTGGCAACCGTCAAGTAATATAGCCCCCATAAGCCAATCAGGGAGTCGAAGCGAAGTACATGACAGCTTTCCATGGGAGGAGCGCGCACCGACGGTGTGTCTCCACAGGCCTTGCTTTGACGCTCTGATCACCTCGCTATGTTCCGTTTCATCTTATAATGGACGCAGCAGACGCTATAAGCCATTGAAATCCATCCAATGCAGAGTGAGTGTCACTTGACCTCCAGGAGAAGTGCAGCGAGGTACATAGTCACACACATCTATTGCAAATGAGTGATGGTATGTTTTGCTGAGCCCACCACATTTACTTCTTCAGCTCCACTCCGTAAAAGTACTACCTTAGTGGTACTGTATGCTTTTGCTGAGGTTGTTCCCTTTCATGTAAATATGTTGATGATACTAACTGTATAGTAGTAGATCGTTCATCATGGCATATATGACCAATTGATTACCAAAGCATTTTCAATACAACTTCACAAATGCCCAGCCCATGACAGCTAGCATTAGGGCTTTGAAGTTGTGTCCTATATGTTATCGGTGGCCAGCATTCAGCTATTTAACTCGCATAGATACTCGGCTCTTCTTTGTTTCTTCACAAAATTCGTATGTGAACTTCTCTGCGTGCTTCTGCCTCCCTTCAACGTATTTCTTCACCAGTGTTTCTCATGACTTGCAGGCACGCAGCATCCTTCAAGACGTTTTCAGTTCCGCTTCACGGAGCCCCAACTGTCGGTGTTAAGACGTGCATTTGCATCCAATCCCTACCCCGAGGACGAGGAAAAAGAGGCGATCGCCGACACTTGCAATATAGCTGCCATTAATGCGGGTAGGTCTGTTTAACTTCCTAAATGACACGGTATGATTTGTCTGGTCTCTGAACAGTTTAAGTGCCATGGCACTTAACGAAAGCACCAAAGATGTCTGCAGTACCCAACTCCCTATGCATACTGCCGATACCATGCTAGTAAAAGCAAGACTGCGCAGATCTCGGCCCAGTCTTTTTATTTTTAGTTTGCACTGAACTTGAACAAGGTGCTCATGCGATACACATGCTGCCATTTTGTTTTTCCTATTTGTTTCGGTTAAACCCAAGAAACAGTGTGAAGATAATATTTTTCCTAAACCGTTTTGAAGCAATAATATTTCTTCTAAAATTTTAGAAGTTGGCTAGAACAAATAGTCTGTTCCTCAATCTGGTTTAAGTGAGCACATTTTCTAAGTGTCAGAAGGGTTATCTTTTGGCTCAGTGGTGGTAATTTCCTAGTACCTTGCAAATTTCTGTAAGGGTGTGGAGCCCCATGGAAGTTTTTGTCTAGGAAACGTGTGCGCTATTTTTGAAATGACGGCTCTTTGCACAGTGGCTGTCAATGGCACAGCAGTCAACAAAATTGTGCTTTATTGAGGCACAATCGAATCACGTCGTCCAGCTAGGAGGCTGCTTTCTACCATGTTGTCTAGACTGGAGGATTCGCTCAGTATTCAGTGCCCTGAAGCGTTTTTTGCTACCTCTTGTGCAGGTGACCTTGCACACACGAACGTCACATCTGTCATGGTGCACACATGGTTCTCGAACCGCAGGAAGGATGCCACTCGGATGCTCAAGTCGAACCGCATCATGAAGAACTGTAAGTCGGGGGCCAGTAAAATGGCAGCCCAGTCTCGGGTTATGTCGTGTGCTTGGGGTGTCCTAAAGGACTACGAAATGGTTTTGTTTTGAAGCGCAGTTTTCACGGACAGGTTGTATCCCACACATCATGACACGAGCCTTTTAAAACCCTTCAGCACAAGCCTGTGTTTTTTACTTTGCTGTCGTACTGCGCTGACCCAATGCCATTTTTAGAGGGGGCATCCGCCTGACGTCACGGTACCACAGACGTATGATTTTGTCCAGCTAGAAAACTGTGTTGCGTCAGGCAGACTTCTGCCTGCATTTAAACATGAATGTATTTAATTTCCTTTTGTAGACTCTAGAATACCATTACAGCAGATGTTTCTCCAGCACGTAGCAACCCTCGCTACGTCCGGAAGCCTTTGGAAGCGCGCAGAGAGTGGTTGATCATACTTCTTACTTCTCACGCGAAACTACACTCCTGAATCGAGAACTGACGCATGTTCTTCAACAGGACTGTAAGATACTTTCATGGTACCTTTAAGCTTTAGTGGAAGCTGTCGTGTCGAGCTTTGAGCTGGGGACAGCAAATTGCAGTTGATTCCCCGATCCCATCAGTCGACGTAAAGCGCCAGCTGTTTTGTAGTAGTATAGAATATCGAGCATCCGCCCATTTGGGGCCATGCAACAATGTCTGGACTTCTGTCAAATAATTGTGGGTGTTCTTCCCTGTCACGTCTGGATTAAAGAACTGGAGATTTCATTTGTGCGCATTAGTTCTTTTTTTAAAAGAATTGTCAAACGATTGACGTTTTGGGAAACTCAAAACCACTCTCAACTCTTTCACCGTCTTCCGAGTCGTGTGCTTTCTGACATGTTGCCAAGTGCACTGGGGTCACGGAGTATTTGGTTGGGTTCTCTTTCAGAGCCTTCAGCGCATGTACAGTTGAACCTCGATTTTACGAAACCCGATTTTACGAATTTTCCGATTTAACAAACAAATTCGGATTCCCCGCGCAGCCTATGCGCGAGATCTCACTTTCTCGATTTTACGAAAATTCCGATTTAACGAAATAATTAGCGGGTCCCGGTGACTTCGTTAAATCGAGGTTCAACTGTAGTGTCTGCTTGAGATTCACGTGCCAACCTTCAAGGTTGGTCTGAGCGACGTAAAGAGCGGCGGCAAAGCGCTTGCCTTTTTGTAAGGAAGTTGGACTGATGTAGCAATGGGGTGAGGCTCGAGGGAGGAACGAGTTTTGTCACCTTGGGCAGATGGCGCCACTGAAACTTAATATAGAACAACTTTGTCGATGATATGAGGCTTTCGAAGCATTTACTCCTGTTGAAACGACAATATTTATAAAATATAGCATTATATTGAGCACATAGTAGCACATCTTACCAACTCATTACGATGCACCCAGGTTGGCATCGCACCTTAGTTCCCATGGCCGCTACCCCGCAGCTGCGAATCACGAAATATTTCCGTTCTTTGCTTTGCTATTATGCAACAAAATCGAGACATTTCAAAAGAATTAGGCGGTCTCCCTGTCTCTTTTGGTCAAATAAACAATGTAAGAATTAAAAAAAAAAAGTTCAGATTCTTTTGGAGCTGAAACTGTTGCGTCGCTCCTTTAGGTGCCCGCTCCTCGGTTCTGTAATGCTCGGGAGATACGCAAAGGACATGTCTTTGTACATTGTAGACCTAAGGAGCACCCATCCCCTAGTTTTACATGACCACCTTCAAATCTTTAGTGGGTGCTTGCTCGGGATTTTACGGTACGTCGGCACGGGAGAGTCAGCTCCTCGGAAGGAGAGATGCTCAACTCGTCTTTCATAAGTGGGGTTAGAACGCCGGTAGGTGGCGACGAAGAACCGTGACATCGAGGAGCCGTTCGACATTATAGCGACGCGGTTCGAGAGCAGACGAGTGGACTTCAGTAGTGGCAGACGCCGATGCGCTCCTAAAGCCGCAGTCACGCTGCCCGTATGTCGCACAAAAGATGTGACGTTCGCTGCAGACGAGACAACGAAATTATTGGCAGACGTGCCTCAAGCACGCTCGAAGCATGTTTGCCTCGTGCGTGCGTATGATTCGGACGTGTCTGCGGACGGCTTTTGTATGACCGATGCGACGGGACAATTGTACGAGGAACAAACGGGCCTCGGACAGCATCTGTACGATGCGTCGGCGGCGTGACCGCGGCTCTGAAGTTTACGACAGTCTCCCGAGTTGCACCTGTTGCGCTTCCAGCCGATGGGAGAGGCACTGCAGATAGTCTCATCCTAGAACGGGGATTCTTGGAAATCGCCGTCCTCGTCAATCGCTGTTCTTGGCATTGGAGGGGTCGAAGTTTGTGCTGCCTCTCCTAGTGTAAATGTCGGGTCATTTTTTTAAACGTTTTGCGTCTGTTGTGGAGCGTGGAATGCCTTTTGACAAAAGCCTCCAATCCCTGAAATTCGTCTATCCATGCGTCTGTGCATTTCCTCGCTTGATCTAATAGACGAGTTGACGTCGTGTGATGTCTTGCTGTCGGATGACAGTGCTACTTGAAACTGTGATATAAGTTTTTCCGCTAAGTTTAGCAGGGAAGTCGACGTCGCATGGCCTGACCTCGAGTCACGTGACACCGTGATGCCACGGAACGAATGATAGGTTCTTCTTTGCTGCCGAAAGCAACTGTTTAATCTTTTGTACAAATTTAAACTCTAAATGCTGCATCGGCTCTAAATCCTACATTCCACACATTTATAGGACTTTAAAAATAAAGGTTGCTGGTAATTTTTTTTTTTTACACCAGCATTAATTAGTTTAGGAGAGATCAATCACTGGTCTTTTATTAAGGAAAACAGTGGCTTTGTCCTCTAATGGATTCTGGTGGCCATCTTTTTGTGCAGCTCTGCCAATGACAGTGTCTCTGCTGCCTCACGAGGCCTTGCGGCGGTTGACGCGTCAGCGCGAGCGCTTCAGCTTTGACAGGGGACACCTTGGCATCCTGGAAGGGCACTACCAGCGGAACAGCTATCCGAACCAGGTCGAGAAGGAAGCAATTGCAGAGGAATGCAATGCCTACACTGGGGCCCATGGTGAGGATTCGGCACTTTGTAGGCACGGAGAAATGTTTCGTTCTCGTTCGAGTGAAACAGACCCGTTACGTGGGGATCATACTTAATTTCTTACCGAAGAAATCAAGTTTCTGCTGAAAACAATACCTCCAGAGGTTTTGAATCCTCAATAGCAGGCAGCCGTCGCCTTTGTACGCGCGATAGGTTAACTAAGAGGCAAGCATTAGTAAACTATGGAGATGGGGACTGGAGACCTTCAGCAAGCTTCCTGCGTCTGTTTTCGTTCTGCTAGTTTTATTGTTGTTTCACTTTTATTGACTTTCAGTAACAGATAGCTCCCGAATTTTACTATTGCGGCGGCATTGCGTTTTGAGTGCAGGTGGTTTCCTTACAGTTGAGATTAAGCAGACGTAAACTACGGGGGTGAGGAACCATAATGCCCCATTTGAAAGGAAGGCGGTGTTTCCGGTTCCAGGCCTCGACCGGTGTGGACCGATGACAGCGACCAACGTCAACTACTGGTTTGCCAATCGGCGCAAGAGGGATTTCCACCGAGTCGGTAGGGAAACGGCTTTTTGCTCCTTTCTCACGCCGGAGTGCTCTCTGTTCCATTGTCGGCTGACTCTTTGCAAGCTTACAACAGATGAGAAAGTGTGTTGTACCTGTTCTTATCTTACATTTATTGCGGTTCGCTTGGAGTGACGGATATAACTCGTCAGTTTTAATAAGGCATGCAACCTAATTTCTGCCACATTGCTAAATCTAAGTAGTCTAGAGCCAAAGCAAAAGGGACGCACTCCGTGTGGTTCGTTGGCACAAGCGCATGTATTAGCCGCCATGCACATCTTTTTCGTTTGTTTGCTCGGAAGTTTGAAGCACTTCAAAGAAGTCGGCAAAACTAACGACCGGAACAGTATTATGGCGCTTCATGCCTCCGTAAAACCAAATTTGTCGAACGAGTGTTCGTGCAGCAGGCCTCACATTTATGGGAGGTCGGACACCGACGTAAAACTTGTCTCGGCGTCGTTGCAGACATGTCGTCGCCGTCGGTCGTCGGCAACAACAACAACAACAACAACGCTGCGAGTCACTCCCTGTGGAATGCGGATCTTTCGCTTCGGGTGCCTGGCAGAATCGGGATGGTGAAGGAAGAGCCACCGGACTACGAGGCCACTCCGTACGACCAGGAGGTTCTTCCGGAAAACGGAGGAATGTCGTGGAACATCGATCTGGACGGCGGTGGCGGCGTCATCCCCAACGGATGCGTCGGAAACGTAGCGTTGAACGGACACGGAGTGATGCCCATGGGCACGGAAATGGGTCCGTATCCGGTGAAGGCGGAAGAGGACAGATGGCAGCTGCCGTCCGGCAACCTTCAGCACGACTGGAGGTAGCAGGCAATGTGGAGTTTCGCGTCCATTGTTGGCGCGCTTATATACTTCGTTTCGCCTTAACATGGACGCTACGAGCTGCCGGAGCCGATCCGGCGCTGTAAACGTGTCGCACGACTATGAGCCCCGCGTGTCATTGTGCCCTTTTGGAAGGTCACGTGATACTCGTGTGGCGTCGGATTGGCTCGTATGATTCATACCGCCCGCTGCGGTCCATCCTAAAGTGAAATGAAGTATAGGTTGTACCATTGCTGACTCGGCGAGGTGTAGGTCGCATTGACAAGGTTCAAAGGTAAGTTGCGAAGCAAAGTTCGGATTTTGAGGTGTCCTGCAGCTCTTTTGGGTTTGAAGAAACTGTGCAGTATGCTTTTGTTTGGACCGCTGCACGGTCTTTGCCATCGACGGGTGCTGTTTTGTCTGAGAGTGTGAAGGACAGAGTTTAAAAAAAGTGGTGTGGATAGGAATCAACTTTAAAAAAATTCCTCTGGTGATTTCTTTTTATTTTTCCGAGTGCTTTTTTCTTTGTTGTTGAATGACCAGAGAAACATGTATTTGTTGGTTTGTTTGTTTGTTATGGCTAAGAGTCGTAGTGGAGCTTGGAGTGCTCCAACAGTGTTTGAGCATGACGTGCAATCAAATTTGAGGTGCTCTTGGTAGTGTTAAAATGGTGTGGTTTAAACCTGTCTTACGAATACATTTTGTCCTTTTTGTCGCAAGGTTCAAGTTGCCTTCGAGGGATTGTCGTCGAGAAAGAATATTTTAAGTCGACTGGTCTCGCCTCTTAATGCAACATGCATCCTGGGGCTGACGTTTGTTGCTGCCTTGCCAGGTATTCAGATCAAACGACCAGTATAATATTGCACTGGAATGCCATTGTCACGAGCACTCGTAGCAAAGTTCTATGGAAATGTGCGGCACGCCAGTGTCACTAATTCCTGCCGGCCCTCGTTCATTTGATCAAGTTCTCTTGGCAGGGGTGTATAAACCAATTCTGAGAGAGTCCTGTGGGGAGACAGCTACATGGAATTGAGACTAGCTGAAGTCTTGACAGAGCCTTCATCATTATCTTTAAAGCAAAATTGTGTTGTGCTTGAGAAGAGAAAGAGATCAAGTGTGTTTGGAAATCCCAGTGGAAATGTCCATACTTCTATGCGCCAAGAACCTGTGGGAAAGAAGGAGACGAGAGCTCGCCGGGACGTCAGAATGCCGAGCTCTGATTGGAATAATCAGTCGGTAGACTTAAAGCTAGCTGCCCTTTTCTCCACTGCACTCGCCGAACGCGTTAGAGCGTGGAATTCCGGCGTTTGGCTCTCGCGTTCGAACGCGTTTGGCGAGTGCAGTGGAGACGGAGGACCCACTAAACATTCCAATCAGAGCATGGCGTTCTGACGTCCCCGTGCACTCTTGTCTCCTCCTTTTCCTGGCAACTTTTCTAAACATATTTGTTTCGGAGTGCACAATAGCAATGTCGTATTGCCCATATTATGCGGGGCTCATTAAAAGATCTGGCTCCCTTGTTTCTCAGCACTCATCGGGGATTGTTCTGATGCCCGAGCAATCATCGGGAATTGATGTGGCCCCCTGGTACGTGAACATTCATTAGGAATTTATCGGGCCCACTGGTGCCTGACCATTCGTCGGGGATTGATCTGGCACTGGAGCATTAATCAGGAATTGACCTTCTATCGAGTAATTGATCTTAACTGACCTGATTTGAATGGTTTAGATGCCGGTTTTTTTTTTAGAATAGGAATGCTAAGCACAGCTTCTATACTGGCCTGCTCCAATACATCAGTTAAGATTTTATAAAATGTTCCTGCAATAACTGAAAAAAAAAAAAAATTAAGCAGTTTGCGGGTGGTGTTGAATAAGTAATAATAATAATAATGCCATTATTTTTTTTTTTTTTCATCACATGATGAAGGGTAGGCCGGGGCAAAATGCTGTGAAAACAGCTTGACGGGTCCCCGACCTCCTGCAGTGGCAGAAACATAACAGCTCAAACAAACAAGCGAAAGCAAAAAATAGCTGTTGTGAACCAGTTAACGCACACTACTATGCTAACTTAATGTTTTGAATGTTGTGTTGCCCTAAAGAACTGAACCACATTCATTCAATGAAGAATGATGATGTTATGTTGTGCTACTTGACGTCCAAAAGAGGAGGTGATCTTCTACAACTGTCCTTAACTTGGAACTGTTATACCACAAAGGTTTCCACAAAATTCTACTCGTAAACCTTTTTTTTTTTTAATAATGTGCATTGATTAGGTATTTTCGAGATATTGAACCTTGAGGTCACTTGTGCATGTGTGTATGACTTGCTAATACTTTTTGACTTTTATCAAAACTCGGGAACCTTAGAATTTCAACTTTAGATAAAAACGGTTTCTATCGTTTTTTCTAAGTAAGGTCTACCATTTTTATTGCCAACCAAAAGTTTGGAAGAAAAAAAAAAGGTTCTAGATATCTGTCCGAGCTTAACATTTGAGCTGCTGAGTGAAACCAATTAATTCAAGTTGTCCATATTTGATAATATTAGGTTGTATACAAACAAGACCACCTGGCAACACATTTGTCAATTCAAATATGTTGACTTCTTACAAATAAAGTACACGTTATTTTTAGTTTTACTTTCATTTTTTACGCGGTTTTCAGGGTAGTTTTATACTGTCACCTGTTGATTAGCTCAATACAGAAACGAAGCGTAATTTTCAAGAAACTTGTTATATCTATTCTTTCTGAAATCAGTTTGTGTCGTTGAAACCTGCAACTTCTTTTCCACTATTGTTACGCGCACAGATATTATGTATTGCCTCTTGTTTATTCCGCGATGCCACTAAATGTTGTAATAGTTTCCTGTCACGATAAGTTCACACCGAGCAATTTGCGCGCCAAAATCTTTTCTTTTCACGCAAGAGCAAAAAGAAAATGGCGCGGTAATCGGAACCGAAACTAAAACCTCCCTAGCACTGCTTGCGCGATCACGTCGCACATCAAGAAAACTCCGGTGCCGAACATTATTCCGATTGTAATTCCCCCAAAGTGGAACGCTCGTGTCGCCCCCCGAGGTATTGCAATTTTAGCGACGTAAACATACCTTCCCCAAAGCGAGGTTTTGCCAGGTTGGACGCGTAAAGTTTAGCAGAAGACAGACGCGGAAAAAGTAAACACACACACAAAACTACTCTTTTTCTTGTTTCGTTGCACTCCGTTTCGGCGCGTCCGCCGAGCCCGCTCGTCGACGTTGTTTAAAGATGGCGGCATCCATTATTAAGGTTTGCGTTAGCGAGGTCGGATAATTCCACCCGTTTTCGTGGTTCGCCATGCCTTAGTTTCATCCCAAATGTCCGAGTCGGCGGCGCCAGTCCCCCCAGTCATCGGTCGGTGATGCCGAACACGGTGAGTGCGTCCAGTACGCCTCCTCTTTTTTTTTTATTCCCCCCCTCGCGAGTATTTTGGTTACTCCATTTTTAGTAATCGGTTTTTATTCGGGCGGTGCGTGGAAGGGGGGTTGGGTTAGTGCGCGAGCCATCTTCTTCTTTCTGCCATTATGCAAACTGGTTTACGCGATTTTGACTACGCTGTCCCGATGTTTATTTTTATCTGTGCTTGCACACTTTTCTCGGTACATAGGGCAGTCCGGTTGTACTACGACTGCCGGATTTCGGCACGTTACGGAGAGCACATTCGCCTCTGCTCTTTTTTTTTTTTGCTGCTTCGTTGCTCCCCCAACACACACACACGCACGCACACACCGCGATCAGATTTTTATTTTTGCTGCTGGTGCTCGGCATCGCTCGCTCGCTGGTTACGGTACCCCTCACGAGTTAGGAAACGGAAGTTGATACTAGTTTTCTTCGCTGTGGCAACTGGCGTGTTCGACCGGGCCCGAAAGATCCGGCCTTGATCGTCACATTGACAGCGGCCGATGCCACGATCGGCGACGGCCGAAAACGCCGTTCGTCGTCGGTCTTCACGGGGGAGCTGTCACGTTTGAAAAAAGGCGTCCGGAGATTTTTTTTTTTCCTTTTTTTGTTTTACCGCGGAAGCAGCAAAGAAAATTTCGTCGCCGACGGGAGTGGGGGGCCCCTGGCTTCCTTCGCGCACATTGCGAAAGGGCTGCTGCCGCCGTGCCCGTTCGCTGGTGTGCCGTGCCCGTGTCGTTGTTGCGACGACTTCGGCCGCTCGTAGCGTACTACCGCGAGATCAAGGAAGTTCGCCGTGCCGGTGGCTGAGGTGACCTTACGACGTACCCGTCGATACTGATGTTAGTCCAACATCGGCGGCTTACTCGCCCCTTGTACTCAACTTGCACTGGTTTCTCGCTCTTTTTGTGTTATTAATGCGACTACCGTTATAAACATGCTCGCAGGATGATGGTGGCGGGTTACGGAAGGACCTTTTCCCTTTTTGCCCGTCACTTCCATGTTGAGACGAGAGGCGTGGACCGTGCTAGCTGCGGGTCGCGTCCCTCGTTTCGGCTGTCGTCATATGTTGTTATTAGTAGTACTACTCCAGTCGACTTCCTTTTAGCCGATTCTCTTTTTAACGGTCGGTTGGCGTGCTCCGTCGTCGTAGTAGATAGATAGCGTCACGTTTCTGGCGATCGATGCTCCAGCTCATTTATAGCGCGTTGTTGAAGCTGCTTGCCGGTTCTCCCATTTCCGTGAATTTTGTTTCTCTCTCTCTCTCTCTCTCTCTCTCTCTACTATTCTTTTACGATTATGTGGCGTCGTCTAATTTCAAACCTCGTCCTTTTGTAATAAATTGGCGTCTGCTCCGAGTATCTGTCCCGTGATCGTCGTCTGCTTTGCAACAAAATGTCGTCTGCTTTGCAACATAGTGTCGTCTGCTTGGCTTTCTGAGCTCGGAGCTACCTAGGTTCCGCCAGGTTTGTTTGTTTATCAGCTCAATGACCGGACTTGTTCTTCGTGATACAATTGTGCTGTAGCACGACATCGGTGAAAATGCGCCTGCTGAATTTTTAGCCACAAAGTACGACGTCCCAATAACAAAAAGAACGTAGGCGTTTATTTTTATTTTTTTATTATTATTGTTGGAAAGGACAATACGCAAAACTCAATATTTACCGGGTATTCTTTTTTTTTTTTTTCGTTTCCGCAGTTTGGAAAGAGGGAATGGGGGAAGTACGGAGCTTGGGTTTTGGAGCGCATTTCCGCTGGTTGGTTTGTCGGATCGATACAGTTTTAAAATATGCGGGATGGTGATGGGCGCTCGTTCCTTCTCTTTCAAAAGCGAGTGCGCTATTTTTGTTTTATTCTTTTCTTTCGTTCTTTTGGAAGTATCTTGCGTAAATATTGACGGAAAGAGGGACAGATTCATATATATATACAGGAGGGGCAGCGGAAAGTGAGTTCTGCCGCTTTTGTATTGCCCAACATAAAGAATCCAGTCCTGGAATTCACGGTATTCGTGCGTCCATTGCCACGTGCTACGCACTACGAGTGGGACGAAATCAATTTCACATTTTGTAATGGTGGTTCGGTTTTTAATGTATGAGGTTACCCAGAGGGCCCCCGCCCTACGGGAGATGCGGGTAGCTCTTAGAAAAATCTCGTGTTACCGCGTCTTCTTTTTTTTTTAGGGAAGATTTTTGGTTTTTTTTTTTTCTCCCGCTTTTGGGGTGAGATTAAATTGAGTTTGTTGCGCAAGCGAAAAACAAAATATGTTTTTGATGTTTTTCGACCTTGGAAAGGAATAGCTTGATGTTGTACACCGATGGTTTGAGTAAAATCGCTTAGAGAACAAAAAAAAAAAAAGACATTACGAGCTGG
The DNA here is from genome assembly GCA_013358835.2 of Ixodes persulcatus. Lineage (NCBI taxonomy): Eukaryota > Metazoa > Arthropoda > Arachnida > Ixodida > Ixodidae > Ixodes > Ixodes persulcatus. The sequence continues at coordinate 128,606 of JABSTQ010011417.1, forward strand.
TTTGGCAACCCTGGCTACTGGGTCAAAACAACCTCAAAGTTGCGTGCTTTCTGATCTCTTCTGGAAGTTGCGAAACGGCGATCGCGTGGAGAGAACGGATAGCCGACGACGGGCTTATAAATGGTGACCCGGTAGTTTCTCGCCAAAATCGCGATGGAAATCTGATAGTTACGTTAAGAGCCGCGGGGGGAAGGGGAAGGGGAGCAAACTTTTGTCCACAGCAATAAACGAAACTCGAACTACTTTCAATCTATGCGACTCAAAAGCAGTCCAACTGTACGTAAGGTAGTAGTGGCTAGGGATGCCGCGAACTTTTTTCGAATCGAAGTTTCGATGATCGAATCAAGCGATTCGGAAGGTTCGAAAGATTTCGCATTTTCGAATTTTCTATATCGTAAAATTCGTCCGTCGAATTTTCGAACTTGTTAAGCTAAGAAGTTCGACGCTTTTCGAACCGTCGAACGTATTACGCTAAAAAATTCGATTATTTTCGAACTTATCACACTGCAAAATTTGATGCTTGTCGAACTTCCGAACTTGACTGACCAAAAAATTCGATGATTTTCGAACTTTCGAATTTCTTGCACTAAAAGGTTCGAAGCTGTTCGAACTTTCGAATTTCCTATGCTAAGGAAATCGATAATTTTCGAACTTTCGAACTTATTTATTAATAGAATTCGAAAAGTTTCGAACTTTCGAATCCTGAAAAGTCAGAAGTTCGACGAACTTCGACCTTTTTGGGTAAAAGTTCGACGTTCGTCGAACTTCGAAAGACCGGCGGACGGTTTCATTTGAATTCAAGTAGTGAGGTACATTCGTAGTTTTTTTTCTCGAACTTTTACATGCGGTGTTCCGTTCTTTACGAAAGACAATGCCGTTTATTTCAATGTTCTGGCATGCTTAGTTTTAAAGAAATAAATTCCCGAAGGAGCGAGGAAGGACGACGGGTTTTTGACGATTATCGTTTGTGCCAGATTTGAAGCGCGATGTAGCCGAAGCTATTTATGGTAGAGATGTTAAACTTTTTAAGAATGATCTATGTATAGCCTAGATAAGTGTCGTTTTAAGATATGACTATTGTTATTCAAGGTGAGTTTCGAAGAAATGTCCAAACATGTATCTACATGCAACTATGCCCTAAACTTGGTATTTATTTTCGTCTAAGTTGTTTGAGGTATCGCATTTAAATTAACACCACAGACAGTACATATCATTGCCATCTGCAGAATACAAAATAATGTATTTATTGTTTTTTCACGTTGAGGAATAAATTAACTCATGGGAGAAGATTTCTAATATTGTTCAAGTTCAGCACGTCATTAAAAGAAAACATTTTTTTTTTTTCGTTTCACGTTCCTGGGACGTGTTTCTTTTAGCCTGTACACATTTTGGTAGGAGAAAGTTGTTTCGAAGTTCTGAACCTCTGAATATGCAAGAATACAACACATCCGGCGAGTTCTTGATATTTTTTTCTTTCTCCAGCTTTTTATCCCCGCATTTATTAATTTTTTTTTTCTTTTTTATCATTGGCACGGTTATTTAGGTCGTAAAGACATAGCTTTGAACTTCCGAACCACTAAGCATGTGACGAGTAGTGCCTTCTGACAACGAGTTTTTAACAATGACCATCTACGCGATCTTTTATGCAGTGAAGAGCGACCGTAGCTATACATAGGCATAAATAATTTCAGATTAAAATAAGCTCGACCATGCCCTCTTTCCCCGTATTGTTTTCTTTAACAGTCCGAAATATCTAAAAGGGGGGAAGCTGAGCTGACCCCCCCCCCCCCCTCTTCTCTTCCCTCCCCCGTTTTTCCTCTTCCGACGCCACTTGTGTGGTAGAACGCTCCTCGACCTCGAGTTGTGTCGGCTTCTGTGCTTTTTGCGAGGGGATTCCTCCGTCCCAGAAAATAAGCCTCTAGGACAATTACAAACTTAACTTACTATATGCCAGCGTCACTCAGGCGGCGTTCGATCGGATTACTACCAGCGTGCAAGGGGTGGGGAGGTAGTTTGCCAGGTCGCTTCAAGGTTTTTCTGAGTCTCAATCTCCTGCCCGCCCCTGGCCATTTCAAACTGGATGAGTATCCTAAAACAGTGTGTTCGTGTGATCACTACTGCGTGATGCACGTTAAAGAACCCCCCCCCCCCCCCCCCCCCCCCGGGCTGGCGGTCACAATTACTGATCTATGGTCACACGTCACCCTGCACTGGCAAACATTCCAGCACATCCGGGACACTTGTCGCCTCATTTATATGCCTGACCAACTTCGCAGAGTCTAGATATCACACCCTAACTTTTCTAAACTTGATTTCGTGAAAACCAGTGAGTCGTGAAAACGTTATTTGAAACTGGAAACTGTGGAGGAACTTGAAAACTGGACTTCGACCTTTGAAAACTTGGACTCGAAAAAATTCAAAATCTTCGAAGTTTTTTTTTTTTTTTTTTTTTTCGAATTCAGCGTTAAAAGAGAATTGAAACTTTCGAACTTTTCGAACTTTATGCAGAAAGAAATTCGAAAACTTCGAATTGTTCGAACTTCATGTCTATAAAAATTCGAAGCGTTCGAAGTTTTCGAATTTTATTTCCAAAGAATTTCGAAATCTTCGAACTTTTCGAACTTCAGATCTTAAGAAATTCAGATTTTTCGAATATCTCGAATTTCAAGTTAGGAAAGTTCGAAATCTTCGAATTTATCGAACCTCAAGTAAAAAAATATTCGAAATATTCGAACCCGAAATTTTAGAAACCGTGAAAGCTTCGAACTTTTCAAATTCGAAACTCTACTGTGATCGAAAGTTGCGAATTTTTCGAATTCGAACCTCGGACGGTACGAAAATATCGAAATTTTTCGAAATCGAACCTTCAGTTCGCTTCGCAAATATCGAAACCGAAATCGAAAGCCGCATTTTAACACGCGAAGAGCCGCAGCTTGGCCACCCCTGGTGCAGTTGGTCAGCCATTTCAAAGTTGCGACGAGTCACTCGCCGTAGATGAGAAATTTAGCCAGCGCAGTACAACCGCTAGCCTGGGGTCTTGAACGTGCACCACGCAGTAGTGGTACCCGAGCGCTCGCCGGTACGATGCTCATCCAGATCGAAACGGGCAAGGGTGAGGATTGAGCCCAGGATCCCTGCAGCACAGCTTTCGCTCCACGTGCTCCGAGCTGGCGTGCGCTAGCCCACTCGGCCACCGATTCCCCCTTATATTTTATAAAAGAGATTACCAATGTGTCACAAAAGAAGAGCAAACATATGTCTTTCAGCGCTTTCGCGAGTTTAATAATATAGATGAATATATCCAACGTGGTGGTGTTTATTGTGGAGCACGTGTGGACTATGAATTTCGCGAACCTGACAGAGTGTCTTTTCATTTCCCGCTACTATCGAATTTTCCTGGTCTTTTTCTGGCAGTCCTTCCTCGCTATGGCACACATGTCCTCTACCGTATAGGTTACCCGTGTGAATTCACCCACATGCGCTCCTGCTTTGTGTCTAGGCCGCGCGCCTTGCCACCGACGTTCTGCTCTGTCAGGAGACAGGCGTCCACTGTCCCGGAATCCATTCTGGAAATACGTAGCACCTCCCATCGTCTTTTTGACGCACTACGGCAATCTGATCACGATCTCATGTACGGCGCGTGTAGAAGTACCCACAAATAGAAGGAGCGGTTCGTGTTTGTTTAGGATTTCACGATTTCAGAGCACAAAGAAAGCAAGATGATAGCAAAGCAGGGTTGGTATTCGGATTTACAATGTGTTTGCTCTATTTTTTTTGTGTGTATGTGTGTGTTTAGAACTTGCAGTGGTAAGAGAGAAGGAATCGAGCTACCTCCAGGAAATTACTGAGCGCATACGAGCCGGCCCGAGCGTACATCGGATCGGCCCCAGAATTCTCCGCGATGCGCGGTGCAATGTAGGGATTGACGAGAGGCCTTGTGGTATTTTCTGAAAATGTCTGTTGGCGATACCTACTTCTGCGGACTGCTAGTTTCCTCGCAAGCACGGGTGTCGACCATGGAGGGATTTTTAGACCAAACGTGTGCTACCGCGTACAGCGTTTTGTGGTATTTACGTGGCAGCAGAGCATGGAATCAGCATGCATGCTTATCGGTTCAGACGCGCGTTAAAGTATTGGCGGAATTGCCGGTCACAGTCAGGTTGCCCAAAACAGAAGTTTTATTTAATACTACCGTAGAATACCGCGCATCCGCCCATACCACACTAAGCGCCCATACCCAAGTTTGTAAGATCTGAGAAAATATGCACAGTACATTGATATGTGAAATTGATGACCGGACAAGCGCCCATCCCCCATTTTTTCGCGATTATCTCTAAATTTTGAGTTGGCACTTGCCTGGTATTTTACGGTAAGTGCGGAATGTTTGCATATAAGTAAAAATGCACCCCAAAACTCTTTTTGTTTTTTTACCGCAAAATATTTTGCACGTCGCCTAAGGCTCATTTGTTCGGCCAAATGTGCTAGCGGTACGAACCAGATGCCAAGTTTCAAAACTAGCCATCATATTATTAAAAAAAAAAAAAAAAGTTGGGTGATTTTTCGATATTTTCAAAGGGAAAATGGTGGTCGACGGATCTTTCGAATACATGACTGAATGACGTCTGTTACCAAAAATCGGGCCTCGCTTTCGCAATGGAAATTTTCAAGAAATCACGTCACTTTTGAATAAGAAAACGGTTAGTTTCGAAACTTTTGAATCTGACTCGGAATGAGGCACTAAATAAGCTACGCTTCAGTGTAACGACGCTTCAGCCGTCTTAGAGGCTTAAAATCATGGTTGCCAGTTCTCCGGAGCTCTATCTGAAATCGCAGGAGACGCTTTTCCGTCCTCCAGAAATGTTTAAACAGTTCGCGACCGTACAAAACGACATCACCTGGGCTTCCTAAATACCGCGTCTAAAGTTGAGGAAGTCGCATTTTTGAATTGTGGCGATCGACAGTTGCGTCTGCTCTGCACTAAGCACCAAGATGGCGGCGCCCACTGGCAGATCGGGGAACGGAATGCCGATGCTATACTTCGTTTCACCTTATGAGCGAGCGAAAGCAAAGCTGGAAGCGCGAGCACGAAAGCTCCGTGCCTTCAGGCTTTGCTCGAGCGCGCGAGCTGGACAGAAACGCAGAAAGCGCTGGTCTCGCGCTTCTAGCTTTGGCTTCACTCGCAGATAAAGTGAAACGAAGTATAGAGCGTTCTAGAAGCAAGAAGTGAGGCCAGCGCCAATAAAGAACGCTGTGCCAAAAAATAAAAAATAAAGCGGACGGCCGCTTGTGACGCTCCGGTCTACAACTTGGGAAAGGGGGGGGGGGGGGGGGGGCGACAGCTTTCGCGTTAGCAGCCATGGGATGCTCTTGGCGGACGCCGCCTGGCCAAAAGATAGGATATCCGCTGATCACTCTAAAGCACTAACTGCTGAAGTGATGGTATTTGATGTTACCACTAGGCTGCATTTCTTTGTAAAGTCACTCAATCGTGCCCAGAGGACAGAAGCGTGAAGCGGCAAAATACCCGAAGCTCAGTCGACCCACGTACCTTTTTTACCCAGTTTTGCCATCGGAAAAATCTGTTACTTTCAGTGGTTTCAATTTTTGTAAATGTGCCATGCCCTTCTGTGCTGTGTAACTAATTTGTATTATTTCCCTAAATTTTTCCATGTGATCTTCTTTAATATATGTGTGTGTGTGTGTTTGTGTCATTATTGTGTTTGCCTGACGTAATTTTTTTTTCTCATTTCGGTTTTAGGATCTATAAAGTCGGATGCAGCTCTGAAAATACATGTTTTTTTAGATAGATTTTTTTTTTTTTTTGTACGATGCATGCGAGGCAGAGTTTTTTAGCTGAATATTATCATCTTTTAGGATTGAGCAATTTTCTTCAGCCGTTGGAAAGCGAAATTGTTGGAACTTTTGCCCCACGTTTATTTGGTCATGTTTTAGCAGCATTCGTTTCAAAGTTTAAATAAGTGTTATTTGTAATCAGGGTGAAAAACAAAAATAACACAAAAAACACAATTTTGGTGGATCAGTAGGTTTTATTTATCGGGCAGATGTAAACTGAAGAGATATCAACCGTGTTTTTTCTCGCCTCAATGATTAACTTCCCATCACCGAACCCTCAATCTACGTCGGAATGTAAAGCTAGCCGTAGGAATTCGATTTCATAACTGAGCGTGCATGCTTTAAAAGAGGATTGCGGCCAACAGAGCGTGTGAGTGCGTGGACGTGAATTGCTTCTGCTACTAGGAATGGACCATTTTTTTTTTTTTTTTTCATTGAAACTTCCCGGACATTACTTACTCCGAACTCATATAACGCCCATTTCTGAAACTTGCCGTTTGATCCGAACCGCTAGAGCTACATACATCGCTACATTCGTGCGGAGACTGCGTAGCCGTGTGGTGTTTCCGGCTTGCCACTTGTGTCGTGGTGAAGATCAGGAAACACATCGCGACCGCAAGGCGCCTTCCGAGCATCTGAAACACTCTTTCGTTCAGCCTGACGAACGCAGAGATGAGAAACTGATGTGCTGTCATAAAAACGTCAACGGATAGGACCGCGAGCAAGTAGCCGACGCCCCATCTAGCGCTACTGCTCAATGTCGATGGTTGTGCGGCTTTTCCCCTTGAAACGGGCGAGCTGGGGAAAAAGAAAACAAAAAAAAAACTTCGTGCCTTAGCCAATGACATAAAACACTCGGGGAAACTACGCCAGCGCCACACAGCGGCATCCGCTTCGATGGACTCACGGAGAGCGCGCCGCATTCGTCACTACCATAACGTCCTCTATACTGACAAAGCCGGGCAGATCGCCACGAGGCGCGGCCGCCGAAAGTGATACAGGTAGAGCGGCACACAATGGATGAGAGGAGAGGCACGTAACGGGCGCCCCGCTGCGGCGAGACACCGAAACACACTTGTCCCGAGCGATGGAATGTCCGCTCGTGCTTCTCGCGTTCCTCGGGCTACTGCTTCTTTTCTCGTCGGGTTTGAAAACCATGTTTCGGGTCCTCGCCGCTGCAAAGGCTGTGCGCTGACTAGAGGCTCCGCGAGGAATGTTCTCTGCAAAGAACTTTAATTTTGACGGTGTTGGCAGTGTTCCTTTGAGAGCGCAATGATTTCGAGCTTCCACCATGCTAATAACAAACACCATCGAACTTGTTGTTTGCAAGGTAATGACGTCACAAGGGGGAACCACAGGAGGGCTCCACCAAAACCGCGCTCCAAATCTGCGACCGGGCACTCTATGGCTCCGTCATCGAACTGCCAGGCTTTGTGAGAGTAGAGGAGGCTATGCCACTACACACCCCTTCTAGAACACTGTACTCTAAGCGTAGCTAATTTAGTGGCTCTAGTTCGAACCGGGCTAGCGCACCCTTTTATCTCAGTAGTTACCCGACCGGCGGACAGAGGGCGCTGGTGCATTCGCCGCATCCGCCGCATCATCCCCAGGCTTGGGCACGATTAATCGAGCCCGCCCGTTATAAAGGGAGCAGCCGCAGTATCATCATCATCAGCAGCAGCAGCATCAGCATCATCATCATCATCATCATCATCATCATCATCGCAGTGATGTGATTGCTGCGCCATTTGCGCCAAGCTGTGCTGAAGTGCTTACCCTGGTACACCCTGCTACATTTGACCAAAATGTGAGGAATTTGCGCCAACATTGCGCCAGAACTTAAGTTCACTTAAATAATCCTGAAAATATAATAGCTGCAGGCCTCGCTACCGGACCGGATTGTTAGGGTTGGCTCGTGCGGGTTTTCAGGACTTTAGATAATCGCCTCAAACAACGTACTCTTCGATTTGATTTCGCACCAAGCACTGACAGTTCTGGAAGTTTCGCAATAAGTCTCGTGGTCTGTTCTGGTGGCTTAGTTAGCTTTGTTGAGTGCGCCTCTCACCGCAGACTGGTGTACTGCAGTGAAGCGACAACTGCGGGCTTGGCGTCGGGATGTTGCGTGTCTTGCTTCGCCGCAGCGCACCCGCGTGCTAAGGGGAAAGATAATCCTCCAGAGCGAGATGTGGTGCAAGAAGGTATATATGGACTCTTTTGTAGGTTTATTTTTTATGCTTTCTGTTTTTTGTCTGAATTGCAGTTTTCCTACAACCCCCCCCCCCCCCCCCTTTTAGAGCTTGAAGGATACATAAATCTAGGTGCTCCAAATGATTGTATTTTAACTTTTGTTCAGTGGGATTTCGTACTTAAAATAATCATTCACGTCAGTTTGCGCTGTCCTTCATCCGTCGTCTTCTTGTTACCGTGTCTGGTGCTTCCACACGCAACTAAACGGCCAGTGTTTGTTCTCCTCCTAATATTTGCCGCCTCTCCTCCTCACATTTGCAATGATATAAAGGAAAATGAAGTGTGCAGTTATGCTTCAAAAGCTCTTTTTGCTTCTCCAAAATGAACTTTTGTCTGCTCCAATAGCTTCTTCAATAGCTGCTCCAATATGACTACGACCAACCACTTCACTGTCATCGTCATCCGCAGCACGGAGACGTGCTCGAATGGCGGCTCCCCGGGCTCGCTTTCGCAGGTGATCTAGTACTGATGGCCGACAACGTGCCAGACGCGAAGAAACAGCTGATAGCTGCGAAGCGGCTCGGCTTCGACTGCAATTCAATGCCAACAAGTCGGCCGTGGTGCTGTTCTCCGGGTAGGGCGAGGGCCTTGAGTCCCTCACCATCCAGAACACTGCGCTCCCTGTTAGTGGCCGATACAGATACCTGGGAGTGACCCTGGCCAGTGCAGAAGGTTACCTGGCAGAGCATCATGAGAATCTCAAGGCGTGTCAGCGCCGAGGAAGCGAAATCGGCTACGTCGAAAGAGCCTTGGGAGCTGCGATCGGTACGCAATAACCCGCAAACTTTGGAAAGCTGTCGCTGTACCAGGCTCGACTTCCGCCAGTGCCGTTACGTGTGGCCCCAGCGAGATCCGAGCATACCTCGAGCGGCGACAAAGGGAAATCGGACGCCAGGCACTAGGATGTCATGGATGGGCCGCAAACGAACTGGTCCGAGGGGACCTTGGCTGGTCCTCTTTGGAGGCACGGGAGGCCAGCAGCAAGTCGGAGCACTACGCCCGATTGCGACACACGAACGTAGATTACTGGGCGCGGCGGGTTTTCGTGTACATTCACCCTCTTCATGAAGACGCCGTACCATCCGACCGGGGATGAAGTACGGGGCCTTCTCAATGTCCGACGAGCCTCCGACAAAGAAAGAGTGGGTTGCTGAAGTGAGGGAGCAAATTAAGACCGTCGAGGCGGACCGGTGGAGAGCAGACGTGCAAGAACACCCAAGCATGCGCCTTTGCTCCTATCCTCTGGTGTGGAAATACGCTTGGCAGCAAGCTCCTCGCTGAGGCCCGAGGTGGTGCCTCGCGTACCCCCTGTATCGACGAAAGTACGACACCAACGTGACCGACGCTCTATGCAGTGCGTGTGGTGAAGTGGAAGAAACTATACACCACTTGGTTCTTGAGTGTTCGGCACTTGCACTGGCAGCAGGCCTCGGCACTCGCATCGAGCATGCCCTCGGGTTTACCGAGGAGAACACGTGCAGTGCTCGAAGCGGAGACTGAAGGCCTGATGGGCAGTACATTCTCGAAACTCAACGAGTGGATACACTCTGCTTTCTGACTTTTTAGAGCGCAGCTCTTAGGCGCGCGTTTCCGTCTTGAGCGGCGACGCCGTCGTCATGACCGCGCCTTGCATTATGGGACGTTTCCCATAATGACGTCATACGAGACGTCACGTGTTACGTCACGAGGGCAAACTTTTCCCGCTAAATTTAGCGGGGAAATTTTCCGCCAAATTTAGCTAGAAAATATTACCCTCGTGACGTCACGTGTGACGTCACACGTCACCCTCCCCTGCGTACCCTCTCCTCCTTCTTAAGAGCTGCGCTCTAATTCGGCATTACAGAGAATTGTAAACGTCTTTTTTTATGTTTTGGCGTGTCTATTTAGTAGACGCCCGATTTAAAGGGAATCTCCGCATAAATACAATACCATTCGATGGCTTCAGTTCTTTTAGTTTCGGTTTCAGCGCGCTCGCGGCTGCGCTGGTGGTTTGTCATTTTCGCTATAGGGTGTGTGTCTGTTGCAGCGGACGTATAAGAGTGGTACTGAATCGCTTGAGAACTACGAAGTCGCTTCTAGTAATAGTTGCCGACTTTTATGAACACTTTATGATGCGTCCGGTCATGCTTGTCATTAAAATTTTGTCAGTTTCGGAGTGGAAATGTCCGAACTGACGCACAGGGAGGATTTCATCGTCTACTGCCGTACCCATCAACCCTAATTAAAAAAAAAAAAAAGTTGGGGGCACTTTGTAGAAGGAAGCTTCGGCAATGTGTCCTCGCGCTACAGCTGTTTCGATTCTTCTTTGTCCTCTCGTGGCACACTGTGCAACCTCAAAAACACCAACAATCCACAGCATGCTTCCCCCGAAATTAGCGCAATAAGAAGCGCTCATTCGTTTCACAAGTTCACAGTTCACAGGTCCTCCTCCACTGGGCGTAATTGTGCGACTCCACCCTTGTTTGTGTCTTTTGAAGAGCTCCGCAACACGTATAATTCGCCACATAGGTCGCTGCGCCTTGCCTTCGAACAGCACCATGTCTCACACTTGTGGTATGCTCAGCTGGTGGCTCAGCGACTCGTTTGCAGGTCGCAACTGAAGGAAGTTGCCACAAGAACTTCATGGTGCTGCCACTTGCAACCAAGGAAAGGAGCGCACCTCACTGGCAGCAGCGAAGCGCGCGATCCTCACGCCTGAAGAGTGTAGTTTACGCAGTGGGAACTATGACCATCTCTGACTGACATGTTCTTCCAAGCCTGACAGTCCAGGGGCGCGGTCACGTCCTTGGTCCGTCAGACTGTCCTGGACTGTCAAATTCTCTGGGACAGTCAGATTGTCCTAGACTGTCAGACTATCCTGTCAGGCTGCCCGGACTGGACTGACAGAATGTCCTATCCTGTCACACTATCCTGTCACACTATCCTGTCCGACTGTCCTGACCTGTCAGACCTGTCCTAAAAGTCAGACTGTTCTGGACTGTCAGACTGCCCTAAACTATGAAATTACCCTGTCAAACTAACCTCGACTGTTGGATTATCCTGTCAGACTGTCCTGGGCTGTCAGTCTATTCTGTCAAATTGTCCCGGACTGTTCTGGACTGCTAAACGTCTTGTAGACTGTCCTGGACAATCAAACTGTCCTGTCAACTTGTCATGGACTGTCAGACTGTCCTCGACTGTCAGACTGTCCTGCGCTGTTGACTGTCCTGTCATATTGTCCTGGAGTGTCCTGTTAGACGGTCCTGTCAGACTGGCCTGGACAAGCAGTAGCACCACCGTCTTCGAAAGGCTTTACTGTCTACGATATATCACAGCCAGTCGTGTACCGACATCGTCGAGTCCCCGCTTTGATCAGTTGTTCGACAGATAACCCAAGACTGGCCACCTCGTCCATGTCGTGGCAGACGTGTTTCTGTTGCGCGCGGGTCGGTGCTCCTTTTGAAAGGAAAGCCGGCTTATCGTCTCGCTCCACGGTTTGTTTAAATATCCTCCTCCAGCCGAACAGCAGCACCATGCAGAGGTCGAGGCTGCCACCGCCCGCCGAATCGTCGAGAAGTTAAAACGAGAAAGAAAAAGACTCCCTCCTCCGAATCCTCCTCTTGTCCACACTCCCAACCAGAGAAGACATCCTTCTCAAAGTAGTATTTCGGGTTTCCTTTGCACAGGACTGAACTCGATTGCCTTTTTCCCTCGACTGGACGTGGATGCTCTTCTTGTGAACGTTTGGCTGCTCTTAACCTGCGAGCTGTAGATATATTTATACCGTCCCTCTTATCCAAGCCGCTATATCTTCGTCTCGCATACCCAGAAGAGTCGGCATGGTGGCCCACGAGGGGTTCTAACAACCCTCCCCCCCCCCCCCCCCCTACCCGTTCCCGCATAACCACTCCGTTGTTGGGTTGGCTGGTTGGGGCTTGGTTGGTCGGTCGCTCGCTAGCCTGCGTACGTGCCGCACTCTTGAATGTGGGGTTTATGCGTTTGCTGGCCGCCGCATGCTGAGGCAACTGGCCTTTGGGTTTGATGGAAGGGGAGGCACCTTTACCTGACAGGAGGCCCCCTGATGTCCTCCTTCTCTCTCTCCATCGTCTTCTTGCCAGGGCCACTACTTATCCCTCCCCCCCCCCCCCCCGTCCCCCACGTCTTTTTCTCTTTCTCCTTGGATGCCTCTCCCTCTTTTTTGACGAGCCCGATACACGGTTGCGATGTGTGTAATTTCGGCGCCCGTGTATACACCGCTCACCCCCTAAGCTGAGGCTGCGGTGAGAGGCACGGCGGACCAATCGGCCGCCTCCCCTTCCATCAGCTGACCCGGCTCTCCGCGTTTGGGCACGGGCGGGGAGCGTGCGATCACGTGGCGAAAGGGAGACGCGTGACTGGTCGAACGGGGGATGTAGCTTCCGCCGCAGTCTCGGCTTAGGGGTTGAACGGAGCTTAGTCCCGTAGTTAGAGAAGTTACCGGACCGGTGAGAAGACTTCGCGGGTGGGTTAGCGAGCGCTGGCTCCCCTCGGCGTCTTTTGGATTGGCTTCCTACTTGCCCTGCGCCTGCCTCCTCCACTCGGTCGTCTGATTTCGGCCCCTTTTTTTGCCGGTGGAGGGGCCCCTGCGAGCCACGTCTTCAAGATCGGGGAAGTGTTTATTGTGACTCTCAAAAGTGTGTCAAAAAGCACTTGTCGCTTTTTCTTTTTCTTCATCTTTTTTATTTTTACGTGTTTTTCAAGTTTGAGGTTGGTTGGTTACCTTGACTTTCTTGTGTGCTTGGGTTCCTTCAGCAATCCTGCCGGGCGGGTATTGTTAGTGGAACTTAGTGGCAAATTAAGAAAAAGAAAACCCACTAAATTTAGGGGGGACAATATTATTTTTTATTAGGGCAGGCATGTGTCAAAAATATTGTTCTTGGAAAAAATAATTTTTTTTTTACCCAATATTTATGCTACAGTACGAATGTTTTCGATTTGCGGGCGAATCTGAACCGTACATGTATAACCAACTCGCCGAGCAACTAGTTTTGGTACTGAACTGTACCCAGGCACGTAGCCAGGATTTTGTTTCGGGGGGGGGGGGGGCGGGCCCCATGGCCCCCCCCCCCCCCCCCCCCTAGCTACGTGCCTGACTGTACCCTTGTGGGATGATGACGATAGCGTTTGTACCCAACCGGTGGCACAGCTCCGGGCTAGCCCACAAATCGAAAAAATCGTATTAAAGCATAAATATTGAGCAAAAAAATATTGTTTCTCCTGGGTATTTTTTTTTTAAAGAAACGTTGGGTTTATTATGTTTACGATTGTTTCCTTGTGATTGGCTCTTCTACGCTCTTATCGACCGATAACGCAACCTCATTGGCTGCAGGTGGCTGTTATTTCGAGTTGCGAACGTTTTCAAAACCCCCATCGAGCAACATTGGCAGTGTATGGGATAGCAGAAACGCACCTTAGAAATGAGGAAGAACCACCGTACATACCAGGCTGCTCCTGAATGGGATGCAACCGGAAGGTAGGTGAACGCAAAGGCAGAGATCTAGGCACGACTGGGAAAGAAAGAAGGAAAGCTGCAGAGAACACTTATGGCTGAAAGGTAGGGTAACAGGTCTGAACACTCTTTCTGGGGTTTGCTTACCTGAAAACAGGAAATGGCTCGAGGGAGGAAAATACAGAACACTTCACATGTATATCGAGGGACATCAGAGAAATTGACCTTAATCAGGAAATGCTTATCATAGGAGACATGAATGCCCATTTAGAAGAGTTTGACGGATTCACAGATACAACCGGAAAGTTGCTAGAAGATTTCTGTGATGCCCTGGACCTAGTGTTAGTGAATGCACAAGTCAAATGCGACGGGAAAATAACCTGGGAACGAAACAACTCACACTCAACAATAGACTACTGCCTCATGTCCCAAAAACTGTATGTCAGGCTAGGAAGTATGGAAATAGATGAGGAAGGTGCAAAAAGCTTAGGGAGTGACCACAAGAGAATTAAGATTAAATTTGGCACATCCGAACCAGAACAACAAGCTCGGGAACGAGCGGGTAAGCCGAAACTAAGTGAAGCTGAAATACAAAAAAAAAAGTATATAAAAGTATTGAGAACATAGTATCGAAACAACCAGAAAGGGAATGGACGTATGAGGATCTAATAGGAATCTTTAAAAGAGAATTAGAGAAGCATCGAATTAATCAAAGAGGCAGGGTGGCCATATTCTTCAAGGTAGGAAACGGGACATCCCAGCAAGCCGGGAAGGGGGGGGGGGGGGAGGGGGGAGGGGGAGGGGGAGGAAGGGAGGGGGGGGAGGGAGAAAGCGAGAGAGAGAGAGAGTTGTTTAAAGATTGAGATTGGGAGAAAAAATTTAATGAAATAAATAACTACTCTCATTTCAAAACGTTACCATATTGCACTGATCTAGGGAACAGTCACATTGCTTCGCGTCCTTCGTTTCGGTGGGATAGGATGGGATAGGATGGTGGGATAGGGATGTCAAAACAGCCATATTGCAGCGCCAAGAGGCATCTAGGGAGCGTAGGTGGGCAAAGAAAAGGGGAGCCTTGCCAACTGAGGTAGCAACAAAATGGGAAAACTTCCAAGATCGAAAAAGGGAGGCATCAGCTTTAATACAGGCCAAAATTGGGAGGGCAGGAGCGCTGTGGATGATGGAAATAAATAAAAAAAGTTAGGAATACAGCAAAAAGGTTTTTCGAACAGATTAAGGAGCATGGGGGAAAGACAGAGGGTTGCCAACACGTGCTAACCACGCAGGAGGGGAGAAGAGGGGAAGGGGAAGAGGGCACGGGAATATATTAAGCAGACAATCGTAGAGGTTTTCTCGCAGCTTGAGCAGAGAGATACAGTGAATAGCACTGACAACAGCAGCGTAGAGGAGGAGCAGAATTATGTAACAATGGAGGCGACCACAAGAGAATGGTATAAAGCAGAAAGTAAGGCTCCAGCAGGTACAGCGACAGGGCAGACGACATACTCCTAGAACTCATTAGGACACTAGGAAAAACAAGCAAATTCAAGGTACGACATGTGGTAAATTAAATAATTATGGGAGGAGCTGCCCAATGATTGGAAACTAAGTAAAATGGGACTGATATATAAAGGCAGAGGAAACAAAGACAACATTAAGTCGTATCGCCCAATAATGGTAACTTCAGTTCTATACAGTTAGCTATGCAGACAGTAAAGAGGAGAATGGAGGAATGGGCAGAAGATATGCAAATACTGGGTGAGCTCCAAAACGGATTCCAAAGAGATAGAAGACTGGGAGATAACTTATTCGTCACCACACAATGTATAGAAATAGCAATGAAGAACCAGACTCCTTTGGGGTTAGCTTATTTGGACATCAAGGGAGCGTACGATAATGTGAGCCAGGAAAGCGGTCAGCTGAAGGAGTAAAATTTAGATACAAATTTGGTTAGGTTTCTTCAGCAGGTGTACACAGACAATAAGGTTGTTATAGCATGGGAAGCAGAAACTACACAACCCGCAGCAATAGAGGGCTCAGGTAGGGCTGTCCACTGTCACCTCTACTTTTCATGATATACCTCAGTGAAATGGAAAAGAAATTAGAGCAGTGCAACTTAGGTTTTGATGTGAGTTATATGGAAGGAGGGAAAAATGTAGTACAAGGTAATACCAGGATTGATGTACGCAGACGACATAATACTTAACGCAGATAACCAGGATACGTTACAGGAACTGTACTCACGGTCAGCTTTCTGTGGCAATGTAGTCAATGCTAGGGGAGAGGGCGCACCAACCGCTGTACACACGCTTTCCTCCTCTCTTCGGATCGCCACAGAAAGGGGACACATTGGGCACGAGTTTTAGTAGTGACAAATCTGGAGTAATTGTGTTTTAACGACGAAAAGAGGGAACCCCTGAGGATACAATACATTGAAATATACCAAGTAGGAAAATACAAATATATGGGAATCTCGCTCAATGAGGGAACAAAATATCTAGAGGAACATTAGGAGAATATGATTAGAACATAGAAAAGAAATTAATCCATTGTGAAGCTCAAGGCACTATGGAACTATAATAGATAGGAAGTAGTCAGAGGTATATGGAAATGAGTGATGGTACCAGGACTTTCTTTTGGCAATGCAGTCCTGTGCATGAAATCAGAGGTTCAATCAGGATTAGAAATTCGACAAAGCAGCGTAGGCAGACTGTCCTTGGGAGCACATGGAAGGACACCTAATGGGGGTGTACAGGGGGACATGGGCTGGTCGTCCTTTGAAAGCAGGGAGGCAATTAGTAAGTTGAAATTTGAACAAAGGTTGACCGAAATGGATGACACGCGGTGGGCATGGAAGGTATTCAAGTATTTATATATGAAAAGTTCAAACGCAAATTGGACATACCGAACCCGAAAGCTTACATTTAAACACCGACACACTGGTGATTGGGCTGAGCAGACTACTTCAGTGGAAAAGGGGGTGAAAGAGGCAGAGAGGAAAATGCGGGAGGGAAGAATGCAGGAGAAATCAGCTCTAACAGTGTACAGGTCACGAAAGCAGGAGATAAGAAATGAAAATCTGTTTGACAATTCACTAGGACGTTCTTTGCTGTTCGAGGCGAGAACGGGAGTTTTGAGGACGAGGACGTATAGGGCTAAATTTCAGGAAACAGACACATTATGTGCTGCCTGCCATAATGAGATTGAGACACTTGAACACTTGGTATTAAAGTGCACGGGGCTTCGTCCTGCACTCCCTGAAGGGGTAACAGATTTGACCGGGGCCCTGAGCTTTGTTGGCGACGATGGAAGGACGGAGGACAAGAGGATTGCGGTCGCAAAGAGGTGATTAGAAGATTGGTGGAAATTATCTAGGGAAAACTGAATGATGCACAACTAACTAGCACAGCTGGGGACAGGCGGGACAAAGGAAAATTGGGACTCCCTCCCGCGTGGCTCCGGCCCAAAGTCTCAACTCTGTTCCCCAGTGGGTCCGGTGCAGGGGTAACGCCGACGAGGTTACTTCCTCGGCGGGGGGGGGGGGGGGGGGGGGGGGGAAGGAAGGGAGGAAGGGAAGGGAAGGGAAGAGAAGAGATGGGGGGGGGGATGTTTTTAGTTTTTTTTTTTTTTGCCCGATCCCCCAAAGGTCATCGTGGTGACGTGGTGATAACCCACACTACCTGGGGATAGTAAGGCGGAGAAAATTGGCTTAGAAAGGCGGGAGGAATCAAATGTTTATCTTTCCTATACTTAGGCTAGGTGGCGCAAGCTACCGCCCGCTATAAAGGGTATAGCTAGTAACATCCATCATCTATGGCACTTAAGGGAGTCTCCCAAAGGTCAGCCTGGTGGTACATTCCCCCGGCCCGGTGGTAGTTGCAGGGATGTAGAAAGAAAGAAATTGGGTATTTAAGGGGGGGGGGGGGGGGGAGCATTTTCTCAGGCTAGGGGACCCAAGCTACCGCTCGTTACACCGAGTATAGCCAATATCATCTATCCATCCATGGGGCACGAAGCGCGCGTGTGATTGGATCCGAGTTGACGCCGAACGCTGACGTCAGCCCTCGTGTCCGATACACGCTTAGTGTGTGTGTGTGTGTGTGTCCTAACAGTGTTGCCTAACAGAGCAGTGGTGTGTGCACTAACAGTGGTGGACTCGGGACGGTTGGCCATTGAGTTATTACAATTTTGTTAATATTAATAACTCTATGCAGTTGGCGCGGCAGCTGCTACTTTAGGCGGCGCGCAGTTTCGTAAAAGGGGGTTTAGTGGGGTTAGACGTCGACGCGACTTCTCTGCGCATACAAAAAAAAACAACAACAACCACAAAAAATCTTTTCCTTAAGCTGTGTCATCTAGCCGCGGCGGCGGCGGTCGCTGGGAACGACGCGCGAGTCAAGAGGCCATTGCTGCGTGGTGGCAGCGTTGGGTTGCGTCGACTTGGTCGTTTTGGCGAGGGTTCTAAGGACACACGCACACGCAGATTTTCTCTTTCCACGTGTGTATGCATTCGCGCGGCGTTTGCTTCCTGCCTGAAAGCGGCATATAATTGTAGCTAGTCGGAAAACCAGAAAGCGGCATGAATATGGATGAGGATTAAGGAATCGATAGCATTTTCTTCTTTGTCTAAAAGGAATGGTACTCCTTCTTTCAACTAATCCCCCTCCTCCGTGGTCGTTCTCTCCTGACTGACTAGCTACCCGACGTCGCCGCTGGTTTGCCTCTTAAATTTCCGGTCGTTATTTAGTTTATTCCGGCGAAGAGGAGGAAGAGGTGGAGAGGGTAGTCTCCTCGCCCTCGAATTGGTGTGGTTCAAGGTTAGCACGTCTTGGAAATGAACGGTGGCAACTTTATCTTTTGTTTTTACTCTCTTTTTTTTTTTGTTTTCTTCTTTCTTTAGTTAGGAGAAGAGAGGGCAAGCCCCCTTGCAAGGGATGAAAGCGATGAGGGAGTTTAGATTAAAAAAAAAAATGGCGGAGGGTAGCGTTTCCTTTTTCCTGCTTGGTGTTTCAAATTGCTTGATTTTATGTTTGGTAGATTTTTTTTCTTTTACTGGGGGTGAGATGGAGGTCGATAAACTGGAGCTTCCATCGCTAGAGCTGTGACTACTCCTCGCTGTAAAGCAGCAACGAGGCTTTTTTTTTTTTTTTAATAAACTAGAAAAATAAAAATGACAGGGCTGCGTGTTTTTTTTTTTTTTTTTAAGTCAATTTTATTGGAGAAGGTTGACCCTTTCCCTGATAGTTCACGCCGTCAGTTGGGATCCTTTTTCAAGTTTTATAGGAGTTCCAGTTCGGTTCTATCTCGGAGTGCTCTCTCTCTCTCTCTCTCTTCCCCCCCCCTCCCTCCTCTCTCTCTCTCTCTCTCTCTCAGGCGAAACGCGCTTACTTTGTTTTTCTTTAGTATTGTTTGTTTTTTGGTAGTAATGTGTCGAGTTGTTTCGTCGAATTTAGTCCGACGATTCTTGGATTATGGTTTCTTCGACTTGCTGCTTGCTTCGTACTACTTATTAAAAAAAAGAAGAAAATATTATATATATATAGTACAAAAAAAGTTTTGGATGCGGGAAGAAAGTGTTCGGTTTGTATTCCACGTTTCCCCGAAGCCCAGATAAATAAACGCGGTAAACCGAAGAGACACAAAATATGATCCCTACTCTCTTTTTTGTGTTGTGTATGTATAGCTTGCAAAAAGGGGCGGACAAGCTCCTTTTTTTTTTTTTTGGGGGGGGGGGGGGGGGGGTTTGTTTTTGGATGCGTTCTTTTGCGCGCACGTATGCGTATGTGTCTGATTCAGGCCGGCGGGCGGGCGGGCGGGCGGTTGGTCGGTTTTTGAAGAGCCGCGCAGGAAATTTATATACACGGAGTGTTTGGGCGAGGTTAGCAACCTTCTTCTTCTTCGTGTATATATATATATATATATATATATATATATATATATATATATATATATATATATATATATATATGCCAACTTTTATTTTTGTATTATTTTATTTCGTAATCCCGTAGCGGGTGGTTGAAGGAAGACTGTGTCCATCGGGCCTGTCACTTGCAAAGATGGTACGGAACAAGCGCGCACTCGCGTTGCTTTTATTTTTTTCTTTTCGTGTTTCTACTACGTGGCAGTATTGTTATAATTTATGGGGCCTCGCGATCGATAAGAATAAATTAAAACAAATGGCGCGTATAAAGATGGCAGAAGCGGCAAGGGCGCAGAAACATTACGTGTATGTGAAAGGCGAGGCACGGGAAGGAAAAAAAGGGGGGGGGGGGAGGGGCTTGGTCTCTAACGCAAAGCTTAACCGCGTGACCAATTTATGCAATGCAGAAACTGGTCCCATGCAGGAGCCTCGCGCGCGCTTGGAAACTAAAATGCGAAAAGGAGGCACGAAGGAGGTACTCTATACTACCACGGGGCGGAATTCGGGGCTCGAGCCGGTTGCTTGCTTCTGATGGTATCTCTCTCGAGCTTTTATGGAAGGAAGGGCGAGCGTGGTTGCCCGACCTTCCTTCCAGCTTCTAATTTTTTTTTTTTTTTAAGCGGCATATTTTTTGATGAGTAACGTTTATTGGATGAAGGAAAGCAACGTAAAAAAAAAAAAAAAGGGTTTTGCGAGTTTCAACGACAGGGTTTTAAATCACGCCCGGGGGGGGGGGGGGGGGGGGGGGTAAGCTCTTCGTCGGACGCTTTTAGAAAAATCTGTGCCAACTGTTTGTGTACCAGGCTCCTTCTGTTCTGCCCAAAAACCTTATTCGAAAAAAAAAAAAATTACGTTTTTCAGTGGAAGCGACACACAGTGCGTATATTTTATTGCGGCCCCGGTGTAAGTAGTTACTCTCAGGGATGCGCGTTTCCACAGCAAGGTGTTGAGTCACACCCGCAGAGGTGAATTGCGGCCCGTGCATCCCTAGAACTATAGTTTCGGCCGTACGTGTTCCTGGCAGTCCAAAAGCTGCAATGTTCCTTGGAATGGGGGTGGGGTAGGAGTCAGTAGGGCTGGGCGTCGATTAAAAGTTTTAACCCGATTAATTGCCGCCCCTTAATCGATTAATTAATTTATTAGTCGGTGTCGTTTATTTCTATGCGCAATATTTGCCTTTGCTGGATACGCGATAAATGGCGCAATATTTAACTTGGGTTTTGAATAAATCTCGACGTGTAGTTAAGAACAGTTCAGAGACACTCACACTCGCAGATTACTGCCTAAGCTGCATGAGCCAAAGAGGTTCGTTGTTATTCTCCGGCTAGAGCGACCTCATTGTTCACAATAGTCTCTGCTGCGCTAAACGGACACTCGAAAGGCGTTGAAATGCCCCGAGACACGTGTAACCTTCTGCACTTGTCGGGAGGTGAAGCCGACTTCTTTGGTGATGTAAATATCACTCGGAAAGACGGATGTTTTGTGAACAACAATTCTCATAAAATGACATGGCACCGAATGATGCGACATGGCAAAACAGTTCATAGTAGCAATGTAATGCATGCAGAACCAGACGCTCGCGGAAAGTATTGCCCACAAAAGCAATACGGGTTGTTGCTTTCTTTCAAGATAAAACAGCATAAAAGTTACTTTATTGGCGGTAAGAAAAATGTTGGCGATTAAAAGTAGGGAAGCATTATTTTTGAAAGAGTCGATATCTACCTCAATATTCCACGTTTATCTTTTAATTAATCAAAGTCAGTTCAGTTAATCAAGTTCATCGCGGCTTTACTACTCTGACACTTATGAACCCTAATTATTTTTATTACTTATCTATCGCCCAACAAAATGTTATTTTGAGACGAATGCCAATCTTGCACCGCAACCGATACATCAACAGAACAGCAAAACCTTTCCGAGCTAGTTGCTCCAACGAGAGACGAAGGTCTCGATAAAGGCAGATATACGGACTCGTGATTCTATCGCGTAGCTTCCACCAAGTAAATTTGGGTACTACCCGCTCAGACAATGGCGGATTGATGTCTCTTGACATCGCTCGAGACACTTGGTGCAGTTTCTCGAGCCACAGCCGAAACAAAACACACAAACCGTAGCACAAACAAACAAAAAACAAATCGGACAAATATGCACACATGACATTAACGGAAGTAGCGAGCCACAAACGCGGCATAACGGAAAGTGCTTTTAGAAGCCGACAGGGCGTTACATAACCGAAGACGTCGTCGTCGTCGTACTTGAGCTCGCCGGTGACTTTTATTATTTTTACGCATATCCTCTTCTTCCGCAGCGTCTCGATGTTCTTCGTAGAGACTCGAATCTCACAAACGCACGAAGGAACACCGAGAAAGGAACGATTGAATACCCCGAGTCGACTCGATACCCATGCGGTTTCAACTTTCGAACCCCATGGCGGCGGCAACCGGCAGTCAGCCTCTGGGTCAAGGTGGTAGTTTTGTTTCTTTCGTTGTATAACGTATACAGACTAGCAACCCTAACCTCATACATAAAATAAATACATAGCGTGCTTTTTTTTTATTATAAAACGGCAAGCTTATACAAACGGGTGAAATTAACATTATATTTAGAACATTTTGAATACGGCGCTACGACTACCAAAGCGTTCGGATATCCGACTGTCCGGAAAGAAAGAAGAGCAGAAAAGGGGAAAAACCCGAGATGAAGCCTAAGCAGAAGCCCAACTTCCGGGATCGCCTCCTCCTTCTGACATTGGTGACGTCATTCCTCCAAGCGCTAGGGCCCTTGACTCAAGGTGGTGTGGAAAGAGCAAGAATTTCCTCCTCGCCTTCTCGCTGTTGTCTCTTTCCACTTTTCTTGTTTTCGGGAGATTGGGGACCGACAACGACAGCGGGGGACGCACGTTATAAATTGTGCCGCCATTAGGGAATTTTCGGAGATCGTTTTCGCCGTCCCGCGACGCTCTCCGCAACCCGTTACGGTACCCGGAACCCTACAGTCAAGGCCATCGGCGCGCAGGCGCAGTAGCGGCTTCTTCGTTGCGGAGGGCTTGGCGGAGGGGGAAACGCGATCTACGAAAACTTCCTGATAACGTACACACTTCCATCCATCCATTCGACAGCCAGCAGAGCGTGTGAGTGGCTGTCCGGACCCACGTGACGACCACGCTCAAAGCCCGTGCCCAAAAAAGTTAAAAAAAAAAAACGTAAAGAAGGGTGCAAATTTATTTTTTGTTTCAAATTCGCAGCAAAAAAAAAAAAAAAAAAGAAAAGCGCCATACTCGCGAGGTAGGCGTGAATGTTTGTGACTTCAAACTGCGAGAAACGGAGCGTTTTCTTTTTTTTATTTCTTGTTTTATTTAAATATACTACCTAAGATATACGCTACCCTCGCATATCCAGGTATAAGGGCGTTGTGTCTTGTCGTTCGACTCCGTAATACAGTAGAAAATAAAAAAAAAAATAAAAAAATAAAGGAATTTTGGGGGTTCCGGCGTTTCGTGCAGCATTTCGTGTCCGGTGGTGGAGTTCTAGACCCCACTTGCGAGACGTACGCAGAAATTTGTTTCTGCCTACCAGACATCGTCGACCTTTTTTTTTTTTAGTTCCGGCGCATTCCAGGTGCGTTTTACTCTACTACATTTCTGCGATTCTGTAGCGAAAATGCAGCGGGTCGTCAATGGAAGTGGCGAGTTTGCGGTGAGGGTGAAGGCTTTGGAGAGCATCTGTTTGACGAGCTGGTTACCCTTTGCGTCGATCGGAATTGCATAGGGAGGACTGGGGAGGACAAACTTCCTCGGCTTGGGGCTGGTTGAAAGAGTATGGGCATTTCTTAAACGTACAACGGGTCAGATAATCGTCGCGGTCGCTCCTGCCTCAACTCGTATCGCGCTCTCGATATACTGTAAACGACTTAATTTTCGCGGGCTCAAATTTTCGCGAATCGGGCCAAAGCTGAAAATTTGAAATTATTCGCGGGTTCTAATTTTCGCGAATCGAGTGTAGCTTCCGTAGCGTTCACACATTGCCCGGATTGTTCGCGGGACGTATTTTTCGCGAATTTTAGGTGATTCGCGAAATTCGCGAAAACTAGGTCCCCGCGAAAATTTAGTCGTTTACAGTTTTTCACACTTGCTTCCATTTCTACCTTGTTTCATGGTAGCTGCGAGCAAAGTCGAGGTTTCAAGCTCGAGAATCGTTGCTGTGAACGACGCTTACACGCGCGCGCTTACACGGCAGACACGCACAGCTTGTACTACGCTGGCACTTACAGGGAAACGAAGAATCGCCTTTGAATAGTGACAACCGAGCAATGAACGAAAGCAGTCTACACGAAACACGAGATTGGATTGGATTGTAATGGCTAGATGTTAAACACACACACACACACACACACACACACACACACACACGCACACGCACAACGCACACACACACGCACAACGCGCACACACACACACACACACACACACACACACACACACACACACACACACACACACACACACACACACACACACACACACACACACACACACTCTCTCTCTCTCTCTCTCTCTCTCTCTTCTCTCTGTTTTGTGTCAATGTTGCCAGTCCGCGCTCTAATATTGACGCGACATCTTTTTACGGAAATATTTTATTTCATTTCTCGTCTCCGTTCGTTGGAGAGCAAACCAATAGTATACCATTGTTATCCTGGTTTCCTCCCTTGAGATAAACTTACTTGTTCTCTATCCCAGTTGTTGCATCTTTAAAAAAAATATATTAGGGGCAGTCGTCCACTCACTTGTTTTTAAACACATCATGGACTATGAAATCAACTGTTGAAGCGTATAAATCTGGGCGAGTTGGTGATGCATCGGAACGGGGAAGCAGCGCAAAATGACGACGGGCCAGAGGAAGACAGACAGACCGGGCGCCGTCTGTGATCAGCAGCACCGTGTTTATCATTTAGGTAATTACAGTGAACAAGTGAATGCTCCGGCGTGTAAAGTGTGGATAACTATAAATCTTTACATAGTTAATGCAAAAAGAAATGTTGCATTCAGAAGAGGCACGCAGCTTAAAAGCCCAACTTCAATCAAGAGCACAAAAAAAAGAAAACACATTGCACACAATGAAAATTAGAATAAAAATGTATGGCGAATTGCTATACGTGAAACGTTCTAGCATCACGTGACATCAGATCACGTGGCTTCAATTTCCCCGCTAAATTTAGCGGGGAAATTGAATTTGTGTATAGGTCACGTGATACAAAGTCGTATAACATTGTGGTAGTTGTGTCATTTCATTTCATTTCTCCCGCTAAATTGAGCGGGGAAACTGAATTTACGTTTAGGTCACGTGACGTCAATTTTCCCGCTAAATCTAGCGGGAAAACTGAAGTTTACGTGTAGCGAAAGCCCGCGCTGCAGAACCCAGGGATCCTGGGTTCGATACCCACCCCTGCCCGTTTCGATCTGGATGAGCACCGTAACGGCGTGCGGTCGTGTATCACTACTGCTGCGTGATGCACGTTAAAGACCTCAGGCTAGCGGTTGTACTGACCTGGCTAAATTGCTCATCTACAACTGGGATACAAGTCGCCCGTTGAGGCGGACTAAGTTATAGGCTGTATAAACATACACACAACCCATTTCTTTTTTTTTTTTTTTCACAGGTTACGGTTTTACGAAATGTGACTTCACAAAATGCGGCTTTACGAAATCAGGAGCAACTAGTCAAAAAACACTAGGAAGAGCGGAGAGAGAGAAAAAAAAATGCCCTCCCCCTCTCACCCTGCGCGTCGTCTGCTCCGCCGAGTGGGTTGTACTGTACCTAACATCCGGCTGGCGTTCAAACTCGGTCCTTTTGGAAATTTCAAGAGTAGATGCGGGGATTTTGATGGGTAAGTTATCGTGTAATGCTATGCTCGATAGAAAGACTAACCGGGTCCAATTGTGCTGTTACCTACGTGCAAATAAAAAAGAAAGAAAAAAAAAAAAAAGAAATGGGAAAACTGTGTCAGAGTGGCCGGTCTCCGGCGAAAAGTAAATCCGGTTGCTGTAGCTTTTTTACTATACAAAGTTCGTACCGGTGTAGGCCTTTAGCGACAATGAGTGGAAGTCTGGAATAATAACTAAAAACGGGCTCTCCTGACGCAATAGACGCAGTGGTTGAGGGTAGTACTGCCGGCTGACTTCACTGCTATTAAAGGGACGGAACAATGATGCGCTAGTTCAGGCACGTAGCCAGGATTTTGTTTCGGGGGGGGGGGGGGGGGGGGCCGCCCAGGCCAAAATACTGTATGAGGGGGAGGGGGGAGAGGAGGTCCCAGCAAAAGGGAAGATTTCGGGGGGGGGGGGCGGGCCCCATGGCCCCCCCCCCCCCCCCCCTGGATACTTGCCTGCGCTAGTTGGTCATTTACTGAAATAAAACAACAGAGCGCTATATGCTAATTTTGGAGTAGCAGTAACTATTCTAAGAACGCGAACCACTTCACAACGGCAGCCACAAGCGAGAGTTCGATGTTCGGTACAGCCCGCCGGTACAACCCAAAGATGGAGAACGGCAACCTCCCAGTTTGTTGTCTGCTAGCGGAATCGGGCGTGTGCCCTTTCTCTCGTTTTACCCCGCCGAACCTGCTGAACTTCCCGGATGAGTGGAGAGGGCGCTGCGGTCAAACAAAATGGCGCCGCCCTGAGAGCGCTAAATGGAGTGGTCTATTTTCACCCTTAAAAAGCCAATAAAAGAAGAAGAAAAAATTCTTTTTAGACAGTTTGGTTGGGACACGCGTGTCAAAAATAATTTGTACGCGAAAAAAAGAAAAAGAAATAGAGCTATTTGATGGCGCGAGACACGATTTCGTCGGTAGTCCCCTCCTCTCCACTTGTTTTCTCTCTCGGCATTTCGGGCGCATGGAGGAGAGGTGGATCGGCTTGGCCATCACGTTGAGGTGGAGAGAGTGCATGATCCTCTCGTTGAGGTGGAAAGAGTGTATGACCATTTCGTGACGTCATGGATATATTTTTTGCTCAAAATTTGTTTTTTTGACACGCTTGTCCCTAAAAAATTGCTAAAAAAACATGTTTCTTGTTTTTTTAGTGGTGCATTTTAACTGACAAATAATTTCATCGACAGGTAACGCTTCAACGAAAGCCATTTGAGACATTGCACTGATGTTATGTGGCGACCGTGATGACAATATAATTACAAAGGGAGAAGGTGCGGGATTATTGTATACATCTGATCTGCGAGCGAAAAAAGCACTTCTCTGGTCCAGTTATAGTTAGTCAGTAAACCACAACAAACCTAGGATCACAGCCAGTATTTTGGGACGTTGCGTGACATTTTGCCTCTGTAACATTAAGCCGGATAGAATACCTAATTAACGCTCGTCATATGGAGCATAAACCTCCTGCAGCGTACGTTTTAATGCACAAAAAAAAAAAAGTGGAAATACTCGCAATGGCGTGTACATGTAAGCGAAAGAGTGAAACATCGTGCATAGATCACTTTTCTTTCCTATCGATTACAACGCTGCACCGCAGGTACTGCACCATTACAAAAAAAAAAAAAAAACAAAACAGCACGAGATTTGTTGGAATGTGAGATCCTCCGGGTCCGATTTTTTGGACAAACACAAGATCATCATTTCGTCTTAAACAACCTTAAAAAAAAGATTTTTAATTTTTTTTAATTTTGCAGCGCGACAGGTTGCACGGACGACTGAGACATAAATTCACGCGTTGGGGGTAAAAGAAAAGGCGGATTATCGTTGGCGCGGACTCCGCGGCCTCACCATATCGAGACTTCGGTCGTTCTGAAGCATGAAATAATACGATTAATTATGATCAGTCCCCCGTTTCGTATCGGCGTAACTACGTACGTTAAAATTCATTTGCGTTCTCACGTATACATTGTGCTTGGTGTGCTGTGTTGTATCTATGCACGGGTGGTGAACAATAATAAAGCAGGAAGAAAGAAACGTTTAATGTGGCGAACTTGTGCCCAAACCAAAAAGGGAATAGAAGATAATAACAAAGCGGTCGCGAGCGTCCAAGTCGGCGAGACAGCAGAGTCGAACGCTGGGGTGAAAACTGACTGCCACTCGCCACGCGAAGCCCATTATGTACATGCGTGGGCTTATGGAATAATCTGCGTATACTTCGTCTCACCTTAGTATGGACTATTGTTAGCCGCGCGTGCTAAAAGCGCGAGCTAGTCGCTTTGAATGAAGCCACGGCGGCTGCACGAGCGCTCGTGCAGCAAGTGCTCTAGTCAAGGCAGTCAAGGCTGGCCGCTCGCGCTAGCTCAGCCTTCGCGGTTAGTCCATGCTAGGGTGAGACGAAGTATAGAAGGTTCGACGCATAGAGCATTCGGACCTCGAATAAACAACAATGTTCTTGAATTCACCAGAACATTAAACTGAAAGTATAAATGAAACACGCGGAACTCCCAGGAATCGAACCCTGGGCGCTTGCTTGCCGACGCGCGTGGCAATATACTGTAAGCATCCCTTCTATCGTTCTAATTAGTGTTCTGCCCCGTCGGAACGTGCTAAAGTTTTAATCCATTTCAATTCGTGCCCTGGGGAGTTTGTTTCCGAAAGCCAGTCTACCCACCCTGTGCAGAGGCAGACCCGACGGTCTAATGGGTGCACTATTCCGGCGTATACGCAGCTTCTCCACGCCAGAAAAAGCGGACGTCTTCGAAGGCATACCTAGCAGAAAGGGGAAAAAGATGTTGGTCGTTTTACGTCACCCTCGATTCACGAAGCGTAGCTTATTTAGGGGCACTAGTTGGAGCTAGTGCCACTAAATAAGTTACGCTTCAGAGTAACGACACTTGGTCATATTGTGCCTTGAAATCATGGTTGCCAGTTATCTGAAGCTTTATCTGAAATCACAGGAAACGCTTTTCCGCCCTCCACAAATGTTTAAACAGTTCGCGACAGAGCAAAGCAATATTACGAGAGCTTCCAACACCGAATCTAATGCGGAGGAAGTCGCACTTTTGAGTCATGACGAACGGCAGTTGCGTCTGCTCTGCGTACGAACCAAAAATGGCGGCGCCCACAACAGTGTCGGGGAACAGAGTGCAGATACTCTAAGCGCAGCTTATTTAGTGGCTCTAATTGGAGCTTTTGGGACTGCCACGAGGTGACTCTGACATTTGAAAAAAAAGTCTCTAATCGTACAATGTCATAATTAGCTAAATATTAGATTTATTAAACAAATGAGATGTATTTATCGACCTTTATTCTTGTTGTTTCACGTTTACTCTAACTTTCAGTTTCGTATACACTGAAGCGCGTATTTATACGATTATTTATTTAGTTTTTCCGCGCTGATGCATTTACTTATTTATTTTCTGACCCTCGGGTCTCCAACCGGGATGTTTACCGCGTCTAAAAATAGACAACTAAAAATAAAAAAAGTGTTTCATTTTTCGCCCGATGACGTCATAGGGGTGTCACGCTGTCGCCGGCAGCGATCCTGGCGGCGTCACAGCAGCAGTGGTGGATGTAGCAGACGCCAGTAATTCTGCTAAAGGATCGCTCTCCAGCTTTTGCGGCGCTCCTGCATTTCCGTTCCCGAAAATGCATCAAACTAACTCCCCCGCGCGTTCTTTTTTTTTTTTTGCGTTTTTGTTATACCCTAGGGCGTATAGCTTATGACGCGTTCCTCGCTTTCTGATTGGTTTTCCGGCGTTCTTATCGACTAATGCCCCAACCTGATTGGCTGTGCTTAGCGATAATGAGATGCATGAATCTCACCACGCGCGCTGCCTGCCTTTTCTCTTTTTTTTTTTTTCGGCCGCCACTGATTGTCGCGACAAGTGGTGACTTTAGCGCACCACGTCACACTTCCCACCCGCCCCAAGTTTTTTTTCTTCTAAAGTTTGTTTGATTTAGTGTTTTTTTTTTTTTTTTTTTTGTCGACGACGCTCAGCAAGCTTTGTCGTTGAAACCATTTACGTTTATTTTTCCGAATTTGAACGATAGTAAAGAAAAAGTAATCTATTATTTAACTGATTATGATCTTTAGAGCGCAGCTCTTAGGCGCCCGTTTCCGGCTTGAGTGGCGTCGCCGTCACCGCGCGTTGCATTATGAACATTTACCATAATGACGTCACGTGTGACGTCACGAGGGCAAAATTTCCGCGCTAAATTTGGGGGAAAATTTTTTCCTGCTTAATTTAGGGGGAAAATTGTTCCGCTATATTTAGCGGGTAAATTTTACCCTCGTGACGTTACACGTGACGCACTCAAACCGCGAAAATGTTTCGGCTGAATTTGGCGGAAAAATGTTTTCGCTAAATTTATCGGAAAAATTTTCCGCAGAATTTAGCCAGAAAATTTTACCCTCTTGACGTCACATGCGACGTCATGTCAGACGTGACGTCACGTGTGACGTCAGGAGAGTAAAAGTTTTCCCGCTAAATTTGGCGGGAAATGTTTCCCACTAAATTTAGCGGGGAAATTTTCCAGCTAAATTTAGAAGAAAAATTTCCCCGCTAAATGTAGCGGAAAAATATCTCGCCAAATTTAGCGGGAAAGTTTTACCCTCGTGACGTCACACGTGACCCTCCCCCTCCGTACCCTGCCCTCCTCCTCAAGAGCTGCGCTCTAATTCGGCAGTAAGGCCCGTTCACACTCTCGCGACCTCTTAAACCTTGGTCCCTTAAAACCTCTTACAACAAGAGGACGCAGTGGCGCCATCTATCGGGTTGCAGTGTAAACTTGGCGGTCCGGCATATTTTATATTTCTCCCGCGCATTATCCTTTCTTTCTTGGCTCGAAAAACTTTTGTAAACGTTATAAACGAGCCTTTCTTATAGGTATTACGCACATTTGACCTCGGAAATCCCGCAAAACCTTCGCTCTCGTGAAATGCAGTTCCAGGGTCACCGCATAGATGGCGCCAGAATGCCAAAGTTTTAACAGATCTCGTCTCTCTCGGTCGTACTCGGTCGCACGAGTGTGAACGGGCCTTTACGGAGAATTTTAAACGTCTTTCATTTTTTTTTCTTCCTTAACCATATTTTTTTAGGATCTTTTTTGGATATTTTTTTTTTTTTTTTAGATTGGAAGAAAAGGCTCGGGACAACCAGGCATGGAGGTTGCAATCGCTGTGCGTAACGAATGGTCGACGTGATTTTTAGATGATCTTTTTTAACGAGTATTTTTTTTTTTAGTACTATATATCTAGTCTAGGGCAGATGTACGCTCCCGGCTTACGCAAAACCCCCCGGTCGATAAAAAGGAATCCGGTTATGCGCGTGTTCCCCGGACAACGTGGACGAGCGGACGTACATACGTAAATGGGCAAGGGGAAACCGATTGGGCGCTCGTTACACGGGGAATGGGAAACGACATGTTCGCTTCTTCTCATCTGGAACGGTGAAAGACGCTTTTTTTTCAGCCTTAGGTTACAGCTAGTTGTAACTATACTCCGTTTCACATCGAAGGGAAGCTAAAAAAAAAAGCACAAATCCGACAAAAAAAAACAAAAAAACGATATTTTTAAACGGGGAATGCAACGATGTTTGTACTTTTGCGCAAGTACCGCTTAGAACGATTCGCTGACGTTAACGACTTATGAAACACGCGTTCGTTTTTCACCGCACGTGATAAATGTCGCAAAAAAAAAAAAAAGAAGACGAGCAGCGTTGATTCTTTTAAGTCGCAGCACTCGGAACAAGCGGCCACGTGATCTGGAGTTGATTACATGTGTCGCCAATGTTGATCCGCGCTGGGGTTGGCAAAAGCACAGAATACGCACCGAGTTCCAGACATTGTTACGATTGGGCTATTGTCGTCATCATGCAGCGATTGGCCACGGGCCACTACCCGAATGCTTCTCGAGCTACTGATTAATTAGCACGAGCCCAAACCGGGAGTGCTCACGCAATGCTCGGATCCAATCTATGAGCCGCATTCAAATATCGTCACTTAGGTGGGGAAAGGGGGGGGGGGGGGAAGGATTGGGGGGGGGGGATGGGAGGGGGGGGGGGCAACACCTCGTATGGTGAATTCCGCTCGCAGATCTCGAGCGCTCCAAAAGCGCTCCATTTGGAGCGCGCATATTCCGCTCGCAGATCTGGCTCGAGCTGGTCATCTTCCCCTCGTAGATCTCTGGCAACGCCCGCTCCACGGAGCGCCTCAAACTCCGCCGAACTTGCTCTGCGGGATTTCACAGATCTCTCCGGAAATTGACAGAGCGGCCCACGTGACTTCCGTCTAAATCGGCAGTGCGCATGCGCGGCGAGGTTGTCGAGGTCGGCGGGCCGGACGGGTCGTCGAGTTGGATCTGTTCGGGTGCATCGGTTGTTTACGTGGGATTGTGACGGCTCGAACGCTTCTACCTCGCGTAGATCAGGGATGCAAAGCCGGGACTGTGGAGCGTGGTAAATCGTAAGCGCTGACATCTGTGATCGTGAGAGGAAGAACGACAGGAAAGCCGGACGCAGACGCAAGGTTAGGCCTCTTCATTCCGCAGCCAATGATTGTTTACCTTTTTACACGGCTTTCCGCCGGCATTTTCCCGTGCAATAAAGCAAGAAGAGATTAGGCAACGAGCGTGCAAGTGATGGTTTGTTACCTCTGTGTTTATTAAAGTCGTACCGGAAATCTGAACTCCACCGCTGGCAATCGCTGTCCGTGCCCCGCCGCTTCGTCGCGGCCGAAAGGTATGTGACGGTGCCGAACGCGGACGTCTTCGTTATTTGCGACATGAGCGCCGTGGTACGTATAATTTCGTCCGGCCTGTGTCGCGTGTTATTTCTGCGTCGGAAAGATCAGTCGGCTCAGGCGTTGGTGGGCTTGTCAAGTTCGAGCAGCGGCCATTTTGAACGGCGGAGGGGCGCTGGGGAAGCGATGGGGAGGGGTGTGGGGGAGGTCGCTCCAAAAAGGCGAGTTTATCTTCCCCTCGTCGATTCGGAGCGGGTCCCACGGAGCGGAATTTCGCCTCCCTCGCGGATTTTGGAAAGCGCTCCGGATCTACGAGTGGAATTCACCATTAGAGAAGAAGGCCATAGCGCTCCGAGTGGTTACGTCACAATGTCGAAGGAAGGAAGGCCATGGCGCAACTACGTGAGAAAAAATGCTATCTATGTGATAAAGATGTTTCTTGTCAAGCGGCGCGGTGGTGTTCGTGCGCGTTTATCCGACATTAATATACGTTTTAAAAGCGCAATCTTGTACAATTTATTATATATATAATATAAACGTAATATGCAGCGCGTTACCAAGGTTGAAAGTACCGAATTTGTATTTATAAGTATCCCCGTGACCGCGGGAATACGTGCAGGCCTGCAGCACCCCAGACTTTCCGAGCCTTTCGTCGCCGCTGCGCTCGTGTGTGGTACTTTTGAGACTTGTTTTCCGTCGTTTTTCTGTCATCACCGCAGTCTCGGGTAGTTTTCTTTTTTTTTTTTTTGTTAGCTTGATACTATACGCCATTTGCGTGGATTCGTGAAACCAGTCCTGCTACGGTTTGAGTGACATGTGTGACAACTAGCCATCGATGACCCTGGTCGATTATCGATAGATCATAGACCTCTCTCTCGACAGAGATATACTTCTTGGAGTTCGTGTTCAAATGTTTTCGTCACGGATATTGTGGGACGTATCGATACGATCGACAGGTGAGAAACAACTTATTTACGGGCTTTCTTGGTCATGTAGGACGTAAGTAAAGTGCTGCAACCGTGTTTTTTTTTAAATCGCGTGATAGGATGGAATTTTGTTCTTTTGTCGTTATCCGTGTGCATTTGCGTTGACATTTGTAAATATGCGTGGTAATCTAGTTTTCACTGGAAGGTGAAAAGCAAGGTTGTGTGATTATTGAAAGTGCGTTGTTTGTGGTTATGGGTTTATTTAGACTAATGTTATTTTTTAAACCGTCTGGTTTGGACACGCGTGTCAAAAAATAAATTTTACGCGAAAAAAAAAAATTTTTAGGGCAATATTGACTGCGCCAGACGCAATTTAGTCGGTAGTCACCTCCTTTCCACTTGTTTTCTCTCTCGGCATTTCGGGCGCGTGGAGGAGAGGTACTCCCCGCCTCTTCGTAGTGGATCGGCTTGGCTGCTTGGCTGGCTTGGCTGCGCGTCGTACGAGAGCCATTGCTACTTCCTGGCCTTGTTCCAAAATTTACTCGATCATACTCCAGGGTAAGGGTTTTGTACCCTTGGCGTTCTAAAACTATACCCGCGTCCAGCGTTTTTCAATCTGTGCTGTCACGTGATACGATCCGCCGGAGTAACTCGGATCCATTTTTGGGTAAGATTTGGAACACAGCCCCTGTGTCTGCCGGTCGCACGTCGTACCGCGTCGTACCGTGCACGTACCGTGGTCACCGTGGTCGTACACACAGTACATAGTCGTCGCGATGGACCCCGACCTGAAGCGTCGGTTGCTTCAACGCTGCAAGCAGCTGGGCCTTCGCCCGTACGAGGCAGTGATGTGATTGCTGCGCCAATTGCGCCAAACTGCGCCAAGGGGATAACCTTGCTACATCCTGCTACATTTTGCCAAAATATGGGTAATATGCGCCAAGCCTGCGCCAAAAGACCAATTTCGATCGTCTTTCAAAACCGAAACTAAACTGAGTACCGTAATTGAGCATGCGTGTGTTAGGGGCGCGAGCGGCCGCCCTGCACAAAGTACCCTGCATCAATAGTCCATCCGGTCTTGCATAGATTTCCCGCCGTCTTGCGTTTCGCGGTCTGGTCGTCTCGTGGGTCTCGTCTCGCGTCTTTTTAAAAACGTTTCAACAATAGACGCGGGTGTGTGCGGACGCTCCGGCGCTAGCGTGCCGGGTACCAGCCATGCCGTTATGCTGTGAAAGGAAGCCACGTTTTTGCGCGGTAGGAGTTACTTTGTGAGCTGAAGCACTCGCTCCTAAAAGCAACGGCCGTGGGAAACCTATATTTGGTCCCTGCCTACCAGTCACCGTGGTCGCGCGACGTCGGGTGTTGCCGTCCCCACGTCGCTGCCAATATAGCGCTTTCTAAACTGAAACGTAATGACCGCCGCATGTTCATCAACATTCTTGTTCTTGTTTCAATCATACGCTACTACGAAAATCCCTCTTTAACTCAAAGACTGCTGTGTCGAAGTATTGACTACCTAGGTTTCTCTCGATGGGCTTTCGTTCGAGAGGGACCCCGATACGTGAAAAATCTGCCGCGAAAGGACGTTGAAGAGAAGTGAGCTAAAGCAAAGAAGGCAATGTCTGCACGCTGAACCCGCCCAGCGCGCTTGTTTGTCTCGCGTTCAGTCGTTGCACAAAGCGCTCCAAGAACGCTTTGACCCTGGCTCGCGATGTCTTGCATCGTTCTGCTCAGGTTATTTTTTCTGTGTGTTTAGCTTGTACCTCTTCTGCCGGCCTGGCAAGCACGTGCCGCTGGACTGTTTTTGTCGTATGCTGGAGAGTTACATTTTGCATACACTTTTGGGAACCAGTTGGCGACAGAGCGGAGTGGTATGGTTTCGGTTCGGTTTCGATTGAACAGCCGTTGTCTCCGCTCGCGCGGCGAAGCACGTGCAACTGCAAGCCTGCCGTAGTTGCCCTCACGTGCATGTGAACATGATTGCACGACAGAGGCACCAGCCGGGGCGCTGACAATACATTTTTTTACGTTTGCATTTGCTTACTTTTGACGAAAATCTGGCACGTCGGGAACCAGTAAAACGGTGGCAAGCGATTTTTCGGAATTGCTCGGCAACGCCTACAGCACTTAACGCTTGTGGGACGTCTCAATGTCTCATTAGTGACATTGAAATTTGACATTCATTACTAGCCGAAGGCAAAGTGAGGCTTGCAGCAGCCTTGCAGAAAGTTTCGAAAAGCAAAAAGAAAAGCACCCGCTAGTCGTAACGCACCTTTGTCTTGTGTAAACGATTTCGCATTGCACTGCAGTAGTTACGCGTTTAATGATTTGGAGGCTGCTTCCATTTACTATATCGTATTGCTAGTAAACCTAATGATGCGATATTTACTACTGAGCTGGTCATTTTCAAATAAATTTTATATGTGCAGTTTTGTTCTTATTTATCTCTAGCGGGTACATATATATGTATCATTTAACTGAAGCATTGCTAAATGTGTCATGTCATTGGCATTTCAGTTACATGTGGAAAGACTCCCAGGTGGTCTAACTCGACCATAATTTCTTTATTGCGGCGAGCAAAGTGCCCTTCGTTTGTCCAGCACTTAAAACGATTATTTTTGTTTCTTTATTTTTCGAAGAATATCTGCTCCAAAAACCACTTTTGCTGCTCCGAAAGACTGTTTTGGCTGCTCCAAAAGCCACCTTTGCTGCTTCAAAACACAGTTCTGGCTGCTCCAAAAGCCACTTATGCTGCTCCAAAACACTGTTTTGGCTGCTCCAAAAGGTGCTCCAAAACGACTTAGGCCAATCACATCACTGACGAGGACACGCCTCGCCAGCCGGAAGGCCGCACGACCGTTCAAGCCGCTGGGAGGACAC
Organism: Ixodes persulcatus; assembly: GCA_013358835.2. Taxonomy (NCBI): domain Eukaryota; kingdom Metazoa; phylum Arthropoda; class Arachnida; order Ixodida; family Ixodidae; genus Ixodes; species Ixodes persulcatus. Next base: position 164,571 of record JABSTQ010011417.1, read on the forward strand.
GCAGTGGTAACTGATTCTTTTTTTTTTATCAAACGTTGAGTGCGGTGCCGCGTAACATCCCCCCCCCCCCCCCAAAAAAAAATAAAAAAAAAAAATTGGCACTGGCGCGCGCCAGCAAACAAACAAAAGATGGGGTAAACGGGACACACGAATCACGCAAAGAAGAGCAGAAAAACAAAAACCTGTCACCCCGCGCCACTTCCTAAGTACTTACGATGACTAACTAACACAAGCAACAAGCCCTCTTCAGGAGGTCTTCACATATAAACGCGATAAAACTATAAAACCATCCGAGGTTGACAGGAAAAAAAAAAATGGCAAAGCTTTTGTTTGTTGTAGTATCCGAACGGAAGTTACGATTTTGTAAAACGTTTGTAAACAATTGCGACGTTCATTCGATGGATTGTTTCTTAAACCTAAAAATATGTAATTCAAAAGGCGATTTCAACAGATCATGAAGATTTTATAACCAACATCTAAGCTGTCACTCATTCTATTGGCCAATGAGAAACTGATTTGAATGACCATCGTTACCAATGAGAAGCCGAGCTGAATGACATGGAATTTGCGCGCAAAACTTAAATAAATCTCTCGCCGTCAATATTGCTTTAAATTTTTTTTTTCGCGTAAAATTCATTTTTCGACACGCGTGTCCCAACCAGACTGTTCTAAAAAAACTTTTTTTTTTTTCTTTTCAGGGGCCCTTTAAGGTAATAGTATTATTATATAGAACATAAATTATCTTTTGTTCTAAGGCAGCTCGAGCCCATAGGGAGAAGTAAATTAGTTGACTAAGTAGTAAGTTTAGTACCTCTGCCACATGGAAAAGTTAATATATTTTCATTCAGTGATATGGGATTTAATCAGCTCGCGGTCTTGAGTGAAGCTGATTTGTCGACTCCATATCAGGTGTTGTTCGACCATCTTGACGAACGCCTCAGATTTTCCGCTCGCTCCAACCTGGCCCTCATCTTCCCCACCGCGGCGCCAATTCTCCTCGTCCTGATTAGCGTAAAATTTGGCTATCTCGAGTATAATGTCATTCGATCGAAATTACATTAATTTTGCCATGTGGACGGGGTATAATGCAAGAATTCATTGACTGCACGCAATAACATCGCTTACATGATCGTAAGCGATGTTACATGCGTGAAATATTTCGGACTTCTCAGTAGATTGCGCCAACAGCGGTCATCTGTCTTGTCTTGCCGTGTCCAATCACTGCGCGTGTCTTGCCATTTTGTCGAAGTATTCTGTATAAAATACTGCATTCCTACAACAATAATTGCGTGACTCAATGTTTTCGACTTAAAACAATCACATTTTACGCATACCTCGTGCCATTTCGTACCGATTATTTAGCGGTGTAATGTTTTGCCCCGTGTAATAAAGTGTTTTCTCGCCCCGTTGCTATGTGCAGCTTTCATTTTAGCTAATAAGACACGCGTATGTGACTAAAAGCGCGTTACGACGGTCGATCCACGCGCGTTGCCTTCGCTTCGACGCGCGCCCCCGATGGCCTTCCTTTGCGACGTCACGAGAAGAGTGCTACGGCCTTCTTCTCTAGGAGGTGTAGAATGGGGGATGGGGAAGATAGAGAGAGACGCTGCGACTCCCGAGCTATATGTCATCAACGCAGGAAGGAGGAAGAAGACGATTGCAGGCAAGTCCTCCATTTTTCCGTTCCTGCTGATATTATTATTTTTCTTGACATATTTCGGACTTCTCAGTAGATCGCGCCAACAGCGGTCATCTGACGCCTTCGGGCGGACTGCCAGTACCGCTTTTGGACTGCCGTCAAAGAAAATGTCGAACCCTGGCCTGAACAATTGCACCGCCTCCCCGAACATCTCTGACCGGTAAAACGACATGCAAAGCAATGAGGACGACGACCCCACCCCATTTACACTGGTATCTTCAGAAAAGGTCGAGCAACAGGAATCCCAATCATGCTCAAGGCTACCAATCCAATGGCATCCTTTTGGTTGGTAAACCCTAACAACCTGGCCCCAGAGATAGTCGCCGTAGCGCAAGAAAAGCTACTAGCCCACCATTTTACAAAAGATGGCAATCATACTCCAGAAGCGTCGGCAAAATAACAGGAGTGCCCCGAGAATACAAAGATGAGCAGCTGCTGGAGTACTTGAAAGACTCCGGAGTTACAGCAGTCCGTCGACAAGCATCGTACATTCGAAATGACGACGAAACTATAACAGTCAAGCCTCACGAGAGTGTGATCCTCACATTTCGACCTAACAAACCAATGCCAACAAAAGTGTTTCTCGGCTTTACGAGCCACCCCGTACAAGAGTACTTTGGAATTGCCATGCAATGCTTCCGTTGTCGGAAGCATGGCCACGTGGCTAAGTACTGTAAAGGCCCACAGAAATGCAAGATCTGCGCGGGCGCACACAGCCACAAGGACTGCTCACTGAGGCGTCAACCTTGCTGCGCAAATTGTGGTGGACCTCGCCCGGCATCATACGGCATATATGTCCCAGCAAGAAGGCAGCAACATTTGCACGCAATACAGAGAGGAAGTACGGCAAATCTCCAAAACGCAAACCAACAGCTGTAAACCCGGATTTCGTAAAGCCAACCGTGGAGCATAATCTGATGGTTAATGAGGAGAACTACCCGCATCTTCCAAACAACAGGAAACAAAACAACGGCCGCCATCAACAAGAATCTAGCCAATCAACAGAAATTCGACGGCCTACGCCTGCTCCTCGATTTTGAAGGCCACCAAAACTGAGGACTCCTGAATCGAATCAACACAAGACACCTACCCCATCCGGCAACTTGTAACAGAATCCTTTGCTTACAATGCTATTTGTGGCTCTAAAAGCTATCATTCGATCCCTACCGGGAGCAAGCGACCTTACCAAAGTTCAAGCTTTGCTCTCAATGGAAACAGTATTAAAATGTTCAGTGCTTCATGATGGGAGCATTATGGGTAAACCCAGCCAAACCAAACGACGTCCTAGGACACGACTCGCACAAGTCCTCCCTACCGTTATTCAATAGAACACCAACAGCCTTAAACCACGCCTACCAGAACTCCGCCAGCGCCTGAGAGAAACCAAAACGGATGTTCTTGCTTTTCAAGAGTCATATCTTCAGCGTGGTACACACAGGCTTTCACCATATGTCGAATATCACAGCAAAACACCCCATCCAGACGGAAGGTCACGGGCATCACTTTTCATGAAACGATACATCTCGCAAATGGAGGTCAACCTTGAAGACATTAACACTAATTGATGATCACGTTGCCGTTACTTTGCGCTTGTCTGGGCGGGACGTTACAATCATATCCAGTTATGTTCGCCCAGGTCAGCCTTGGGATGCTGAATCAATACGGCTAATTCGCGCACGCTGTCCGGGTCCCTTAGTATGGTGTGGAGATTTTAACGCTAATCACCCCGCTTGGGGTAGTGATGTGACGACATCACGAGGCACAGCACTGTTAGACGTTATGAGGGACCTCGACCTCAAATGCCTCAACTCAGGGACACCAACTTTTATCCGAGCACACCTAAGAAATGCCAGGACCTCACATTTGCTTCCCAAGACATCCAAATGGTATGGGACATAGAGCCGTACTCATGGGGTAGTGACCATCTTCCCATCCGACTGACGCCTCAAAGAAGTATCCCAATCAAGAAAAAAATGCATAAAGTGATCAACTGGGATCTATATCGTTCTTGTCTATCCAAGCTGATGTCCGTCCCACCGATACCTGACAACAGCACTCAATGCAGCCACCAAAACTATAACTCTCCCCGTAACGAAGCCAATTCCTGACCTCACTTATTTAAATCTTCGTGCAGCTGCCCGGCGAGCTCAAAGTGTTGCTAGAAGAACAGACAAGGCGGAAGACTGGACCGGCCGACGGAGTTTTCGAACACATGGGGCTCTATGGCACCAGAAACCGAAAACGGGCGAAAATGGGCTCCATTTTCCCATTAAAATTTTCAGAAAATCACTTATAACTTTTGATTAAGTTATCGGATCGGGCTGAAACTTTGGCATCTGCTTGTGACTTCCAGCTCTAGCTTTGGGCGGAGAATGAGCGTTCGGCGATGCCTAGTTTATTTTTGCGGCAAAAAAGACCGTGTAAATTTTCTTTTGTGACACCCTGTACTTACTCCCCTCCCTTACTCACCTCTGTCCCCCTTTCACCCCACTTCCCAGCAGGGTGATACAGCTGTCCCCTCTCCTGGGAGACTAACCTATCACCCTGCATCCCACCTCTTCTTTCGGATTATTTTATTAAAACAACATCACCACCACCCCATCAACGCAGCGAAGGAGTTTCTTGGTCAGTGCGTTGCGTGCGAGTGTCCTACTATTGTCAATAAGCTCGTGTAAAGTGAACACAAAACCATTCCAAGCGAATATCGTTACATTAATGTGAGCATTTTCAAAATTATGTGTCTTAAATTTTCATTCGATCGCCAATTAAAACCTTTACGTAGCCCCGCCCGTCACGGTGCCATGAATGAAAACGCTTGCGACCCGTTTTGGTCGTTTTCTGCACGTAGAACATGGCCGTCACGTGACGGGGTCATGTGACCAGCGTTAGTTAAATTTAGCGGGCGTAAGCCTGCTAAATGTAGCGGATGACGTCACTTCCCTGTCGTCACCCGCATAGCGCTTTTAACGTATACGTTAATATCGCCGGGAAACCCTATAAACGCAGATAAGCCCGTGGCTCGTGCATGCCCTCCATATAGACGTTTCCTGTTTCTTGTCGTTCTCAGTCACGTGTGTTGCGAATCTGGTATGCGGGACGAAAAAAATAATGAAACATTTCAACCTGGGACATGCGAGAAGATATAGGTGAGGCAAGACAAGAATGTACGTGACAATCACGCATTTTTCGTGAACATTTTCCAGCGGCGTGGAGAGGTCGAAACGATGGCCGTGTTCCAAAATTTACTCGACCTTACTCCAGGGTAAGGGTTTTGTACCCTTGGCGTTCTAAAACCTACCCGCGTCCAGCGTTTTTCAATCTGTGCTGTCACGTGATACGATCCGCCGGAGTAACTCGGATCCATTTGGGTAAGTTTTGGAACACAGCCGATGTTTTACCGCATACCGGAAGTGACGACATTCAAGATGGCCGCGTCTTGTGGAAGAGGTGTATGTGTTCAGGCTCGTTCACGCCAGAGCCGTGTATAGAGAGCGTTTGGTCAATGGGAGGTGCGGGCAGAGCCAGGGCGTGACTCGGAAAGAGGGCTTGGCATGCTCTCTTGACCAACCAGAAGCCGAAAAGAATCCCCTAGTGGTGGTAGCGACAAACAGTTCTGATCAAAGGTATATGTTCGTATATGGTTTCAATAAGTGCGTAAGAGTGAGCAGCAGTAGTAACTCTTTGTGGTTGAAAATAGGGTGCACGTGATGTTTCGATCATGATCTTGCAGAAAGATGTAAGAAACAAATGCGCCGCTCAACTCTGTTTTGCTCGGACAGAGTATGACCGCTCGGACGGCGGGTTCCCGGCCCTCGGCGCTTGGCCTAAGGATTATGTCGATCGTTCCGCTAGTCGCACTCTTCCACCATCATTTTGGATGAGCGTGATTGAAACATCACGTGTACCATATTTTCAGTCACCGAGAGTTACTCCGATGCACTTATCAGGTTTGTTTCTCGCGACCACCGCCAGGGTATTATTTCCGGCTTCTGGTTGGCCACATTTGAATTTCTGCAGACGCCCTGGAACACGCCCAGTCCGCTTTCAGCCAATGGCACCTCCTGATTTGTCTCCTATACTTCCCAACGAATGGCCAAACTGGTTCACGCAGTTGCGTCGACTGCGTTGCGCTGCGTCCCGTCGTGCAGCACAGCGCCTCACCATTGGCTAGTCGCGCCATAGCAACAGCTCGACGCAAGCAGTCTTGACGCTGTCAAACGCAATTGTGTCAACGGACTTTTCGGGTGGTACGGTACGTGTGACGGGCGGTAGGTTGTGCCACCTATATACCTATTGACGCGTTGCAAATTTCGACAGCCGTCTAGCGCGCGATGGTCTGCTTTCTGCAAAAAGTACGCGAGTGCTTTACCATCATCGAGATGACCTTCTTCGAAAAAAACAAACAAACAAACATTGGACGTTGATAATACAAAATGTATGGGGCATGTCTGCACTAATGGGCCACATTAGCGTAGGACTTAACGCGAACTTTCTCGTCTTGAGCGAGGAACGGCGTGCGCGTTAAACGGCCGCGCGAGCAGACGCCGCCGCCGGCCCTCGTCGTCTGCTCCTTCCCACGCTAAGCCTAAATACCGTACACCTGCTCTTGCCTTTACTTCTTTTTTTTCTTTTTCCTCTTTTTTTTTTTTTGTGTACGGTCGGCCATAATTAATACCGCAGTTCTTTAGGCGACCCTTTACTTCCATCTGGCGCGATCATAGGCACCGTTCGATAGGTTGAATACGTTATACACGTCTTTGCATAAATCGAATACCGCTTGTGCAGTCATTAAAATTCTTGTTGTGAACTTTTACGCGGGAGACGTCCGTTTTCTCTCAAAGGCAAGTTTAAGTTTAGTCAAGGCGTTTATAGGTCTGCATGTTACGTTTGAAAGCAATAAAATGTAGGATCATTTTTATTTCCGGCGCACGCCTGGAGGATTAGGCTTGGTGTAGTTATACTGGCAGCGGAAGGAAAGCAAGACGTGTCGAGGCCCGAGCGTCTAATTATCCTTCCGCAGCCAATCAGATTGCCGCAAATTACCCGATGAGGACGTCAGGGAACCAATCCCGAAGCAAGAAGCTCGAAAAATAAAGAACCACACCCTTTAAAGTGACATATCTGACGTTCCGCTGCTCCCAATTAGTTCGAGGGAACGCCGATGTTCGTTTAATAATTATTTTATCTTTCTTTCTTTTTTTTTGGGGGTAGGGTTTTAAAAGACGCGCCGTAATTAAGCTTCTTGCGAAACTTGGTTTCCTCGACACGAGGAATCAGTGTTGAAGGAATTCGATTTTCGCCCGTCCCGCCAAAACGTATACCGAGTTCGCGCGCGACTGTAACCCTTTCCGTGTCCCTTAAAATTCTAGGCGTGATGCGGGGTTGGGTAAAGTCCGTCTGAAAGGCACTCAAAGCCCAGAGAAAAGTTACTTGCGCTTCTTTTTTTTTTACTTGTTATCTTTTTGTCGGTGTCAGTCAGTGTCCTGCCTCCATGCGCGAGCTCTCTGCCTTTGATGGCGCTTTGTCGCACCCGCGCGTGTCAAACTTCTGGCGGCAAGCAACGAGCCAAACGAGCGCGCGGGCTGAAGCCGAGCATCTATAACTGCATTCTTCCTGTCACTGAACTGAGTTCTTAATCACGGACTGTATGGACCAGGCACGTAGCCAGGGGGGGGGGGGGGGCATAATCTTCCATTTTGCAAGGACCCCCTCCCCATCATACCGCATTTTGTCATGCCCCCCCCCCCCCCCCCCCCCCCGAAACAAAATCCTGGCTACGTGCCTGGTATGGATCAACAGACTGTTCACAAACAAGCCCGCTTTTGCCCGCACACGTGCCTGGTATGGACCAACAGACTGTTCACAAACAAGCCCGCTTTTGCCCGCACCGCGGGTGTGGGCAGCTGCCCGTGCGCAGTGTCGACAGCAGCGCCACCCTAAAGGCGTGACCTCAAAGAATTGAGTTGGTCTATATAGGAGGTGGAATGTATAGGAGGTATTCACTGGCCGCCATATTTGAGGTCACTGTTTAGAGCGCATGCTCAGAACGAGCTCGCATTAATAGGCTGCCAAGACCGGCAATCTTGATGGTGCGGAATGCACGTGGCGAAAGAACTGTGGAAGCTCGCCGTCTGCACGCGCTCCGCAGCCGAGCACACAGCTATGGCCGCCAGTGAATACTTTCTATTAGCCCCGTGCGCGACCGAAAGCGTCGCTGTGGTCGGCCTTCCACGATTGGCCGAACGCTGACTATGACGTCGAAAAGGGGATTTTCATCGACGGAAATAAGAGGAATGAAAGAACTTTAATTTTGACGGTGTTGGCCGTGTTCCTTTGAGAGCGCAATGATTTCAAGCTTCCACCATGCTAATAACAAACACCATCGAACTTGTTGTTTGCAAGGTAATGACGTCACAAAGGGGAACCACAGGAGGGCGCCACCAAAACTTCTCGCCGCTAATAGGAAGTATTCACTGGCGGCCATAGCTGTGTGCACGACTGCTGAGCGCGTGCTGATGGCGAGCTTCCACAGTTCTTTTGTAACGTGCATTTCGCACCCTCAAGATTGCCGGTCTTAGCAGCCTATTAATGAGGGCTCGTTCAGAGCATGCGCTCTAGACATCACCCACAAATATGGCGCCCAGTGAATACTCCTTATAGGGAGTATTCACTGGCGGCCATATCCGTGTGCGTGGTTGCTGAGCGCGTGCTGACGGCGAGCTTCCACAGTTCTTTTGCAACGCGCATTCCGCACCACCAAGACTGCCGGTCTTAGCAGCCTATTAACTTGAGCTCGTTCCGAGCATGCGCTATACACATCGCCCTCAAATATGGCGTCCAGTGAATACTCCCTATAGTACCTCGAGTAAACCGCACCATGGCACCATGTGCTGCTCTCGAGCCAAAGGTGGCACGCGCTCACTTGTTGGACGCCATTTTTCGTGGTATATATGTAATTTTGGTGAACTCCCGCCTAGCATTTTATTGCGGTGTCAAGAAAGGGAAATCTCGTTTTATTTCTTGCCGACGAGTTTTTGTTTTACCCGAGTAAACGCCACAGGCGCCCCACGATGCCATTTCCTTGGTTTGGCGAATAAATTAGGCCTATTGGGGCGCGGACGTCGTCTGCTTATAAACATTTTTTTTTTTTTTTAATTTTTGGTAACGTCCCGTTTGCAAGTTTGAGCATTATATCGTACCACCGCTCCGTGTGACATTCGCGCTGAGTTTCAACTTCCCACGCTGCACATAGTTTGTTTATGCGGGGAGCGGGGTTTCATTTACTCTGTCGAACCATGTATACCTTCCCTCTGGGATTCAACTCGCCTTTAGGAGTCTCGGGTGGATCGCTATAAGGCCGCTCTCACACTGCTAACATACATCATACCAGACTGTTGTACACGTTAGTTGAAAGAAAAAAAAAAGTAACCGATTACAATTATTCTCGCTTAAAAAAGTTTTAAATTATATTACTCGAATACTCGAGATGTATGAAGTAATCGACCGTTACTTGAAAAGTAACCGTTACTATTTCCGATTACTTTCAGATTTTCATAACGACCGATTTTTCTGTCGGTTTGAAAAGAGGGTCTTTCGTCTGCGGAGCGCCAGTTCGTCTGCTTCTTTTGCAGGGGCAACCCCTGCAAAAGAAGCAGACCAATCAGAGCTCGGCGTCAGAAAGATGCCGAGCTCTGATTGGTTCTGATTGAAGGGATAGTGGGTGGACCTCGAAGCAAGCTACCCTAAAGTCTACCCACTATCGTCCAATCGGAGCCAATCAGAGCTCGGCGTTCTGACGTCACCACAACCCCTGCAAAAGAGGCAGACAAACTTGCGCTCCGCATACTGTCCGTTTATTCGATCAGAGTCGCCGAATTACAAACTGCCCATCTTTTCCGGCCATCAATTTTGGTAAACCATTCTTCTGTTGCAGACTTGGTTCTAGGTTTCCTTTGGTAGGATATTGGTACAAACAAAGGGGGCGCCATTAGGAAGGGGATGGAAAGGTTTTAGTAAGGGCGGTTACGAGTAATCCTATAGCACTTGCATCCATCTTCGAAGCACACACACATATGCGTGAAGCAAACGTACGCTTCGAATGTACGCGAGGCGTGTCCGCAGGTGATTTCTGTCATCTTGCCTTCAGCCGCGTGTGTTTTGTACGACGCGTGAGCACTGGGACTCGCGGCTCAATGGGTCATGTGCCCCACAAACCAAGTGAAGACCGCACGACTTCAGAGAGGCCAGCTGAACTTAAACTGTTTCCCTGCCTGCTTTCTTTTTCTTTTTTTTTTGTTATTGTTGTTGTTAGGCGACATTTTGAGCATCTTTAACCATCCGAATTTGACGCGATGCCGTGTATGGTATACATCGAAATAGGAAACAGTCCGGATTTTGTTTTTGTTTTCTTGGCGAGGCTGTGGCGACAGCCAGCGCGACTTCCTTTTTCTTCGCTTGCGTATTACGGCGCCGCGGTGATAACGACCGCGTCAAGATTAGCCAGCCGGCCGGTTCTCCGAGCGAGATTTTAGGTGTTTTATTATTATTTTTCTTCCCATCTCGGCTCCTTTTAGGGTCACCTGCCGTACCGTCTCTACTTGTGTGTGTTGACTATTTCGCGACCCTTTCTATCGGCCGCGAGGAATCCGAGGAGACCTGCTGCGAGCTTACTTGGTACGCAGTTGTTGTCTGTGGTCGTTAAATTCGTTGTCGAATGAGCCAAAAAAGAAAACCACGTTGGGTGGCGTTGCCCCGCGACCCCTTCATTGGGATCAACGAACGCCCTGGCAGCGTAATCTATAGTTGTGGTGCTGGTAGAGATGGCCAAACTGCGGAGCTAAAAAATCGACGGCAAGAAAAAAATAAATAAATAAAACCATACGTGACAACTAGGAGTCGTCGAGGAACGTTAGGGAGCCTTCGTTTGAGAGTGGAAGCAACTGAAACCACGGAGAGCAGTCGCAATTTAATGGCGGACGCTTCCTGGGCAGATTGGTCGCAACTGCGCGTGCGTGCCGCGTTTTCAAGTAACGTGTTGTCACGTGACTCTATTGCCTACGCGGTGTGCTCTAGACAAAGTATGAGCGGTCTCTCCAGGCCGCGGCAAAAGTGCAAAGCGGCAAGGAAGGAATGCGGACAGGATAAGTTCGTCTGCTTGTTTTGCAGGGGTTGTGGTCCCGTCAGAAAGACGCCGAGCTCTGATTGGCTCTGATTGAAGGATAGTGGGTAGACCTCGAAGCAAGCTGCCTCGAGGTCTACCCTTCCAATCGGGCTTATCCTTCCAATCGGAGCCAATCAGAACTCGACGTCTTTCTGACGTCACCACAACCCCTACAAAAGAAGCAAACGAATTTGCGTTCCGCATAGTCTTCAACGAGCTAAAAGAGTGGTCTATATAGTTTTGCGAATCGGCTCTTGGCAGTGACTTTTCCTTTTCGTTTCGAAGTGCACGAGGCGGTGGTACATGTATATGGGCTCGTAAAAGGAGGCGGCAAGATCGTGTCGAGGGATCAAACCTTAGACGTGTCACTCCGCCTGTTTCTCCCTGTACGCACACTTTTCTTGTTTTCTTTTGGCGTTCTATTTGGCTTGTATACTAGGGCACCAAGCTGGCGAACAAAGTGTGCAAAAGGAAAGGTCAGTGCTCCAATTCGTTCGAAAGAGTTCCGTCTTCTTTTTCCTTTTTTTAAAAAAGAGTTTTGTTGGCCCGACTAGTTGGTGAACCTTGGAACTTTTGACAAAATTCGACGAACTTCGACTTTTTTTTTAGCAGCGTTGCCCGATCTCCGCATAAACTTTTCTTATTTTTAGAAAAAAAAAATGATGTGTGCAGTAGTTCGTCTTATATATTTCACAGAATATGAAAGCGGACACAAATCAGAGTTGTTATAATGTACACATCGCGACACTGTTAGCGCGAACACGAAATGGGCGCATTTTCGCATTTTACTTGTAAATAGTATTAGCGAGCACGAAATTTTATGGCTTACATTATAGAACTAAATGAGCTCTTTCCATAGCAATAATAACATGGATGACATCCCTTTGTTTCAAAGAGAAAAAATGAAAAAACCGGCGATCGCTTGTTCGCGCTAACAGTGTCGCGCTCTGTACGCTAGAGGGTTAACTGACACGTGATAGTGTTTGTGCGCGCTCCTGTGCATTCCTATGAGAAAACGCGCGTGCATTTTTTCTCTTCGCCGGCGCCTGAACATAACGTGGATCGGTTTTGTTATTGGATCGTACCGAATATTATGTACCTTTATTATCATTGTAAAAGCGTAATTGCTTTAAGTTCTCTATTTTTCCTTCAACATTGAACGATGCTAAATTTCGCTGTATTTAAGGCCTTAACCTCTGTTCCATAGCAGGTGTGTAAAAATGGGATTGATGAATGGGATGCGATTGATGAGATAGATTGGTTGGATTGGATTAATGGGATTGGATTGATGGGATTGGATGGATGGATGAATGTATTTCGGCTCAGGAGAGCTGCGACGCCGCCGAAAGGCAAGTAGCCCATAGCGTGAAGGCCCGCGGCGCCGCGTTTAACGATAATGAGTTAATTAAGCGCGAAACACATGTACGACGAAACCGTCCGATCCGACGTCCGATGAGGCAATACGACGGTCGGAGGCGAGGGTTTTCAACGCTCTCCGGTGCTACGAAAACCCTCTCCCCCAAAGGTCATTCCGGCAGTTCGCACGTCGGATCGGACGGTTTCGTCGTACATGTGCTCCGCGCATTAAGATCTAAGACGCACCTACACATGAAGGGAGAAATTAGTAACATTCCGGCGAAAAGCCGGACTATTTTTTTTTTTTTTTTTTGCTACGGTTTTAGAGGTGACTACGCCTATATAGTTCTTTCACGATTTAGCATTTACTGTTGTAAAACAAAATTAGAATTACTTCCAGTCAGACTCAACTAATTGCGATGGCAAACTATCAGAAAAAAAAAAAAAAGTAATTAGCTGCAGTAATCTAGTTGCTGTAATATTCTGGTCAGGTATACGCGCCGGCTCAACGTTCCCCTCCCGCGTTGGCTCGTTCGCTGGCTCGCTGCCGGCTACATTGTATCAAGGCTCCAAGCCTCAAGGGCGCTCGCCCGGTGAGGAAAGGAACCTTGTTCGACATTGTGCTACACTCGGAGGGGGAAAACGAAAATGAGAGGGTGCGTTGTGTGGGTTGTTTTTTTGCTGCGGCGTTCGCTCGTTCCCTCTCTTCCTGGCTCGCTCGTTCGGTTCTTCTTCTTCTGCCGCCGCCATGGACCGTTGGTTTTGATGGCCGCCTGCTCTAATAGACGTCTGCTTTGTTTGCAAAACAGCGATTTGCGGATGCTGCTTTCTTGGGCGCGGTTTCTGAGGCAGATTTAAGGAATAAATTAGGGATATTTATTTTCTTTTTTTTTTACTATGTTATCTTTGAGGCGATGATTTGCTGCGGCGTAAATGCCAATTTGATGTTTTGCGCCATATGAATGAGGGTTGTTTTCGACTTTTTTTTTTTTTTTTGACTACATACGCCATTCAGAGGTTTTGGACTCAGAAAGCGTCATGTTGTAAAATTCATAGTAAATATGAGTACGCATTTTTTTTTTTTTTTTTTGTGGATGAATTGCAAGAACTAGATGGCCCGTTGACTCTTTGAAGCGACCGCATAGAGCGGTTTCTTCGTTCCATGCGTCAATGCGATGCGAATGTAGACGACTTCAGATCTTTTCTATTTGTAGACGACGATAGCCCGGCTTCGGGCTCATCCTTTTGAGAGTGGGATTCATCACTCACACGCGGCTTCCGTTCAGTATGCTACCTAATACGTTTTCGAAAGCGATTCAGAATATACGGTTCCTTATTTGCTGTCGGCATTCTCTCATAAGCATAGGACATCGTACCTCGATTGGATTTGACTTCGGTTTTCCTCGTTTTGTACTTTGGCTACCAGGTGGATTATAAAATGTAATTTGCCAGCGTTCGTGAGTGAGTGAAAAGACGTTTATTGACACTGGAGAATGGAGGAGCGTTCGTTGTTTCTTTTAGATTGTGTGTTCTTGTGTGTGTGTGTCTGTCTGTCTGTCTGTGTGTGTGTGTGTGTGTGTGTGTGTGTGTGTGTGTGTGTGTGTGTGTGTGTGTGTGTGTGTGTGTGTGTGTGTGTGTGTGTGTGTGTGTCGGGGAAAAAGTGGGGGAGCGTGCCTTCTTCGTTCTGCAACTTTTAGAATAGGGGGCTAAGGAATCGTGAAATCACCACCGCTTCTCCATTTTCTGGAAAAGAAACATCATTCCATTTATTTCATTTATTTCACCTTAATATTACGCTAAGGGCATATCATTAAAAAAACGATTGTGCCAAAAGATGTCCAAATAATGGCACTGTAAAGATGTGGATGTTATTAGAAGATGAAGAAGGAAGGAGAGGCAGACGACGTGAACAAGGGCACGCGAGAGACACGCCTTAAACCAGGACCGGGCTGCGAAGCCGTAGCCAACAACCAACACCGACTCTTTAGAGACTGGAGTCACCGGCGTGCCAACCCTTCGATCGGTTCGAGACCGAAAGGCAAGCAAGAACGCCCGCACCCCGATGCTCCGCCATGACGGCCAGGTTGGACGTTTACATGTGCTACGTTAGGGAAAGCGAAAGAGAGCTGGCGAAAAATTGGGCCAGCTAGGAGCGGGGATTGAACCCGCAACCTTCGCCTGTCCGGGGCGACGCCCCGGACAGGCGAAGGTTAGGCCATCCCGGCCACTGGTTTCGGCGGACTCAATTTTTGACCAGCTCTCATTTGCAAGCTGAGATGACGTGCTACGTCACTGCCGCAATTCAGAACTAGCGCGGGCCTTAAATCAGCAACGGCTGTCGTCTACCCAGTTAAGCGAATTCGAAACTAACAGTGCACAGAGAGCTGGTCAAAAATTGAGTCCTCCGAAACCAGTGGCCGGGTAGACGATATATATATATATATATATATATATATATATATATATATATATATATATATATATATATATATATATATATATATATCGTCTACCCGGCCACTGGTTTCGGAGGACTCAATTTTTGACCAGCTCTCTGTGTACTGTTAGTTTCGAATTCGCTTAACTGGGTAGACGACAGCCGTTGCTGATTTAAGGCCCGCGCTAGTTCTGAATTGCGGCAGTGACGTAGCACGTCATCTCAGCTTGCAAATGAGAGCTTTTCGCTTCATCGTTTAATTTGACACGAGCAAACGCTTTACATTGGGCCTCTCACTGGCTTCACATGACACCAGGTATAGTTGGCTTATGTCCAACCACATGTCCCAAAACCTGGTTTTGTGATAATAATATTATATTTAATTACTTCAATACTATTTACTACTTTTTTTATCGGGATATATTAAACTTTTAGGCGAGAATTTAGTTGACTAGGTTCCCGCTAAACGGTAAGCATTTTTCCAATTACTTCTTCTTCTTTGCGGCCGTTTTTTCTTTAATTCAAAGAAAAGGAAAACGAAGTGTTCTTGTTTCGACTGACGAAGAGCCTACCAGGCCCGAAACGTTTCCTCCATTCAATTTCTTGGCGACTTTCTCCTCGTTTTGGAAGAACATCTCCATAAGGGCAAAATATTTTTCGAATATATATATATATATATATATATATATATATATATATATATATATATATATATATATATAATATTAGTGGTTTTATGGAAGAAGAAAAAAAAAGTCATCCAGGTTCACGATGGAAGACTGTCCTAGTCGCTGATGGCTTGCGGAAGGAATGATCGATTAAAGGCGTTAGTAGAACCAGAAATGCGTTTGATGGTGCAGGCATTGTTAAAGATGTTCGGTTGAGGGGTGACAACGATGCGTTTATGAGGACGGGCATTCGGTGGTATATTTTATGAAGACGATACCTTCCCGCGAGGCTGCAGAGAGGACATACGGTTAGTTGGCTTTTTAGCGTCGAAACACTGAAAGAAATATCGCCAGTGGATAAGATGAAGCGAGCAGCTCTGTTCTGAACTGCTTCTAGGCTATCGATGAGGTACAGTTGATGGGGGTTTCAGATGGTTGCAGCATATTCTAATTTTGGTCCTACGTACGTGTCGTATGCCAGCATACGAAGCGCTTAAAGGGGCCCTGCAATCATATTTAACCGTCTACCTTTTTTGCAGTTCCCACGTCTCTTTGGGTTCGGGCAAGCCAGCGGGCACGAAGAGAGTAACTAAACATCAGTGCGTCATATTTTAACCGGACGACGCGGAAACCTCCTCCACCTACGCTGGCGACCCGCCGTGCCGAAAGCGCGCGATATGTGACGTCTTTGGTCCTGGGCTTACTACTGGTCAGAGCCGCTAAAAGCTTATTTTTAGTCGAAAAACAAAATATAAGTGGCGCGAATCGTTTCAATTATTTATAAAAGTAGTTTTTGTTCCATATTTTAGATCGGAAAAGAAACAAATGCAGTTTAGAAAGTACGGAAACAAGAAATGACCCGTCGACATACCCGCCACCAAGCGGTGGAAAAGGCGGCGCAAACTAGAAAGGTGCGGTGGGATCAGGCAGCGACGAGCGGCGAGCCTAAAAAGGTCCCGGATGTACGCGGCGGCGCTGCGGTCGTATGGACTGGAGAGGGAGAGTCCGAGCGTTCCGAAGGCCTTCGGCGAGCAGCTTTGGCTTGCGGTTTGGCCGTTTGGCGATATGGCAGCGCGAAGTGGCTCCCGTTCTGAACTGATCTTTTTCCCGTGTTTGCCTTCGTTTGTGGCCAATGAAGTATCATGCCGAATTAGTGTTTAATCGCGCAGCAAATATGCAATGCGAGTTGCCCTGGCTGCCCGCTTCATACAGCCTATCCAACACATGCTTTAGTGGCGCCCTCTCGAGCCGTCGACACGGAGTGTGGCAGCCGTGAGCGCTCGCTGAGCTCCCTACCCCTCGTCTAGTTCACGGCCACTCAAGCAACCAAGGACGTCATGAAAGAGGTTATTTTTTGCTTGTTTTTGTAACTTTAATTTGCCTATAACTTTTAAAATAAAGCGAAATTCGAGAAAAGAAAAGTTTCATTAAGTTACTACCTTCAGTGCGCTGAAGTTCGGTGCAAATTGAAAACTATTAAAAACGTCCCAGGGGCCCCTTTAAGTTACGTCTGACTCATCCTAGAGCTCCGGGTGAGTCTGCAGCGATGGCTTCGATCTGTTTATTACGCGTTATATAAATATTATTCAGGACTCGATTTTGATCTATTTTGGAATCAGACCCGACGTGGAGAGAAAACCTTGCGCGCGCGGGCGGCTGACTTTCAGTAAGATTCCTCGGATTATTCACCGCAAAATATTCATATGAAGCACTCAAGTTGCTTCCCAGCAAGAATCAAATATTCATTTTCCCCTCCGCGTAAAAAAAAAAAAAGGAAAATGTTTGGCGGATGCTGCGTGCGTGCGTGCGTGCGTGCGTGCGTGCGTGCGTGCGTGCGTGCGTGTGTGTGTGTGTGTGTGTGTGTGTGTGTGTGTGTGTGTGTGTGTGTGTGTGTGTGTGTGTGTGTGTGTGTGTGTGTGTTAGTACACTACGTAAAGACGGAACAGAAACCCCTGTAGTTTCTGCTATTGAAATTTGTAACTGAAAATGTGCAAGTTGTTGTCGTCGGTGTCCGGTTTGAGCCGTGTGGCGGCGCTGTTGATTGATATCCCGAAGGAAAATTGAATATCGATCGGAACTTCAAAGCAAAACAACGAAAGCGAAAAAAAGATAAAGAAAAACAATAAAGAAAAAAAAAAAAGGAGAACCGGGTCGACAGAATGATTTAGATTGATAAGTAAATCTGAGTTTGATTAAGTTCGCTCGGGTGTGTATATACGTTGTGTATGGACCTTCCTCTAATTGCGTTCTGGGCGCTGCAATCTATGCCACGGAGCCATAGAGTGCCCGGTCGCAGATTTGGAGCGCGAGGATCTGGTAGCGAAGTGCATTTCTCGGGGAGTTTGGTATTCAGCGCACAGCTTTTGCAGCGGCGAGGACCTGAAACATAGTTTTCATTCCCGACGAGAAAAGAACCGGTAGTGCGGGGAACGCGAGGAGCACGAGTGGACATTCCATCGCTCGGGACATGTGTGTTTCGGCGTCTCGCCGCAGCGGGGCGCCCGTATGCATGACTCTTGTCTGCCGCTCTACCTTTCACTTTCGTCGGCCGCGTCACGTGACGATCTGCCAGGATTTGTCAGTATGGAGGAGGCTATGGTGGAACGTACAGTCTTTTCCAAGAGTTTAGAGCCCACCGCGCACGTGGCCGGAGGGCGCTCTCTCCCGTGCAGCGGCGCTCTTGTCGTCGGCGCTCGCTGGCTGCGAGATTTTTTAGAGCGAACGGGAACTTCGCTCTCGGCGTCGAGGCTCGCCTTGATTACAATGTGGACCAAAATAGCGAGAGAGAAGTTCGCCCTCGCTTTTAAAAATCTCGCAGCCAGCGAGCACCGACCATAAAAGCGCCGCTGCACAAGAGCGAGCCCGCTCTCGTGCAGCCCCCCCCCCCCCCTCCTCCTCCTCCGTTACAAGGAGGTAGCCATTAAATCCAATCAAATCTAGGAATTTACTATCGAGACGTTTATTGAACAGCCCGCGGCAGGTCACCTCAGCTCTTTCACCGACTCGCTTGAACCTTTAAGGCCTGTTCACACATGCAGCGGAGCGCTACAAACATAGCGTTAACCTCGCGCTAAGCGCGTGCTGACCGGAGCGTTCACCAGCTTTGTATCGCACCGCCAAAACTGTTGCTCGTGGCAGGCGATAAGTAGCTGACGGCACGTGAGGAGCGTTACATCAGCGCTTCGCTTCATGTGAGAACCGGCCTTTACCGAACCTTCAAGCAGCTACAGTGTTGAGCAGCGGTGCTTGCGATGTTGAAGACCGCGTCGTTCTCCTCTTTTACATATCATCTCATAATCACCGTCACTTTCATATTGTATATTGTAGCGTCACATAAGCACCATCACTGGGGGATCGGTGGCCGACAATAAAGAAAAAAAAAAAATCGGTGGCCGAGTGGACTAGCGCACACCAGCTCGGAGCACGTGGAGCGAAAGCCCGCGCTGCAGAACCCAGGGATCCTGGTTCAATCCCCGCCCCTGCTCGTTTTGATCTGGATGAGCATCGTACCGGCGTGCGGTCATGTATCACTACTGCGTGGTGCACGTTAAAGACCCCAGGTTAGCGGTTGTACCGCAGACGCCCACTGAGGCAGACTTAACATCCGGCTGTATAAACATACACACAACAATTTGCACCATCACTAGGCGCGGCACCGCGGGCCTCCATGGTACGGGCTGTTGCCTTTTTTCGGTTGCCACGGGTCTCCTGAGCCAATAAAGATTATTATTATTATTATTATTATTATTATTATTAAAAGACAATCGTACTTTTGTTTATTTTGGTTTCTAGGCTAGGTGGCGCAAGCTACCGCCTTTACCAAGGGTGCAGCCGTTAGCATCCGTCCATCGCTCCATCGATGGCTCATGTGCCGTTACTTTGATACGTAGCTTACTTTGTGGCGCTAACTTGTTTTTGTGTCCTTTTTCTGCTGTTTTGCGTAGTCTGGTATGTACGTTTGCGTTGTTTTTAAGGTCATGCTTCGTCGCGTTGCGTTTTTTTTTTAATTGAATGACCGTATGGCACGAGTTAAAGTGCGGTCGCAGACGGGAATGAAATTTAATCAGGCACGCCCAGGGAATAAAGAATGTCTGAACAGTTGACGGTAATTATAATGACGTCCGATAATTGCGGGCGAGAATCTTCCGGGCTTATGGGCGCACGCCCCGATTTCGCGACGAACGTCAGGTTTTCCCGCTCGCGTCGTGGGCGTCTGATGTTCGACGAGATCGCGCGTTTGCACCATCAGAGAGAGAGCTGTGCAAACGTACCCCGCTCTTCTGTGTTCGCATCTGTGTTGTACACACGTTCCTCCCAATCAGGAACGAAAGCCAATTCCTCGTTCCTTCTCAATCTCTGAACGAGTTCCAGTGGATCGACAGGAACGCGTTCCTTGCAGACCACTGCAGGAGATGCGTTGACTGTAGACCTGTTTTGGGTGCAACAAAGTTAAAAGAAAATAAGCGAAAGATAAAACCGAGAGAGTGAGAGAGATTATAGAGGCGTTTTATGTCAAAAACAGATGACAAATGCGCTATTGCGTCTTCTCGTTATTTACTTAAAAATGAAGTGACTTTTCTGGCTGGCTGCTTGGCGAGCGTGGTGATTGGTTGTGGTGCAACCAATCACCACCCTTACAATGCAACCAATCACCAAGGATGGTGATTGGTTGCGATGAGTGTGCATATGTGACGATGGTTTCTAATAAAATCAGTTGAGAGTGAGCGCCTGTCCTGCCGTCTTTCTGTGTTTATTGTCCTCGTTTTTTTCGCGCTTTTAACCTTTTAATGTAATTTTAAAAAAAAACGCATTTTTTTTGTCGTAGTCACGTGGGCATAAAGTACGTGGCTACGATAAACCAGTTGGAAACACACATATCGAGGCACACCAAAGGCTGGTTCGCACACTCGCGCCTTTCTGTGGCCGAGTACATTGGTGAGCGCTTATAGACCTTTTCCGCTTACTCTCGTTCCCCGACCGCCAAGTAGGCATATCCGGTATGGGCGGCAAAAAAATATCAAAACGTTTCAACCTGCAAATAGTAAAAAAAAAAAAGAGAGGAGGCAAAACAAGAATGTGTGGCGGTTACGTTTACCCCCTAAATGCCTTCTATTAGCGTGGCGACGGCAAAACAATGTTTTCGCCCATACTGGAAGTGACGACAATTCAAGATGGCGGCGCCCTTGCGAAAAAGGTCTATACCACACTGGCGCCATCTACCGGTTAGGATCGGAACACTTCCGGTCTGCGTACTCTAGCTAGACGGAAGGTTGGGCAGTGTTTGCGAGAGCAATTTACGCGCTGTCCGAGAGAAGCGAGTCGCTTTGCGACATTGTCGGGATTATTCCGAGCCCACAATGAAAAAATAATGCGTAAAAAAAAAAAACGCAGAGCGGAAGTGGTGTTAGTGCATGTTCTCGCCGCAAGCGGTTGCAACAACGCAAGGCCTGCGCATGTGACACGTGTTCATTGAGGAGTGTAAATGTGGGGTCCGCGACGTCACATCTGCCCACGAATGAGTGTAAATAATTTATTGTGCGTGTCACACACACAAACACCATAAACTGGCTACGGTACTTTCGCCAGGGTGGCCAAATAAAACGAGATGCGGTGCTTTTTCTCGGTGACGTTTTGGTCCAGAAACACACGCCGATCCATCTCACGTCCGGTTTTCGAGATACCTTTTCCGATTTTCCGCCGAGAAAAGCTTAGAAGATGCGCTGCTCATTCTTGCTCATTGAAACACACGAGAAACTGGTCGTCCGGAAGTTATCTCGGCCACAGGAAGTTCCGCCATTACTTGTTTATGTTTACCTTTCGCCTTTATTTGCGATTCCTTTTTTTTTTTTTTTGGGGGGGGGGGGGGGGGCATTGGTAGGACGAGGGATAAAAAGCATCGAAAACCGGTGCAACGGCACGATTACCAATGTGTTCTGGCGGGCGGAAGCATGTCGGGCTGCTCTTTACTTGTAGTTCTAAGACGAACTCTCCAGGGGGCGCTCATTACTCGAAAGAATTAAGGTCCCATACTTATCCATTGATGGAAACTTCATCTCTCGAGAGATGGAAGTTCCATCAATAAGTCGGTTATTGTTTGCTTACCAATGGAAGTCCGAAACAACAGAGTTTGCTGGTTTTATTTATTTATGTATGAATTTATTTATTTTTATTTTTATTTTTATTTTTTTTTTTTGGGGGGGGGGGGATCTCAGAATTTGCGTAATGGCGCATTAATTCTTCTCGTTATTGTTGCCATCCTTTCTTTTGTTTCTCGAGTAAATTAGAGGGTTTGGGTTGGATGGCGCGGAAGAACTCAGAAATGTAAACGAGTTCAAACCTGTTTGTCCAGTTCGAACGAACCGTAATCCGTGATCCGCTTTGCTCGTGGAACCAATTATTAATGGCTGCCTCGCACCACCAGGGTAGCGCCGCCATCGCGGGTCGACAGCGGCGCCGCCGCTGCCTTTTTCCGTCGCCATCAAGCCGAGGCGTTGTTCGGCGCGGATTCGATCCAAGTCGCATCTAGGAAGTCGCGGCGGTCAGAACTGTACGTTTGCGTAGAGGTGGTTTCTTAGGACGATAAACGGATAAGAGCCTCCCCCTTCCCCACCTTCCCGCTTACCGTCGGCAGGTTATCTGTTACCTTTTTCGGATACCCGAGAAACTACACGTTTTTGTCGGAACCGATCAACGCGGTATGTCGGCGGTGACGTTGACAGTAACGTTAATCTTCACAAAAATAACAAAGAATAAAAATATCTAAAAAAAGGTGCGCCTATTTCTTTTGTGTTTGGTCGCTGCGAATCTAATCGAACCAAACAGTGCTATATGTCCGTCTGACTTTGTCCTAAGGTGTTACCGTTTCCGGGATAGCTTTTGCTTTCTTTTCTTTTTCTTTTTTTTCTATTTACGGACGATAACTGGCGATTGCAAGCGGTGCGTCTGGCCGCCTCTTGTGTGGACTTGCACGTGCTGCAAGCCTGCGAGAGTGACGCGCACGCTGCCTTTAAAGCCTGGCAGATCGCCACGAGGAGCGGCCGCCGAAATGGAAAGAGGCGGAGCGGCATACAACGGATGAGAGGAGAGCCACGTGACTGGCGTTCCGCTTTGGCGAGACGCCGAAACACACTTCTCCCGAGCGCACAAGTGGGTTTGGGGTCCTCGCCGCTGCAAAAGCTGTGCGCTGACGTCCAGGTTCCCCGAGAAATGCTTGGATGCTCTGCTACCAGATCGTCGCGCTCCAAATCTGCGACCGGGCACTCTATGGCTCCGTCGTCGAACTGCCAGGCTTTGTCAGTATAAAGGAGGCTATGGTGTGGGGCACCACTCGGGGCGCCGGATGATATTAAAAATAAGGGAAGCTTTTGTAGTTGCCGTTCTTGGAGCTCGTTTGCTATGTTTCGCAATTTCGGGGGTAGTGCCCATAGCTTTCTTTTGAAGTCTGCTACGTGTTTCGTTTCGTCATTCCGGGAAATGCTATTAAACGAACATTATAGAACAATACGCACGTTGCTAAGTGTGAACAGTAACATCGTTGTTATTTGATAAACCTGTTAACCTCCGAAAGCACGCCTGAGTAAGGAAAACGACAAGATAGCAGACAAGCGAATTAGGAGACGCACGAGTTAGCTGATAAGCAAATTAGCAAAACCAGACTAGTCAGCAGACAATCGTGTTAACGAACAAGCAGATTAGCAGACGAGCAAATTAGTAGAAAAGCGAGTTAGTAGACAAACGAGTTAGCAGACAAACAAGTTAACAGACAGACGGATTAGCAGACAAACAAGTTAGCAGAAAAGCGAGTTTGCAAACAAACGAGTTAGCAAATAAAGGAGTTAGCAAACGAGCTGGCAGATAGACAAGTGAGCAAACAAGCGAGTGAGCCGTCAAACAAGATAGCAGGCAAAAAGTAAACAAGCAAACGAGTTAGCAGATAAGCTCGTTAGCAGACAAACGTGTGAGCAGACAAACGATTCAGCAGACAAATTAGCAGACAAGTAAGGTGACAAACGGCTTGGCAGACAAGCGATTTAGCAGACAAATTAGTTAGCAGAGGCAAACGAGTTGGCAGATAGACAATTGAACAGACGAACTATAGTTAGCAGACGAGCGAGTTAGCAAACGAAGTAGCCGACAAACGAGACAGCAGAAGAACAAATTAGAAGACAGACAAATTAACTGACGACATACGTATCTGCCAGCCCAGCGTTTGATAACTTGTTTGATGACGTATGCTAACGTCGTTCTGCTATGCGCTCTATCGTATCGTCTGCCTAGCATGATAACGTACGAACGTGTAGTTCGCTAATGCGGCAGTGATTTCATAGTGATGTCGTAATGTTAATGAGCGGAGATTTTAAAATTGCGTTCGGAGCTTCCGCTATAGAACTACCCTAGCGCGTCATTTTTCTAACTTTGTAGGGGAGAAACTCGTTTATTTCTGTTCTTTCGGTAACATCACTGAATGATTAATGTATCTTGTTTATTATAGCTCTTTGGGCGCTCCCCATCGCAGGGAAAGTGAGGCTCTGCACTCTGTATAGTTTCATATAAGTTTTTTTATTTTTATTTTAACGGTTTCTAACATCATGATAAAAACTAGAAGTTAACGAAGAAAAAGGAAATGGGGGAAACCGCCGAACGTAACTGCGAGATTTGGACGCAAAAACCAGAGCGCCTCTTTGGATGTCTCGGATCGATATATCTGTTCTGCGTATGTGACTCACTCGCCATTATTTTCCTCCCCCCCCCCCCCCTTTCTTTTTTAGGCATTTTTTATTTCCTCTCTCGTAACGCGTTAGTCATTACTACTTTTTACATTACTGGCGCGAAGTCATTACTTACGCGTTTTCTTTATACATTTCGAGTGGTTGGAGCGCGTCGCGCGCAGGGGGACGGTTTCTTGCGTTGCTGTTGCGCGGCGTTTCTTTGTGAGGCTTATCATTTCTGCGTAGTCTAATTCATTAATTTATTTTTTTTTTAAGAATTTTTGGCAGCACGTACGTCAGAAATGAACGAGTGCATCGGGAGAAAAAGCGAGCGGTAACGGATTGAACTGGCCCGGGAACGCAACGTTTATCTTTAGTTGGGAGCCTGCGCGGATCTTGGGAGCTTTCGAAGCACGTCTTTGTATATACGTAGTTGGCGCTCCGGTTTCTTCCAAAATGGCGGATGCAGCGGTGGTTCGACGATGGGTAACTGTTTTAAACGAGAGCCTAGATTTAAAGGGATACTGCAACGAAATTCTGGCGCCTATTTTATTGTCTAAATGTCAACCACGTTCTGGCCACACGACGGATACGCCGATATTTGGCTCGAAAAGACACCAGAACGTTACTTAAAGGAATAAACCGAATGTCGTTAGGTGCGTGCTTGCGAGCCCTGTCCAACCGGATTTTCCTTCCTTCCCGGTCAACTCCGGCAGGGAGGAAGAACTAAAACGGCCAGGTTAATTGTAACACGTGGACGACGCCAAGTGGCGGAGCTCACAAACCCGCCAGTCCCCAAGCAGCTTTGCCCGTGCTGGGTCAACTGACGTCACGTCTCCCGTGGAGCATCGCGCTCTCCGATGGCTGATCTTCGAGCGCTCGCTGGATTCGGTCCTTTGAAACGAAAAAATATAGCCATCCGTTCGAAATACGAGCGTGCATGTTGTCGTTAGCAGATAAAGTTGATCGTGTTCAACTTATTTCTGAACGCTTGATACGTATATTTTAAGTATCGATTCGGTATCTTTTAAGAGAGGGGGGAACTCAAACTGTGGAGGGCGTTTGAAATTTAATGGCGGACATCTGCGCAGATTGGTTCTTCTTGCGCATGCGCGTTGCCGCGTGGTGGGGAGGATGGCGGGTGGAGACGCTGAGCGAAGGTTGAGGACGCTCGCAGACGATGGACGCTTTGGCCGCCTCCTGGCGGCCCATAATGGCGTAAACCACGTGACCCGTTTCGAGCGGTTGGAAACGCTCTCGAATCTAGGCACACTACCAAAATGGCGGATGCAGCGGTGGCGTGGCGATCGTTTTTTTTTTTTTTTTTTTTTTTTTTAACTGCGGATAAATTTGGTACACCACGCTCGTGCAGTCTTCCTTATTCGAACGTCTGCAGCAGTCGAAAAAGAAACGTCGCTATCGTGACTTTCATCTCAAATGTTTTTGGCACCAGGCGCAAAGTGGCGTCTAAGTAAAAAAAAAAAAAAAAAAAGTGGCTAGGTGGCGCAAGCCGCCGCTCTGTTCGTTGAGTTTAGCTGTAATATTAATCCACTTGTCCAGTGAGAGTTTGACAGTCTAGCAGCCACAACTAACAAGTCTATCAACAATTAAAAAAAAACGGTTCTCAGACATTTTGTGTTTTTACTTGGGCGACAAAACTTTCTGTTCCGTACTTGTTTTTGCTCGGATAAGCATTTTATTTTATTAAGCTTGGAATTATATGTAGAGATTTTGACGAAATTGTTTGAACTAGAAGCTGTGATATACCTGTCTGGTGCTCCAGTATTTGTCTGCCGTTCCGTTCCAAAACACACAAAAGTGTGTGTTTTAGAAACTTGGATGTTTCTGCATGCATACCTGTTTTTGTTTTGTTTTTACGCGTGTGTGCATTTAGTTGGAACCTCGTGATTGTAAACATCCAGTTACGCGTGGGGATTTTCACCGCACAAATTTGCTTAAACTTTAAACCGAAACTTCCGCATCGAAATTGCCGCCTAGCAACTTTCTCGCGTCGGCATTACGGCGAATTCTGTAAATATGTATAGATGGAACCGGCCTCGACAGATCGTACGGATTAAGACCATATTCCAACACGGCGAGCGAGTCTTTCGAAGTGTGCCTTTCGCCATAGCCTCCTATATACTGACAAAGCTTGGCAGATCGCCACGAGAAGCGGCCGCCGAAACGGAAAAGGTGGAGCGGCAGACAACGGAGGAGAGAAGAGCCACGTGACTGGCGCCCCGCTGCGGCGAGACGCCGAAACACACTTCTCCCGAGCAAACAAGTGTGTTTTGGGTCCTCGCCGCTGCAAAAGCTGTGCACTCAAAGAGCATCAAGGAGCCGAGAAATGGCTCTTTGATGCTCTGTGCCACCAGACCCTCGGGTTCCAAATCTGCGGTCGGGCACTCTATGGCTCCGTCGTCGAACTGCCAGGCTGTGTGAGTATATAGGAGGCTATGCTTTCGCGCATCGGAACGGGGTACGCAAAAAGGCAGATGAACTTGCACGCCTTATCATCGCAATTTACAGTGTTTTTTTTTTTCTTTTTTTCTTCTTGTTCTTTCAGCAAAATAAGCTACGCTTTACCGAACGTTTGTTCTCCGACCATATGCGTTCGCGGTCCGAACCAAGTGAAAAAGGCTCGGAACTTATACCGTTAAATCTTGATAAAAAATTTTAGGCAATTTATAAAAAAAAAAAAAAAAAGACGGAGTTTAATTTTTTTTTTTTTTTCGTTTTCAGTAGCTGCTGCCATTCAGCTCTATAGACCGACACGCTGTTTTCAAACAAGCCCGCGTTTGCCCACACCAGGTGTGGTCACTGCGCGTGCGCAGAAACCTAATTCGCAAGAAGTGAAACGTCTGCGCATGCGCAGTGTAGTCGACAGCGCCACCGCAGCTGCGTGACGTCAGGGCCGTGTGTTGGTCTATACGTTCGAGAGCAGCCGTCGGCCGCCATGTTTCTTTCTTTCTTTTTTTTTAGAAAATAACTTACTACTTTTGATTGAGATAACTCTTAGTTCTGAAACTTTGGCATCTGGTTTGCACCGCCAACGCTATGCATTTGGCGGGAGAGTGAGCGTTGGGCAATGCGTAATTTATCCCCCCCCCCTCTCCCCCCAAAAAAAAAGTATGTTGAAAAATAATTTAGATAAATAAAAAAAAAACTGCCAATAAGCGGTTTCAGAAAAGTTCATTATTTCACTTCTCCGAGTGTTGTAAAGGACAATTAATTTGTCTGGGCCGCGATTCGAAGTTTTATAATGATTTTGTCGCGAGTTTGGGTCCTTTGCGACGGTATGAGTAATCTTCATTTCTTTCCGCGGAACACTTTCCGGTGGGATTAGAATTTTCGCGCTTCTTGAAATAAATCTATAAATCAGCGGAACACCATGTAGCGAACCCGAAAAAAACCCGTAAGCCTGTCGATCTTCTTTTTTTTTTTTTTTGAGTAGGAAGAAGATTAGTTTTCTTTTTCTTATATGTGTTTGCGTGTACGTGAGCGATTCAAAGTGAAGAGCTGCTGCTTCTTTTTTGCGATTCGTGGTGATGGTGTTGTGTACATTTCTTTGCTTCATTCCTTACGAAATTATAATCTCCCGCCGTTTTTTTTTTTCTAATACCTAATTGGGACATTTTAGACAATACTTCGCCGGTCTCGACGTACATGGTGAAATTTTTGCGTGCCGTGCCGAAAGTGGCGCCCCCTGAAAACGATGGACGACTTTTAGCGTGAAACGTTCTTTGACCAGGTGTTCGGCATTTCGTGAAGCCCAGACAAAAGCGTGGCCCCGAGGCTCGACGCTTATTGGGTGATACGTGGGAGAGGAAGAGTGGTCTGCTCGACGTTGATTGGTTAGCGGGGAGGTCGTGTGACCCGAGGGGTAGGCGAGGAGAGGAGGAGCTCGACCACCTGTGTGCAGTGAGGGAGAGGAGCTCGCGAGTATGCTGGCTGTGGAAGATCGCCAGGATTATCAGCCTGATTAGCGATAGTATCGCTTCATTCTAGGAAGTACTCTCAAGTGTACACAAGGTACGCGTTAAACTATCCGATGAGGAGCGCCGTGACCGCAGGCGTCTGGAAACTCGGAGTATCGCTAAACGTTTCTAATGCTAGGTCTGTTCACGTATGCAACACTAGTGCCTAGCAGTTTGCCATAATATTTTTCTTTGAGTGTTGTTATTGGGCCTGCTTTATTTTCTTTATTATTTTTTATGATAAACGCGTCACTTGCCTCCCAGTAGCAGACAACAGTCGTGGCGCCATGTAGGATGTATATAATAAGAAATTGGCAGCGACCTTTATTTCCAAAGTCACGTAATGCATCAAACGAAGTATTTGTGGAGCAATCGTTTAAATTTGTTTAGACGAAGATATTGAACGGTCGTTTCGGGGTGTGAGGAAGAAGAACCTATATAATTCGTCAATTTAGCGGGGTAACTGATTTGGTGGACACATAAGGGAGATCAGTTTCCCCGACGAATATAGCGGGGAAACTGAATTTGCGTATATGTCCGTGACGTTTATTTCTCATTTGATTTAGAGGGGGAAACTAAATTGGCGAATACGGTATGTTACGTCAATTTTCCCGCTGAATTTAGCGGGGAAATTGAACGCTTGTGTAGCTAGGTCACGTGACAATAATTTCCCGTCCAAATTTAGAGGGGAAACTGAATTGACGTATGGGGCTGTCACGTAACATCAATTTTTTTTTTACTAAGTTTAGCGGGGAAACTGAACTGATGCATGAGGCTCATGACAGGTCGCGGGACATCAATTTTCCCGCTAAATTTAGAGGAAACTGAAATGGTGCATAGGTCACGTAGCGTGAGGTCGCTTGACGCCAATTTTTCCGCTAAATTAAGCGGGGAAACTGAATTGGTGTATAAGGATCATTCGTGACATGCCACGTGACATCGATTTTCAATTGAGCGAGGTAACTTAATTTAGATCACGTGACATTATTTTTTTTTTTTTTTGGTCGCTAAGTTTAGCTGGACACACGCGCGGCGTCTGATACTCCGCTAAAGAGGGCTAGTGCGCATGCTCAGAACTCATTCCACAGCCCGGTAGACAAGGATGGCGGCGCGCAGAAGGTTGTTACGAAGCGATTTCACACTCAATAGTTCCCTTTTAAAAAATTCATCGAGCAACATTGGCGGTCGCCATTTCTTGGACGCGAGGCGTGTGCTTGGAACACTGCTATAATACACTTCTTCCGAAACTCGAAGCGCCCCATCGCGACAAAATGCCACGCAGTGCACTCTGGGAACTAGTTGGCCACTCAGTTTCGGTTTCGATTATGCAGCCGTCAGTTCATGCTACGACGCCGCGACCGAATGAGCTGCTTGCGTAGTGAAACGCAGCTGTGTGAAGAGCCTTTATACGACTTCCCCACGAATGAATGTATACAATACTTTAAGCATTCTCGAGCGATATAGAAGGAACTGACCGGGGCACGTTTTCTTGGTTCCCGACATGCCGGATACTATTGGGCGTGCGTGTGCAAACGTGCATGGTAATGAAAGTTGAACGACTTTGAGCCCTACGCGTATGTTGTTTGCCAAATGTCCGCTTCTTGTGACTTCATTTGGGCGAAAAACAAGCCGCATCCTCGCAGGACACGTGGAAGCAGCGTCTGCGGTCAGTTCCGTGCAACGGAGCTAATCTCATGACGTTGATACGAGACGAAGCGAGTTCACTCCAAACGCCGAGGTAGCACCTCGTCTCCGATGCACGCTCCGACTGCGTGCCCACACAAGGGCAGACTCCGATAAGTGGCGGAAGTAACAGTTACACTGGATGGAGTGCACCTTTTTGAAAAGGGCCTGTCATGGAAGCATCTCAACCAAAACGGATGTGTGTGTGTGTGTGTGTGTGTGTGTGTGTGTGTGTGTGTGTGTGTGTGTGTGTGTGTGTGTGTGTGTGTGTGTGCGCGCGCGCGTGCTTGCGTGCGTGCGTGCGTGCGTGCGTGCGTGCGTGTGCGTGTATGTGTTTTAGGTTTTGCAGGAGTTAGCTTTTGTTGTTTATGTTCGTCTGCTTCTTTCACTAAGAGGTTGCGATGATGTCAGAACGCCGAGGTCTTAATTGGCTGATTGAAAAGAATAGTGGTTAGACCTCGAGGCATTCATAGTCAGTTACAGGTTAAGCAAATTTTTGGAGGGAAAGGAAGGCTGAAGAGCAGGAAGCAGACAAAACGCTGGAGAGAGAGAAGGTTTCCTTCTCTCCTCTCCATCAGTCCGTTCGCTTCCTCCTCTTCAGCCCTCCTTTCCCTCGAATACTTTTCTTGCCCTTTAGCTGACTGTAGCATCGAGCTGTAGTACCCACTGTCCTTTCAATCAAAGCCAATCAGTGCTCGGAATCGTTCTGACGTCACCGCACCTCCCGCGCAAGAAGCAGACGAGCTTGCGCTCCGCATACACCAACTCGACCCTCTGACGTCACGCCGCTACGGTGGCGCTGCTGTCGGCAGTGCGCATGCGCAGAAGATTCCTCTCGCGAAAATCGGGTGGCATTTGCGCGGGCGCGCGGCGCCCACAGCCGGTGGCTCGTTTGTAAACAGCTTCGTACTTGGTTGCGCTGTTCTTTCGCGCCGTCGGTGTAACTTTTCATCCCCCCGAGGTCTGGCGCGTATAGTAGTATATCTTATCGCCTGACATACAATCGAATGGTCGCGTGTGTTTCTTACCAATAGATTACGCGTCCGAAAAAAAAAAAGAAAAACGACGAGATCACGGACGTATATACCTCTCGCGGATTAATATACGTATATACTCGGGCCAACAACAATCTCTTCGACCGAGCTGCGTCGCCAAGTGCGCACTTTGTGCTAGTTGACTATCACCGACGTTGTCTGATTAGGGGCAAGCAAAAGGACAACGTTCTCGCAGCAGTGGTGTGGTGGTGCGTAAATCTTGCTTCAGTATACGTCTCTTTCAAGTTTCGAGGCTTTTTTTTTTTTGTCTGTTTTTGTTTGAGTTCGATTAGGTTCGGCTTTTTCGAACTTAATAATCGCAAAGTTCGATAAAAGTTTCGAAAGAAGTTCGAGTATAGTGTGCGCATGCTCCTAAATTAGAAACGAGCTGGCACCGACGGGGGAAGGGGGGGGGGGAGGAGAGGAGAGGGAGTGGGGAGAGGAGGGGTGCAGCAGTTTAGCAAGCTAACCAAATTAATGGCCGCTTAGATATTTGCTCTTTTACCGCGTAAACATTGGTACTAGAGAGTTTGAGAATAACGTACGCAAATTTAGCGCACGCTAGTGCTAACTTTAGCGCTTGCGTTAGCGCACGCTAACGCAAAGGGTTTTAGAATAGCGCTTCTCCAAAGCGACGCAAAACCCCTAGCATTACGCGCTTGCAACGTCATCAAGATACAGTCACAGTTTTTACTTCACGCGCAAAATGCTGTAACTTGAGAAAAAAAAATAAAAACGAGTTTTTTGGTTTAGAGTAACATTTTAGATTTGTTTAAATATAAGATTGCCACACGAGCGGTCGACCGGTCGTGTCCGCTTGCGTCGCCTCGGCAGGAGAGGTCTCGTATTATAGTGACCTTCGCACACCGTATACCTTCGCCGAGAAACGTTCGCAAGTCGCAAGCAACAAGTTGCCGGCGATCGTTGCCCACCTCGCTGCCCTTGCTGGGTCTTCCGAACCCTTCATGAAGTGCACTTCCCGTAGGAGTGCAATGCCGTCCTCTATGGAAAATCGCGGCCGCGATTCCATCCAGATGATGCAAGCTAGCGCCCGTATATATTGTACAGCCGTTATATACATCCACCCAGCCAGGTGGCGCATGCTCCATTCATCCGCCGTCGAATTTTTTTCCAAAACAGCCAAGCATAGAGTTTTTATCATTTACGTTAGAGGTTCAAATGGGCTTGTGTTTATGCGACTTCCGGACTTCCGGGAGGCTAATTAAAGCAGACAGCAACTAGTCTACCTTTGCGGTGCTCCTGTGCATTCCTATGGGAAAACGCGTGTCCATTTTGTCTCTTCGCCGGAAAATAACATACTGTAAACGACTAAATTTTCGCGAGGACCTAATTTTCGCGAATCGCCTACAAACGCGGAAAATACGTCCCGCGAACAATTCGGGCAATATGTGAACGCTACGGAAGCTACACTCGATTCGCGAAAATTAGAACCCGCGAATAATTTCAAATTTTCAGCTTTGGCCCGATTCGCGAAAATTTGAGCCCGCGAAAATTAAGTCGTTTACAGTATATAACTTTCGTTATTTGGGTCGTACCAAATAGTATGTACCTTTGTTATAACATTGGAAAAGTGTAATTGCTTTAATTATAGCAATTTTCTTTACCACTGAACAATGTTTAACTTCGCTATATTTCAGGCCCGAACGTCTGTTCAATAGCAGGTATGTAAAAACGAGCGACGATTCTAAGCGACATAACAATCGAAAGGAATATATAGTGTGCTCAAGGTTCTCCAGCATGGTTAAAAACATTCGAAACGTAAAGAATAAAGTACGTGAACTATGAAAGGTGTGTCCGTTTATTATTTCCTATGTCGGGCAGTTTTTATCGGGCACCTGTTTTCTGGCTTCTCCCTATTTTCAAAGATTTCGAGCGTGCCGGTCATGTTTTGAACGCAGAACAAGCATCCTCGCACATTTTCATAAGCAGAAAAAGTAAAGCAGTAATTTTTTTATAGTAAATCGGATTATATTATGTGGCCTTCAATTTATTTTGATCGTCTATGTAAAATGAGCTACTGATCCAGTGTTGCTGCGTAGTTCTTGCCGTCTCTCTTGGTTTTCCACATGTTCTTTCGTTTGGCACGTATACCCCTCATGCTGCAAAGCGTCGACGCCGCGTGTTCGCGCTAACAGTGTCCGAAAGTGCACACAAGTACATGGACGTAGCCGATTTAGCACCGTTTTTAATGTCATGAATTTGAAATAAAAACGCCGTAACTGATAAATTATTTCGTCTGCGTGACTGAGAAATGTTTAATCTACTTAGTACGTACGAATTACTCGGGATATTTCCTCTTGTAATCGACCGGAGGGAGAACATGCGCTCGCTTTTTTCCTTTTAAATGTATTACCGGAAGTTAATTTCCGACTGGCTGTTGTCTGTTTCAAACTGCCGCAGCACACTAGCGCCAGTTGAACCTCTAGCGTACATTATAATAACTCTTTATGGTGCCAAGTCGCCGAATCATTCGAGCATAAGGTTCGACAAAAGTTTTCCCGAATGTCTCGTGAGCGCCACATTTTCGAATCGGCCGAAAATGCCTAATACTGCGCAGTTATGGCCGATTCAGAAACGATATTCAGGAAAAAACACGGTTCGTGTACCATATATATTATGGTTGCGTCGTCGCAATATAACAAATATTCCGTCGACATCGGCAGACTCGAAATGGTACCGGCACAATTTTCCCGATACAACGGAAAAATCTGCAATACTTGCACGACTTTCCCGACCCGAGGCGAATATCGCCCCAATATTGTGTGCTGCCTGGGGCCATTTTGCGACTTCACGTACTTTCGATACCTGTAGTTAAGGTAGTTCAGGCGATGTCGTTTTTCTGTGTCGCGGATTGTTTTAGCATTTCTGGAGGGCGGCAAAGCGTTTCCTGCAATTTCAGCTAAAGCTTCAGATAACCGCAAACAATGGTTTTAGTTACGCAAGAATGGCTCGGGTATCGTTACCCCGAAGCGTAGCGATTCGGAACAAAAAAATGCTAGATTGTCTGCTTGAAATGACGTTATCGGCGATGCTACTTCCGGAGTCGTCATTGTAATTGTTAATTTTTGATGTCGCGAACTTTCTCGAACTTGAAGTTTGATGTTAGACCTCAAAGTTCGACTGGTTCGCCGAAGCTTCGAACTTTTGGCAAATGGATGAATGGATGCTAACGGCTGCACCGTTTATAAAGGGGCGGCAGCTTGCGCCACCTAGCCTTTACTTTCGACTTTTGAACAGTGAAAAACACGTTTTACGTAGTTTATTTTAAATTATAGGAACCGCGATCGCGAATGTTTACGTAATACGAAAGAGAATATACAGGGTCTTTTTTTTTAATTTATAATTTGTAAAAAAAAAAAAATAATGGTGAAAGCTACATCAATACGGTTTGTGAAGGTAAGTTATACGATCAGGGGGGCACGATTACGCGGAGAGCAAGTCGTCTGCTTCGTGCGCAGGGGTTGCATTGACGTCAAAACGACGTCGAGGTCTAATTGGCTTTGATTGAAAAGGTAGTGGGTAGACCTCAATGCTAGATGCCTTGCAATCTACTCGCTGTTTTTTTTTTTTTTTTCAATAAGCCAATAACAGTTCGGCGTTCTGACATCATCGCAACCCCCGCGCAAGAAGGAGACGAACTTGCACTCCGCACAGGGGGATTATCGTCACGATAATATCGTTAATTAACGAAACATGTGTGTATTACCTTTTCAATCGTTGAAGATATAGGTATGGATTCAATGGAAAACTTTCTGAGCGTCATCGAAAACCACTACGTGAGTGATCTCCGAAATATTTCGGGGTGCGTGGGCAACGGGCGCTATGCTGGCGTGCTAAAACGCGGTGAAGAGACGCAGAAACCGCGCGGGGGCCACTAGCCTGGCGCCTGTTGCACAAATGTATTAAAATATTCCGATATATATATATATATATATATATATATATATATATATATATATATATATATATATATATATTTTTTTTTTTTCATGCGATGTCATTGATTTTTTAAACGCGATTATATCGTAACGTGTCCCGCACTGCGTGCGCCGCGTAAAACGTGTGTGCGGATGGGACGTCGATATCGGCTTTTCTGTCCGTGCGGAGGGGGAGGAGGTTCGATAATGGGACTCAATTTTCGTCGATCGGTAAACCGTGCTCCGTTTCGCCTGGCAGTGGACGGGCAGAGGATCGCCAGGACTAGCACGCCCGTCGCGGTCATGTGACAGTCACTACACACGATATTGAATTGGCTGGGTGGCCGGGATGTCTCGTACCCCCCTACGGTGCATCGTAGGGTGGTTGTGGGGGTCGAGCGTGGAGTCGGAAAGCTTGTGTCGTTCGTTTCTTCTTTCTTTTCTTTTTTTCTCCCTTTTGTTGTTCATTAAAGGACACATGCAAAGAAAAAAAAAATTTAACAGCTTGGTTTTCCGTTTGTCTGTTTTTTTTTTTTTATTTATTTTATTTTTATTATGTCTCAGGGTTACTATGGATGTCATTCACAACGCCCGCGGGCGCCGCGGAAAAGCGGACGCTATTTATCTCGTGACTGGCGGCTATTTGTCACGTGGTACTTCCGCTCTTTCGGTAGCTTCCTATGGTCTCAAAAAGTTACTTATTCATCTTCGTTTAAAATGCCCCCCCCCCCCCCCAAAAAAAAAAAAAACGAAGGTTAATTAGTAATTTTTAGAGCCCAAAGGAAGCTCCTGAAAAAGCGCAAGCTACCGCCATCTCTCCGCTGTAACAGGGAAGTAATAAAACTTCGAGCGCTCGAGATTTGCTGGTGCAGTGTGCGAAGGAGCCGATTTATTACGCTATCTAGTAAAAATTAAAATACTTTATTTTTATTTTTTTTCTTTATTGGGGGGGGGGGGGGAGGGGGGAGAAGAATGGCGGGGCAAAGAATAAAAAAGAAAACAACTTGGGTGTTGTTTGGCATGGTTCTGCCTCGCCCTCAGCAGCAGGGGGCAGGGCAGGGGCAGCGGGGGGGGGGGGGGGGGGGGGGGGGGGGGCGGGCGGGCGGGCGGAGGGGTGAGAGGAGGCCCCGGCATAATGGCAGATTTCGGGTGGGAGGGGTCGCGGCGTTCCAACTCCTGGCTGCCGGAGCTGCTTCCGTGGACAGCCACACCGGAATGCGACCTGCAGCAGAACAGGCGTCTGCAACGTCCACCACCGCTGCTGGGACACCGCCAGGATCGGGACCGGCGACAGCGTGGCACTTCTATGACGTCATCAAAGAGAAATTAAAGGACTATTATTTTTTTTTTTTTTTATGGACGCGGTAAACCAGTCGGAGACGCGTTCTAGGCACGATAATTTGTCGAAAACTGACGTTCGGTAATGCGTAAGTCATTTTTGCGGTAAAAATATATATATACAATAAATCCTTTCCTTGTTTTTGTTCAGTCCGTGGATCTTCCTTATATATATATATATATATATATATATATATATATATATATATATATATATATATATTTGGGGGGGGGGGGGGGGGTGCAGTTGGTTTTTGAGAAACTCGTTGCCCCTCGTATGGCCTCCGAGATCCCGAAGCGCGCTCTTCGGGATCTCGGAGGCCATGCCCCTCGGAAGTTAGTTTTCAGGATGGGCGTATGGTGCCATCGTCCCGCGCATCCTTCGCGCGCCAAGAAACGGACACAACCACCTCGTGGAGGTCATTCATGGAGTCGTCGGCGCGTTTTGTCCCGTCTTTTTTTTTTTTTTTCTGTTTGCGCGTCGTGACCGCTGTCCGCGGCACCGCATGCCCGGCGTCTTTTTTTCTCTTCTTCCGTCTTGGGGCGTCCTTGACGCGCAGAGTGGGTTGTGTGTCCGTGCGTGTTTACGGCGGCCGCGGTTACGTCGACGTCGTTGTTGTTGGAAGCGTGTCTTTTGTTCTTTCGGATCGCGAAATACGTCTCCTTGTCTCTCTCTTAATCCCGTTTCGGCCCCGTTCTCACGGGCGCGTCTTTTTGCGAACCTGCTGGCTTCTCGAAGAGCGGCCTGGAAGGAGCTGTGGCGGTAATGTGCCACATCTCGTAGAGGGGTTGCGAACACGGCTACCTATCGTTTCGTGGAATTACGTTGACGTTTCCTGGACAACTTTTCATGCACGAACGTTTAATCGACACTCGCTACGCGAATGGCACGCCGTGGGACATTTTGTCACGCGTGTATCACTAAAGTGCTCGTTAACCCCCCCTCCCCGACAGTCTCGTGCAGCTTATTGCAGACAAAATGAAAGACGTTTACAACTCCCTGTAATGCCGAATTAGAGCGCAGCTCTTGAGGAGGAGGAGGGGAGGGTATGCCCCTCCTCCTCTCCTGCTCCCCTCCCAATTTAGCGGGAAATTTTCGCCACATTTCCCGCTAAATTTAGCAGAAAAAATTCCCTGCTAACTTTAGCGGGGAAATTTTTCAGTTAAGTTTAGCGAGGAATTTTTTCCGCTAAATTTAGCACAAAATATTTCCGCTAAATGTACGGGGAATTTTTTCGCCAAATTTAGCGGGGAATTTTTCCCGCTGAATTTAGCGGTGGAATTTGTTTTTTGCTGAATTCAGCGGTGGATTTTTTTCCGCTGAATTTAGCAGGGGAATTTTTTCCGCTAGCGGGGAAATTTTTTCTGCTAAATTTAGCGGAAAAATTTCCTCCTCCTCCTCTCTCATGACCCTCGTGACGTCACATGTGACGTCATTAGAGGAAACTTCCCATAACGCGACGCGCGGTTACACCGTTGCCGCTCAGATTGGAAACGGGCGCCTAAAAGCTGCGCTCTGAGAAGCTAATCTGAGCTGTTGATGAAACGATTTGTCGATGAAACGTCGTTCGATGAAACGTCGTTCGATGAACTGATTGTCACTGCTTCGGGTGCCGCTGTCCCTAGTGGCGCCACTGAGTGTACACTGCCCAAGTTGCGACGACCCGCACGCGTGACGAAGGAGGTTTTAAGGGAAGAGGATAGTTTCTTCCTGGGGCTCTAAACTCGTCAAACACAAAGTCACAAAGGTGCAGTGGCGGCTGCGCGAGAGTCCAATCGGCGCGCTTCGTAAACTTCGGTCCCAACTTTGACGAGCCTAGGGTCTTAGTTCACTCTGCCGCGACGACCGCCATGCTCTTTCTTGCACCGTCACTCCAGGCGACGCTGCAAAGATTAGAAATTTTATTTAGAACTTAATACTTCGCTGACGCCGCGTCATATCTTTGTCAGGTACAGTGGCGTACCAACTTGTTCTTGAGTGGGGGGGCAAACCAGACCCCCCCCCCCCCCTCCCCAGGGCCGGGGGGCGGTGCCCTTGGTATCCCTTGGGCGCCGCCGGCCAGTGTTTACCCTGCCCAGTGGCAGCTGTTTCAGGGGGGGGGGGGGGCAAAACACATTTCTTGCCCCTCCCACTTTGAGAACTGGGGGGGGGGGGCAAGCACCCCCCTTGCCCCCCCCGGTTGGTGCGCCCACGGTCGGGTATGGTTATCGGAGTGCAAAAGCAATCCCCTGAAACTCACTATTGTCACCTACCGTTACTAGGGCACTGCCCTTTATTAGTTTGCTGAATTTGCCTTCATACACCGGTGCTTTCGTTGAGTGATGACATCTGAAAGTATTGTTTGTTCTTTGTTTTTACTCCAGAGTATATGCAGTCTGCCGTGACTCAGCTCGAGCGCATAGCGTTGGCCAACCAATGCATCGACGCTGTTTTACCACCGCGGGTTTCCTCATGGTCGCTTTGATATGCGCTCAACCATGCCGTACACGATATAGAATCTCATAGACCTGAAGTGCATTTTATATGTTAATAAAACTAACCTCGATGAGATGTTAATGTTATGCTAATGAAAGTGATATTAATGAGATAACTTTCCCAAGAAAGAAAAGTAAGAAAAAATATAGCTGTAATCTGATATCACTTCCCTTAAAAAAAGAAAATGTGTATGAAGAGGTCAGTGCATGTTCTCTCAAGTCATCACTAGGAATTAGTTGAAATACATATTCTTATATTTAACATCGTTATCTTAAAAAACAAACATACTTATCGTTTTCGCTTCTGGTCACGCATTGGGCACTTTCGCATGCCCTTCCCACATGCCCTAAGTATTTCTGAAATTTACAAACTTAGCTGTCCTTGTTGACCCTGCAATGAATATTTGGAACTATGTTTATTTTGTCCTCAAGAAAAATAATTTTTTCACTTTTGACACGGAGTGCATTACGAAATGCCGGCTGAAAGTTTTGTGCACTATCTATGCATCGCACAGAAAAAAGTTTGCCAAGGTGTTAGTCACTGTCATGAAGCCTATCTATTGAGGTAAGTTGACTAAGATAGTTAATTATGCATAGCTAACTTTCTAATTTGTGAAAATAAGTATATGCGTAGTTCCAATCAGAAACTTGCTAGGCACCTTTGAAAACCGCTAAATCAGTCAGGTTTAGAAAGATTTGGATCTTCGGTTTTCTGGATCCCGAAAATGCTCTCAACGTCAATAGGCCTGCATGCTTTTTTTTTTTTTTGTTTTGTTTTTATCTGCATTTTTACTCTGCCAGCATTGTGCTTGTAACACAAGCGGTAGTTTTGCGCACCGCCCTTCCCACATGCCCTAACTATTTCTGAAATTTACAAATTTAGCTGTCTTTGTTGACCCTGCAACAAATATTTAATTTAAGTTCATTTTTACTAATAAAAAGTTAATTATGAAACCCTAACTATGTAATATCCTGAACAAATGCCCACCTTTTCACAGGAGATATCGAGGGGAAAAAAAAGGCGGGTGGGCGAATCTTCGAGATTCGCCCACCGGCCATTTTGGAAGAATGTTTTTCTATCGCGAAGTCTGTTGCTTGCATACTCGCAGTGTTGTAGGCATTACCTTAAAAAAATGAAAGCCGTTTACAACTCCCTGTAACGCCGAATTAGAGCGCAGCTCTTGAGGAGAGGGGAGGTCACGTGACCGACCCCCAGGCCACGTGACCTCCTCCCGAGGTCACGTGACCCCCCCCCCCCCCCCCCCTTCGTGCCTTCCCCTCCTCCTCAAGAGCTGCGCTCTAATTCGGCGTTACAGGGAGTTGTAAACGGCTTTCATTTTTTTATTTATAAACTGACAGTAAGAGTGTTTCTTTTTTTTTTGTGACAGTGTGCTTTGACATTGGGGCAAAGGGCATGGGGTAAAGACGGGCAAGATATTGAAGCTATGTAGAATGAGCACAATAATGATTGGCTTGTCACCTATACTTTGTCTTAGCTTAAGTCCAGGCGCAGCCGGCACTATGAGCTAATGGGACCACTCAAGCAGCGTTAAAAGCGCAAGTCACTGGGCCTTTTTGTCTATGATTGGTCAGAGATGATAGAACACATAACATGATCAACACCATGATGGTGCCCTTTTGACACTGTCTTGTTGGTCCCATCAGGTCGTAGCGTTGGGTGTGTCTGAATTTAGGGTAAAACTATAGAAACATGAAAAAAAATGTAAGTGTACTTTTACGTTTTGAAAAGGTGTGACGAGTAACGTAACTATGTTACCCGTTACTATTTTTAAAAATGTGACGAGTGTGTTACTATGTGACCAGTGACGCCGTTTTTTGTAACGCGTTACTGCCAACACTTCATACACGTGATGAACACTGCCAATCGGCAACGGACGAGAACGCTTGTTTCATGGAAGCATGTTTCCAGAACTGCGATGTTCCCTTTTTTAGGTTTCCTAGTCTTGCTAATCTGTAAATGAAGTAACAAAAAAAAAAAAAGAGAAACCAGAAAGTAGAAAAAACAACCAGGCCATAACCTCTTTTATATTCTGTCGATTCCCCAACGCTCCGTCGGGGAATCGTCTTAAACATGAAGCGCCCGATTGCCATAAAAAAAAGCGAGGAGCAGCGCCGAACGGTTACCGATATGGTAGCGCAGAGCCACTTTTTGGGGTGTAGCGATACGCGGTGCCTACGGCCTCTCCGCGAAACATATCTGCATTTGCATTTGGATGTTTGCATATTACCTCCGAAATCATAGTGCCCCCCCCCCCTCTACCTGTAGATGTATGAGATGTTTTTGATAGTAAGACAGTCAGAAATCTCGCATTATCTCTATTCATATCAATTTTAGATTATGAAAACATAATATGCTCCTCAAATTAGAAATAATTATTGTTTTTTACCGCTTGCTTCCCCTTCCCCTCGGCCTGGAAGATGCCACAGCAAAAACGTAATGAGGTAGATGGTTTAAAGCTGGGGTCTCCAGACTTCTTGGCTAAGGGGCCAGATTGGGAACCTGCCGTAGTCTCGAGGGATGGAAACTAGTTAAGACAATATAAATGAGAAAGTTCTAAATGAATAAGCCTAAATAAGGATTTCAATACATAAATTTAAACTAGAGGAAATATTCAAAACGAAATGTAAGGTGGATGAATATATATATACTTTATTTTTAAATGTAATATGGTGTTAATTATGGCATCACAAAAAGCTATAGCTCAGAGAACTCACCAGGCATAAATCAAAGATGAACTTCGGCATATTCACGCAGTGCAGAATAGTTACAAGTATATATGGTAGATCTGCTGATGACAATATAGGCAAG
The DNA here is from genome assembly GCA_013358835.2 of Ixodes persulcatus. NCBI lineage: Eukaryota > Metazoa > Arthropoda > Arachnida > Ixodida > Ixodidae > Ixodes > Ixodes persulcatus. The sequence goes on from JABSTQ010011417.1 coordinate 205,874, forward strand.
GGTTATGACACGGGGCACTAAGCTTGATGTTCATGAGAACGCTAAGAAACTTTATCAAAGTTACACAGACATGAAGCAAGGAACTATGAATAGTAATGCTGGGGATTACAATGTTCAATAAATATTAGGGTGAGAGATCCCGCATTTTGATGCAGTTTTCTCTCTTTGTTTACTATATCTTCGTTTGCGCTTTTGCTACACATCAATCGCAATTTTTAAAATATTTGTTATGCGTGCTTTATTTGCCATTTGTAATGATGGGCAGCGGGCTGGCCGGAATGACTCCGTGGGCTGGGGTTTGGAGACCCCTGCCTTAAAGCGTTTGAAAGGCTTCCGAGCTGCACTTGCAGCGTCATTTTGTTCACGGTTATCACAATGTAGAGGCAGTATTTTCTGCGGGGCACGGTCTCTTTGCTCAGGATAGCCTTGACGGGTTACGGTCAATCACAAGGCATACTCTCCGCGCTTGTAATCTTATCTCACTGACTAGTGAACTCTACCTTTGTGTGTAGGCCCGAGGTAAGAGTTTCCTTTCCGTTGCACTTATCTGCGTGTCGTCTGGATTTTTTTTAGGTCCCGCGGAGAAGTGACGAGATATTGGGATCTTTACCTCTCTGCTGCTCTCAAGTTTGTTACAGAAGTGACCGGTGCTGCTCTCGCTGTCGGTTATCGGTGAATCGAAAAAAACTTTGGGGAAGCACGGGCTTTAATGCCAACCGACGTGCCCGCGATCTGACGGATGCTCGTTGTGGAGAAGACCTAACGTTAGGGTACCGCATCGAAGGGTCCTTGGGTGGTCGAGATTGATCCCCGCGGTCCTTCGCTGGGTCGTGCCAGATGCCCTTTTGTTGGTTTGCCACGTAAACCCCAAAAATTGACTTTGGGGGAGGAGGAGGAGGGGGGGGAGGACTGCAAAAGAGTCTGAGATGTTTAATGAAATATTGAGCTCATTGATTACATCCCTACCTGGCAGCTTTATTTAATATGTGGAGCAAAATAGTGAGAGGTTGTCTGCATGAGACGTTCAGAACTGGAAACTAAACATATGTGAAGGGGTCGGGACGACCGAGACATGAATGAAAGAAAACGAGCATGTGATTTGAGAATCTGCAGCAGCTTGAGTGGTGCTTTGAAGTCAGCACTTCCATAGCCTGCTGGGGACATTTTGTGTCGTCATCATACTAGCTGTGCTTTTTTGTGTCTGTGTTCCTTCCAACGCCTACAAAGCTAGAGAGGACTTCATGCACGTAAAATGTCAGAGCAAGGTAACGTAGGCAAGGAATAGAGTCTCAAACCAGATGAAGATTCTGTACATCTCGAGTGCTTTGAGCATGCACTGGAAATGGAATGCCTGACCGGTTTTATCTGCCGCATCGCTATGGTCTCCTGGGTGCGTGTGCTTCATTATGCACAGCGCAAGTTCGTCTGCTTCTCGCACAGGGGTTGCAGTGCCGTCAAAACGCCGAGCTCTGATTGGCTCTGCTGGAATAATGGGGGTAGACCTCAATGATAGGGGCCTTGTGGTATAGCCACTATCCTTCCAGCCAGAGCTCGGCGTTCTGATGTCACTGCAACTCCTGAGCAAGAAGCAGACGAATTTGCACTCCGCATTCAGACAAAATGAAGTCCTGTACGTTGCCAGGAGGATTTAATTGTTGAGCTACCAACACCCGGTAGTTCCCTTCATCATAAGGCCATTGTTCCGTGTCGATATCTTCCCGACGGAAAGTTTGACACAATCGTGAGATTAGTACTGCATACTGCGATATTTGCAAGATAGAAAGCTTGCGGCACCTCTGTAGTTTGCTCGAAATTATGCCTTAGTTGCAGGCTGCTGGGAACTTCTAGGTATGCTTCTTTGAAGCGTTCGAGGTTATCATATTTACGAATGTTTGATATTGACCTTGAATGAGCTTGACGCCCGAAAACAGTTATGATTGTTCTCCTAATGCCTCAGATCTGTGTGTGCAGTCCTAGTACATTTCATCTGTGACTAGATAAGGAAGACAGTGGCACTGGCTTATCAGTTATCACTAGAAAAATGTTGTGCTGCATGAAAGTAGGTTGTGCCAATCGATTCTTGACATGGTTTTAACACATTATTTTAGTTCCTCCGGCGATCTTATGTTTGAAGTAAGTTTCTCTTCCCCATGTTTCGGTTTACTTTTCAGTTATCGTCGCAATGTGTCATTGGTTTGTATCTCCTTGGAATCAATCAATGAAAAAAAATAAGTAGATAAGATTTCAAATCATTTAGCAATACTACTTGATTTTATGCAAAGATTTTATTTTCGTAAGTTAGCAAAATAGCTTGTTACGCAGAAACTAAACTGGTTAGTTGGTCCACTAATATAGAAAATCTGATTTCTTCAAAGTGCTATTAGACATAGCACAAAATTCTACGTCCAGGGGCCCCAAGCTACGTGGCGGGTCCAAGCGGGACCAGGACAGCGCCGCCTGCTGCAATTAGTGACCGTTGCAGCAGGTGGCACTGTCCCAGTTTGTTGGTCCTGCTTAATCCCACTGTAGAGCTTAGGGCTCCAGCAGCCACAAACAACATTTCGAGGTGCCGAGGCTACCATTGTGTTCTGTGAGACGAACAGGGAACTGTGCAGTGTTCCTTGGAAAAATATACTTGATACTTGATGTTGCAGTCTTGCACATAATCTCGGATTTCATGTGCGTGGTCTACTTGAAAACATTTTAATTTGGAGACCCTATGGGAATATGAATTACCATTGAAGGTGCAGATCCCGAGGGGGCATTGCTATTTGCGTCAAAGTCGAGGTTTACCGAATATACCTGATACTTGATGTTGCAGTCTTGCACATAATCTCAGATTTAAGGTGTGTGGTCTACTTGAAAGCTTTTACAGCAAAGCTGTTATGCGCTAGGATCTTGGAAAAAATGTGTCCGCGCATGTTGACAGAAAACTCCAGATCGGTCGTGGCAAGAACTAATAACTAAAAATAAGAGGGGGTGACCAGCGGGTGTCAGCCTTCCTTGGCATTATTAGATAGTGAGGTTCTGATCCCTTGTTATCATCTCTAGGCGTCGTCCTCAAGGTCATCCTAGAAGTCGTCCTTGAGGTCGTCCGAGAGGTTGTCCTAGGCGTCGTCTTAGAAGTCGTCCTCAAGGTCGTCCTAGAAGCCGTTCTCGAGGTCGTCCTCTAGGCGGCGTCCTCGAGGTCATTCTAGAAGTCCTTGAGGTCGTCCGAGGGGTTGTCCTAGGCGTCGTCCTCTAGGCGTCTTCCTCGAGGTTGTCTTAGAAGTCGTACTTGAAATCGTTCTAGACATCGTCCTCTAGGCGTCGTCCTCGAAGTCGTCATAGAAGTTATCCTTGAGGTCATCCTTCAGATCATCCTAGATGCCATCCTCTGGGCGTCGTCCTCGAGGGCATTATTAAGGTCGTCCTAGACATTGTCCTCTAGGCATCATCCTAGACGTCATAATAATAACAGCTTCGCTGGCCCTCCATCTTCACGTGAAGTGGAAGGGCTCTACAATTTTTTTATTTGGAGACCCTATGGCAGAGGTATCGAATCGAACACACGGCCCGCGACTTGCTGGGACGCGGCCCACAGGCAACCGGCTTCGAGTCCCGGTTCCCATATCTCGAGCACTAGCAATGGAATGCACTATAGTGATCTCATCTCATCGATTCATTTTCGCTCGAAATGTTGCTCTGCTTTTTTAACATATTCACAAAGTTTATACCAGGGTGTCTAGCGACCGGAAAAACCGGCAATTGTCAGGGAAATTTTAATTACCAGGAAAAATCAGGGAATTGTCAGGGATATTGTCGATAAGCGAGCCCAGTCAGGGAAAATGAGCGGGCAAACGCCATCGAGTGCCCTGAACAAAGATTTGAGGACTTGGGGGCAGAAAAATAGGCAATAAATTCTGCTTTGAGTGGAGCGCGGGCTCTGCTCACCCGATGTAGTGTTTGCTACCCGATGCGAAGGGAACAGCCGACAAATCTACTCCAAGCCTTGGATTGGATTGGATTGGATTGGGGAGATGACACTACGCTTGATTTAGATAGAGCTATTAGATTTAGCAACAAATGGGAAAGCCGCAGACCTTAATCCAATTCAAGCATTAAGCCGAAAGTATCCGAAAGTGTGCATCTGGTGGCCATGGCCATGCGCCATGCTGCCATTTGGTTATTGATGTGTGTGGTTGAGCGTCTTGTTTTCATTGTGTTTCCGGAAGTGGCCTCTTCACTGACGATGTCGGTGGCAAAAAAATGCTTGTCTAAACCGGACTGGACGAACCCGAATATTTTGGAATATGCAAGTAGGGTTAAGCCCGTTCCAAATGATGCTCACGGTGCTTAATGCTCAATGCCTTGTGTTGTAATGGTCTTATATATTTCACTGCCTCTACAGTGGTCAGGGAAGTTCACGTGAAATTGTCAGGGAAAACCTGAAAAAGTCAGGGAATTTCAAAATAATAATTTGCTAGACACCCTGTTATACTTATCTGTGTTCATTTTCCGTTTGTTTTGTTTTATTATTTGCTTCCCAGCTTTCTGTAATGTACCACAATTCCGCTCCCAGGCTGCAAGCGCGAGCTGTTCGTTGAAGGATGCATCTCGGCTGTGCGAACTCCCGATCAACAGTAGCAACTGCCAAAGATAAAATTATACAAACTCAAAATTCTCACCTTAAAAAAAAAAATCACCATTAAAAGTATTTGTTTGGAGTGTTGTAATAGAAATAGAAATCATCAGGGAAGCAAGAACTGTCAAATGAACTGATTGTTTTTTTAGGAACATGTTGAGCGTGGTTAGTTCCTGTGTGAATTGAGCAACGAGAACGACAGTGTACCTGTTCTCTTGTTGTATTAAAAATGCCAGCACGTCGGCGGGGTGGTGTCATTTTAATTCTTGCTATCACATGAGGTCAGGTCCCAAAGTAGTCATATAAACAAATAAAATCTTACGATGTCACTGGCAAAACTGTGAGTTTACAAAAAGCATAAAGCACGAGGTCTCTGCTCTTTAAAATGCTTTGACCCCGTCCCCCCCATTTTACGTTGGCCCTCGACCTTTCTGGTCTGGGCTATCTGGCCCCCTCACTCAAATCAGTTTGGGACCACTGCCCTATGGGAATCCGAATAACCATTAAGGTGCAGATCTCAAGGGGACATCTCCATTTGCGTCAACATCGATATGTACCGATATTGCGGCTCTCGCAGAGAGTTGATAAGGAGGCACTCTGAACAAAAGCATCCTGTCACATTGATGTGAGCGTGTGTATACAGTCAACCTGGAACAAAATTATTGTTTTTGTTTTAAAAAAAAACAAAAAAACAATGTGATTTAGCTTTTTTTTTTTTTTTTTAATGTTTACCGAAGTGTGCGCTTGAAATCGGTAGGTGTCTTTGTTGACTAGATATTTGAACTGGTGAGAAGAAACTTGAAAACTGTAGAGATTTTCATCCCACTGATACCCATGTCCCCATTGAAGTTTACAGACTACAAAAGTGTGCACTCTGACTTAAATTACCGTTTGACATTCCTCAAAACGAGCGCACATTTCAGTTCGCGGCACCATCGGAAAGGGGCATGTCATAGCCCTAACACGGGTTTAAACCATGCTTCTATAAGGTGTTGCCATTGAACGAGGTGTGATTCATGTTTTGTGATGTGGTGGCATGCCTAACAATGTTCTTTTTTTTTTTTTCCTTTCCTCGGTTCAGCGTGGACGTCGGGAATGACGGGCCGGAGGCAAGGGTTGGTCGGCGGACTGAGCCCAACTTGCCGAGGCTGCAGTTGGAGGGCCCGCTGCAGGGAGGTGAGACCACTGGCCGATCATTATTGTTTCCTCTGTTACGGCTAATTATCCTCTGCTTACGTCCGACAACAAGCTGACTGGCTGCTAGGGTTACTCGTGAAAAGTAACTGGGAGGGTGTCATCAACTTGCGAAACTGGGAAAACTGGGAATTGTCAGGGAATTTGTTTAGGATGAAAAAGTCACGGAATTTTCACCCCAATCAACATCTGTCAGGGAAATTGAAATTTTCATTCTCTGAGCAACAGCAAAAGACTCGTGCGCTGTGCAACACGCATTGCAGGCAACTTGGCCAGCAAGACGATGAAAGTTTCTGCTCCGAAACCAGAGTCTTGGGGGAACGCATATTCGTCCTTGTCTTGAAACATGCGCACCAAGAGGAACGCCCCCCCCCCCCCCTCCTCTTTTTGTTGTTGCATTCTTAAATGCACAATGGACTGTTCTTTTGTACGGTGCCTTAGGCGAATGGCCTCGCGACGCTGGAGCTTGTCTTTCGAGCTTTCCCACTCGCCCCGAAAATGGTCTGTTTCTCCGGGCTGTCCACAGCATGGCAGTTATTTGAGTTAATTTCTGCTGCTTGGGTGAGAACATCTCAAAATGAGAACTGGGGAAGTTATCAGGTATACTAGTGTTTTAACATTTGAAAACTGCACCTGAGACACGTCCCGTCCTCTTACGAGACGGTCGTGGAATTTTGTTGGGGAAAACCTGGAAAAGTCGGGGATTTCGAAGACATTGTTTTTGTAGTCGTCCTGGTGGAGTTATGGTATTTATAGTTGCATTAAACAGTTGCATTTTCTCACGGAAAGTAGCAAAATTATCTTCTGGGTACTTTCGACAGAAACCCCATTATACCGAGGTCAGCTGCGACTGCTGACACGCGGTTCGGTTTCCAACACGGAAAAGGTATTAGCACGGTTCTGTTTGGTTGTGTCTCAATTTTGCCCTCGACTCACCGTACAGTCTGAGGCTGTTGAGGCTAAGTCAACATAGATGTATTTGTCAATATAGTTTTGACAAGTGACTGTAACTGAACTCTTTTGCAAGTTACTGTGAGAGTGTAACAGGAGGCACTTTTACTGAATGTCATCCTGACTTTAAAAAACATTTAGTTGGTGACATTGTAATTTATTACAGTAACTTCAAGTCTCGGGATTTAATCCTTTGCGGTCAGCAATACTTATCAATTCGACGTCCCTTCCAGTCGGAAACTTTTTTCCACATATCCCTAAACAGTAAAGGAAAGAACTATAGTGTACAAACCTTACATGAAGGGTTTATTTCAGGAGGTTATGCTCTTTCCTGCATTCTCTACCGGGGCCATTGTTGCAGGTTTTGTAGAAGAACACTGTCTCTCTTCGGCCGCCTTTCGTCTTACGGTTGCTGCAGACTGCGCAGTCGTTGCTGCTACGTTTGTCAAGCTTGTACAGGAAGTGTTGCTTGCCATCCAGTCTTTCTCCCATGTCCGACTGGGTTACTGCACCTCTCCTCTTTGGTTTGACTCGCTGGTGTCCCACTATCTGCTCAATTAGATTTCGACGGTAGTGGAGCTGGCGCTGCATCTTTTCTCCTTGTGCAGCCTGCTGCGTCTTCATCAGCCTATAGCTATTTACGATAGCCACTTCCATAGTTTCCTCCATCATTTCAGCGACTTCCCGGTGAAGCTGTAGCTAGCAATGTAATGATCAGGCTTGTTGACGGCACGCACGTTTTTGGTGTAGTCACATGTCACGAGAGGTTTTTTCTAGCGTGACAGTCTGGCCTCATGTTTGATTCTTTTGTTACTGTCTTGCCAAGTCAGTGCCATGTATGAGTCACCCTCTCGGTAGGCCGCCACATCTCCTTTCTTCATTTTTTTTAGTAGTTGTGGCATCTTCTTTTGGCTTATTATAACCGTTTTGCTCAATACCACATCTTAGGAGAGCAACTCCTCCGCAAGCTGCGGTTACGTGTAGAATCGGCCAGTTTACACAATGTAACTGTACTTTCTCCTGAGGCATGCTTGATCTTCTCCAGGAGATCAAGGACGCTGCGGCATGTAGACAGCAGATCCGGGCGGCAGAGACTCTCTGTGGTGGTGCTACCATAGTGTGGTTCAAATGCGGAAACATAATCGGCCAAACAATCAGCCAGAACATAGACTCAAAGGCCCCACTACATCGGTTTTTCGGGATTGTAGCACTTGAATGATACACACCCCTTGAATCTCATGGTGCTTTCATCAAATGCAGATCTTCGGTCCAGCTTTGAGATGTTCTCTGCACTTTGCGTCAACATACTGCACTATGTTTCGGACCTTGCCTTCCTGTGTTTGCCGGCTTTGAGGGTCTGGGGTCATGTGCAGCATCCAGAAGATTTGAAGAAACCTTGTTTGTATGAACACTGATGTGAATTGAAAGGCATCTGGTTCAGGATTTGCATGGAAAAGTACTCCTTGAAGTCGGGTTTTTGGTTCAGGGCCATGTTCATAAGCACCCCCAAGAGAGGCTTTCAACTCGGGCACTGAGAGATCCTCCCAGTTTCTTCACACAGACTGTTCCAGTAGGGGCTCGGCGCTCGCTATTTTTTCCCAACCATACCTGTTTGTTTCTCGCACAAACACTTCCATCAATTCATCTGTGAAAAATGGTAGGAAGTAGTCAAGCTCACATTCGAGATTCGAGATTGACACTTGTGCTCCAGGACTGTTTGCTGTGAAGAGAATAGAGGAAAGTCGGGAAGGCCTTGGGTGTACAGCCTCCAGTATAAGAAGCATGTGGCAGAGCATCCCCACAGTCACCATCTCCTGCAGCGTCTCCTTTTTTGTCGCTGAGCTCACTGTCGTCATAGGACATTTCTTCACCTTCTGAAAGAGGTACATAACTTTCTTCCTCACTGAAGTCATTGTCATTCTCCGAGAGTTTGCGCGAAGCGTTTCCATAAAACGCGCGCGGTGCAAAAGAAGCCTTTTTTTTTTATCATGGATGCACGGCGCGAATGATGAAGAGGAACAAATATTGCACCATTACTATATTGTGCTGCCTTCTCTGAAAACTAGTAGAAAACAGCCAAACGAATCTTTTTAACACCCCGAAAGAGATGGCACCACAAGCACAAAAGGCGGATGTTTAGGCCACGCCCAATGAATTGTTGGGCTCTTCCCCCACACCTGACCAGAACGGCGGTCCGGCGATGTTGGTCTTGGCCCGACTGATGACAGCAAAAGTTGACACAGTTAACAGTCGACACTTTTTACTGTCGCCATACCTCGCAAATACTCATGCATAGGGGAGTGTCGTAAAGCAGCTACAGACTTTTGATAGGACCATCAAAAAAGCTTGTAGTGCTGACTTGAATGGAATGAAAGTACCGAAGCCGCAGCATGGCCCTTCCTTTTCCCATTTGAATCTTCCATGTCGAAACCGACGGCGTTCGTACCCAAGTTCACAAGCTCCGAGTCTGCAGTGCTAACTTCCACCGCGGTGCTTGGAGTACGTCCGACAATAGTCGCGAAATTTGGACGCCGACGTTTGGTGCTCAACGTTGGAACACCGGACCCCGCATGGAGCAGACGATGCTCTCGTTCGCTCTGATTGGATAGAGTGGGTAGAGACGAAGCCAGCTAGTCTTTGTGTTTACCCCCAGTCCTTCCAATCGGAGCTCGGCTCTTTGACGTCCCCACGTGCTCTCATCTCCTCCTCTCCCTCAGTTTATCACCGCAGAGTTACCTTGCTTTCTGGTGACTCTAGGATGCCGTTTGCACCGGTTGGAGACGTCGTCTGCTACCAAACGACCCCCCCAACCTGTTCCGGCATCTCTCTCCGGTCGCAGGATGCCTTGTAGCGGTGGCGGCGTGAGCGTGGGCGGCACAGGCAGCAGAAGCGGGCGAGAGAGGCGGCGAGAAAGCGGGGTGCGGAAGCGGAGGCGGAAGGAGGATGGCGGGGATCCTGTTCACGATTGAGCAGATTGAGCTGATCCGGCGCCTCAGGGCCAGCGGCATCACCCGGGACCAGGTGGTGCTGGCCTTCGAGCAGCTGGACCGGCTCGACGGAGAGCTGGGTGCCTCGGCGTGCCCCGTCATGCCCGCCCTGGTGGCACGGTCGCGGTCGGCCTACGGCGGGGGAGACCACCACGGGGCAGGAGGGGGCATGGGGGCGGGGGGACACAACGGGCTCATGTCGTCCTCTGCAGTCATGCGGGGATTTCTGGCGGGGAGGGAACCGCCACAGGTGAGTGCCAGACGCTTCGGCTCTGCCGCAAACCTCCTACCATAAAACACCGAGCATCCACCCATTCCACAATAAGCCCCCACCCTTCAACCTTGTCATATTCGGAAAATATGCAAAGGATATATCTTTAGATATTGTTGACCTAAGACGCACCCATCCCCCAGTTTTGGATGATTATCTCCAAATTTTGAGTGGGCGCTTGCTCAGGGTTTTGGGATTTTGCAGTAGTTGTCGTGTGCAAGCAAAGTGCCGTGTTTCCCAGACTATGCGGAGAGCAAGTCGTCTGCTTCTTGTGCAAGAGTTGCGGTGACGTCAAGACGATGCCGATCTCTGATTGGCTTTGATTGAAACGATAGTGGGTAGGCCTCAATGCTAGATGCCTTGAGGTCTATCCACTACTTTTTTCGATCAGCCAATAAGAGCTCGACGTTCTGACATCATCGCAACCCTTGTGCAAAAAGCAGACTAACTTGCGCCCAGCATAATTCAGGGACTGTACATGTTTAAAAGTGTGAACTATACGCGTTCTAGACTATCTATGCACTAACAGATGGCTCCGACATCGTGCCACTGCGGTGGCGCCGCTGTCTGCACGGTGAATGCGCAGATGCTTCACTTCACGCGAATCTCTTTTATGCGCACTCGCAATGCCCACACCCGGTTTATGCAAGCACGGACTTGTTTGTGGTCCATAGGCGCAAGCTATCGAGGATTTGTTTTTCTAGATTAATGATAATTTCCGTATAATACGAGCTTCATTGTATGCTAACATAGAGGGCATTTTTCAAAGTATGAACCTAAACATTTCGGCAGAGGTCTGCCTCGTTGAGGAGAACCCTAGGGAAATTAATAAAATCACCAACTCCTATGAGGAAATCTCGACGTTTCGAAACCGACTCGGGTTTTTCTTCAGGGGTGACTATTCATAGATATGGGAAAGCAGCTTCGTTTTCTTCTACAATGAAGGTCTTTTTTTTTTTTTTTATGGCGGAGCTGTTAAGGGCTAGGTTCCGTAGGATCGTGTTCGGTACCAAAAAAATGTCGACACAACACTCTGGTTGCCGCCGTCGCTCATAGATGGCAGTAGCTGTCCAGAGTGTTGAGTTTGCCGATTGTCTGCTTTCTGCCGTCGCTCATAGATGGCGGCAACCTTTCCAGCCTTTCCACTCTGGCTTGCCGACTTGCGGACGGCCATTACTTCATTCCCACCATAGTACAGCTTCGCTGGTCTTCCTTCTTCACCAGAGCGGAAAGGCTAAAGGTTTTTTTTTCTTTGTCAAGTGACCTAGTCCAGTGTTCCCCAATTGTAGGCATTGTCCAACTGTGGGACAAATTCAGCGGGGGATTGCAAAGTCGCTCGGGAGCTCGAAAAGATGCTAACTTGGCCTCTTTATGGTGGCGTCGATGAAGAAAAAATACAGATCGCAGCTCAACATCAAGCCAGGACTGAGAGTTGCAGCGTCTAAACTCCAGTTTTAGCGTCCAAACTCCTCTGGCTTAGGCCTCACGGCTGGCAGTGCAATCAAAACAAATAAAAATCTAATAGATTAATGTAACACAAAGAAGTTGATGCCAAGTCTTGATGCACTACATATAGCCTGTTGCAACATAGAAAGATCAGGACAAGCTTTTCCTTCAAAGCCGTCCACACTTTCCACTTTAGCAAAGCGAACGTTGGAGGGAAGGAAACCACGAATTGTGGCAAGAAAGGAGCTTCGATTAAAGGGGCATCTTCTGCTGTGCGTAGCGCAAGTTCATCTGCTTCTTGCACAGGGTTTGTGATGGCGTCGGAACACCAAGCTCTGATTGGCTTTGATTGAAGGATAGTGGGTAGACCTCGAGGCATCTAGCATTGAGGTCTACCCACTGTCCTTCCAATCAAAGCCAATCGGAACTCGACGTCGTTCTGACGACACCGCAACCCCTGCGTAAGAAGCAGACGACTTGCTCTCCACATTCTTAATTAATTTGCAACAGACTATAGATTGCTACAGACAAGTTGTAGCTTCCGCCTACAATCAGGGGGATGAGCAAACGGAGCTCGGTAACGTGATTGCCGCTGGCGAGCTTGCATGCTCATCTCCTTTTCCGTCTGCGGCAGCTGCAGAACGCATCGTCCAACGACTCGACGACGGGCGACGGGGCCGGGCCCCACAACGGCGAGAGCGTGTCCTCTCCCCCGACCACGACGTCGGCGTCGGGCGGCGCCAAGCTTCCCAGCGAATTGACCATCATCCCCATCTCGTCGGCGGCCTCGCCCCAAGGGGGCGGGGGTGGTGACGACCTCGGAGGTTACGGCGGCGGCGGCGGCGGCGGGGGTGGAGCGAGCATGTACCCGCACGGAGTGGTGCCGATGCAGTACCTGATGAACCCGCACGAGTTCCTGCAGGAGGAGTCCGGGGACGTAGACGACCTGAAAAGGTCAGCGTACCTCCCAGCGTAAGAGTTGCCCCCTTCCACCCCTTTTTCCTCGTTCTCCCCTCCGGCGTGTTGTCGAGCTTCGTCTCCGTTGTGGAACGCCCGCCGCTTTCTAGACTGTGGTCGTGTCTGCGTAGGTTTTGCCTTGTGCTGTGCCTCGATGCCGCGACGCTCGACCGACAATGATTGCGGGTCGCTCGTCGTTTGTGCCTTTGTGACCTTGGCCGTGGCGTTACGACACCTTAAACGTGTCTCCGCCCGGTGTGTTTACCTTCGTCCTAAAAAGTGCTCCCGCGATTTCTGCCCAAGAACGTTGTAGAAATGTCGCGATCCGGGCAGTGTTACAGCGGCAGTGGTGGATGTGGCAGATGCCCACTTTGCTCCGGGTCGCGCTCCAGCTCTACAGTCCACGGAAGCATCGGCAGCCAGGAGTTAAGTTGGCGCAACGACGGCGACGTTCACATTTGCTCGTGCTTTTTTGCCGGAACTTGTACGGCGAACCGCCAAGATCACGGCGTCCGAAAAAGCGTGACACTCTGATTTTCGGGAGGTCGTTTGTTGCCACTTCGGGACCATTTTCGAACCATAAGCGGAAGGGGACGCTAATCGCCTCGATCAGAGACGCATTCTAAGCATCGTAGTGCCTAGAATGCCTCTCCAGTGCTTCGTGGGAAAGGTCCTAAGGCTGCTGGAAGCCACCATCGTCGTAGGTGCGAGTGAAATGCACCATTCGCTGTTATGTAGGAACACGGACAAGTAGAATACAGTGCTTGATTGTTTACCCGGAGTGTTGGGTTGTGTCTCGCCAGTTGGGTCGTGGCCCTTTGAATGCAATCCGCAATCACCCGCCTTCTCCCCTTAAAAGCAATAACATACTGGAACACTCCTCAGAGTATGGTTTCAACGGAGCCTTTGTTTTTTTTTATTTTTTTATTCAGGTAGCTCCTGCAGCGCCGTTGAGGCATTATTGCAGGGGGTGAACAACATAGAAAAAAACATCTCTGCATTTGCGGCACAAACAGTTTCAACACTTAAATTGTTCCAATCCCTAATGGTCCTAACAAAGAAAGAATTTTTGCACAGTTCCGTCCTGGTGGAATATTCGCATATTTTGTGGATATGATCTTTACGTTGGGAAATATAGTAAGGGGGTAGAAGGTAATGAAAACCATTAATACCAGTGTGTTTATTATAAATGCTATATAGAAATTTTAAGCGCAAATTTTTCCGCCTGAATGTCAGCAAATCCCAGCCTAATGTATTCTTCATGTCCGTGACGCTCGAAAAGCGGTCGTACAGCCCCAGGACGAAGCGTGCCGCACGATTTTGGATCCTCTCTAAAGCGTCGATATGATTTTGCTGAGCAGGATCCCACACAGTGCAAGCATAATCTGTAAGAGGTCGAACGTAGGTAAGGTATGCAAGTTCTTTTATTTTTTGTGTAGACCTTTTTAGATTACGCTGGATAAAACCGAGTGCCCGTCCCGCCCTCATGACGACATCGTCAATTTGCGCATTCCACTTGCAGTCTGCTGATAAGGTCACCCCCAGGTACTTTACTTTACCGTCATTTTTTAGTGGTTCATTATTTAAATAATACTGAGTGTGAAGTTTATTTTTTTTGCGGGTGAAGGTGACATGTACACATTTGCTGACGTTTAACTGCAATTTTATTTTATCTTTGTGTTTGTCTCGCATCTAAGCAATGTGGCTACCACTTCCCATCGGGATGTGCATAACCAGGAGCAGGGTTTTAAGGCATTGAAATATGCGAACTGCGTGCCAACATTTCTAGTCGTGCATTTGCAGTGGCATAGCCAGGAATTTTTTTCGAAGGGGTGGGGGGGGGGGGGACTGACGTGGCTGGGATGTCCATGAAGCCCCATAAGCCTCCCCCTTGGCTACGCCACTGTGCACCTGTCATCCAGGCACCAACCTCCCCTCATTGCCACTTTAAAGGGATACTTCAACGAAATTTGAAATATTCCCGTCGTGTTTAAAAATAGGTTGAATATGATCCACAATATCCGTAAATGACAATCGCACGTTTGTATTTTGAGCCTGGTGGCTGTATTTTTCGTTATAAACGGCAAACTCTGGCAAGCGCTCAAAAAAGGCCCAGCGGAGTGTGACGTAGGTCGTCTCAGGCAACGATTGGTCTCGGGACGAGCAAAGCTACGGCAAGGCTGATGTCGAGAGGATGGCCTCGTCGTTCCAGCCACCGAAGCGGCTGCTTTTGTACGAATTTTGAGTGACGAGTTAATCTTCTATAATCTTGTAGGGGGACAATAGCGACTTCTGCGACACACAAAAGGCATTCTCGGGAAGACGGGAGTTCCTCCGTCCTCTCTTCTCTCGTCGTGGCCGGAGGCGAGACAACCTCCGTCACTAGCTGTCAAGGTTCCTAGATGGGCATTTCAAACGAGGCTTTAGCGACATCCGCCAGGTGCTCTTTGCTAATCGTTTAATTTGTTTTAAAATTCTTTTTCGAGACTTTTTTAACAAGATATTGGTGTGTTCGATGTGATACTGCTCCTTTGAACACATATAGACCAAAAAAATGAGCGCCGAAATTTCGTTGTAGTATCCCTTTAATTTAAAGGTACCTCGATGCGGGCACACTTGCTTTTCATTCTGGGAATCGTTTTCCTTTCAGTGGCCTATTGCCTGCCGACAGGCCTGATGGCGGCTGCACTGCTCGCTGTTAGCTGTACACCGTTCACACAAAAGTGTAGGCAATATACCAGCTCTCAGAATGAGCGTGGAAGCGGAGATGATATATGAATTTCAAAGTCCATACGGCCAGTTGTTGGGGCCCCGAAACAAGTGTGCAAAGAGATAGAACATTAACGCAGCTTGGCGTTCGAAATGTCGTGTTGTGGCAATGTCCAACCGAAAAAACATGCTGTTTGCAATGTGGTGGTGCCGTCCAGTCTGTTTGTGGGAAATCACTGTGGTGCTTTGGAAGCTACGTCCGTTTGTGTGCTAGTCAAGGACTATTTGGAAATTGGTTTCCAGTGCATCCTGGGACGGGATTATATGTGTTTTGGATAAAGGCTGGTTATGCCCAATATAATTTTGCTTCCCACCTACTTTTTGAAATGTTGGCTCGAGACAGTTGTCTTACCAGGAACCAATACGAAAGTATGTAGATGCAAGGAACTGGGTTTCCCGATCCTTATATTATTCGTAAAATGGGGGGAAAGAGAAGGTTGTATATTGCTGCCTTCATTCAAACAAAAAAAGTTGCAAGTTGAGGATGATTCCTTGCTTTAAAGTGAACTTAGCTGTGACCATCCTGCTCCTTAACTTTTCAGATCGAATTATATATATTAGCAAAAATAACATATTGCTACATATATTGAGACCAAGTATGTATTTGTAATTGTGCCGCAGGGGCAATCTGCAAATTTTATATAGGTTATCATCAGAAATAAAACAAAGTGTTATTTCTGCAAGAAATACATTCTTATCTATTTCTAAAATAAATAATAATGTACCCTCTCATTCTTAAGTTTTGGAGCCATTGTCTTTTTGGAACCATGGTCTTTTTAAAGCCTGCAGGATAGCCATGCCATCAGTGCCCAAATATAATGCACACCAGGGTCGATCTTGACACATGCATGTAGTATACTGTAAATGACTTAGTTTTCGCGGGCTCAATATTTCGCGATTTAGGTCAAAGTTTTGGAATAATTCCCGGGTTTTAATTTTCGCGACGCAGTGGGATCTCAATATAAATTCCAGTGTGTTTATATTTTGCCGGAATTGTTCGCGGGACCTATTTTTCGCGAATTGTGGGCGATTCGTGAAATTCGCGAAAATTAGGTCCTCACAAAAATTAAGTCGTTTACAGTATGCATTTTTCTTCCTCACAATCGAAACAGTGTACCGTAAAATCCCGAGCAAGCGCCCGCTCAAAATTCAGAGATAATTTGTAAAACTTGGGGGATGGGCACTTCTTAAGTCAACAATATGTAAAGATATGTCCTTTATGTATTCTACGAACGCTACGAAATTGAGGGTGGGAGGTGCTTATTGTGCATTGGGGGATGCTCGGTATTTTATGGTATACCTAAGGGTATTAACCATTCAGGATGCAGTGCTATCTTTCAAGGAGTACATACATCTCAAAGCCTCAAAAGTGGCAGGGCTCAAAGGTTTCTTGAAAGGCACCGGTCTTTGGCAGATAATGCCCAGAAACTGTTTAAGGTTTTTCTAGACTTTTCAGGGAGGGGATCTGAAAGAAGGAGAGGGAAGTGACTCAGAGTCTCGTGCCCCAACAGGAAAGGAGAGGCGGCCATTTTGTCGGAGATCCGCAACTTTGTGATGCGGTACAACATCAAGCAGACAATGATAGCAGAGATGACGAAGCTGAGCCAGGCGTACGTGAGCCGCTTCTTCCGTGGGGACATAGCCGACATGTCGGACAGGACCAAGAACACCTTCTACATGTGGTACCTGACCTGCAAGAACAACCCCTGGAAGCTGGGTGAGTGGGCTCTCGCAGCCGAAGCCGATCCGCTTGGTGGCCAAAGCCGATCTGCTTGATGACTGAAGCCAATTGGCTTGGGAGCTGAAGTTGATCCACTTGGCAACTGAAGCCGATCCTCTTGGCGACCAAAGCCAATCTGCTTGCCAACTGAAGCACATTCACTCGGCGATCAAAGCCAATTCGCTTGGTGACCTGAGCCCATCTGCTTGGCGACTGAAGCCGATTCGCTTGGCAACTGAAGCCGACCCGCTTGGTAGCCGAAGCCGATCCGCTTAGCGGCCAAAGCCAATCCGCTTGGCGGCCGAAGTCGACCCACTTAGCGGCCAAAACCGATCATCCGCTTGGCGGCCGAACCCGATCTGCTTGGCAGTCGAAGCCCATCGGCTTGGCGGCCGAAGCTGATTTGCTTGGCAACTAAAGCCAATCCACTTGACATGTTTTTGTTGGGCCACTGTCTATCCACCTTGATCGTTATCTTGTACACTCGGTTCATGTGCCGCTAAGGATGGTTCTTGCGGCGAAATGATGAAGTAAGATGCTGCAGAGGTGGGCCCCATGTGGTTGCATTCAACTGAGACATCTTTATTGTTGCAGTTTTACACATGCATTAGACATCTTCAGGGTATTTGATAGGGTAGTCGAAATCTGAACAATACAACCTTGATATGTGCTGTGTGTGACGTTACCGACAACTTGAGTAATCTCAAGCTTTGGCATGACGCTGTACTGCTGATTTTTGGGCGTGGCAAATAGGCATTTAAAGGGTGACGGTGGATAATTCAGTTATAAACATTCTCAACATGGTTGAGATCTAAATTTGAACATATTTTTATGGTTCAGGGATAAAGAACTGGGGTTTACTGGCAGTCACAAAGACTGGACACAATGTTCACATATCTCTACGTTAACTCAAGAAATTGACTAGCATCTCATTAGCTCTGGTTCTGATCGGCAGTTTCAGGTATTCCGTCATGCCAGTGCTTCTTGAAGCACCTCTTTCGATGTAAAAACACCTTGGGCCATGGCATGGGAGTAAATTTATGGAGCCGATGCGGCGAAAATGTGGAACAGAAGTGTTGTGTCATCACCAGTACTGCAGCGTTTGCACATCACCGTGTGTCTACCTGTATCTGGTTGAGTAAGTCCAAGCATTTCACATTTTTGTCAGATTCCTGCAACCTCCCCGTTTGCTGACCGATTTAAACAATTCGAGCATCAATTAGTTTGTCTCGTCGAACTGCATTGGGAGGTAAAAAAGATGACTAAACATTCTTCAGAACTAAAAAATAACTTTAATAAAATATTTTTGTGCTACTGAGACAAGGTGAACACCTCCCGGAACATTTTGCTGCATTTAGAAGGCATAAGGCGACTTAGAAACCTCTCAAGCCTCCACTGTAGAACTGAGCCTCCACTGTAGAACAAAAATAGCAAATATCTTGTTTCGAAACGTGCAAACAGCTCAGATGACCAAGATGTTTTCTCATGAGTACTCATGTGTTCTTTTTGACACACAATGTGTGTGCGGCTAAGGTTTCACAGTAAAATGGCCCAAAAAATTGTTATGTGGATATATCGCACAAAAGTGGAACATGCTTAATCTAGTGCACATATGTCTTTCTGAACTTAGGGGAAAGCGTTTCCTTGCTACATATAGTAAACAAATTAAATTGGTGTATAGTAATACACCAATTGAGGTTTTCCTTGCTTAATATATTAGAAATTAGTGCAGCTCGTAAACGAACACGTCGCATATTCTGTGTTTGCCGACTTCTTCTGTAGGATCGGGGTACATTAAAATTTTTCCTCAAATATGGGAGCACATTGTAGTGGGATCCACTAACCAGTCTGCCGTGCGTGTGGCTCTCTGGGGCGCAGCGCAACTGTGTCCCAACTCAGGAGTGAAGCGAATGGTGTCGGAGACGGGGGACCTGATCCCGCTCAAGCGGGAGCGCTTCACCTTCAAGTCGGCCCACCTGGCTGTGCTGGAGCGCTACTACGAGCGGGACCCCTACCCGGACGCACAGACGAGGGAGCAGATCGTGGAAGAGTGCAACGAGGCTGTGGAACGCCCAGGTAGGCTTGGGGCGCATTCGTCGCATTACATTCGTGCTCATTCTCTTTCCTTTTCTCGGGTGCATAAACTCGAGCTGCAGAGCCTAGAGGTTTCCTCTATACAGCGAGAAATCGAAGGAGAGGAGCAGACGAGACCGCGCAAGGGACGTCGGAACACCGAGCTTCGGTTGGAATGATTAGTGGATGCAAAGATAGCTGCCTTTGTGTCTACCGTATTTACTCGCATAATGAACGCACCCCCCACAACGGGTGCCAATATTATGAATTCTTGTTTTTTTTCCTCTCGCGTAATGAACGCACCTCCAATTTTCAACTCCGCGAGTCTCGAATTGCGTCTAATTTAACTAGCCACCAAGCCAGTTTCTTTTGCCGCCAAGCGGTCAAGCCAAGTCAAGCCAAGCCAAGCCACTCTCGTAATGGCTGCAAGTGCGTAGTTGCGGAAGTGATCAACCGTGAAACCGAGCGGCTGGAACACTTGATAAAGCTTGAGTGGAGGAATTGCCCAGCCCCGGACATTCTTTGCCTATCGGATGTATTGATGCCAACAAACACGCCGTCGTCTGTGGTCTACTTTCGGACGGTGAAATCGTGAAAGTGGTTAGGCCTCATTTCACAAACTCCGGGTAAATGCGTTTATTTAATCCATAGCAGAACAGCTGAGCGAGGTGCATGCTACATTGTAAGTTGAGAGTGTCTAGTAGCCCCTGGTAACAGCCGTCTCCAAGAACAAAACATGATCGCTGCGAGTGTGTCTAGTAGCCCCTGGTAACAACCCGCTCTGTGAACGAAACTTGATGTCTCCGTGAACGAAACTTGATGTCTCCGTGAACGAAACTTGATCCGTGCGAGCGGGCCTCAGCGATGGGCGGTTGGACTTCGTACGAGTTCTTATTTGCGTAGTCGCGGTATATACCTGAACGCGTCGCCGGATACTAAGAACAGTGGCGTTGCTTTCCAAGCTGAGTGAGCCTCATAGGGCGCTTTTCCTTTGGCAAAAGGCATGCCAAAAGCGCCCTAAAAAGGTTCGCAATTTATAAAGCATGGTTACTGTGGCGTGCCCCCGACCAGCCGTGGGTGCACCTCCATCAGTGGAGACGTGCCACATTACCTTGCCGTATCATATTGGCACCTAATATATGACATCTGCACAAAGTGTGTAAATGCAAAAATTTTACCTCGCGTAATGAACACCCCCCCAAATATGTGTCAATTTTTCGGAAAAAAAAGTGTGTTCATTATGCGAGTAAATATGGTACTCGCTCTTCGAACGCGTTTGATTGCTGAATGCAGGACATCGGCGTTTGTACGCATTCAAAGAGTGAGTAGAGACTAAGGCTTCCCAGGCGAAAATCAGTCCACTTCCAACTGGATTATGGAACTGGAAATGAGGCAGTCCAGCTGGATTCCAGCTGGAATCCAGCTGGACTGCCTCATTTCCAGTTCCATAATCCAGCTGGAAGTGGACTGATTTTCGCCTGGGTTTGTCTCTACTAATCGTTCCAACAAGAGCTTGATGTCCTGACGTCCCCACACTTTTGTCTCCTCCTCTTAATTTCTCACCGTATAGGATCGCTGAAGCTAATTAAGAGCCATAAGACGAGCCGAAAAAAATCGCCGCTTGCATGTAGAACGCTTAAACTTTCACCGAATGTGCTCTGAGCAGATCAGTTTTACCGTGGGAAATTTTGAGGCGTAGTTCTCGTCTTGTATAAAAGGAGAGCAAGAAACTTGCCAAAGTCAACGTCTGGCACGTTCGCAACCGACCGTGTTAGCGACGCTATTTACTTGTGGCGCCACCTCCCGACGGGCGCAGCTGGTGGACAACAGAATGTGCTGTCTGGTTGGTGTGCCCATCGATAGTTGGCGCCTCAAGTTAACAGCATTGCTAACTCGGTCGTCAGAAGGGCCCCAGCGGTTGAAACTAATCTTCAGTCTTCCACCGGGGCGTGTCAAGTGCGCTTTGTCAGTTTGGCATGTAAGAGCCAGAAATATGACTTCCTCCTATTTGCATAACTGTAGAAAATTGTAATGCAGGTTACTGATCTTTTTATGGACTCGGGTGTATATTGACGTAAAACTGAAGTGGTTGTGCAGTTTATTAAGTTGCCCCTCTACTCGCATCGTGTGTCGGTGAAAGGAAAAAATTGTTTTCGTCGCCGCGTGCGTCGTTGTGGGTGTGGTGGCGTGTAAGGAGACGCATAGAGACGGGTGGAAGGGGGCCGATTTGCAGAGAGGCCGCTGACGGAGCGCGAGAAAGTGAGCCTGCCCGTGGTGAACAACTGGTTCAACAACCGGAGGAAAGAGGCCAAGAAGCAGCTCAGGCAGCAGCACGGTGAGCGACTGCCCTCTCCCTTGAGACATTGTTGTCCACTTTGTGACGCTGTTCACTCTTTTGGCACCATCTGCTGTGTGGTACAATTCACACTGTGGAATTATCTGCTTTTTTAGCATCATTCACCATGATGCCAATCAGTCGCCCGCTCTTTGACGCCATTCACCTTGTGCCATCTGCTCTCACACCATCCACTCTGATATGCTTCTTGAAACAATCTACTTTTGGAATCCATCCACTCTTGGATGCCACCTTTTCTGTTGCAACTCCTCTGTTGCATCACTCGCTGTTTGACACCATCCCTTCGTGACACCATTCACCCTCACCTGTTACTGAACTCACTTTGTGACACCATATGCTTTGTAAAACATTCCCCCTCTAGGATAATAATATTTCTAGCGACATCCTTTCTCTGATAACACCCGTTGTTTGACACCATCCTCTTCATCAAGGCACCAGTCTTTGACACTATTCACATTGTGACATCATTCTTTTATCCTTTCTCTGAACACCCACTTTGTAACATCATTTTCCCTCACTCTTTTTACATTCTGGCACTGTTTATATTGTGACACCACACACTTGGTAACACCATCTTCTCTCTGACATCATCCACCTTGGGACACCATCTTTGCCATGAGAGCACCACTCTTTGACACCGTCCCTGCCATGACAGTACCACTCCTTGACATCACCCACCCTGACATCATCCACACATCCCGTTCCTCAACCGTCGGTGCAAGCACCCTCTGAATGGCTTTTGTGCCCTCGTTACAGCGGCGGCAATGGCGGCGGCGGCGTCTGCCAGCGGCCTGGGGAGCCTGGGGGCTCCCCTGGGGGGAGGCACGCACCAGAAGTCCCCGTTTCCCGTGGGACCTCCTCTTTGGGGAGCGCCCAGCCTCTACCCCCAGGTCGGGAGTTCAGCAGCCGCGCTCGCGGCAGCACTGCCTTCCTGCGCAGCCGTGTCGGCATCTGTTCAGGTGAGAGCCTCCAGTTGCTTTGGTCGCACTGTCCCAGTGTTTTAGAGTTGAATCTGCCTAGCCCTTGGCTGGCTTTGCTCCTGAGTACCGTGACCTAGTTTATACATTACAGTGCATGTAATAAAATAAGCTAAGTCTCTTGTTGAAACCTCGGTTACCACTCTGGGTCATCCAGGAGGTTCCTTTAAGTTCTCCCTATAGCTTCACTCCCTCTGTGTTTTGTACGCATGTTGCAATATTTTACTGAGCGGTCGAAGCATGTTCCGGACTTGGAATTTGGGTAGGGGTCTGTTTACTGCCTTGCATCGGCACGCTTGTCAAACATTGACACTTTGCATCGGGACTCCCATCAAGTTTCACCACTTTGCATTGGCACGCATGTCGGACTTTACCATCAAAATGGTATAGATGACTGTTGGGGAACAGCAGTTCGCAGTTGGGTCCGTGATGTGTTCGTCACCCTAATTTCCTTAGACATTGAGTGCTATTAAAGCCTAACTATGCGTTTGCATGTGAGGTAGGCTTAAGTGGAAAGCTTTGTAATAGAGTAGATTGTCTATTAAGTGAATGTGATTTCCACATCGTGGTATTTCTGGGGATATCGTGAAAAGACAGAATGATGGATTAACTTCCACTAACAAGAGATTCTTGAGAAAGCACCATGATTAGAGAAATTGGGAGAAGGAGAGCTTGGGAATGCGAAGGCGACGCCAAGAGTAACCGAAGTGACCGCAGAACAGTTCTTTACCTTACCAAACTAGCACTAACTCTATTTAAAAAACAAAAACAAAGAAAAACTGGCTTTGTAGGCCGACATACATATGCTCAAATCGGAAGGTTCTTGTTCCCTCTGCTCCCTATACTCTTTGTTGGAAAAAGAAGAGGGAATCAAACTTGGGAGAGGAGTTGCAAAAAAGAGAGAGGATGAGAGAGGAGGCAAGTGCAAAGTGCACTCAAATACTACTTTGCTCGGGAAATGCATTCTACTCTGCTATTTGCATTGCACACAGTGTCCTTACTTCGCCAAATCCTCCCCTAGTGGTGTGGGCACTTTGCGTCCTAGAGGACGACGCGCATCATGCTGTCCGGTTAATTACATTGCCGCGCAGAATTGAGGAAGAGGGCTGCCACCGGCGTGATGAGACATCAGGTTCATACTCAAGGCACTCACGACAATAGATGGCAGCCGCTAGAGCACTGCACGGGCCCGGGCCAGCCCAAAAACCCGGTCCCGGCCCGGGCCGGGTAGCACCAAACCCAAGCCCGGGCCGGGTAGCGGGTGAAAATAAACGAGCGAAATGCGAAATCACTATGACACCGATAAAAAAAAAAAGAAAACAAAATGTCTCGCACTTGGAGAGCTTTGCGTGGATAAAAAGAAACTTATATGATTCCACCATCATAGTGGGAATGTGCGGTCAAGAAAACGAGGGCACTCCAGTTGTAGGGTACAACATGAGTGTCTTTTACCTCTGCTTTAGAAACTAAAAAAAACGTGAGCTTGATTTTGCACTTTGTGGAGGGTGTCTTGCTCTGCCACCAAAGATAAGCTAACTACCATAGGTAATTTTATGCTTATACGGCCTTTTGAAGATGCACTAGCATGATTGTGATTGATTCTTCACAAAAAACATGTAGAGATCTCTTTGAAACGAATTGAACAATGAAAAGTCCAATATATCTCAAGAAATGCATACAGTAAATAAAATATTGCCACTTTTTTTTTTTCTCAAAATCATTTATGAAGTGCATATTTACCCATATTCTCCCAACTACATTGTTCAAGTCGGGATATTTATCGTGTCAAAAAAAAACTCTGTCCAAGTTTAAAATAAATGTCAATCGAATATTCTCGCTTTATGCTTAGAAAGTTTTTAGGTTAAAGCCTGCAAACTTTTTCGGGCTCATATATATAATCTGTCAGGCTCGGGCTGGCCTCAAGCTTCTGTCAAAAAAATCTGCCGGGCCTCGGCCAGGCCCGGGCAGTGTCTCCTCCGGGCCGGGTCGGGCCGGGCCTAGAAATGAAATATTCTGTCGAGCTCGGGCCGGGCCCGGGCCGGGCCTCTACCGGGCCGGGTCGGGCCGGGCCAGGGAATTCCGGCCCGTGCAGTGCTTTAGCAGCAGCCACTCGTCCCAATTCAAAGGGGAGAACCCCGAGGCTGCGGCGCATCCGCAGCCTCGGGAACCTCTCCGTACCGAGTCCATTGAATTTTCGCGGTTGGAGATGTATTCCCCCTAGTAAAGTGTTTGGTGCACGTGTTGTCGAACGTAGACTCGTGCATGTTGTGTTTGCGTGGACGACGAGTGGGCATGTGACTGACTGGCATGTGGCACGGGGCACGTGTCCCTGAAGGCCCGCCTGCTGGGCTTCTCGCAGCAGGAGGCCCTGCCCCGGGGAGGGGGCAGCGACCAGGGGGACTCTGGGGGTCCCGAGGGGGACAGCGACCAGGGAGACACGGACACCTCACAGGAGGAGGACTCCCGCTCCCTGCCCTCCTACGGGCACGACTCGGAGCCCACAGACTTCACCGCCGACAAGACTACCATCAAGCAGGAGGCCGGAGCGTGAGTGGACGGCCGCCAAGGTTGCGCGGCCTGAACCCGTTTACAACAAACTCAGTTTTTTTAAATGCATGGCATTGATAGGGTCAGCTCTGAGCTGAACATGATGAAAAAATAGCGCACAAAAAGACGAGGACAAGGACAGGAACAAAACACAGAAGACAAGACAACTCGCCCAGCTTACCACTCTACTACAGCTCTTGGGCCTTTCATATCTGTGCCTGGAGTGTAGCCTCGATATATAACACTGTGGCCTCGGGTGACGACGTGACACCATGACCTCGTGTGACGGTGTCATCACATGACGCTATGATGTCAAGTTGCAAGCAAAACATTTACTACCGTGAAATCCCGTAAGGACGCCCCCAAAATGAAGGGATGAATTGGGAAAAACATGGAGTGGGCTATCTTTGGGGATGCGACAGCAAAACTTTATAAAATAAAAGGCAATAAGACACTTAGCTATCCGCTACAAACCGCATAAAACGGGAACTGATACCGCGGATTCGGACACTGCAAATTCGCGTTTTATGATGCAATGAACACGCGGGAATTTGCTACGACATCCTGTGTCGTGGTAAAAGGGGTTGCGGATGCAGCAGATTCGCTTTATCGTGTTTGCACGATTCTAACTCGCAGGCAGATTTAGCTTTCAGATATTCAGAAAGTAAGTTGAGGCCGATTCTACCGCACAGGTAAAATAATGAAGATTGAACACATACCTCATAGAAGGGATTTTATCCCAGGCGAAAATCAGTTCACTTCCAGCTGAATTATGGAACTGGTCCCAGCTGGAAATGAGGCAGTCCAGCTGGATTCCAGCTGGTCCCTGGTTTTGTCTAAAACGTTTTAGGTGCCGCGCTTCTCACGGTTGTACAAGTGCGCGACCGTTGGCTCTGGGAAGGTTGTCTTCCAAACAACTTTGCTAGCTCGTCGGGTTGCTGGGTTAGCGAGGCCACGTGGTGCTGCTCCATTGTTATCTTTTTCCGCCAGCGGGAACGGCCTCTCGTTTAAATAAAGCCTCCCAGTGGAATTTTTTTTTTCCATATTAAAACGGCGGGCACGAGTCTGCAGAGTGAGAGACCGCGCGTGATACGAATACCAAAATGGCGAATGTAAACAAACAGTGACGATGGCGTTGGGGCTAGCCACCTTATTGCATTTTTCTTTAGTTTCGGTTTTTCGTGTCGATTGTAACTCGCATGTCGTTTTGAGCACCGATTTTGGTGAAAAGGTGTGCGACTCAGAATCGTGCAAACACGATATGCGGTGCAAAAGTCACGTGAGAATCTGCCACGAACTCGCATGTTATGAGAACCGATGCCGCCAATTGTGGATGCAGCAGATTTGCATTTCACAGTGCAACAGACATTCGGGACAACTCGTATGTCACGGGAACCGATATCGCGTGCGCAGATCGCGAGGACAAAACGGAGGACAAAAAATGCGGGCACCTACTACGAAAGCGCATGCCATGGAAACAAATACCGCGGATCACGGACGCAGCAGGCTCGCATTTCACGATGCAATAGACACGCGGCTGGGATCAACTTGCACGTCGCATCAGCCAATATCGCATGCACAGATCACAAACAAAAACACGTGAACCCGCCAGAAACTTCCTTGTCAGACGTACTGGTACCGCAGATCGCGCAATTCATGTGATTCCCGTCGGACATCGCTTGACGTCCGACGGAATAAGGAATAGGGGGTGGGCGATATTTCGGAATTTTTATGTTTGAGATATTTAGCCAAAAAAACGGGATGGGCGATCTCACGGGGGAGGGCGCCCTTACGGGATTTTACGGTACCTTATTTATTTGAAATAGCATAAATTATCTTCTTGGCAATTGTTACCTGATACTAGTCCTACTTGGGCCCAAGATATTTTTCGGACTTGGAATGCTGCCAAGTGCTCGACGCTTGTTTCACTTTTTCTACAGGTCGGCCCAGTATTGCACTGCCTCTGGGGTTGGCCCACTGCGAGAAACCGCGGAATTTTTAATACGTTATTCCTAATTTTTGAATATCGGAAAAACTCACAGTTTGTACGGTAAAAGTATGCTGCAAATTGAATCAAATAGCAAACACTATTCGCGAATTATTAAAAATTTGTAATGTTCGCACACCTCATACCACAGAGCACCTTTAGTGGAAATGGCATCCTTTCAAACGCTGCAATGCGCTGCTTTGGAGAATGATTGTCACGTGTGGGGACCAGATTTTTCACGTGGAAAGTTCACCGATTTCTCGCAGGCTGTTTGTTCAACAGATGATTTGTTACGTGGGGTCTGCTATCTCGTTGGGAGATGCACACCACTGACCGAGAGTTCCCAACGTGTGATCATGCCGCGGCGGTTTTCGTTGCAGGGTGCCTGTTCCACAGGGCGTCACGCAGATGGATCAAGACGAAGAGGGATAGGTGCAAGCGAGGGAGCGGAAGCCATTGGCGGACAACAAGTGGCGGAGTGGAGAGAGCATCCCCCGCCGTTCCCAACTCGGCCGTGCTTCACCATCGGGCATGGTCGAAAGGAAGGGGCAAATGTCAAAAGTCAGAAAAAGCTCGGGGCAGCGGCAAGAGTCGCATTTGCCGCAAAGATATTTACCAGACGGGTCTAGAGAAACAATTTCATTGCTTTTTTCGTCTTTTTTTTTTGGAAGAAGAATGGGGGTGTGGCGACTTGAGGATTGGGTGCAGCCGGATTCGTTGGACAGCATTCTTTTGGGCGTAGGTTCGTTACGCGGGTGGCTCGGTTCCCGCGCACGGCTGGACATACCACACGGGTACTCTACAAATGGGCGTCACGTCTGCGCGTGCGCGGTTACGCGGCCATGCGCTAAGCTTTCATTGTGTCGCGTCACCGCTTAGGATTAGGTCTGCTCGGGTGTCGATTGCATTTTTACGAGTGCGTCGCTCGCACGTACTGGCTTGTTGCTAGCTTGGATTGATTCGGACCTTTTGTTCACATTATTGTTGGTGAAAGAGGAGCCCGCAGCCACCTCCGAGATTATCGGAACCTCTCTTAGTACAAAAGTTTTTTACATATATCTTTGAACGCTCACTACAATACTTCTTTAGGCAGATTATGTTGTTTCCTGTTTGTATATGTGGGTTGCGCTCCAACTTAATCCAGTCATTATTTCGTTGCAATAGGGTCGGCCTGTATAGGTCGGCTTTCTTTATCCCGTGTGATCTAAAAAAATAGTAGTTTGTGTAGATTTTCTCTGCATCTTCCGTGCTTTGATGGTTTTTTTTTTTTTTTTTCCGGTGCTGGGTGAGACTAGCACTATGAGGCTTTTGGCTTCACCTTTACAAACCCGGTGTTGGAGTGCGCTACGAGCCGCAGTAGTCGTAGAAATCTTATTTTCCAGAGCCTATTATATAGAACCTGCGTTGTTATGTTGCGTCCCTTCGCAATAGTGTTTTCTTTGAGATGATTTTCCAAGAAAAGAAGCCTCGATTCAGTGTTTACCTTTCTGCATGTTTTGAAGTTTGAAATTCTGCGGGGCCATTCTTGTCACGTCTTGTCTTATGTTTTGTTGCTGTCCTGAAAATTTTACTCGGTTCCTTTGGAATGAGTGTTCATGTATCTTTCGGCACTTACAAAAAAGCGGGTGTAGCGTTTTGTTTTGCAAGCTATCTGTGGCCGGCTTTCTCACGCTACAAAACCTTCTCTCGAATTTCTCTTCTTTTTTTTTTATTCTCGCAGCAAACGTAAGACGTTGCTACCTGTTCTCAGGACCTAGGTGCCCATCACAACCCACGTTCGCCTGATTTCCCAAAAAAAAGAGAAAACAAACGTACCTGTTGTATTTAAAAAAAAAAGAGAGAAAAAAGAAAGCTGCACCTCAGTCGCAGGAAACAAACTTAAGAAAGGATGCAGCTTTCTTTCTCCCAATGTTCTCGGCGAAAGGGAAAGAAGGATGCGCCATATTTTTGTAAGACCTTCTGCCACGTTGAGTGTACTTTGTTCCAATACCGTGTATTTTTTTTTTCTTTTAGTTTCTACGCGACCTACCTCAGTTGCAAGTGCGGTCCCCCCTAACAGTGAGGTTGAACCGCATTGCAGCAACCAAGGCATTGCCGTCTATTTGTTTTTTAAGATACAAAATGCCGCCACGTTGTCATTGGATCATCATCTGCCCTTCTTTCGCCAAGCCTGCACGCCGACTTGAAGAAAGACTCCTCCTACCTCCCTCCCCGCGAACCCATGTTTTTGCAAGATGGTGTGAGCAACGAAGGTGAACTGTCAAATGTTTGAGGCCTACGAGAAGTGCGAGCTCTCGTGTCGGACAAAAGGACCCCCCCGTTGTGCGGGAAGTCGCTGGTGTTTACTGCAATAGCAGCGTTGGACGAAGCAGAGGGAAGCAGAGATCGACGTCGGGAGTCGTGCGTCTGCATTGCGGCGGCGTCTGCAAACATCGCAACAATGTTGGTGCGGCATCATCTACGAACATCGCAACGACATCGTTGTGACGTCATCCTCGAGCATCGCGACGACGTCGTTGTGTGATCGCGGTCTTGCGTCGCAGTGGCATTGTCGTGACGTCGTTCTTGTGGGCCGCAACGAGCTCGCTGTGACCTCGTGCCGATTTCGTCCACACTTGCGTAAGAGTTGATCACAATCATCACGTTTGTGCTGAGTACTGTGTACGGTTTTTTGTTGGTGCTAAGATGACGAGAAAGACTCGCGCCCGTTTTTGGCGCCCAAAGTGTGTAACCTGTTCCGAGTTTTTTGAGTGTAGGCCTGCGTCGAGAGCGAGCATAATATCATACTTGTTTGCGATATGTTTTTCTTTTGTTTTCTAGATCCTTTATTTATGCTTGTTGCCTTTAGTAACCTCAAGTGTCCTTGGGTGTACTTCTATGTTTTCCAACTGCGCTCGTTTCTGCGGAAAAGTCCCGTTTTGCAGCCGCTTTTCGTATTTTGTTTTGCCTCTCACGCTCCGTACGTGGGCGACGATTGTCCTTTTCCCGCACAAACCTTTTATTTCTTCCGGTTGGCGGAGGGTTGATGTACAGATGCAGTTTTGGGAACCGCTTTTGGCTCGCTCTCGAGTCCGCGCAATCATACGCTTCGCCACCATACCCCGTTTGCCGTCTGCTCTGAACTAAGGGCGCGGCTAACGAATCAGCGATGGGAGCTGCCGCGCCAGCGACGCTGTTACTCTCGTGCGGCTCTCTCGTCGAGGGGCCGCCCCCTCCCGTGTCTCCGTCGCGCTTGCTTTCCTCAAAGTTCCTACTTCATGCCGTTAACGCTATCCGTTCAGTCGACAACCGTTTTCTCTCCTTCGTCGGACGGCGCGCACCCTCGTCTGCGTCGTCTGGCGGTTCCGTCGCAATAACCGGATTTCCTTCTTCAACGTTTTGTGTGATAGACTCCTCGCCAACTTCCCGTCGCCCCTCCCCTCGAGCTTTCTTTTACGCTTCTCATGACGTGACTCCGCTCGACGGAGCGTGTAAAAGGAGTGACCCGGTTTCTGCATTGTGTGCGCCTCAAGGTGGCTCGTTGGGGCCCGTCGTTTTGCGCCCGGCGCTTCGTTGCAGGACCTCGGTCATTAAGGATTCAGCCCAGCGCATGACGCGCCTTGCGTTTCAATGAGATTTTAGCGAGCGCCGTCGTAGAGATTAGTCCTGAAGATGGTTTTCGTTGGTCGTTTCTTAACCTTTTGGGTTGGAGCGGCGTTACGCGTGTCGTCCGCTCATTCGACGTTGGCTGCGACCTCTCACAACTGGCGTTCGTTTTCCCATCTTTTAGTTGACGGGTGTGTGCCGTGAAAGGTGCCTCAGGTATATTTTCTTTTTTAATCTTTTACCGTCTTATTTTTGGGCAACGACACAAAAGTCGCGCGTCGCGACTTCCTTTTTTAAAAATTTTCGTTGAGGCGAGACGGGGGGGAAAATGCCGTTACGTTTGTCTTTGCCGAGGACGTTGTACCGCCTCCCCCTGGGTACAATGCAACAGTTCCTATGTCACATAAATCTCGAGAGTTTGTTTCCTCCCCGAGAGAATGCTCCATGTTTTCAGGAGAGGCTCCTCCTCGTAACAAAATGCCGGGTGCGAGAGTTTCCTAAATGCTGACCCCTCCAGACATTGCGCGTGGCCCCACGTGACGAGCGTTTGCAGTCTCTGGCCAAGCACGGTGAATACCGTGTGACCGGTGTCGTCGTATGGCCGACTTTTCGACGACGCCGTGCTCGTAACTTCGGAACTGTCGTGTCTTTCTTGTCGGAACTCGTTTGTTTCTTAAAACGCCCGTGGGTGCAGTTGTCTGTCCGAAGTGAGTAGTAGAGTGCTTAGCAGACGACACTTTCGCGACCTTTGTGTGCGACCGTGGCTACCGTTGCGTCCAAGATAGACCTAGCGTTGCCGTCACATTTTTCTCGTCGAAGCGCTTACGGCAGCGGCTCAAACTTTAGGTGCCTCTGTGTCACGGGGGGGGGGGGGGGGGGGTCGGGGGGGGGGGGTCGGGGGGGGGGGGGGTTCGAGTCTGCACGTTTTCTGGCATGGGGATTTTTTCCGAGGGGGGGTTGTTTCCAGTTGGATGACTTTGTCTACTACCTCTCCGATTCACACAAAACATATATATATATATAAATATATATATATATATATATATATACATATAGTATATCTACACTGCAGCGTCCGTGTCTGTGCTATTGTGTGCTGTGGCGGCTTTCGTTTCGTGAGAAGTTTTCTTCTGCTAGCTTGCTTACCGGTGACAGAATCTTTTGGGGGTTCTTCTTTTTTTTTAATTGTGTTTTATTATGTTTTGTTTGGCATGCATGCATCTTTGTTTGACGTACCGCGAGTGCGTATGTGCACAGGTGTGTTTGACATACCGCGAGGCACTTTTCTTTTTCTTTTTTTGTTCCGTCTTTTGTAATTGACACATGGCGTAGGTGATGTGTGCCACCATTTGTCTTGTTTTTATTTTGTTTGTAATCATAAATCAGTGCACATCGATCCAACATTTTATATAATGCGGTCACACTCGTGCCAAAGGCAACAACAGTACCTGACAGAACGATGAAACAACCAGCAACGTTTCTTTAAAGGGGAAAAAAAGAAAAGTGTTTTGGGCACCTGCTGAGTAGCTTCCGCGTTCGATCAACCAGAGTCCACGGCGGGAAGCTTTTAGTGCGGAATTCTCGGAACAGATACAAAAGAAGGCTTCGGATTTTAGAGTGGGTTTCAAAAGAATGCATACTGCCAACGTTACGCTGTAGCGAGTTTCAAAGTCTGGCCATTGTTTGGTGTTTTATGTCCTAGCTCTAACTTCATCGTTCAATACAGCCCCCGCTATGCTTGGACGACCATTGTCCGTTTGTTTTTATTGTTTGCATCTTGAATTTTCTTTTGTGAAGCTGTCATACATTTCGTAGATGTTATTTCCATTGGCAGACAAACTGGCACTGTAATGGAAGTAAGAAAAAAGATAGTTGGCATAATACCTGGAATATCTTTTTTTTAGGTTTTGCATTTCGAGGCGTTCGTCAACTTCTCCCGAGTCTATTCTGGCCGAGTTTTGAAAGAAAATTTATTTTGAGCTAAACGGGTGGAACATGGAACTCTTCGATATTGCCGTCTCCTCTGAGCAAGGTCGTGAGCAGCGTTCACATATTTGGACTGGATATCCGTCGAATCGGACCGTTAACTTGCCGCGGGTACGACTCTGCCGTGCTAGAACCGAAGTACTGGCAGACGGCCGGAGAAATCGTCACTCATTCTCGTTTGTCGGCCCTTTCCCTGCCCAGTTTTAGTTTGTGAGATGTCCTCTCGTGGGCCTCTTCCGCTTTCTTGGTCTATGGTTCAGAGCTGGTGTTGCCTTTGGAGTTTGAAAAGTGTGCATAGGAACGGCCTACGCCGTTGACTGGACCGGCGTAGGACCGATGTAGGACCGACTCTTGTCTGTCCGACATGCCTATTCCGGCGAGTTCTCTCGCGGGGGAAGGCGGGAGAGAAGAAGAAGCCTCAGGTTTCGAGAAAGGAGTGAAGGCTTTTACCGTGTAGCATACCGTCCAGCGTATGGAGGTCGCAGGAGAAAAAAAAAAGGCGTGGAGTGCAATGTTGTGTTTTTGCTTGGCCAATCCCGGTGTGGTTTTTTAGTCCGATTTCCTCGTTTGTTCTACTCGTTTCTTCGTTAACTCGCGAGACCGTTTTTCCGGCTTTTATATGTACACACTCACACTAGACAGACATGCAGACATTCACACACACACACACGTGCGATATATAAATATATATATATGTATACATACATCCTCTGTGCCTCTGAAATGCACATTATCTACCTCCCAGTAAAGCAGGTCCACGTGTGAAAAAGATTTGGAGCAGCAGCAGCAAAAAAAAAAAAAAAAGGTGTGCAGACAGGAGAGAAAACAAAAAGAGGTTGAGGCGAAGCAGCAGTTGGTTTTACAGAAATGGTATTTCTTTCGGCGGGAAAATAAAGAAAGAGTCAGTCCGTCGCTCATTTTAGCCCGAAGGAGCAGGAAAAGTATCGGGACCGCGGTTTTCGTCCTCTGTAATCCTAAAGATTAAAGGGAAATTTGTGCCTTAGGTTGCAGGGGAGTCTCGTTATTTGATGGCATTTTTCGAATCGGTGTAAACATACGGCAAGAGCCTCAGAGTCGGGTATTCGCGATGAAGGTCATTGAGGTGTGGACGTTTCCGTAACGCTTGCCGTTGCGTAGCACGAGGCAGTTCGCGTCCGGCGCAGCAAGGCGATGGGCCACGTCGATTTACGGGGCAACTCCGTCGGCATCAGGATTGTTTTGGGACCGTACTGGGTTGCGTCCGTATTGGCAGACTAGGGCCTTGGGTGACGGGACACTAGCTTGTAGGGCAACTTCGTTGGAATTCCGATCGTACTGGGTTGCATCTGCATTAGAAAGACAAAGGCCGTAGGCAATGGGAAAGTTTAATATACGGGTCTACTTTGTCGGAAGTCCGATCGCACAGGGACCATACTGGGATCTGTCTGTATTGGGCAGAGGAAGGCTATAAGTGATGGGACAGTTTAATTTACGAGGCAACTCCATTTGAGTTCTGGTCACACTGGGTGGCGTCTGCATTGGGAAGCATAGGGCTTTCTCTGAAAGATGGGACTTACACTAGTGTAGAGAAAACTTTCAGTGAAGAACTGCGCTTAAAACGATCTGCCCTGTGTGAAGGAGAAATTTAAAAGTTGAGGGTACGAGGAATGTCGAAACGACAGTGTTTGCCATCCCTATCGATGTGCTCGTGCTGCATTTGAAAGGAGTACTTTTAGCACTGCGATTGAAAGGCTGGCATTACAATGGCCACATACCTGAAGGTGGTGATTTCGAAACAAGAGCCTTGTTGGGCACCAAGGGGTCGAAATTGTCCTGGTTTGCTTTAACAAGGCCTGGTGGAGTTGCCCTCTAGGATATGCCAGGAAACCAATAAAAAAGTCCCAACCATTAACTCAATAAGCCATGCTTATCGAAGCGTGTATACGTCGTCACGTCAAATTGGATGGTTTCTATTTACACTCTGAGGGTGCGAACGAAGCGGGTTCTGTGTCTCGATGCCTCTGCTGCGCCGGCGGAAGAATCGGCCTGTAATTGCCCGTCGGACAACCAGATTGGATTGTGTCTTAGGACGAGGACCGTCTTTGGGTTACGGTGTACTACAAAATAAAGGAAGGTGGGCAAATTGATCGTGAAAATAGAGACAGATACAAAGATAGAGCGCTTAGAAGCATCCAGACTCGCGAAGATGAGATAAAAATCACTATTTTTGTTGAAGGTAGAGTTTTACTTAAGTATGAATATATATTTTGTTAGATGGAGGGTTTTCTTTTTATATCGGGTGCAGATTTTGTCATTTCTCACGTAGCGCACGGTATGCGTACGTAAAACTTCGTGTCATGCCTCCCACCCATCCCCTTACGGTGTATCTAGCGCTAGACGTTGCATGAAACCACACTCTGCGGTGGTGTTTTTCCTTTTTTTCTTTTTTATTGTGCACTTTGGTATCTCAGGAAAATCGAGAGGGGGCCATATACTTGGTTGGGAAACAATTCGCCTTTGTCTTTTGAGACAATTTCTTTTCTTAATTGTTCTTAAGGGCTAAAATTGCACAACCTGGAAAATGGGGGGTTCTGTAGCACGAGCTCTGTGCTGGTTTCTAACACCTCCCAGGGTATGGCCTTCTTTCACAGAGTAACGATGATGTGTTTTTACTTTTCCATATTTGTTTTTTTGTAAAAAGTATACACAGAAAAGATTGACATGCAAAAGAAAAAAAAGTGTAACTGCCTTAGTGTTTTGTTTCATTGTGTTTTGAACTGGTATTTGTAGCCGACGGAAGCAAAATCGCTGCTTTTTGTGGTTCGAACATTTGCACGCAAGCTGTAGTTATTGGGACGTCAATATCCAAAAAAGAAAAAGAAAAAACTGGAGTGAAGCATTTGATTATGTCACAAGCCCTGATCAACTGGTAGCTTTTTCCCTGAACAATACTTAGTGCAGTCCTTGTTGTCTGTTCGCAAGACGAGTTGCGACCGTCCTGCTGTTTCGGGTTTCTTTTGTGTGTGTAAGCAGTAAGCCTTCGCCGACTAGAGCACCAGCCTCTAACGTCTGCCGGTAGGGTTAGAGTTCCGAGACCAAAATTGCGACATTGGAACAATGTAATGGGAATATGTAGAGACTTCAGAAAAGATAGTTGTATCATTCATAAAATTTGGATGGTGGATGTTTTTTCAGCGAAGGCTCGCCGTTTCATATTTGCATACGAGTGTCCGTTGTTTAATTGGCAGAAGTCCCTTTTTTTTTTTTTTTTCTTGTGACATTAGATGTCTGCTCCTGCTTGCCCCGACCCCACCAACACACAATTTGCATGTTTTGACCAACACATCTACTACCTCATGTTTAGTTCGGCACTTCTTGTAAGATGGAGTCAAAGATTTAATTTAGGTTTAATTGCTTAGGCTTGCCTGAACAACAACCTATTTACTTCCGAGTTGAAACAGGATCTGCACATTGATGTGCGTCTAAAGGTGCCCGTAGAGCCGCGGTCTGTCCCAACATATTTAGTACAGACAGCTGCAGATAACCTCACCAAAAGTCGATCCCGAAATCGGGCATGGGGCTGCAGGAGCAACATTCGTGCCATCTTGAGTGTCATTTTTTCTTAAAGAGCCTCACATCCAATAGTTGGCCATTCCAGCGGAAATATTTGTTTTTGTGCAGCACGGGTTTTTTTTAAGCGACCTCAGTATTCACAGTTCCTACAACTCTCTCATGGCTGAACATAAACATGAACGCTACTGATGTAACACAAGTACAAAAAAACGCATCTCAGCCTTCTCACCCCCATTAGAACGAATGTGGCTTCATAGCCGCCCTGTGTATGGAAAAAAAAGAAAAGTGGAAAGGCTCGAGAGGACGTAGGGCGTGCCGGCGACGTAATCGCAGACCATCGCCCTTCCAGAGAAGGCGAGGCCAGGGCGGATTTTAGCTGTTCGGAAAAGTCGTAATGGAGGGCTTGTCTCACGTTTCCCCCGACAAGCATGGTCGCATGACCGCAGATTTTTACAGTGAAAGTGTTGTCCGGACGGACCGGGTTGTTTCACCTCTGCCGGATCTTTGATGGAGCACGGTTTGATATCTGCTTTTTTTTGCGAGTTGTCGGAACCCTTCTTACAGGGACGTGTCTGTTCGTCCCCTGTGTTGCGGGGGGTTCTCGAAACAAACAAAAATGGACCGTCTGGTTGCTGGCGCAAGGCCGGGAGTTTTCTTTTTAGCGTGTAACGTGGTGTGTAGACGTTCAGTGCCAGCAAAACTTAAAGAAAACGAAAAAAAGATGGTGGTGTACACTGTGTAGTTTCTGTAGCCCCTCCCCCCTTTTTTTTGTACTGCGTGTAATGGAAACTTAATAAAAATTTTTAGTTTGGTAAGTAACCACCGCTGCCGCTGCCTCTGTATTGCTTACTGAACAAATCCGCTAGGTCCCCAAGTTCCCGGGTTCCTGTCAAACATTGATTTAGCAAACAATAGGTACTTCCTCGTGTAAAGGACGTTTTAGGATGTCTGTCGTTTCTTTTTTTTTTTTCGCTCCAAGGAAATGGACACGGTGCTTGTCTGCGTTCTCTTCGTGTTCGTCTCCGTTGGCACTTGCAAGTTTTCTGATGCCCCAGTTTCACTAAAGCGACAAACAGAAACAACCAACAGCAACGAGCCTTACTGTAAAATCCCGAGCAAGCGCCCACTCAAAAGTTTGACATAGTGATTTAAAATTGGCGAATGGGTGCACCTTAGATCAACAATACCTATGTAAAGATATGTCCTTTGTGTATTTTCCGAATGTTTCAAAATTGAGAGGTGGGCACTTATTGTGGAACGAGCGAATGCTCGGTATTTTACGGTAAGTATAAGCATTGTGCAAGCAAAGGTTTGGCCGGTATGAAGTCACTCATATTCAAGAGCACCCAGAGACTGCAAGCCTGTTAGGGTTACCCTTGCATGCACACTGTACATTCTTGAGGTAGGTCGGTGTCATTTTGTTTCTATTTGTCTCTGTAATGGGCCCCCAAACTACGACTGCTGGTATCTAAACCAAACGGAGTATGTGCTGCTTTTGCTGTAACTATATGCTGTTTGAACCCTTGACTATAAAGAATATGTAAAGATCACAATACTACCTTGTTACAGCTTAAAGGCTGACGACCAGACTCTGGATTCTGCAAAGCAGAAGATCCTCCTCACGATGGATCGTGAGGAGGATCTTCTGGCAATGGTGGAAGGGTGGAGAGGGAAAAGTGGAAAGTTAATGGGACCAATGAAGCAGGGTCAAAAGCGCAACTCACTGGGCCTTTTTTGTTTGATTGGTTCAGTGATGATAGAACACGTACGGGAGGCACTCACTTGATCGAATGACATTTTAGCGAACGCCCACGTTTCACCGAATGACACTTCAGCGAATAGTCGGACGCCACGAAGCGGCGTTTTCGGGTGGGCCAAATGGGTTCACATTTTTGTAATGAGTCGCTACGAAGCGGCGTAAGCGCAGCACAGCGGATGGCTTAACGCGCGCCCCCTTTTTATTCGCTAAAACGTTGATTCGCTCGGATGTCGCTCTTCGCTAAAACATCATTCGCTCATGTGATATGGACCCAACACATACGTGATCATGACGAACACCATGATGACGTGCTTATGACACAGTCTGATAGGCTCATCAGACTGTGTCACATGACATATGTCATATGTGACGGACGTCTTTCTCTTATCGCGCATTAAACAATCGGTTGTTAGTATGCGCTTGTCCTGTTCATTCTTTGTTCTGTCCTTGTCCTTTGCACTTTTGTAATTAAGTTGTGTCCTCTGCATCTGGGCTTGATGTGAAACGAAGTATACCTTGAAACCAATCTGCGAGGCTCGGACATTCTTATTTTCCCCAGTCGCTAAAATGTTTTCGTCGCATGTTGAAGAGGCCTAATATTCAACTGAAGCCACTTGATGCATAAATATGGTTTTTGGGGAAGCTAGCAAGTATATTTATGTATTGATCTTGCCCTGAAGGTCCAAAAGCATTAATAAGGAGGTGTGTGTCCTTTCAAAATGCTTGAAAAGTAGTTCAGTTAAATTGTTTAGAACCAAACAAACATTACTGAGGGCAGTCAAAGATAGTGCATCCGTAGGTAACCAATCATGTTGGGCAGAAAAGATATTTTGTATTGGAGGTCAATGACATAAAACAATTGCATTTGGCGATATGTGGCATATCCCCAAGCATTTGAAGAAAAATGGGCGAGTCCGTCTGTTTCCTTGGTCTGTTTCTGGTGCAGCGGGTACAATGACATGTACGTCAGTGGGTACAGTGACGTCACGGCGCCAAAATATTAGTTTTTTTTTTTTTATTGATACGAGAAGGGCGCATTTCGGTGGATAATATCGCATATAATAACTCTATGGATAATACGAATGAGTCGATGTCTGCTGAACTATTCTAACCGGAGGAGCTGCGTATAGGAAGTATTCACTGGACGCCATATTTGTGGGTGCTGTTTAGAGCGCATGCTCAGAACGAGCTCACATCAATAGGCTGCTAAGACCGACACACTTGATGGTGCGGAATGCACGTTGCAAAATAACTGTGGAAGCTCGCCGTCAGCACGCGCTCAGCATTTGCGCACACAGCTATGGCCGCCAGTGAATACTCATTCCGCACCATCAAAAGTGCCGGTCTTAGCAGCCTATTGATGTGAGTTCGTTCTGAGCAGGGTGTAAGATAGACAGGTGGGGAAACGAGAGCCAAATGAGCGACCGGATCACCGGATTGTGTCCCTTTCGGGTTTCTCTTTTTTTGTGGCGCCATCTATGTGGAGCACCGCGAACTCTCACTCCAGGTGGGAGACCGGTGGCGACCAGCTAAACCGACGGAGATTTTTTTTCTTCTCGCCGCAGCGCCATCTGTCGCAAATCGGGGGTACCCGCAAGCAGACGAGTACACAATCCGGTCACGGCATTGCTGTATGCCTCTATGGGCCGTTTTCCCACCTGTCTATCTTATACCCTGGTTCTGAGCATGCGCTCAAAACAGCACCCACAAATATGGTGTCTAGTGAGGTTGTTTTTTATGACGTCAATCCGCCATTTTGTTGTTAGTTTATTTTTTTCTGACAAGTTTACTAATATAGTAATTACTTATAGGGCTTCTGCGCTCTACGCATTTAAGGGGGCATGTAAATCTTTGGAATGCTTGCCTTCTGCACACGCTAAACAGCTCACAACAACAAAATGCGCACAACTCATCCCGTCGTGTGATAAGAAATGGCAAAACAGTAACTCACTCTTAAAAAATTCAAAAATTTTAAGAAGCCGGCCTAATTCGAAACCGAAACCAAAGTTTTGGCATACGAAATTTTTTCCGTATTTCGTCCTCACGGTCAGTACTATCGACAAACGCATCGAACAACATGGCTTTCCGTCGCCCTTTTTTGCGGCTTGCCAAGTCGACAAATTTCCCCTGATTTTTTTCGGGCGTATTGCTTTTAATTGGACGTTTCTATGGCCTAGCTGTTTATTTTCTCGAATCCACCGGGAAACGATGAGTGCAGACATCGAAAGCTTCATTAGCAAAAACTGTCCATGGGGAAAACTTCCCGACAGTGCAAAACTGGTATGTCGCCTTCTTTTTTCTTCGAGTTCAAAAGTTTTTCTGTCGAGAAAAGTCGGCACAAAAACAGCGAAGCAGTACCGATAAGGTGATGTAGCATTGATGCGTCACAGTGTGTTGCATAGTTACGTTCATATCCTATCACGTGTTTGGCGGTCAGTCCTTGGTCGTCGGTGAACATCTGTGCTGTCTGCTAGATCAGCTGTTTATTTGCTCGAAGAGATGCCTGCCCTCAATGGTAGATTGTCTTCGCCTCATTTCTACGCGCTAACACATCCTTTTGGTAGTGTCGTCCACTCACCGTCTTTAAACGGAGTGGATCATGTTTGGAAGGCAATTACAAGCGATGGCTTTGCTGCCATCAACCCTGAATGAACACACCCGCTTTGCCTGACTTTTTCTCCTTTTTTTTTCTTCTTACTTTTCAGCTCCTGGGAAATTCAGAAAAAGAGTACGAAAAAAGCGTTCTTCAGTACAGCATCAAAAACCAGCTTAGGTTTCGGGGAAATCTTGGCAAGTACTTTTAACTGACATACATTCTTTCACACCTTTTAGTATTTTAAGAACATGCTGATTGAATCGCAACAATTAGATCGTTGGGTCAGTTGGATGATTTTTTTCCCCCATCTTTTTTAGTAGACGCTGGACGACTGTAATGCGAGACTGACTTTCACGTTCCCCAATTAGTTGTTGCTGCAGTGTGCTTGACAATTCGATACGCTGTAGGAATTACGCCTGGGATTAAAGCATGTGTACATGAATTAATATATTTTTGTTTTTAATTTTAATGTTTTATTTGTTTATTTTCTGTTCTGTACTTTGCAACGGGCTATTCCTTTTTTTTCTTTTTGTCACAGTAACGAGTATGGTGCTTGGAATATGTCTCGACCGGTGTGATTAGGATCTTTTTATTCCGCCCGTGCATCGACAGTGGTCCCAGAGTGGTGACAAACAACGTCAGAAAAGCCCTGAGTGTCACGCCGTCGGACGTCACTCTTCTGGCAGTTGGTCATAAAAGTTACGGT
The DNA here is from genome assembly GCA_013358835.2 of Ixodes persulcatus. Taxonomy (NCBI): domain Eukaryota; kingdom Metazoa; phylum Arthropoda; class Arachnida; order Ixodida; family Ixodidae; genus Ixodes; species Ixodes persulcatus. The sequence continues at coordinate 246,917 of JABSTQ010011417.1, forward strand.
GAACAGCACGAGCAAATACGAGTTTCACCATCGTCACAGCGTGCCAGCTCCTGGCCACCGAAGCTTCCGGGGACCCCCGAGCTGGACAGCGACCTGCAGCAGAAAGGGGCACTTTCCACATCTACCACCGCCGCTGCGACACCGCCGTGAACACCGTCGGGCGGAAATCGAGAAACCGCTTTTATGGGCGCGGCAAACGCACCGGTCGGAGACTCGTTCCAGGCACCATACTCGAAGTGAGAAGCCACCCGGCGTTTACAATGGCATCTGCTCTTCTGTGGCAGTGCGGTCGTTTCATCGAGACGAGAAGTCGTACTATGAGAACGTCCTCCAGTACAGCCGCAGCCACCTGATGCTCTACCCGTATCACCTGTCGGACTACATCGTGACGAGGATGAGGATCACGCCGTTCCAGTACTACATTTCCGTCATGCAGGCACGTCCCAGCGCTTCTCGCGCCGATTTCTACGTCGCACGGCGGTTCGAGGTTGAGCTTCGTTCGCCGTCGTATTTTTCTTAACCTCGGCCCCCTCGAGAACTTTTTGCGAACTTGCGAGCGGCGCTGCTTGTCGTTACGGCTTACTTTGTCGGAAAAATTCGAATGCGCAAGCTCCGAATCGAATGCGGGGTGCGTGTATGAGAGACTCTAAACTAAAGGAGAAAAATTGGCATCTTTCTGACTTTGCTTGTAGATTGTGTGTGGAGCTACAGATTGTTTTTTTTTTAATGCAACGCTACACCATTCTGATGTAAGTGGAAAGAAACCTATCAACATGCTTGTCCGTTCTACGCTGTTGTTGGTACCCCCCACAATTCTTAGCAACAGGTGAGTTCCTAAAACCCTCCTTTGGTGATCACAGCTGAGCACATTGTCGGGTATTGTTATTAAGACTACACAACTGCAAAATACATTGAAAGGTTGATAATGGCTACCATTTACAAATCCAGGATAGTTTGCGACTGTCTGTTGTTCAGAACTATTTGTTAAAAGTTTTAAGCTCCGGCATCTCTAGTCATGTCGGCTCTCTTTTTCAAAGCTGTCTCATTTCGCCGAAGCAGTTGCTCGAGCTTGCGGTGCCAATCTTCTCTATTTATGATGCTGGGGTTGCTTCAATAGCCCGTTCGTTTCAGAATGAATTCCGTTTGTGACAAAAAATAAAATGGTAGCTGTTTCCCAGGATTTGATGGAGCAAGAGCGGAGCTACGATTCGTTGCCCAACTTCACCGCCACCGACTGTGAGTCTCAACCTCCGTGAACCTGTTTAAGTTAATTGTGAAAGCGCCACAAACATTTGGCAATGGGTGGGGGCACCTATTGTTGCAGGCCTGCGGCTTCTCGGCATTGGCCGCAATCAGTACATCGACCTCATGAACAAGTGCAGGTCATCAAAGGTCAGTGCGACCCATGGCACGCTTTGTCCCATCTGTGGACCAATCTTGATTTCTTTCCTGTGTTGTCTCTTTTATACAACTTTATTTATTTATTAAAACTGCTAACCTCTTTGTGGAGGTTGTGGCAGAAAGGGTGAGCTCGTTTTAATCTGCGAGAAGTTAGAAACAAAAGTATAATGAATTGTAGTGCAAACGCAATAATTCCATAAAAATGAAAAAAAAAAAAAAAAAACAGACAGAGTCATCTTTTCACAGTCAGCCTTCTAACGTTTTTAAGAACAAGTCGACTGAAGGTGAATGAACATGGGACTTCAGGAAGGCTGTTCCACTTTTCTATTGTTCGTGGGAAAAAATAAAATTTAAACGAGTTGGTGCGACGAAGGTAGGTTCAGTGCGACAGAGGCTACTTTGCAAATTTTGCGTAGCTCGGACCAGTCGTGGCGTTAAATATCTCAAGAATCAATGTTATAACTGCCGTTCAGTAACGCGTATAGTAAATACTTTAGCCTTGCTGAACGGCGTTTTGCAGGTAGGAACTCTTCCTAGTTGGGCTTCCTTGTACAGTGACGCCCTGCATGGTCATCTTCTTGCTTGCAGAAATTTTTTACTGTGCGACGGAAGTCGGTGCGCGACCTGCTGCCTTCGAAGCCCGTTTCCGACGTCCCCATTGAACCCTGGTGGGTCATCAGCGTCGGCTACGTGACGGAGGACGACATAAAGGCAAGTCCTCCTCAGTTGCTCCTTGTGCACGTGTACCTTCGGTCATCCACGAACGAGCTTTGCTTTTCATAGGGCCGTGCAAATAGCGTTTTGAGGGCGAGTACTCCGGGTTCATTCTTGACTTTCAGGCGGCAGAGTGAGATTGTATGGCGTTGGTGCCCTTTGCCCTTTGGAAACGAAATACGAATGTAGTTGAAGCTGGTAGGAAGAGCTTGGAAAGAAACTGTCTCGAAGCCTCCGAGTGATAGCCAAAGTTTCATTTAGATGCTCGGCTTCTTCGGGGGCTGGGGTGGTTTAAGAGTGATGCAGCACTTTTCGGCTTGGGCTACCTTTTGCATGCATTTTCTCGAATGTTTTTAATAAAATAAAGTGTCTCACAATGCCCTTTTCTCGAATTATGAGAGAGAATTCAACAGCGCTTCTAAACATGAATTGCTTACGTTTTTCGTTAAGACTGCAAAAAGCATCAGTCATTGTCAGCGTACTAAACGACTGTTTTGCTAGTTTTCTCTAATTGTTTTCAAGCTTTCAAAGAGATTATTTACGAGTTTGGACCACACAACACGGAGGGCATTGCTGCTTTGCCAACACACGTAGCCGTGTCGGGAGTATTTGGCTTCCCTGCCTTCACCTCACAGCGGCCGCAATGTTTGTTCCGTCTCCAAAGTTTCTTTCATCGACCCTCGCAGATGGTGACGCCGTCGGAGAAGGAAATCGTCGACAAAGTGATCGACGACGGTCCGCAGAGAGCCGGCACGCTGAAAGAGGACGACGTGAGGAGTATGTTCGTTTGCACGTCGTCCACCGTAGTGTGGTGCGCTCCGTTCCATAGCTTCGTAGCTCGCGTAACGAGCGAGAGGCAGCGATCGACTGCCAGTCTCTTCCTTTATTCTAACGCGCAAGCTTGTTGTTAGGGGGGCCGCTCAAAAGAATATAGAGACCGTCCTCTTATGACGCTGACTCGTCCTACGTGCCGAGTTTGCTCGAGTGTCCTGGAAAACTTAAAATTACAATCGCGCGTGACCTTGTTTCATGCTGAAATTCGACGGAACATTGCTACAAACCCCTTTTTTTCTTGGATAGGTATCAAAATATTTGGATGCGTTTGTGACAGGAGAAAAGGCCACGCATGAGTGTGATTTTTGGTTTTCTGGGATGCTTTGGGGCAAAGGGGTGGTGTCGTAATATTTAACCATGTTCTTTTTATAAAAAAAAAAAAAAATCCTTGCACGATTGTAATTTTTCTTATCTTCTGGGATGCTTAGGGCAAAGGTGTGCGTTGCAACGCTCAGTTGCATTTTAGTAGAGAGAAAAAGCTGCGCACTTCGTTTTGGTTTTTTTTAGAATGCTTGGGGCACGTAGGTTGCGTTTGCATCGTAAAAAGATGGTCTCAATAGTGCATGTTACGGGTTTTCCTCCTTGCACATTCTTTGCAATGCTTACGAGTATGTTCGGTCTAGCCACATGTTTGCAGTAAATTGCAATGACGTACCTCGTGCGAGACCGATTCTTGGGATCCATTCGAGGCATATCCGACCCACTTCCTTGTGCGGCAGTGAATATTTAAATTTTTTGCTTCATAAATTTACTTTACCGTACGAAAGGTCTGCTGCGCTCGTGTGTCCTTTTGGTTAGCACCGAGGTTATGACTGGCAAATATCCCTAGAAATGAACCGACAAACCGGCGTAAACACTCTAAAGTTTGTTTCCTCGTTCAGGTTTGTACGTCAAGGGTCTGGTGTACCTGGATGTTCCGATGGACGACCACGACTGCATTTCAGGTGACTCCTGGTCACACCACCCTCGGGAAGTGATTGTGGGAGGGCTTGTTGTTCACCCTTGCCCCTTCATTCTTTCTCTCCTCCAGTGCCTCCCCTTGAGGGATTTGTGATGAACAGAGTTTTAGGAGACTATTTTGAGACCCTGCTGTACAAAATTTTTGTGTCCATCGATGGCAACACTCCCCTCTCGGAGGTGAGTCAGCCGTCTCTCTCTTTCTCTCTCTCGTCTGCTTAGCTGCTTTATCTTGAACGGTACTCAGTACCAAAAATGGTGTGAACCCCCTCAAGTCGGACTCCTCTTTAAAAATCTGACAATTTACATATAGAGCACCCTAGTTAAACCCTTTTGATAGCTGCCATGGCATTGACGTTTTCGTTTTGACCTTTGGGGCGCAAGGTTTGAACCCTGTGCTTGACCCCGGTTATTCTATGACATGGGCCCCCAATATAATTATTTTTGACAACTTCTGCAACGAAGGAATTTCTTATGTTAGGGTGCATACAGAGAGTGCAGATGATGCCAATCTAGCCAGAGGTTAATTGCCTTGCTGAGCTTTAATTTAGAGTAAAGCAGGGTTGTTGTAAACTTCTGGAGCTTGTTAGAGACATTTGAACTGGGGACACACCTAGATGCTTTGAGGCAGCTTTATTTTTTGCATGCGTCTTTAATAGTATTATAAAACTCTTTGGACGAGTCTTTTTTGTTTTTAATGAAAGATGGCACAGTAGACACAGATAGGGGTCAACTAGCAACCAGTTTATGCCTCCTTTTTTTGTGGTCTGTTTTCTATTTTCTCATCTCCTCAAAACATTTGCTAGACGTGAGTAAAGGGGCTACTATTTCGTGCTAATTTATTTAGTGTTTACTGAAATTGCCAGTGTTTACTGAAATTGCAGAGAAACTCTTCCTTTGCTGCATGCCAGCTAACTAAGGGTGTTTTGATCTGATTTCAGCTTGCCACTGTGCTACAAATAGACCTACAACTTGTTAAGGTAACCCACTTTTTTTTTCACTGCCCCAATTGAAGCATTAAGGAACTAATAGGAATGAATGATGCTTCATATTGCATTGGAATGCGACAAAGTACAAAGCGAGCAACTGAGTTTGTCAGCTTGTTCTTTCGCATGTTTTTTACCTCATTGGCATTACATTACGAATAGGGTTGTGCGTATATTTGAATTCTCGAATAGTACTTCTAAATAAGATGCTATTCATTATTTGCTTCGAGATGAACTGCGATACTCGTACTTTTCGAAGTGTTGATCACAGCGGGTTAGCCCCGTTAAATGCATTTCATGCTTCACGTGGGTGATCTGCGGAGAAGCAATACCCACAGAGCCGAGATCGCAATCCCATGAACCTCTCTTTGCTTTAGCGCACCGCTTAGGAGAAAACACACCTTTAAAGTGGGATGGTGCATGCGTGTGCTGGGTGTATTTAAAAAGAAAGGGGAACTTCGTGGATGTTGATACTGTGCAATCCACTTATAGCAATAATGAGAAAACCCGAAAATTCAATCGTTATAGCTGATTATCGTCGTATCTGGACCAGAAACGGATTGTCTCTATTCTGGAAACATTAAAAACCGATTGTTATAAGCAGGACATCACTACACGAGTAAATGTGGTGTCGTCGTAAGGGGATTGCGGGCTGTATCTACATTGCAGTAAAATTTTCAGAATTAAACTGTGGCTATTATGCAAGAGTAAATGTTAGGCAGTGATACCCTGACCACCTGCACTCATCATTTGTGCTTTTCTTTGCCCTCAAATTTTGAGATTGAAGAAAGGATACTTGCACGTAGCAAGATTAAAGAAAGGATACTTGCATGTAGCAATATTATTTATATATCACCTCGATTAGGTGTAGCTTCACACCCCTCTAGGTTTAACTTTATGTCAAATCTATAGTTTACTTGCCACCCCAATATAGGCATAGACCTTTCTGAGGCCACAGTCCGTAAATACTATTACTGTCGAGACCGCGGTTATAAGGAAGTCAATGGGAATCGGAAATCACTTTGCTATATCCGCTATTTCGTTATAAGCGACTTCGATTAACGAAGTGCAAAAGAGAATGGGAAATCGTGATCGCTTCGCTGTAGCTGCTATTTCGTTATAGCCGACTTCGTTACAACCGGTCTCGACAGTAGTTAAAATTAACTGAGCTCAGAAGTGGACAAGTAGAAGTTTGGGAAGAACCTTTGCGAGCTCAGCTGGGTTTTTGCTAAGGGCATGGTGCAACAGTAGTGAAAGGCTTGGAGGAGGGTGCAACGACTGTTTGATATTCACTTAGAAAATAATCGGTCAAAATTGCTAGTATTCGCTTCGAACTCAAAATCCACTATTTGCACGTGCCTATAATTACAAGGGGAAGCCCGGCTTCATATGTGCAGCCGTGATTGCCCTTTGTCAAACTGCGAAATCAAGGTCACACCTTTCTGTCGTGCTTCAATTCTAGAGCGTACGCGTCGCAAAATGTCTCTTTCCGTGGTGCCATTTTGAACTGAGAGCTCTTATTGATTAGTTAAAAGAATAGAGCCAGAAGTTTTTTTTTTCCAGAACAAGGAAAAAATTGGTAAATAACTGACATGGCTTACATTGCCCATGACTAAAAGAAGGAAGACCAGTGGAGCTGTACAGTGGAAAGTAATGGCCGACCGCAAGTCGGCAAGCTAGAGTGGAAAGGCTGTCGCCATCTATGAGCGACAGCAGCAACCAGATACGTGGCTTGCCGCTGTCGCTCATAGATGGCGGCACGTGTCCAGAGTTTGGTGTCTTCATTTCTTTGCGGGGGACACGATCCTGGGGAAACTAGCCCTTAACAGCTCCGCTGTAAAAGGAAATGTTTAAAAGGCACCCAAGCATGTTTGACTGCATGCCTGATGCACTACCTTCCACTCAACTCTCCTAATCCATCTTTGGTAACTACTAAGTGTGTGTGACAACTTGTTTACACAGGAGTTTCGGGGTTGCTCTAAATAATCCACGTGGCATTGCTAATCATGGGACACAACATAAAATGTGTCAAGACGCTGTAAAAATAATTTATAATCGCATCTTTTATTCCTAGTTGTGTCGGTTTCGATACTCAAGAGTGGGATCTCCGGATGATGTCCCAAACAAAGGAGTGCAACTCTGGTGGCAGTCACGTGGGCACAAAAACCTGCGATGCTATCTGCATCTGTGGTTCACATGTTGTAATAAGAGAGTACGACGAAGCCACCACGACGTCATAGTTTTTTTTACTCGCGTGGTCACCGCCATATTTGTGCACCCTGGTCTGCATCGTCATCCCAAGATCCCGGCTCTCAGCAGTTGAAACCGACACCACTAAGTAGAAATGACGCGATGATAATCTGTTCGCGGCATCTAGGCATACTCTATGTTGCATTCCATGATACACAATGCCATACACTTATATATTAAACCAAAAAAATTTTTTTTATTTTTTTATGCATGTTACATTTTGAGCAGCAGTGAGAGACAGTTGGAAATGGTGCCGAACTAAACGTTCCACAGAGCAGGCGTTCGAATGAACTGACATGGATGCTTTTCCTTTGCTCCAGAATGCGGTGTCAATGTACTGTCGTCTGGGCTTTGCCCTCAAGAAGAACAAGGACATCTCGAACCTCGACCCTTCCTGGTTGACCGTCAACTCCAAGAGCATCAAGTGAGTTGGCCAGACCCAATCACCGATTGGTTTCTCGGATTCCTCATAGAATGTGTGCGTAACAACATCGATTTTCAAACCAAAGATATTTTCTGCATCCGTGTTTTTACTACTGTCAGCACCTCAAGTGCCTGTCCAAGTGACAACGTCATACTACAACTTTGCTTTATTAGGGGCGGAGCTCCTTAAGGTCTAGCCTTGTCCATCCGTCCGACGTCCGTGCTCACATCAATTGCCATCCCATCTGTCTTCTTAAAAAAAAGAAAAAAATGTTTGCGCAGTCGACAGGATTCGAACCTGTGCGGGGAGACCCCACTGGATTTCTAGTTCATCACCTTAACCACTCGGCCACGACTGCGGGACGAGTAGGGGGCTCTGAGATGTGGTAGTAACTCAAGAGCTGGGGTTTCTGTCATGGATGAAACATTGCATGTAGCCGCTCAATGTCTATACAGGAGAGGGCACTGCGGTCAAATGCGTATATAGTCGCGTTAAACTTTGCATGCATTGGCTCAACGTTTATAGATGAGAGGGCGCTGCGGTCAAATGCGTATATAACCACGTTCCATACCACACACTCTCTTTCTGACATAGACGGTTGACTTAAGCGGTGGAGATGCATTCCCACGGCTTCTAGCGGATCCAAGCTGATCCGCTAGAAGAACCACTGGCTCTGCATTTCACCGACCATAAAGCAGTAATAATGGAGTCGAAATGCAACCCGGAACTCAGCACTACCTATGAACAATAAAATCAGTATCATCAGCACCACCAGAGCTTCGCCCCGATCAACATCATTCACCACGTGGAGATGTTGTGATTTTTCATTTTCATATTTTTCCTACTCTAGTAGTACTACCATGTAGTCGAATCTCTCTAATAAAGCAGTCTTGTATTTTTAAAGCTTTGCTACATCTGGAGATTAGTATGTAAGTACTTTGAAAGTGCTTGTGCAAGCGTTACCGGCTCAGCTCTTGTTGCCAATGTAGTCCTTGTCCGGGTTTGTTGATAAACAGATTTGCTTGGTCCGTATCTCGGTTAAATGCGGGGACATCGGAAACGACGACTTTAATTTGGAGCACATGATGATGTACCGATATAGAAAAATTGGCTCATTATCGAGGAGTTCTTCCGTGTTTTATAGTGTTGTGCGAATATTTGAAATTTCGAATAGTAGTTCGGAATACAATGCACTATTCAATATTCGCTTCGAGATGAACTGCGATATTCAATTTTTTAGAAGCGTTGATCGCGGCTTGTTAGCCTCGTTGAGTGAGCTTCGTACCGAGCAGAGGTGCACTGCGAAGAAGCAACACCCGCGGAAGCGAGCTCTGCGGGTGTTGCTTCTCCGCAGTGCACCGGTGCTCGGTAAGAAGCGCACTCAACGGGGTAACCAGCCGCAATCAACACTTGGAAAAGTATGAATATCACACTTGCATACTTGAGAGGAAAGGCGCACACTTTCAAAGCGGGATTGTGCACTCGCGCGCCTTGTGTATTGAAAAAGAGACATAATATTGATATCTACAGTGCAGTAATATTGTTAAAATTAAACTGTGGCTGTTATGCAAGAGTACATGCTAGGCAGAGATTCCCTGACAACCTGCGTTCGTCATTCGTAATTATTATTATTGTTATTTCTTTTTTAATTCGAGATTGGAGAAAGACAATTTGCATATAACAAGATTTATGACTCTGGGCATCTCTGTAGGCTGAATTTTGTGTTGGATGCATCGTTTACTTCCCATCCCAATGTCGGCATTGTACTTCCTGAGGTCACAGTCCGTAAATGAAGCTAAATTGAAAGAACTTGGCTTAGAAGTGGACAAGTGGAAGCTTGGGAACAACCTTCATGGATTCAGCTGGGTTTTCGTTTAACGCAGTGTCTAGCGTTACGTCCGATGGAACCCGAAATAAAAATTAAAGTTACGTCCGACGTAACTTTGCGTAAGGATTCGAGTTACGTCCGACGTAACCCAATATGTAAATTAAAGTTACGTCCGACGGAACTCCAAATGAAAATTACGTCCGACGTAACTTTACCCCAAGGTTTCGAGTTACGTCCGGCGGAACCCAATGTGAAAATTAAAGTTACTTCCGTCTGAACTCCAAATAAAGATTAAAGTTACGTCCGACGTAACTTTACCCCAAGGTTTCGTGTTACGTCCGACGTAACCCAATATGTAAATTAAATTACGTCCGACGGAACTCAAAAAAATTAAAGTTACCTCCGACGTAACTTTACCCCAAGGTTTCGAGTTACGTCCGGCGGAACCCAATGTGAAAATTAAAGTTACTTCCGACTGAACTCCAAATAAAAATTAAAGTTACGTCCGACGTAACTTTACCCCAAGGTTTCGTGTTACGTCCGACGTAACCCAATATGTAAATTAAATTACGTCCGACGGAACTCAAAAAAATTAAAGTTACCTCCGACGTAACTTTACCCCAAGGTTTCGAGTTACGTCCGGCGGAACCCAATATGTAAATACAATTACGTTCGACGGAACTCAAAAAAATTAAAGTTACCTCCGACGTAACTTTACCCCAAGGTTTCGAGTTACGTCCGGCGGAACCCAATGTGAAAATTAAGTTACTTCCGACTAACTCCAAATAAAAATTAAAGTTACGTCCGACGTAACTTTACCCCAAGGTTTCGTGTACGTTCCGACGTAACCCAATATGTAAATTAAATTACGTCCGACGGAACTCAAAAAAGTAAAGTTACCTCCGACGTAACTTTACCCCAAGGTTTCGAGTTACGTCCGGCGGAACCCAATGTGAAAATTAAAGTTACTTCCGACTGAACTCCAAATAAAAATTAAAGTTACGTCCGACGTAACTTTACCCCAAGGTTTCGTGTTACGTCCGACGTAACCCAATATGTAAATTAAATTACGTCCGACGGAACTCAAAAAAATTAAAGTTACCTCCGACGTAACTTTACCCCAAGGTTTCGAGTTACGTCCGGCGGAACCCAATGTGAAAATTAAAGTTACTTCCGACTGAACTCCAAATAAAAATTAAAGTTACGTCCGACGTAACTTTACCCCAAGGTTTCGTGTTACGTCCGACGTAACCCAATATGTAAATTAAATTACGTCCGACGGAACTCAAAAAAATTAAAGTTACCTCCGACGTAACTTTACCCCAAGGTTTCGAGTTACGTCCGGCGGAACCCAATGTGAAAATTAAAGTTACTTCCGACTGAACTCCAAATAAAAATTAAAGTTACGTCCGACGTAACTTTACCCCAAGGTTTCGTGTTACGTCCGACGTAACCCAATATGTAAATTAAATTACGTCCGACGGAACTCAAAAAAATTAAAGTTACCTCCGACGTAACTTTACCCCAAGGTTTCGAGTTACGTCCGGCGGAACCCAATGTGAAAATTAAAGTTACTTCCGACTGAGCTCCAAATAAAAATTAAAGTTACGTCCGACGTAACTTTACCCCAAGGTTTCGTGTTACGTCCGACGTAACCCAATATGTAAATTAAATTACGTCCGACGGAACTCAAAAAAATTAAAGTTACCTCCGACGTAACTTTACCCCAAGGTTTCGAGTTACGTCCGGCGGAACCCAATGTGAAAATTAAAGTTACTTCCGACTGAACTCCAAATAAAAATTAAAGTTACGTCCGACGTAACTTTACCCCAAGGTTTCGTGTTACGTCCGACGTAACCCAATATGTAAATTAAATTACGTCTGACGGAACTCAAAAAAATTAAAGTTACCTCCGACGTAACTTTACCCCAAGGTTTCGAGTTACGTCCGGCGGAACCCAATGTGAAAATTAAAGTTACTTCCGACTGAACTCCAAATAAAAATTAAAGTTACGTCCGACGTAACTTTACCCCAAGGTTTCGTGTTACGTCCGACGTAACCCAATATGTAAATTAAATTACGTCCGACGGAACTAAAAAAAATTAAAGTTACCTCCGACGTAACTTTACCCCAAGGTTTCGAGTTACGTCCGGCGGAACCCAATGTGAAAATTAAAGTTACTTCCGACTGAACTCCAAATAAAAATTAAAGTTACGTCCGACGTAACTTTACCCCAAGGTTTCGTGTTACGTCCGACGTAACCCAATATGTAAATTAAATTACGTCCGACGGAACTAAAAAAATTAAAGTTACCTCCGACGTAACTTTACCCCAAGGTTTCGAGTTACGTCCGGCGGAACCCAATGTGAAAATTAAAGTTACTTCCGACTGAACTCCAAATAAAAATTAAAGTTACGTCCGACGTAACTTTACCCCAAGGTTTCGTGTTACGTCCGACGTAACCCAATATGTAAATTAAATTACGTCCGACGGAACTCAAAAAAATTAAAGTTACCTCCGACGTAACTTTACCCCAAGGTTTCGAGTTACGTCCGACGGAACCCAATGTGAAAATTAAAGTTACGTCCGACGGAACTCGAAATAAAAAATAAAGTTACCCCCACCCGCTGCCCGTTTCGTACCGGCGTAGGTCGTGGTACCGGCACGCGTTCGTGTAATTACTACTGCGTTGTGCACGTTAAAGACCCCAGGTTAGCGGTTGTATGGCTAACTTTCTCATCTACAGCTAAGAGACAAGTCACCCGTGGAGGTGTACTAGCATCAAAACTGTCTAAACATACGAGCAACACGATTTTTCTAGATCACGACTTTAGACGCTTTAGACGAGACGATGGGCCCTCAATCTGTCATATGAACCAACACCCCAACACTGATATCTCAGGGTCTCAGCAGTCTCAGGCTCGCAGCACGCATGCTGCGGTTTCCATTTTGTTAAATTTTTTTTCTTTTCTTTTGTGTATCACGTCTAGGAAGAAGTGGTTTCATATCGAAAAACAGGTCAGAAAAAAATCCTCTTAAAAGAGAAGTAAACTGCTAAAAGGAGAGAAAAAAAAAAACAACATATGTAACGGGTATCGAACCCGCCTGGCCTACGCAGCCTCCAGGTACAAGGAACACATTCCAACCCCCTCAACAAACGCGGAGGTACGAATAGAGCCGCGATTTTGACCAATTTACCAACTCTGCATCGGACGTAATGCAGAAGTATAATATTTGTATGTCTACGTCGTGTTTCGGCCACAAAGCGTAACATTCAATAAGGTTTCGTAGGTTACACAGGCCGTAACTTATTTCCGTCGGACGTAACTCGAAACCTTAGGGTAAAGTTACGTCGGACATATGTTTTTGGGTTCCGTCGGACGTAACGTTGCTCTTTATTTCGAGTTCTGTCAAACGTAACTTTAATTTTTATTTGGAGTTCCGTGGGACATAACTTTAATCTTCATATTGGGTAACGTCGGACGTAACTCAAAACCTCGACGTTCAGTTACGTCGGACGTAACTTTAATTTTTATTTCAGGTTCCGTCGGACGTAAGGCTAGACACTGCGTTCGTTTAAACACGGTGCAGTAGTAAAAGGCTTGGAGAAACCGTTTGATGTTTGCTTCGAACTAAAAATCCTCTATTCGCACATGACAGCAGTGTTTTATCGCCGGGTGTTTTTTTGTGGCGTTACTTTCGAAGGGTCCACGTTTCGAGAGGAACGGCTCGCAAACGCGGCTCTCTTTACGGCAGGTCGAACACGAGGGAGGTGGAGGAGTTCATGTCGGTGCTTCACACGGAAGTGGAGAAGGAAGGGAGCCTCGTGGGGGAGCCCAACCCCTCGCCAGACTCTGCGAGCCTCGACGAATCCGGTCAGTGAGGTGCAAGAATGACCAGCTGGCCCTTGCCATCTCAGATTCTCGCTCAGGATGGCCTAAGTCCCCGTTATGGTTGCAGTTCGGATGATAACGACAGGAGGGTACTTCCGGCTGTCCCGCCGCCAGCACAAGCTTCCCACCTTCGATAACACTGTGACGTCTCGCGCTCCTTGAGCATGGCCTCACAGCTGAGGCGTGGCAAAAGGCGACGAGCGCGCACTGATGGCCCTACATTGGAAAGAGATGCCCCGGCGTCCTCAACCTGTCAGTGGCCACGCTGCACTGTCGAAGTTCCTTTGTGTCGGCGTGTCACAGTGTTTATATCTCAGGCCTTTCTTAGGTTGCCAACCAACGTTTCACTCAAGCTGATCTTGGGCATGAGTGCTGCTTTCATAATCAATTTGAAATCAATTTATGGTGGGGTGCAGTGTAGCACGTGAGCTGGTCATTCCCGAATACCCGTTTGCACATAAATTTGCCACTCTTTATTTTATTTTCCGACCCTATTTGCCTCGAGAGTTTGAGCGCACTCGTTTACGCGTGTCGTCTTGCTACAGCATCCCAAGACTTGTCCGTGGGGAACCGGGTGAAGCGGATCGGGTTCTTATTCGACTCCAACCTCACCGCTTTCCTCATGATGGGGAACTTGTCCCTGGTGAGTGAGGCCTCCCAAAGTGAAGCTGTTCTCACTTTGTTGGTTTCCACGCTGTAGTTTCTGCGGGCCAGTGGCGTCCACTGCTCAATGTACGAAGCACTTGGCAATTGCGTGTCGGCAGCAGTTGAAACGGGTTCTGAGCGTTGTGCCACTGACGTCGTCGGATTTTCCTTTTTAAAGCTCTTGCTTCTGTCCTTTCTCCCTTTTGTGATGATCGGTTGCCTTCTCTTTCTGTTACGCCGAGCCGGAAACTATGTGAGCTTTTCTGAGGTCGCCTTTGTGCTTTATTGTTTTTTTCTACGCTGCAAAATGTGCAGCAGCGTTCACAAACACGCACTTACAGGTGCATGTAGACGTGCAGACACATGGCTATAGTTGTCCACGCACAGTAAAACAACAACATTGCTCAGTGCCCAATGTGTTGATGCACATTGGACTTTTGGCAGAGCATTCTTTGAGAGTGTCAACTTTTAAAGGTAAAAGCTCTGACAAATGCTTTTAATGTGGAACATGATTTATAGGGCATTTCCTATGAGAGAATTATCACGAAGGAGCATCATAACGACTGTCATAGCTAGCGTCATGAATGAGTGACTTGCTGGGAGCGTTACAGACGTTAAGGCCAGGGCTCAAACCCGAGTCGATGCGGTGGTAGTCGGATATCATAACCACCGAGCTATTAGCACAGCTGGTCTGGAGGGATATAAATTATTTTTATTTGAACACAAACATGCCGCCGAGAGTGGCCAGTTTTGGACGAAAGTAATAAATGAAATAAATAAAAATAATTTAAAAAAAATAAAGTAGAAACCTTTGAAGAGAAAAAAAAAAAAAAGAAAGTCGTTTACAACTCCCTGTAACGTTGTAACGCCAGATTAGAGCGCAGCTCTTGAGGAGGAGGATGGAAGGGTACTGGGGTATAGATGACTCCCTGAGGTCACGTGACCTTAGGGGGGGTTACGTGAGGGTAACTCTAATAACCCTCGTGACCCTCGTGAGAGTATTCTCGTGACTCTCGTGAGGGTAACCCTTTTGAGGGTAACTAACCCTCGCAACCCTCGTGAGGGTAACGCTCGTGACCCTCGTGAGGGTATTCCTCGTAACCCTCGTGAGAGTAACCCTCATAACCCTCGTAACGTCATTATGGGAAACTACCCATAATGCAACGCGCGGTTACGCCGCTTGCATGCAACGCGTTGCATGCAAGCTTTGCATGCGTATTGCATGCAACATGCGGGTTGCATACAATGTGCATGCAACGCGCAGTTACGGCGATGCTGCTCAAGCCAGAAACGGGTGCCTAAAAGCTGCGCTCTAAAATACAAAATAGATAATAAAAAGAATGAAACATTTAGCACAACCGACACACAGAATGTGGTTTGTGGTCCTTGATCAGCACAATTGAGCCTGTATAATTTTCTCATGACATTACGTGACTGGGATTTCGGAGCCTTTTCTGTAGCTCTTATCATCAACAGACTTTAGTAATATGTGCGTCTTGTCTTATACAGCCCAAATTCACTTTTTGTGTGAACCATTCTGTCTTGTTTTTGGAGAACTCTGCTGGAATTGGTTATGTGCTTTCTGATTATAATATTATTACTTGCTTCAAACGGTCTCGTTTTTTTAGATAAGCGCTTTTTTCAAAACACGGCAACACCTTTTTTATAGACATCATTTTGAGAAGGAATGCCCGTTACCTCTGTCCACGGTATCTCTTTTATTTTTTGTCGGTTGCACTCCTCGATGAACGTCTTTGGCCTTTTAACTTGAACTTAAAGTGCGCTTTCTAAGTGACGAGGAAGCTGCCAAAAAAACGGTGGCGTGTTTTGTGGCACAGGGCTTGAAGAGCCATGCTGTGACCATGTTTGAAGTGGGAAAGCTATCTGACGAATCGCTGGACAGCTTCCTGATGGAGCTGAAAAAGGTGAGTGACCTCCACCAACCATGCAGCAGATGACCGCTCTTGTGATCTCATTCGAAAGCCAACAATCTGAATCTACACTGAAATGTTCCTTCTCATTTCTTAACTGGCTAGCATGAATTGTAAATCACCAAATTTGTAGAACCTCTGTACAGTGAAGTTAGTCCTTTTAGGAAACATCTTCACACTTTTCATCAATATCTTCACTGTGCGAGTATGCCAAATTTCTTTACCATTGTTATGGGCACAATTTATCTTTCATTCACTGCATTGATATCTTTGGCATGTTATAATTTACTATAGAGATGTTTTTCCATATCCAGAAATTGTTAAAAAATATATATATATATATATATATATATATATATACTTGACTACAGAGATACAGATAAAAAGAAGGGGGAGTCAGAGAGCCTTTTCTATTATTATTCCTTGTCAAAAAGTCATTGCAATGACAGAATCTCCCCTAAAAGATAACGGAATAAATGGAAGCAAACTTTATCCTGAGGCTAATTCGTATCTAACAATATCACTGATACACCAGAACCGCAATATAGTAGAGGAACTTTTTTCTGAAGAAATCTTATATCAAGTTCTTCACTATATAGATACATACATATTTCAAATGGGTGTACTAGTAATAGTATAAGCATACTTCAGCCTTGCTGTACCAATGTTCATATTTTGTCTGTTAATAGTAATACGCTATAAAGAAATGTTTTCTATGCCTGTCTGTTTTGTTACTTAGGCAACTGGGGCCTGTTTTCTTTTTTTCAAAGTGGATATGATTGTTTTAGTTCAATAAACCCTTTCCAAAAATTAGTCTGGCCACTTTGATCACTGTCATCTGAGGATGGCTAGGTGGTGCAAGCTACTGCTCGTTATAAAGGGTACAGCTGTTAGCATCCATTCATCCAGGAATGGCATAGTATTTGCCATACTAATGTGGCTTTCTAGTTACTAATGAAACAAGTTGAAGATGCTGCCAAGCCGACGATGCAAAGCCTACACGTCCGGGACGTTAGTACGATGTGACGCAGGAATTGAAGACAAAGCCTCCGTAAGCATTCATTTCTAACTCGAGACCAGTCAATCTGTTGGCAGCGCACAGTCGGCTCTAAAGCCCCTCAGGTGTGGAATTTTATCAAAGCATCTAGGATGGTTGGGGCTTTGTTATGGCCGATTATATTTTTTTCACAGTTGAAACTACCAAGTAACAGCGATGAGTCGAGCGTGTTGGTACATACTTGGAAAAAACAGCCTGATCTTAAGGAAGAAATGTAGAGAGAAAACAGCCGTCTCGTCTCATCTCATCTGTTTTCTCTCTGTTTCCTCCCTAAGTTCAGGCTCTTTTTTCCATCCATGAAACTACTAAAAGAGGCCGAGAAAGCACTGCACAATTAAAAGCATATTCTCATCTGTTGTTGACTTGTGAAACTGATAGTGACCCGTAAAATACTACGGACCGCAGGTTCATTACTGCCGCCGGTACGGCGAAAGTTACTTTTATTTGAGCCACCAGGTGGCATTGGATTTTGGGAAGGGTCTTGTCTTATGTTATTTCAACGCAGAATGTGTTTTATGAAAAATATTGTCAGGAACGAGCGTCAGGAACAAGCGTCGTGAATAATCGACACAACGTTAAAGAGACCGCGATAGGACTTTTGAGCTGGGATAAATGATTTTAGATTGGGATTTTACGAATTGCACGTCGTTTAGTGGGCCAAAAGAAAACCGGTACTACAAGAGCCTAGAAAGCCTGATGCCTGCTTTTTGGTGCGAAAATTTGAAAATATGGCAAACTATTTTTGGCTATAACGTCGACGTTTGGGCTAGTTGGTATTACCTCCTTTCCTTCGAAGGCTCTCCGCCTTTTCACTGTAATGCATCCGTGGTGTCCAAGCACGTCAGCCGAACCCAGTTCACGTATTGGACACAAGCAATGCGTCACCTGGACGTCGACGAATATTTGTATTTTACGGCACTCACTATTACTTGCTTATGACAAGTTCCACAGTGTGCTTAAACTGCACAGTGGAAGCTTGGAGTCATTGCATCCGGCGAAATACTACGTCAAGACCACGTAATTTCTCATTTCACTTTTGAGTTAAGGGGAAAGCTAAGGAGGAACAACTTGAAAAAAGCATTTAATGGTCCCTTTAGGGTTATATATAAAGTTTATACCGTATTTACTCGCAGAATGAACGCACTTTTTTTCCCGAAAAATCGATGCAAAGTTAAAGGGGCGTTCATTACGCGAAGTAAAATTTTTGCGTCCGTATTTACTCGCATAATCAACGGACCTCTAAATCCGGAAAAATCCACGTAACTTCTTATTCTTTGCGCGCAGCGCGCGACTCCAAAACCAAACTGCAATGCGCAAAAAAAAAAATGCTCCTCTGTTTTTTTTTGTTTCCGTGTTTGTTTTTTCCCCCGCCTTTCGCAAGTTGTTTTGTTTGCCTACGCTTCTCCGCTTTTCTTATCTCCTTGCGCGCGACGCGCGACCTCCGAACCAAACTGCGCTGTGCAAAAAAAAAAAAAAAAGAAAAAAAAAAAGCTCCTCTTTATGTTTTTCTCTTTTCTCTTGGTCCGTGGTTTTTTTTTTTGTTTTTCTTTGCCGCTTTTCGCGAGCTCTTTCGTTTGCCCACGCCCATGCATTCGCGACCTCGCTCACCAGGATAGAAAAGTGCGTTCACTTCGAGGGCTTCTCGCTTCTCTTTCCAAAGTGCGAGGAGGGGGCGAGGGCAGGATGCCTTCATTATGCGCGCTTTGCTTAAGCGAGGGCTTCTTTTTCTCTTTCTTATCTCCTTGCTTGCGGCGCGCGACCCAAAGTCCAAACTGCGCTGTGCAAAAAGAAAAAAAAGCTCCTCTCCATGTTTTTTTTTTTTTTCTCTTGCTTCCGTTGGATCTTTTTTTTTATTTTTTAGCGCCTTTTGCGAGGCGCTTTGTTCGCCCATGCCTTCACGACCTCGCTGCACCAGGATAAAAAAGTGCCTTCATTTCGCGCGCGCGTGGGGGGGGGGGGGGGGGGGGGGGTCAAAATTTTGACGTCCGAGTTGGGGGTGCGTTTATTATGCGAGTAAAAAAAAAAGTCAAAATTTTGAGGGCCGACTTGGGGAGTGCGTTTATTACACGAGTGCGTTCATTGTGCGAGTAAATACGGTATACAAAGTTTATATATAAAGTTCAAGGCCCCGTAGGGCTCAAACATGGGTCGGTGCGGTGGCAGTCGGATGCTATAGCCAATGAGTTGGGCGGCACAGCTGCCCTTGAGAGACTGAACTCCCGCCAAAAGGTGCCGGGGAGAGCGGTGTGACGTCGTACCATGTGACCGCTCACCTCGTTGACATCACACGTCGCGCAAGAGCCATGCGAAGTAGCACCTGCGCGGCGCTCTCATTTGCATGGTCTCGCCCTGGCAACATCGGAGGTGAACAATGGAAAAAGTTGCACAAACCATCCACGGAGTGCGGTTTGTGCCAGTGTCCCGCGCGCCTGTTCGGAACGCGTCTCGCGTGCCTGCGCGGCCCGTGGGACGCATTTCGTGCTCCCTAGTCTCTGTCAGAGCATTAAAATTTTTCGCCTTTTTATTTTTGGGTAGTGCACAATATTTATTCGAGCTTCCCGCCGCAAAGAAAAAATGCTGCAGAATCGTCGTCGTCTTTGTTGTCGTGGATCCACTCTTTTGCTCTCGGTGCCCGTTCATTTTCTTGCAGTGCCCTCCTTTTTTTCTCTCGCTCTCGTAAACTTCCGAAATATTTTTCGACAGGTGGGGGACGCGGGCGAGGGAGAGGCGCAGCGCTACTTCGACCATGCGCTGACGCTTCAGGACACTGTGCGGTTCCTGCGCAACAATGCGTCCATCTCGCCCGAGGGCCCCGCGGTGGGGGAGGCAGCAACACCCACCTCTGGCCTGGGCCTCGACCTCGTGCGCTGCGAGAGCCTGCAGAACCTCGACTCGGAAACGTGCGCCCGGCTGCTCAACAAGAACTACGCGTGAGTGAACACCGGGCACAATAGTTGTGCCCCTCGACTTCAGCCCCTGAGTTTGCGTTGCGCTCCTGTGCGTCAGAATGCTTCCGCGTTGCATTTTGTAAAGAGCGAGGTTCGGAGGCTGAAAGGCAGAGTTTCAGTTTATATTCGTATCACTAATATTTCGTAGCTTTTACCACTTTAGGAGTCTGTGACGTATCCTCTATGAAGAAGAGCGTGCAGCCACCAATTTCGCACCCTGCAATCGGTCGCCGATTGCGCACTCTGCGTGCAGTCGCCAACTCTGCACAAAGACTAGGTACTCACATTAGACATTACTGCTGTCTAAAGACCAACACGCGGCTCTGACGTCACGCCTCTGCAGTGACGCTGTTGTCTCCACGGTGCATGCGCAGAAGCTTCATGTCGTGCGAATCTGGTTTCTGCACTCGCGCAGTGCCCGCACTTGGTGTGGGCAAATGCGGGCTTGTTTGTAAACAGCATGTCAGTCTATAGGCCAGTGTCTGAAATCCTAGCCTCCAGGAATAAAAATGGGAAATAATAATCTCAAATGCAGGGCTGCGCATTAAATAAGATTTTTGCCTTTTACGGCACTCTTGGCATAGGTGTTATTCCTGAAGCTTCGTGACTATGCATTTCTGACGTTCCTGCACTAGTATATGTGCGAAGGTCTCTAAGAAAACGGCGTCTTGCAAAAAGCGCAGCCCCGCTACTGTGTCATGGCGTCAGTATAAACAAACATGACGGCACCCATAAAACAGAGCAGATACTGGTCTATATTCCATTTCACCCTATGCCGGTCTGCGGCGGATGCTACGAGCCATTCCAGCCAATCCGGCTTTGTGAACCTTTCACATGATACACTCTCCCTAAGGTGACGTAACACTTTTACGTGCTTGGGTTGGCTCCGGTGGCTCATAGCATTTGCTGCGATCGGTCGTAAGGTGATACCAAGTTTGGTACAGTACTTGCCGACACTCGAAACCTTGCCCGTTCTTCTAGGTTGCTGGTGTCGATGGCACCGCTCAGCAACGAGGTGCGGCCAGTTACCAGCTGCACGCCTCCGCACCTGGGACCTGCCATTCCGGAGGTTCGGTTATTTTGGTTGCCTGCCGACTTCCGTAACGTAAGAAGTGAAGAAGTCCCTTCCACAAAGCCCTCTGCTCACCACGATTGGTGTCTCTCTCCTCTCCTGCATTCACTCTGCTAAAGGGAAAATAAAGGAGTGCTTTGTGGGGGTGGCTCTTATGACCTGTCGGCTGAGGTGACTTCGGTTTGCCGTTTGTTGTGCCGAAGCGTAGCTTGTGACTGCTAGTTCTATTGATGATTGACATTATTTTGTTCTGTTTTCTTACGTATGAATTCCTAAACCAGCATTTTCCAAACTGTGGGTCACGACCCCTAGCAGGGTTGCGACAGATTCAGCCAGGGTTGCAAGGCGGGTCACAGCTCAAGATCAGGTCACAGCTCAACATCGAGCCGGAACTGAGCGTTGCAGTGTCCAAACTCCACTTGTGTTTTGAGAAACTGCACTCTAACAAGTGAGCTCGCTTTAGTCATTATGAGAAGTCATTCCTACTGGCATGCTTTTTTTGTGATGGTTTTTAGCCCAGCTGTGGCACTCTCACTATATTAATTGTCAAATAAACTTTAGCGTCACTTTTGTGCACTACTGTCCATGCACTGAAATCGGAGAGCTTTTGGTGTCATGTAGATCAGGGGGGGGGGGGGGAGTTTGCCATGTGATACTTTGTTTTTATGGGTTGCAGGGTAGCGGAGTTTAAGAAGCACTGCCCTAAATGATCATGTGTCTGTCCAGGTGAACTCGTCCTGGTTCAAGCTGTTCATCTACTTCGTGTCTGGGCGTGGCCCTCCCACGCTGCTCGTATGCAAGGGCACCAGGCTCAGGATGCTGCCCAGCGTTCTACAGGCACGAGATGCTTTCCTTTATGTTCTCGAAGCATTTTATTTCTTAGCCCGAGTCCTGAAGCTCATAAACACACGAGTTGCTTCTAAGTTTCAGGCCCCTTGATGTCATCTGAACCCACGGTTCTGGTTTTTATGAAATCAAAGACTCTCCGATATTTTCCATTTTTCTTTTAATCTGTTGCCGACGAAACTGGGGGCGTAATACACAACAAAAGCCTAGGTGAAACGAGATGCACAATCATGTCGTGTGCCTGATAGTTCTTCTGTGCCCCTTTAGTGGAGACTCATGCCTGGTACTGTTGCGAAACGGGATTTGCGCTGATGTACGGTTCTAGGAACTGCATAAAATGTTTCTGCAATCATGTTTGTGTTCGGCCGAGCCAGGAGTTAAAAAGTGTTTTGTGTGTCTGCAAACCTTAGATGTAGCTAGCCGATTTCGATGAGGTGAGCAAGGGCACCCCTCGTGCTTATCTGCACCGCTTTTGCCGAGCCGTGCCATTTTATGTTGGTAGTCTCGGGGGAGAGTCCCCCATTCCATAGTCGACCGTTTATACATTGAAAATCCCTGACTGGACGACTTCTTTTTGGTTGTGCTAGAGTTGAGTGTGATGGATACGGTAAACAAGGCCTTTAGGAAAGTTTCCGATAAAGTTTCTGGGCTGTGCTGAGCTTTTCTTGAGTTCAGGTCTTCTCGTCAAGCTCCACCTAGCTTTTCTTTCTTTCTTTTCCTCAGGACCACGACAAGCTTCTAGTCACAACGTGGGGTCACGACCCGGGGACTGTTCCCACATCGTGCTCCCTGATCACCCTCAATGACGCCCTCACTCACTCCGCCGTCCTCATTCAGGTATGAGGCCGTTCGCTACACTTGCGTCTGCAAGCCGGACGTCTGGCAGACAAACACGTAGCGTATGGAAGTTTAACAAACGTATGTCTAACGGACGAAAATTTAACGGAGTATAATGTTTGGTAGACAAAAGCTTTGCTGCAAGTGGCAACAGAACCGACTTAGCATTTATAAGGCAGTTTAACGACATAGTTTTTTTGGAATTGCCTCGTGAATGCTGCTAGTCGCGACTAAGCCATGTCTATATATTGCCGCGTGCATGATATGCTCCTCTGTTCATCTAGATACACTCCTTCGATCATCTAGAAGATTTGCATAAACTCTTACCCCAAGCGTAAACGATAAGGAGGCCAGAATGACCTTTCCTAGTCACTCTCGCCCTAGCCCTTTCCCGAACATTCTAGGTCGAATATGCGAGATGACGAGCGCAGTTTATACAGAGCCGAGCGCCGTATTGCCGATTCATTCGCTGATTCTTTCTTGCGATGGCCAGCTGTTACGCCGATGCCCCATCGCTTGCTGCTGCCACCGTCGACGCTCGCTGGTGCTTTCTTGACATGCATTCTTCTTTTTCTGGTTTCTGGCACAAGTTCGCCCCCCATTAAATCTTTAGTTCATTCCGTTTTCTCTCGCCTTATCGTCTGTCATTCGTGACAATATTAGGCACTATATTTTAAATTTTCTCTTTTGTTTGTGTCAGTTTTAGGGACCACTATCAGAGTGAACAAAGCATTGTGTTACTTTTGATTGGTATCCTTTTATTTTTTGCATTACCTTGCATGTTTCGTAATGTCACAGTAATTCCAAGTCCATTTCACAGCCGTCTGAGCAGCCTAAAGGAGCCTACAGCCATATTCACTATTCTGCCGTAATATCCTGAGAGATAACCCACCTAAAATCGAGAAACCATTGGGTGAAAATAAGGAGTGGGTTAACTCTAGGTGTAAAATGCTATTTTTAGATTATGCGTTTCTGTCAAACTTATCGCGGTGAGAACAATGAAGCAAAGATGGCTGTACTTCTGTCAGCAATGTTCCATTATATACCGCCATAGCTAACTAGACACTATAACCAGACACATTATATCCAGCCATAGCTAGGTAACTAAAATATCAAATCAAGCCGAAAACGGGTGGGTTTCCTTTCGGGGGTGGGGCATCTCTCGAGATTTTATGGTACTTTGTTTTGCAGTGCTACAGTGAAATAGAGAAAGCAATTTATAGTACCCCTAAGCTGGCACATGAAGTCGGCATCTTTCTTTTAGCTGATATGCTAATTTTGTAGCCAAAAGGGGCACTTTCTCGGAGCAGCTAACAGTTGACAGAAAACAGCAATATGTGAGGGAGTAGGGCCTTAAAGGGGTACTGCCCCCCCTAAGGTCGTATTTTGTTTTATTGTCTAAAACGATGCAAATTGTAATCATAAACACGAAAAAAAAAAAAAAAAAACGCATTGCGAAAAAAAAAAATTGTTTTGCGCGCGCGCGCTCTCTTTTTATTTTTGCTGTTTTTCTCTCCCGCTGCTCACCTCCTCGCTTCTTTTGATTGGTGACATCAAAAATAATTAAATGTAGAAGCTTTGTAGGCGACATTTCTATAACATTTAATAATGGCAATTGTAAAACATGTTTTTTAACGCAATTGCGAACGCACTACGGCCCCTCTTTTTGAAATACCAAAAATCAGAGTCCAGTGTGATGTTGCTTCCTGGATTTGTATCCTCCCTCGGAAAACTTGGCGACGCTCGAGCAGAGGGTGATTGGTGAGGTGGGGGACCGGGCGAAGAAACCGGTTTTGTCCCGGACCGCGGGTGCCCTTCTATCCCGCTCCTCACCTCCTCCTCACTTCGGGTCGCGGTGGCAATGGCGCTTTGCTTTGTAGCGTGGAGCGGAGGTCTGAAAGAAAGTTGACTCGCAGGAGACCGCAAAATTCGACGTCACTGCACTGGTGCAGATTGCGGGGGAACTTCAAATTCGGCATTTGGAAATTGTTTTTTTTTACTTCCCAAATACTGAATTCCCAATTTTTGAATTTTGAGGGTAATGTCCAGGCATAGTTTTCAATCGTTTCGGATAATAAAGAAAAATATGATTTTGATGTGTCCGTGCCCCTTTAAAGATATTTTAATGCCAAACTTTGTAACTCAGAGTTTAGCCTTAGAATGATTACGGGGTTGTCAATACAAGTAGGCTCAGAAATGTCTTCATATACCATGAAATATTGACCTCTCAACCACCCTCTGTTGAGTCGGCTTGTTTGTCAAGTATATAGCCTGTACCCCCCAAAAAATGTATTTTTCTACGCAATAATGAACTATGTGTTGCCAAATGCTCGGTCCCCACCCAAATATAGCGAGAGCAGTCCGGTCCAGCTGCTAAAGTTTCAGAACAAACCGAGTCTCCGCCTAAACGTAACAATGGCGGTCTAGTGCAGCTTCCAAAGTTTCAAAACAAACCGAGTCTCTGCCCAAATGTAGTGGTCTGGTCCAGCTGCCAAAGTTTCAGAACAAATCTGGTCTCTGCCCAAATGTAGCGTAGCGGTCCGGTCCAGCTGCTGAAGTTTCAGAACAAACCGAGTGTCCGCCTAAACTAACGATGGCGGTCTAGTGCAGCTGCCGAAGTTTCAAAACAAACCGAGTCTCTGCCCAAATGTAGTGGTCTGGTCCAGCTGCCAAAGTTTCAGAACAAATCTGGTCTCTGCCCAAATGTAGCGTAGCGGTCCAGTCCAGCTGCCGAAGTTTCAGAACAAACCGAGTGTCCGCCTAAACTAACGATGGCGGTCTAGTGCAGCTGCCGAAGTTTCAAAACAAACCGAGTCTCTGCCCAAATGTAGTGGTCTGGTCCAGCTGCCAAAGTTTCAGAACAAATCTGGTCTCTGCCCAAATGTAGCGTAGCGGTCCGGTCCAGCTGCCGAAGTTTCAGAACAAACCGAGTGTCCGCCTAAACTAACGATGGCGGTCTAGTGCAGCTGCCGAAGTTTCAAAACAAACCGAGTCTCTGCCCAAATGTAGTGGTCTGGTCCAGCTGCCAAAGTTTCAGAACAAATCTGGTCTCTGCCCAAATGTAGCGTAGCGGTCCGGTCCAGCTGCCGAAGTTTCAGAACAAACCGAGTGTCCGCCTAAACTAACGATGGCGGTCTAGTGCAGCTGCCGAAGTTTCAAAACAAACCGAGTCTCTGCCTAAATGTAGTGGTCTGGTCCAGCTGCCAAAGTTTCAGAACAAATCTGGTCTCTGCCCAAATGTAGCGTAGCGGTCCGGTCCAGCTGCCGAAGTTTCAGAACAAACCGAGTGTCCGCCTAAACTAACGATGGCGGTCTAGTGCAGCTGCCGAAGTTTCAAAACAAACCGAGTCTCTGCCCAAATGTAGTGGTCTGGTCCAGCTGCCAAAGTTTCAGAACAAATCTGGTCTCTGCCCAAATGTAGCGTAGCGGTCCGGTCCAGCTGCCGAAGTTTCAGAACAAACCGAGTGTCCGCCTAAACTAACGATGGCGGTCTAGTGCAGCTGCCGAAGTTTCAAAACAAACCGAGTCTCTGCCCAAATGTAGTGGTCTGGTCCAGCTGCCAAAGTTTGAGAATTAAATAGGATTGTTTTTAAATCATGCATTCCCTGTACAGCAAGAGCACTGCACTCAGTCTAGCTAGCTCTTAGTAGCTTTTTGTCTGGTGTCGTCAGCATAATGTTGCTGTAAATAAAGTTCAAAGTTTCTTTCCGAAGACATCCTCATAGAGTTCAGCTTGCTCCTATTGCCGTGACCCTTTCTTTAAGGCTCCTTATTGTCATATCTGTTGTTGATTGGGCGCCCTGAAGCTTCTTAATTTTGGCAAGCATGTGACTTTGGCCAGTTTTAATTCTAGTTACAATGTTCAGAATGTCGGCCACCTGGGATTCCTCACTGTCTGGACCAGGGTTGATTTCAATGTCCCCAGGCATTTGCAGAGTTAGTAACGCTAGGTAAACAGCATGAGCACTCTGCGCCAAGAACACAAACAGATGGCGACGACACTCAAGAACGTTGTGTGAGCATGAACCTTTTTATCCAAGGGTTTGTACCAGTGGGTGAACGTAATAAAAATCAGTAACGACACACATTCCTTTGACATTTTCTTCTTATCTAGACTTTGCTGCTAAGCATCAATCATGTTGAGCTTGGAGCCTACGGAACTTGTGGTTACTCTGCATGTATAGCAGAAAATATTATGCATTACAAGTTTTTTTTTGCTTTGCCTCTCCTGCACGTTGAGGGAGGGAAAAACGTGAAGGTTGGGCAGCATTATTATTGCGGCGTGAATATAATGTTGTCGTAAGTTTAGTGACCTTTTCATATTTTACGGTGTTGCCTTTGTAGCTCCAAAAGAAGTTCCTCTTTTCCTGCACGACAGATTCGTTACAAACCCACGCAAATGCCATCAGACTCCTTTGACTCGGTTTGTATATTCCTAAATGTAAGGAGACGTTCCGACCTATTTTTCAGGCCCAAGGGGTGATGGGAAGTCAAGTGCACAT
The DNA here is from genome assembly GCA_013358835.2 of Ixodes persulcatus. NCBI lineage: Eukaryota > Metazoa > Arthropoda > Arachnida > Ixodida > Ixodidae > Ixodes > Ixodes persulcatus. Next base: position 274,042 of record JABSTQ010011417.1, read on the forward strand.
TCCATTCCCCTTCAACAAAGAGGAGGAAAACGAAAAAGGTATGATGCCTTGTCCTGGTCATTTTTTGCAGAAAAGCTCTTTGCTACATGAATATCTCAAATGCCTGTACCAGTAGTAGAAGCCCTAGGTAGTATATACCAGAGAAACGCATAGCTTAGCACAAGCTTGGTGTATAGTTAGTGCCAGGTAGTTTGGCATTTATATGACTTTTCTTTGGATCGCCACATACTAATTGCCAGAGTGCAGCCAGAAATGCCAGATGCCAGCCAAACAACCAGCAGATAAGCCTAACTTTGGCAGTTGTTTGTTGAATTAGGGCCAAGACACCCAGATTCTGGCCAAAGTGGGTCAAGTTTGGCTCTGCCTCAATTTCGGCCCAAAGTACTGCGCTATACTTGGGAGTGTATTTGAACTTTCTTTCAATACAGACGACATCTGTGAAAAAGGAGAATTGTTACTTTTCTCGCGATAAAATTACACTTGCGCATCGCCAAACGTTCAGAATCTGGTTGGACGTAACGTCAGTATTTGGGATAAGATGCCATTATTTCAAAAGGTCATGTGACTTGCTCATGTTAAGAGCTAAATTTTCAGAGAAAAAAAGAAATATGCTTTTGATTAACAGCTACTAGTAGACGCCATTCCTCTCCATATCATCCCAAGCTCTGCTGGTTGCTGTTCTATTATTTAAGATTTCCCGAAAATCGCTTTGAACTTTTGAATTGCACATCATTTAGCTCTGAAACATGGCCATCTTATTTCAATCGCTGGCACCCCGTTCAGTTTATGTGCAAACTTTTGGCTGTGCGTAACGCACGTTGGGGGAAAAGTCTTCACTTTTCTTGGTAAGACATGCCCCCTATATCCGTGACCTTACTGTTCCCCGAGAAATTGAGGGAGAGGAAGAGACGAGAGCGCGTGGGGACATCAGAACGCCGAACTCTGGTTGGAACGATTAGTGGGTAGACCTAAGCTAGCTGCCTTTGTCTCCACTGCAGTTGTGCAACGCGTTCGAATGCGAGAGCCAAACGCCAGATGCCTGCGTTTCACGTTTTAATGCGGTCGACGAGTGCACTGGAGACAAAGGCTGCTAGCTTTAGGTCCACCCACTAATCATTCCAATCAGAACTCGGCGTTCCGACGTCCCGGCGTGCTCGCGTCTTATCCTTCCTCTCACTTCCTTGGCGCATAGAGGAGTTCTACCATAAGCTTTTTGTTTTCTCGGTGTGTACCGTAATGACCTCATTTTTGCAAATTTCGTGACTTGGAAAACTATTGCAAAACTTTTATCACTCAAATGTATCGCCCCCATTGAATACATTATATTCGTAGCACTCCAAATCGCTAGAATTTGGCCGTGCCAAACATTTCCGAAACCCACATTCTGCAAAATTTTCCAAATGTCGAGCCCGCGAAGATAAAGTTTTTTTACTGTAACGTGTATCATATACGTATACCGTAGAATCCCGAGAGATGGCCCACCTAACATCAAGAGCAAATCGGGTGAAAGTATGGGGTGGGCTAATTTTCAATGCACAATCAAGAAAAGTTTTTAAAAAATTGCTATTTTTAGGTTGTGTCCTTTCCAATAACCCAGGCGAAAATCATTTCACTTCCAGCTGGATTATGGAACTGGAAATGAGGCAGTCCAGCTGGATTCCAGCTGGACCCAGCTGGATCCCAGCTGGAAGTGGACTGATCTTCGCCTGGGAAGCTTGTTATAGTGTCGAGGAGCAACGAAGCAAAGATGATTGTACTTCCCAGTCAGCAACTTTCGCTTATATCCCGCCATAGCTAACTAGCCACATTTACGCCGAGGCCATCATTGATCCCAACACTACTATTAGTAGGAGTGGGTTATATTTCGGTGTTTAAAAAATATAGCAAATCAAGCCAAAAATAGGAGTGGGATATCAATAATCAAGTTGATGCAATATTTATAGATTTGTCAAAGGCTTTCGACACAGTTCCTCATTCTAAACTTCTACACAAGCTTAACCTAATTCTAAATAATCATCACCTGGTCAACTGGATATCCAGTTTTCTTTCTCGTCGGTCACAGTTTGTCTACTTTAACTCATCCAAATCTAGTACAGTTGATGTATCACCAGGTGTTCCACAAGGATCAGTTCTTGGACCGATACTCTTCTTGTTATACATCAATGATTTGCCACGCTATATTTCCACTAAGATATGACTTAACGCTGACGGCTGCGTACTATATCACGTGATAAACTCCTCCGATGACCGTATAACTCTTAACAAATCTTTTGTGAATTTTTGTAGGTGGTGTAAAACCTGGCAAATGAACCTGAACTTTCGTAAAACCGTTTTTATTAGTGCTAGCAGTAGAAACCGGTTTTGAAGATAACCGGTTATCCGGTTATTCGAATTAACGAACTATTTGAAGTTGAAAGCCGGATAACCGGATATTCGAATAACCGAATAAGCTTCTCAGTTATTCGGTTCTGAAATTATCTGAACATTCGATTCTTCAATATTCATTATTGGAATCGAGATTGTTCGGTCATATTTTATTTAGCCCACTAGCTTTAGCCTTTTGGGTTTCCCTGTTGTGTCCTCATGTTTTGAAAATCAAAGAGACTAAAAAGAGAAAATAAGTGTTGCATTTTGGACAGTATGGTTATTCTCATCTCAGTACTCAAAAGCTTGATCTTGGTCTCCGGTGGAAAAAAACAAAAAACAAAACATCTTTTACAACGGTGGCAGCACTTCGTGACCCGTCCCCCGGTTTCGCAACGGCGTGAGCATAAACATAAATAAAGGTTCCCCGCTAAGTTTGACGGGAAACTTAATGTATGTGACCTGACATCACGGGACCTACGAATTCAGGATCCCCACTAAATTTAGCGGAAAGTTTTACGTCAAGTGACCTATGCTTCAATTCAGCTTCCACGCTAAATTTCGCAGGAAAATCTACGTCACGTTACCTATGCACAAATTTAGTTTCCCCGCTAAATTTACCGGAAAAATTGTTGTCACGTGACCTGGCGTCGTAAGACCTACAGACTATTCAGATTCCCCGCTAAATTTGGCAGAACAATTGACGTCCCGTGACCTTTGCACTAATTCTGTTTCCCCGCTATATTTGGTGGGAAAACTGATGTCTCATGACATTAAGTCACGTGGCTTTCAGAGAAATTCAGGTTCCCAGCTAACTTTATCGGAAAAATCGTCATCGTGTGACCTATGAAACAATTCAGTTCCCCCGCTAAATTTAACGGGAAACTTGTCACGTGACCTGACGTCGGGGGACCTACAGACTATTCAGATTTCTCGCTAAATTTGGCGGGGAAACTGAATTGTTGTATAAATCATGGGACGTCAATTGTTTTGCTAAATTTAGCCAGGAACAATTTTAGCGGGGAAAATGAATAGGTGTATAAGTCATGGGATGCCAATTTTTCCACTAAATTTAGCAAGAAAACTGAATTGGTTTCTAAATCCTGTGACGTCAGGTCACGTGCCATAAAATTTCCCGCTAAATTTGGTGGGGAAAATGAATTGGTCTATAAATAATGTGACGTCAATTTTTCCCCTAAACTTAGCAGGAAAACTGAATGGTTTGTATGTCCTGTGACGTCAGGTCACGTTACATAAAATTTCCCACCAACGTTGGCGGGAAATCTGAATTAATATATAAATCTGGGGGTTCAAACTTTCAACTAATTATAGCGGGGAAACTGAATTCGTGTATAGGTCATGGGGCGACAATTGTCCCCCTGAATTTAGCGGGGTAACTGCGAATATAAGAGGCCGGAAAGGTCCGCGAAATCGGGGGGGGGGGGTGGGGGAGCTAAAGAATGCTATCGCAATAAAAAGAATCTATCTGCTTAGTTTTTATTTACCATAAATACAGGGCTCGAAATGCTGTTTCAGGTACTGGTCATCACGATACATAAAATAAAACCGGATAACCAATTAACCGAACCACCGGTTTGCCAAACCGGATATTCGTATTCGAAAATCCGGTGAACCGGATAACCGGCTTTCAAAGCCGGATTCGCTCTCCTCCGGTTTAACCGGATAACCGGTTTGACGGATATTTTCATGCACTAGTTTTTATGACCTTTTCTAGGCGTTCATCACCTTCTGTGTTTAATTATTCATTTGACAGGTTATGCCTAGAAAGAGTTTTTGAATATAAATATCTTGGCCTCCTTTTCACGCCAGATTTATCTTGGTCTAAGCACATTGATACGACATGTAACAAATCTCTTAAAAACTTGGATACCTGCGGCGTACGTGTGGCACCTCAAAATACTAAGCTTTTAACTTTGATTTGCCCAATCCTCGAATATGGTTCTATTATTTGGTTTCCCTACAAACAGTCTGATATAAATTTTTATTTGTCGTCGGTATGACAGAAACTTTTCTCCCTCTTCTAACCTTTCCGTGTTAGGCCTAAGACTTCTTTCTGAGCGTCGTGGTATTGAGCGCCTAAAGTCTATGTATTTCATGATTAACTCATCACGTTTTGACTCTTTAGATAGCTACATAAAGTTTCTCAAGCCAACTGCAACTAGGAGCCACCACGAATTAAACATTTTACCTTTTCATCCTCGTATTGATATGTTTAAATACAGTTTTTTTCCTCACACCATTGAACGCTGGAATTTGTTACTAGGAAACATCCAATCACTACAACCAGATGAATTTCTGTGTGCCGTTGACAGTGGTCCATAGTGATGTCTGGACCATCTGTGTATAACTCCCACTCCTGCCATAGCCCCACTGGGGCTGCAGTATGTATAAATAAATAAAAATAAAAAAAAATCTTTCAGGGATGGGGCATCTCTCGGAATTTTACGGTAGAACTGGAAGCTAGAGACACACTCGGTCACTTGTTGCTTGCTTCTAACGACCTCCAGGGAACAAGCTGGTGAACCACCCGGCCGTGGAAAGTCTTGCGGAGGAGCTCCGGCTGCGGCTCTCATGCGGCTACATGACGCTAATGCGGATGCGGACCTCGGAAGCGGACGACGACGTGCCCAACCTGGACGACTGGACACTGCTCGACTGCTGCTTTGGGGTTCCGCTCTTCGACAACGCCCTCAACAAGGACATCTGTGCCCGCATCCTCGACCACAACCTCTGCTCCGCGGACAAGTGAGTCTGCGGAGTTTGCGCCCAACCTCTAGCGATTGTAAGCAACTTGCGTCTGCTGCGGGCATACCTCGGCAAACCTCACTCATGAGGGCCCTCACTCACCCTCACTTACCCTCATCTTCACAGGTGAGGTGAGGGTGAATAAGTTTCTGAACCAGGAAAATTCATGAGTGTGAGGGGGAGTGAGGGCCGTGAGGGTTGTGAGGACCGTGAGGGCGGTGAGTGCGTGAGGGCGGTGAGTGGCGTGAGGGCCATGAGTGCAATAGGGGTATGAGGGCCGTGAGGGCGGTGAGTGCGTGAGGGGTGTGAGGGCCATGAGTGCGTAAGGACGGTGAGTGGCATGAGTGCGTGAGGGGTGTGAGGGCCGTGAGGGGTGTGACAGGCCATGAGTGCGTAAGGGCCGTGAGGTTCAGAGAGGGTGAGTGAAGGGCTGAAGGTGAGTGCGACTGTGAGGATGAGTGAGGGGCTAAAGATGAGTGTAGCTGTGAGGATGAGGGTGAGTGGGGTGAGTGAGGGCGACCTGAAATGCCGACCTCTGGCTGCGGGTGAAGTGCTACAATACCTGGAGCGCGTCTTCACCGCAGAAGCTTTTGCAGCCTGAAGTTGGTGGAGTCACTGATAGATCACCTTGGCCCCCGTGTGTGTATGAAGGGGGGGAGGGTACAGACGTGTACCTGCCCCTTTTTATGCACGCGGTGACTCTAACCTTTTCTGTTTGTTCGAGCTTTTATGAAAGAGCAGTGATAGTGTGCGCAGGAAGCTGCAGCAGTAACCGCTCTTAAATTGTCTGTTTGTGGACTGGCCTGAATTTGATCTTTTGCGCCAGTCATGTTGCCAATGGATAGCAAGCGAGTCGTGTGAAACGTATCTTTTGTGCACAGCCTCAAGTTACTGGTGGATAGCAACAGGAACCTTACGCAAAGGCTACTTCAGTTCATGTCTGACTTTGGGGTGAGTACCGTTTACTTTCTCCAAGACATTTCTCTTTAGTAGTAGCCCGTCTTACTAACAGCCCTTCGGTCATCACCATTTGAACATTACTATCTTAAGTGTTAGTAATGTGGACTGGCTTCTGATTTTAGAAGTGTGACATGCCCGTATTTGTGATCTCCAAGTGCAATTTCTGTCTCTGTGTGAAGGATGTGCATCAGTGTAAAGGCGGCTAGATCGAAGTGTAAAGTACAAGGTGTCCCCCCAAAGAACTTACAGGTTTTTTTTTGGTTGTTTTACCGCAAAAACAAACTATGCCTCACCAAACGCTTAAATACATGCAGAACTAACCGTTATCTCAGTCAACATTTAGAAGTGATTCTATCAAAATTTCAGTGGGAAAATGGGGCCCGTTTTTGGTGACTGGCGCCATTCAGCTGCGTGTATTATAAGAGGTCCATCGGCCGCCATTCTCCCATTGAAAATCGGTTCTAACTTTTGAATAAGATAACGGTTAGTTCTGAAACTTTGGAATCTGGTTCGGACTGCTAGGACTACATTTGGGCTGCAAATGAGCTTCAGTGATGCATAGTTTATTTTCGCAATAAAAAAAAAACCTCGTAATATATTTATTTTTTTTGGGGGGGGGGGGGGGGAGGAGAGGAGGAGGAGGGAGGAGGGAGGGGAGATTTTGTATATACTATGTACATTTGTTCAGTAGAGTGTCGGTGTGTCTCGAAATGTTATCTCGTGTCTGGTGTTTGAAGGACAAATGGAGCACGTCTCTACGGAATGTTAGCAGACGACTCTGGACCAGTGTTGTCTGCTAACTATGGAGATTAGTGGCCGAGACATCCACTCTTTGTAGTAGTAGCGTTTCTCAGCTGACAGGGGGAAAACATGGTTTCAGGCGGACCCGATGATGGTGGACAGCGGAGAACTGCCGCTGCCCACGCAGAACCTGCTCTTCCACGACGGCAAGCTCCAAGTGTGGGACGAGTACTAACGTTGAAACAGGACCAGAAATTAAAAAAAAGTTTTCTAAATACAGCCCAGCAGTATTTCCTTTTTCAGTTCTTGTTTATGCAGATCTATCAAACTTTGCAAGTCTCACCCAATTTCATTGTGCTTCATCACAACTTTTTCTCTCTCCGGTTTCAGTGGTGAGCAGCGAGCACTACATTGTCATGTTGATTATCATAGGCTCCTGGCCCCCCTCTGTATGGAAAAATAGCAGCAAGTCTCAATCACCCTGCCAGCTAATGCATGCCTTTTAAGCTACCTTTCCTTATGGCAGCACTTCTGACCCTTTGAAAACTGTGCCAAGAAAAAAAAAAAACATAATTAGACGCAAGTGTTTAGACAGCGCGAGGTTGGTCTGCCATAGTATCGTGGCACTGGTTTACATTGCAGCTGAGAAATTTGGCCAGTGCAGTACGGAGTGGGGATTGAGTTCGGAACCCCTGGTTTCTGCGGCTAATGCACTTGACCACCGATCCCTCAAGACTGTACCCTCTGCTGGCATATGCACTGTGGAGCTTGCACGTCTGCATGCACCAGGACTACAACTTCTCCGCGACTGGATCTCTTTTGTGCCGATGGCTATTCCTCTATTTTAGAGTTCTGCGACCGTGTGAAGCTGGCACCAGGACTCTCCGAAAAGGTCCGAGAGGAGGCATGAAAACCGATGTTGGCGATTACAAGGACGGTGTAGAACAGCATAGGTGATAGCGTAGTATGATCGCCACTTGTAAGGAAGTGTCTGGCAACCAAATCTGTTATGTTTTTTAAGCCATGCACACAATTATTGCCGATCGCAAGGAAACTGAAGCATCTGTGTACGACGGCGCTACGGTGAACTTCTGCGACGACCGTACTGTTAATTCTTTCAGAACTTCCAACATTGGTGACTGTATGGCGAATTTAACTAACACACTTACTCTTTCGCAGGAATCTTCTTTAACCAAACAATGTTAGAATACAATCGGCACCTTGGACACCCGAGACCGAAGAACAAAGGTCTCTGTGCCGGCTTTCCAAGACGTTCACCAGCTTGCCTGTATGTTCTCCGTTACTTGTATCATGTAAATAACACCGAAGACGTGGACAAGCTGCTAAACTTCGACGACACCCGAGCTTAGGTCCACACTTTAAAGGCTACGAGACATTGATAACAAAAATTTGACTTTTATCCCGTGGCAGGCAGGTAATTTGGGTCGAGGTAATTATAGTCGGCTCCGGTGAAGCTCATGTAGTCCCTGTCGTGGAAGGTGGAGCAGTCTTGCGCCGTCCGCACGGGCTCCAGGTGGTGGTCGTCTCGGTGCGATCCAAACTCGTGCATGCAGTCCACGCAGTCGCTGCAGAAGTCCACCGAACGCTCGGCAGGGCAGTCCGTGCAGTGCCACCGCGTCCCCAGGATAGGATCTCTGTCGCACCGGTCGCACCTAAAGCCCACGTGCTGCGCAAGGCCGGCCTTGTTCAGCCTCTCCTGTCGAGCCCTCTTCAGCGCCCGCAATTCCTTGTACTCCGGAGTCTCTCTCGCCGAGGCATCGAGGCTGTCCTCTTCGGAGACCGCCTCTTCGCCCTTGTCGTTGGCAGACGACGCCTCGCTCTCGAGGAAGCTCCACGTCGACGTCGAGTTCTCGTCCTCCCCCTCGACCATGTAGACCGGAGGGCGGTGCGACGCGAAGAAGGTGGAGTGCGAGAACATGACGTTGGACCGGTGGTGGTACTGGTGTCCTCGCCGGGTACCGGTACCTCCGATCCGCCGCGGCGCTGACACGTTCGGTATCCTTCCCGGTACCGGCAGGCCAGCCTTGGCTAGCTTGATGAAGTACTTTTGGACCCGGCTCGCGACTTGGGTGGGGGTCCGGTTGCCGAGCGCTTGGGCGATCTTCTCCCAGCGCCTGCTCTCCACTTCTTCCGGCGGGAATTTGAGGAGGCAGTCTTCGAGACGCTTCTGCTCTTCGGCAGTCCAGAGCTGGTTGAAGGTGGCCGGCTTGTTTTCGCTGAACACGCGGCCGCGGATCAGCACCCCGCTGGACTGGGTCGAGGTTTGCGGTGCCGATGGTTTGGGCTCCGTTTTGGCGGTTTGCCTCGTGAACTGTCTCTTGCCTTCGAACCCGAAAGCCGTGTTGCTCAGGCTGTACTGGCTCCAGTCGATGTTCGGGATCTGCGGGACGGTTTGGGGAAGCGGGATACCGACGTCCTCTTTCTTCTGGAGACGTTCGACGAACCGGATCGGGTCAGAGAGTGCTTGCTCGCGGACTTGGATGAGCTGTTCGATGTCGCGGATGACCTGCACCCTCTGGGCTTCTAGTACCGCGAGCGTCTTGAGGACGTTACGGTAATCCGCGTTGCCGCGAAGTGCCAGGTGATCGGATTCGAAGAAAAACTCGCCGATGTCGTCGTAGTCTTCGGGTTGCTCCTGGGACACGTCTTCAGCAAAAGGCGCGAAGTCCGAGTCGACGGGTTCAACTTTGATGCTGGGCGTGCTCGACGGTGTGGGGCCTTCACTACTGACTTTGTCGGAGTGGCCCGTCCCGTGGGCCACGCCGTCTTCAGCTTCTCTTCGAGAGCTCGGAATGTTAGCTTCCATCTTGTCACGCTGATCTACGGCGCTAACACGGTTGAGTTCGTGAGCTTACCCCGCCAAGAACAAAAAGACAACTCGCGGCAAACCGAAACTGTGCGTAGCGCCACTAGTGTTGCAATGTAGCTCGCTCCTTGAGCTCTAAATCATTAAGTTGACAAAATAATACTTGTAGTTTTATAGCTTTACTCAAAGTTTTATGTTGTTCTTTTTTATTATGTTACCGTGTTCTTTTTTTATTATGTTACCGTTAACGTTTTTAAATAAAAGTAATAAAAAAAGAATTAAAATGGCGGTACACAGCGCCGCTCACACCCAAAACATTTTAATTTATGAGATTGACAAGCCTGAATGAGTTTACAGGCTAAAAAAGACGTAAACACGTGCGCGGTTTGTTTACCTGCGAGGTTGCACCAGTCGTGTCTTCGCTGCGCATCAACGAGAAGTTCCTATGGCTTCGTTCAAATTTTAGGAGAAACGGAGGGTAAAACAGTCCAAGCATGTCCTACAGGCGGCTCGTCCCACCGACAGACTCCGCGCTCATTCAGTGCAGCGACCACTACGTGATGCCGCGCCTGTCAAGTCAGCGAGACTACGGCACCGCAACGTTGATGTTTCTTACCCGGTCGAAAGAAGCGTACACGGCTTCTAGCGTGCTGGACGCGTTGCGGGAGGTCGTCGATCCCTCGCTCATCGTTCAGATGGGACCCTTCGACTGCGATCACATCTGGTTGGTGAGGTTCTCGCTTCCCGCGGCTAGAGAGAAACTTCTGAGTGCCAAAGACGTCAAGTGCGACGGTCAGCCAGCGTTCTGCGTCCAACCGCTGGTCGAGCATTCGCTCCACAGAGGCAGGTGCGTCGAAGGCGGATTGGGTGAGTCTTGCCGATTATAAAGGGGGGGTGCAACGATTTCCGGATTTCGGTCAAAGATTTGTGGAAGTTGACCTCTGACACCTCTGCAGTAAAGAACAGAAAACCGATTTCGCCTGCGTGTCCTAGTTTTTGCGTAAAAAAAAAGATAAATATTGGCATTTCGGGCACCCCTCAACTCACTCCCAGTCTTCAGGGTCACACCTGGGCTATGTTCCAAATCTTACCTGAGTAACCTGCCTCCTACGTCAGCGGGTAATACCACGTGACATCGCGAGTAAACGATCCGCGACTCGATTTTGGAACGGCCGGGGTAATCACCTGGATACTATGCGGATTGGCTTCGTCTTGGGCTACGGCAAAAGAAAACAGCAGCGATGGCAGAAAATAGCAGACGATCCTTTTGATCATGAAGAAAGCACTCGAAGAGACGATAATATTAATGACAACGCGGTGTTTTTTGAGGTGGATTCACCAGCTCCTTTTACTCACCTTCCTTTTGAGCTGTATATTGAGATAAAAATTACTTACTCCTTACAGTTAGACATAAAAAAAAAAAAAAGTGTTTTTATTAATCAGCGCGATTGCCCTAAACGCACGTATTCCACGCATTGTAATTTGCACCGATCATGTTTTGCAGAAATTGATTCCACACGGTGTAGTGGTACAGCGCGAGGGTGCTTTCTCAAGAATGACATGAAACTTACGTTCGCTTTGACGCGAATATGATTACAATAAAATCTTTGAAACCTTCACTGCTTTACAAGCGTTATCCTCTCATTACACACACACTGGAGGAAACAAAAATACTACCTTATCATTTACTGCGTTCAAACATTTTCAGCCTTGAACGTGAGAATACGGCATTCCCTCCAACGCCGAGGACGAGAATGCGGAGAAGCTCCTGTTTACGCTCGCACTCTGATAATAACAAGTATACCTTCCCGGAGAAGGTGCACGGTCTGGATGTAATGCAGTCAATTCGTGCGTTGAAAACAGCAAATCTCAATAACCACACATGCTGCACCTCATTCTTTGTCATTTCGAACGTCCGCCACCAAAACCAACGGAGCAAGCGAGCTTTCGGCGGCTGTCGGCGCAGAAAGCAGACAACGAACAGATCACGTGACGTATTTACTCGATTTGATCCGACTTTACCCCCCGACCGAGGAAGGTAGCGGGAGTAATTACTCCAGAGTAAACAACCCGCTTCTGGAACGCAGGTTCTGACGTCATCGAGTAAGCTCGAGTAAGTTTTGGAACGCCACGGTACGAAACCTTTACTCTGGAGTCGGATCGAGTAAATTTTGGAACACACCCCTGGTCACACTCCCAGTGACGTCATTCGGAGTGCCGTGTAGGTTCCCGTGTGGTATCTCTGAGGACGCTTCCTCTCCCTCTCTCTGCTGACATTAGCGGGCGTTATGCTGCAGCTTAGAGCCGAGCGAGGTCACGTAATCTTTTCGCCGTAGTTCCTTCGGCTGCCGCTTGGGGCTGCAGGTGGGCGAAACAGCTCGACTTTTGCTTTGCGATTGTGCAGCGGAATCGCGACATTTTTAATGAAGGAGGTGTTTTCTCTATCCTCCGGGACACGATAAACAACTTAAAAATGACAAGATGCAAATTCTTTTAATCATAAAATCGTTGCACCGCCCCTTTAAGAAACGCTCTTCAACCTCGGTTTTCCTCAAGAATAAAAATCTTTGTGACGCCCTACTCTCCCAAGTTGTGGGCGAAGGAGCGAAAGGAAGAAAATTTCCGGCAGTGTCGGCGAGGGTTATGGCTCATAGCAGACAGCAGGCGAGTTGTGGCGCGTAATTACAACATGGGTAGGGGCAGTTCGCTTCTTTATCATTTTTGTCAAAATTAAAAGCAATTAGATAATAACGCCAGAAAGTGACCAAGCAGGTGCCATAGCGGTGACGTTATTGCTCGGTGTTGGTGGGCACACTTTGCTGATATATTGTAAGCATCGTATTGGACGCTAGGTCCCTCGTGCAGGGATTCCTCTACGATTTTTCCGGCCTATTTATGTACTGCACTTAATATCACATTGAAAAATAATTTTAAATATGTTTTAAATGGTTAGGCATTGGCTCTTTCTAATCAGAATAGTTGCTGGCAACACAGTTTCTTGTTTAGTTATTTTCCATGACTAAAATAAAGCCTCGGATACACGTCGTATAAGTTGGACAATGAAAAATCAGATGCCCTAGTGGGGACACCGATCCTTAATGTTGTTGGCACACTTTCACTTGGTCCTCTTTCCGTCATTTCCTTTCACAATAATAATTCCTGTCTTCTATAAATGATGAAACAAAATGGATGTAATCAGCATCATGATGCAACAGTAGCTGCAAACCAGAACCAGGTACAAAATTTGCTGAGCTGACTGTGTGTGCGACGGAGAGAGCAAGTAGCACGCGGCAAGCTTGGGGAAACAGGATGACTCGACCGCTAACCTTATTCTTGCTGGGAAAAGGATGCCAGAGGGGCATCAAAAGCAGCCTCTGGAAAGAGCTGGGTGAAGTCTGCCTTGGCAGTTGGAAATGATTGGCCAACCAATCCAACTGCCACTACTCCTCCAAATAGTGGCAGTCGGATTGGTAATATTCTAGAATATACCCTAGATATATTCTGGAATATATCTAGGATACGTGCGGCGACTGTGCGGCCCTCAGCTATTCTGGAGTCGAAGCAGGCATGTCACAGGGAACTGGACACAAAGTTGTCTTTGAACAGACGTCCGATAGTTGCGTAATTTTTGTTAAACGTGAGGAAGGTTCGCATCCCGTTCGGATATGATCGAAACACTGCCATCACATCTGGTTTAATCTCTGTCGCCATTTTCTTTTCCTATTTCTGCAGGTTGGTCGTGTGGAGCGAGGCATCCAGATTACTGGCTTAGGATCCTGGATGTCCCTTTTTCGGACTCCGCAGGCGGTTGCATCTTGTGCACGCTGACAAGGTCCTACTGTTGGTGAGCGAGCGGCCGAGATAACGCTGTCTCTTCATTATAAGCTCAGCAAGACATGCTGACACAGATCAGATTTTCAGGGATGGAGTCTGCCCCCATCCACCAGTAAATTTGTTTGTCTGCTTCTCTCACGAGTAATCAAACAATACTGCCCTTAGTTGGTTAGGGATCTTCTTTGGCAATCAGAGACTCTGGGAACGTCTTGGGTCGTATCCCTCTTGAGTCCTTACAGTTCTACAGTGACTGAAGGAGAACCTAACGTGTTCAAAATGTTTCGAGTCCCTCCAGTCACCACAGAAAATGTCTGAGAAATGAAGGGCAGTATTGTTTGACCATAGTGCACGTAAGTGCTCGCCTTTTTTATATTTTTTTTTACAGCCCGCTATACCATAAAATATTGGGAGGGCGCCCACTCAATTTTCACTGAGAACTGGGTTACTCTAGACATAGGCGCTTGTCTAGTCAAACCGGGCGACTAACATATAATTTGAAGAATTCCCAAGTTTGCAAATTGTTAATAGTGGGCGCTCGATCGAGGCGGGCGCTTTTGCGGTATTTTATGGTAGTTCATCTCGCGTGTGATGTTGCACATAAAATCGACTCCAATATGTCGCATAAATACTGTACACGACTCAATTTTCGCAGGAGCCTAATTTTCGCAAATTTTGCGACCTTAAGGTATTGTGAAGAAGTTGTCACATGAATTTAGCACCTCATGGCAAAGTATACGTAGCCCGTCGCTTCAAATTGTGATATTTTGTGTCCATGAACTATACCCGTAACACTCACTTCGCAAAGTTTGCGGAGCATTCAGTTCGTGAAAATGAAAGTTGTGTAAACACTTCCCAGTGTTTACTTAACTTCAGATCAGTCTTCGAAATATGGTGCCATGATTCGTTGCTTTAGTGAAGTAATTTAGCCTCAACTGTAGCGCACGTGAAGTGGAAAGAGTGTTGTACATATTTGGAAATACGGTTTGCTCCAGATATTTTGTGTTTTCTTCATCGTTCGTCGTGTCCGATTGGCTCGTGTATCCTCTGCCCAGGGACTGCGACGTGGTTGGTCCACGATACGAAGAGTCCATAGTGGGGACGGAGGGTGATGACCTTGAGGACGACCTTGAGTTGAGGGCCATTCAGGAGGAAGAGGCTCTGATGGCCGAGATGGGGCTTCCCGTGGCCTTCAAGTCCTCCAGCAGGGGGAACAAGATGGGCAGCAACCAGTTTGGTGAGCACCCCCGACATCCCTAAAATTAGTTTTGCATATGGATGATCCTGGAACGTAAACAGCTTAGACAAAAATCTGTTTGGTTGGGTGGAACTGTGGCAGTAGAAAAAAAAAATACTTCGACCAAAGCCCTAAAAAAATTAAACGCATCACCCGCCACTAAGGTTTAGCCAGCCATAATCAGGAGCTCCGCCCCATCGTGCGCATCAGCGTCCCCTACATGAAGGGTGCCAGCGAAGCACTGGCATGGTGCCGAGAAAAGAAGGCATTCGAGTGGCTCACAAACCAGTGCTATCTTGGGAAAGATTGTGTCTTAAAAGAAAAAGCACAGGGCACAATCTACTAGATCCATGCAGAGTGTGCCCCATCACGCACGTCGGTGAAACAAAGACTTTTTCGGAAGAAATTCGCCAGCACAAGAGCCATGTGCAAAAGTTCAGCGAGCGCAGCGCCATTGCCGAACACTGCGAGGCCCTCATACATCGGAGCGGCTTCGCGAATGCGCACGTGATCGACACCGAGCCTCATTTTCCTAAAAGGCTTTTGCTAGAGTTGTGGCACACCCAGCCTACTCCAAGAAATTCAGATAGGTTCCCGGGTGCCTTGCCATCTTGTGTGCCCAGGGCCTATGCCACCTGACAAAGACAATTAACGAAGGACTGCCTTTGTCGAAAAGGTTCGTCCTTGGCAGACAAAGAAGACGAGAGCTGCTGCTGCTGCCACGTGCGATTCATTGTTTACTGAAGAAGAAATTAAGCAGGTTTCAAAACATTCGGTTACTTTTTTAGGGCTTTAGTCGAGTATTTTCTTTTTATTAATACAGATAGTCGTACTTTGTCGCAGACAAAAGCAAAACAAAAAAAATGGTTTTTAAAGATTATTTTGGAACATAATCTTATGTTTTGAGCAACTTTCGGACTAAAACAAAAATGTAAAGCACATCTCTTTTTACTTTTTTTTTTGTTGGTATATCGTCTACTAATGGTGTGGCCGCTGGTTAGGAAGTATTTTTGGGGTCATCAGCGGTTGTGACTTCGGAAGAATATTCAGTTGTGTATAATTTATGAAGGGCTCACATAATCTTTGCAATGCTGTTCCACATTAAATAACCTGTATTTGCAGCAAGAGTGAATTTTTTGCTTCATGACTTTTTTTTTTTGTGAAGTATGTGGACCTTGTAATCTGTGGCAGTAGTTTAGTGTCAAGCATAAACAATGTATCACCAGAAAACTTTAAAAGAAGAAAAAAAAAATTGTTCAGCTTTGATTTTACTATGCACCTTTATTTCATTTTTGGTGTACCACAGGGTTTTCCCCACGGTGGACGGCAGTGGCTTTGCCGCCCACCGCTCCAACTGACCGCCCACCGCTCAATTTCTTTTTTTTTTTTTTATGTTGCGAGATGACAATGCGATTTTGCTTGTGCACATGGCTGTAAACCGTCGTCGTCGAACTCAGCAAATCCGCGCACCACCATATTATCGTTCGCTATCGCATCGCTGACTGCCGCCACTGCCACACTGCGTCAAAGAGCGCAAGCGCTCTGCGTGTTTCTTTTTCTTTTTTTTTTCCTTTCTTTATCTTAGCGACGCGCCGCCGACAGTGCCCGGGGGGGGGGGGCAATAAAAATGTGCGACGAACAAAAAAAAAACCAAACATTGTTGCTTCTTTTTTCTTCCCCCCCCCCCCCCCTTGTAATGTCTACCCGTCAGAAATTCCTGGGGAGAACCCTGGTGTACCATAAGTTCTGCGTGTCTTGTGAAGACAGCTATAAAAGTTGGGTTTAGTATGTTGTAAGCATCATGTCATTATGTTGAACGAAACATGTTTCTTGTTTTTGTGCCTGGTCACACTTTTGAGAACACCTCTTGACCTGATTACTTTGCCCAGAATAAAACAGTTTACACAGCTGTTCTCTATTAGTCCGCATGGCATCATAGAGAAATATGCATCAATAAATGCCAACTAAGTATACGCTGGTCAGCGTTTTATGACTAAAAGAATAAAAAGTGGACACTTGGTTTAGCTTATTACTTCGCCAGTGTACTTATAAAATGGGTTTACTGTAGCACCTAAACTCTGTGCCACAAATGCTTCTTGATCTTGCAGAATAAGAGCCGTCTAGGAGCTACTAATTTCTGATATTCTTTTTCTGCCCTTTCGGTTTCTGTCCAAAACAACAGTGATGCCAGACGAAGAAGATGACTTCGACGCCGGCGAACCGAGCACGACGGTCACCGCCACCGACGACGAGTGGCAAAGCTTCTGGCAGCAGAACGGTGATCACCTGGTCTGGCAATCCTGGGTGCAAAAGTACAGGGACTACATCTGTCCGGAACACCTCAAAGACACTCAAGACACCAACCAGCACGAGCCATCACAGGTCTTTGGGACACCTTCGAACCCTAGAGACAGCAGTATCCCTTCGCAAAACAAGACAGGCGAGAGGGAAGACATCAGCGCTAAGCTCTTGCCAGATCAATGTAATGGGGTTATCAGTGATGAGGCTCGTTCGGTCGGACATCCCACCGCCCCCGAAGACAGACGGTGCGACCATGGGAATGAAGATGAAGCACGTTCGGGCGTCGAGATCCTTTCGGAACGTGGGACCGATGCTCCGACCGACTCAGCTGGTGAACACCCGGTCGTTGCAGACTCGGAACTTGTATCCGTGGAATCAGCGCCGGCAGCGGAAGCAGTTGGGTCGGACGACGAGCTGTGGAAAGAGCTCTGGGACAAGCATTACGTCGAGGTTTACAACCAGTACTACGGTATCTTTGTTCTGAGACAGCCCGAACGGATGAGCCATTTCGCTTCCGAGCCAAATGTGACGGTTCAAGGAGACGGAAGCGTAGCGACCGGAGAAGTTGAATGTCTCGATCTGACTAGTGACGGTGTGTTAGAGAGCGCGTCGGAGGCCGCGGTCTGGAACAAAGAAAGTTCGGCGAAGGAACTTGAAGGCGGAGTCTACGAGGACGCCTGTTGCGATCGGGTCTGTGGGAACGAGGAAAACGGGGTGGACGTGGAGGTGGAGGTTGAAGTGGTACCCGGGGTCGAGGAGGGGCACGACCTTGAACTCATGAAGCGGATGGGCCTCCCTGTGCAGTTCTCGTCGGGCGGCCAAAGGAAGCGACCCAAGAAGAAAAAGAAGGGTGAGTGGCTGAGGTCTGTCCTTGGACAAGTCAGTTAAGTAACCCCTTTGGTTTGCTCAAAATAACTACCACATATTTATAAAGCATGCAACAGGTAGCAGTGTTTGCTCATATGCTCTGGCTTTTGCAAATCGCATTTCTGTTTTTCCCTGGATGCGAAGTCGCTTCTTTTATCAAAACGAAGGAAAAAAGGATTGCCTTCTTTTTACTGTTGGATGATCTACTCGCTCATGCTTGTCGGAGGTAGGACGTAAGCGGTCCATAAACTTAAAAGTATCAAAACAGAAAAATAGGAAAAACAATGTTGCAGCTAGTATCTAATTTGACTTCATATGCATCACATAAAAGTTCCGATAGAGCTCCCTGCAAAGGAATTGCAGGCAGGAGAAAATTATCCTTGAATTTCCACTGACAGCTTTCTTTTCCTGGTCCTGTCGTGTCACTACAGTCATACCCTTTTATAGCGAACCCGAATACAGCAAATTATTGTCTATATCGAACATCCAAATATTTAGAACAAAAGTGCATGTGGAAAAGTACCTTTATAACAAACAGTCCATTGGTTGTAACGCGCTGGCCTGACGTTAAGCCTAACATCAGGCCAGTGCATACCCGCGTCCCCCCCTCTTGCTGCGCCATCAACAGTTCGGCTGGCTGTTGATGGGCAACGATGACGCCGTTGCTAAGGATCCACATGACTCGTCACAGCCAATGGGAATTTAGGTCCCGTTTCGCTCGGGGGAATTTATGTGCCGTTTTTTTGCTACAGACGGAGTTTAGGTGCCGTTTCGCTCAGCCAATGGGAGTTTAGGTGCCATTTATCGTTGCTACAGACAACGATAACGCCGGCTTCACTCAGATAACGGCGGTTCGCTCCATAAAGCAATTAATGCTTTCGCATTAAAAATAAAACAAAGATACTTAAGACTGTTTACGTGTAGGAATGCGAAAGCATTCCTACATGCAACACACTCCTACAAGCAGCGTGCCATGTTTTCCTTTTTCACACGGCGCTCCGGCGGTGACATCACGCTCCCCCACTGCGCTGGCTCCACGGCTTCCGTGACAATGCATCTGCATTGCTGTGCTGTTCTTTGGGTTTCATTTCTGAGGCACGTCCACTTTGACCTTGAGCACCCCTCCGGCTTCCGTCACAAAGCATCTGTGTTGCTGTGCTCTTGGCCAATGGGACCCTAGGTGCCGTTTCGCTCAGCCAATGGGAACTTAGGTGCCGTTTTTCGCTGCTACAGTCAACGCCGGCTTCGCTCCATGGGACAGTTAATGCTTTCGCATTAAAAGTCAAGGTCAGGACACGCTATCGGGAGTAGAGCACTATATAGCTCCCTTGGAGCAGAGTAACGCAATCCTTTGATCTGCGTGTTTTGCCGACAACGTGGCTGACAACATGGCCGACAGAGCAGCTCGGCGCGAGTCACGTGGTCCTCACGGTTCCAGGAGGCGCCCTTCTTATGGGAGAACATATGAAGATTGATGCGACTTCAAAAACACGACTGATTAAAAAATAAACACAGAGTTCACACTTTCGAGACTAGTCTGTCGTGAAGTTGGTAAAGCACTAAACACTTTATCTAAGTTTTCATAATATTGGATGCGTTTGAAAATTTCAAGAAGGCAATTTCCAAGGCAATAGCGTTTGAAGCAAACAATTTTTTTTACGCAGCGGAGATGGACTTTTTGGGTCGGCCGGAGTGGGTCAAGTGAATGGTGTGACATTTTTTTAGCGCATTTTCCGGACAATGTGAGAGACCAACGATGCACGTCGAGCAGCAATGAGGAGATCAGGAAATCGAGTCTCGAAAACTTGTCAGCTACGAAGAAAATCACAACTAGGGTCTCTTCTGCATAGTGCAACTTCCCAAACATGACAGGTTGCTGTACTTTCGGGTGCAGCAATCGAGCTGAAAAAGGTCAACAGCTTTTCAGAATCCCACAAGAAAGAGCAAATTGCAAACGTCGGTGAAGAGAAGAAGTGCTGCTCAAGCATTCATAGCCTACGAACTCTTGGCGTTGACGCCGCCAGTACTCTGAGCGTTCCATGCCGCTCGTCGGTAACGAAACTCCAGCTGTGTAATCACGTTCCGAGCAGCAAGCAGAGCGCAAATCTACATACTAATAGAACATTTGTCGAAATGCAAACGAGTAGTCAACGAACACCAACAAAATACAAGCATTCTGGAAACTTTATACCATTTCAAATATTTCCACTCAATTGTATGTTACCAAGCCGGGTTGGAGCCTTTGATACCTTCGCGCACACATAGTTTACTTGATTAAAAATAATATTTACGATATTCGACGACCGAACCGGAGCAACTGGAGCTAGAGAGGCCGGAGCGGCCGATGAACCAGTGTTGCCGCTTCTAGCTCCTTCTGAGCGATCATACTCCACTGTACTGCGTTGCCTGCTGCATGATGCCGCTCGGGCAATTGTTTTTTTTTTTTTAATTTACTTTCTTACGTGGCACACAACTTAGCGCAAATAATTGTAAAATGTTTCCTTAAAGGGCCATTGT
This sequence comes from Ixodes persulcatus, assembly GCA_013358835.2. Classification (NCBI taxonomy): domain Eukaryota; kingdom Metazoa; phylum Arthropoda; class Arachnida; order Ixodida; family Ixodidae; genus Ixodes; species Ixodes persulcatus. The sequence continues at coordinate 294,453 of JABSTQ010011417.1, forward strand.
CATTTCGTATATCTTCAAAATATTGAAGAAAAACTATTTTCTCTCGTTCCCCATGCATTTTGTGATTGGAGTTGGAACCTCCGGGCATTCGCTGCTAGTCGCTGAGAGATGGCGTTCTAGATTGCGCTACTCTGCTCCGAAGGAGCTATATAGTGCTCTAGTCTGGAGCAGTCTCCACTCAGATTGTTTTTCTCCTCGCCAAGTGCTCTCCGGCCGCGAAAGTTTGGCGACCGCATCGGCTACTTCGTAACCACCGCTTGCTATGTTTTGTTTGTTAGCTCTCTTTTAGAGCGCAGCTCTCAGGCGCCCGTTTTTGGTTTGAGCGGCGTCGCTGTCAGCGTAATCGCGCGGTGCATTATGGGAAATATCCCATAATGCACCGCGCGGGACCCTCGTGACTTCACGTGTGACGTCACGAGGGTCCCGCAATTTGCGGTAGGCCCAGTTTTAACATAGCGAATTACAGGATATAAATTAAAATCCATGTCTGAATGAGTTCGTTATAAACGGGTTCTACTGTACTACTTCTGACCACAAGTGGATGAAGTCAGCTATGTTTTCTGTGGCAGTTGGCACGTGAATGGAAAAAGTTATGTGTCCCTTACGTACAGTGGCAGATCCAAGGGGGGGGCAACGGGGGCAGCCGCCCCCCCCCCCCCCCCCCCAAACGAAGTCGACCTCCCCCTTCCCCCTTTCTCGGAGGGCAATTTTACATGGGTGGACCCCCCGATTCACACGAAACAATGGGAGAATAGTATCCTTACAAATTTTCTGCCCCCCCCCCCCCCCCCAAAACGGAGTTCTGGATCCGCCCCTGCTTACCTATTAATCAACTCCGAGGCTTCCATCTAAGCCGTATTTAGTGCATGTGATAAAGTGGTTTCACAGAAACCCGGCTTCGTGTCGGGCTTCCAAAAAACAGCCAAGCCTGGAGGAGTAGCGTCGAGCGGAGCTTGGACCTGGGAGTCTTACTGGGAGTACCACAAGAGACGTCTGCTCTGGGAGGCCTGGACGGACACCTACCCGGAGTTCCTGGAGCCCACCTTTGCCGCCTCCGTGCATCTAAACACTGCAGTGCTAAATTCGCCACGAGCCGGAACGTGCCGAGGTGAGCTTTTATAGATGCACGGCATTTGTAGGGCTAGTGCTTTTGCGGCCGTGCCCGGGGTGTAGTGTCGCGACAGAGAAGACGGCAACTGGCTTTGTGCCGGGCCCTGCAGCAACACAAAGCCAGTTGCCATTACACGGTGGCCAACCGGCAGTTCAAGTGCCGGTTCACCGACGATTCGTTTCATGCGGTGTGTAACATGTGCGACAATGCTGTGTGTAACATGTGCAACAGGACGTGGTTTGGGGCGAATGTAAGCGGAAGCATTCTAAATGTTATGCACCTAGAATTCTCTTTAAAAAAATGCTAAAAAAACAGCCTTTTGTTTTGTTTTTTTGCAGTTTTAGGGTTGAGTTAGTTAGGTAATGCTCAAAATAGGTGATTGGGACTCTAAAGGAGAGCAAAAAGTTTTAACCAGCTCTGCCTTTCTCTTGCCTTTCGGGGATTCAACAAAATTCAACCTTCCGTTTTCCGTGGGCGTTTATGCTGCCTGAGGTGTACGAAACTTGAGACCACGGCGTGGTTGGCCCCGGGAAACCGCAAGCCAGCATTCACATTGGACAGTGTGCAGTGGCAAGGACGTGCAACTGTCAGTGTCGTTGGTTGCTGTGCAAACGCAAAAATAAGATGCGGGAGAACAAAAGTACAATCTAAATGGTGTGTTCCGCAGGCTTTCTTGTAACTTTGGCCTCCATTATTTTCTTTGTACTGTCTATACCCATCCAGTTCTCGTCTCCCTTTTTTCCTTTCATAGCCTGTGCACAGATTGTGACTTCGTGAAGAACGTACATATGCTTATAAATCTCAATTTAGCAGTGTGAATTTCACACCCTTGGGCAAAAAATGCACTTATAGCTTTCTAAAAATTTGTTTTTGTGGTGATTTGAGAACTTACTTGGAATGATAGGGTATTCTGTAACTTTAAAACGCCTGCTTGATTGTGATACACAATTTTTCCGAATAAGGCCCACGCACTTACTTTCCCTTGCCAAACTTGTGGAGGCCCGGTGATTGCGATTGATAGAAGGTGCCTGGCAAACGACAAGGCAGTTTTGACATTTTTTATTACGACAATATTTCCTGCTAAAACATTGAATGTGACATTTCACATGCCAGGAATCTAGCGGGGATTGTATTTCTAGGGACAATTGCTTTCTGAACAGTGTGGTTGTCTGGGTTCGGTCGTGATAATTGCCTTTCTCGCGAGCTCTTGCTAAAAGCATGTGGGAGCGCAAATCGTTTGTATGAACACTGTGGCTTATAATCGAGAAAGTTTGGTACACAGTGACACTCATTTTCAGTTTGCTTCTCACGCAGATACGGGAACAGCAGAGTCGTCGTCGACGTTAGACACAACTAGCGTTTCCACCAGCCCCAGGAAAGACAGTCTCTGGCAGTACCTTTGGGACACGCATTGCACGGCCGTCTACTCTCGTGAGCTCGAGCTGTACTTGCAACGAACATCTCCAGAAAGTGCCCCTCTGGGAGACGATCCGAGACGGTTGGGCGACCAAGTTGATGGGGAGAGTAGCGATGTTGAAGGACACGGCTTCAGCGAGGTGGACGGACCTGTAAAGGAGATGGGAAACGGTGGCGACGACGACGACACGAACCAGAAAGATGGCACGGCTCCAGAGGGGAGTGCAGGGTCGGGTACGACGACCAGTGGTGCGTCGTCGGCGGGAAATCTGCCGAGCCACTCGAACGGAACGGGCGCCGATGCCTGCGGCGGCGGGGATGACGATCCCCCTGACGAGAGGCCCATAAAAATTAAGAAAAGGTTTTTGCTTTTGCTTTTTTTCATTCACAGTGGCTTACGAGTGATATGAACTTTTTAAGTGGTGCGAGTAATAATTTTTTTTATATTTTTAAACCGGTGCTATGATTAAAATTGTCATTATTACTAAGATCAGCGACATTGCATGTACAGCGAGTGCATTTGCCCCCAAAAAATTTAGAGTTATTTTTTATTGGGAAAATATGCTAGGCATTGCCGAACGCTCAGTCTCTGCCCAGACGTACTGCCAGCACTCCGGACCAGATGCCAAAGTTCCAAAGCTTGCCGTTATCAAGTTAAAAAATTAAATGATTTTCTGAAATTTCTAATGGGAAAATGGCGACCGACGAAGCCAATGAACATATGGAGACGAATGGCGTCGGCTACCGGGAACAATTCCGATTTTTCCATCGGGAATTTCCGATACTCAACGGGACCTGCATTTGTGAACAAGACGAGTGGAGAAATGTATTAACCGATAATGATTCTACGAGGTTCTCGTGTAATTAAGGAGGATTGGCTAAAACAACAGGTTACATTATTCCCAAAATGCACATGTGGGACTTGCAATCTAATTGATGACATGAGTTATTATTTTCCAGTCACGAGGAGGATGCAAACTCGGACGAAGAAGAGGCATTCAAAGCATTCCTTTCTTACGGACTGGCTCTCAAGGAAAGTTTGAGGTAATTCCTTACTTTGTCACTTATTATCTTCTTTTCTTTTGTTTTAAGGCAGTTGTGTTAGTACAGGAAAATCTCATTAATTCAAACTCTAGGCAGCCACACTTTTTTTTAAATATAAAAAATTCATCTGAATATCAAGTAAGGTAAAATTATAACTTGATATTTTGATGACTTTACAAACAATCTTCATATTTGATGATTTCCTCTACACAGGCTGATTAATCATAAGCAGGTATGCCACACATGGAACATTGGTGAAATGGATGAAATAATTTTATATTCATCTATCGAAAAATATTGTCTATTGTGGACCGTTAGACAGCACATAACAACTCAATACAAAATTAAGTTTGTCCATCCAGCAAGAAAGTTGTCTACTGTGGACTATGAGCCCCGTCGAGCGCACTTTGTTACCGAGCACCGGTGCTCCGCGGAAAAGCAGCACCCGCGAAAGCGAGCTCCGTGGGCGTTGCTTCTCCGCAGGGCACCGGTGCTCGGTAAGAAGCGCGCTCAGCGCGGAGTGGGTGTTGGTGGGAGTAGTTCGTTGGGTTCTTGCGATGTAGCACATCACCAAGGAGGGCAGTTCCAGATATCACATTTAACCTACCGAAATGAGCTTTCTGGAATAGTCTCCGTTTCTGTCTTTCCGTCCCTGCGTTTCGTCTTAGGAACATCAAGGGCGGTCCGACAGGAGCCACGTCTCACGTCCCTAGCCGGAAGAAGCGCCGGAGACTTTGGAAGCAGGGGCATCCCCGGCAAGGTGCTCCGCCATCCGCGGAAGACACTGCCGGTGTGTGGCTTCTTTCTAGTTTGCCTCCAGCGACTAGTCGCTTAACTAATAAACATACATGAGTTACAGTTTCAGTAACTAAACGCTTCTTAAGCCTGGTTCAGACAGTTGCGTTTGACTGTGGTTGACTGCGTTGCGGCTGCGAGAAACCAGGACATCCGTGCTGCTTATATCGCGTGCCAAGAAGATTCCTTGAATTGGATTCCATGCTTCATCCGAAGCACAGATGTGCCGGAAACTCCCTTTCGGTTCTCGACGCAACGCAGTCAAACGCACTCAAACGCAAGTGTCTGGACCGGCCTTTAGTGTCACAACGAAATTTCGGTTGCTGTACCTTTCTTCCGTTTTGAGGCAGCTACATTACCCGGTTCAGTCGAATTTTTTCGAGTGACGAACACGTCTGCGGAGTTTTCTGCGAACTACATACATGAGGGGCAGCCTCTGAAAATGGCGACAGCAAGAAGCAAGGCCAGGGAGAGACTGTATGCATGTGCAGAAGCTTACTGAAAACAAGGTCCATTGAGAGTTCTTGTCGGAATTGTGCTTGCAAGCACTCATTATTTGTGGTCTTACTCGTTTTGTAGACAGATTATTCAGGAACTTTTACTTTAGTCTAACATATTGAGAACGGAACTGCTTACTGACGAATGCCACGAATAATACAAATGTGACTGATTTTTTAGAAAACATGTGCTACGTGTTTGAATGTGTCATTACTTTCAACAGTCTTTGGCCTCCCTGTTAGCACTACATTTAGTTGATGTAGTCAAAATGTCAGCACTGCATATCGTCACTGCCTCAACTCTACTGCAAGCAGATAGCTGAAACGAGACGGAGCCAAGCCAATCTTTTATGTGTAAAAGCTTAACTGTCGGTCAGCAGTTGCGCCATGCGTCGACGTTATGAAATCTTTTAAAATTAATTAAAAAATAATTGGAAAGCAGTGTGGTTGGTTTCTGTAAGTAGCTGTAGCTACATGCCATCGTATGAATGTAACATGCAGGAGGACATGAGTCGCAGCTGGACGTCCCGAGTTACATTGTGGAAAGACCGCACCTCAGAAGTACTGGGCCCAGCGGTACCGGCTCTTTTCCAAGTTCGACAAGGGCATTGAGCTCGACGAAGGTGATCCCTCTTTTGTTGCTGTGTGGGAGGGGGAGGTTGTTTATCAGCTATGTTACGCTCCAAGTTATGTTGTCTTCCTCATAGCTTGACTGCCTTCCGCTCACAAAGTGTTGACTTATGTTTTGTTGCTTGGTTGATGGGGGGCCTAGTCTTGGAATTGGACACTTTTCAGACCTTTTTTATGCCTGTCTTGCACGAGGTTGCGACTTGGGGTTCTGTACTATTGGGCATACAAATGGTGAATGCTGTTTGGCGACCTTTCACGTGGTTATTACCAGTTGGCCAGGAGATATTTTTGTGAAGCAGTCTACTGCAGAAGATTGTTTGGCCGTGTGCCATGAGCCTTTCCTGCTGTGCCGACTCTATTTTTTGGAGTGGCATAAGTGTAAGGATGACTTCACAGGAGCGTAAACCATTACACAAGGCAGTCTGTCACACTCAATGAGAGGTGCTCACTGTACGTCCTCTGTGACGTCACATGTGGCACTGTGATGTCATAGTGTCGTGTCATGTGATGTCGGGTTACACAGGGGTGTGACATCTGCGCCAATTGCGCCATTTTAATACAAACCCAATTTTCTGCACCTAGTTGCGCCAAAAATGCGAAATCAGTCGAAATTGCGCCACACTGCGCCAAAATATTTAAAAAATAAAAAAAATGTTTGCGGCGACGCTAGATTTAGAGGGAACGTGAGCTTGGTTGCAACATGCAATCTGGTCGTAGTAAAGTACATGGCACGGGTACAGGGTGGCGCAAGCAACCGCCGGATTCGAAGATTTCAGCTGTAGTACCCTTCTATACCTATGACACGTGGTCTTTTCCCGATTTCCGTATTACTTTACGCTCTCATTTGTGACTGCATGCCAACGGTGCGCTGTCACGCAGTCTCGCTGTCTGGCCTCGGGAGGTACGACGTACAGTCTATGAAGATGAGCGAGCCTAAGTATTTCTTTCGTTTTGAGAGTAAACCTTTTCTTAAAAGTGCTATTGAGCGCCTCCAATGTGTAATTGTTCATTCGTGTCCGTAATCTCGTCAAAATGGACGGCGCCGTCGCCGTGAGTACTTTCGGTTATCACACTTTTGCTTCCAGTGCATGAGCAATCGAGTGAATCGGTCACACACCCGTATTTAGCGTGCATGTGGTGCTCATAGTTTTTCTACCAATTCGCTATTTACCTAGTGACTCACTTTGGTGGGAGTCTTTTTCTATCTGCACGTGCTTTCTACCAGCGTCCGATCGATGTCTGGTTGTAGTAAACCGTACTTCCCTGTTCATGCTCTCGAATCACCGCTTTAAAAAGTTTTTCATACAATTGCGCTTTGGCACCAGTTCTTATAAGCTTGAGGTACCTGGTGCCCACTTAACTTTGCAGCAAGCCTGTGTTTCCTGTCGTCATCTATGCGCATATAACTCGCGTTTGCCTTCTCCGTTTTTTTTTCTTTTCAATTTAATCTCTGTGCGTATCGGCGCTGATGACTTATTGGAACGAGGGAGGGGGAGGGACAAAAGTACAATTAAGAAAGGAAAAATCTGATTTATGTCATGTATTGTTAGATTTTTATGATTTGAATTGGACTGATAAGCTGCTCTAACATTTTGCTGCTCCTAATCTGCTCCAAACTGTATGATTTTGTGCTCGAGTTGCTCCAATAGCATAACTGCCTGCTTCTACAAAACGAGATTTTGTGCTTCTGAAACTGCTCCGAAAATCCAGATTTTCTGCCTCCAAAAATTGCTCCAAAACCTGTTTCACCTGTCTCACCCCTGGTTACATCACGATGCAACATTCAGACATCACGTGACATTGACCTCATTGTGTGACATCAGGTCACATTGTGACGTGACATCGGGTGACTCTATGACCTCATGAGACACCGTGACAGCTTTATGTATTCACAGAATCCTCGCAGTGTGCCCATCAGTGGCCTCCTTACTGTGCCCTGAAAAGGAGGAGCACGAAGAGGCCCTATAAACGCTGCGCGTTTAGAATGCCTTTGGAAAATGCCAGCGAGGCAGTCTTTTTTTTTTTTTTTTTTTTCTCCCCAGAGTCGTGGTTCTCGGTGACTCCAGAGGGCATAGCCAAGCACATTGCCAAGCGGTGTCAGAGCGACATTGTGATTGACGCCTTCTGCGGGGCAGGTGGCAACACCATCCAGTTTGCACTCGTCAGCCGCCTCGGTGATTACGCCTTCGCCCTTACCTTACCTCTTGAAACCACCATCTTGGGAGCTTGGTTTTTGGGGTGCATCTCTCGGAGCTTGGAAGTGGGAATTAAAGAAAAGTTACCTCTGTGTTTTTTTGTTTTTTTTATCATATTCAAAGCGCTGAGTTGTGGTGCAAAATGGAGTACTCATAAGTAAGTGGTTATATTCGGAACTTCATGTCTTGTCATGTGTAAATAGTGGACTTTGAGTTCAGAGTGAATTTGAAGCGAATAGTGGATTTGGCCGAATATATACAAATTGAATATTGTATAGTTTCTCTGAGCTTTTCACTGCTGTCGCACCATGCTTAAACGAAAACCCAGCTAAACTCTTGAAGGTTGTTCCCAAGGTTCCACTTGTCCATTTATATCCTAATTTTAGTCCAACTATATTTATGGACTATGACCTCAGAAAGTCCGATGCCTTGGGATGGCAAGTAAATGACAGATTTGACATTAAACTAAACCTAAAGAGATGCCGAGCTATACCTAGGTGAGTGGATTTCTTGTTGGGGCATCTCTGCCTAACATATTCTCTTGGATAACAGCCACGGTTTAATTTTGAAAATTTTACTGCAATGTAAGTTTCACCATTCACAAAATTTCCATTCCTTTTCTAAATATTCCAGGCGTGTGCGTGGCCCATTCCTCTATGAAAGTGTGCTTTTCTCCCAAACATGCAACACGCTACCCCATTGAGTGTGCTTTTTACTGAGCACCGGAGCACCGCGGAGAAGCAACACCCGCGGAGCTCGCTTCTGCGGGTGTTTTCTCTGCAGTGCACAGGTGCTCGATAAGAAGCGCACTTAGCGGGGCTAACACGCCGCAATCAACGCTCCCAAGAATACGAACACCGCAGTTCATCTCGAAGCGAATATCGAATAGCGTATTATTTGAAACTACTACCGTATTTTCCGGACTATAAGTCGCACCCTTGTATAAGTCGCACATCCGTATATTGAGCCATTTTCGTGAAAAAGTTGGTATATAAGTCGCACCTTTGTATAAGTCGCACCTCTTTGCACGGTTCACGTGATGAGTTCTTTAGTTTACGCGCATTGGTATCGTGAAATAGGAGTTTCGCACAATTGCTAGATCGCACGTACCGTTTGCCGCGCATTTCGGCTCACGAGAAATGCCCATAGTATGGTGCTGTCTGGCGGGGGCAATGGAGTGTTTCGCAGCAAAAAGACGTAAAATGTGAAAAATGAGAGGGTAGTCGACTTTATTCGAGCGAACGCATGCCAAGCGAACGAAAGTTAAAGCAGCTAGACACTCGCGAACCAACCTTTGGAGCACTAGGCCTAGCCTAGGCCAAGTCCCGGAGACGACGCAAGCATCGATGCGCGGGCAGAAAAATAAACTTTGACATACTTTTCTTTTGTACCTCCAAAAGATTGGCTAGCTACAATCCTTCCTTTTACATGTAGCAGCACGGCTGGAGCATGGTACAAAAAAACTGCTCGTCAAGCGGAAACTGAGAAAGACGCGAGAAATAATTCTGCAGCCGCTACGGGGAAGACAAAAAAAAATAAGATGTCTCGCATTCCGAGTCAAAATAGTGCAGCGACAGCAGTGCCTCCTGGAGGGGGAAACACCACCTATGGCTACGTAGTTATAGTTCTCTACAAAAGATGGCGCACGGAGTATAAAAAAAAATATGGCGTCGCAGCTCGAAAAAAAAAAAAAAAATCTTATATAAGTTGCATTGTTGTATAAGTCGCACCAAGAAAAATGTTTAAAAAAAACCGCGACTTATACACCGGAAAATACGGTATTCAATATTTCGAATTTTCGCAAAACACTGGTCTCAACGCCTTTCCACTTGCTTTCCTTTTTGGCTTGCGAAAATGCAACGCATGCTCACTTGCGGCCAATTTGTGCCGGAGGCGTCTGCCGTTACATTGCGAATGCTCCTCGTGGTTTGAGACAAACCCTCTCTACTTGACACAGTGGTACACTGGTGAAATCTATTTGGTAGATCTGCAAAACTTCTGGGTCATAACATCATCAGAATTATTTCGAGCCTACAGCGAAAGATTGGTGCATAAAAAAAATGATAAAAATGTATTTGCAGGTCAGAAGTGTTTGAGGTCTACGTGACAGACGGTGCCAGTGTACCAGTGTGTTAAGCGGTTACAAAGAGACCACAACGCATTCGGCCGCTGTCAAACGCAAATGCGCGAACCAGCCTTTGGGGTGCGTTCATCGAGCTATTTCCACGAAGAGACGAACCGAGAATCCACTTTTGTGCCCCTTTACGCTTAAACGAAGTGTCATTTTTGTGTCCATTTACCCATGCAGAGAGCAAGTTCGTTTGCTTTTTGCGCTGGGCTTACGGTGATGTCAGAACGACGCCGAGTTCCGATTAATTTTATTGGAAGGGTAGTGGGTAGACCTCAGTGCTAAATGCCTCGAGGTCTGCCCACTATTTTATTCAATCGGCCAATAAGAGCTTGGCATTCTGACGTAATCGCAACCCCCAGGCAAGAAGCAGACGATACCACATACCACCTACTGCATACCTACCACCTAGGAAACAAGGCTTGCACGTGACGTTGTAGTTAGCAGATCCCCGACCGGCCTAGATGCGTCATTCTTGGCATCGCTGCGAGCTATTGTGGCACTCGTTGTGAGATGCTGCAAAACGCGCTGCCGGCGATGTTGACGCAAGCCAGGCGGCGCGGGCCTTGTCTTCTGGGTGGTATCGATTTACCTCCCAGCTTTAGGGGCCCCCTCACCTCAAAACTCGCCACCCTCGCTTGTTTGGCGTGACTCCGCTCCCCGCAGTAATAGCGGTGGACATCGATCCGAGGAAGATCGAGCTGGCCCGCAAGAATGCGGCCGTGTACGGGGTCCTCGACAAGATCCAGTTTGTGCTCGGGGACTTCCTGGAGCTGGCCCCCCGGCTGCGAGGGGACGTGGTCTTCCTCAGCATGCCTTGGGGGGCCCGGAGTACCTGCAGAGCGACTCCTTCGACCTCCGGCACATCCAACCGGACATATATCCTTACAGGGTCGCTCGCGTCGGCGCACGACGGGCGTGAACAATAGTGTGCGTGGTAGGGACTGTTTAGCTCATAGTTATGCATCGACGGGTGGCTTAGATCTGCTCAAGAAATGCTCACACTGGGACATGCTTTGATCTGCGTCAGGGACGGTCGCGGAAATTTGAGAGCTTGGTGAACCCATGAGGGTACTTTAGGGAACCTCTGGACTCGTAGGAACCCAGCTTTACAACCCATGTTATAAGGAACTTAGATTGTGAGAAACATTTGGTTTCTTGTAATCTTCTAAGAAGCTTAAATCCCTGAAAACTTTAACCTTTGTAGGATCTTCTAAGAAACTTTGATTTTACTCAACTTTTGGAGTCAGCATGTCTTATTGGCACGCGACATGGCTTAACAAAGTTGGTCATACTCGCACGCAAAGTTTGAAGGAGCCTTAAAAAACTTTGGAGCACTTAAAATCCTCTGAGCTGTTTTTTTTATACTATTTTGTGATCTCAAGAAACCAGTTGCCACCTTGAGTGACATCCAAAGGCCTGAGACTGCTAAGCCAACTGGTTTTGAGCCATTATCTTTGGTCCGTATGGTTTTTAAGGTAGTCTGACAATACAGAATGCTCACTCTGTATTGTCTGGCTAGCAGAAGCAGTGGCTGGCAAAGACGTTGCATGTACTTCGGACAGTTTTTTTTATTGCCATGAGAGGAACCTAACGCAAAAAACGCAGCCAAAATGAATGTGCGTAAACTGGCAGAGCAAATTCCCTCCTGTTTAGTGTCCACAAGGTGTTTGCTTTCCCAGTCTCTCTTTTTTCACATTGCCGTCCTTAACTGCCGGTGCACATTCAAGACGTTTGTCCTCTGCCAAGGAATCACCAAAAACATTGGACTCCTCATGCCGAGGAACACCAACGCCGACCAGGTGAGCCGAATTGCCCTATTCACTTCTTAACCCGGGCTGACGTTGCCCACCTCAAATTCAATGGCACTACTTTTACGTTTAGCGACAAGTGCTGCAGCAGAGTGGGTCGGTTCGTCTTGATCTGTAGAAAAGGCGCCGAAAAAGGAATGACGATGCAAGTTGAATGGTTCTTCTTTCATTCTTGTTTTTTGGGCCACCTTTTCCACACATCACGACTGCATCATAAACGGTTCACTTCAACATGCCGGGCAACGTTGAAGTGAACCGTTTATGCTGGAGTAGATTGTTATTTTACCTTCTTTTTTTTCTTCTATTGGCAATATAATAGTGCTTTCAGAAGTCTACAAATATGAAATTGAATTTAACTCTGTTGCCAGTTAAAGAGAAGCTGAAACACTTCTTGAAAAAACGAGTTAGAGGTGAATTCTGGCGTATTTGTTAGGCGTGGGCGAATAGAGGATTTTGGGTCCGAATCGAATTCGAAGCAAATAGTGATTTTGGCCTAATAATTTCTAATTGAATAGTACAAGCAACAAATACCGCAAGATATGTTTAAACTATAGTTTTATATTTGCCCTTATTTGGTATTAGAAGCACTGTAATTGTTAATTTTAAGTGGTACTGAGTTCGGGAGTATGAAATGGTCGGAAACTTGCGCTGCCTGGCCGGAAATCTAAGCCAGAGTATTCGAAAAGGTCGAATAATTCGATATTGTCGAATACTTAAATTCGATTTGAAGCGAATGCCATATAGAACAGAATTTCAATGGGCTATTCGTAATAACCGAATATTCGTTCATCCCTAGTATTTTTATTCCGTGAATCTGAATATCACATTCGTTTTCCCCGAAGATGTAACTAAATGCGAGAAGACGTGAAAAACCTCCAACCAGTCATAACGTCGTACTAGGATCTTTAGGATCGTGTGGGTAGCGCGTGCAATTGCAAGCTTGCCAGGTATATTTTTCCGCACTGACACCAGTCGCGACGTCTCTTTCTGGCCTTTTTGAAATTAGCAAGAGTGTGCGTGCATAGCTTTGACAGGCATTGAAGATGCGCGAGAGCAGATTCTGAAAACTACTGTGACGTCACGTCCCGGGAAGGAGGGGCTTTGGCGGTATTTTAAAAATTAATTTCTGCAGCCTCCGTGCACTAAATTGAAAAATAATCTCGATATTCATGATCTTGGAGGCCGAAGAAGGCCATTGAAGTGTTTTTTCTCAAATACAGAAATTGCTTCCGTTTCTCTTTAACGTGTACATGCACACAGTAGGTAAGACCTGCATGAAATTTGTCTCTTCTTCCAATAGGTTTCCAAAGAGAACCGAATCTTCGACCGAAGTTTCAGTTCCGGTTTTTGCTCATGTTTAAAGTAAGATTTCACAAAATATATCCCGTTTTTTACAAAGCAAATGATGTAGTGCTTTCTAAAGAGAAATCAAATGTGAAATCTCAAAATTTTCGGATTTCAACGAAGTACACTGAACCTAGAAAAACAACTTTTTTTCTACCTAATTAAGACAGGCTTGTCTCAAAATTAATGTTTGTCGGAAAACTCTTTTTTTTTTTTCCCCCAAAACCTGTATTCCTGTGGGATGATGACGATAGCGTTTGTACCCAACTAGTGTGTGCTCCGAGTTTGCTGGACCTCAGAGTGCACGCTAGTTGGGTACAAACGCTATCATTATCATCCCACAGGAGTATAATTTCGGTTTTGCCCAATGTGCAAATGCTGTTCGTTCAATGTGCAAATGCTGTTGTCTTGCAGCTTGCGGAGCTGGCCGGTCCGGGCGGGAGGGTCGAGATTGAGCAGAACCTGCTCAACAACAAGGTCAAGACCATCACGGCCTACTACGGGGACCTGGTGGTCGGCTGAAGACCTCACCCTGACCCAAGCCAGATGGGATGCTCCAAACTCGTTTGTTGTTTCCACAGTTGTTGCGTTTATGGTCTCTTGGAACGTAAAAACTGAAGCAGAGGCTCTGCTCCAAGATTCTCGGAGAGAAACGGCATCATTACGAGTGCACCATTTTTATGATGCCGGAAAAAGGAAAGGAGGAGCAACCATCTGCACTCTTTCTTTCTCCAAAGTATGCAAAGCTGTGCCTGATGGCCAACTTTCCTTGGGGCATTGAGGGGAGCATTTTTGTAAACAGTTATAAGATTGTGCTAAAGAAATATAGTGCGAGTTCTTATGATGTGCAAAATTATATATATAGGTCTCTTTTTAAAAAGATTCCCAATGCTTTTCAGGGCATTGGGCATTTAGCAAAAAACATTTTGTGGGCAGTTTGTATATTGAACAACAGGGGCATGGCAGAAGTTCTTTATGGTGTATTCGCACGAGGGATCTTTATCCCCGGAGAAAACCGAGTACGTCATAGAGCTGCGAGAAGGAAACGGCACGAGAAGGAGGAAGCAGTGCAGAAACTCCAAGCGAGCATTCGCACGACGGAGTCGCATATAGTTGAGTCGCCGGAGTTTTTCTTTTCGCAAACCTGTTGGCGACTTTAGGGGGCTCATTGAACAAAAGGCAGGGAAAAAATAATAAAGAAAAGACACCCCACACTTCAAGCCTGCTGGCGACTTTCGGGGGCTCATAGAACAAAAAGGCAGGCAAAAAATAATAAAGAAAAGGCACCCCACACTTGAAAGCTATTCATCATTGTCCCTCCCCAAAAGCAGGGGGACAAAAGAGGGGGCCCGACCGCTCCGACGGAACGGCGGATATTCTGTAGGCTTGCCACAGATTCTCCTCGGGTCCCCGCGAGCGTGCCGCGAGCTCGGGGGACCAGCGAACATCCGTGACGCGGAGCACGTGACCTCAGAACTCGATGACGTTTTCTCTTCTCCTCGGGAAGAAACTCCGTCGTGCGAATACACCATTAGAAACACAAAAAAAAGCCTTTTGAAAGGCCTAGATGGGACACTTTTTATTATTTATTTTTTCAATTGAAAAAAAAAAATGTTTACCAATAGATGTAGTTTAGACAAAGGTCACGGCCTGCTCTAAGTCCCGTCCACAGATCAGTGGCCCCACCCATTGCTATTGGATTGGCTTGGCTGCTCGGCCTAACACATCCGCAAGCCTAGTGTCTCCCTTTCGCGATATCCGGTGCGTCTAGTCTGGCGTCTGACACCGCCTGCTAGTCGTGCGAGCAGACGCGCGGCACCCTTTGGAATCGTCTGCTATTCCAGCACTGTTTATCGTCATCTGCAAAGCCCATAAAACGTGACCACGAAAGCTGCGTGTTGGCGTTCATTTTCTGCTTTTTCCGTCGGCTATTCTGCCCCAGTCTAGAAACATCTGCAACGCTTGCAAGATGTGACCATGAAAGCGGCGTTCTAACATTTAATCATGCATGAGCCACTGTCCAGTACAAGCATCCGTCAATGTGCAGTTAAAAGCGACAGAGAGGACCAAAAAATCAGCAAATATGCAGTCCTTTTATCATTTCTGTTCTTGCTGTCTTTTCCGCATGGCATCCGCGAGCAAGGTGGGTGAGCATCATAACGCACAATTAAAACGCGACCTGAAAATATTTGCTTTGGCAGGCAAGGTGCACTGCAAAACTTTGTACAGTTGGACCCGGATATATCGAATTCAAAGGGGATCGTAAAATATTTTGATATATCAGTAGTTTGATATACAAAAATAATATGCTAAATTAAGCTCGAGTTGAAATTTCCTGGCGTCTCTGCTAATACCGAAGGTCGCGACAAACGGGAGTTTTCCAATTAGAGCATCCAAGAGTGGCTAAATACAGTAGAGCGTAGTTGGCAGAGACCGCGAACACCGCCATGCTTACACGCGATCCTGGCCAGGACCTCCACAAAATATAAGCGACAAAACACACACAAAAAAAAAAAGGTTAAGCAAGCAATAAAAAAGAAAGCTCACTAAATTTAAACAGCCAAAAAAAAAAGCAAAGCAGTAACAGCAAAAGAAAAAGGTAAACAAAGATAAGGCTTTCAAAGTGTGATTGCACAACCGTTGTTGTCAACACACTCGACTTGCTGAAGACTTTTTTTTTTTGCTCATTTTATTTTGGGGTTAGGGAGTCGCGCAGCATCAGCAGTGTTTGGGGAAAGGGCGCAGGCTACCGTTTCGACAGCGGGCACTGCCTGCTCTCCCTACGTGCGCTCGCGTGCCCTTCCCCTTGTTTTTGCCACCCTCCACTTTTTTTCTTTTTTTTTTTTTTTTTTTACAGTTCATTGTTGTTGTTTTTTTTTTACCGCATGTATGCTGGCTTGGCTGTCTGCCAGCCCTCAATGCAAGCGATGTACTCGCCACCAGCACAATCGGATCACGGGAAAAGCAACGGGCCGCCCGGCTTCGTTTGCTACATCGAGTGTCCCCGCCATGGGAGTTTGATACAAAAAGACAATGTTTGTATAGTATTACATGTGATTTTCAAGGGGATGTTTGGACTGTTTGATATAAACAATAATTCGAAATACCCGAGTGTGATATAACCGGGCTCGACTGTAGCTATTTGCCTTTCGAAGCGAAACGATAAGAACATACCTGGACAAACTTGATGCGAGCCAAACGCCCGATTTCCTCCGGCCAAATGGTACGCAAATTCTTACCTGTGTAGGTATCTTTTCAATATTGAACCATGGTTGAAATCACGACGATGGCACAATTCACAGTGCAGCGGGGCCGCTTTTACAGGAACCAACATCTTTATTCAGCATCAACACACTCAAACAAACAAATAAAGTCGGATCAAGCAACATAGTTGACATGGGACGCTAGGCTTAGGCCAGTCCCTCTACGAAAACAAGCATCTGCATAACGCTTTGGAAGGCGCATACTTGCAACAGTTGTTTCCTGCAAATTAGGTCGGTTGAGATCTACCTCTAAACACCTTGGTGAGCGCAGAATGACTCGACTCGCACTCATAAAAATAAACAAGCTCAACGATCTAGGCTCGTTGAGAACGCCGCAAGGGCTGGCAGCCATGTTTGTTATCGTTAGAAACCGAAGCAGAAATGACAATCTCAGGATATTTTTGAAAACAATAATGACTCTGTCTAGATTATTTATTCCTCATACATAAATATATTCTCGATAATACTATTACGTCATGGAGAAACAATTTTACGACGGACATTTCGCACGTCAATCATCTCTCCAACCAACTGAAGCCAAAAAACTGTGTTTAGCTAGAGCATGTTCTGTTATGGGCGGTGCCTAGAGCAGGGCTACCCCCACCTAAATTATGTGTAACAATGTAAACATTTAAAAAAAAAATGTACAAATTTGTTTTATCTTAGCTTTTTTAAAAAAAGTTCTTTTTTCATTGTGTTTTCTTAAGTTGTGCAACAGACCAGATAGGTTTGCTTCCAAAGGGTGGCGCTCGAAGGGCTTCTTCGGTGGATGCCGTTTTAAAGACGTGCCAACCAGGGGTACAGTGGTCACTTCCCTATTCAAGGATGCTTCTGTGGGAATTTGAGGGAAGACATTGTCTTCTCCACGATGAACAGTTTCACTGTTAAGGTGTCTCTTCCAGGCTGCAAGCTTGTTTTTCTTATTTTGTTTTTTGAAGCTGCGTTAGTGTGGAGTTTTAGTAGTCCTACACCTTGTGTGGAAAGCGATTTAGGCCCAAAGAGTGTGGTGGATGTAAAGGGGGCGTTTTCAAAAGGTTTGTGCTCTTCTCTTGCGATTAAACTCGGTGAGAAAAAAACTGCGTTGTTTAGCTGTGTGTTACAGCTAAAACAATGCCCGAACCTAACGATAGAAAAAGGAGTAGACACAGAACTTGGGAATAAATGTGAGGCAATAAGCTGGCTGAAGCACGGCTTCATTGGCAAAGGTAATTAATAGAAAGGAAGTGTGTTGAATGTTTGTCCACACACGCAAAATTTGTCTGGCAAAGTTTCTCTATACACTTTTTTTTTTTAAGATGAGAACAAAGAAGAAATGGCTATGGTATGCAAAAGAGAACGAGTTGATCTGGACGTATTAAAGGTTTTGGTTGGTTCTGTTCACCATTAACAAATGTTTTGATACTGCAGAATGGTTGTTTCATGGAACATCAAAGCTTCAGGTAGACCAGGATATATCAGCTTGTATATCATGAGCTTGCAATTTTGCTATTAATGCGATAGCGTTTAGGAGCTCGTGTCACAAAAATACCAGCGTCAGCGTCGCCAAAAAATCCTATAATGCAACGCGCGCAGCCAGTTGTGAAGTCACACGTGACTGTGACGTCATGACCCTATTAAGCCGCTAAATTTTCCCGCCAAATCTAGCGGGAAATTTTCCCACTAAATTTGGCGAAAGATTTTCCCGCAAATTTAACAGAAAATTTTAATGAAAACATGTAACGTCATATGACGTGACGCTACCGACTAGACCACGCATACACGCTTGGGCGGCTTGGGAACAAGCGTGGGTCTAATGAGAAGGTTCTGCGAACGGGGCCCGATAACGCTATCACATTCCACTCTTTTAAAGGCAAAGCTTAAGCGTTCAAGTTTTTTTAGTGGGTTTAGAAATAAGTGTCTTTGCAAAAATCTATGGTTATTTGTGCATGCCTAAAGCAAAAATTGAAAAAAAAAAATCAAGACCGTGCAGCTATGTGCTGTCACACCAAGTATTTAAAAAAAAGAAGTAACAGCAATAGCATTTTTAATGAGGGCAATACCAAACGAACGAGTATCATTTTAGAAATTACTCCAACTCAATAATATATCTCCAAGCAAATTTTGTAAGTCTCCATGTCCATACAGTCTTATAAAGATAGTGACAAGCTCGAAAGATTTTTTTTTTTTTTTCATTTACGTTAATTAAATGCGACATGTTCCAGGCTATTCAAGCTGGTCCCCAAAGAGACAAGCACATCATGAAAAGCAATAAATATGATTTATTCCACTGCCCAAGTCAAAACAGTTTTATGCAGTTGACACATTGCACTTCCATTAGTGTGAATCACTGGTTCGTTACATATGTACATACATACACTCACGACTAGAAAAATGGTGCGAACAACAACCCACGCTTCCCACTATCCCGTCGCGTGCGTATAAAAATAGTGGATACTATAGATTGTGGACGTTGAAAATGTGCTCCCTCCAAAACAAAATACTGGATCCGCAGTTTCCCATTGAACCTTGGACTACGGCCAGCTTTGGTACCCACCGCTTCGCCTTATTTCTTGCTAGTGTTGCCAGACTTCTGCTAACCTTGCACACTAAATGCACGTGTTAGCGCCACTTTGTTTAGTTTGCAACAGGGAACACTTTTTATCATGCAATACTAACAACATATACAATGTTTGGGTTCTAAAACGCTGTTTGAAGACGAGCAGATGGCTATGGAGACTTTCGCCGCTGCACAAAAGAACTACCTAACGTGGCACCGCCACATTGATTGATGAGCGGGCTACCAGACAGCGCATTGGTTGATACCACAGGAGCGGCCAACGACTACCTAGTGTTCGTTTTTGTATTTAATTGCAACTCGTGCTTAGCTCTAGCAGACGAAGCGAATTCAATCGCTTCGTCTGCTTCCTCGAATTTTAACTGGCAACGATTACAAGCGACTGCCATTGTGGGGCGTCATCTGGTGGAGAGCGTCCTCTCACCACCATCGGAATGTGTGGAATATCACAGTCTAGCTGGCTACGAATGTTCCATTTCCAAACTCCAACCCTTTTTCTTTTCTTTTTTTTTCCACCATCTCTGGCATGTACTTTGTTTGCAGAAGTAAATATATAGATTCCTAGGCGACGTGCGGGTTTGGTCGCCGGATCCCAGTTGTGTCCCAAACGGCGTCCCATCACAAAATGCGCAATTGGTCCGTCGTCTTGCGCGGTTGTCGTCGACGCCGGCTATACTCCGCTTTACCTTATGGTGGACCGCAGCAGATGCTAGATGAACTAGTTACTATTCTAAGAATTTGGCGGTTTCCGCCCTTATAAATAAATAAAATAAAAAGAAACGGAAAGTTAAAAAAATAAAAACGTTGTGAAAACTTTTAGTGGCGCCCTTCACGAGGCATTTCGATTCCGAAGTAATACGACCTGTAGGTCTTGAGTATAGGGGGCACTTCCGATCTTCCATCTTTTCGACAGTTCTGCGGGGGTTCGACAAAAAACAAAACGCACGCATCCAGCAACTCTTTTTTTAATTTACAGGCGATCTGATTGGCAAAGTCATAACGTTGACGGCGTGCCTCTGGTTCTTCAATTTTAGCCCCAGAAAAAAACTTTCTATGGCGTGACGAAAACATCCCTGACCGGGAAATCTGAGGACCGTGCTACGAAACATCCCAGCCAATCCGCCGTTGCCTACTAATCTAGTGCCCGCCCACCCCGACCCTCGCCTTTCCCTTCCCGAAGATCGTCGCTCAGAACTTGCGGGGCGTAGAATCGGCTTCTATGGCCCACAGCGTCCTCTG
Source organism: Ixodes persulcatus (assembly GCA_013358835.2). NCBI lineage: Eukaryota > Metazoa > Arthropoda > Arachnida > Ixodida > Ixodidae > Ixodes > Ixodes persulcatus. The sequence continues at coordinate 314,480 of JABSTQ010011417.1, forward strand.
CGGTCTGTCATGAGGTGAAACGTAGAATAGACCCGTTTGCGCGTGCAGCTACCCGTCGGCTCGTGCAGCGAATCGTAGGGTGCCGTAGCAGGCGTCACTCGCGCAGCGTCTCGCTGCGCTGGTCTTGGATCGGCACGTGGACGCAGCGCTCTTCGTCGAACATCAGCTTCTCGGTGAGGAAGCGGTGCTCCTCCTCGGCGTGCCACTTCTGCGGATCGAACTCGGGGAAGAAGAAACCCATCTCGCGCTTGGCGGAGGCCTCAGAATCTGCGCCAGAGTGTCGAGAAAAGGGCGCTCGGGGCATGGCTGTGGCATGGTGCATTTCATTACGGCGTGCCGAGTTGCGGTTTCGCACGTCGCGCAAGTTTAAATCGGAAGATGGGAGCATGTCACGCGGACTTTAATTGAATTGTGACGTACCGTTCCCGGGCCTTTGGAAAAAAAAAAAATGCAGAAAATCAGTCGCGTCTCTTTGTGCTGCGCACAAGTTGGCACTTTCCAAATAGTGACTTGAAATCGAGCAAGCCGGTGATTTGCGTACGCATTTAGAAAAATATGAGGCCGAGGAACGACCACTTGGCATTCATTGTCTTTACTTTTTGCGGTCTCAGCTGGGCAAGAGTGCACGTGTAAAGGTGGGTAGACCCAGAGAAACACTCTTACAGTTGTGTGTTTAGGCCAAGCAGCTAGGATGCAGGTTCCCAATGTACCAGGTAGCACCAACTATCCCCACATTAAATCTTTTTTTATATTTCTCACCCGCATTTGTAACCGAGTCTTCAAAGTATTAACTGGCCTTTGCCATTGTGGCACTGCTGCCAGCTTAGAGTGGTACCATGGACCATGGTGATAGTGACACATGAGGCACAATGCACGGGACTGCTAGGACCACCACACCTCCATTCCCCCCCAAACCACCATAAAACAAATGCAAAAAAGATGGAAAAAAAGGAGCAGCTGACGATAGCAACAATGATGCCACCCATGTTTCGCAAGGGCAATCTTGCTTAGGAAAGCTGCTATAAAAAAGATGTGCAGTTTGTGTGTTCGCACGGATCTGCTGCTCATTAACGAGACAACCAAAAAGATAATAAAAAGAACCAAGACCAGACTTGCCTGCCCCGTGTGCACCATTCCGAGTGTCCGTGAGTCCGAACCGTGCACGGATGGATAGTGGCGCCTCGAACACTGCCCTGGGAAAAAAAAGCGCGACCGTCAAAGGGAAGCTCGAGGCCTCGGCGAGGCTCGCTAATTGCCGCCTAATTAGGAGCTCGTCGCACGGTCCAACAAGCGATTCGCACACGGCGTCTCGGTCGGCTGCCTCTGTTTGTTTGGCGGCGCGCGACACTGCCCGTGCGGCTGCTTCGTTTGACCTAGAGCCACCAAATGGGCTATGCTCCGAAGTAGGACGCTTCGGCCATCCTGAGGCTTAAGATCATGGTTGCCGGCTATCTCGACCCTTGGCCAAAATCGCCACAAACGTTTATCTGTCCTCCGGGAATGTGAAGAGGCTCCGCGACTTGAAACGACATCGCCCAAGCTTTCTGGTACCGTGTCTAAAGCTCGGGAAGCGACGTTTTTTTTTCGTCGTAACGACCGCCAATAGACATTTCTGGAAATGCGCAGCAGCGCCGCCACCCGCTCGAAGCAACGCGACTTTCCGACGTGCGGCAGGCGAAATTATCCGGGAATCGAAGACGAAGTTGACGCTGGTTTAACATTTTGTGTATTTTGGGGTTTCGGAACGCAGAGAAGGCAGAAGCAAAACAAAATCTGCAGCGACCTTCTTTTGCGCTCGATTCGCTTTTTGTGCGTTCCGAGCTCCCGACGATAAGAGGGAACGAATTGTGCTGTTTTCAGGTTCATTCGAGTCGACGCAAGCGTACGGCAGAACGGCCCCGCAATTCCTCTCGCTCCCAGGTTTTCTGGGATTTTTCGGAGAGGTCTACTGTGCTCGATCTGCACCAAGCACCGAGGTGGCGGCGCCCGTGAGGAGGGTATTGGAGTGCCGGTGCTCCAAGTTCCGTTTTTTTTTTTTTTTTTTTTGGTGGCTTTAGTTGGGACGCGCCTGCGTGCTGTTGACGCGGGGTGCGAGGAGACCGCGCTCACTTGGAGACCTTGGTGGGGCCCAGCAGCGTTCTCCACTCCCGGATGGCATCTTCCTTCGCCAGGATGTGGACAGACAGCGGACCGCTGAAGCGACGGAAACGGAAGATTTCGTTCTTTATGCATTCTGACGAACAGATGACACCCACGACGTGTCGTGCCATTGGCTGCACGATGGCCCCGGTTCGTGCCGCACATTGGAGCGAGTGCCTTGGTTGCGTTTTTGAGTACGCTCCAAATCCATGTACTGAGGTTTGAGGAACTGCACGCTCCGAGAAACTTTTTCTTGTTTGCAAGCTCGGTATTTTGCAAATTCGGTCTCAACAAGAGTTCTCAAATATTTCGTGGGTACCAAGTTTCACGAGACAAGAAATACAGAAACCCTCCTACTGCCTGCACAGGAAGCTTTTGGTGAACCACTCAAATAGCCTCATTCTCTGAATGGACAAAAAGGCAGACTAGTACTTGCATTGGCTTTGTCCTATGCGTTTCGCTAACACCATCCTTGGGTTCAGTTTTCAAGAAAAAGGGGAATGGTTTGCAGCAATAATGTCACGGGATTTTGTAGCCAAGTGCAAGCGATTTTGATCCTACAGACTAACTGACATCACACCTGCCATCATCGGGCCACGAGCAAAAGCAAAAAAGGCAAAGAAGCTCTGCCCAGTGCGGCATGTTTTCCTCCACCCGCAACCCTGCCTTCCACCGTGTCCTCTCCACTGCTTCGAGCAGACTAGCAGCTCAGACTAAATAACTGCCTGGTCTCCAGGTGACAATCAATTTCTACATTAACAAAAAAAAAAAGAGTAGTTGTACCAGTTACCTCCAAGGTATCGCAGCAGTGCCAAGACAACACAATCTGGCTACACTTCTGCTGGAATTTTCGGTAAGGTTGTGAAAAGATGACCAGGTAGGCATATGGTCCAACCTATGTCTCATTATATTTGAAATATATTGTTGATGTGACCTACACACAATCGTGGGCGATTCTATTAGTGTTTGTTGTTGCACATTTATGCTGATGAGAGACGGTGCAGTGCAAAGAGAGGGGAAATGCAAAGAAATCGCCACACCCACGACTGCAAAGGACATGTGTGTGGTGACCTTTGGGATTCCGTACGTACCTTGACATATAGCTCGTGAGCCTGTCGAAGAAGAACTTCTCTGAAAGAAGAAGCCGTGTGGGAGAAAGAGGAAACGCAGCCGTCAGCAAAAATGTGTCACTTAGATATGCTGCACCTGTCTTGTCAAGTTTTGGCATCTTCGTTTGTAAAGCATGGTTATATAAAGACATGTTTCCGCAAGTACGGTGAAATAACTACAAATGAAAATAAACCATTCTCTGCTGAAGGTTTTGAACAGCGGGGCGAGTTCCTCTCATGAAGCACTCCACTCGTTCCACTTTTAGCAGAGAAAACATTGGAGAGGAGGAAAAAACTAATCATAGCAAGCAGAGGGCTTTTGTGCAAGGGGCTTGTCTCCGCTTTTTTTTTTTTTTTTAACTTGCAACAGATTAGAGGTACACAAAGTTCGCCAAGATATGACGTTCCGTTTTAGGTTAGCCCAAACATGGTCAAATGCAACAACGCCAACTCGCGCCAAATATTAACCATTGCACGAGGCACTGTAGAAAAGACTGCGGAATTGAATTACCCATTAAAATCTGTTTCATAGACATTTTTCATGGCGAGTTGCACTGTATGTGCCACAAACATTGCGATTGTTGCAAGTCACGTACGCCGAAAGGCGTTGTTTGGCGGATCAATTCCTGCGGAAGAGTGCACCAGTGCTTGTCAGACGGGCTTATGTCAAGACCCAACACTGTTGTAAAAGGCTCAAAGCTTTCCAGACGTAAGAGGAGTTGTCAAACTCGAGTTGTGGCTCAGATAAGGCCAAGAAACTATCGGGTGTCCCCCTTTTAGGCTAGCAGATAAGCTCTCCATTAAGATAACCTCCCTGTACTGTCAACACGACCGCAATCACGTACACACACACACACGTGCTTTTGGAGACTCCTTGGCAGACTCCATGAAAAAGCTCTCAATTATCTGCGGAAGGGAATTTAGGGCCCCGAATACTACACACATGCAAGATTTTTGTTGTCCTTGCCCTCTGAAGCAATGTGTGCCGTTTTCTTAAGCTCTTGGCTTTCAGCATCCCTACCAAACACGCACGCTCGTGCAGTGCAGGCATCATTCGGGGGGCCATGTTTGTGCTTGTAGCTTTGGCTTCACTAACTGAGATCTGTGGCTTCACTCGCACACAAAGTGAAACAAACTAGAGGTAGCGTAGTTCCCGAAATATTACTGACCAAATTTAAGTGATCATGTTTGACACGCAAAAACGGAGACTGTGTGTGCTTGTGGTGAATACCATGGTCTTGCTGTAATTTAAATAGTCTATTTGTGTTCTGTTTTGTGGTTATATATATATATATATATATATATATATATATATATATATATACTGATAAGAAAGGCATATCAGGAAATCGCACAGTTATGACAGTAGGACTGTTCTTACCCCGATGTTCACCGTAGAACTTTTCAATCTCCTCTTTGGAGTAGTTCTTCACCTTGCTCCTCACGAAAAAGAAATCGTGGTCCAAAATCATCCGACGTACGGCCTAAAAAAAGAGCCCAAATATGGTTATTATAGTCGAAGCAGGGAAAAGGGGAACGCTACGAAAAAGACTGGACTAGAATGCCTACATGTTTCCGCTCCGAGCGGCGGAAACATGTAGGCACCCTAGACTGGACCACCAGGGTACCCCGAAAGGAAGTTATCGTACTAACACAGCCCGCAAAAACTAACGAGTGAACTTGTCATGTTGGGATTTTGGTCCAATATGCATTGTACCGGTTGTCATAGCATACTCGAACTTCAAATGTCTACCCAAGATGTGTAAAAGGTTAAATATTGAGATTGGCCTGGGAACGAAAAGCTTGCCGGTGGTGAAACCGGCGGCACGTCCAACACCCGATTTTACATCATCGGCTAGTCCAAGGAAATGTTCTACGACACGAATAGATGGTGGTTCTGTTCCTCCGTGAGCGCGAGACAACAGCAGCTTACCTGTAATTTCACCGGTATTTTGCAAACATCGGGCTTAAGAATGGCCAAAGTCAGCTGGAGTCTGCTCGTGATGCACATGGTAATGTTGATGTCGGAGGTAGTGGCATCGGAGGCTCTGCGCCGTTTCGCTCAAAGCAAATATGCAGATAATCTCGCCGTGTACCTCGACACGCTGCGCGGTTGCATTAGGAAGCCCGTCGATTTTAATTGGAGACACATCTTGACAACAAACTTCCGCCAAGGTTAAGATAGCTTTTGCATTTGCCTTTAAAAAATGTGCGTTCAATAAAAACAAAACGAAGGAAAAGTGACGCGTTACGAGCGAAACCTAGTGGCCAAAAAAATATGTTATTATAATTTTTAGTTAAAAAATTGGCTACTATTTTAGTTTTGAAACTTGTTTTAAATGAATGAATAGATAAATAAAAAATAATAATTTTTTTTGTATTTTATGGTAGCTTAGGTTATCTAGCCTCTAAACATTTACATTCCTTTTATTTCGTTTTTGCTGTAACTCCACACATTTTTTAGTATTATTAATTTGCCGCAGACTGCTGTGGCCTAATCAACGAGTTGGTGCCTAACGTGCCTAATGAATAGAATGTAAGTCACATGATTATATTGTGACGTCATTATACGAGTTTTAGACGTTTCAGAATAGAGCGTCAGAATGTCAGATTCGAACATCGCCGCGCAACTTGAATGAAAAGATGGCGTCCCTGGAGTGTGTGTTTACCAGCGATGCAACCGGTCAGCTTTTCAACGCTTGCGCGTGGGACGTGGTGTCGGGGTCGGTGCTGGCGCAGTACAAGGGCAACACAAGCGGTCCGCGGACTCTGTGCGTGCTCGGTTCGGAGTACCTGGTGAGCGCGCAACCCGAGAAACCCGTGCTCCAAGTGTGGTCCCTTCAGCGCAAAGACCACAAACACATGGTGTGCCCCGGCAAGGTGACAGCGCTGGCCGCTTCGCCCGATGGTTCCCACTGCGTCGCTGGTATCCAGGAGAAGATATATGTCTGGCAGGTGAGAGAGCACGCTCACTGAAAACACAAAATACCGGACGAGGGCAGGGAACGCGCAATAAGAGGCAGGCCTGATACTGCATTAGCTCATGCCTGTTGTGGGGATTCGGACGATAAGCACGGACAAAACATTCCCATTTAAACTTTGCGACGTTCGCTCGGTATGGGTGAGTTTGTTGATTGCCGCGATGTGAGCTGTAACGTGAGACTGGTATCCTAGTCTCGGATTCGTTTGTCATGCTAAACTTCCACCAGTTCTCCTGCACAGTGTTGTGTTTTGTTGATTGCTTGGATGCATCCTTGGCGTCTACTTATGATACGAAATGTTTTGCTGTTTCTCAACATTTAGGCATTGATTACATTGAATAACGGTTTAAATGTACGCTAAATTAAATAAAAAAAATAAATAAAAAAAAACAACCTTCGATGATGCTGTGTAGGGAAAAGTTCACTCAGAACCATTTTGTCCAACTTTGCACTTGGGATAACGTGGCCCAGAACTGTTCTGTCCAGGACCATACCGTGCTACATCCAGTGTCCTGAGCTTCGGATTAAGAAAAGCAGCCCACACCGACGGTGTCACAGGACGGTCAGTGAAATCAATCTATCAAAAATGTTAAACGAAAGTTCTTCACACATTTTGCTGAAATTTGGTCTGTAGTCACTGGCAAGACGAGAAGGGCGCATGCTCGAGTCCGGGCACCTTCAAGATGCCCGGCCTCAAGCATTTGCCGGGGACGGGACGGCTGAGAGACCTCCCTGTCATTCTGACGCTGTCAGTGAGTGTAGATGAGCTCGGTATTGGTGTGTGGTCGTGTACTCGCCGACTCGTGAAGCGCAGTACCGATTTCGAGTTAGCAGTTGTTCCGCACCGAATGACCCCTACATCGAAGACACTCGATTCACACCTAGGCTGAAAGCATGGTGGAAGCTACGTGCTCGTTGGAGCCAGTCAACCGTCTATCTTTCATCACGTGATCACTCTCCCGCCCTTACACAGGTGCAGAAAGAGGGGTTGGGCAACGAAAACGAGGCGGCCGATTGGTCCGGTGATTGCGCGAAGCTCCCACCACACTGTCGGCTTAGGGCCGTTTCAAAGGCGGACTGACCTCCACATGACAAATCTGGCTCCGATATGTGACGAATTATCCTCGCACCAGGTTTGCTCGGGGGACCTGCTGGCGGTGCTGAGCCGCCACTTCCAGCCGGTGACGTGCCTGCGCTTCTCGGATGACGGCGCCCGCTTCGTGTCGGCCTCTCGCGACGGCCAGGTGCTCGCCTGGGACCTGGCGGACGCAGCCGGCGCCGGCTCGGCCGAACCCCTGCACGCCTGGACGCAGCACAGCCACGATGTGACGGACTTGTACGTTGGCCAGGGAGGCGACCTCGCCCGCGTCTACAGTGTCTCCCTGGACCAGACGCTGCGGGCGTACGCTCTCGACACTGGGGAGGTGCTCACCACCGCGGTGCTGGATGCGGCGCTTGCGGCCGTGGCAGTCGATCCCGAGGAGGGCAGCGCGTTTGCGGGCGCCAGCTCGGGCAAGATATTCCAGGCAGGTTCGACGTCGGTGGTTCTCGGAGGTCGCGTTTGTTCTCGATGGCTGCGAATGGCCGTTCGAGTCTAGTCAAAGCCTCCTATATACTCTGTGCCTGTCAATAAGCTCTCAGAGGGCAGTCGTCTTTCTCCCTTCCTTCCTCCGCTATCCTCCCCTCCCACGGCATTTGCGCGGTGCTAGAGGGCGCTGCCTCGCTAGGACGATCGCCCGCTCACGAGCTCAACGATAAGCCTGTGTTCGCAGCCATCGCCTCGTGTATTCCCAGCTGCGCAGGCTTTGCATCTTGTGACTACTCTACGTTGGTGTTCGCGTTTTTTTGGGCTGTTTGTCTAACGTTGCGGTGTCGCATCCTTGTTGGTTTTGTGTTCACGAGTCTTCAATTCTTCAATGGTCGCCCACCGCTTTGCCAAAGGTAAGCCCATGCAAGATATGCACTCTCAGCAATTGTGCCTACGTGTTGTTGCGGCGTTATGACACCTTTGTGACACTACATTAAATTATGTTTAATTAATATTTTATTTGTGGATTGTTCACCAATATCCAAAAACCGAGCGACGCAATGGGCGACAGTGAGAAATCTTCATCGCTCGTCGCTGTCGCTTGTCTTGTCGTTCGCTAAATATCTTACATGCGGTTCAGCCTGGCAACCAGTGCATGCTGAAAGAAGTGTTATTCAGAAGAAAAGCAGTGCACTTTTTGTTGTGTCATTAACTATACTGTAGTGCCATTTATGGCCGCATAGCAAATTAAACGTACAGACAGCATGTAATATTCGCGTCGTGCGTTCTCTTGAGTGTTCAGGCTCGCAATTAACTTGCATTACTGTTTCAGGACCGGATGGCGTACTGTTGTGTTCTCCACTGCCACTCTAGCACCAAACAATAGCCTCCTGGTGTGTCCTTTCACGAAATTCCATCGGAAAAAGAGTCAAGAAAGAAATGGATTCTCGTGATCTGGCGGGACAATTGGACACCGAACACGACATCAAACTACAGCAAGGTATGCAGCAAGCACTTCAAGGAAGCAGACCTTCTGGTGGGAAAGCAACGTCTCAAGGAAGGGGTTCATTGCCTCGGTGTTTGAGGACTACCCCTTGCATCTCCAGCCCAAGAATGTAAAAGAAAGAAGCGACCCAAACATCAGGAAAAGAGCCTTCTTCAGTGACAGTGTCCCTCGAAAGATCTTCAAGTTGTCAAATGGGACAAGAGGTAAACAGCAGGTGCACCCTCTACCTACACAGGTGCTGGTTAGCACCGGCAGGAATGAAACAAAGATTGAGCCGGCTGTTTCGTCTGCAGCTGATTCTGTGGAATGTGGAGCTGTATCAACACAGAGCCTAATGGCCGTTCCTTGGGTGTTTGAGGACTACCCCTTGCATCTCCAGCCAAAGAATGTAAAGGAAAGAAGCAACCCAAACTTCAGAAGAAGAGCCTTCTCCAGGGACAGTGTCCCTTGAAAGATCTTTAATTGAAGTTGTCTGATGCGACAAGAGGTGAGCAACAAGTGCAGCTTCTACCTACGCCACTGCCGGTCAGCACTGTTAGGAATGAAGCTGGCATCGAGCCAACCAATTTTTCTGCAGCCGACACCGTGGAATGTGGAGCTGTATCACCGCAATGCCTAGAAGAGCCAACCATTGCAGGAGACCTGTTTCAGCAAGCTCCTGTCTTCACAACACAAGTAGCAGACCACGATACGCAAGCTGATCTCGGGACAGCGTCCGTCTCGTTAGTTCTCAAAAGAATGAGATGGAACAGAAAAGAATGCGACCTCAAAAAGCAAATCGAAAGTCTTTGAAAGATGGTAGACAGTTGCAAAGAGGAACTTCAGAAGCTACGGGATGACTGCTGCGCTGCCGACCTGTCCTATATCGACGAGCGAGCAGCTGAGAAGTATCACCCAGCAGTATTCCTACTTGAGCAGATTTCTAACTTCAACCGCGAGAGGCCCAGTTGGTCTGGAGATGCCATCCGCTATGTGATTGTCCTAGGACATACTTCAACGAAGAGTTATGAACACATGAGAAAAGAAGGAATTCTGAAGCTGCCATCCAGGAACACACTGCAAAACTATCTTGGAACTGCATGTGGGGAGATCAGGTTTTACAGTTTGATCAAAGCATGCCCGAAGGCCAAAAACAGCTGAAGATCAAGAATCAAGGAAAAGCTTCAGTACAATAAGCAGCAGGATGCCTTTGTCGGCTATACTGACATGGGAGAAGCTGACGATGGAGGGGCACCGAGAAAAGCACTGTGACCAGTCTTGCAAATTTGCTGTTGTGCTTCGTCGTGAACGGACTGTCGACATCAATCCTCATTCCTGTTTCATATTTTTTTATGAAGGGTTGCAACGGGAGCCAGTTGGGCAGGCTCCTCGTCTTCTTGATCAATTCAGTTGAAGACACTGGATTCCGGATCATATGCCTTGTCACGGACAATCACAAGATGAACGTCAGCGCTATGAAAATCCTCTGTGGTGGCATCCTCACTTACCGGATCGAACATCCTCGCAACCCTAACAGACTCTTTTTTTCTCAGTTTTGATTCCTGCCACATTTTGAGAAACATGCGTATGGGGTACTGCGGCGATTTCTTCATAGTCCCCGATTTGCCTGAAAATTTTCTAAACACACCAACGAACATCGCTGAAATAGTATCCCAAATATTAGGTCAAAATATTTGTTTTTGTTTTTTGCAAAGTTATTGAATTTACAATTTTGCACTTGTAGAGAGCCTGTGTGCATTCAAAGTCATATCAGAGGATGGCAATGTTCATTGTACCCTTATCAGCTGTTCCTGCTTACAGCAAATGTCAATTTATATTTTCCGATGATGTTAATTGTTATTTATAACTCATATAAATCAATACAAAAAAATACATGTATGAAAGAAAAAAATTGGTGTTTATGTTTTGTTGCCGATTTTTGCAGCTGTAATGCACAGCTAGTTCTAATGCAGTGCAACCCACTTAGAACGATAATGAGAAAACTCGTAATTTCAATCGTTATAACTGATTATTGTTATATCTGGACTAGAAACTGATCATTTCGTCTAGAAACTCTAGGAACTGATCGTTATAAGTGGTACATCATTATATGTGGTATCGTTTAAGTGGGTTGCACTGTACGTACTTAACTTTGGCGCCTAAATGGAAGTATTGGTATTGGTATTTATTGCGTGCCCAAAACACCGTGGCACACTTTGTTATTTTGCATATGTTTGTCACGACGTTCTTACATTAGGTCACGTTAAAAATATCCAGGCTGTCCAAATTTAAGCTTGTCCGGAGTCTAGTTGTGCGTCACTCGCTGCAACGCTAGCGGGGGGGGGGGGGGGGGGGGGGTGTAAAACGAAGAAAAACAAAATTATGCGGTATTATGTTTGCCTCTTATAAAGATTCCGGTGTTCAAAGCCTCCGATGGCTTTAGTACACACAACATTAAAAACAATAACACGAAATAAACACCAGCAATCCCATTTGGCCCATGCAGTCACTTCTTTCAAACGCCCTGCGTCTGTCGTGTCGTCTGCTACTGATCCTTTCGGGGTGGCGCCCCCCAAAGGCGTTGCGGCGACGGCGCGCAGCTTCCTCGACGGCCGGGCCCCATTGTATTCGGCGCCGTCTGCCAGGCACAGAGTATACAGAAGGCTTTCGTCTAGTCTGTGCCGTGTTGCTCGAAGAGCGGATTGAGACGCAGTCAGCATGAGCGAGCGATTGCTGGTTTTTACCGTTTATTTTACCCCCAAATGAATAGCCCTCGTTTCATCTTCTAGTGTGGTGGAACGTGCTGACCGGGAGCGTTAACTTAGGCAGTGGAAGTTTTGAGTTTGTCACTACTCTGCACATGTAAAACATGCCGACATTGTATTTGTGCTGTGCCGCGTAGTGTTGAATGGTATCTCCCTATAGTGCAACCGGGTTTTCAGGGAAAATTTCTAAATGAGAATTTTTCACCAAATCATTATCTCAGATGTTGTACCAGTATTACCAGCATACTGAATCTTTGCTTCACTACACCCATGTCATTGCTGTATCGGTCTTCTTTACACCAAAGGCTCTGCTGTCATGAGTATGAAAAGACAGCAGTTCTTAACATACGACAGTGGAATCTCGTTAATTCAAACTGAATTCAAATTCGCGGATAATTCAAACTAACATGCAGGTCCCGTCCTATGTGTTTCTAGAGAGGAAACTTCCGGCAATTGAAACTTTGCATTATTCAAAGAAGGTTTTGCTCCCCCTTGGGTTCAAATTAACGGGATTCCGCTGTAGCAAGTGAAAGCACACAAAAGCAAGAGTATCTCGGTATTATTCTCATGAAATGTGGACAGGCCAGCTTGGCATGTACAAGATTTTTGACGCTTGCTCTCATTGGAAGCATGCATAGAAAGCTTATACAGTGAATACCCCCCTCATTGCCTCGAGTAAGTTTGGTCAGTAACTCTTTCTGGTATCCTATGTCTTGTATGGGGACATAGGACGCCATCACATACTGTCAATAGACTTCTTATCAAGCATTAGTCCTGCAGTAACCACCGTGGCCTGTGGTGACATCTCGTAGGATGGCATTGCGAAAACAAGGGAAAATCGAGTGGTATTTGTTTACTAGTTATTTTTGTGCAGTTGTAGCTTGTAAAAGCTCGGCATTTTAAAAGCAAACCCGAGACTGTGGTAGAAGGCGAAAGATTCAAAAGTGTAAGAGACAGAAACGTCACGATAAGTAGCAATTATCCACTATTCTTTGCGGTTGTAGTACAAAGATAAGACATCTTGAAGAAGCCATCCGTGTGCAGGTCATTTGGGAAGCCAAAAAATATGAAGGTGGAGCGGCAGAAACGAAAGAAAAGCTCTCTCCCACACTCCCGCGCTAATTTTCATTTTGATGGGACGTGATGTTGCGAGCTAGAACCTGTTTTTTCTTCCTCTCCTCAGGTGTCGCTGCACAACAACCAAAACCCAGAGTGCGTGTTGCGTGCCGAAGCCACCTTCATCGGCCACCAGGCTAGAGTCAGCTGTCTCTCAATCTCGTTCGACGGCCTCCTCCTGGTGTCCGGGTCGGACGACACTACCGCCCGCATTTGGGACGTCCCATCGAAGCAGTGCATCCACATCCTCCACCACAAGGGGGCGCTCACCAACGCCTTTATTGCGCTCACTCCAGCCGCGCTCACGCAGGCGACAAAGGCGGTGCCGCCGAGCCTTCCACTGACCACCTTCAAGCGCTCCATGCAGGCAGCGAGGGACGCCAACGGAACAGCGGTCAACGTCGGCCGCGCGTCGACGGAACTCTGGCCGTCTTCGCTCGCGAAGGGTGGGGGAGGATACCGTCTGGCGGAGGAGTGCGCGAGGGCGCTGTCGTCGGGTGCGACGCCGGAGGAGAGCGAGATGGAGGTGGCAGATGGCGCAGGGGAGAAGGAGGCGCTGAAGGAAGTGGCTGCGCTGAAGCAGGTCAACAGGCAGTTGTACAACTACGCCTGGAGCTGCGTGCTCGGCCTGCAGGAACCGCCCATGAAGCCTCGGTCCTGATCAGCTTAATAAACGGACGTGCGCTCTGCCTGTTTGGTTTCCCCGCGTTTTTAAGTGTCCCATTTGTAGGGCAGCCTCGGGAATTTTGCGCACGTGGCATGTAACCTTTATGATTTCACAGTATCGTGTGACACTCGGACGTCATCTCAAAAGTGTTGTAGGCGCATGGTATTTATAGGTTTTGTGTGACGTCACTAGGCGTTATGACATGATGTCACGTAATTCGACATCATGACATAACTTTTTTGACAGTGCTACCTAGTGCTACCGAAACGTCTACGGAGTACCATATGACTGAAAGCAGGTGTCGGAGCTTTCTGCTTGGCTAATGTTGGCACCTGGAAAAAGAACTAGAATTTATACGGGGCTGGGTAATCAATGGAGGCAATGATTTGCTACCTACTTTTGCTAGAGCTTTCTACAAATAACTTGCAGTGCGACTGTGACAAGGTCAGACAGAAGAGAAAACACGGCAAGCGCTGAACTAGCAACTGATTCTATTGAAACGAAGAAATACACATGATGCTGCTGCTGCTGCTGCTCATGCAGGCATGCCTCTCCATGGCCCTGGCGCTTCTTTCTCTCCACACGATACCGCCCGAGTTATCCAACATCCAAAAAGCTGATCTCGCTGCTCGTCAAAGTCACTGACAAGCAGCGAGATCAGCTTTTGGATCTTTGATAACTCTGCCGTATCGTGTGGAGTGAAAGAAGAAGCTCCAGGACCATGGAGGGGCATGCTTGCATGAGCAGCAGCAGCAGCATCATGTGTATTTTTTTCGTTTCAATAGAATCAGTTGCTAGTTCAGCCGTAGTAGAAAAACCCTGAGACAAGGAGCTAAAAGGACAGAACAACACCGTCTCGGAACCAGCACAAGGATTTAATTTGACACAGTCTTCCTTCTCTTCACATCCCCTGGTCATCAGCAGGCGTCACATTTAAAGGTATCAAGCAAAAGGATATGTACACGACTGCAGTTTTAGTGCGAAAGCATTGACTGTTTCACGGAGCGAGGTGACGTCATCAGTTTGAAGCGCGAAAACGGCGCCTAGTTTCCTTTGGGAGCGCAGCGGCCAACGGGGCTCCCATTGGCCGCTGTGCTCGTCAGTTTCCACGACCACTCGCCCCATGGCACTGCGTGTCCATCAGCGCGGCGTTAGCACGGAGCGTCCAAGGTTACCAGGGAAGCACAGGCACTGACCAGCGACGAAAAGTACGCAGCAGACGAAAAAGGGAGCGGACGAGCGGCTTGCATGCTTTCGCATTCACAACTTATAAGGAATGCTTAGGTGTACCTCGATCTTTTTCCTTGTCCTCGTCTCTGGGTTTTTCTACTATGATTTGTCACCAGCTCGCCTGCGTCTTTACTCTAATTTCGCTAGTTCAGCGCTTGTCCCAGTCGCGCTGCAAGTTATGATGAACTCTTACCAACTCGCCCAATTGTGCATTTTGCTAGCTTTCTACAAGTTTCCTTGTTTCTTTTTTTTTTTTTTCAACCTTTAATAAACTGGGTAAAAACAAGTAATAAAAATGTTTGCAAATGTACAAAATTTGGATTCGCACTGTAGTTACATCTTTATATATTCGCTGTACAGAGTGACATAGTACCAGCTAACCTTGTTACACATTTTGTTAGCTCTTTTCCACCTGCGCAGGAAAAAGAAAACACACGTGAAAAGGCTTGCGGTAATTGCGACGTCACGAAACCATTGTTGATCATGACAAAGGGAGACATTTCGAACGAAATTTATTGGAGGAGTGATTTGTGTGTGTGGCCCAATTTTTTTGTCTAAATCATAATTTTAGATCATTCAAAAAATCAGAGTCGGTGGACGGACGAGCTCTTCATGCCAGCATCAACAGGCAGTACCGCAAGAAATCATTGGAGTCGTCAAGGAGCGGGATTCGTTTTGCTGGGAGACAGAAACCGAAACACAAACCGCAACGCGTGAACATTTTGTTTTTTGGCTACTTGAGTTGCTCACTTTGTCTTCTCTTAATACGAATCCAGTGGCTAGCACGTGTCTTTTGTGTCTGTCACGTGACTGTCTTCCACTTCGTTCCACGACTTCTTTCCGCGTTCTTCTGTCAGCGGTGTCAGTGTCAGTTCCATTCTCTCTTTATAATTAACCGCATTTCGAACGTTGAGAGGTTGTGCGACATGCCCAACCATGATTCTGGAGTCTTCCATCTGGAGCAAGACCCGTTCCCGATGGCCAAGGCCGGCAGACGTCTGCCGTGTTGGTGCAGGGGCCGAGAGCGCGCTCCTTTGAAATCGCTGCCCATCTTCCAGTTCCTCGAAGCCCAGTACGAAGCCGATGGGCTCGGGGTGAGTGCTCTTTAGCCCTTGCTCACACATTTGTCTCGTTCCTAAAACGTAAAAAAAAAAAAAAAAAAAAAAGTTTTGGAAGTTTGGAATGGAAGCACGTGCTCGTGTTCCATGGATTCCATGGATTCATAGCGGCCATGACAGGCTCGCAAGGGGAGGCCGTGCCAGCGCTCGTTGTGTGCACGTGTGTTCTCTGCCCAAACGCTTCTCACCAGCAATTAAAAATAAAATAAAATAACGTTTGTTGTTTGCGGAGTTTTTACGTACTGCTGTTCCGAAGTCAACATGCACGTTTGTGCGCGTGAGGTCATTCGATACCCCTCCATCTGTGGAGCAATATTCATATTGTTATTTTCAAGCAGCTTCGAACGTAGCGATGCTGTAATTATTGTTGCTTTAGACGGGCTGTTAGCGCCGAAATCCAGCTTGTCAAAATCGTGTGTTTCGTTGGCGCGGCAAAACGCTTCGTCACCCATAGGCGCGTAGCTCTCAAGTTTTGAGCAGCGTTCTTTGGCTCGCGTTTCGAACGTGCCGTCATCGCGTTTCCCCACTACAGTTTTTTTATACTCCGTGCCATTCTAAATGCCAGCGTAGCAGAGGCTACAAGAGCGAGCTCCGAGCTTGCAGTCTCTTCCAAGGAAGCACGCGCGGTCGTGCAGTGCGAGCATCGTTCAGGGGAACATGTTTTTGCAAGTAGCTTCAGCTCCGCTATCACGTAAAGTGAAATATACGTGCTCAAGGAAACTATGAAAGAACGCAATAAAATAATAAAGCTGAACGGAACGCTGAGGCCGCGAGCTGCATTTTTTTTTTTTCAACCTTTAATAAACTGGGTAAAAACAAGTAATAAAAATGTTTGCAAATGTACAAAATTTGGATTCGCACTGTAGTTACATCTTTATATATTCGCTGTACAGAGTGACATAGTACCAGCTAACCTTGTTACACATTTTGTTAGCTCTTTTCCACCTGCGCAGGAAAAAGAAAACACACGTGAAAAGGCTTGCGGTAACTGCGACGTCACGAAACCATTGTTGATCATGACAAAGAGAGACATTTCGAACGAAATTTTTTGTCTAAATTATAATTTTAGATCATTCAAAAAATCTGAATCGGTGGACGGACGAGCTCTTCATGCCAGCATCAACAGGCAGTACCTCAAGAAATGATTGGAGTCGTCAAGGAGCGGGATTCGTTTTGCTGGCAGACGGAAACCGAAACACAAACCGCAACGCTCACTTTGTCTTCTCTTAATCCGAATCCAGTGGCTAGCACGTGTCTTTTGTGTCGTCACGTGACTGTCTTCCACTTCGTGACTTCGTTCCACGACTTCTTTCCGCGTTCTTCTGTCAGCGGTGTCAGTGTCAGTTCCATTCTCTCTTTATAATTAACCGCATTTCGAACGTTGAGAGGTTGTGCGACATGCCCAACCATGATTCTGGAGTCTTCCATCTGGAGCAAGACCCGTTCCCGATGGCCAAGGCCGGCAGACGTCTGCCGTGTTGGTGCAGGGGCCGAGAGCGCGCTCCTTTGAAATCGCTGCCCATCTTCCAGTTCCTCGAAGCCCAGTACGAAGCCGATGGGCTCGGGGTGAGTGCTCTTTAGCCCTTGCTCACACATTTGTCTCGTTCCTAAAACGTAAAAAAAAAAAAAAAAAAAAGTTTTGGAATGGAAACACGTGCTCGTGTTCCATGGATTCACAGCGGCCATGACAGGCTCGCAAGGGGAGGCCGTGCCAGCGCTCGTTGTGTGCACGTGTGTTCTCTGCCCAAACGCTTCTCACCAGCAATTAAAAATAAAATAAAATAACGTTTGTTGTTTGCGGAGTTTTTGCGTACTGCTGTTCCGAAGTCAACATGCACGTTTGTGCGCGTGAGGTCATTCGATACCCCTCCATCTGTGGAGCAATATTCATATTGTTATTTTCAAGCAGCTTCGAACGTAGCGATGCTGTAATTATTGTTGCTTTAGACGGGCTGTTAGCGCCGAAATCCAGCTTGTCAAAATCGTGTGTTTCGTTGGCGCGGCAAAACGCTTCGTCACCCATAGGCGCGTAGCTCTCAAGTTTTGAGCAGCGTTCTTTGGCTCGCGTTTCGAACGTGCCGTCATCGCGTTTCCCCACTACAGTTTTTTTATACTCCGTGCCATTCTAAATGCCAGCGTAGCAGAGGCTACAAGAGCGAGCTCCGAGCTTGCAGTCTCTTCCAAGGAAGCACGCGCGGTCGTGCAGTGCGAGCATCGTTCAGGGGAACATGTTTTTGCAAGTAGCTTCAGCTCCGCTATCACGTAAAGTGAAATATACGTGCTCAAGGAAACTATGAAAGAACGCAATAAAATAATAAAGCTGAACGGAACGCTGAGGCCGCGAGCTGCATTTTTTTTTTCATTTTAGTTTTTTTGTTTTTTAGGCGTTTCGTTCACGCGCGTCCACAGATGCTTACATCAGAACGTGGCACGTGCAAAATCGAACGTTACAGCGCCGCCTGGATAGTGCTGCCAACATAACATGGTCGCGTCTTACGGACGCGCTCGCGCCCCCTGCCCGAGAGCAACGGGGCTATTAGCCCCGTGCGCGACCGAAAACGTCGCTGTGGTCGGCCTTCCACGATTGGCCGAACGCTGACTGTGACGTCGGAAAGGGGATTTATCATCGACGGAAATAAGAGGAATGAAAGAACTTCAATTTTGACGGTGTTGGCAGTGTTCCTTTGAGAGCGCAATGATTTCAAGCTTCCACCATGCTAATAACAAACACCATCGAACTTGTTGTTTGCAAGGTAATGACGTCACAAGGGGGAACCACAGGAGGGCGCCACCTAAACATCTCGCCGCTAATACACCTTTTTCGTTTAGCCTC
The DNA here is from genome assembly GCA_013358835.2 of Ixodes persulcatus. Classification (NCBI taxonomy): domain Eukaryota; kingdom Metazoa; phylum Arthropoda; class Arachnida; order Ixodida; family Ixodidae; genus Ixodes; species Ixodes persulcatus. Next base: position 332,951 of record JABSTQ010011417.1, read on the forward strand.
GCACCCAGCCACGTCGTCCCCATATCCGGTATGCGTTCCGAAAAAAAAAGCAAGAGATTACAACCCCGAACAAGTAAAAAAGTATATAAGGGTCATTACAAGAACGACTTGAACGTTTTCACGCATACCGGAAGTGCCACAATTGAAGATGGCGGCGCCCACATAGAAAAGGTGTATAGCCAACCGGCAATGACCAAGCGACGCCACGAGAGTGCTGCATTCAGTTCAGCGCCACAAGCGGAGGTGTGTCTGTTAATGGGGCGGCCAGTCTGCCCGTCGGGCCGTAACGATCGGCGGAGACTCCGATTTCGGCAGTCCCCGTGTGCATGTGCGCGCCATGCCCCTGGTTCTTTTATGCATTCTTTTAAGACCACCGGGAGCCTTGATAGGTCGAAGTGCTTAGAGCAGGGGTGGCCAGGCTGACCCGGCCTGAGAGCCGCAAACAAGACCACGAAACTTCCAAGAGCCGGGGGGGGGGGGGGGGGGGGGGGGGGGCAAATTTGTTTAGAGCAGTAACTGAAACTCTAACTACTTTCATTCTATCTGAGTCAAAAGCAGTCCAACTGTACAGTCGGGGACAAAAGTCCCCAGGACGCGCGAGCTGCGACTGAAACGCATTGCTCTGCCATCTGCCGGTGGGTCGCCTGGTTTCGAGATCACACAAAAGCGCATGCGCGTCCTACTGTGACTGCAAACACGTCTGTTTTCCCGCTCCTCTGCGGCGCGGCCCCTAACTCGGAATCGGGCGCGTGGTACCGCCTCGGAGATAGCGCTTGCGACTGATGATTGTCTGCTACACATTCCGAAACTGGAGTAACCGCCTGCGGCATTGCACCACATTTCGCCGTGTCAGCGCACCTTGCTTGATAACCAGTTAAGTTTATCGCCCAGTTGAGCTGCCGTGACTCCTTGTTTTATACGTGCCATGTCAGTAAGCGCTATCTCCGAGGCGGTACCACGTTCCCGATGGCCAAGGCCGGCAGACGTCTGCCGTGTTGGTGCAGGGGCCGAGAGCGCGCTCCTTTGAAATCGCTGCCCATCTTCCAGTTCCTCGAAGCCCAGTACGAAGCCGATGGGCTCGGGGTGAGTGCTCTTTAGCCCTTGCTCACACATTTGTCTCGTTCCTAAAACGTAAAAAAAAAAAAAAAAAAAAAAGTTTTGGAAGTTTGGAATGGAAGCACGTGCTCGTGTTCCATGGATTCCATGGATTCATAGCGGCCATGACAGGCTCGCAAGGGGAGGCCGTGCCAGCGCTCGTTTTGTGCACGTGTGTTCTCTGCCCAAACGCTTCTGACCAGCAATTAAAAATAAAATAAAATAACGTTTGTTGTTTGCGGAGTTTTTGCGTACTGCTGTTCCGAAGTCAACATGCACGTTTGTGCGCGTGAGGTCATTCGATACCCCTCCATCTGTGGAGCAATATTCATATTGTTATTTTCAAGCAGCTTCGAGCGTAGCGATGCTGTAGTTATTGTTGCTTTAGACGGGCTATTAGCGCCGAAATCCAACTTGTCAAAATTGTGTGTTTCGTTGGCGCGGCAAAACGCTTCGTCACCCATAGGCGCGTAGCTCTCAAGTTTTGAGCAGCGTTCTTTGGCTCGCGTTTCGAACGTGCCGTCATCGCGTTTCCCCACTACAGTTTTTTATACTCCGTTCCATTCTAAGTGCCAGCGTAGCAGAGGCTACAAAAGCGAGCTCCGAGCTTGCAGTGTCTCTTCCAAGGAAGCACGCGCGGTCGTGCAGTGCGAGCATCGTTCAGGGGAACATGTTTTTGCAAGTAGCTTCAGCTTCGCTATCACGTAAAGTGAAATATACGTGCTCAAGGAAGCTATGAAAGAACGCAATAAAATAATAAAGCTGAACGGAACGCTAAGGCCGCGAGCTGCATAATTTTTTTTTTTCATTTTAGTTTTTTGTTTTTTAGGCGTTTCGTTCACGCGCGTCTACAGATGCTCACAGATGCTTACATTAGAACGTGGCACGTGCAAAATCGAACGTTACAGCGCCGCCTGGATAGTGCTGCCAACATAACATGGTCGCGTCTTACGGACGCGCTCGCGCCCCTGCCCGAGAGCAACGGGGCTATTAGCCCGTGCGCGACCGAAAACGTCGCTGTGGTCGGCCTTCCACGATTGGCCGAACGCTGACTGTGACGTCGGAAAGGGGATTTATCATCGACGGAAATAAGAGGAATGAAAGAACTTCAATTTTGACGGTGTTGGCAGTGTTCCTTTGAGAGCGCAATGATTTCAAGCTTCCACCATGCTAATAACAAACACCATCGAACTTGTTGTTTGCAAGGTAATGACGTCACAAGGGGGAACCACAGGAGGGCGCCACCTAAACATCTCGCCGCTAATACACCTTTTTCGTTTAGCCTCGCACCCAGCCACGTCGTCCCCATATCCGGTATGCGTTCCGAAAAAAAAAGCAAGAGATTACAACCCCGAACAAGTAAAAAAGTATATAAGGGTCATTACAAGAACGACTTGAACGTTTTCACGCATACCGGAAGTGCCACAATTGAAGATGGCGGCGCCCACATAGAAAAGGTGTATTGCCAACCGGCAATGGCCAAGCGACGCCACGAGAGTGCTGCATTCAGTTCAGCGCCACAAGCGGAGGTGTGTCTGTTAATGGGGCGCCCAGTCTGCCCGTTGGGCCGTAACGATCGGTGGAGACTCCGATTTCGGCAGTCCCCGTGTGCATGTGCGCGCCATGCCCCTGGTTCTTTTATGCGGTTTTTTAAGACCACCGGGAGCCTTGATAGGTCGAAGTGCTTAGAGCAGGGGTGGCCAGGCTGACCCAGCCTGAGAGCTGCAAACAAGACCACAAAACTTACAAGAGCCGTGGGGGGGTGGGAATTTGTTTAGAGCAATAACTGAAGCTCTAACTACTTTCAATCTCTCTGAGTCAAAAGCAGTCCAACTGTACGTAAGGTAGCAGTAGCATAAGGCTACCAAACCGCAACCTGTCTTGCGATTTAAAACGCGTTTCATCTCTCTTTTTGAAGAAGTGCTCGTGTGACCTGGAGGAAACGGGGAGTGGGGGGGGGGGGGGGGGGGGGGGGGGAGGAGAGAGGAAGGATGGAGCTGCGAGCTGCACATTACCACGCGAAGAGCCGCAGCTTGGCCACCCCTGGTTTAGAGCATATAGACCATTCCATTAGGGTCATAGCAGAGAGGGTAATAAAGAGAAAAAAATGCCCTCCCCCTCACCCGCATGTCGTCTGCTCCGCCGAGTGGGCTGTATGCAGGGGCGGATTTAGAGGGGGGGTCTGGATGTCCTGACCCCCCTCCTGATTTCTGCATGTGTAAAATTTAGGGCGTAAAACGAGGGGGAGGGGGTTCCTAAACAAATGGTACGCTGACCAACACCTGACCCCCCCTCAGGAAATTCCTGCATCCGCCCCTGGCTGTATGTACCTAGCATCCAGCTGGCGTGCAAACTGTTTAAAATCGCGCATTTTGGAAATTTCACGCGCAAATGCGCGAATTTTAATATGCAAGTTATCGTGTAATGCTATGCTCGATAAAAAGACTAACCAGGTCAAAATGTGCTGTTACCTGCGTGTAAATGAAAAAAAAAAAGAATAGGGAAAACTGTGTCAGATTGGCCGGTCTCTTGCGAAAAGTAAACCCGGTTGCTGTTCCTTTTTTACTATACAAAGTTTGTACTGGTGAAGGCCTTAAGCAACCATGAGTCGAAGTCTGAAATAATAAATAAAAACGTGTTCTCCTGCCGCAATACACGCAGTAGTTGAGCGTAGTACTGCCGGCTGACTCAAATGCTATTTAAGTAACGGAAAAAAGATATGCTAGTTTATCATTTACCGAAATAGAACAACAGAGGGCTATAGGTTGATTTTGGAGTAGCCATAACTATTCTAATAACGCGAACCACTTCAGAACGGCAGCCACGAGCGAGAGTTCGATGTTCCGTACAGCCCGCCGCTACAGCCCAAAGATGGAGAATGGCCACCTCCCGGTTTGTCGTCTGCTAGCGGAGTCGGGCGCGTGCCCTCTCTCTCGTTTTACCCCGCCAAACCTGCTGAATTTCCCGGATGTATGGAGAGGGCGCTGCTGCGGAACCAAATGGTGCCGCCCGGAGAGCGCTAAATGGAATGGTCTATACACCTTTTCAAGAAACACTCGACCCCAAGGCAGCGAACCGTTTTCAAGCCCAGTCACTGGGTTTGAGGCTAGATTCTCACCAGCGTCCCTGCTAACCCTAACGACTGTGATTTTGATAGGCGCAGACTGCGCAGCCTGCGTAGCCGCCAGCAGTACTGCTGGCGACTAAATTCTCGTCTTTTCCCGCTGTATTTCGTGTTTCATGGTGCATGTATTTTCCCGAGGTCACTGAGAAAGCATTGTACCACATTTGAAAAAAAAAAAAAAAAAAAAAACTTATAAACTATTTTTGTTGGGTACATACGCGACAGAACGAATGGGACTGAAATATATAGTTCTAGTTTTTTGTGTTTTTTATTTACGATAAGTTTTGACGGCGCCACGTGATTCGCCGCATGTCAAACGACAAAGTGCTTAGCTTTCAAAAATAAATTACAACAGAAGAGAGCTGAAAGGCATGCATTTTTCACGCTCACAAATAACGTGTTTACCGATGGGCAGGACACGGACATACAATTTAGAAAGTGTAAACATTCGAAGAATATATTGTACATACCACACTATGCAGCGTTATCTGAAAAGAATTTATTTGAGAAAGATATCAAATAACACAGTCACAATCGACGACAGTCACATCATGACGATCGGACGGGTTCCAAGATGACTTCGTTTTGGGGAGAGCTTCCTTTTTTCACAACAGCACCAAGGCAAAGAAACGAATGGAACCGACCCGTTTCCCACCCCAACCCGGACAACTATTTTCGGAGATGACTGAGGATTTTACGCAGATTATCTTTGGGAGGGGGGAGAAGAATATTAGCAAAATCGCGTCGAGGGTCGTTCAACATCCTTCACCTCCTTCGTTTCCCGTCAATGTCGAGCAGAAAAGCTTGAATGGCAGGCACTTACCAGTCTTATTTATCACTATGGAAGATATCACAGAAAGGGTACGCAGCACACATGGAAACTTTCAAGAGGGGCGAGAAAATGTTTAATGCAAAATCGCAAAAACATAGGTAGAGAATCGCGCTGAGCGGGTCTTCACAAGTCCTAGAGAGTGGCAGAAAATTTCTAGCTGATAGAGGGCGCGAGAGTCGCACCAGCCGCATCAGCATCAGCAACATGGCAGCGGCCTAGGAGCGTTGTTTGGAAAGGTGTATTCTATAGTTGTCATTTGGACACCAGTTTGAGTTGTCTTCACCACTTGTGGGGTCCCTCTATAATAATCGCCGCCCAATCGGTCTGTGCTTCGCTCGTCTCCCAGGAAGTGACACAACACAACGAGAAGGCAGCGAATGGGTTTACTGTACTTCTTAGTTGCCCGTCTTCGAGAGCCGGCAGTCCGGACCCGCCGACCCTTGTTGTCGCCCGTCGTTCATAGCTCGCAGTCGGAGTCCGTGTCCACACCAGCGCTGGGTAGGCTAGTTGTTCCAGGCTATCACAGCAAGAGTCTTGCTGTGGAACCACTCCTGGATTGTCATGGCCTAGGCCGGTATGGCCATGGCTCGCCGTTACCGCCGGTCCTGATCTCGAACCTCGCCGGTGGAATGCTCCGGCTACCGCCATGGGCAGCACCAGCTAGAACTGACTGAACAGTTCTAGCGTTCTTGCCCGGCCCCAGCCTCGTGCAGCACGCTCTTCCTCTTTCCTCGCCGCTAGTTTCATGGGAGCTTTTTCTTTTTTTCTTAATGAAGTAATCATGTGTTTGCTTGTTTTGCAAATGCCGAACGAGCCCAGAGGGAACAGTCTCCTGTGTCCCAGGTTGCTTTAGCGGTTCTGCCAAACCACGCCCCATTTCCCTGGTCCCACCCCCCCACCTTTGTCTGGTTACAGTCCAGCGGCAAAAAATGGTTTGTTTTCTATTTCAAAATTTCACGAAAGGATGTGCTTTGTATTCCACTGGGTGATGCACTTCGCTCCCTTTGTTATTTCTTTGTGGTGCATGAGTGGTGAAAAGTGCAAGAACGGCTGGTCCCCTTTGTGGAAGAAAAGGCCCATAGGTGAAAGCGGTAACTGTTTTGTTCCTGTCCCACTCAACAGGCATTGGTCACTCCTGCCTCTGCCACTAGGGGTCTAGGACGCGGGAAATTGCTTGGACACACGGCACATGTGGTAAGCGGTGTATAACTTCATAATGAGGTTTTGTTCATTTATTTATATTTTTTTGTAGAATGAAGCGGGTAATTGATAAGGATCGACACCTGGATGACTTCAGATCAGATTGTTTACTTTGCATCTGAGTGTTGTGAATAGATGGAGCCACACACAAAATGCCAATGGTTGTTGACTTGTTCGAGTTACAAGTCCCCACAACAGTGGTTCTCAAATGGGGGTCTGTGGGCCCTTTGGGGTCCCTGAAGGCTTTCTTAGGGTCTCCGAAGCCTTAGACAGACAGATGAAATGATGTGCACTGCAAGAGTAAAAGGACCCCCCCCCCCCCCCCGGCAGATTCCCCTATCACTTCTGCCAATCGAGATGTGATCCCCAATACATTAGTGGTTGAGAACCACTGCCCTATAAGGTCAATTCGTTCTTGTCCTGGATTTTTGTTCTCCGAGATACATGATAGCTCTTCTGGTCTTTTTTTTAATGGTTATATTTGATTTAATATTGTTATTGTCTTCTTCCTTACACTAGCATATAAGTTGTGTTCAGCCACAGTGACCCAGCTTGCCAGAGCTGGACGAGTCCTTTTTCGGGTGTGAACTGGATTTGGAGATTATTTGGCCGTTTTTAATTTTTACGTTGCTGTTTCCATTGAGAGAATTTTGGAGAGATTGTGATATTGTGACGGCAAAGTGTGTTTGAAAGCAACCTGATGCCACGAAATTACTTCTGGTATGCTCTGCCAACTTTGGACTAGCTTCTTTAGCCTGATCGGGGTCGGTGGTGCCATGAAACAAGCAGCAGGTGGCGACAGGCAGCCCATTTGCTACCGCAGGAGTCGCGTTCACAAGGGAGACTCTAATGCGCACCTTTATGTGGCTCGTTTCGGCTTCCTAGATTGAACGGCAGCTGCTGGAGAAATTTGAAAGGGGACGCAGTCGTCGAGATTTTGTACACCCTCAGCTGTGACTGGTGTCGGGAGTGTTTTTGCAACATACTCCATAGCCCACTTTAACAATAGTTCCGCTTACTGTACTTAATTTCACTGTAACTTGGCAAGGAGCAAAACGCTGCGGCCCCTTTGAGCCAATCGGAGCAACGGAAACGAAGCTCGTGACGGCTGTCACTAAAGGTACAGGGGCGAGAGCATAACCATGCTGTTTGAAAAGAGGGGAAGTCAGAACTCCCCTTTTACCCGGACCATCTTTTGTGTGTCCCAGACACTGCTTTTCTCCCCCTCGAAGATTAGCCAGTCACTCAAAATTGCTACAAAAGCAGCTCTCTTTCTCCTGCCTGCGGCTTTGATGCCTTAGCAGCGCTGGTCTCGACTAATGAGATATTTGGGAGGAGATCGAGGAGGTGGTGCTCCCTAGCGGCTGCCTCGGGAACTAGCGCTGTGTGGCAAACAAGCCCTCCGAACGCAGTCATTAGTGCGTTTGCTGCCATGGAAGGCGATGACGGAAGGCTCGTGAAAGACATGTAGCTCTACTCTTTTCTCCTAAACGCATCTAGATAGAAGTAGTCTAGTCCCCTTTTGCACTTAGTGTTATCGAAGTCCTCTTGGCAAGCAAAGCAAGCGCACGTGCGCTGGATCGTGCGTGACTGGTGCAGCGTCCGCATTTTTCTAAATGATTCACAAAACACGCACTTCACTTTTCAGTTACCCCGTCTGTTGTGACAATCCTGGACGACATTGGCGAAAGCAAGCGGTGTCTTGTTGAAGGAGAGGACGTGCTCAACTGCGATCACGTTATGGAGTGCAGCTTTGCACCAGAGCTGACAGCGGACAGTCACCGTATCGTCGCGTACGTGCTGCAGTCCTCTGCGCTGCATATACCCAGTTCAAAAGCATGCTTCGAGCACTGCACTACGCAGCAAGTGCGCACCATATCACTATGAACAAATATGCAGAGAGTGCAGAAACAATGCAGGGTACGCTAGGTGAGAGTTTTGGCGTGTCGGAATTGTTTGCCACACAGCGATTGTTTGTGCTGATGATAATCTTCGATGAGCTGATTGGCTTAGTGGAATTGTAGCCCTCGCCATTTGCCAAGTTGCAGCGAGATGGAGTTTAGTGGTTGCACTTATAATGTACCATTATAACATATAACTGATGCAGGTAAACCATCAGGTTTTGATTAACCTTGATCTTTTTTTTTAAGTTCCAATTCTCATTTGGGGAGCTAATCTCCTTTGCACTTTGTCAAGCTAAGAAACGTTTACCTCAAAACAACGGTCCGTTTTGTGCCAGCGCACGTGATCAGGCAAAATCTTGAACAATTAAGCTCAGAACATGCGTGTTGTGGCCTAAATACATTTGCACTACTTAAAAGTGTTTTTTGTGGTGGAAAGTGCATCTCGTAACGTGCAAACAGTTAAAAAGTGTTTTTATTTAGTGCACTGTATCCCATTGAGTTTGTTATAGATTGATTGCCCCTTACATCCTTGGGAACCACCTTCTTTATTATTCACTTAATGTCGGTCATACTGCAAGTTAAGTGTGACAGTCTTCTTTTTGTTTTTTATCATCTTTAGGGAGGGTCCTCCAGCTCTTCGGACACGGACGACGACATCAACGTTGTGGAAAGCTTCAACAGACGTCGGCGACCCCTCACCCTTCCTGCCCTCTCTCAGAATCCAGACTCGAGCTGTGAGTGTGCAGCGCTCGAGCTCACGTCAAACTTTACGGTTGGACACGGTTGAAGCACCAAATTTCAGAAGTCGGCAGTCGGGGTGGGGTTGTATGCTTACGGCGCATAAATTTAGCTCAACTAGTCGCCGTGTTTTCCCCCAACCAACGACAACTTCTCGGCAAGCTTTGCCGAGAGTTTGTCAGTCGAAGCTCGACAAAAGATTTTTCGACATCCTTAATTTTGACCAAAGCCATTTTTATACCAAGATAGTTTGGAAGTCCTTTGAAGATTGCGACAGGGGGGGGGGGGGGGGGTCCAGCAACCTTGACTGGTAGTCTGGTGACTGGTAAATGGTACGTTCCCTCCGCCATCTTTTATTGCTGACACTAGTGATGGACCGAATCTGCCGAACTTGAGATCGGCACAGTTCGGCTATGCCGAACCTTTGAATAAAGTTCGGCAAAGATTCGGCGAAAATATTGGCAAAATCTCTGCGCACGCCAAGGCGCACGCGCGAGAACGCGACGGGGCCAGGAATTGCGAATGGAGGGCGTGCGGCCGTGTCGTTACCACGTACAGTGTAGACCAACCAGCGGTTACGGCAAAGCTGTGGGCGCGTAGGCTACACGGTAACTGCGTTTGTGAGCCTTTACGAGTGTGGTTCTCTTCATATTTTCTGCGTCAAGAACAGAAGATCGACCAGTAATTTACGCAGTCCACTGCGCAAGGGGCAGATGATGCGGTACAATCTGGATGACGTAATTTTCTTTTGACCTTTTTAGTGATGCAACGAGTTAGTGAAGCATTGACTGCAATTACTTTAAAGCACTCCTTGCATCGTAACATCTGCTTTCGGCTCACAGAAGTTTGTGCCAAAACAGAATAATACTGGCTTTTTAATTAGCGTTATTCACAGTTATCATGTTTCTACATAAAACTAAACACGGAACTATTGTGCTCGAACGTTGCAAACCTGACATTCCTAACTCTTCCCACCTTCCTAAACGGCCGTGTGTGTCCTAACACCAGACAAACCGGCATTTTAAAGGTTAAAAACAAGACGTTAAAAATATGGGATGCACACTTTCATGCAAAGCTGACCAGTGACTTGAAATCGAAAAACATGCATATTGACAACAATATTGTTACCTATTCTGGCGAAGGCTCAGTAACCGTTGCATTCATTTTCGCGCACAAAGCGGTGACTCCCAGAGAAAGGTAAAAACTCAGTGTTATTGCCTTTGATTTCCACCAACACACTTGCAGGCTTGCGCTGATGAGGCCTTCAAACCGAAACTCTCGTAGCGTGATTCGTGGCTGCGCTCGCTGCTACCCAACGTTGCTACTATACAACCTCGTTGTCACACCACTTCTGCAAGAAGTCACTAAAATTGCCAGTGAACACACAAAAACAACGCCGATACAGTAAAACCTCGTTAATTTGGATCTCATGGGACCGGCAAAAATGTCCGAATTATCCGAAAGTCGAAATATCGAAAGGACAAAGAAAACTGCGCGAAAACGTTTCCCTGTGACATACCTTTATTTTGAGAAGAAATCTGTTATTACCGCCTGCTTTCTGGACGACACTTGGGCGGAGACGGCAACTTTCCTTAGTGCAGTCGAATGCTCCACTGCGCTCGCACTGTCGGAACTACGCATCCCGTGCGCTCACGATTTAGCACAGCAAGGCTTTAGCTTCGGGTGCACCACCGTCCACGACCGCTTCATTTTCGCGTTGAACTTCTCGCTCTTGAAAGCCCGTAGGATATCGGCCTCAATTTTCACGTACATGGCCAAACTGCTTCTCTTGACGTCGTAACTTTTCATCACTTGTCGAGAGGCGCCGTCCTTCAAGGCCACTTTTCGTCGCTAAATTCTTAGCCTAGTACAGCTGCAACGGAAAACGAGTAGCACAACTGACCAATAATCGGAGCGGCAGAATCGCGACACCCGGCACTATTTTTCCCGAGCGCGCTGAAAGCGAGAGCAGCGAGAGTGCCAGTCACGTTGCATTTTACAACGCGGGGGTGGCCGGTTAAAATGGCGGGCTTCAGGATCCCCGCGTTGAGGCATGAAACGTGACTGTCACTCTCGCTATCGGCGCACTCGGGAACAATAACCCCGCGTGTCGCAATTTTGCCATTCCGGTCGTCGGTCACTTGTGCTACCCTTTCTCCGTTGCAGCTATGCTTCTGCCGCTTCCATGCCAGGAGAGTAGCGGGTAGCGGTAGCGCGCTGAAGCACGGCAATCCAGAGCAAAACTGGTGCGAAACACGGAGAACCGGAAGAGTGGAGAACCATGGGAAAACCGGAAAAGCCCCGTGTGCACCTCGGATGGATAGCGGTCATACCCTTTGGAACGAATGGTAGCTAGCGCCACCTGCCGAATTTGTCCGAATTAACCATAGTGCTCCGCGTTTCCTCCGAATTTGTGAGCGTTTGCTGCCATTGACTAATACATACGTTTGACGGGACCGGATCGGCAATTCGAATTATCCGAATTTCCGAATTAGCGGGGGTTGAATTAACGAGGTTTTACTGTACAATTAACTTGTAGAATATCACCTTATTTAGTAATAACTGTACCAATATGCATTACATGTTGCATTTAAGTTAAGACAAATACAAGATGAAACCTCTTTTTGCCAGAAAAAAAACAAAATATCAATGTAAGTCTGGTAACAATGTATTTTTCCCGAATCTTTGCCAAATCTTTAGAAAAGTTCGGCAAAAGTTTGGCGTTGCCAAATCCCAAGATTCGGCGCCAAACTTTCGATTCGGCAAAATTTCGACCCATCACTACTTGACACACATCAAAGCACGACTGTCTCGTGACAAGATTGTGTTCGCACAGTTGGTATGTACCAGCAGGTCGCAAGCTCCGTCCCTCGGCCGGTCTTTCTTGATACAGGCGAACGGCTCTGATTTTTACTTTTTTCTAGCACCCGTTGGACAGAGGCAATTTGCGTTTTAGTGCTTGCCAGGTTTGTGTTGCATACGCTTTGAGTTGACAGGTATACCATAATCTGAATAGGAGACTGCAGGCTGGTGCAACGTTCCCCCGCGAATGTCCGCGTTGCGGGCAGTGTCGTGCTGAAACAACGAACTTGAAGCAAAAGGTGATTTGTGTTTTGGTGACCGATTATAAAGTGGCCATGAGGCAGAAGATGATGAGAAAACTGGCCTATTCTTTTCTTTTCTCGTGGATGGGGCATCCAGTGCCTTGGGGTGGTTTCACGTGACATACTTATGGCTCAAAATCTCGCCAGACGCCATGTTGATGAACTGCGCACAGGGGCGTAGCCAGGGGGGGAAGGGGGTTTCAGCCCCCACCCCCCCCCCCCCCCCCAAAATCCAGCTGACCTATAATATACACATACATTTTACACCGCTCCCCCTCTCCTCACCCTAAGTCACTGGACATCCCAGCCACTTCAGCCCCCCCCTCCCCCCCCCTGAAAAAAATTCCTGGCTACGCCACTGACTGTGCTCTATTTCTTTTGCAGTGTTTTCCAGCGCACTCAAACTCTTTTGCATCTTGATCGACTACTATATGTCTGTCGGAGTAGACGGCACCACAAAGGAGAATTGTCTGGTAACTGGTTGTTTCATGGTACCGGTCTCTGTTCGGAGTGCAGACGAGCCGGCATTCGAGAAATCGACTTTGTGGCAGCCAAATGGCTCCAGTAGATGCCGCCGGTCCGGAGGAAAAAAAAAAAAAAAAAAACGCAAAGTAAGCATGGTTTTTGCAGACAAACTACGTCTGTGGTCTAACTGGTTCGACTACAGACAGGATTAGAATTCAATGGATGCTTCACCCCACTGGCGTAATGCGCATGGTGACATTGGCAGTGTCAGTTTCAATCAAAGGCAGAGGGAGCGAAGCTCGCTGCTTTTAGCACAAAAGAATGTCGTACGAGGCGGCAAGGTCGCCCGTGTTATTTCGCCTGGGGCAAAATGCTGGAACGTTTTCTACTTCAAGTTGTTGGAAGGTGACGGCAAGACAGTCGCGTGTGGCAGTGGTTAGGACGACGCAATTGCTGCCTTCCTGATTTATCATCCGACTGACCACGCGATAAGACTTGGTGAGGGCGGCAGTTCCATGGATAAATAAATACTGCTTTGGAAGGCGTCATAGGCATCCCTCCTTTATTAAAGTGAGCAGGGACAAAAACCGAGTCCGATGAGGCAGCACGGCGGTGGCGTCACTCGAGCATTTCACGCAGGGTATCGCATTCAGTGAGCGCGGGCCTCGTCAAGCCACCGTAAATTCGCCGCCAAAGTAACGCTCGCCCCTCCACAATGTTGCGACAAACCTTGTCCCAGGGAGAAACACTAAACGAAACTAAGAGATGCCATAGGCGTAGAGTAAACTTGAGCTTATCTGGGCAGGCGAAGTTTGGACGATAGTCCAGGCAGAGGCACTGAGCACGTTGACGGCAATTCAATTGTATGATGAGAGGATCGTTAAATTCTCGCACCGTGCACTAAACCGGATACCGGCACAGCTCTGCGGTATCGGACCCGGGTCACTCGAGAAGCCGGTGTCCCTCGGCGGGGTCGACGTTGAAAACGGCGTGCACCACATTGAAAATGATAGTCCCAGCCGCGGCGTCAGTGATGTGAAAAAATGAATGGAAGCGGTTGGCTGGCGGAGTGATATGAATCCTTTTGAGGCGCATTTGCAACTGAATTCTCAACCTGTCGCCCACTGTAGTGAACGTGCCGTTTTCGAATTTGACATTCTTTTTCTTGCTGTTTAGCTTGTGCGACAAGAGGAGCTCCACGCGCAAGGCTCCCCGATCCGAAGCCCAAGGAAGCGAAGCTCTCAGAGAACCCGCGGAACATCAAGCGGTGCATTGAAAGCGGCTGGAAGGTATTGCAGAATGTTTGAGGTCTCTTTCGTTGCTTTGTTGCACTGGCGTGTTTGTGAAGGCATTTTCGTGTCCCCATTTTTTTTTTTACAAAAACTTAAGGCCCGTTCACACTCTTGCGACCTCTTAAACCTGGCTTCCTTAAAACTTATTAAACCAGAGGACACACTGGCGCCATCCTATTGGGTAGCAGTTGTAAACTCGGCGGTCCGGCATATTTTTTTATTTCTCTCGCGCATTATCCTTTTTTTCTTGGCTCGAAAAACTTTTGTCAATGTTATAAACGAGCTTTTCTATGGGTATTACGCACATTTCACCTCGGAAATCCCGCGAAACCTTCGCTCTTGTGAAATGCGATTCCAGGGTCACCGCATAGATGGCGCCACAATGCCAGTGTGTTCCCTCGTTCTAAAAAGATTTAAGAAGTTTTAAGAGATCTCGTCTCTCTCAGTCGTACTCGGTCGCAAGACTGTGAACGGGCCTTTAACCTTGTGAACTGTGACATGGCTGGAGACTGGTGAGGTGAAACGAAAGAGTCTTTAATGTGACTACATTTATTATATGTAGAGAGCTGCAAAAGTTTCTCTTGAAAAGGTACTTAGGCTGAAATGTAATTAGAGTATTTTTCTAACTATAGTCCGCAGTGGTGATTTTCGGTTGAAAAATAAGTTTTTCCTTAGATAGTCTGCATCCGGTACCCAGTCTGCACGTGAAAAGATCTTGGAGAGCATACCTTAACAAATGCCTCCTTTATTAGCTCAGAAAGAAGCTGGTATTGTACATAAATCGTTACTAACATACTCTAGCCTCCACGAACTCCGCCACGTCTAGTCGTAATGAAGGCTTTCTAGAAAACAAATCCTTGTACGGTCCGCGCCTGTAAGAGGTCCTGCAGCGCACCAGATATTAAACTTCCAGACATAAAGTCCACAGACTTATGTTTTGGAAAATGTGGTGATAGGCTACAGGGTATGGTTTACACATTTCCAAAAGAATCTAGTAAGGATATTTATCAAAAATAAAAGACCGCAGAGATAATTTTGCAGGTATTTTACAGAGGCCAACGTCGGTCGAGTTTCTAGCAGGAATGTCAGCCACCATTCTGTCTTACACAGGGCGTCACTCTGTGGGCCACTACAATATGTTGCACATTTTGCTGTTTTTGTGCCTTCTTGGTCAGTTTCTAGACGCATTCTGATGCTGGACTGTTTCTCAATTTCAGTGTTATGGGGCCGAAAAGTGATCACTTGTGGTGGAATTGTGGCCTGCAAGCACCCCTTTAAAAAGCCGTTTGCAGCACCGATCGTGTTGGCATGCCTCGAGACTAATCTTTCCACGAAACCAAAACCAGAAAGTTGTCCTTCAGATAGTTTTTCTGATTTGCTATTTAAGTAAAAACTTGCAGCCTGTTTGCTCATCCCCGACAAAGTTCTTATACATAAATTGACATATTTTATGTGCAAGAACCTTTTCTTTTTAATGATATAAGAATATTTTAAAGGCTTTTCGGCGTTGCGTACAGCTAGATAAAACAAAAAATTAAAAAGAAAAATTAAATTACTAATACACTCAAGAACCAAATATTGAAGGGCACGCTGCACAACATATTAACATAAAAAATACAGATGAGATTCGAACGAACGTTCGTGCAACCGTGTTTAGTACCAGTATACTCGCGCTGCATCATGTCGCATGGTCCACGTGACAAGGTCATGCGACGTGGTCACACGAGTCAGTCCGTTGCATGACGTAATGTAGTCGCACGATGCTTAGGACGTCACTTCAATGTCGTTGTTTCTGGCGCCTCTTGCGTTTTTTTTTTTTTCCTACTTGGCCCTCCCCCAGCCCCATTACAGAAGTTAGTGTTCTCTCACAATGGACCTTTTTAGAGCTACATTACAGAGGGTTGCCAACTGCTTGATCGGGGTTACATGGTTTATGGACTGCGTTTGCGATACTAGGTGACCAACGCACTGGTCATCCGAGAGTGTTGCCTGCTTTCCCGCTTGCCGCGCAAAACTGCTGTACATGCACACTTGCGACCAATCTCCAGCATGCAATTGCAAATACTCCCCATGGTGTGAGATGGACTCTCTACAATCTACGCTCTCTGGGTCCTTTTTGAGCAATGAGCGCTGTCTGGAGAGTTGTCCGCAAACTACGTATAGGGTGGCTGAAATAACAAGGCACGATCTAAAATAGGCCGTAAAAGTCGGCGCCTCATGTAGCAATCTAAGCTTTTCGTCAAAGGTGTATTTCACAGGTCAGTTTCATCTTGTAAAGTTACAAAACAGCTCCCTTTCTGTAAAAAAAAAATGAGGGAAAAAACTTGCCAGGGTTAACGGGCGGACAGCGACGCATATGAACGAGACGAGTGGCAAGACTCGTTTGGTGCATGTGTTGTTAAATGGCACTACCTCCTTATCGAGAAAAACAAAATTGGGTTGTGTGTATGTTTATACAGCCTAAAACTGTGTCTGCCTCAACGGGCGACGAGTCTCCCAGCTGTAGACGAGAAATTTAGCCAGTGCAGTACAACCGCTAGCCTGGGGTCTTCAACGTGCATCACGCAGTAGTGATACACGACCGCACGCCGGTACGATGCTCATCCAGATCGAAACGTGCAGGGGTGGGGGATTGAACCTAGGATCCTGGGTTCTGCAGCAAAAGGTTTCGCTCCACGCGCTCTCCTTATCGAGACTGCCCATGACCACCGTGGTCTGTTAAAATGTTCTTTTGTAATGTACCTTGGTATAAAAAAAATTGTAAACAATAAAAACAAAAACGGAAAGTAAAAAAAAAATTTAAATGTGGTTGCATAACGACGGCGCTTTTGCTGCTAACGGGTTTCGTCTGCGTGTCGCCTGGTTTCTTTCGCTGGTCGACTACACCTTTGGACGCTGCTCCCGACGCCATCAATCAATATGTACGCCAAACGTGCCCCACCACTCGACTCTGTCGTTTGTGTCGCCGTCCGCCGTTTACTCTGGCAAGTTATTTGGCCCTATTTTTTTTTTACAGAAAAGAGCTATGCTTTAATTTTACAAGGTAAAACCGACCTGTGAAATACGCTTTTGACGTAAAGTTTGGATTGCTTCGTGCCAATTTTTACGGCCCATTTTCGATTGAGCCTGGTTATTTCAGTCTCACTATAAAAGTGAAAAAACCGACAAACATGCCTCCACCCATGAGAACACCCTGACATTGTGCCGTTGTATCAGTTATCATTGCTTTTTGTGACTCGCACTACTGACACTCAAAAAACGATCATCAAAGAAGCCAAAATATTTGCAGATAGGTGCTGACAATGTTTCTTGTGCGGGACAGTGCCCTCCGAAAATGGCAACAGCAGGAAGCAAGGGCCAACAGAGGGTACACTTGTGCAGAAGCTTACTGTAAGAGGTCCATTGTGTTTGCTGGAAGAGGCCAATGGGCTTCTTGCCCCCGCCTTTCTCCCGTTTTCCCATTGCCCGCTACAGAAGCGGATCACCCAGCTGGTGAAACATGCGGTTCAGTCAAATGCGAAAACCAGAGGGCCCCTTTTCCAGGGGAAGAAGACAACTTCTCTTCCGGCCAGGGTGCCGGCCAAGAAGCCTTCTTTCGATCCGGCGGAATTCACCCAAGCAGGCAGCCTCGAGTGGGGAGCTTCGTGGGCCAACACCAGGGACCTGGGCCAGAACTCCGCCAGTTCCGAGGAGGACGACAGCGCGGAGCTCAGCGACGAAGAGTGCGCGACGGCGGCTGAGAAGCGTGCCCTTGTCCAGGAGTTGCACGGTATACACACTTGCAAACACTTTTTCAGATTTATTTATTTTTTTTTTTTTGTATGAGTGGAAGTCTTTTTTTTCTTAATCTTGTCACGCTGCGGTTCCCCATGGAACAAAGCTCATGATGCAGAACCCAAGGTTCGATCCCCACCTCTGCCCGCCTTGATTTGGATGAGCATTGTACCAGCATGCAGTCATTTATCACTACTACTGCGTGATACACATGAAAAGGATTAGGACACGAAAATTAAACGGGCAAATTATTCTTGAAATAGAATGCTCATAGGACACTGGGTATATACTCCACGTTTCACGATTTCTAGAGCTCTAGTAATTGCAATAACCAATTTACGAATGTTGATGATTTTCGTCTGGCAACCAGGCAACAAACACTGCTCAAGTTCATCACACCATGATGCCCATAACCCTGTGATCATCATATTTAGTTGAAAGCTCTCTCTCATTCTAGACACCCCCATGCTCGCCCAAGCTCGCCTCGCCCTGGTACGATCGCACACTCTAGCGCTACTCGGCTACTTCAATGTATGCTCTCGCTCTCATCTCCTTGCCCTTTGATCTCACACCCTGCAAGCATGTGCGAGATTGTCGCGGACTACGGCGAGTTCTTCTGTGATGCTGGTCACAACTGGGTCGAAATCAAAATGACCAGCTTCCAACATCTTCTGATAACAATCACTCTTATCGCTGCTGCGGTCAGTGTCGAAGACTTTGACGAAGCGAGCTATGCCGTTGACATCGTTGTCTCGAAACCGCACACTCTAAACGTGGAGTGTAAACGTGAAAGCTGAGGTGCGAGACGCCCAGAGAGCCAAGTTTGCTAGTGCGTGCAAGGGGACACCGCGTGTTGGGCTGACGTCACCAACCCAACAAACACGGCGGTCTTTGCGAACGGGGCGGATCCGAGGCTTCCGCACGCAAGTCTGCTTATCCACGAAACTATCGCACCATTTTCAAAACAAATTTAGCTGAAGTATAGGAACATACATTGGGTCCTAGCAGTATAGTTATCTCGTATATTATTTTTGGCGTGTCCTAACCCTTCAAAGAGCCCAGGTTTGCAGTGGTACTGTACTATAGTTCGTTGCAACTCAAGAAGGTAGGGCGAGGGTAAGACGGATCGGGGAGGAGGAAGCAGACGGAACGCCAAAGAGAGAAGGAGGTTTCCCCCCATCTTCTCCAGCATTCAGTCTGCTTCCTCCTCCCCGGCCCGTCTTACCCCCTCGCCCTACCTTCTTAAATTGCAGTGGACTATTCGCAACTCCAGCGTGCCGCTCGCCCTCCCGCGTACGAACGGAGAACCAGAGGAGCGGGGACGGCAGCGGCTACGGCGGCGCGGAAACGGTGGCAGGGACTGTCGGCCTTGATGCGTGAAGCCGTTTTAAGGAAAAAAGTGAGCGCGTTAAAAAAGGAATTCTTGTGCTCCGCCTCGCAACAGCCTTGCACAAACGACCGGGAGGTCTAGTTTCATTAGGGACTTTTCGTGTATCGCACACGCTGCGGATTTCTGGTCTTGTGCATGACCACCAGCTCAATCTGTGCTCAACGTGACGGAAAACACTCCCGCTAATAATGTAGAGCTATATAGTACGTTCTACGGAAAGTCTATTCTTTGCCTTAAGTAGGAGAAAACTCGTCACGCAGCAGTATGTCGAGCAATACAAATCGGGACTTGAGGGGTAACTTGCCTAAATCATTTATATAAATATTAAATAGTATGGGACCTAAAACCGATCCCTGGGGCACGCCTGAGGTAACGAGCAAAGGTTCACTGAAACTGCTTCCTATCCGTACTCGTTGTGCCCTGTTGTGCAAGTATAGAAGGGGCAGTTTTGGCCAGAGGGACTGCAATGTTGCAAATAACACGGTACAACAAATGTACAGTATTTTAAAATATTTTTTTTTTGACAGAGCAATAAATAAAACCCCTAAACATGCCCATTGTGTTAATAGGCACTTTTAGCATAGCATATACGACACCCCTAAACTTCAGTTGGAAGTACAGCGCACTGACGTTCAACCGGCGCTACCAACTTTCACGAGCGGCTTGATAGCCAAGTTGTGCAACTTATTAAAATAGCTTAAGTAAATGTAAATGACCGTAAAAAAAAAAAAAAAAAGTAATGGTGTTTTCTTGGCCCTACTGCAAAACCTCTGTGTTTTTGTTTTGTTTTCAGTGCTCTTTGATGCGTGCTATAGCTGTTTAATATCTTAAATTGCGCCGTCATCAAGCCTCTTGTAAAAGTTGGGGCCGTCAGTTTGTACATCAGTGAGCTGCATGGCGAACTAAAATTTTGGAGTGTCGTATATATGACAAGGTGTGTAAGGAGTGTAACATTCTTTTTTTTTAGAGTGATGAGCACGGCAACGTTTCTAGCGCGCACTGAAAATTGTGCTTCAAAAGCGCAGTGCGAGCTTGCGGTTGTAATGCTACACTGCACGGTAGCCTTCGGTAATAAACTTTTTATCAATAACCATAGAGCAGTTCGATTACTTGTGGCAATACACTTAAACCGAGACGGTGAGCAGTGATTTGAGAGGCTGTGATGCGAAGACACCAACACTGTATTGCTGCTCTTTTTTAGAGCACTAATGGCCAGGCAAAGCGCAAACATATCTTCATCACCCTCAAAAATATTCTGCCACAAACAGTAACGGGGCCGGTGCCTAAAACGCGCTCGCTGGCCACAAAGGTTTGCTATTTGAGGTTTCTGCAACTTTTAAATAACAGCATGCTCGTTTTCCTAACGTGCATCAGCATACCTGTAATATGATCCCTCCCTAACCGCTTGGCATTTGTAGACAAGTAAATTATTTTTAGCGCGCTGAACAGCGTCAGCGAGCAGGCGCACGGGATATCCTGGAGAATCTATCCCCGTCTCTTCCGCCATCTTGGAACTACCGCCCCGCCACCTATGGGGCGTTGGAGTTGCGAATAGCTAAATCTCTCACCTACAGCGGAGATACCAAATGCTCATTGGGGCACACTAAACTCCCGCTGTCTGAACATGCGTGCAACACTATTATGTATTACTGTATGGACACTTTGCACACGCGCTAGATCACAACCGTAATTGCTGACCTTCGTCTTGCCAAGATGCCGAGCCACTGAAGCAGGAAAGAGGAACACAGTAGAATCTAAAAGGCTAGTAGCCTGTCCCATTCTGGTAATGATCAAATGAAGTGAATTGAAAGAGGAATCAAAAACTGAAGGTCTGTTATGGCAGCACCCATGCACAACTGCCGCAAAGAGCATAGTTTTGTGGCAAACCCTCTCAATTCATAATGTTTTGTTTTTATTTGAGATTGGTAAAACTTATTACAGATCTGTCCAAAGCTTTGTGGTCATAAAAATATCTCTACGTAAGTAAGCATGCTTTTGTATGTTGTATAGTAACTTTACATATTTTGCATAAGCATAGGTACTAAAGGGTGGTTCACAGACTTCCGCTCCAGTATGACTGACAGCACTTCAACCAGTTTTTAGGTTGCTTGTAACTGCTCACGACCAGCCGCGCGGCTGCACAGCCGGTTGTGGCAGTAAGCAAGTTCAATCAGACTCCTATAGTACTATTCTTATACCATGCTGTCCGATCAAGTAGGGGTCTAACCTACCCTGTGCCAGTTCTGCTCTTGCACGGTCGCCCATCCCGATTTTTTGGGGACCAACTTTTGGGGTGAACGCTTGCTCGGTATTTTATGCTCGTCGTCTGTTTTGCTTTTATAATGCAGAATGTGTTTAACCGTAGCGGCCGGCTGTAACGAAAAACCGACTGTGACAAGTGTCACGCCCATAGGGAACCACGTAAAAAGACCAGTTCTCGGCAGGATTTGAACCCGCCACCTTGAGATAATGAGCCAAGTGCTTTGCCGACAGAGCTATCCAGGGTTGGTGGACGGAGCACGCAAAGGCGAACTTAATACGGAGCGCAAGTTAGTCTGCTCCTTTTGCAGGGGTTGTGGTGACGTCAGAACACTGAGTTCCAATGGGTTCTGAATGAAGGATAGTGGGTAGACCTCAAGGCAGCTTGCTTTGAGGTCTACCCGCTATCCTTCAGTCAGAGCCAATCGGAGCTTGGCGTGGTTCTGACGTCACCACAACCCTTGCGCAAGAAGCAGACGACTTGCTTTCCGCATTAGCGCTGCACGAGAATGCACGCTTCGCAGCCTTTCCCATTGCGTTGTGCCATCTCGCGTTGTGCGTCAGAAATGAAAGGAAATCTTTGGTAATCGGTGTCATTCGGATGCTCTTCTTCCCTGGAAGGTTCATCACACCCGTGCTTACAAGTCTTTGTCAGCATAATCGAGCTCGCGTAACCTCTCTTTCGTAAACAGGCGCGATGGAGTCTGACACCCCTGAAGGCTCACTGTCGTCCCTCTCGGAAAGCCTGGCGGGGGAGGCGGTGTCCGAGGGCTGCCCGCCGCCTCGGAGCTTCAGGATGGCCAACCTCCCGGGGTCCGCAACCGAGGAACGCATCCGCGAAATCCTCGCGCCGTTTTCAGAAGCATGCTCGGTTGTGCCGACTGTCAACTCTGGAGGGCATTAGCAACCTTTTATATTTTTCGTGGCATGCAAGCACATTTTGCTATAGTCGATGACAGAAGTGTTTAGGGGAAGCTTTTCCCACCTCTTTCCACTTTAGCGGAGCGAATGCTGGGGAGGAGGCAAGACCTCTCCGGCGTTTACTCTGCCAAGGTGGAAAGGGGTGGAGCAAGCTTCCCCTGAACTCTTAACATGTCACTGAGTAGAGACACAAATATTTATTTGATTATTTTAGTGTTTTGGAGTTCTGTTGTGGTTGTGTTATGGTTGTGTTTGCTACAAGTTCTGTGTGTTATGGTGTGGTTGTGTTATCCGCTATACTCGGATAAAAGTAAAGAAGGAAAGAGGTTTCTTTTTCTGCCTCACTATATTTTTAAAAATTAATGCACGTATTATATTGTAGTTGAATTGCAAGTTGCACAGCATTACTAGTCTTACGATTACCTAACACGCAATATGTGTGCCGTGTATTAGCCACGGCGTTCAATATTTCCGTCAACCAACCAGAAAAGCTACTCACCATGATGAGTTATGTGATGTGTTGGAACGGAATGAACAGTTTTTGGAGAATGTAATGAACAATTTAAAAGTAACTTTCGGAAGAAACTGTACGGGTGGAATTTCGGTATCATTCGGTGTTGTCCGGTGGGCGTTTTCCTCTCGTATTCCCATGCAAGGGTGCCCGTGTCGAAGTCAATCAAAGTCAGACTCTGTGATCATTTGCGCTCTTTCCGTCAACTGGGCTAGGCAGGGAGGCTCGAGTGTTCAGAGATAGGGCTCTCCTTACCCGGTTGTTCGGCCGGCCGCTTACAGATGTCAGTGCGAACTATCAAATGTGCAATAGCCTTGATAGCAGACTGTTTGCAGATTGCCGAGGAAGATTCTTAACTTGGATCTGGCTAGGTGTTGACATCAATGGACTAGTTCTGAAAATCCCTGCATGCAGCACGGCGTGCATTGCACTGTGGGGACTTCTTTGGCCACGGAGAGGAGTGGTGTGATTTCGATTGCTCCTTCGATGAAGTGGTGCACCTCAGCACTGCAGGAAAATAAAGTCTGCGCTTGCTTGCATTGCCTCCATTCATATTCGTGAGAGCCCCCACTGAAACACTGACCTCCAGTGGCTGTAGGGACCTGCTTAGACTTGGCGAAGAGTAGGGGTACGGCCGGCCTCATTCCATACCTTCTGGCAGCTTGGCTACAACTCCGAAGTGCGGCATGACCTTCCCGGGTCTTGGATAATTTAAGCCTGGGGCATAGAGACGACTGAACGGGGGATTGGCCCAGTACACTTTTACCTGCGTTAGCCTGCGCACAAACTTTGGTATCGTCGGGAGCCCCCCCCCTCCCTGAAAAAAATGTGCCCCCAGCATTCCATCTGTATTGGTAGGCAACGCCTACAGTACCTTTCGTGACGATGACCATTGATCAAGGCAATAAATGTGTTAGTACCTTTGTTCAAAAATCTGTGTCTCGTCTGTGTCATGTGCTCAACAGCTTCGCTGGTCATCCACCTTCACAGAGTGGAATGACTCCCAATTTATAGTGAAGCTGTTTATGGCTAAGGTTCCATGGATTTTTCGTGTGCAGCGACTAAAAACTCTACGCTCGCACCGCCACATGCGCACGCCTTCCCCGTATAAAAGTTTCAAAGGAAATAACCAAAATAAAGCGTTGACGAACGCGCGCGCAAGATGCCATTTGTTTTAGGCTTTTGCTTTACAACAGTTACTGTTGCAGACGCCGACACGTGCGGTGCATGGAACACTATTCCCCGCATTCTTCTTGATGCTTGGGTAATTTAGCAGTAGGTCTATTCAGTAGATTAGTCATCAATAGGCACCATTTTCACAGTCCGTAGACTCTCGGGTAGATAATAAAGGTTTCTCAAAGATTTGCCGCTGTGCGAACCGCGTCGACCATGTCTACGCTCGCACCGCCCTCTCTTTGTCGTCGTTCCAAGCGCTTGCGTGCCTAGCTTCCTTTCCTTCCGCTGTCCCGGGGTGGCGGTCCCGTCGCGCGTGTCTAGTTTCCTCCGGCTGCTCGGGCCGGGTCTGTGTCTGGTGCTAAACAGCTTCGCTGGTCTTCCACCTTCCCACATTAGAATGGCTCCATGATTTTTGAACTTTGCATGCCATTACAAAGGTTTTGATCTTCATGGGAATAGTAAAATGAATCCATCGGACTACATTTGGCATTCTTTCAGGTTTTGTGTACAAGTTTGCTTGTATGGTGCACACATTGATGGAAGCTACGTTTGACATTTGTAGCAGGTTCTGTAGCAGGCAAAATATTGGTTTGGAACAGCCACTGACACTTTTGGAGGAGATGCCAACATCTGTTAGCACATAACTTGAAAATGAAAAAGTGAATGCATCGCTAAACAGGTCCATCTTTCATGTTTTGCCGTCGCCACGCCAGTAGAAGACACTTAGGGTATAAGCGTAACCATCACACATCATCGTTTTGCCTCCCCCTTTTACTAGTTACAGGTTCAAACGTTTTAGTATTTTTTCGTCTCCCATACCGGATATGCCTATTAGGTGGCTGGGGACAAGAGTACACAGAAAGGTCTAAATTGATTATAAATTTTGTAATAATGTGTCACAAAAGGAACACGGAGCCTTCTTTTTAAAAATGAGGCTCTGTTCAGAGTAGTTTCCATTTACAATGGGTACTAAAAAATGGACAACAAATTAATCGGCGTAACACTTCGCTTGGGATAAACCCTCTCCCTTCCCACTTTGACACTCTGTAGTTTATTTAGCCTGTAAATACAATTTCTGTAAAATCCCAGCAAAAACCAACAAATCTGCTAGCATGTATATCAATAAAAATGCTTCCTCCAAGTTTTCATGAACCTACGAAATTCAAGACACTAATATTATAAACTGCAAAAACAACCACCCAGGAATAGTAGGAAAATCCACACTTGTGCTTCAAAAGTGGCACTACTCCTTAGCGGCATCGAAACCAGAGTAAAGTCAAAGTCCGCTGCTCTTTTGATCAACAGCTACACTGGAACTACCTTGACTATCCTATTCAAATATAAACTCTCATGTTTTTGTTTTCTTTCTCTTTCTTGGCGCAGCTTTTTAAAATTAGAGATGAACCCACAATCAAGACCAAGGAAGGTAGACTTGCAATAATACCGAGCAAGATTTCCAGGCCTGTTGCGCTAAACCAGTCGCTCGCCCTCGTCAGCTGCTGCTCCTAACATAGCACTCCGGGGCAAAACGGTGAAGCTCGACGCGCGAGCTCTGGCAACAGCCAGCACGAAAGCATGCAGCGGACACTATAATCAAGTGATCTCATCAAGAGTACAAGACCCTGGTTCTGTCTCGCAGTAACCACCGTCTTACTATTTTGCAATTTTTCCTCGCGACTTTTAGCCTCCGACATCGTCTGGAAATTTAGACTATGTCGGCAATCAACAGCCAGCGCATCGAGCAATCTTTATACGTCGTTTCACCTTAATTCAATGTGCAGCCGTCTCAACGAGCCAATAGGAAAAATCAAACAGCGTCACAAAGCGCGACATCGTGGTATTTGTCCATCTTTCTGTACGTGTTCTTTCATCAACTAAAGCAATCAAGCGCGGTGAATGTCTCGTGACTTGTGCTTTTAGTATGTGTATTTGTGATTGTATGTGTTTGAGCTTTCAACCGTGATCTAACCTAGAAATGCATATTTGTACCATTTTCTTTTCCCTCCTACTTTTCTAAATATTAAGGTCAACCAATAAAATATTATTTTTTGCTTCAGTTAAACCCATCTTGGCGCAGGTGAGGCGCAATTCTTAGCAAAAATAGCACTTTGGCACAAGATGTAGCAGACTTTCGTTCATGCTGCAATCTGGCGCAGCACTTCCATCACTGTGCATATGTAAGTAGACTTGCTTGTTGCAAACTTGTTTGTTTGCAAATTGTAGCAGATTTGGAGAAGCCTATATTACAACAGACCCGGAGAAATCTATGGTTTCTAGAAAGAAATTATTTTTCTTCGGCTGCCTCGCTTCACAAGACAAGTCTCGCATTTGTTCATTCAACAATTTTAAACATTAATTCTAAGCCACAGCCAGTCGAGTTTCCAACTTTTATTTCAACACAGGGCAGCACTCTTAACCTGTCCATGTGGTGACAATGTAAGTGGCATTATATGTACAATATCTTCATTGGTAAAAACAATAAATAAAAAAGGTCAACATAGCTAGCATAATTATTCTCTACACATTATTGTAGTGGACTGCTGCCCCAAGTGGAGTGAAGCATTTATAAATAAAGCATCTGTAAAAGACCTCTTTTTCGCGGCTCTATATTTTGCAAATTGTGGGTTTTGAGAATATTGTTGCGGGCACAAAATTTCTCAATTTAGAGTGATAACTTAATTACTTGTTGCCATAGGCTGATATGTTTGCATGGCAGATGTTCGCTATATTTTTGAAGTCTCAAAAATGAAGTCGTTTAACATGCTCAGTTTCTGCCACAGCGACCTGGAATGTGTTTACAGGGTGTAAAATGTCTAGCAGGAGAGCTAATCCTAGCGGAATTGTGCTGAATTATGGGGATAAATCGGGTCTTCCCTCGCTCACTTCGTGGAAACAAATCTGACCATCGCAGATCATATCGCACTACTACAGGTCTTGGTGGCAAAGCAGAATCTGCACTGCTTATAGCTGTCTTTCGAGCATGGGCAGATCAATGACCACGTGGCAAACTGATGTGAGCTTGCATTTGTAAACTTTCGTTAAAGGCAAGTGTTTTGTTGCAACAGTAGCTTCCACTTTATTTCTGTGTACAGACAAGGAGATATAGTAAATCGATGTAGCGATGCAGGCAAGTTAGTTCACGATTACAAACTGGTAGCAGCGTCGTGCCTGTAGGCCGCCCTAGAGAAGCCTTGCCACCATACTCAACAGGAGAGCTTTGGAAGGCAGTTTGAACGGCTTGGCGCCGCGGGCTTCCCAGCTTCAGTTTTGTTGGCGGCGGCGGAAAAGCTACTAAGGAAGGTAAAGACGGGACCCCAACCACACAGAGGTGAGAGAGGCAACAAATTTGCGGTGAATCGCAGGAATAAGTGTCGAGTGCATAGCCTGGGTGGTACTGAATGGTGACCACCCAGGCTATTTCACTGAATGGTGACTGATGTGCCAATGATTGAGCACGTAAACATGCAGTTTCACTGCGGTGTACCACTGGGGGGCACCTTCCTTTACACTGCCACGTGCATGTGTCAGACGAAATTTGACAGCACCACGATTTTGGGCAACGGGGATAACAAAATTGCGGGGGAAATGTTGGACGCCTATGAAATGGGAAAGGAGGTTGAGAATTGTGTCAGTCAAACATTGGTGTATTTACGCAGGAAAGAGTACTTTTTCGAGCGCGTGTTGACGCTATGACGGTGTGGTTGTTTACCTCGGTGTTTTCTTTCAATTAAACATTCAGTTGAAGTTCGGCGCTCGTCCTGTACATTACTCCTGTTGTCTGTGTATTTTTTTGCGCGCTGCTACCAGTTTTAGAGATGTATTAAACGAGAGACATTCTGTTTGGAGTGAGAAGGGATGCGCGACTGGCAAAACCATTCAATGAGAAGTAGCTTAGAGCTTCTCCATGGAGGGCACTTTGGAGCACAGCCAAGCTACGATGCACATGATTTGAGAAAACTGCTAAACTTGTGCTCTGCAAACGTTCACAAACAAGGGAACCATTTTTATGGTCTCCGAGGTATGGTATTTTCAGTCCATAATAGTAGAGATCAGCTCAATGGCCTTTGCATTCTTTATTAACCCTTTATTGACGAGATATAAAAAAATTGCTTAAAATCTTTTTTTTTTTTTTTTAAGTTACAGTAAACTTTCGTTAGTTCGACTTTTCGTTTAATTCGATCCTGTTCAAAAGTCCCCGCGAGCGCCCATACATTTCTATGGGAGGAAAAGTTTGATAGTTCGAACTCTGGACAACTCCGCATCGGATAATTCGTCCCGAGCGAATGTGCGCGGGCTCACATTGCACGGCACCACGGCAGAAAAACCACCAACGTACAGTGAAACACGGGCTCTTTGCTGCAAAGCCGAACGTGCGCAACTATGCACCTGCTCCTTTACGCCGTTGAAATGGACCGTAGCGAATGACACGAGCCAGCGCAACCAATCTGGCGTGGAGTAGCGCGGAGAACATAGCACGTGGTCGGGCGCAGAGACAGCGCGCGCTCTCAAAGCGCTTTTCTGTAGCATCGCGTACGGTCCATCTTGCACGTCGGAAAGCACAACTTCTCTTTTCCTTTTGTCGTTTTTGTTATTTTTCTCTGTCGCCGATGGCCTGGCTGCCCAGCGCCAAAGACTGCTCGTAAAACTTACTTCTTCTGTGTTTTATTTTGTTTTGTTTTTTTAGTATGCGATTTTTCGGGGACGTGACGTTTAGTTACGCTGCTCTCCGGAGCATGCCTTTGGACACGCGTTTTAAGCGCAGACGGCAGCAGACCATCCGTGAGTACTTTGGACAATAAAAGGAAGTTTAATTTTAACCGTTTTTCTGTCCTTTTTTTAATTCAATCATTCGGATAATTCAACCAAATTTCAAGGTCCCGCCGAGGTCGAATTACCGAAAATTTACTTATAAGCTTTGGTGCCTGTGGGCACCACCAGGCAATAGTCCGAAAGTAGCTTTCTTGCGCAACCTCTATGGATCACTATAAAATGTTAACATCTGCGCATACGATAGCCTCAAGTAAAATGGTCATCTATTGTAAAATATTAGTGACAAGAGAAAAACACATCCATATTTTTTTGCTTTTCTGCAGTTCTCGGTCACCGCGTATTTGCGCTCTAAACTTTTTTTTTTGTAAGCTATTTGCATATTTTTTCTCTAGATGGCTATGTATTTTGATCTTCGTGACTTGCCAGACTAGTAGATTAAAGAAGCGTGATAAAACCGTAATTATTAAACAAGAAAAAATTATTACGTGGTTAAAAAAATTATGTGGCCCATAGGCAACATTCGTCAACAAAGGGTTAATTTGCTTTACCCTCGAGGCCCAACAATATGTGCACAACTAGGACTAGGCATGCCACTGGATTCAGCCACATTTACACAGAATTAGCCTCCACGGAAGACTATCGGTGAACGTGGACCAAGCAAAACACAGAAGCAATGACGTCTTCACTTTCAACACACTTTGATGGAGTGCTCCAGTCCACTACAAATGCCACGGACAATGGATGCTCGGCGACTATAATGGGGAATTTTCTTGGTGGATTTGAGGCGCTCCATGAACGTCCCTTTAAAGCAGTCTATGCTTGCACACACGAGAAGATACCAGCAAAAAGGCGGTTCATAACAGCTCTAAATTCACCGAGGGGAATTCCCCATTATAAAAGAAAAACATATTGCACTGGTAGGCGTTGTTTCCACAAAAAAACCTATGACGAAAACGTCCACAACAACGAGGGTCCTACGGAAGGGCCAACTAGTCTCGACGGAGAAACACCGTCCTCGTTTTCACGGTTCTGCGATACACAGCCCACCCGGCGAGGACTGCGGGAAGGCAGAGCGCGGCCGACACCACTTGGAAGACGAGGCGGGGCGCAAACACCGCCCACACCATGAGGTGGCGTCGCAGCAGCAAGCAGGAGCCCATCGTGCTGCACACCTGCACGCCGGGTAAACCGGAAGACATTGGGCACCTCTTGCTTCGCACGTTCTAGTGTCCCTAAATTAAGCTACGTTTGGAATATCGGCACTCCATTCCCGAGAGAGAGACTTCTTCGCTTTTTTACGCGCACCATCAAACTTGTCATTCGCAACCGATGATCGGCAGTTGAGGATCACAACTCCTGACGTCGCTTCGAGGCGAACCCTGGGGGCGACGACATGTAGGAGAAACGACCACGACGGAACATCACTGAAACACGTTGGCCCTAATCGGTGATGCTAGTTCGGGAAGCTCGGGCAACACTGTCTCGCTCTGTCGTGGACGGTTCTAAAGTTTTTGGAGGGAAAAGTGTTTCCTGCGATTTCGGACAATGCTTCGGACAACTGGCAAAGGTGATATGATGGCCACGGGAAAATCGGGGAAATAAAGTGCCGATATTCTAAGCGTAGCGGACGTTCATGAACTTTTTGATCTTCAGGAGCCTTTGTCTAGCTTCCACGAGAGCCAAGAAACCCCTCCCAGTCTCAGCGTTGATGCAATAAAGTGGTAGAAAAGCCCACCAACCTTGTAAACAAGAATGCAGATACTACCTAGTAGGGGATGCTTGACTCATAATTATTAGTGATGGGCCGAACTTTTGCCGAATCGAAAGTTCGGCGCCGAATCTTGGGATTCGGCAAAGCCGAACTTTTGCTGAACTTTTCTAGAGATTCGGGAAAGATTCGGCAAAAATACAATGTTAATAGACTTAACGTTGAAATTTAGTTTTTTCTGGCGAAAAAGGTGTTATGTTTTGTTTTTTCTTAACTTAAATGCAACATGTAATGCATATTGACACAGCTATTACTAAATAAGGTGATATTATACAATATAATTGAATCGGTGTCGTTTCTGTGTGTTTACTGGCAATTTTAGTGACTCCTTGCAGAAGTGGCGTGGTTGGGTTAGGTTTCAGAAGCGAGCGTGGCGCGAATCACGCTACGAGAGTTTCGGTTTTGAGGCATGATTAGCGCAAGCCTGCATGTGTGTGACATTGTTAAAATGAGGGCAATAACGCTGCGTTCTTGCTTTCTCCGAGACTCACCGTTCTGTGTGCGAAAACAAATGCAACGGTTGCTGAGCCTTTACCAGAAGAGAGAATAATATTATTGTAAATATACATGTTTTTCGATTTGAGTCGCTTGATGTCAGCTTTGCATGAAAGTGTGCGTCCCATATTAGCAACGTCTGGTTTTTCACTTTTAAAAGGCCAGTTTCTGGTGTTAGAACACACACTAACATTTAGAAAGATAGGGAAAGTTAGAAATGTAGGATGTGCAACGTACGAGCATTGTAGTTCTGTGTTTAGTTTTATGCAGATACAGGAAAATCGCGAAATAACGCTAATTGAAAAAGCTATATTATTTTGTTTTGAAACACAATACTTCTGAGCCCAAAACAGAATTCTTATATTTGCGAGGAGTGCTTTAAAGTAATTGTCGGCCAATGTTTCAACTAACTCGTTGTATCACTGGAAATGTCAAATGAAAATCACGTCATCCACAATGTACCGCATCATTTGTTACTTGCGCAGTGGACTGCGTAAATTACTGGTCGATCTTCTACTCTTGAGGCAAAAGATATTGAAGAGAACCACTTTCGCTCACAAACGCAGTTAAGACTGAACTCCATGGAGCGAATTATGCGACGAATAAGTGACGAACGTCGCCCGATGGCATGCTCGCTTTCCGCGCAACGTAGCAGCCACTGTGCTGAATCCACGCGCAGAGCAAAAGCCGCCGTGCAAAATTCGTCGATTTTTCGCAGCATCTTCGTCCCATGGGGTTTAGCCTTTACCGTGTTGCCTGCTCACTCCACACCTCGCCGTAACCACTGGTTATACTACGCTGCACCACCGCGCACTGCACGACAGTGACCGCACGACTGCACGGCGTCCATTTGCAATTCACGGCGCCGTCGCGTTCTCGCGCGTGTGCAGACATTTGCCGAATTTTCGCCGAATCTTTGCCGAACTTTCCTTCAAAAGTTCGGCCTTTGCCGAATCTGAAGTTCGGCAGATTCGGTCCATCACTGGGTGATTTCATCTCAACTCAGGCACGGATTTAGGGTCGAATTTTTAATTTTGACGAAAAAAATATATGTTTTGGGGCAATTCCTATAATAAAAGAAGACGCAAACGGCAATGTCGTCGGATTTTTTGTTCTCAAGTTATGGACCGTTGAAGCGGTCAAGGTGGAAACTGACGTTTTTCCAGCTTATCGGAGGTGCCATATTTCACTCCATCCCTTTTCCATACTTTTTACGCTACATCAATATAACTTTTTGGGAACACTCTAGACATAGGCTTTTTTATGCTAATTAAGCGTCTAGGTCATAACATTTTTAATGATTTTGTTTTTATTTGTCAAACCACCTCTCTGCGACAATATTTGACGAAGTTCAGCAAGCTGTGCTGTGTGCCCTAATCAACATATTTTTATGATCTTTATATCACCTTAAAGCTCCAATTAAGCTCTTTCTTTTGATTATACTTTCGACATTTTGCGATAAGTATATAATGCGCTACATCTGCCTGAAAAACAAAAATTTCGAAAAACTAGCAAGTTTGTAGTCGATTTTCTAAAAAACCCCACTTTTTATTTATTTTATTTTTTATTCACAGTTAGTTGATATAGTAGTCTATCAGAAACTACCAACAGAAATTGTAATATATTGTTTGTATGGCCGCTATTAATACTTGAATCTCGTGCTATGAGCGTTTTGAACGGGACTTCGCACAGGCGCTCTGCTGAGCAGAAATTTGGCCTATGCAAGTTTTTCTATTTATAATTAGCAGTTACCTCAATATCCAACCATAAACATTAATAAAATTTGGAGTAGTGTCCTTAAACAAATTTACTTCGAAGTCCGTATCCACAAGTGCGGGCACAGCGCTTACTTCCTCTCAATACGGGGGAATGCAGATCGTTAGAGAATTCCTCTGGGGCCTTTTGCTTTCGGCTTTGAGTTTGAAATACCGAACATGACTTGTAATTGTTATATTTTCTAATGTCAAAAAAGATATTCAGTGCATATACATATGTACGATTTACTAACTGACGCTTAGGAAGTATGGTTTGTTTTGTGCGCGTACGGACACTTTCTTAAAATAACAAGTATTTCGTAGCGTGTAAGGCTGCTTCAAACGTGTTAGTCATGTGTTTAGGTTTCATTTTTATTTTCAGTGATTCATGCCGGGTTACTTAGACTTTTTCCTCTTGACTTAAATTTGTCCGGGAGTCTAGATGTTACTATCTTCTCCGTCAATACATAGGGCGAAGCTCACACACCTTGCAAATCACGCCAGTGCCAAGTAAATAAATATTGTTAGGATAAATATTGTTGCTTTACTGGCTTTTATGCTGAGATATTGAGGTAAGTACTAACATTAAATAGAAAACCTTACATAGGTCAAAATTCTGTTCAGCGAAGCGTCTATGCGAAGTCCCGTTCAAAACTCTCACAGCACGAGATTCGAGTCCTAGTAGCGGCCATACAAACAGTATATTAGAATTTCTGTTGGTAGGTCCTGGCAGACTACTATATTACCTAAATGTAAATAAAAAATAAAATCAATAAAAGGTTTTTTTTTTTTTAGAAAATCGACTTCAAACTTGCAAGTTTTTCTAAAGAAAGGCTTGCAAGTTTGAAGTTGATTTTCAAAAAAACCACCTTTTATTTCTTTCATTTTTTATTTACAGTTAGGTAATATAGTAATCTGTCAGGACCTACCAACAGAAATTGTAATATTTTGTTTGTACGGCCGCTATTAGGACTCGAATCTCGTGCTGTGAGAGTTTTGAACGGGACTTCGCATAGACGCTCAGCTGAGCAGAAATTTGACCTATGTAAGGTTTTCTATTTAATGTCAGTACTTACCTCAATATCTGAGCGTAAACGCCAGTGTAGCAACAATATTCATCCTAACAATATTTATTTACTTGGCATTGGCGTGATTTGCAAGGTGTGTGAGCTTCGCCCTATGAATTGACGGCGAAGATACGTAACATCTAGACTCCTGGACAAACTTAAGTCAAGAAGAAAAAGTCTAAGTAACCCGGCATGAATCACTGAAAATATAAATGAAACCTAAACACATGACTAACACGTTTGAAGCCTTACACGCTACGAAATGCTTGTTATTTTACGAGAGTCCGTACGCGCACAAAATAAACCATACTTCCTAAGCTTCAGTTACTAAATCGTACATATGTATATGCACTGCATATCTGTTTGACATAAGAAAATATGACAATTACATGTCATGTTCGGTATTTCAAACTCAAAGCCGAAAGCAAAATGGCCCCAGAGGAATTCTCTAGCGATCTGCATTCCCCCGTATAGGGAGGAAGTAAGCGCTGTTCCCGCACTTGTGGATACGGACTTCGAGGTAAATTTGTTTTTAAGTACACTACTCAAAATTTTATTAATGTTTATGGTTGGATATTGAGGTAACTGCTAACGATAAATAGAAAACCTTACATAGGCCAAATTTCTGCTCAGCAGAGCGCCTGTGCGAAGGCCCGTTCAAAACGCTCATAGCACGAGATTCGAGTCTTAATAGCGGCCATACCAACAATATATTACAATTTTTGTTTGTAGTTTCGGATAGACTACTATATCAACTAACTGTGAATAAAAAATAAAATAAATAAAAAGTGGGGTTTTTTAGAAAATCGACTCCAAACTTGCTAGTTTTTCGAAATTTTCGTTTTTCAGGCAGATGTAGCGCATTATATACTTAATGCAAAATGTTGAAAGTATAATCAAAAGAAAGAGCTTAATTGGAGCTTTAAGGTGATATAAAGATCATAAAAATATGTTGATTAGGGCACACAGCACAGCTTGCTGAACTTCGTCCAATATCATCGCAGAGAGGTGGTTTGACAAATAAAAACAAAATCATTAAAAATGTTATGACCTAGACGCTTAATTATCATAAAAAAGCCTATGTCTAGAGTGTTCCCAAAAAGTTATATTGATGTAGCGTAAAAAGTATGGAGAAGGGATGGAGTGAAATATGGCACCTCCGATAAGCTGGAAAAACGTCAGTTTCCACCTTGACCGCTTCAACGGTCCATAACTTGAGAACAAAAAATCCGACGACATTGCCGTTTGCGTCTTCTTTTATTATAGGAATTGCCCCAAAACATAATTTCTTTTGGTCAAAATTAAAAATTCGACCCTAAATCCTTGCCTGAGTTGAGATGAAATCACCCTCACTAATAATTATCCATCGAGGAATGGCTCAGATCTGTTAAGATAGTGCTTAATGTGGAAAAACACTTAGGGGCAGGGACGGTCGAGGAAATTAGAAAACTCGGGGAACCTTTGAGGGTGCCCTGGGGAACCCTGGAGGGTTTTCTGGGTACCCTTAAGGTTTCTCCGGGGCACCCTTGAGGGTGCTTTGGGGAACCCTTGAGGGTGCTTTGGGGAACCCTTGAGGGTGCTTTGGGGAACCCTTGAGGATGCTCTAGCAAACCTTTGACGGTGCTCTGGGGAACCCTTGAGGGTGCTCTAGGGAACCCTTGAGCGTGCTCTGGGGAAACCTTGGGCGTGCTCTGGGGAACCCTAAGGCATGCTCTGGGGAACCCTTGAGCGTGCTCTGGGGAACCCTTGAGGGTGCTCTGGGGAATCCTTGAGGGTGCTCTGGGGAGCCCTTCAGGGTGCTCTGGGAAACTCTTCGGGGTGCTCCGGAAAACCCTTGAGGGTGATCTGGAGAACCCTTGAGGGTGCTCCAGGGAACCCTTGAGGGAGCTCTGGGGAACCCTTCAGGGTGCTCTAGGGAACCCCTGGATTCCTACAAGCCCAGTTTGAGAACCTCTGCTCTAGAGGAAGAAAGGAGGAGGTTACTGCACCTGAAGCAGGAGCAGAGCAGAGTAGCAGGTGGCAGTGCGCACCATCGCTTTCCGGTCCAAAGGGGAGGTGACCAGCAGGGGCAGGCTGGTGGCACAGAGCAGGGGGCCCGCAAAGGTGTTGGCCAGCACCTTGAGCATACCCAGGGCCATGGGGGGCCCCTCCGAGTGGGCTCCTACAAAGGCCGCCTTCCACTGCACCGTCGAGAAGGTCGTCTGGTGGCCCGTGGCAAAGAAGCCCAGCTGGCCCAGCAGCAGCCAGCTCAGCGCGGGGCCCCAGGGGTCTGCGAGGGGTGACGGATGACTGCTCGAGGCTGTCACAGCAAAGTGCCCAGGGTGCTTTGCCAATTGGTGCAGCTCACTCTCCCAGCGGCTAAAATAGCCTTGAGAGGGATTTTCTGTCACATGACTGGCTTGAAGGGCAGGAAGTACTCAGCATTCCAGCCAATTTCGTTCAGGAGACGTAAGCCTTGCCCATTGTTTTTTTTTTAAATTCTCGCTTAACACAACCCTTTTCAGGGTGTCTAGCGACCGGGAGAACCGGGAAAACCGGGAATTGTCAGGGAAATTGTAATTGTCCGGGAAAAATCAGGGAATTGTCAGGGAAATTGTCAAAAAGCGAGCCCAGTCAGGTAAAATGAGCCGGAAACGCCATCGACTTCCCTGCCTGAGCAAAGGCTCGACGACTGGGGGGCAGAAAAATAGGCAATACTGCTTAGAGCGGAACGCGGGCTCTGCTCACTTGATGTAGTGCGTGCTACCCGATGCACAGGGAACAGCCGACCAATTCACTCCAAGCCATGCATTGAATTGGATTGGATTAAGGGCACGACACTAGGCTAGCTCCAGTTAAAGCCACTAGATTTAGTAACAAATTGGAAAGTTGCAGACCGCAATTCAATCCAATCCGATCCGAAAGTATCCGAAAGTGCGCATCACAGTGGTGCGCATCTGGCGGCCATGCGGCCATACATTCGGTTATTGACGTGTGTCGTTGAGCGCCGTGTTTCAGGAAGTGGCCTCTTCGTTGACGATGTCGGCGGCAAGAAAGTGCTTGTTTAATCCGGACTGGACGAATCCGAATATATCGGAATATGCAAGTTGGATTAAGCCCTTGCAAAGTGATCCTCACAGTGCTCAGTGCTCAATGTGCCGCAAAATGTTTTCTTTGGGCAACATGGGAAACACGGCAGTTTCCAGTCACGCGTCGAGCAAAAAGCACCTTGCTGCATTGAAGTTGCAGTCAATCCGTTCCCAATCTGGACTTCTGTCATTTTTTACGGCAGCAACGAACGTTTCGGCCGGATGTAGCGGAGACCGCACATGTGCCCCTGAGGACCCTGCAGCCACCACGGGAAGTGTGAAGACGTTGATGAGCGGCTTTCTACTGAAGAGCGCTGTGACATAGGCCGAAATAATTTGGTGCTTAAACTCGATAGCGATTCACGGATCCCTTTGTTCTACAGCAGCATCGGCCTCAGTCGTCCTTCTCATGTTTCCCGTGTGGGAAGTCGCTGCAAAACTTCAGTTAGCGAAGGACAAGGTAGGATATACCATCTGCCATGGTATTGTGCCCTACTTTCGGAATAAGCTGCTATCAAACCTCGCCAGTGTGCATTTCGTAGTTGTTTCGTTTGACGAGTCTCTCAACAAAGTGACTCAGAAGCAACAGATGGATGTGCTTGTCGAATATTGGGACGACATTACCAATGGCACTGTTGAAGGCGCAGTACCTCACTTCATGCTTTCTGACCCACACCTGTGCGGGCGCGGACGCCTCTACAGTGGTCAGGGAATTTCACCTGAAATTGTCAGGGGAAACCTGGAAAAGTCAGGGAATTTCAAGATAATATTTTGCTAGACACCCTGCTTTTCAGAAATAACTTGACATGCCGCTTCTAAAGTGCACAAAGGCAGTTCACTTCACCTACATTTGAAGACTCTTCTCTCTTGTTCTGCAAGCGGAAGCAGATTTAAATAATTGAAGCAAGGACGCAATTACGGCAGGTATTTACCTGCCTCGGCGTTGACTATTTTGTGCCACATAGATTAGGCTGGCGCGGCTCCCAAAGTACTCCAACGCCGTCAAAGCTACTCGCGCGTGCGCGTCGCTTTATTTGGCATCTCCTTCACGCGAGAGTCTATGTTAGCCTCGACAATGTAGCAGGACATAGTCAACGCAGACTCTTCTCACAGGTTTCTCGTCGCAATTTGTCGACGCAAATTGTCACCACTCAGGAACCACTTTCGATTTATGGGTGGGACGGGACGGTAAAGGCGCCGGCCAAAGACACTTTTCCCAGCACTGTAGTCTCGGCGCAGACCCGACGAGCGCATTCGCTGACAGGGCCGAGGACGGCGAGGAGAAGTTTCGGTCGTCCCGCCTCCGGCCCGAGCTTCCTGTCTTCAACATTCCTTGGGCATAACAAAATTCTTGTTCGTTCCCAAATTTTTTTATAACAGATATAGCATCCTTTACGTGGTGTCTATATTATGCCACAACAATACTGATAGGCCTCAAGTATGATGGTGTTCCCAGTTCACCTTTCCTTCGGGTCCGTTGGGGTTTTACAAAGGAGCAGACGCATCCGGCAAATTTCTCCGCGGTGTCTTCTCCAAACATGCGTCTGTCCGTCAGGTTCTGCGACCTATCTGATTAGTTGACTCCCGACGTCCACAGCGCATATTTGGCACTTCGATTTGTCCCTAGGGCGGGGATTCTTGAGCTCTTTGATGAAGAGGATCGCTCCTGCCCTTGGCGTAGGTGCAATAGAGCGGTACGGGAGACTGCAAGCCTAGTAATCAATAATGTGCATATTGAGCGTGTTTGGCTTACAGTTGGCTGGCAATGAGTGACTCAGATCCGCTAAAATAGCGCTTAAACTGGACGAACACTTTGCATCAAAGACGGGAACGGTCGAGGAAATACGAGAGCGCGGGGAACCCACGAGGGCGCCCTGGGAAACGTTCCTAGGGACCCAGTTTGAGAGCCCGTGCCCTACGGAAAACTTGCCCGTAGCACAAAGAAAAGATTCCGGACCGGGGAATCTAAGGACTGCCCTCACCCGAAGGCTGGAGCACGTCCCAGAGGCGGGCGCAGCCCAGCGCAGATGCCGCCAGCAGGCAGAGGGCGGGCACGTAGCTCTCGCCCGCCAGCGCAAACAGCGGCAACAGCGCGCCGGCGGGGGCAAGCAGCTGGCCGCCGAGGGTGGCAGGGGGGCTGGCAAGGGACAGCACCAGCACCGACAGCGACAGCACCATCGTCAAGTTGGGAAGCAGCTCCTGCAATTGCGCGGTGGCGCCGCCTCAATCGTCGGCACCGGACACGTCATGAAGTTGGGGAACTAAAAGCCCTAGGGCGGGCACTGCAGTGTGCTCGTTACAGATGTAGGCTTGAACAAGTTTCTTGATGCCGGTTTGAGTGGATCGCATTTGACAAGGAGCTTGAGACGGACAGTGGTGGCCATTCTACTACGAAGTGCACTTCGACTAAGAAACTTCCAATGGGCAATATGCAAAATAGCAGCGCCCCTAGCGGTTCAGGTGCACTCTGGGAGCAGGAGACTGTCAACGGGTAGTTTCGGTTTGGCTGGGTTGTGCATCTCTAGTGCATCTGTCGTCTGCTCTCGTCTTCACACCGCCATCGCTCACGTCGTCGTGGATTTTTTCACACTTACGCGTGATGCAGTAAGTACCCTTTTCTTCTTAATATTGAACACAGCTAATAAGGAAACAATTAAGACTTCGCTGGTACGGGAAGCGAGCAAAAACGCCGCAATGGCGAAGTCAAGTGAACGCAGATCGACGCACGCCGAACACTGTGCCAGCTCACTGCACGCATTTATTTGCACCCTCGAGAACAGCCACCGAGACTAGTGCTCCAGTTTTATAACACCCTTGCTTCACCGACCACTATTTTCAATTAAGCTAACACAGTACACAAGGAACCTTGTACGAGGATGCGTTCAAGCACAAACATGCACCTCTTGCTATGCTGCTGTGAGAAAATGGACCACGGGAACAGGGGTGTTATAAAACTGTAGTACTAGTCTCAGTGGCTGTTCTCGAGGTTGCAAACAAATGCATGCAGTGAGCTGGCATGGCATTTGGCATAAGTCTATCTGCGTTCAGTTGACTTCGCCGTTGGGGCATTTTCACTTGCTCCCCGTGCCAGCAAATTCGTAATTGCTTCGTTATTCGCTGTGTCCGATATGTAGCGACGAGAGGAAAAGGGTACTTACTGCATCGCGAGTAAGTGTGGAGCAATCCACGACGACATGAGCAATGGCAGTACAGAGACGACAGCAGACGACAGATGCACAACCCGGCGAAACCAAAACTGAAACTACCCGTTGACAGCCTCCTGCTCCCAGAGTGCACCTGAACCACGAGGGGCACTCTATTTTGCACATTGCCCATTTCCTCACGGCGAAAGAGCAGTCGACCGTCTGCCAGCATGAACCCCGGAGGCCAACTCACAAATTTATGCATGAGTGCGCTCGAGTGCATTTTGTTCGCTTGTAACTGCTCGCGATGAGGGAACAGAATGGTGCCCTCTGTCAGGCCTTCCTGAAGCACTTCCAACGTGTGTAAATAACTACACTGAAGTTTTCTTGCAGTATTTGCTAGATCAAATCTATGCGCTACGAGAAATAGTCGCTTATCGCAATGTCGGAATCATTTCAAAGCGCAGATTTAGAAGAGCTGGACGAGCCCCTCTCGTAAAGCTCTCTGCTTGCTGCGATTGGTAGTTCCCCTCTCCAGCATTCGCCCTGCTAAAGTGGAAAGAGTAGAGGGCTTAGTGGGAGGAGCTTGTCCTGCCGTTCTAAACCTGAAACAGACTACGGTCGTGTTTCATTAATGCGAGCCCCGTTAATATAGACAGACGAGATTTTTGGGGATAGACTGGGTAAATATGGGAATTTCTGTCTTTTTATTAGGTATGTGTGAATATTCAAATTCTTGAATAGTTTGGTCAAACCCAATCACAACGAACTTGGGTACACCGATTTAACCCCTATATCGAACGCGCAAAAACGTTTTATCAGTGTGCATGCAAAATATATCTTTCATAACGAACTAGGCAATGGATGTAGAGATTTTTCGGCACCTACGACCATCAGCAAACACGCGAGCTCTGGCACTTTTGGCGTTCAGCTCCCTTGCAATGCAGACGGAGGTTCCTCCTCACTCGGCATGAAGCCTCCACTTAGTTACGCTTAGTCGTGTCTTATCGCTGTAGCACCCTATCAGGTTTCGAATTTCGTAACAACAGCGGCGCTTTTCAGTCAATCAACTCCATTGTTATCGGTGGTTTTGGGACAGAGAGAATTTGAATGCGCACGCAGTCAATGCATTGCAGACCGAGCCTCGGTATTGCAAACTTCGCTTCCCTAGGCCTCCTGCAACTTGCCACTTTGTTCTGCAATCTGATGTTTTTCACGGTTCAAGATGACGACGAAGCAGCGGCACATTCTTTAGCTCTCAGACAGAGTGGACATCATTACTGGATAATACGCCGAAACAACACTGACAAAACGAAAAAAGATCTAGGCGGGACACAGCGTAACTTTCAACTGATTGTTTTATTTAGGAAAATGTACAAATGAAAATAAAAGCCAACACGTGTTGGCAGAACACTGTAAGATAAGGTCTAAACACACTTCCTAGGAAACCAGCGTCACTGGATGTTAGGCAAAGATACCCTGGCAACCTACATTCATCACATGTGATTTTTTAAATTTTTTTTCAAATTTGAGATTGAAGAAGGAATATTTGCATATAGCAAGTTTTATAAATTCCCTCAATTAGGTACAGCTGGGCATCTCTGTAGGTTGAATTTTATGTACTAGGTTGAATTTTATGTCGAATTTGTCGTCTACTCGTATCCCAACGTGGGAATTGTACTTCCTGAAGTCACGGTCCATAAATGTAGCTACATTAAAATAACTTAGCTTAGAAATGGACAAGTGGAAGCTTGGAAACAACTTTCACGAGTTCAGCTGGGTTTTCATTAGTGAAAGGCTTGGGGAAGCTATTTGATATTCAATTAAAAATATTTGGCCAAAACCACTACAGTTAAATCTCGGTACAGCGAACACCACTTTAACAAACTTTTCAGATTAACAAACTTATAAAAAATCCCGTGCTGACTGCCTATGGTTGTAATGCAAAATTATTTCACTACAACGTACTTCAGAATAACAAACATTTCAGAATAACGAGCGCAATATTTAGCTCTGCATCATGTTGACAACACCTCAGTACTACGAACTCATATTCTGAAGTGCGGGAATTCTAAGGTTTAAGTGAATCTGACACGGCAGCCGGAGTGGCAGGCTAGCAGATGACACGGCGAGCGGACGCCTTGCAAGTTGCGACTCGCTCCGTTGAAAACGCGAGACAGCGCGAAAGATAACAAAAAACAAACTGTTCTTTTTCTTTTTTTAAACGACGATGGGCAGCGCAGACGGCGCAGAGAGCAGAGGCGAGGGTTCGGCAAGGGCGAGAGGGAGGCAGGGAGCACGTGCACAAAAAATCTGAGAAAGAAAAAAAAAAAAAAATCGCTGAATAATTTTTTTTGCTTTTTTTTGTGGAGGAAGCGTGGCGAAAACATAACTCTTTATGCGTTGACAATTTTTTTCTTCTTTTTTTTTTTTTTCGTTGACGGCTATTTTGCGCAGCACGCCAGTCTACGGTGGCACCGCACTGGCTGCATCGCCAGCGACGCATCGGGTTTATCTTTGTCATCTTTGTTTCTCACTTCTGCGTGTGCTCTTGAGCCTTGTTAGACGCGGCTTAAAAAACTGTCTTTCGTGCTGCAAAGATTGTGCTGCACGCATCAAAAAAAAACAAAATCACCGACTATTTTAAATAAATGTGCTTTGTCTGATGTTGACTTGTGCATCTTTGTGAAAAACGAGTTCAAGGACCAACCGTTGTAAAGGTAGGACGTTTTAATCATTTGTAAATAAGTAATTATGGTTAATTTCGCGGTTTTCACTATAACGACCTTTCAGAATAACAAACAATTTGACGCGACCCCCTGAGGTTCGTTATACCGAGATTTCACTGAATTCACATGTGCCCACTCGTCGTGACGGACAACTCGTATTACGGATGCTTTTGGGGTAACGGAAGCGTCCATACTTTCGAGATATCGCCGTACGATTTTTTGTGCTCTCGGCAGCCTGCCAACCGTCCGGCAACGCCCACCTGATGCGTCCCCAAGATCCTGTTCACTTCCGCGGCGGGCTTGAGCTGCACCAGCCAGTGAGCCGCCAGGGCGCAGGTGGCCCCCAGGAGGCAGGCCCTGCTCAGGACCTCCGTGAGGCTCTCCCCGCGAGGCGGCAGGGCCTTGAACGCCACGCCGAGGGTGCAGAGACACGCCAGTGCGACGCGCTCCAAACCGTAGACGCCGGGCTCCGACGGGATGCGCAGCAGGGCGCTCTCCTCGCAGGGGCTGCCGTGGTGCTCCTCGCGGCAGCGCCAGAAGAGCGCCAGCGTCCTCAGCGCCACCAGGAGCGCCGCCGCGTGCCGCCAGGAGAAGGCCCTGCAGGCACGGGGGGGGGGGGGCTGCAACCACTCACGCTACGGCGCCCGCAATGCTCACTGGCGAGCTTACTGCGTCCTCAAGAGGTCCCT
This sequence comes from Ixodes persulcatus, assembly GCA_013358835.2. Lineage (NCBI taxonomy): Eukaryota > Metazoa > Arthropoda > Arachnida > Ixodida > Ixodidae > Ixodes > Ixodes persulcatus. The sequence goes on from JABSTQ010011417.1 coordinate 376,219, forward strand.
CGATTTCCGCCCGACGACGCATTAATGTGTCACGTTGTTGCACGTGACACTCACGGCAGACAAATGTTCTGCAGTAGGTTGCTCCCCAGCCTCACGACCCACAAAAGCTTCGGCGGCCAGGAGTTGAGATGCCAGAATGACGGCGACGCTCACTCCTACTCTTCGCCGGAGCTTCTACGACCGACTGCCGGGATTGCGACAACCAGCAACGTAATCACACTGGCTCCGATGACATTGTTCGTTGCCACTTCGGGGCTACTTTCGACTTTCAATGCATGGGCAGGATTGGACGGACTTCAGTCGGACGCAAATCTTGGGCATTGTGCCAACATCCCCGCAGGCAAACTATGCGCCGCTTTTAGATCCGTAACTATAGACTTCCATAGCTACGGGACTCTGCCATAAAGGGGAGTTCCATCTCGCATGCGAGAGGGAGCGTGCTATTCGCTACGGTCAGTGACACATTAAGAAAGCGGTAGAAGCTCTGCCTCCGGCCTGTGCTCGTTGCCTTCTGCCACGCTTTGGCTGTTCGTGCTCATGGGACTTCGGAGTGATATCGAAGGTAGAAAGTTTTTATTGGAGGCAGAGCCTCTAGCGCATTCTGAACCTGCCGCCGACCATAGAATAGACAATCATTATGAGACATTGTTACAATAGTCGACTGCCTTCCCTGCTGCACTTCTTGACGGTGGCAAACGGCTCTCAAAATAGTTTCAGCCGTCGTTCCCGACGGCATATGAAATATATTGGGTTTCTTACGCGTAAAATGTTTCTTCCGTGTTTCTGCGAGTATCGAGATGCATTTCGAGTGCTCGACCGCAGACGGTGCTAGAAAGTGTTCCAGCGCGTGCAATACCTTTACGCTAGATTCGCCGAGCTGTTCTTCGCAGCTAAACAAGAAATCCCTTTGTGTGCCTCTTTGGAGCGCAGAGCTGCTAGCGTAAGGCAGCTGTCGAGAACTGCTGGTGGATGTGAGGGTAAGCCCATGGTAGCTAGCAACTCTGCTCTTAGGAAGAGAATGGACTCCGTGAAGCTGCTCAACACTAGACGACTGCGGTGCGATGACACAGGTGCCTTAATTTAAGTGCCCCGAATGTGTCGACGCCGTAACTGATGGTGGGGTCCCAGTTCTAGAGACAAGAGAGTAGGCTTAAGGCCCGTTCACACTCTTGCAACCGAGTACGACCGAGAGAGACGAGATCTCTTAAAACTTCTTAAAATTTCTTAGGACGAGAGAACACACTGGCACGCTGGCGCCATCTATGCGGTGACCCTGGAACTGCATTTGACAAGAGCGAAGGTTTTGCGGTATTTCCGAGGTCAAATGTGTGTAATACCTATAAGAAAGGCTCGTTTATAACGTTGACAAAAGTTTTTCGAGCCAAGAAAGAAAGGATAATGCGCGAGAGAAATAGGAAATATGCCGGACCGCCAAGTTTACACTGCTACCCAATAGATGGCGCCAGTGTGTCCCCACGTTGTAAGAGGTTTTAAGGAACCCAGTTTTAAGAAATCGCAAGAGTGTGAACCGGCCTTTATTTGGCAGCTGGAGGTGGCCCATGCGTAGGCAGGCTGGGATTCTCTTAAAGTTGTGAGACATGGTCCACGTGGGAGAGGAACTCACTTGGAGCCTCGTGCGAAACTGGACCACCGAAGCACCACCGAACCCAGAAGAAGCAACTGAAGAAGATGCAACGTCACCTGCAGTGAAAGAGGCACATTGAAGATCTGCACTTTCTAAATACATAAAAAAAGGGGTGTAGAAATACTACGGTTTCATATACTATACATCTTACTCTATACTATACATCTTACTTGATATACTATACATCAGTGCAAGCCAGCACATTTGCCGCATCAGCCCTGCAAAATCTAAAGAACAGTTGTCAGAAAACTAGTTCACTTAACAAGCCACCAGTATTGTACAAAAATACAGCAATTCAATAACATACTTGTAGACGACTTTCTGTGGCACTTCAGAAGTAAAAAGTGTGCGTGCTTTGATGGGGGCTCAAGATGCCCGAGCACACGTGCGCCCACGGCTTTGACCGCAAAGTCACAAAAAGTTGTCGGCAAGAATAGCATGGCACTAGCACGCCCAGCAGATTAAAGGTGTACACCTATAATCCCCTCTCCTTACGACATCAACTTAAATGTAAAGGGTAAGAACATTCCTCTAAACTGTTTTAGTGAACAGTGTCACATGCAAAGGGGTGATTTCCATTTAAAGCTGCAGAAAATTGTGTTCAACAGACATTGAGATACATTTGGAAGCATTATAAGGCGAATGCAACCATTGAAATACACTCCAGGCCAAACCCCTGGCTTGCCGATTTGTCACACTGATGTATAGGGTCAGCATATTTGACAGCATATGGGTTGTTACAAATGGCCGAGACACCGTCTGATTCCCAAAATGAACCCGACGTTCCATGAGCAACGTCCAAACCAGGCCTTTCACACCTCAAAAGACTGCCAACCTGACACTCTTGCAATGTTTTCGGCGATCTCGTTTTTTTCTGCCAAAGAAAATGGACCTATGGTCTGTTGCAGGTTAAGAATGGCAGGACAAGCTTTTCCCACAAAGCCCTCCACTCTTTCCACTTCAGCAGAGTGAAGAATAGAGAGGAGGAACCACCAATTATGGCGAGCCAACACCTGCTAGATAACAAGGCCGGAGGACTGAATTTTCAACGTTATCTAGAGAGGTAAATGCACGACACGGATGCACAGACTCCCCGTCTGCAACGTCATCCCGTCTTAAGACACGATGACCACTCCGTGAAGCAAGCCCTAACTCAACAGACTCACCGAGTCCTCGGCTACGACTGAAACTGTTCGAGAAGGGCGCGACCAGCCAGCAGACGGCGCACACCGCGACGGGGGACAGCGGCAGCGCGGCCCCACGGACTGCCTGCAGGTCCAGGGTTCCGCATCCGAGTCGGACCAGCAGAAGCGCGCCCCCCAACGCCAGCGCGAGGCCGCCCCACATGAGGGGCAGGTCATACGTGGCCCAGACCTCGCGGGCCACGTGGCGGGCGTCTTTGAGGAACGCCATGGAGGCCTCGGAGAAGCGGTCCGCGGAACCGGGGCGCCCGTCCAGGCAGGCGTCCCAGAGCTGCCGGAGTTCCGAGAGGCGGGCCGCGGAGTTTAGCGGAAAGCTGGGGACGTCGCCGAGGTAGCGAGCCACCTGGAAGATGTGTGCCACGCCCAGAGATCGCTAAGTCTTCTAGTGGATGTCTGTAAGACATCTTGGCAAGATTCGCGAGATGTCCTGTAGACATTCTGGCAAGAGCTCATGTAGTGGGCCACCTGGAGGAGATGTATCATACCCACTGATTGCCAAGAAGTCTGATGGATGTTTATAAGACAACTTGGCAAGACATCCTGTGGACATTCTGACAAGAGCTGAGGTAGTGGGCCATCTGTAAGATGTGTATCATACCCCCTGACCGCCGAGACATCTACTGGACGCCTGCAAGACATCTTGGCGGAATGTGCAAAACTTCCTGTAGACATTTTGGCAAAACATTACATTGCCAAGTGCGTCTCCGAGCAAGCGTGCCCGTGGCCGAGTGGTTATCGTGCTTGGCTCCCACGTAAAGGGCCGAGGTTCCATGCCTGGCCGCGGATGCACCTTTTTTTTATTGTTTCTGTACGTGTCGTGTTCTGGGAAATTCGAGAACCCTGTTGCTCATTCGAGGTCCCAATGTTCTACGCATCAAACATTCTACGCCGACTGTTCCAGAAGCCCACACGTGTACATAAAGGACTCCGTGTGGCGAGCCACAGTCAGTCTTTCGCCAGCGCTTGATCCAGCCGTCCTGCCACCTTCGACGCCCACGACGCCTGTTTTGGGCACAAGTTCGCCCCTATTAAACGTTTAGTCTCTCTAGTTATTTGCCGCATTATCATTTGTCATTCGTGACAATATGGCCTTGAACATCTTGATTTGTAGGTCTCTTCTAGTCCAGCTGGTACACCCACTGGCACCACATAAGTTCTGCAGATGTCCTCAGGATGTCCTACAGTTCTATGGACATCCTGTGGATATTCACGGGCCACCAATGCTGCCAATTGTGGGCTATAAGACGTCTTAAAATATGTCTTACAGACGTCTGCTAGACAGCTTGATGCGTTGTACACATCTTGACTTCTAGCTCAGCTAATTCACCATCATTTTTGGGCTACACGTGGTCTTGAAAGAGGTCCTGTCGATGTGTACAAGACTTCTGCAAGACATTGATGCTGTGTAAGACAAAAAATGATGGCGCAGAAGGTTGCCACAAACCGTCACGGGCTATATATTGTCTCACCAAGATGTCTACACGACATCTTCACAAGGTAATATCCCATAGTGACGCTTCCTAAATGCCTACGTAAACATGTCTGCCAAACGTCTAGCAGAGATTACTGCAGACATCATTAGCTCATTCTTGCTGGGGATAGCGAAATTCATAAAGTTCCCTGGCCCTCTTCGGTTCACACTACCGAGCAAGAGCGAGTTTCAAAGATCTGTCGACAACTAGCAACCCCTAAGTGTGGCTTCAAGCTGCACCTTTGCAGCAAGCTCACTCTTCTTTTCCTTACCTGCTGGACGTTGAGCCACAGGGGCAGCAGGTCCCCAGCACGGGAAGAAACAGGGAACACCTGGGGCATCAATGTGCCTATGCTCGAGTAGGGAATGGGCAACCCCAGAAGGAGGGCTAGAGTTGGCACAAAGTCCACTTGCACCACCTCATCCGTTTGGGCAGAGCCCTGAAAGGAATAAAAATGAAGCTTGCAGACGATTTCTCTCTACGGGTACTACCGCCATTGTCTCCATTCTGTAGTAACATGCGCTCTGTTTTTCTAAAAAAAACATTCCTTGGTAAAAAGAAACAGGTTGCATACTGGCGTACACATCAGAGAAGGGGTATTTAAACACCTTGAGGAATAGCACTTCCCTTTTGTTGTCCCTGTCATAAAATAGCTTGGAAGTATAAACTTTACTCAACACTACCAGTAGACACGCTTGGGAGAAAGATAAGAGTGCCCAGTCAATAGTTATGCACCAGAACTAGACAAAGATATGCTTGAATTGTTCGTAAACTAAAGTAACACTCAGACAGACAGCAGAGAAATTTGGCATTGGCACTCGAGCTGGGAGTAGTTGAAATGGACAGGTGCACGGTGTGAGCATATGTTTTCTGACATTCAATGTTGCAGTGGTTTGAATCGCAGCACTACAAGGTTGGGAATTTCTTGGAGCGGCCCGACAGACTCTCTAAATATAAGCCCAAGTCCGGCCCGACTGCTAATAATTGGCGACTCTGCCTTCGTCTTAGACCACACAATGCCAAACAATTTGAAAAATACCTTGTCCATTTGTCAAATGACCATTCTCTGTAGGAGGATTGGTAACAGGGCACTTGTTCACTTCAGGATGTCATAAGCAGGTTCGAACGGGTGATTTAAAAATTCACACGCTAACAAGTAAACAAGTTAAACACAAACAATGTTAACCGAAGAATTCCAACAAGGCAATTCACAAAAGTGCTCATCCATGCCCCCAAAAAGAGAAAACAAGTTGAAAGTGTGACGACCTACCACGGTATTTGAACTAAAATAATAATCAAACTGTGGTCTTCTTAGGTGACACAAAACTGAACTGTTCCTTTTCTTGGTAAAAAAAAAAAAAAAAGCTAAGTGATACTGTGCACGGTTTCTGCTGTTCCCTTTTCTTCTATTAAGTTTTGGTTTCTCTCATGAAAGAATGAAAAAGATGGGGCACTAAAGCCTGACAGGCCCCGCGTTACAGCAAAGGTAATGCGAATTACACTTTAGAGGTGGCATCCACTGCGAGAAAGCATTAAGGCCCTACCTACACTGTTGCGGTGTGCGCTTCCATCAGCGTGGAGGAATGGCTTCTTTGCATAGAGGAACAAGACGGCCTCCAATTCGTCCTCCGTTTCTCCGCCATGATCACCGTCCGTCGTCATTCCATGGTCGCTCATCACCACAAGCAGTGCATCGTCGGGCAGTAGGGATGTCACATTCCTGGAGAAGTGAAGTCTCGTTAGGGCCAACAATACGCGAGACCTAGAACCACGAATTAAGCTCAGCTTCAGAATAACAATGCTTCAGTCATCTTCGTGCATAAAATAATGGTTGCCAGCCTATCTGAAGCTTCATCTGAAATGGCTGGAAACAGTTTTCGATACTGTCTAGGAATGTTAAAAAGGTCCACAACGAGCAAAACGAAATCGCCTGAGGTTTCGACACCATACCTAAAGTTCAGAAAATCGCATTTTCGAATTGTAATGGTTGCCAGTTGCTACCACACGGCACAAAGCACCAAAACGGCGGCACCCACAAGAAAATCAAGGAATCGAGTGCCGATACTGGTCAAAAGTCAAATTTTGGGGTTTTGTGTGCCAAATCAACGACGGGCATCTGGCATGCCCGAGCGGAGGACGGGGGATTCATTTCGACCACCTGAGGATCTTTTCATATACAACCGAAAGCTCTATTGCACGGTGCAATCCCCGCAATAAGACTCCGTCAAATTGCGGGCAGTTCGGCCAGGATTCGAACCCGCCACCTGGGGATCCGTAGGCTGGTGCTTTGCCTCACAGCCACCGAGGCGGCTTGCCGATACTGGCATAGCTTATTTAGTAGCTCTAGCGAGACCTTCACCAGCCCGATGGTATAATCAATAGCAGCATCATGGCTGGAAGACGTCATCAACCCAACTTGTTGAACATATGTAGCATGCTCACAAAGTCGGCCAGTAGCAATGAATTCACCAGAATATCATTTGGCTGCAGTAACTAAAGCCCCTTTAAAGGGACACTGACAGGGTATTTATGCTCGTCGAGGTTTTTATTTGAACATGACCTAAAACAGTCCAACAACCCAGGAAATAATGTGCAGCTCAAAATTAGTTTTCTTTCTGCCCGAAAACAGCCGGTTGAGAATTGGCCAGTTTCAGTCGTCCTCACTCTCTTTTCTATGATCATGTGGTGTTCAAACTATGTGTACCAAATATATTCCAAGTTGTGGGTCATCTAAGGAACACATTCAATATTAAAAATAGAAACGAATATGAACCCCAATTTTGTGGCCTCCAAACAGCTGCAAATAGGTGTATAAAAAAAAAAAAAAAACATTTTGCACAGATTACAGCAAGTACATGTACACGTCATTCTCAACATGGTGACGTACCACAGGCTGGACGACGCAATGGCGGTGCACAACAGACCAATAATGCTACTTCAGAAACTGTCGTTCGTGTATCGGCCAATCAATCTTCAAGCGCAGAACATCGAGCGGAGGAGATATAAAAGTGTGAAACAATCGCACGACAAACGGTGCAGGCAAATTAGTTGCCACTGTCGTCGTCGTCTGCTTCACACGCCGGAGGAGCAGAGAAAACAAAAAATGTGGTCGGGTCCCACGTGACTTCCGGCCATGAGCTTCCATGCTCGTGTTTCAAGCAGTTGAGTTTTTTTTTGGCTTTATTAAAAATATATGTGACTCTGCAGCAAAATATTTATTGGGTAGTCTCCCGACACCATATTAAGACGCCCGGCAAAAAATGAAAAAACATTTCTTGGGGCGTGTCAGTGTCCCATTTTATTGCTTAGGTAAATATCACATCGCATCAGCACCTGAGACACATCAGTCTTTTGTTTGTAAACGCAAGAAATGTAAATTTAAAACGAATAGAATGTTGGGGAATTGTGACGTGTTGCCCCTCCTGCAGTAGCGCCATCCTCGGCAGTACACCATACTTATATAGATATCCTACTCGTGAATGCAATGATGCAATTGCGAAGAGCTGTCGAGTTGGCGAGTTGGCCATGTAAGTGGCTTGTGCTGGTTCGCGCGGCGCGTGATTGTTTGGTACCGCCGATATCTACCGCCGCATTGTTTCTGTGTTTGTTCATCACGCAGAGGGCTGCGGCAACAGCGTGCTGAACTGCGAGACGCTGATCCATGGGTTTTCGAACATTGAGAAACTCCGAAGCATGTGGACCCATCTCGCGCGCCCGTCACCTCTTATGTGGACGTCGGCGAAAACTGATTGATTGTATGGTGATCATTTTAGCGGAGGAGGACTATGAAAGGCGACCACTGTGCTCAGGAGTGTGCCGAGTATTTTTTTTCCAAGAAAAGAAAACCAGAAGAGCTTAGCGAACCGTACAAAAAGCAAAGCAAGCTGGTAAGTGAGCACGCTGTTAATAAAACACCTAATAGCGCATACCTCCAAGTTGGACAATCATTATGAAATGCGAGGCATTTCTTGGCAGCCCCGACCCCCTTCAGATTTTGTCGGGCGGATGGTCGGTCTGTCGGATGATTTGTACGGTTGTAGCCCAAATCGCCTGTCCGTAACCATGTGCGAGAGCGACTACTCGTCCTCGCTGACATCTTCCGATTCCCCTTGGTGGTAGAAATCCTCGTCGCTCTCCAGTTCATAGATCATGGTGAATCTACAAAAGCCGAAATGAATATGTCACAACGATCGTCGTGACGTTTTCATTTCCTGTACGCTGCGCTCCGTTTAGTTGCTGCGCTCGGAGTATGAAACTCGGAGCGTCGGAGTAGGAGTAAAGGAGCGCAGACTTAACGCGCCCATTGTAACACGCAAAAGCCATCACGTGTCGGTGCTGATAATCACGCCAGCCTTTGGCTGCGCTCAGGAGCCTGACGTCCCGATTGCGACGGAGTTTCCATGACGCATCGCATGCCTCGATGGCCGATTTCGAAGCGCTCGCCAGAATCGGACGCTTCAAAACAAAAAATATAGCCATCCGCTCAAAATACAAACGTGCGATTGTCATTTACGGATATCATAGGTCATATTTCACCCATTTCGAAAAGGTTTGCTTACATTTTGATTTTCGTTTCTGTACCCCTTTAAGTGTTTCTGTTTGTCTTGCAAGTTGCATCAAATATGCCAGTGCTTGATATCTGTGCCTCGTGCGGCACTCGGAGGCAAATGGCAGCGCAGCACTGAAATGTGCGGCTCTTGGAAGCAAATGGCAACGGGGCACTCGCTCGGGCATATGTCTCGCATGTTTGGCCCGGTTGTCGGTACTTGTAAGAAACACGAAGTGTGAATTTTATAAAGAGGCTTTAGCAGCGACAACACACCGTATGACATTGTCCAGCTGAGTCAACTTGGCAGCCATCTCGGGGTGGTTCTTCCCCAGCCAGTGTCCGCAGTGGTCCACACCGAGGAAGTGAGCCACCAGGACATCCCAGCTCTCCGGCCGCTCGAGTTCGGGGTACAAGTGCTTCAGTATCCCATTGTCCACCGTGTGGAGGTCCTGCCGCAGCAATAGCCAATAGCAAGCCCCACGTCAAGCTCAAGGCCTTAGAGCCACTTCTTACTTTCTGAATCGTACGGTGCTGATTAACCTCTGGGACCTCAAACTATCCCTGCTAAAGCCGTAAATGACCCTGGTCCTTCATTCCGCTTCTTTTCATGCACCAATGAGGAAGAAAACACAGGAGCGTGTCGTGTACCGGATGTGTTAGTCATCCCTTGAAAGACGGGCTTGCAGTAGGGAAGGATGACTTTACTCTTTTGCCAACAAGTGCAAGTAATTAGGCGAGTGATCGACGCAAAGACATCAACAAGTCCTCCCAAAAGGCAATTTTAAATCCAGCGTGACTTATCTTGACCCCCAAAGCTTATTTTGCGTGTGTTTTTATATCATAACTAGGCTTGTCGCGAACTTTTGGCGAACCAGATTTTTAGGTTGAACTTTCGGGGTTCAACTGGTTCAAACCGGTTCGACGAACCTTCTTACTTTTAACCAGATTCGACCGGTTCGACTTTGTGGACAGTGTGGCCAGACCTTGATATAAGCATGTCTAGGTTTGGAGAATTCTGTTATTTATGCAAAGGGTTATTTTAATTTTATGAACAGTTGCAATTAAAAGAAAATAATTCTTATCACTGAAGAAGTTAAGGGGAGGCACGGCCTAGGAATCGCGATTTTTTCAAAAAAGTCACGTTTTTGGAAAATAGGCTGACCAGCTTTTACAACTCATAAAGAATGCTGTCCAAAAATTTTATTCCTGTAAGTAAAGTATTTACTCCGAAATAAATTATTTTCGACGAGCTGGCGGCCGCACGTATGCGCCGACGACGCGGCCGATTACGAAAATGTGCTATTTTCAAAGCGCGCTCCCTCCGCGTTTCTTAGGACTAGCCTGGACAGGTTCCCCTCGTTGGAATGAGTGTCTCGCGCTCTTTCGTTTTGTTTGCAGCATTGTTCGCGATATCATGCTCACAAACCGTAAAACCCCGTAGAAAACATAGCTGAGCACGCTCTTATTGGTCAAGCTGGCGAAACAAGAGCTCTGATTCGCTAGGACGAGCCACGTGACGTCATAATCGTCTGCTAGCGCGCAATTTCTGTCAGTCGTTGTTTCGTTTGCTAGCTGCTCTACGCGCCCTTGACCGTTCTTCGACTTTCTATCGCTACGATGCCTGCGACTTTCCGTAGCAAGCCTTCGCCGTTCAAGTTCGGTGGCCGCAAGCGGTTTTCGAAGCGAAGAGGGAGCGGACGACCTCCCAAGGAAGACGACGGGAGCGCATCTTCGCCAATTCCAAGCGCTCCGCCGTCGCCGAGTGCCTTGGAATCGCCCATCGCTTCGCTGCCTCCCGCCGAACGTCACCCGGAACCATCGGCGTCCGCATTGTCTTTGCCGGTGACCGAAATCTCAAGTGAAGATGACCTCACTGCAATCGAGCGGAAGATTGCGATGATGCAACGAAAGGCGCCCGCAAAATATTCCGAGCCGAACGAGCCCGACGATCCCGAGAAGCAGCTAGGCCTAACCGAAGGCGAAGAGCTCGACGGCTACCGCTTGCTTGGCGTGTCCTGCATCGAAGCTTTAGTGAGTGCTTTGCTGTGCCCCGAGTGCGCAGGATCTTCTCTCAAACTGTCCGAGACCAGGAAGGGCGTCCTCCTTGCGTTGTTGTCTCGTGCCCAACTTGTGGAGAAGTCGCGAGAGCTCCACACTCTGTGAATATTGGTGACACGCGACAGAACGATCTCGCAGCGCGCATCGGTCTCTCGTCACGCGACTGTGGCGTGAGCGTAGCCTTTTTAATAAAAAGGCTACGCGAAGCCTTTTTATTAAAAAAAGGCTTCGCGTAGTATCAGCGTATCTTTACCGGTTAAAGAGCGTTTGTGGTATAAATGTTCGTAAAACTGTTTTTATGGCCTTAGGAGAGTCGATCTTGCGATACGGTATCACTGTTTTCGGTCAATGTGCAGGAAATAAAAACTAGGAATAGATAGAGTACTTAAACAGATTGCGAGTAACGTTGCGTATGGAACCAGATATGATAACCTAGTAATTGATATGAAAATGAATGAACTAAACATAATGTCTTTTTCTAAACTGTATGAATATGTAATATTAACACGGCATTACTACGATAAGAGCTCGAAAATTGAGGTCAAAAAGAGAAATTTGAGATGCACTGAAAGGTACGTAATACCCAGAATATTTACGAACTACGGAAAGAGAATGAAACGGCATTATATTCCTTCCCTTTTTAATAAATTACCCGATAATTTGATTGGTATATCATCCATGCGAACGGCAAAGAAAGCTCTTAAAAAATGGTGTCTAGAGTGTAAAACCTGATTTCCTTGTTGTTTAGTGTGTTTTTCATGAGTCATTTCTGTGTTATGCGATGTTGGTTTTCAACTATTATCTTTTATGGTATGTTTCACGTAAGGTCGTACGGCGTTTAGAATAAGGCGTTTAGAATTTGTTAGTATTTCAGTGTTCAGCGATTTGTTTGATTTTCATGTGGAGAGTAGTTTCATTTACATGGCGCAAATATTGCTGTGTTTTACAATTTTGTTTAATTTCTTTATTTATAGTGTTACTTGTAATACTGTGATCTATTCCTTTTATTTGTTAAGGGTTTGGTCTGCCTGGTCCCACGGACAAGCAATCTTCTTTGCTTTTGTGGGCCAGTTACTGTAAGTGTCTTTTTCAAAGGAATAAAAAACATTATTATTATTATTATTATTATTATTATTAAAATTAACTCATCTTTTTACCGGGATGAACATGCCGCCGCCGATCTGTTTGAAGACGTCCCAGAAAGTTGCCGCGAAGGTACACGATGCAGCCACAGCGGCCGCCGGCAATGTGATGAGGACCGCTGCGCAGTCGGTGCGAAAAAGGGAGAACGCCAAAGAGGGGGAACTCCTAGACGTGTGCGTCACATACGACGGCACCTGGCATAAACGCGGCCACACGTCCCACTTCGGTGTTGGTGTCGCGATTGAGCTTGAGAGTGGTCTCGTGCTGGACTACAGCGTCCACAGCAACTACTGCCAGCTGTGCACCCAGGGACCAAAGCCAGGCACAGAGGGGTACACGGAATGGATGGAAGACCACCGACCCAACTGCCAGAAGAACTTCAATGGGTCTGCCGGTGCCATGGAAGTGGAGGCAGCCACTGTTATTTTTGGCCGTTCAGTCGAAAAACATGGTATGCAGTACACCACCATGCTGTGTGATGGCGACAGCAAGGCTTTCTCCAAGGTAGCTGGCCTTGAGCTCTACAACAAGGAAATCAACAAAGAGGACTGCGTCAACCATGTTGCGAAGCGTATGTACGCAGGTCTAGAAGCCCTGAAGAAGGCAAAGAAGGGACTAGGCGGGAAAGGGAAGCTGACAAACCTGAAGATGAAGCAGCTTACCAACTACTATGCCTGTTCACTAAAGGACAATGCACCCGACGTGACAGCCATGCAGCAAGGAGTGTTTGCAAGCCTTTTGCACTCCTACTCCACTGACGAGGAGCCAAGGCATGTAGGTTGTCCCACTGGCACGGACTCCTGGTGCCACTATAATCGGAGCAAGGCCCTCGAGGCAGCAGGAGAACCACCTGCGTTCCGGCCACACAAGCCAGCCTTCTCCGAGGAAATTGCAAGGGAGATGGTACCCTTGTACAACCGCCTGTCACAAAGGGATCTGCTGGAGAGGTGTTCCCGGATGAAGACTCAAAACAACAATGAGAGCTTCAATGCCTTGGTGTGGAAGAGGTGTCCCAAGGTGGAGTTCGCCTCCCTCAAGACTGTGGAGTGTGCCGTGGCCCTTGCAGTCCTTGAGTTCAACCTAGGGCCTCGAGGGATTGAGGAAGCTCTGTTGGAAATGGGCATCCAGCCAGGGAGCTACCAAGCATCGTACGGAGAAAGGGCTACCAAGATCAAGGTTGCGAAGGCCCAAGTGAAAGCGCTCGAGTCCTCCAAGATGTCCCACAAAAAAAGGAAGATGGAAGCTGTGGCCAAGGCACAGAGGGACCGTGCAGAGGAAGGAGTGACATATGCCCCTGGAGCATTTTAGATGAAATGGCAAGCCCCATCTAAAGTAAAACACTGTTTGAACTTTCAAACCTGTTTTTCTCAGCTTCATGTTTTCACCATTTTTTCACAGCTCTAAAACTATCGTTCGATGAGTTAAGCGCCCCCATGTCTAATGTATGGCTTTTTTGGCATGAAATTTACTGGAGAACTCGGCTATGCGCTTACTTTTTGCAAATTTTTAGTTGTTCACACAAAAATGTTGACGTTTGTGAAACAAGAAAAAAATTAAAATTCATACCGTTATTGAAAGATAATTTTTACAGAAAATACGGCCTTAAAAATTATTTCAAGCCTACTACCGATTAGTTTAGTCATTCAGCGTTATATCCCAACAAAGAAATTGTGCCTTTTTATTAATATTTTGAAACGATAGTTTTTTTCCTTTGGCACTGCTACATGTACATTTTTTTTAACGAATAAGGCTGTAACTTGTCAAAAAATAAACCTTTTGGGTTGAAAGTTGGTGTAGCCTCCTAAGTTTTGACGGTTAACATACCCTAAAAATTTCATTGACCTGGCACAAATACCTAAAAAGTGGACCCTCCAAGGGAGTGCCTCCCCTTAATAACTTAATTTTTTGTACTGTATTAACTGAAATAACCAATCAGTGCTGCCCTTAGTTCATCCCTTAGCCATCACCATCCAATCCGAAGCCAACTGGCCAGCCTGTCGTGCATGCGCATAGCAGTCGAACCTTTGTCAAACTTTTCACAAGTTCGAAAAAGTCGAACCCGGTCGAACTCGAACCTCAACCGGTTCACGACATCCCTAATCATAACATTATAAGCTTCTTCCCTTCCCTGTTGGTATAGACCGTTTTACTGAAAGAGGGCGAGAGAGAAAGGGGAAAAATTCTACTTGTGCTTTCCCCCTTGTTGGGTCGGTAGAAAGAGTGAAAGTCCCGGATGAGAGGCTTTGCCGGTGTTGGGTGTCTGCAGTGCCCGAACTCCATTTGTGCTTCCTTCTCTGTTTTAAACTCGCAAACTTAATTAGAGCCACGGGCTTCGATAGCGACAGTCCCCCGGTCATCGGGACACCATTGCTCAGTCATAGGGTGCACTAATAACGACAGAAAGCGTTGAATGCTGTATGAGGACCTATGTAGCTTGCAAGGAATCCAGCGAGGCGAGAGCAGCTGCAGTCTTTAGCATCGCTTTCCACATGACCCCAATCTCCGGTGGCAGTGGGTTGAATCCGTAAACCAAAAAAACGCTTCCCCAACGCCATACACTAGACTGCGCTCGGAACATTTTGTGAATGGAGCGCGCACCGAACGCTGTACCGCCGATGAACATGGGGTACACTCGCAAGGTGCGTGCGAGTGTACCCCATGCTGTTTCGGCTTGTAAAATTTTGTAACTGGATTTATCGTAATATTGATATTTTGCAGTGGTGACATTGACTCGATTTTATCATCTACAACACTTAAGACTCGTTCACACATATGCAACCGAGTATAACCGAGAGAGACCAGACCGGTTTTTAAGCCTCTTGCCACATCTTAGGACCAGTTCTGCTGCAGCGCATCCGGTCCTAAGACGTCGCAAGAGGCTTAAAAACCAGTCTGGTCTCTCTCGGTCTTTAGTTTTAAGACTCATTTCCGCCGCCGGGTGTGGCTGGAAATTGTTGATAAGTTAGTTGTATCAGTTTTCCTGAATCGCGATCTCCTGCGCGGTACCAGAGAGCCGGCAAAAGCGCTCCTTGGAGTGCCGCTGGCGGGTTGTTTCCGTTGATTGGGCGCTATGAAGCGCTGGATATTCGCTGCAGGGTACGTCTCGTGTGTTGCGATCTGCATTTTCGAGCCCAGTGTGCACGTTTCTTTCTTTCGGTCATGGCATCCACCAGTCCGGCGACGAGGGGAACAGCGGCAGTAAACGCGCCAGCGAGATAAATTGGAGGTGAGTACTCAATATATTGCGTCAAATAGTGAAATAATTCGTGGCTGCTTTGAAGCTTTCTGCGGTGTGATATAAGTACATCTAGAACGTCTTCGTCGTTCATCCACAAGGAAATATAAGAACACGAACACGCAAGATAGAAGCAGCGCAGCAAAACTATTGGTGGCAGCTCCGTGTGTATACAAAAGTTAATTGAGGTTCGAGTGTCGTGTATCGCTTGTTGATGACTAAAAACGGCTACGTTGAAATAGGCCCATTGCAAGCAAAAATCGATAAATGGTTCATCAGTTCCAGGCACCTGCTTCGGCATTCAAAATTGATATTTCATTTGCACCTATGTGCGCTGTGGCAGTAAGTCTTTCCGACTTACTGTCGCGACCCACTGCCTCCGGAGACCAGGGTCATGCGGAAAGCGATGGAGCTTAAAAACATTGCAGCCACACTCGTCTTGCCGGATTCCATGCAAGCTACATAAGTCCTCGGACAGTATGCGACGCTTTCTGTCGTTACTCGTGCACCCTATCACCGAGCAATGGTGCCCGATGACCGGGGGACTGTCGCCATCGAAGCCCGTGGCTCTAATTAAGTTTGCGAGTTTAAAACAGAGAAGAAAGCACGAACGAAGTTCGGGCACTGCGTACACCCAACACCAACGAAGCCTCTCATCCAGGACTTTCACTCTTTCTAACGACCCAGCGGGGGAGGGAGGGGGGGGGCCGGTAGCTTTTTCCTCTTTTCTCTCTCGCTCTCAAAATGGCGCTACCCACAAAGAGGGAGGGGGGAAAGGTGTTCAGCCAGCAGTTCAGCCCTGCTGCGGATTTTGGGCCGTCGACGCCGCCAACCCGGCTCCCCCGGAACGTAAATGGGTTCTAAAGTCGCTCACCTTAACCACGAAGGACGGGAAAGCGTAGGTACGAGAAAACTTGTCCGGAAACAGCTTGGTCCAGGTGTCGTCTCCCATAAACACGGTTCGCTTTCCCCTCAACGAAAGCTGCTCGACGAGGTTGTCCTCGCGCACGTCCGTCTGGTAGAAGTTGGCGCCGGCGTCAACGAAAGTCGGCAGGCTCCCGGTCGTCAACCCCTTGAGCCTTTGCAGGGTCGTCGTCGGCGCGTCCGCGATGAACTTGACGAGTAGGGCGTTGTTCGGACCCCCGCTCGCGATCAGCTCGGCGAAGACTGGCATCTTGTTCCGGTACCGCTCGCTCTCGTCCCACGGCGGACCGTACATGGCGAACTCGTGTTTTAGGGCGTCCACAAGCAAGATGACGGCCTTGTTGAAGCGCGGTGGGTACCAGCACGACGCTTCGGGCAACGGACCCCCCGCTGATCTGTACAGGACGTCGGTACAGTTGCTGCGGCGCTCGATGATGCGACGCTGCAGGAGGAAACCACAGGAAAAGATGCATATGCCGCAGGCTGAGACGGCGACGGCTAGCAGAGCGAGACGATACATGGTGATCGAAAAATCTTGAATGGTCGTTCACACGCAGTGCTAGACGCCGATGAGTGCGATGAGCCGGTAGCTTCGAGTACGCTGTTGTGTTGAAGCTATGAGCGTGAGCTTAGAAGGACCGGCATTTGGCTCTTAGAAGCATAAACCCGGTTAGTAAGCGGCGAACTATGGAAAGAATACGTTCACTTCCAGTTCCCTTCCATTCAAACTTTGCTCGCTTTGCTCACGTTGGAAGAAAGGCAAAAAAGGGGATGGATCTCAGAATGCGTTCGTTCGCTCAACTTGCTGAGGTCGAAGAGCGGATCTGGGGTGGCCGTTTCTCCCTGTCTCGTAAGGTTGTTACGTAACGTCGTGAGCTCACCGAATGCAACGCGCCAAACTCGAACGCGTCTTAAACCTGACGTCCTTCTTGCATATGGCAAAATCGCGTTTTCGCTAGCGTTGCGGAGGCTGGTAGCAAGGTGCTGTACACACTTTTTCTACTCGTTCGTCGTCATTCGCCGAAGCGCTGCGTCTCTGTGTTTTCGCACGCTTCGATACCGATCAAGATTCGTTTCGGCGCCGTGTGGATGTGTTTTGCGAGTGCAATGTGCGTGAAGTCGTATGTAAAAGCACAACTCATCGAAAGCAAGTGTCACCGGTCTCGCGGTTTTGAAGGTGTGTCCGTGTGTAGCGCGCAGACGTCTTCGTATCATAAATCGTCACCGAGTTCTGAGCTGAGCAGAACGTAAGGGCGCAAGTGAGCTGGTGTATATCGAACATTTTAGTGAAAAACCCGAGACTGAGGTATTGGCAGACGACGACAAGGAAGAGCTGAAGAGCGTCCAGCTCTTCCGGCGAACAGATCGGTACGGTTGCTCTAAATAAAGATTTTTGTTCTACTCAGAGATTCTACTGAATTGATTCATAAGCGTCTAGTAAACAAAGTAAAACAACGCACCGCCGATGCGGTGAACCGCCCGCACGCGTAGCCAGATCAACTGTGGCCAGATCGTCGGAAACAAAGAAAAATAACAAAAAAAAAAAAAAAAGGAAAAAGAGAACCCGCGTTTTTCGACGCGCAAGGTGGACCGCACACGATGCTACAGAAAAGCGCTTTGAGAGCGCGCGCTGAGAAAGCTTTACGAGCCGACTTTGGCGCCGGGCTGGCCGGGCGGCCAGATCGACGACAATAAAAAGTAACAAAAAAAAAAAGGAAAAGAGAATTTGCGCTTTCCGGCGCGCAAGATGGACCGCACACGATGCTACAGAAAAGCGCTTTGAGAGTTCGCGCTGTCTTCGCGCCCGACCACGTTATGTTCTCCGCGCTACGCCAGATTGTTTCCGCTGGCTCGTGTCATTCGCTACGGTGCATCTCAACGGCGTAGAGGAGCAAGCGCATGTTTACGCACATTCGGTTTTGCTGCAAAGGGCCCGTGTTTCGCCGTACCTTGGTGGTTTTTCTGCCGTGGTGCCGTGCAATGTGAGCCCGCGCGCATTTGCTCGGGACGAATTATCCGATGCGGAGCCTTCCCCAGTTCGACCTATCGAACTTCTCCTCCCATAGAAATGTATGGGCACTCGCCGGGACGTTTAAACAGATCGAATTAAACAAAAAGTTGAATTAACCGAGGTCGAACTATCGAAAGTTTACTGTACTCCGTTTCACGATAACGTGGCAAACTGTGGAGGCTACAGCCCCCACGACCCAATAAGATTGTCTGAGCAAGGCGCATGACAATACATCGGGGGAGCGTGTGTCACTGTGCAAAGGAACGGACTGTCGTCTGCTGGCCAAGAGTCGTCTGCTGTGAAACCAACCAGCTTCGGGAACAGTTCATGAGATAACCATACGCTCAGGCACGTATCCAGGGGAGAGGCCCATGGGGCCCGGGCCCACCCCCGAAATCTTCCATTTTGCTGGGACCTCCTCTCTCCTCCCCCCCCCCCCCCCCCCCCCCCCCGAAACAAAATCCTGGCTACGTGCCTGCATACGCTCAATTTTCCCGCGAATCTGTGGTGGGTCTGTATCGTCTAGTATTGCCGATAAGACATGACGGGCCGGGTGCTAACGCCAAAGAGATGTTTTGAGCGGAAGCGGTCAATTACGCGACTGCGATCGCCAACGGCCACGGCGCTACATGAAGAAAAAAATCGGGAGCAAATGCGAATGTGGCGTCACTTTTTTTTAAATATAAGTGAAATTTATAAATTTGTTAATATTTATTCTTTATTGTAATCGCGCGAGTTCAATTGCTGTTAAAAGAAAAAGAAACGTAGAACAATGTTTTGTCGCAGACAGCGCTGTTGCTGTCTGTGACAGTAACGAGGCCTGCGTGGCCTCGACCATGAAGTGTTATCACATGACTTGCTCCGACGCTCTTATTGGGTCGCGGGGGCCGCAGCCTCCACAGTTCGCCAAGTTACCGTGAAACGGAGTATAATCGCTGTCAAAGGGACATCAATCGATCAATAAACTTTTATTTCAGTTTGGTTACTCAAACTTAGGGTGGTAAGAAAACAAGGCAGCATTGCCTACCACTTGGCCTCATATGTCAACAGTAAAATAAAGTAAAAAAAAAAAAGAGAAAAATGAATCGCAACGTTTTTGTGCTTCAGTGCCAATGCGAAAAAGTGTTTTGGTGATTGCAGTTTGTACATCTCGGCTCCATCTACTAGGTGTGAATTACTTCTCGATGAACCCCTTGTTAAAGAATCATTCGAAAAAGCGTTTCACCCAATTAAATACCGGAAACTTTTTTTTTAGCATGCTCTATATTTGGGGAGCTTTGCAAAGTGTGGGTTTTCGGAATATTTTGTGATTGGGAGTGCCATGCTATGTATTTATGACTATGGGGTAATATACTCGCACAATAAATTTTTCCCAATATTTTTCAAGTTGCAAAGTTTACGAAAATTTGGTCCTCGTAAATGTTAGGTTGCTTACAGTATATTGTAATGCAAATTATGAACTGCTATGTTAACATCTTCCATCCTATGTTCACTATAATCTGCAGAAAGCCTAGATGGCAGTAAACCAGAGCTTGGTTCACGGTATAGGAACATAAATTGCCAGCATGTTGGAATGAATTGCGGCCAATTTAAAGAAAGGGGCCGTCTCTTTGCCCCCTTAGCAGTGCCAGGCTGGAGGAAAGGGGAATCTGCGCTCTTCATTCATAGTGCAACACCCCATCCCACCAAGGCTCGTTAATATGACAAGTGAGGTTTAGGACCACCTTCGGAAAAACAGCTGTAGTCATATTAATAGAGGTTGAATGCAGACCGCAGTGAATAACACATTGGAGAGGGCTGAGAAAATCCATTAAGAAATGGGATGAGGAACTTTTCAACTATGTGCATAATTGTGACTTATGAGGGTGAGAACTAGTGCTGCAATGCGGCATTAGGCCCCAATCTCTGAGCTTTGTGACGATTAAAAAGTAGAGGAGCTCAAGGGACTGCATGTGTTGTAAAAGGCCAGACCGAGTGTTACGTCTTTTAAATAAAATATATTTCAAGGCTTTGTTATACAAAAGTAGACAGTTGCTTCCAACACGCATACGCAGCAGCCCGATTGTCAGTCCTTTGCCTCCATGAGAAAACTCGCCGTGCACAGCATTTCTGAAAGAAGAAATGCCACGTCCAATCAAACGCCACATAGTTTTGTGACCAAGCTTTCCGAGCATGCTGCTAAAAATATGAGTTGGTGACTTCAGCAGAAATAAGCCAAATTGATTAACATGGCATTAAGCAAGTTCTCGCAATGCCCATATAAGTTCCAAGGTGGGATGGTTACTGCGCACTCTTAGACCGGTGCACTCTGCAAATTTGAGCGTGGGCGGTGGTACAGTGCCTCGAATGCACCTTCGACTGGTGTGTTTAGCATCCTATGCGAAGCGCAAGTCCGTCTGCTTGTTGAGCAGGGGTTGCGGTGACGTCGTCACGCCGAGTTTCGATTGGTTCTGATTGGAAGGATAGTGGGTAGACCTCAATGCTAGCTGCCTCGAGGTCTTCCCACTATCCTTCGATCGGAGCCAATCGGAGCTCGGAATTCCGACGTCACCGCAACCCCTGCGCAAGAAGCAGACGGTCTTGTGTTCCGCATACCGTCCCACATCCAAAGTAGTCCCGAAGTAGCAACAAATGACGTTGCAGGAGCCGGCACATCACGCTGCAAGATTTCGCGATTTTGGCCTCGGGTCGCACGAGTTCCGGCAAAAACTATGAAGCAGGGTTCGTACAGAATATTTGACTGAAAATTCAAGGAGTTTTCAAGGATTTCAAGGATGAAAAATGGCAAAATTCAAGGAGTGTTAGCAAAATTTTATTTGCTTACAAGACTTATGGAAGCAGCGCAGTTTTCGCATGGATTTCTTTTTCCACAGAAGCTATCTCCAGCTCCTTTTCTTTAGCAGTTCGACGAAAGCTGTTTGCCTTGACTAAGTAGGTAAGGTCGTTTTTCGCTTCAGCTTCTTCCGAAAAACGGTCCGCAGATTCCAGCAGGCACTTGAGAGTTTTTTGAAGCTTTGACTTCCTTCCGTGCATCTTATCAAGCTCTTGCTCGAGCTCTTTTCTCTTTGAAGCTGCCTGCCGTGACAGTGCTTGTTTCTTTTGTTCGTCTAGGTATGCAGCGTACCTATGCCGGGCTTGGCGCACTGACGCCTTCAACTCTTTTGAAATCGGAACGTTCAGCAGGCCACCATGGCTTTTCACAGCCTCGCAGATAACTCGTTGAGAAATATACGACAGCTCTGCCAAATTCTCGACCGCAACCTGCTTGTTGATGCTGAAGCCTCTTTCCACTGAGGCCTGCCCATGGCTCAGGAGGAGAAGTAGTTTCACCACAGCCCATAACTGCGAGAATGAAGCATCGTGCTTCAGCAGCCGCACGAAAAAACTGTCAAGACGTTCATGATCTTTTTCATAGTTTTGTAGTTCATGCCGTTTTTCTAGACAAAACTGAATGTACTGTGTGCACACAATGTCACGTTTGTGCTCAGAGAGAAGCTTGTTGTCGATTAGGCAGTTAAGCACAATTTTTAGCTTCCCAAGGCACGTTTCTGTCTTGGACATCTCTGTGGGGTCGAAACATGACAACCCACGAACGACAGGGTACCTCAGGGGACTTCTCTCCATGACTTTCAGGATCATGTTCACAAGGAACTTCCGGCACTCGTACCTAAACTCAAGAATACACTTGGCGTTCGCTTTGCAGCATTTCAAAATCTTCTCAGCTGCACGTCCAACATCCACCTTTTCAAGTTCTGTGTAAACGGCAGCATCTTCAACATCAATTCGCAGCAGCTTCGTGATGCTGGTGGCTTCTGTCATTACAGAGCACTTTACGAACCTGCAGAGCATATGAAGCAGTGGGCAGCCTGCGGCCACTCACTGCTTCAGTGTATTGCTTCAAGTGCTCCCATGTGGCCAGGGCTCTTTCCAGTACAGGCACGTTCTCGATCCAACGGTGAGATACAAAAGGAAGTGGAAACACACTGCTCCCTGTCTCTCGAATAAAATCTTCTCGCCTGGCCGGTGCATCATGAAAGAGTGAGAATAAGCTGGACAAATATGTGTCAACTGGCCATCCCGTTGCATGCATTCCAGCTTTGTAGGCATTATGCACTGTGTGAAGGCCACACGATCCAATATCCAAACACTGAACTTGAAAGTCATTTTTCATGTGCTGCTGGAACTTGTGGAAAAGGCTCCAGTTGACATTGGGGCCATCCATGGAAAGCTGAACAATTTGGCTCATCGGAAAGGACGCCAGCGCTTCCGTCAAATTCTTCATGAGGTCGTCCGCTGTGCTGTGGCCCATGAATGCCGATGTCACATACCTTGTTGTCACCTCAGAATTGTTCCAGTCTCACGTGAACATCAAGCTGTTTCTTTTGCAGGTATTCGTTTAACGTTTCATCAAAAAGGACAAAAAAATGTTCAGATTTCTCCATCATGTCCAAGACTTGAGAAGCGAAAAATGGGCGCAGACCATGGCACGCGACGTACGCGCATTTTTTTTCCGAACAAGTGAAGCTTCTCGCGATATCGCTATCCGGAAACATCTTTCGGAACAACTCGGAAACTGATCCGCTGGAGCTGTATGAGTAGTGTGAAGACACAACTTTCATCGTCCACAAAATTTCGGCTTCAATCACGGAGTCATGCCTTCTGCAGTCTTCGTCAAGGGTAGCAGCTCGAGAGGATGTTTCCGTGTTTTCCCGCTGAGAAGTCATTTCTGTGACGTTTGCCGCTTGCAAAAAACTCGTGACGGAAGAGCAGTCCTCGCCTGCCGCAACTTTGGATCGGTGCTTGGCACTTTTCTGATGGCTCTTCAACGCCGACTCCCCCATTGTTGCAATGTCGACCGACTTCTGACATACTGCGCACTTCGCTCGATAAGGGTCGCTTGTCTCCGGCCTCACCCAGTGACGATATTCGCTGTGCTCCAGCCACGCAGACTGAAACTTGCACTTTCCGCCTGGCATCCTGTCAAAGTACTGTCAAAGTAAAGTTGCAGGCATTGCACACAGCACAAATGCGAACTTTCGCCGAGAAATGACGCGCGAGGCCGACGCACAGACCGAGTATACCGAGTACCGACCGACCGACCGTCACTATAACTTGCGTTGGATTGGATTGGATTTCTGGCTCGCATTTGTTGCCAGACGACGCAGGCGCTGCCGGTTTCGAAACCGAAACTTGCTGCTATTGCTCTCCTGTCAAGACTACATGTTTTTGCGAACATTCCTCAGTAAACGCATTTTTGAAATCAGTGCGACTTACGGAAATACGTCGTTCATTTGCTATATTGAAGCAAAGTCCACTAAATTTTCAAGGATTACAAGGAGCTCACTTATATCTAACGAGTTTCAAGTGCCCTTGAATTAATGTTATCAAATTCAAGGACATTCAAGGATTTCAAGGGTCTGTGCGAACCCTGATGAAGGAACGCGAGTGTTGCTGTCACCAGACATGTCCAAACTCTTGGCTGTTGAAGCTTTCATGGACCGTCAAGCTGGAGGGCGACCTGCAGCGGAACACGTGCGGCTACCAGATCGACCTCTGCTGTGGTGCCACTGCTAGAATCACGGCAGACGACAGCGTGAAACTTCCGAGACGTCATCGGTCAGAGATCGAGGGACCACATTCGAGCATACGTAGCTTGCACCGATGTCACTCGGTCAGACATCATGGGGGAAAGGGCGCGTGAGACGGCAGCTTTTGCTGCGCTAACGAGACGCTTTCTGCTACCAGGAAGGGGGGCGGACTTTGGGGAAAGGGCATCCGAGGGCGTAGCCTCTGCCGCATTAACGAGGCGCTTCTGGTCACCGGGAAGAGGGCTGGACTGACGTTGCAAGCAAGCCATGTATACAGCAAACACAACAGTCGGAGACATGCCTTAGGCACCGTAGCAGTGGTCATCCGTTTTTGGGACGGGCATTCAGCCATGCATCTTAAGACACTTGGGGTAGGAGTTTTACGTGCCAAACCAACGAAAGGCATCTGGCATGCCCCAGCTAAGGACTGAGGATTTATGTCGATCACCAGAAGATCTTTGAAGTGCAAACAAAATCTCGGTCACACAGTGCCTTCTCCGTAATAAGCCTCCGCCGGATTGCAGGTCCCTCGGTCGGGGTTCAAACCTTGCACTTGGGGATTCGTAAGCCGACGCTTTGCCTCGGAGGCACCGAGGCGGCAAATGAGACACTGTTTATGCCGTTAGATCATTGAAGTGCACCGCTGTCGTGCATTTCACGAGGCTATAGTGACGACCATAACTGCTGAAAATGAGCTTTCATACAAGTTGCTTATTGGCAATTTCAGTTTCCTACACTGTAGTCTCTGTCTTTTCCAACTGACACCTGTAAAGTGTTTCAGCCGCAATAAAAATTAAAACCTCGGACAAGGGAAGAATATTTATTTATTTATTTATTTATTTATTCAATTATTTTACCCTCAGGGCGAGAGGCATTTCAGAGAGGAGTGGTGAAAAATATAAAACAGTACAACGACAACAACAAACAATAAACAGAGTTAAGAAAGGGAAAAAAACATGGTTACTGACACTTG
This sequence comes from Ixodes persulcatus, assembly GCA_013358835.2. Taxonomy (NCBI): domain Eukaryota; kingdom Metazoa; phylum Arthropoda; class Arachnida; order Ixodida; family Ixodidae; genus Ixodes; species Ixodes persulcatus. The sequence goes on from JABSTQ010011417.1 coordinate 401,019, forward strand.
AACAAAAAAAGAGCAAAATCAACAATTGATGCAGGCAACTAGTTCCATTTCCTTGAAACTCTCGGGAGAAATGAGGCAAAAATATTTGTTATAGCGGAAAGAAGGAACGCCTACTTTGTGATGGTGATCAAGACGAGCTGAAACGAATGATGGTGAGGTTATTAGCTGATTTCTGAGTGCGGAGTTGTGGTGGAATATTTCTTAAAAAAGACAAATGCAAGCAATTCGACGGCGATGTGCAAGACCAGGTAGAAGTAGGTGTTTTTTCATTGACGTCACACTTGCTGTGCAGTTATAAGTAGCCAATATAAAGCGTGCGGATTTGCTGTGGATGGATTCGAGTGAACAAAACAAGGTGGGTGGTATCGGGATCTCAGATGGAGACGCTTAGAAAGAGAGAATCCTCAACTCGGTAGCTCCGAGTCTCTTGTCCTTGCTTCTCTCACGCTATTTTATTTTGTACCTACTATTAACTAGCCCAGCAACATACTTTACAAGGGGGCAACATGTATGTTGCTTCTTTTAATGTTCCGCTTCTCGTCTCACATTGTGCACTTGCTCTTTTCTGTTTCAACCAGCTGGATCAAATTGGATTCCTTTCCCTTTTATATCAGGAGAATCATAATAGCACAGACCTGCAGCTGCTGAATCTAGCTGGATTGCGAGCCTTACACAGGAGCATCGGGCGGCACTACTTACCGTTCAGGACTGCCAGCATGGACACATCGTCCGTCCACTCCCGGGCAAACTTTTGGGCAGCAAAGTTTTCACCGAGACTCATGTTCTCCAGCAAGAACTCCCTGGCGCAGACGCTGTGTCCCAGGTTGAGGGAGCAATGTCGCAAAAGTTGGAGAGAGACGTGCGGGAGGTTTAACGCCTCAAAAGGATACTGACTGCTGAAATGTCTTTCGGCGTCCATGACCCATTCGACCATGTCTGCTATGGAGGGTTCGGTTTCAGTCCTCAGGCAGATGTCTTCGACTCTCAGACTCTGGCACTGCTCCTCATAGGCATGGAGGGCTTTCTGACAGGCACCACTCAGCATGTTTTGAGCCCTCTTCAACAACTTCCTGAAAAAGAATAAAAGAAGAGCTTGCAATGCACAGACCTCAACGAGAAGAGTGATGCAAAAGTTTTAAAGAAGCAATCATTGTAGAATTACCCGAGACTGTGGAGACGACAGAAAAACGACAGGAAGAAGGAAAGAGTTCTCAAACACAGCTGAATTTTATTGCCATGGAATCCACTTATATAGGTTCTGAACTAAAAAAGGGGGTGGTTATCTACTTGTGGTGGTTGTGTTCTTATGTAGACATACGGGTCCTTTGCAATGGACAATCTCGAGTTCACGTCTTTTGTTTTGGTTACTGGGTAGGCCGTAAATTATAGTTTGTAAAATCTAGTTTTGCTGTCTTTTGTTCTCCATGCGACACAAAGTTTGTACCCGGGAATTCTGGATTCCCGGTGCCATGGTTGCTTTCCTGGAGAGAGCGTCGTGGGAAAGTCCCCCTTTTCCCCCTTTTTTTTAGTTCAGAACCAATATACCGTAACATACCGAGTCATTGCCCAACTTCTGCCGCCTGAAATTCATAAAAATAGGTGTGGGCCAAGCCTCGGTGGGTAAGCGCAGTAAGTTTAAAAAAAGCTAGAAAAATGCCAATTTTTAGTATGTATCTAGCGCGGCTGCAAAAGAGATACATTAAACTCAAAACTCTAATTAGTTCCGCTGTTTTATGCAAGAAATGCTCACAAAAGAATGTTTGCAAAGCCAGTTGCTTGCATAAGTGCGATAACCACCGCCAATCGGCATACAGCGCAAACGTTTGTTTCATGAAAGCATGTTTCTAACACCGCCATGTTCTCTTCGTGAGTAAAAAAAAGTAAACAAGAAAATAGAACAACCAACCAGGTGCAACGAGCAAGCAGACGAAAGAAGCGAAGAAGAGCGATGCTGGGCAAGCGTGAGAAACTGTGATTTCGTTCGCAAATACTTTGGTGTCTGGCCAAGTCGGGCGCCTTGTCAATCGCAAGGAGCAGGCTCTCTTACAACTTCCTTGTTTGGTGCACACAAGCGTGCGTACACACCTTGTTTGGTGCACACAAGCGTGCGTCTGTGTACGGCGGGTTGAGGCGACATTGCTGCGTGGCGTGGATGGCACTGCAAACACGGAGCTCAAAATGGGACGCTCTACGAACGCCTGTGTGCGGCGATCTTGACCTTACACTCTGCGGTTACATTCCAGGATTTGAAGCGTTCGCTGACCTCGTGGCCCCTGAATGGGTTACTGCTTGTGTTATCTTCCCCGCTGTCTTTTTGTCTGAACGAACGTTCTTGTAAGCAAAACAAAATGTAACTCTGTTATGTCCATCGTTTTCCTTTCGCACGCATCCACTGCTACGAATCCGGGGTCCCAAAAATCGGGAATGAAATGCGTGAACAAAAAGAAGTGTCTTTCCCTCCTTCGTTTTACTTTGTCTCAGACGCCCTCCAACTGTAAGGTCTGTGGCCGCGTCATTCGGGTAGGATGAATGCTCGCGGATCGCGGAGTCCGCGTTGGGGTATTTGTAGGGGTGGGCAATCACTCCGTGTTTTTTTGGAAATCAATATTTTCCCAGAAAATGGGGTGGGCGATGACTCGGGATATTGTGTACGTGGATACTGTGGAAATAAAATTCAGCTGTGCTCGAGACCTTTTTCCTTCTTCCTGTTGTTTTTCTGTCGTCACCGCAGTCTCGGGTAATTCCATAATAATGAACTTACACAGGCTCACTTGCGCCCTCACCTTTTGTCCGTTAAAGGGATACTGAACCAAGGAATTTAGTGCCCATAATAAGTGGCGCACATTCTTTCCACGAGCCAGCAGCCGCCGGTGTGCGCGAGCACACGCAACAAAAATGACGTCAAAGACCCCCATTCGCGGTTAAGATGACAGTGAAATGTATGGGCTTGGGCCAAAGGAGAATAAAGACAAGTTTTTCATCTACACAGTGGTGTCTGGTCTAAAAGGTAAGCGATTAATTGGTCTAACAAGCACGTAGCTTTCACTTGTAGAGATAAAAGCCTGTATTTATTCTCCTTTGGCCCGAAGCCCATGCATTTCACTGTCCTCTTAAGCGTGAATGGAGATCTTTAACGTCATTTTTGTTGCCTGTGCTCGCGCACACCGGCGGCTGCTGGCTCTTGGAAAAAACGTGCGCCACTTATTATGGACACTAAATTCTTCGGTTCAGTATCCCTTTAAAAAAGTAAGGTGCCCGAAAGTGCAACAGTATTCCCATTTGCCGAGAAAACAAAACCAGCCTTGTGGCGACGGAAGTTTTCTATGGTACCGTTTGCTCGTGCAAATTCGGTCAAGTTACAACTAAGCTTTTAAGTTTACAGGCTTTCCTTTTTACTTTGAATTCTTTCCACTTTAGCAGAATGAACACTGGAGAGGAGGTCATTTCCTATACAGCATTCACTCCACTAAAGTGGAAAGAGGTGGGAGGAACTTCCCCTGAACCATTAACCTGTCACCAACGAGAATTAAAATATTGGTGCATTGAGGAGAAAAAAAAAATAGTGACTAGAGTGCCGTTCGAGGCGTTCAAGTGCCGCGCGACGGTGACTCCTACTGAGCGTTCAAGTGCCGTCCCTTAGCAAAGAACAACATGCTTTTAGCATGCTGCAGTTGAAATTAGTATGCCTACTTCCTCTGTACCTTTTTTGTACTCTGCCGATTTAGGGTATGTGGGCCATTAAAAATATTGTAAAACCACAGATCGTACTTCGAACCAGCTCTGATGGCGCAATGTTTCACTTATAATCTTTCTTCTTTATGGTATTCGAGAGGAGAGTTTTCGCGGTTTTTCTTTTTATGGTTTTAGTTTCTCCACTTGCTCCGCATTTCTAGCGATGGCTTTTGTCACTGAAGAATGTGAGGTCCAAACTCCAATATATCATTGATGATAATGTTAAAAATTTATGGCAGACTGCTAGGCAATTATTAACGCCCAAGTTCACGGCGTTTTTCACCATATAGTTTAACTCGTACCATGTGTATACTTGATAGTTGTTCCTAGAATGAAGCAATACCACTGATCTCTATTGTAGTAGGGTGGATCACAGATCAAGGCTTGTCTTGCTGGGGTCAAGTGGCACCACTGGCAGCCATCACTTGACACCAGCTAATGCATGGGACTCTATGGGAAAAACGAGAAAAAGTGCTGTTTCCCCCATTTTTAAGCTGTTGTCGACACTGAACCTTTTTAGCTGCTTTTCGGGAAGCCTGCCAAATAGCTTGTGCACAAACATTAAAACTGACAGCCCCACAGTTCTTATAAATAAATGTTTTGTGGTCGAGAGTGACCCCATTGGGCAAAAAATGTAGTGCAGCTCAATGAGACAAGAGTTACCTAGAGTTACAGCGGAGTAGGTGGTGGTTTCGATGAGTGGGGTTTACCTCTTGAAGGCTTTTCAACAAGGAATTTGTTCACTCCCAGAAAGCCGCTGTCAACATCTAACTTTTTCTACATTCATCAACTTCTGGGCCTCCCTGAGGACGGTCTTATTGATGGCAAGTTCTTTTGTTTACTCCACGACGAGAGCAAGCTTGCCAGCTCAGCCGTGGGTGCTCTGGCACGTTTGACTTTTTAATGCACGTTCGAACGGTTGACAGATACCGATTCAATCTCCAAACACCCGATATAATGATCGCAGCACGTCATAAAATACTCACCTTCAAGCACCGCATACAAGCTTCAATATTCCTATTTTTGTGTGTTCCTCCCATAGACTCGTGTGTATTGCCTGGCGTCAAGTAATATCCGCCGGTGGTGCCACCGACGGGCTCCCGATTCGCGATCCAGCCTACTACACTAGAGATCAGTGAGCAATACTACCGCTAATCGGGCTGATAAACCAAGCGATCTTCCAGAGCCTTCCATACTCTCAAGCTTCGCTCTCTCAGTCAGTGCGCACAGGTGGTCAAGCTCGTCCCCGTTTACCCCTCTAATCACATGAAATCCCCGTTAGCCGATCAGCGTTGAGCACCTCACACCTCCTCTCCAACCTGCAAACCAATCAGTGCCGAGCCTCGCGGCCACGCTTTTATCCGGGCTTCACTTTTATCTTGACTTCACGAAATACCAAAATAACCAAAGAACGTTTCACGTTAAAATCAGACGAGCTGGATAATTAGGTTACATAAGCATGGAGAGGAAAGCATACTGCTCGCTGTGCGTTTGCCTGTGGGCAACTGACGGAACACATATGTCAAAATAACAGTGTGACTTGAGTTCAGCACCTTCGAATGGCGCTTGAATGCTCCGCAAAAGTTCTAAAAAAACGGAGAAAAAATAAATAAACGTTTTGAGATGGTGTGCTCTTCGAGCGAGCTGTGTTCTCATTCTAAACCCCCATGTTCAGCTTCAAAAAGAATCAATGCCTTATGCACTTACACGATATTTTCCAACTTGGCCTTCTCTTCGAGCAGTTCGTTCTCCACTTTTCGCATTACTCGCTGCCGAATGTCGGGGTACCTCGACACGAGATCCGACGCCACTAGCTTGGCCGCAACACAACTGGACAGAATTTCGCTAAGCGTGAGCACGGACGAGAGGTGGGGTCGCGATTCCTCCATGTGCTTCTCCCATGCCGCTTTTTGGTCCCTGATCATGCACATGGCGTGCTTGAACTCTCTGAGCAAAGGAGACACTTCGTCGTGCATCGAAGCCCCGATTGCCATTCACGATTGCCGCTTCTCAGGGACGGCCGAAGCACAGGCGCACAGGGCCGAACTCGAAGCGGCCGAAGGGCCAAAGCCAACGTCATGCCAAAGCCAAAGCTGCCAAAATGGCCAAAGCAGCCAAAAAGACGTTTTCGTATCTACTGTTTTTGTTTTTTTTTAACATTGTATAAACTTTATGTTGTAAAATCCAGAAAAACTGATTCTTTTTTAAAGTATAGAGACGTATTTTAAAATAAACAAGAAAAAAATTTTCTACTTTTCTTGAAGCCTGGCGCGGGTACTTGCAGTCACACTTGCATCAACAGCACATTAAACTTTTTTGTTTTGTTTTGTTTTTAATGGACGCAGTTCTGAGAATCCGTTTTTCGGCTTCCCTCTTCGTTTGTAAAGCTCGAAACTTGGGCGACTTGGGTGCATTTGTGAAGAGTGCCGACTTTGAAGAGTGCCTTGTATGGTATCGCTTGTATCACTCTAGGGCGTAAAACCGGAAGATCGTTCGGGAGCGGTAAGCTTCAGAGAAACGGTAAGCCGGTGTCGGAATTCCCGAAGAGGTAAGCGGCACTGGGACCTGCCTGGAACCTTCAGAAAGTTTGTCTATCCGTGCATCAACAGCCCACACATCTTTTCTTTCATTTAACTGTTATGGCGGTTTTTCATTATTGTTGCATACTTTAAATGAATGGGCTATACAGCGTCACCGAGTGACTTGCTCGGCTAAACAGAAAGGCGAGAGCCCGTACGCTTGTGCGTCTGCTAGCCAACCACCCGAGGCAGGAGAAAAACAAAGGACCAAAACATAACAGAAACATCATAAGAACAACATGTACACGCTCGAAGAAGGATCGCGAGAATGCGCGGCGAAGGGCGGCTGATTCTGTCCGGTCAGTAGGGAGGGGGGAACGAACAGACAAGGGGGTGGCCAAGAAGTCCTTTAGGGCTGCCGGAAGCACAGAGTTAGTGGGGCGCACAGTGCGTGCAAGCTGTGGATCTGGCTGGCCGGATCGCTTTCCTATTTGGATGTAGGAGCCAAGGGGGGTACCCTCCATAGAACCATCGAGCAGCCAACAGATTAGACCAACCCGAGCCACAGTCTGTCGGTGCTGACGGCTCTGAGCCTCGTACAGGGGTGCAGAAGCACGCAGGCCCAGCATGCGAAAATAGAGAGTCCGGGTGGCCCAATGCTGCACACCTTTGAATCTATCGACCAGGTGGGCCTGGAATGGGCGCCACACAGAGCAACAGTACTCAAGCCTAGAAAGGACCAAGGCAGTATATAGTGCACAAAACGTTTCGGGCCCCTTTGAAACACTGGCAACAAAGCTGAGAGTTTGGCGTGCCTTTAGACAGTGTTGGTGATTTGCCGAGAGAAGTCTAGAGAAGATGACTCCTAAGATAGGAATCAACTGAATGACGCCAATTGGAGTGCCTGGCAGGGTGTAAGCTGAAAGGGAAGTAGAATGACTGTTGGTGAGGCGCATTGCAGCGCTTTTGTGCTGGCGCATTGCGAGGTTGTTGGTTCTAGCCCAGCAGCCGATCTGGTCAAGGAAGTCCTGGATGCCTGACACAGAGAAGGGCGACGTTACTGGGGCCGGAATGGTAGTGTTGTCTGCGTATTGGACAAGCAGACATTCGCTAGATGCAGGTATATCATTGACGTGTTGACTGTACTGTACAACTCTCCCTTGGAGACAACGTCATTAGGCAGGCAAGCTGGTTGTTAATCGACATACCCAAGACGGAGGCGAAAATTGACAAAATACAACGTCTCAATGACTTTAGACGTGGTTTGTCCTTTTTTGCCTCCGTCTCAGGTTTCAGTATGTTGACAAACTCTCCCTTCACATTCTAGCATATTTGCTGATTTGATTGCCTTTTGTTTCTGCTTAATTCAGTTCCAAGTTTTCTCTGTAGCCAAAATGCAGTAAATGATCAGCATGGCCTTGTAGTAAGTGATGCCAGACAAAGGTGAGTGTTTTATTGTTTGTATATTGAAGTGAATTAGCTGTAATGCAGTGTACAAGATGGGGGTTTCATTGAACTGCCTCAATCTTTCCCCAGATTCAAGACGGGCACTCCTTTTCGTCTACGCTTCCCACTTGGAAGTGGGGCACCGGTATTGGTTACCAACCAACCCAAGCCACACAAATGTTTTTTTTTTTTTAATAATGAACATGTCATGCTCGTTTACGTCGCTACACAGTTCTCCACATTCTACACCTCTGAACCAGGCTCAGCTATAATTACTAAATTGCCTTGCCTGTGTACTTCATTGATATCAGCTCGAGGAGAGCTTTTCTTATGCATGACTCTCTTTTGCACCTCAGCTGCTTTATTATTCTTCAATCACTACATTGACTCATTGAATGGGAAGATTGTGTTCTGGCTGTGCGTGATGCTCTTTAATGCCATGATCCAGACACGATCGTGTTTAGTATATTAAAAGTTACAAGTGTTACCAGGCTTTGTAACGGAAGCTATCAGTCATTGTTGTGCTTGTGTTTAGTTTCACTTGCACATAGTTTACACATAGTTTATTGTTTATGGTGATGGAATATCAATGATACGGACAGCTTTGCTTACACATCACGAAGATTACGTACGCTCAAGCTACTTAAAATGTTTGTGCCTTGTAATGCAGTTTGATATTCAAAAGGTATTTCATTCTTTTTTCTTCCTTTCTTTATAAGCAAAAGGTAGTGATTTCAAGCTGTGTAGTCCTTAAGGTCTTGCTAACTGCACCATGTCAGTGGCATCTGAATAACCAGAGTAATAATTTGAACATGTCGGTCAATGACATATTGGAAGTCTGCATCATAACTGCAGAAATGTTCAAGACACTCACAAACTGTGCAACTATTCAAGAATAGCTGTTGCTGTGTGTTATCTGGATTGTAGGCAAGCATCAGCTATTGTGTTGTGCCTTGAGGTGGATTGTGCAATTTTTTACACCCCTTAGCTGCCTTGTTCAATGCTGTTTGTGTTCTCTAGGTTAGAAACAGTGCGAGCAGCCTTTCATATGACAGTCTTTTTGTTTTAAAAAGGGTGCTTTTGGAATATGTCATCTGTTCGAAATCTCTTGAAAATCTATTGAAGACCAAAGCTGGGGGAATTGTGATGCATAGTACAGGTGTACATGCTAGCCTTATTAAAGAAGGGTGCATTGATAAGAAGAGATGCATTTTAAGTGTCTCTTGTGCATTGGAAGTGTGCATTCATGCCCACCAATTCTATGGGGCTATCCCCCTGCACAAGCAGTTTTTGTAGCCTCTGGCAATTCCAAGTGTTGAAATATAACAATCCATTCGTCTAAACATAAAAAAACTGGCTTATTTTTTTAATAGCAATCAGCAGTGATGACAATCGGTTCGTGTAACAATATTCCATCGACAGTTAGTTTCATCGGAACTACAAGGTTTCATCGACATCATTGTCAACAAAACCTGTACTATGCATGGGGTTAACCTTGCGTAGTGCAATTCGTTTGGAAGCCTAAGAGTAGGGCTCATGATTATGTTTTTGCTGTATTGGTTGCAGCAAATGAAATTAATCCAGTTGCCCAATCCAATCAACCCAGTAAAAAAAAAAGTAAGCTAACGACGAAACGCGACAAGAACATGTGGACACAAAGGGAGATTCTATGAGATGGCACAGTGTCGACGAAACGTGTGTAGAGTACAACTTGCTCACGAATCATAGTTTCGTGAAGCTCGTCTCGTAGAAACACGAAACGATACAAACCCATCAGTGGAGGTGGGCCCTATTTTCTCTGGTTCAGACTAGTTAACTGCTTGAAAGTAGTTTTGGAAATGATTGTCAAAGTAAAATGGTAACCTAACTAGTGGTTTCAGATATAATTTCTGCGAGTATAGTTTGTAATAGAGTAAGATTAGTTCCGACTATCCCAGGGGTTGTTGTTTCCCATCGCTCGCAACCCAAGTGAGATGTTTGGCCTGCCCGCCTCCTAACGGATGTTGCCGTCTGCTTCCACTAGGTGCCAGCTGGGGAAACTCCGTGGGGCTCGCCGCCCCGGCCAAATTCGTGAAGCAAGCCCAGATGACCTTTCACCTCCGCAGCCACGCCGGTCTGCGCGTCTACGAGTGCGCCGTCTGCCGGCTCCTCTTCCAGACGCAGAGCCACCTCAACACCCACATGCACACGCACACGGGGGACAAGCCCTTTGCGTGCACCCTGTGCAGCGCCTCCTTTCGGCGCAAGGTGGGGCTCGTGGAGCACATGCGAGGACACACTGGCGAGATGCCCTTCACGTGCGGCATCTGCAAGTCGGCCTTTGTGCGCAAAGGCACCCTCCTGGACCACATGAAGACTCACACCGGGGAGCGGACGTACAAGTGCAATTGGTGTCCGCAGGTGTTCCGGTCGCGGGTGGCCAAGCACAGACACACCCGGAAGACACACGAGCTGTAGGCGGGGCGGTAGCGTAACATGCGTCTGACTGGTGCACCTACGACGACTTCGTCTCAAGTTCCTCGATGCTTGCCTCATGACGTTTTAACTGCCTCGATCTGTCGCCGGCCGCAGTCTTGGAGACGACACGGCAGAGAAGGCGTGTAGGAAGAAATGCCTCCTCTGCGTGGCTTGCTTGCAGCCGCCCCACGGGTGACCAGAACTCGGGCAGTCGCATGTCGGGACGTTGCATTAACAGCAACGCGTGCGTTCGCTCGGTAACCAGCGGGATTGCGACGCCAATGACACAATCTGTAACTCTGTTTTACCTTCCAACGTGTTGCGACGGATGGTACGAGCCGCCAGAGCCAATCCACAGCGCGGAAGATGTCACGCGTCCTTGTGGTTGGGTGGAGCGACGCATGGAGTGTGAAGTCACATCACACGTGCAAAACACTGAATTGGCTGACATGACTTGTAGCGTTCGTTGCGATACATTAGCTTCGTTCGATTTACTTGCACCTCCTGCACTGGTACTGAAAAGAGTAGGGCAATGTACTTCTGCTGTGTATTGAGACATGAGCGGAAGTACACTGCAGGTAAATCGAACGAAGCTTTTGTAAAATAAAATACCGACTTTGTCGCCATTTTGGGATCACTCATGCACGGGCGGTATGGGATGCTGAATGTGCGAGCGCAGGATGCATTCCAGGCATTGTAGCTCTACCATATTTGCGAGGGCATGGGTGAACGGAGCATAAACTAGTTACAAAGTAGGTTCCCACTTTCTTTGGAGCAAGAAGCCCGTAATTGCTTGCCGAAGACCCGTTCATTTTCTGAGTCATCATTTGCGAGTCCGTACTCCTAGAGGGTAATCCTAGGATATGCTGAGCTGATTCCTATTTTAGGGGCGAAGCTCCTTAGGGGCTAGCCATGTCTGTCCGTCCGGCGTCCGGTGCTCTCATGATGATGAGTGAATCTCATGATGATGATGATGATGATTGAATCTCATGATGATGATGATGAGTGAAGATGAAAAAGAATTATGAAAAAAAATATGTTTGCGCAGTCGACAGGATTCGAACCTGTGCGGGGAGACCCCGATGGATTTCTAGTCCATCGCCTTAACCACTCGGCCACGTCTGCGGGACGAGTAGGGGGCTCTGAGATGTGGTAGTAACTCAAGAGCTGGGGATGTCATGGATGAAACGCTGCGGTCAAATGCGTATATAATCGCGTTAAACTTTGCATGCATTGGCTCAACGTTTATAGACGAGAGGGCGCTGCGGTCAAATGCTCAAATGCGTATATAACCACGTTCCATACCACACATTCTCTTTCTGGCATGGATGAAAACGAACGAAAAGCTCGGCATGCCTCGGCTCAGCGTCTACGCAGACAAGCACCACCAGAGCTTTGCCCCAATCAACATCATTCACGACGTGGAGATGCGGTCAATTTTTTCCTCCTCTCCCTTTTTTTTTATTAAGTTGGCGGATATTCAATTTCGGGAAAACGTCAATGCCAATGTGTATGAAAAGGAAAGGAAAATCTGAATGACTAGGAATGGTGTGTTGCTATTCAAAAGAGAGACATGCACTGTGCCCATTAAGTACTATGGTGCGACCTGGAAGTTTGTAGAGAATCCCTTAGTTTTCCTGATTAGAAAGATACTTGGCTCCATGGCCAATCTTTTCTCTTTGCACCTTTTATATTTTCTCTCCTCCAGTTTTCAGAGTTGTTTCTGTATACTTCTTATTCTTTGTAAATGCCAAATTTTTAGTATATCCTGTTACATAGTAGTCGTTTTCAGTCCCAAGTGATCTAAAGGCGAGATTTTTGTGCTCCTACTTTGGTGCCCACAAGGTATAGTGTTAATCCAGTGAATAAAATGAGGATGTGTTGGTTAGCATTCCCAACTCGCAATGTTTTTTCCCCATATTAATAGTTCATGTTCCATGCTTCTAAGGAGTAAACTATTTTGGTACCTAAAGCAGAGGTGGAAGTGTGACTGAATGTCTCACGCCTGTTCCTCGTAACATAGTGACTGAACAGAGGTGCATTTCAGTAGTTGCATAGTGATGCCTCATTAAGTCCACACGTTTACAGCAACAATGGACTCTATATTGGTACTAAGTACCAAGTTGTATACACATACTATATTTATCTATCCTTTCAGCATAACTGTGCCAGTAAGCGGGGTTGATTGATCATTATTGCCGACTGTTTTTACTATTCTGAGAGCACACGTCGCACTTTCCTTATGGAATGCTACGGAGGTTTCACACTTATTTACTTTCAAACATTTTGAATTATGAGTTCCCGAATAAACAAGGTTTCTAGTTTTCAGTTCTCAACAAAACTATTGATGGATGCACACAGTCTTTTTTAACATATTTGTTGTAAAAAATAAACTGAAGCTTTTATCGCCCAGTCAGCACTTATGTTAACCGCATTCCGCATATCTTGGTAAGTACTGTTAGAGTCATTCTAACACTTTATTTTCGAAGATGTGCAAGCACATCTTCTTGGTTGTTGGAGCCTCTCGAACAACCAAAGAAACATTTCTCATAATTGCATCGTTGCAAAATCCGCCACTTTCTGTGCTGCTGCTTGTTTCAGGTATGCTCATATGTGTAGTAAACCTCGATAAACGCCAATCTCATGTTAGAGGAACAAACGTGAATTTATTAGTGAAGTGGCCGGAAGCTCAAACTTAAACAAATGAAGAAAGGACGGAACAGGGCAAAACAGCTGACTTAACAACTTGTTAAGCATGCAACCAAGTCGATTTATCACACCAAATTCTGCCAGAAATAAAGTCTGGAAACCATTATATGCGGAATGCAAGTTAGTCTGCTCCTGCAGAGGTTTTAGTGACATCAGTAACGCTGAGCTCTGATTGAAGCATAGTGTGTAGACCTCAAGGCAGCTTGCTTTGAGGTCTACCCACTATTCTTCAATTGTAGCTCGGCGTTCTGATGTCACCACAATCCCTGCAAAAGAAGCAGACAAACTTGCACTTTGCATTAGAACTCTGCATCACCTGTATGTGACTAGACAAGCAGTTACTTTTATTTCAGGCTCAAGTGTACAGTTTTTGACATAGTACTGTGAAAATTATGATATATTCTTTTTTTTAGTGTTAGCAAAATGCGTTGCTGCCCCAACAAATGTCATTGATTAGCTCAGCAACAATGGAGATGACCACAAGAGAATGAAATAAGGCAGAAAATAAGGTTCCAGCAGGTACAGCGACAGACCCAGACAGCACAGCCATGAAACTCGTTAAGACGCTAGGAAAAAAAAAATTAAGGTTACAGCATGTGATTAATTTAATGAAATAATTGTGGGGTGAGAGGTACAATGATTGGAGACTAAGTAAAATGAGACTCAAAGGAAACAAAGACACCATTAAGTCATATCGCCTAATAACAGTAACTTTGGTTCTATACAGAGTAGCTATGCAGATAATAAAGCGGAGAATGGAGGAATGGGCAGAAGGGGTGTGTGCAAATACTGGGTGAGCTCAACAATGGATTCCGAAGAGTTAGAAGACTGGAAGGTAACTTATCTGTCACCAGGCACGTAGCCAGAATTTTGTTTCGGGGGGGCCCGCCCATGACAAAATGTTGTATGAGGGGGAGGGGGGAGAGGAGGCCCCAGCAAAATGGAAGATTTCGGGGGGGGGGGCCCGGGCCCCATGGGCCGCCCCCCTGGATACATGCCTGTCTGTCACCACAATGTATGGAAATAGCAATGAAGAACCAAACTCCTTTATGGTTAGCTTATTTAAACATTAAGGGAGCGTACAATAATGTGAGCCAGGAAAAACTTTGGGGTCAGCTGAAAGAGTATGACTTAGGTGGAAATTTGGTTGCGTCTCTTCAGCAGGTGTACACATAGGCATACCAAGGGGGGCACTTGCCCCCCCCCCCCCCCCCCCTCGCAGTTCTCAGAGTGGGGGGGCAAGGCATGTGTTTCCCCCCTCCCCCCTGAAACAGCCGCCACTGGGCAGGGCAGCAAACACTGGCCGGCGGCGCCCAAGGGATACCAAAGGCATTGCCTTCCGGCCCCTGGGGGGGGGGGGGTCTGGTCTGCCCCCCACTCAAAACAAGTTGGTACGCCACTGGGTGTACATAGACAATAAGGTAGTTATAACATCAGAAGCAGGAATTACACAATCCACAGCAGTAAAAGAGGGCTCAGGCAGGGCTGCAGCCACTGTCACCTCTGCTCTTTATGACATCTCATTGAAATGGAAAAGAAATTAGAGCAGAGCAGCTCAGGTTTTGATGCGAGTTATATGGAAGGAGAGCGAAATGTAGTACAGGTAATACCAGGGCTGATGTATGCGGACGACATAGTACTTATGACCGATAACCAGGATATGTTACAGGAACTAGCTGGAATATGTGGAGAGGAAGGGGACACCTTGGGCATGTTTTAGTAGTGACAAGTCTGGAGTAATTGTGTTTAACGACAAAAAAAGGGGAACCCCTGAGGATACAAGACATTGTAATAGATGTAGAAATTATGTCTGGCTCATGAGGGAAGGAAATACTAGAGGAACATGAGGAGAATGTAATTAGAAAAGGGAAAATAACCCAGGCGAAAATCAGTCCACTTCCAGCTGGATTATGGAACTGGAAATAAGGCAGTCCAGCTGGATTCCAGCTGGACCCAACTGGAATCCAGCTGGACCCAGCTGGAATCCAGCTGGACTGCTTCATTTCCAGTTCCATAATCCAGCTGGAAGTGGACTGATTTTCGCCTGGGAAATTAATCTATTATGAAGCTCAAGGCACTGTGGAACTATAATAGGTATGAAGTGGTCAGATGCATACATGGAAGGAGTGATATGGTACCAGAACTGTCTTTTGGCAATGGGGTACTGTGCATGAAATCAGAGGTTCAATCAGGATTAGTAATTCAACGAAGAAGCATAGGCAGATTGGCACTGGGAGCAGATGGAAAGAAACCAAATGAGGGAGTACAGGGGCACATACGGGCTGGTTGATCGAAATGGATGATACGCGGTGGGCACGGAGGGTAATATACATGAAAATTTAAACATAAGATGGACAAACCTAACCCAAAAGTTTACACTTATATACCTACACACTAATGATGGGCCTGAGCAGACTAATTCAGTGGAGAAGGGAAATGGAAGAGGCAGAAAGGAAAATGTGGGAGATAAGAATTATAGGAAAAATCAGCTCTAACAATGTACAGCTCACAAAAACAGGACATAACAAAGGAAAATGTGCTTGACAATCTACTGGGGAATTTACTGTTTGAGGCGAGAACGGGCAGCTGATATTATATGCTGCCTGCCAAAATGTGAGCGAGACCCAAGAGCGCTTCGCGCTGCCCTCCCTGAGGGGGTAACAGATTTGGCCGCCTGGTTTTGCCGGTGGCAATGGAAGGAGGGAAGAGAAAAGGATTGCAGTCACAGAGAGGCGATTTGAAGCTGGGGACAGAAAAATTTGGACTCCCTCCCGGACGTGGGACGACGAACCAGACCCCTCCATGAGCCATTCTTGCATGCAGTGGCGTCACAAGGGGGGGGGACGGGGGGGCGGACCGCCCCGGGTGCAGGGCTCAGGGGGGTGTCGCGGCGGGCCACGAGAGCGGGGGGGGGGGGTGTCGCGGCAGGCTGCTCGTGCCGCTGACCCTCGTGACGCCACTGCTTGCATCCCTCTTTTTATTTATTTATTTCTTTTAATTTATAATAAAAGCAATATTTACACACCCCGCGTGGCTCCGGGTTAAAGTCTCAACCCCATGGAACAGATGAGCGACAAAAACGGCGCGCCGCGCGACCCAGGACGCTGTGACGTAGACCTGCGCGTCACAGCGTCCCAGCAGCGTCCGCACAAGTTGCTATGGAAACTGCCGCGCGGCGTGTGCCTTGCCATGGCTAGGGAGAGCACCTTACCATCAGAGCCGTATATGTAGAGAGTTTGGTCAATGGGAGGCGCTGGCAGAGCCAGGGCGTGCGGCAGACTCGGAAAGAGGGCTTGGCATGCTCTCTTGACCAACCAGAAGCCAATCCCCTATTGGGGAGGAGGGGCGACCGTGACGCCCCAAGCGGTTAACTTTAGAACTACACGGATGGGGACAACAAATACAGTGATTCAGCGCTCGGCCAACATAACCGAACGCGGCGTCAGCGTTCGGCTGGAGTTCGTGTTCTCCGGTGAGGGGGAGGAGGGGCTCTTTTGTTTCCACTCCGGCCTGCATGAACAATGCAGCATGCACTGTCCCAGCTCCGCACAAAAGCCGAAGTGGGTCAAGCTCGCATTCTTTGAGGATAGATCCGGCACTTAACGTCGCTTCGTCGATTGTTAGTATTTTTTACATTAAACTGTGCCCCGCCCTCTATTGTAAAAGATGACATTGACATGCCCAGGCCTGTGGGCATGTGCGCAGGCCTTGTGTTGAGTAAACACCGAGGATGGGGACAACAAAGGGGTCAGAGCGCCCCCTATAGTTCGATCTCCTGCCCAATAGCGGTGGTAGCGAGAAACAGTTCTGATCAAAGGCCTATGTTCGTAAATGGTTTTAATAAGCGCGTAAGAGTGAAGCGTAGTAACTCTTTGTGGTTGAAAATAGGGTGTACGTGTTGTTTTGATGATGATCATGCAGAAAGATGTAAGAAACGAATGCGCCGCTCAACTCTGTTTTGCTCGGACAGAGTGTGACCGCTCGGACGGCGGATTCCCGGCCCTCGGCGCTTGGCGTACAGATTATGTCGATCGTTTCGCTAGTCGCACTCTTCCACCATCATTTTGGATGAGCGTGATTGAAACATCACGTGTACCATATTTTCAGTCATCAAGGGTCACTCCAATGCAGTTATCAGGTTTGTTTCTCGCGACCACCGCCAGGGTATTATTTCTGGCTTCTGGTTGGTCACATTCGAATTTCTGAAGACGCCCTGGAACACGCCCAGCCCGCTTTCGGCCAATGGCGCCTCCTTCATTTGTCTCCTATACTTCCCAACGAATGGCCAAACTCTCTACATATACGGCTCTGCTTACCATGGCCTCCGAGATCCCGAAGCGCGCGAACGCTTCTCCGGCCGTCCCATTCGTGCAGAGAGGGCGTAATCGAAAAAAGAGAAGGAGGCGGCAGAAGAGTTCAAGAAAAAGTCTTGGTACGTCGAGTTACTGCAACTTATACTTACAATTTTTTGTGTATTGTGGTAGTATGGTGAACAGCTGCTCTGGGGACGTATATAGAAAATTTGTGATGCTTATTTAATTATTTAATTCGAGATATTCACCTGGACATGTTGCGCCTAGCGCAACAAGCACGCTAGTGTCACTAAATAAGCTACGCTTCAGAGTAACGACACTTGGCCATATTGTGGCTTAAAATCATGGTTGCCAGTTATCTGAAGCTTTATCTTAAATCACAGGAAACGCTTTTCCGTCCTCCACAAATGTTTAAACAGTCCGCGACAGAGAAAAGCAATATTACATGAGCTTCCTAACACCGATTCGAATGCTGAGGAAGTCACACTTTTGAATCATGACGATCTGCAGTTGCGTCTGCTCTGCACAAGCCCCAATATGGCGACGCCCACAACAATGTCGAGGAACGGAGTGCCGATACTCTAAGCGCAGCTCATTTAGTGGCTCTAAAGCACGCCTTTAAAGGGGCGGTGCAACGATTTTATGATTAAAAGAATTTGCATCTTGTCACTTTTAAGTTGTTTATCATGTCCCGGAGGATAGAGAAAACACTTCTTTCATTAAAAATGTCGCAATTACGCTGACAATCGCAAAGCAAAAGTCGGGCTTTTTCGGCCACCCGCAGCCCCAAGTGGCAGCCGAAGGAACTATGGCGGAAAGATTACGTGACCTCGCTCGGCTCTAAGCTGCAGCATAACGCCCGCTAATGTCAGCAGAGAGAGGGAGAGGAAGCGTCATCCTCCGAGAGAGCACACGGGAACCTACACGGCACTCCGAATGACGTCACTGGGAGTGCGACCAGGCGTGACCCTGACGACTGGGAGTGAGTTGAGGGGTGCCCGAAATGCCAATATTTATCTTTTTTTTTACGCAACAACTAGGACACGCAGGCGAAATCGGTTTTCTGTTCTTTACTGCAGAAGTGTCAGAGGGCAACTTCCACAAATCTTTGACCGAAGTCCGGAAATCGTTGCACCGCCCCTTTAAAAAATTAGTATTTCCCTAAATAAAATAAATCATGCTGCAATGCTTTTTTTTTTTTTTTTTTTGCACGTTGTTTGGCGTAGCTTTTTGAGCCTCACGAGGTTTACTCCGTGTTGTCCTTCTTTTAATATTTGTAATATTTATTACGCTGAAATATACCAGTGTGTCAAGAAATGCTCAGAACAAACGCATCAGTGGCTTCCGAGATGTTTATCACCATCCGTGTGCGGGTGAAAAATTGAAATTTGTCGACAAAACTCCCCCAGCAGAAATCTCTGACTGCCCAATAAGCACCAGAGAAAGCTAAACATAGTGACTTTACCCGAGGCTTGGGCAACATCATCATGTTTAACATTTACCTACGTCAGCTAACTTGCCCCGTCGTATTTTGTTCGAGAAAGCTCTCGTCCTCGACGTCCTCATCAAGGCTAATATCTGATCCACCTGTAATGACGATCGAAATCAAAAGTCCCACGAAAAGTTTTGCTGGATATTCCAACAGACCCTTTCAGTGGTGCACGCATAATACCATGCTCAAACGGATCAAGCTTCTGCTCGGACAGCATCATCAGTTAGAATTGAAAGATCGCAACCAGCTGCTTTGTAGACAGCTGGGTGCGGAAATTTACGCCGTCTGTAACTATCTCTACGACAGCCGAGTTGCTTGAAGTCATCGCAACTATAAACTACAGGTTGCAGCGACCAACGTTTGTAGATAAACGTTGGTAGCGACTGCATTCCCACCCATCACTCCGAACAGAAAGGCGCTAGTTTCGGTTTGAGGTCGGTACCTTTCCTACGTCAAAATATGAATTTTAAGCGAAAAAAAAAATTTTTTTAGAGCAATATTGACTGCGCCAGACGCAATTTAGTCGGTAGTCACCTCCTTTCCACTTGTTCTCTCTCTCGGCATTTCGGGCGCGTGGAGGAGAGGTACTCCCCGCCTCTTCGTAGTGGATCGGCTTGGCTGCTTGGCTGCGCCCCGTACGAGAGCCATGGCTATTTCCTGTGTCTGCCGGTCGCACGTCGTACCGCGTCGTACAGCCGATTCACACGACGGACCGAATCGCGATTTTCGTCCGCAGTCCGTGTACCAAGTGACCGGCTCGTCACCGATTCCTGCGATCAGCGCCTCGTCCGCGGACGCGCGGACTGATAAAGTCAAGCGCCTTTTTCACTCGCGGATTTTTGGCGAGATTGACTTGAAAAGTGTTTAGTCTGGCAACGGTTTATTGTTTTCTTGTTTTGTTTTTGTTTTTGGGCGATGAAAACAAAAGTGGCGCATAGTTGTGTTTTGTGCGTTCGCTGGTTTATTTTGTCAGGCGTTTCTTCGTTCCACGTGTGAAAGGAACTGCAGAAACTTTGTCTGGCTGATGCGACGCAGGTTCCGGTACTCCTCCGGGTCCGCGTCAAGAAGCTTCCGTCAAAACTCGTCTAGCACGCCGCGATAATTCTTGCACGTCCAATCAGGATTTCAACGTGCAAGACCTCTCTTGTGGCTGTGGTGAAGAACTTGAGTGCTGTGCACGAGCGCGGAGTGCGTGAAGGCATCTCCAAACGCCCCTTCGCGAGCCCAGAACTTCGTCGCTTCCACGCGAAACCCTTCTCGCGCAGGACCATGTCTGTGTCACTCTCATGATTTGGGTTAGTAAAGCTAGTGGCGCTTCGCGCGAAGCCTATCACGGTGTTTTGTCTCGATCTGTACGTAACAGCGGCGTACGATTCATTATCGCGGTAACGAGCGTCGATTTCTCTCTTGGACAACGGTCCAACGGTGCGATGCTGGAGTTTCGCGGCACTGTGGGGTGGCGACCAGGTTCGGTCCGTCCTCGCTGGCGTCTGCTCGTCGTCTCCCTTGTGTGGATGCGCTTGGGCAGCGGCTTGGGAGACAGACGAACCGTGGACATGTCGTCACGTGATCAATCAGTCCGTCGTGTGAATCGGCCATGACTAATAGCGAGTTCGTTTCACACGCACTGGCACCGGTCGAGTTCTCTCCCAGAATGCATCGCACTCGCGGAGTGTTGCACGGAAAACTGGACTCAAACAAACTCGTCAAATGCACCGAGTGCAGAAGACTGATGCTGCCGCCATCTATGTTGTAGAAAAGGTACTGACCTCAAACCGAAACTAGCGCCTTTCTGTTCGGAGTGATGGGTGGGGATGCGAGAGTGCAGTCACTACCAACGTTTATCTACAAACGTTGAACGCTGCAACCTGTAGCTTATAGTTGCGATGACTTCAAGCAACTCGGCTGCCGTAGAGATAGCTACAGACGGCGTAAATTTCCGCGCCCAGCTGTCTACAAAGCAGCTGGTTGCGATCTTTCAATTCTCATAACCGTTTGCACTGAAGAAAACTGATGATGCTGTCCGAGTAGAAGCTTGATCCGTTTGAGCATGGTCTTATGCGTGAATCACTGAAAGGGTACGGCTTAAAACTAGTCTGTTGGAATATCCAGCGAAACTTTTCGTTGGACTTTTGATTTCAATCGTCATTACAAATGGATCAGATATTAGCCTTGGTGAGGACGTCGAGAACGAGAGCTTTCTCGAACAAAATACGACGGGGCAAGCTAGCTGACGTGGGTAAATGTTAAATATGATGATGTTGCCCAAGCCTCGGGTAAAGTCACTATGTTTAGCTTTCTCTGATGCTTTTTGGGCAGTCAGAGGTTTCTGCTGGGGGAGTTTTGTCGACAAATGTTCAATTTTTCACCCGCACACGGGTGGTGATAAACATCTCGGAAACCGCTGATGCGTTTGTTCTGGGCATTTCTTGACACACTGGTATATTTCAGCTTCTGTACGGCAACAGAGCGACTTAAAACCTGAAAATAAAGCACGGGATGTCAATTGCATCCTTCATGAAATAGCACACGCTCACAATTCAAGCTCGCATTTGATTCCGTTGGCCGCGGGACGCGATTTCTATCAGAAAATCTACTTTTTTCCCTTTCGGTTCCGCGACACATCGTAGCAGACGAACCCTCGTCGTCTGCTCCCGCTCCTCGGCGGCCTCGCCGGAGCGAGGCATGACGGGATTGCATTTTGGCGCACGCCCGATTTTCTCGGTGCAGCGAGTGCATGCACGCGTGGGGTGCCGCCGCTGAAACGAACTCGGAGAGTGCAACCACTCGTGGAGTGCCTGCCGAAACGAACTCGCTTTACGCCGCGAGTGGGCACGCGTGGGCACGAGTGCCGTGAAACGAACTCGCTATTACTAACACAAGCAACAAGCCCTCTTTAGGAGGTCTTCACATATAAACGCGATAAAACTATAAAACCACCCGAGGACGCGAGACACGTTGCAAGACGGCGACCATGACAGAAAAAAAAAAAAAAAATGGCGAAGCTTTTGTTTGTTGTTTTATCCGGACGGAAGTTACGATTTTGTAAAACGTTTGTAAACAATTACGACGTTCATTCGATGGATTGTTTTTTAAACCTAAAAAAATGTAATTCAAAAGGCGATTTCAAGAGATCACGAAGATTTTATAACCAACATTAACCTGTCACTCATTCTATTGGCCAATGAGAAGCTGATTGAATGACCATCGTTACAAATGAGAAGCCGAGCTGATATGACCATGGAATTTGCGCGCAAAACTTCAAATAAGTCTCTCGCCGTCAATATTGCTCTAAAAATTATTTTTTTTTTTCGCGTAAATTCATTCTCGACCACGCGTGTCCCAACCAGACTGTTTAAAACTCCGGTTCTCCCGAAAATAACGGTTTTTTCCGGTTTTCGGTTCACGGTTCGGGTTCGGTTCAATACCCTGGTTGCGAGGCACACCAACTTCTCCCATGGCAGCCCGGCACGATCAACCACTCTTTCGAGGGCGGAAACAATATCAGCACCGGTGGTTGTTCCTTTCATTGGCACTAGGTCCAAGAGTTCTTCTGTGACGTCCAAATTTTTGTTTACGCCCCTTACAAATATGGCGCACTGAGCGTTGTCAGTAATATCTGTGCTCTCGTCGACGGCGATCGAGAATGCGTTGAATCCGTTGCATCGGGTGAATTCTTTCTCAACGTTTTCACTGAGTTCATTAATTCTTTTTGCCACTGTGTTTGGGGAAAGGCTTATCTTCTCAAATGTCTTCTTTATGCTGGGACAGACAGCGTCAGCAACCTCAAGCAGACACTTTTTTATGAACAGGCCATCAGTAAATGGCTTGGACGATTTGGCGATAAGCTCGGAAACAATAAAGCTAGCTCTCACCGTTTCGTCGCTTGTTTTGACCGCCTTTTGGAAAAGGTCTTGCTGTTTTCCCAGCGACGCCTTAAGTTGGGACACCGTGTTCTCGCGGATCTTTCCGGTGAGGGCTTCATACTTCTCTTGATGGCATGACATGAAGTGACGTCGCACATTATATTCCTTTGGCACAGCTACAGTCTGATGACAAATTAAACACAGCACCTTGTCTCGCGATTCTGTGAAGAAATAGGATAGTTCCCATCGCTCTTGAAAGAGCCGCTTCTCGTCTTCAACTTTGCGTTTTGCAGACGCCTTGGACAACGACATCGAGATGTCTGCTTGAGAGTTGACGTCGCAAGACTGAATCGTTGAAACAGAACGCAACAACCTGTGCTGATCAATGCAAATCTCGGAGGCACAACGCAACCGTCAAGCAAAGATCACTCTGGGCGTGGAGAGGGGGTGACCACATTCAGGGTAAAATGCTTTTCCAAGAACTTGAAGGGAAGCATACAACGATGGAATCCACCAGTTTCAACTGAGACAAACTTGGGTGCAAAGGATAAGTGAAGTGACAATGAACACAAAAGGGAGGTTGGGAGGACCAAACGCTTTGACAAGAAAAAAATTGTCAAGGTGCAGGCGAGCTGGTGTATGTTGATCATGATGTTTAAAATCCTGAGACTGGGAAGGAAAATGAAGAAAAATTGTAAGACAGAAAAAAGGGGACAGGACAAACGTCTCAAAATGGGAAGGAAAATGAAGAAAAATTGTAAGACAGAAAAAAGGGGACAGGACAAACGTCTCAATGTCCCCTTTTTTCTGTCTTACAATTTTTCTTCATTTTCCTTCCCAGTCTCAGGCTTTGACAAGGTTATACTTCACCCCTAAGCTGACAGTGCGCTGGAGGCTACATGTTCGCCGGACCAATCTTATCGCTTGACCTCGCTCAACGCGCAGGAGTGCGCGGAGGGGGGAGTGGTCACATGGTTCAAGGCCGACAGTTGAGTGGTCCAGCGAGTGTGCAGCTTCCACCGCACTGTCAGCTTAGGGGTGAACGGAGTATAGGAAGAAGGTGGGGTGGAATGGAGGGGGAGATTAGTTGCCCCGGATACGCCATCCGCATGTGTGAAGGTGCGGACCAGGATTATTGGAGGCTATGCTTCGACGCCTGGGCCAAGGACTCTTGGAAGCCCTTTGCCGACGCCTCGGCTACCCCGTCCGGTCCGACTATCTATTTTTAGCCAAAAGCGGCCCTCTCTCTTCCACAGACGCTATTTCATGACACCACGCTCTACGTTTGCGTCATGTATCCTGGCATATGGTCAAAGTCGAACAGCTTGGATTTTATTTTTTAGCAAGCTTTTTACACACTCGGGATGAGCGAAAGTAAAAACATCATTAAAAAAGCCAAAATTAAATTAACAAAAATTTTTTTTTTCTTTATTTATGCCTGGCTGCGCGGGCCGCAAGAAAACGCCGCGCGGGCCGCATGCGGCCCGCGGGCCGCGTGTTTGAGACCCCTGCTCTAGGTGGTGTTGGCAATACAGGCAAAGGCCACGCCAGGCGAGGGGAGAAAGGGCAAGAAGGCTGGGGTGGAGCAACACCTCCTAGAAGACAAGGCGAGAGTGCTCTTCTCGTGACGTCGCAAAGCAAAAGTCGGGCTTTTTCGGCCACCCGCAGCCCAAGTGCAGCCGAAGGAACTATGGCGGAAAGATTACGTGACCTCGCTCGGCTCTAAGCTGCAGCATAACGCCCGCTAGAGCACTATATAGCTCCTTCGGAGCAGAGTAGCGCAATCTAGAACGCCGCCTCTCGGCGACTAGCGGCGAACGCCCGGAGGTTCCAACTCCGGTCAGAAATGCATGGGGAACGTGAGAAAATCGTTGTTTCTTCAATGTTGTGGAGATGTACGGAACGACAATAGTTTTTGACATAATAAAGGAACATTTTAGAATCATTTGCACTGAGTTTTGTGCCAAGTAAGGACGTAATTTGTTTTTAAAAATTGCACGAGCGGCATCATGCAGCAGACGACGCGGCAACGTCACGGCGTCCACGTGACCCGCTCCGGCCAACCCAAAGAGCCCATCTCCGCTGCGTGCAAAAATCGTCTGCTTCAAACGCCATTGCCTTGGAAATTGCCTTCTCAAAATTTGCACACGCATCCGATATTATTAAAACTTTGATAAAGTGTTTAGTGCATTACCAACTTCACGACAGACTAGTTTTGAAAAGTGTGAACTCGCCGTTTATTTTTAAATTAGCCGTGTTGCGTCGATCTCCATGTATTCTCCCATAGGGCGGGCCGCCTCCTGGAACCCTGAGTACCACGTGACTCGCGCCGAGCTGCTCTGTCGGCCATGTTGTCGGCGAAACACGCGGATCAAAGGATTGCGCTACTCTGCTCCGTAGGAGCTATATAGTGCTCTAACGCCCGCTAATGTCAGCAGAGAGAGGGAGAGGAAGCGTCATCCTCCGAGAGAGCACACGGGAACCTACACGGCACTCCGAATGACGTCACTGGGAGTGCGACCAGGCGTGACCCTGACGACTGGGAGTGAGTTGAGGGGTGCCCGAAATGCCAATATTTATCTTTTTTTTACGCAACAACTAGGACACGCAGGCGAAATCGGTTTTCTGTTCTTTACTGCAGAAGTGTCAGAGGGCAACTTCCACAAATCTTTGACCGAAGTCCGGAAATCGTTGCACCGCCCCTTTAAAAAATTAGTATTTCCCTAAATAAAATAAATCATGCTGCAATGCTTTTTTTTTTTTTTTTGCACGTTGTTTGGCGTAGCTTTTTGAGCCTCACGAGGTTTAGTCCGTGTTGTCCTTCTTTTAATATTTGTAATATTTATTACGCTGAAATATACCAGTGTGTCAAGAAATGCTCAGAACAAACGCATCAGTGGCTTCCGAGATGTTTATCACCATCCGTGTGCGGGTGAAAAATTGAAATTTGTCGACAAAACTCCCCCAGCAGAAATCTCTGACTGCCCAATAAGCACCAGAGAAAGCTAAACATAGTGACTTTACCCGAGGCTTGGGCAACATCATCATGTTTAACATTTACCTACGTCAGCTAACTTGCCCCGTCGTATTTTGTTCGAGAAAGCTCTCGTCCTCGACGTCCTCATCAAGGCTAATATCTGATCCACCTGTAATGACGATCGAAATCAAAAGTCCCACGAAAAGTTTTGCTGGATATTCCAACAGACTAGTTTTAAGCCGTACCCTTTCAGTGGTGCACGCATAATACCATGCTCAAACGGATCAAGCTTCTGCTCGGACAGCATCATCAGTTAGAATTGAAAGATCGCAACCAGCTGCTTTGTAGACAGCTGGGTGCGGAAATTTACGCCGTCTGTAACTATCTCTACGACAGCCGAGTTGCTTGAAGTCATCGCAACTATAAACTACAGGTTGCAGCGACCAACGTTTGTAGATAAACGTTGGTAGCGACTGCATTCCCACCCATCACTCCGAACAGAAAGGCGCTAGTTTCGGTTTGAGGTCGGTACCTTTCCTACACCATAGAGAACGGCAGCCGCATTCATTTTTTTTTTTTTTTTTTTAGATTGCCAAGTTTTGAGAAAATATTTGAGTTTAAACGTAATTTTCGTAATGATTAACCGGGAACTCGAGAAAGCAGATATGTTCGCAGCGTTCACAGGGTCCACAGTTGTCATTTCTCTTTCTCATTTCTGGAGCGACAGAAAACAATCCAGCCCCAAATCCAAAATCCATTGTTTTTGTTTTGTCCTCCGGCTCCTCCGTTTGATGTTTGCGATGTGCACGGTTCGAGGACTCGCAAATTTCAGCTCTCCTCTTATTTCTCAAGCATAAATCTACTAAAACGTGATATTTAAACTGCGCTGGCGGTTCTTTCTACTTGTTGCCTGTTTAAAACGATTGTTGTTATAAAACGTCGAATTTATGTCATAAAAGCGCGCGATCACACGTTCGTTTGGGCGTTATCGACTGCTTTGCAACAGCTCGTGAGCAGTTGCGACGAAAGATGATGATGATGACAACCCAACCGAAGTTGGGTTGAGTGCTTTATTTTTTTTTCCAGAAAACGGTCTGTTTTTGTTGGCAGGATGCCAGCATGTCACAGCCGATTGGAGGATAGGTGGGATAGATGATAGATAGGTTTAGTGAGACAGAGAGAGTACAAGAAAGAACATTCGCTCGTCATCACCACGCCGTGGCGCGGCGAGCGGCGCTGTCGGCGCTGTCGTAGTGTTCGTACAGTTCGTGGGCAACCCCGGGCACCCCGGGCGCTACATCACGTCCTTGAGGCCGGTGTTGCCCAAGTAGCTGGCCAGCGCGCGTAGCGCCCGCTCTGTCCCGGCCCGGGACAGCCTGGGCCGCAGGAGCTCTTCTAAAGTGTCGCTGGGGCAGCCGAGGGCACTGTAAGCACGCCCCAAGTCCGCCCGCGCGTCTGAGAAGCGCGGGCAATGGCACATCAGGTGCTCCGCGTCTGCGTGGGCGCCGCAGTGCTCGCAGCCGCTGTCGCGGTCGGTCCTCCACCTCGCGCGCCCGGCGGGTGTGAAGCTGGAGTCGGTTCGCAGGCGGTACAGGGCGGCCGCCGTGCCCCTCGTCAGCCGCCTGGGGAGCCTGCGAGGGAGCGGTCCGTGCTCGAGCTCGGGGTGGCTCAGCGCGACCCGCCGCCGCACAAGCAGACGTGCGTCCGCGAACGGCGGGACTGGCGAGAGGGGGCATCCAGGGTCGCCGTGGGCCCGGGCAGCCAGTTGGTCCGCCCTCTCGTTGCCGGACGTCCCGCAGTGCGACGGCAGCCACTGGAAGGCGATGGTCCAGCCCTTGCCCTGCAGTTCCCCCACGCGCGCCACCACCTCCCTGGCCAGCTGTGGTGACCGGTCAGGGGAGCGGAGGAGGCCCAGCGCTGCCCTCGAGTCCGCCAGCACGACGACCCGAGCCGGCTCGCTCTCGTCGAGGAGGCGCAGGCCGAGCTGCAGAGCCGCGAGCTCCGCCGTGGTCGATGAGGCGTGGAACGCCAGGCGTTCCGCCTCGGCCCTCCCTGTGTCCTCGCGGAACGCCGCTGCCGTCGCCGTCCCGGTGGTGTCGCGCACCGAGCCGTCAGTGTAGAGGCGTGCCCAGCCGTGGTAGCGCTCGTCACAGTGATGTTCTGTGAGCTGGCGCGCCACTGTTGGCTGGACGTTCCTCTTGGCACTCAGGTTGCTCACCGACAGCTCAGCAACCACGACTGGCGGTTCATTCGGCGGAGGAGGTGCCGTATAGCGGACCGGAGCGCCCGCGATGTCCCGCAGCCGCGTCAAGGTGTCGGCGAGCTGTGCCCGCCGTCCGCTGATGCGTGCGACGAGGGATGCGGCGCTCGGTGTCTCCTGCATCCTGACGAGGTGTCGCATTGCCCGCTCGACCGCCGTGTTCTGGACCGTGTTGACCCCGGCCTCAGCCAGCGTCAGCCTCGATGAGGCGTGTCTCGGGACACCGAGGCATACTCGTAGTGCCACGCGCTGCGCCTGCTCGATGCGCCCCCACTGGTGCTTGGTGAGAGCGAGCAGGGGCAGCGCGTACAGGACCCGGGCCAGGGTAAGGCCGCGGTACAGCTGCAGCATCATTCGCTGTTCTGTGCCTCTGCGGGCTCCTCCCAGGAGGCGAAGGATGTTGGTGGTGGTCCGTGCTCCTTGCAGCGCGTCCCTCACCGCTGGCTCCCAGGTCACCCGGTCATCCACTCTTAGTCCCAGGTACGTGGCCTCTCTCCGCACCTCCAGTGGTCGGCCGTTGATGGTGAGGGCGAGGTCGAACGTTCGATGCGGGCCGTTGTAAAGGGCCACGGATTTAGGGGCCGAGAGCGTCAGGCCAAGCGTGGCCAGGTAGTACTCCATGTTGGTGAGTGCGCGCTGGAGCTTGTCTTGGATGAACCGTCTCCGCCCTCCGTGGTCGCTGACCCAGATCGCGACGTCGTCCGCGTAGGTCGCGATCTGCAGGGGCACCTTGTACCGCGGCCCAACCCGCGCCGCCTGAGGGAGCGCCGCGAGAGCCACGCTGAAGAGGAGTGGGCTCAGCACGCTCCCCTGTGGCACCCCCCTTGTGAGCGTCCGCGGCTCGCTGTAGACGCCTGACGCTCGAAGCCTGGCCTCGCGCCCCTGGAGAAACGCCCTGACGTAGCGGAGTGCTCTCCCCCGCACGCCAAGTCGTGTGAGGGAGTCTACGATGGCGCTGTGAAGCACTCCGTCAAAAGCGCTGGCGATGTCGAGGAAGACCACCCCCGTGGTCCTCCTCCTCGCCTTGCCGTCCTCAAGGGTCGTGGCGAGGTCCGCGATCGCGTCTGCCGTGCACCTCCCTCGCCGAAAGCCGGCGTAGCAGTCCGGCAGGGCTCCCACCGTCTCGAGGTGGTGCACCAGTCTGCACATCACCATCCTCTCGAGGAGCTTCCCGACGCACGAGGTGAGTGCGATCGGGCGGTAGGAGTTTAGCTGGTCCGCCGGCTTGCCTGGCTTCAGCACTGGGACGACGGTCGCTGTCCTCCACTCCGGGGGGAGGACCGCAGACCGCCAGGCCTCGTTGAGATGGGCCAGGAGGTCTGGAAGGGCGCCCTCGTCCAGGTTCCTCAGGGCAGCATTGGTGACGCCGTCCGGGCCGGGGGCGGAGCGCTTGCGGGGCAGGGCCGCGATGGCGCGACGCAGCTCGAACATCTGCAGGTCCCCTTGGCCTCTGTCCATTTCGGCCGCCGTCGGGGGGGCGAAGCGTGACCACTGGCGTGGGCGCTTGGCGGGGATCGGTGGCAGTGGGGGCGGGGCGAGGAGCGCGTCGGCCGCCATTTCGACGGCGTCCCGTGTCGGAATGTGCAGTCGGATGGCCAGTGTGACGATAGGGTGGCGTGGGCGGGGTCGGTTGGCCAGCGTTCTCGCCATCCGCCAGGCGCTCGCAGTGCCCCCTCGTCCGTTGAGGGACTCGCACTTGAGCGTCCATTGCTCCCTCGCCAGCCGCCGTCCGTGCCGCTTGAAGAGGGCGTCAAAGCGTCGGAATGCCGCCTTGTCCTCGGGCAGTCTTGTCCGCCTTGCCCTCCGTTGCGCGCGTCGTCGCTGGGCTCGCAGTAGGAGCCACTGAAAGTCTGGGTTGGGTCTGGTGGTCGGCACCTGCACCGTCCTCGTGGCCGCGCACAGCGCCTCCGCGATGGTCTGGGAATCTAGGACACGTCCCTGGGCTCGGAGGGCTGCGACGTCGGCCCGGTACTTCGCCCAGTCGACGACCCGGCATGTCTTGGAGGGCGGCTTGGGGGGCCTTCCCACGATGATGGGCGCGTGGTCAGATCCCCAGCCGTCTGGTTGCGGTTTGGCGCAGAGGCGAAGCACCGCCGACGCCATCGTCAAGTCTATTACGCTCCCCTCCACGCCCGTTCGCAGGAAAGTCGCCTCGCCGTTGTTAGCGACAGAGAGGTCCGTCCCGTCGAGGGTCTGTTGCAGCTCCCTGCCCCGTTTCGTCGTCCTTGAGTCCCCCCACGCCTCGTTGTGTGCGTTGAGGTCGCCACCGATGATGACAGGGCGCTCCCCGCCTCCCAGCTCCGCCTCCATCCTACGGACGACGCTTGGGTCCCAGTCGCCCGTCGGGTGAACGTAGGCGGACACCAGCACATAGTCTTCAGCTCCCTTGCGCACCTCGACGCCCGCAAAGTCTGCCCGGGAGCAACAGTACGACTGCGTGTCTATCTGTCGGTGACCTAGTGTGTTGCGAACGAGGACGGCGGCCCAGGGGTGGGCGTCGTTCGCTCGTTGCGCGGTGTACGTAGTATATAATGGGATACTGATGCGGTGTGCCGGCATTCGGGGCTCCTGAAGCAGGATGACTTCGAAGCGATCAGTGAGGAGTCTGTTCTTTAAATCGTCTAAGCGAGATTTCAGTGAGTTGCAGTTCCATTGTAAGATGGAAGGCACTGCTGCTCTCAGGCGGGCCGCTCTCGTATCACTGGGGCGTGCCGGCATGCTGGTTGGCAGGGGGAGCGGCGATTTGTAGGAGGCTCGTGAGGGGGGATCCCTTGAACAGGAACTTGTCGGGAGTCGGGTGGAGGCTCACCATCTGGGCTACCTGCGCGACGGCAGCGAAGAGGCCGTCGATCGCCGCCTGGAGCTGGGCCTCCACGTGGGCGATGTCTTCAGAGGGGATTCCGCTCGGGGCTGGGCCGACCTCGGCGTTCTGCAGGGGTGAGGTGTTGGATGCCGCGGTGCTTTGCGGGAAGGTGTCTTGGGAGTGCTGGGTTGCCCCAGGTCGACGGAAGGGCCTCGCTCTCCTTCTTGAGGCGTTCCTTTTTCGCCCACTCCGCAGGGGGCCGAAAGTCGGGCGGTATCCCGCGACACTCGATGTTTTCATCGCTGCGGGATTCTGGAGCGTCGCCCCAGCGTCGAACTCCTGCGCAGCCCCGGGCACCGGCAGCGTGTGTGGCATCGTGTTCCTCAGCTGTTGTTCTGGTGCGGGGCTTTGTTGGACGGCCGCTGGGTTCCGCGGGGGCGGCTGGTGCTGCTGCGGAGGTGTTTGCTGCTCCTGTCGCTGTTCGTCCCTCGCGGGGGGTGGGTTCAGTTCTGTCCACTCTGTTTGCGTTTCCGCATTCCTTCTCGGCGGGTGCGCTGCTTCCGGCTGTGCCTCCGCAAGGGGTTGTGCGTTGGGTAGCGCCGGGAAGTCCACGGGATCGGGTGCGGGGGGGCCCATGTTCCAGGCATTGTCCCGCAGAAGCGGGGGTGCCGGCGGCAGGTGGTTTCGGGAGGTCTTGGTCGGCGCTCTTGCGGGGTTTCTCGCCGTCGCCCTCGCCTGTTCCCAGCTGCAGCCGGTAGATCGGACTGCCACGATGATGCTCCGCTCTCGTAAGTACATGGCGCAGCCCCGGCTGAAGGCGTCATGCTGGAACGGACAGTTTGGGCAGTCAGGGGTAGCCGCGAGCGGGCACTTGCCGCGCGCGTGTTTCCCGGGGCAGGTGGGGCAGAGGAGCGGGGATGGACAGGCCGCTTTCACGTGACCATACCGCCCGCAGCCGAAACACTGGAGGGGCTCGATGTCTTCCTCCTCAACCGAGAGGTCGAGCCCCCAGTATTCGACTGTGTTCGGACGTTCGCCGTCGAAGTGTACGCGGGCGGCGGCGCCCCCATCCAGGCGTTGCATCGCGACGATGGGAGTCTCTGTGCGAAGATGTCGCCGTATCTCCGCAGTGCTCCGTCCAGGTGGGAGGCCGCGTACTATCCCGACCGTTTTGCCCCTGGGGGTAGCCTCCCGGGCCGTGACTGGGAGGCCCGCGAGGTCTGTGACAGCGAGAAGGGCATGCACGGCGTCGGTGTTAGTGACGTCTATCGCCGCCACATTTCTCCGTGGGTTAACCCTTGTCTTGGCTCGGTTGTCCCCACTCCTGAGCTGCATTGCTTGGGCGACGTCCCCTTGGTTGCGCAAGGTGAATCGGCCGCGCGTCGGGGCAAAGAGGATAGTTGTTTGGCATGGCTGTATGGGCCCCGGCAAGCGGGAAGGCGGGTTTGTTTTCGCTGTCTCGTGAGAGAGGGATTCTGGCATTTCCTTTCCCTTCTCGGGCGGTTCTGGGGAGAGTCTCGGCGACCTTGATTGGCGGTCGCCATCTTCCTTCTCGGCCGTGGGGGAGAGGCGTAGGGTCTTATCTCTCGCCCCCTCAGCTGGGGCTGGGGCTGGTGGTGGTGGGCTTGGTGACAGTGAGTCACGGGGGAGGCCGCCGCATTGTTCTGCGGGCCCTGCCTGTGACGTCGATGCTGGCTCTGCAGCTACGTCACTCGCGTCATCTTCGAGGCTGTTGAATCTGTTGGCTGTGGGGATGGAGGAGATTATGGCGGAGCCCTCGGAATCAGGCTCTTTGTTGTCCGCCATCGTCTGCTCGTCCTGTACGGTCGTCGTGTGATTTCCTGTGGCGCCACTCGCCACCGGGTTGGGGGGCTCGGTCCAGGAGCTCTCGATCCCCAGGCCGCTGAGCCTGCGCTGGATGTTTTCCGGGAGCTGTTTGAATGCCCAGGCGGCCTCCTCGCTTGTTCCCTGGAAAATCAGGCCCAAGAAGGTCTCTGTGCTCGGTACCGGCTCAACGGGCTGCACGGGGTTTGTCGTAGGGGGCTGGGGGTGCACGGGGAGCACCTCGGGTGGCGGCTTCTGCTGTTTGGCAGCGCTGTCGCTTGGGCCTGTCCCAGTGTCAATTTCGGCCGCAGACATTGCGGCGGCCAGAATGTCGGGGTTGGTGGTGGTGCTGTCGCTCTCGGAGCCAGGAACAAGGACGCCGAAGCCTCCTCCGGGCGGCACTCGCACTCCGAGCTCGAAGTCGTCCGGGGGCCGCTCTACCTCTTCACTTGGCTCCACGTGGGTTTCAGGGATCGGGGCTGGGGCGGTGGGCCGCGTTGAAGACTCTGTCTCTGTGCACCTCTGCAGTTCCAGGCGGGTGCGAGCCGCGACTCTGGCACGCACCTGTTCTGCAGTAGTGAGGGCGTCATCGTCCAATGGGGGCTCAACCAGGTCGTCGTCGGTGGTCATCGGCTCGCGGGTCCTGGGCCCTGCCCGCGGGGCCTTCCTACGGCTCAGGCCCCTCGCGTCTCATAAAGAAAGCAAACGACGAAAAGAAGAAGAAGAAAAAAAAAAAAAAAAAAAAAAAAAGAAATTACAACTAACACGAACGCTGAATTCACGGCGGTCACGGTAGCAACGTCCGCGGCGTACCAGAGAGCAAGCGTGCGAAAACAGAACCGGATAAAAAATCTTCGTTTCGGCGTCTTTATTTAGTGACTCTATCCTGCGACGAAAGAACTCACGGTCGCCTTTTTATTGGGTAGCCCTGGAGCCTTTCCGATCCGCCTATATTTCACACGTCGTTCCTTCACCGTGGGCTTGAAATAATTCTGACATCGTTATAAGCGACCACTTCTCATCATAGTGCGCAGACTTGATATCGCAAGTGTCACAAAACCTTCAGCCTAGTTATGCGCAGATTTTAAGTGTTGTAGGGCCCTCAAATAGCACGCGCCAGTATGCCAGTACCTTCACTCATCGTGAACAACCACAAACGATTGCGAGGCAGTCGATCGTACCCAAATCGTTTTAACATAATTTTTAATTAGATTGCCTTTCCTCTTTGCTTCGTATAATGCGAGATTATCGCTGCAGGAGACACGGTGTCAGGATCAGGAAATGTCACCTTGACTCTGGGCGCAGGTCGCCTTTCAAACATTTATATTCTCCACCCGAAGGTGAGTAGCACAATCATTGTTTGCATTGAAGTAAATCATCTGTAAAGCATTGTTGGATGGCGAGGTGCGGGTTTCATTGAACTGTCCCGGTTTTTTTTTCCCCAGCCTCAAGACAGGCAGACCTTTTCCACTACGCTTTCCAGTCGGAGATGAAAGTCTGGAGTTGGATACCACCGAAGGCTTGCAGAATTGTCCTTAGGATTGTGAAGATGTCACGTTTTGCTTGTTTGCTCAAAGCTTTGTGCAATGTACTCTGTGAACCATGTTCGGGAGTGATTACTAAATTGTGTCGTCCGTAGACTCCATCCATTTTGACCCGAGAGAAGATTTATTATTGCACAAGTCTCTGTAAATCCTCGGCTGCTTCTTGTTTAGTGACTGTGTGATGCTCCTTGTTGTATCCTGTTTTCCACGAAGTTACTGGCGATAGCTGCTTCCCTAATGCAAGCAGAATTTGTAGCAAGCTCTCAATCGTCCTTCTTATT
Organism: Ixodes persulcatus; assembly: GCA_013358835.2. Taxonomy (NCBI): domain Eukaryota; kingdom Metazoa; phylum Arthropoda; class Arachnida; order Ixodida; family Ixodidae; genus Ixodes; species Ixodes persulcatus. The sequence goes on from JABSTQ010011417.1 coordinate 435,242, forward strand.
TTTAGCTTCATTTGCATGTGATTTTATGGTTTATATTGACGTGATATGGATGACAGGGACAACTTCGCTTACACGTCAGGAAGATGGCACCTGAACTCCTGTAACACATTTGAGCTTTGCAATGCAATAATTTTCAAGGGATTTTTTCTTCTTCACAAGCAAATGGAAGTAGTGTTTTGAAAGTGTGTAATTCTTGAGATTTTGTTAATTGTTAGTGCAATGTTAATGCTACCTGAATAACCGAAGTCACGGTTTGAGTATGACTGTCATTGGTGAACTGTATGCTATATTCTGTTTATTACTTGGTGTATAACACTGTCAAGGCTACTTGCATGAGCACATGGCCTCATCTAGCATCTCATTTGCACAAAAGCATGTGTACCTTATGCTGGGTGTTTCCGGAACCGGGGGCCAAATCGCTCCTGCGAAAACTATACATCGCACAAAAAAAAGGTTGATGCCGTGGTGGTTTGTACCAAAGTGCCCAGAAAATTATTAGCATTCAGAATAATTCAAGAATGAATCACTTTTTAGTAATTAAAAGTTTAATTATGAACTTTAAAGGTGTGGTTTCAATTAAAAACAATGCAAATCATCCAAGACTACTAAATCCACCCATGTTACAATGATATAAGGCACGTCCAGCATGCTTTTCTAGGTTTCGTTTTTTTGTCGGAGTGCATCTCTGTGCCAGCAATTCCCACCCCTCGTGCATCGCGCTTAATTAAAGGTGTGTGTTTACACTGGCACCGACGTTAATAAGGCAAACCTCATGTGGCAGTCTGGAGGATTTCTTATTTAGCCTCTTCTAGGTGTGATGCATGGCGGCGCACATAAGTTACGCATTTTGGCCATGGGGAGCGGGATTGCTCGTGCACAGATGCACTCCGATAAGAAACCAAAACCTAGAAACGTGTCTAAATTAAGAATTTTTTTTTTTTTTTAACGTTGTAAAATGCTGTGCGTGCCTTATATCGTTGTAATGTGGGTTAATTTAGTAGTTTTCGATGATTCCCAGCAAGTTTCTAATTGAAACCATGCCTTTTGAAGTTGATATTAAGAAATTTAATTACTGCAGAGAAATTAATTGCTTAATTATACTGAATGCTAATAATTTTCCTTAATGGGCCCTTTGGCAGAGACCACCACGTCATAAACCTTTTTTTTTGTGAGATGAATAGTCTTTGCAGGAGCGATTTGGGCCGCGTTTCCAGAAACACCCTGTATATAGAAAATCGAGATGTTGTAGGCTCATGTCTGCAACTTTCACAGTGTTACACGATAAGTGTGAGTCGAAGTTTAGTAACTTGCCCTAATGTCTCGCTTGTATGTCGTTTCCTCAAACTGAGGCAAGTGTCCATTATTGCATTGTTTCCTGCAGCGGATCATGTAGCTTTCCTTTTGTTTAAGTTGCCTCAGTTCAACATTGTTTGCATTCTCTGGGATGGACGCGGTGCAGGCAGTGCTTAATAGGACAGCCTTTTTATTTTGAATATTTTGCACTTCTGAGTTAAGCAACCTGCGAGGAAATATAACTGTATTGAAAAAAAAAGCTGAACTAAATGCAATGCACGGAAGTAAATGCACAGCCTAAACACTGTTGCAGCGACCAGAACGCCCGTGCAACAAACACATCTTCCGAAAGCATGCATATACGTCGTAAGTTCCCGCCACGGGGGTACAAAGTTATCTGCACAAAAATACTTTTGGTGCGGATAACTGAATTGCCCGCCTCCTAACGGACTTTGTCGTCTGCTTCTGCCAGGCACCTGCTGGGGAAACGTGGTGGGCCCGTACGCCCCGCCCACCTTCGTGGACGGTGTCGGCTACTGCTGCAAACAGTGCCCCTACGTGAACCCCAAGTATGCCCAGATGACCCTCCACCTGCGCAGCCACGCCGGCCTGCACGTCTACGAGTGCACCGTCTGCAAGCTGCTCTTCCAGTCGCAGAAGAACGTTGACGTCCACATGCGCTCCCACGCGGGGGACAAGCCCTTTGCATGCACCCTGTGCTCCTTCACTTTCCGGCGCAAGGTGGGGCTGCTGGTCCACATGCGTGGACACACGGGCGAGATGCCCTTCGCATGCGGCGTCTGCAAGTCGGCCTTTGCACGCAAGGGCACCCTCCTGGACCACATGAAGACTCACACCGGGGAGCGGACGTATGGCTGCAACTGGTGCCCGCAGGTGTTTCGGTCGCGGGTGGCCAAGCTCAGGCACACCCGCAGGACGCACAATGTGTAGGCACGTCTAGCGTGCCTTCGTTTTAAATGCGTAGCATTTATAGGGCCTGCTTTGGGCCCTTTTGTGTCTGGGCTTGGGACGTAGCCTCGGTGATGTCACGGTGTCCTGTAGTATCATGTGATGTCCGCACGACACTAATGTCGTGCCACACCATGGCATTGTTACATGAAGTCGCGCGACACAGACGTTGCGTCACATTGCGACGTCACACGACCCGACGTCGCGTCGCGTGACCCGGTCTTTTACCGACAGCCGCGTGACGCGGGGCGCCACGCGATGTGTCTCGACGTCGTGTGATGTAATGTCATGCGACACCGGGAGTCTGGTGACACCGTGACGCCACCGCCACGGAGAACTCGTAAATGCCAAGCACTTTGGGTACTTTTCGGATACACCAAAGAGACGGGTAGTTTTCTCGGTTTCTCGATTTCGGCCCGAGGACATCGTAACTGTCTTACGCTGTCGTAGGCCGCCATCCTGGCAGTGACGCTGTAGAGGGAGTGTGTACGACAGACGCCTGTCGTGCGTAGCTTGCCCCGTAGTCGATGGGAACTCGTGCCGCCACCGGTTGGGATGCTACGACGACGGCGATGTATGTGGCTCCTCTCCTGTTTTGCCAGTCACTTCTGAAGTCGGCCATCAGGATTGCGACGGCCGACGATGCAAGCTTCCGGCCGCTGTAACATACTTTGCTGCTGTTTAGGGATCGTTTCGGATAACGGTAGGGTGCCGAATCCACCGGTCTAGGACGCAGTCCAGGAGTCATAGCTTTGCCTGGGAGGGAGGGTTCTAATAAGCAATCTGCAAATCAAAATTTCAAAGTGGGCCTACACTTTCCTCGACGCAAGGATGTACTATAACCGGTCGCTGATGCCGGGTGAATGTTTGTGAGGCCATAATTCTAGAACCTACTGAACTATATTTTTCCTTTGCTACATTCTTTATAATGATTTTTACAAATACCCTCTTACTGATATTCTCTATGCCAGCATGCATGAGAAAACTCTAAATAACTCGCAATAATGCATTGCCATTAAGAAAGAACAAAAAAAAAAACTCCTTAAACCTAGGAATTTATATAGGATCCCTTAGTTTTCCTAATGAGAAAATTACTCATCCCTATGGCTTACCTCTTTTTTTCTTAATCCATGTTTCTAAGGTTGCTTTACATTGTCTTGCCTGTAAATGACAATCTTTTTTTTTTTTTTTTTAAATGTCCTCTTGCAGTTTTTTTTTTTTTTTTCGTGCCTCTGATGTTGTAAAGGGTACGACTTTTTCTTTTGCACTTGCTATGGCACCCATGAAGGTAATGCTCATCCAGTTAATGACACGAGGCTGCATTGGTTAACACTCCCAAGATATGCATTGTTTTTCTCAAATTCATGTGATCTTGTTTTCAAGAAATCATAAGTTTCGACATCTCAAGCAGAAGTGAAAGTGTGACATATCTTCTGAGGCCCTAAACTCGTCAAATACTAAGTTGGAGCCAAAAGTTTGCGGAGAGCGCCGATTGGTAGCCGGCAACAGAAGTGCAAAGTCATTGTAGTGATAGTGTAATCGGTGCGCTCCGTGAACTTTGGCCCATACTTTGTGTTTGACGAGTTCAGAGCCTCTGGACGACTTGCCCCTGTTTCATCACGGCGATACTGTTACAGGAGAAATGGGTTCTCTATATCACAAAATACCAAGCTCTGTACCAACATTACTAGAACTACTCAGTTGGGAAACTGCCATAGAGCCTGGTTTGAAAAACTTTCAGCCTTTCCACTCTGGTGAAGAACGAAGACCAGCGAAGCTGTACTACGGTGGGGATGAAGTAATGGCCGGCCGCAAGTCGGCAAGCCAGAGTGAAAAGGCTTGAAAGGTTGCCGCCATCTTTGAGCAACGGCGGCAACCAGACAACCGGCAAGCCGGTTGTCTGGTTGCTGCCGTAGCTCATAGATGGCGGTAGCTGTCCAGAGTTTTGTGTCGACATTTGTTTGCCTGCGGACACGATACTGGGGAAACTAGCCCTTAACAGCTCCGCTGTAAAAGTGGCTTCAATCAGTACTCGAGAACCGAAATGGCGGCGATCGCAACGCCGCCATTTCTCCTGCAGCGGTCACTCCGGGAACTGCATGTCTGCACGTATTGGTTCAGGTCGAGTCGCATAAAGGCCAATGGTGCCATCTCGCAGTGCCAGTTCGCAGTAGCATGATGAATGAACTTTCATGTTTTGACTAGTCGCTAAAGGGTGCTGCTGTTATTGTATTTAGTTTAAAGCCCCTCCATCCTGAGAAAAGTGGTGCCATTCATTGTTGTGGACATGGTCGAGACATGTGCCGCTCGCCACTTCTGGGAAGAACATGGCGTCCGAAATCTAGCTCAGTGCTGCGCTGTGCTGCCATGATCTTCCCAAGGGCTGCACGTTGCACGTGCCCTGTACATTGACGCACCTTCAACTACTTTTGAAACATGAAGGGGCTTTAATGTAGTTTGGTCTCGGTGGACGCGAGCTGTCCGGGTTTCAAGGATGAGTTTCCTAACTGAGTGTTTTAGTAACGTTGCTCTGTATGTGCATTTTTCGGACAAAAATAAAATAAAATTAATGCAGCCCGTTTTGTTTATTTCTAATGAATTATGTCGTAGAGTTGTCCTATAATGTGGGCACGTGACCACATCACGCTGATGACATCACTTTTAGCAGCTACCAACGTTATTAGATTGGCTCAGTTACGGAACTGTTCATAGACGCTGCTTGCAGGAGCAGACCCCCCCACTCACCACGACTTTCCTCCCGTCGCTCAACGTGCCAGACGGCTGCTTTGGTAACTGCAGTGTATTCTATGGAATACATACATTTCGAAGCACAGCGTCTGGATGGCGTTCAAGATCTGCTCTATAGAACACACAGTTATGAAACGAAAATCTAGATGGCGCTTCATACGACTGGGGCTAAAGCCCTTCGATGTGTTTGCGTTCGTCTTGCAACTGGCGTCAAATGCGCCAGTGCACGAGGCCCGTGTCTCGAGCGACCCTTGGAAGCAAATGGCGGGACAGCACTGAAATGAGCGGCCCTTGGAAGCGAATGGCGGCGGAGCACCCGCTCGTGGCACGTGTCTTGCGCGCTCCCACAACAATGGTTGGCGGTACTTGCAAAAAATGCTTTTATCAAGGGGCTTTACGGGAGGTGGACTGAAGTGAGTGAGGGGGGTACCCCCTTCTGGGAGTTCCACAACTGAGGTAATCTAGTAACGTTGGCAGCTACTTGTATTTCATGACGGAGAAGGGGGCTAAATAAATTACAGCTGCCAAATTTTTCTTTTTATTTTTGGCAAAATTTTAAGGTATATATATATTTTTTTTTTCTTTTTTGTACAGATCATTGATTTCAATGACAATTGCTGGATCGCGCTTCCCCGCTTGTTCGCTGCAGCGCGAGTGAAGCCACTGGACGACCATCTTGCTCGTAGACGATATGCGGTTTTGCTGCGGTTTTCTAGTGTGCTATAGACACATATTCTACTCGTTCGTCGTCATTCTCTGAAGAAGCTTTTTAAGACTGTGTAACTGTTGAGACTTGCCGTTGTCAACATGTGGAAAATTTTACGAAAGTGCAGTGCCGCAGGAAAAAGGCACAACTCGTTGAAAGCAAGTTTCACCGGTCTCGCGGCGGGGTCAAAGCTTCCTTGGCACACCGAAGTGCTGAGTCTCTGTGTCTTCGCACGTTGGGATACCAATCAAGAATCGACACCGTGTGGATCTGTTTTGAGAGTGCAATGTGCGTCAAGCCGTATGTAAAATCACAACTCGTCGAAAGCAAGTGTCACCAGTCTCGCGGCCTGATCAAAGCTTCCTTGGCACGCCGAAGTGCTGCGTCTCTGTGCCTTCGCATGCTTGGATACCGATCAAGATTCGTTTCGACGCCGTGTTAATGTGTTTTGCGAGTGCAATGTGTGTTAAGCCGTATGTACCTTGGGCAGCGTTTAACTTTTACTCCGACTGTATTTGTAACTTGCAGCACTCGCGGTCCAGAAATGAGCTTGATCCAGTGTTCAGTGGCGACGGAAGAGGGGGGGAAGGGTACGTCATCAGCGGCGCATTTTTTTTGTTTTGTTTACTAGACGCTTATAGCAATCAAATCAGTAGTACAAACTCTTTATTTATATTTTGTGGCTCGTTCCTGCTGCACTGTGCTTTCGTAAAAATTTGTATGTGTTCTCAACGGCGAGTCTCAACCCCTACACAGGGTCTTAAAAATCTTCTTCGACGAAAGACGACGAACGAGTAGAATACGTGTCTTTAGCACGCTGCCGCCAGCCTGTGTAATGCTAGCAAAACCGCAAATCCTCTACGAGCAAGATGGCCGTCCGGTGGCTTCACTCGCGGGAGCGGGAAAGCAAGCTCCAGAGCCATATGCAAGCTCGGTTCCACAGCTCCGCCTGCGACGTGGGCTCAGTAGCGGTCACGAGAACTAGCAGTGCTGCAGTCGAGTCTTTCTTCCGGATTGTCTAGCCCGCCAAGTTTGAATAGCAATACTTGAGCTTGTGCGAGTTGTTGATTCATACTAACATTTCACAGTGCAAGGAAACAGATGCACACAAAAATAAATTTCAAACACTCAAAGAAAGAACACTTACAGTGCGCTGACTCTGATCTCTGTGGTGTATTACACTTCATCTTCATCATCTTTTTTTTTTTTTTTTTTGCTGTTGTACACATGAAAGTAAAAAAAAAAAAAAGGAAGAAAAGAAAAAATGACCGCATCTCCACGTGGTGAATGATGTTGATTGGGGCGAAGCTCGGGTGGTGCTGATGTTACTGATTTTGGTCATAGGTAGTGCTGATGGTACTGATTTTTTTTTTTTTTTTTTTTTTGACGCTGTGCAGCAGCTTCTCGCGCCCTGGTCTCCGGAGCAGCTTGCTGTCTGCGTAGACGGCGTAGACACTGAGGCGCTGCATGCCGAGCTTTTCGGTCATTTTCATTCATGTCAGTAGGAGAATGTGTGGTTTTCTTCTTTTTCTTTTTTTAACAAGACAGATGGGATGGCATCTCAGAACCCCCGACTCTTTTTTCTTCTTTCATATTTTTTTTTTCATCTTTTTTGCCCTACAGGCCTACACGATCACCCGACGGCGGACGGACATACGGACATGGCTAGCCCCTAAGGAGCTTCGCCCCTAAAACAAAAGGAAGCTCTCAACGCAGTGGTACTTCGTTTCACATTATGTGCGAGCGAAGGCAAAGCTGGAAGCGCGAGCACGGAAGCTCCGTGTGTTCAGGCTTTGCTCGAGCGCGCAAGCTGGGGAGAAACGCAAAAAGCGCTGGTCTCGCGCTTCTATACTTCGTCTCACCTTAGCATGGAGCGGCTAACCTTGACTGCCTTGACTGGAGCACTCGCTGCACGAGTCTCGTGCAGCCGCCGAGGTTTCGTTCGAAGCAACTAGCTCGCGCTTTTAGCACGCGCGGCTAACAATAGTCCATACTAAGGTGAGCTTCGCTCGCAGATAAAGTACGCGCGAGACAGGGAAGCAAGATTGGTTTCGTTTGCGCGAGAACGCGTGCAAACGATCAACGAGATCAAGCCCCACGCTCGCGCCAGTAGCTTTGACAGCGGATGGATGGCTGTCAGAGCCGTCAGAGAGCCGTGTATTAGGAGAGTTTGGACAATGGGCGGAGCAAAGGCCGCCGCCAGCGCCGAATATTCCCCCCACGCTTAGAGCGTAAACTAAATTTGTGACACAGCGTCGACCAATCAGGAGACCTCTACTCCATCTCACAAATGTCTGCAGTGAAGGCGTGAGCCTAGCTCAGCGAAACGCTTTTGTTTGTACGAGACCTCGTGCATAGGAGGCACTTTCCAAAGCTACGCGCTCGTGCCCATGCCTTTGTCTGCACTGCTAGAACAGCGTCCTGAGACTGGCTGAAAGAAAGCAGTGCAAAGGGTGGGGTGCGCGAGCGTCTTGAGACGCGGAGTTCCGCTCGGCACGGCTCAAATTATACTTCGTTTCACTTTATCTGCGAGCGAAGCCAAAGCTAGAAGCGCGAGACCAGCGCCTTTTGCATTTCTCCCCAGCTCGCGCGCTCGAGCAAAGCCTGAACGCACGGAGCTTCCGTGCTCGCGCTTCCAGTTTTGCCTTCGCTCGCACATAAGGTGAAACGAAGTATAGTCGTGGCACAAATTTAGAGCACGCGACCACCGCTAGGGGCTGTTTCGCGGCCTGTGGTTGGCCCGAGACGCTCGCCTATTCAAACCAATGTATGGCCAAACTCTCTCAATAAATGGCTCTGAGAGCCGTGTATTAGGAGAGTTTGGACAATGGGCGGAGCAAAGGCCGCCGCCAGCGCCGAATATTCCCCCCACGCTTAGAGCGTAAACTAAATTTGTGACACAGCGTCGACCAATCAGGAGACCTCTACTCCATCTCACAAATGTCGACAGTGAAGACAAAGGCACAGGCGCGTGACCCCAGAGCCGTTTATTGAGAGAGTTTGCTATAATTACCTTATTGTCTGTATACACCTGCTGAAGAAACCCAACCAAATATGCATCTAAGTTATATTCCCTCAGCTGACCCCAGAGTTTTTCCTGGCTCACATTATCATACGCTCCCTTGATGTCCAAATAAGCTAACCACAAAGGAGTCTGGTTCTTCATTGCTATTTCTATACATTGTGTGGTGACGAATAAGTTATCTTCCAGTCTTCTATCTCTTCGGAATCCATTTTGGAGCTCACCCAGTATTTGATTTTCTTCTACCCATTCCTCCATTCTCCGCTTTACTATCTGCATAGCTAATCTGTATAGAACTGAAGTTACCGTTATTGGGCGATACGACTTAATGTTGTCTTTGTTTCCTCGGCCTTTATATATTAGTCTCATTTTACTCAGTTTCCAATCCCTAGGCACCTCTCCTCCCATAATTATTTGATTTATCGTATGTCGTAACTTCAATTTGCTTGTTTTTCCTAGTGCCCTAATGAGTTCCATGGGTATGTCGTCTGGGCCTGTCGCTGTACCTGCTGGCACCTTACTTTCTGCCTTATCCCATTCCCTTGCGGTCGTCTCCATTGTTACATAATTCTGCTCCTCCTCTACTCTGCTGCTGTCAGTGCTATCCACCGTCCCCCTCTGCTCAAGCTGGGAGAACGCCCCTTCGATTGTCTGCCTAATATATTCCCGTGCCTCTTCCCCCTCCACTCTTCTCCCTTCCTGTGTGGTTAGCACGTGTTGGAAACTATCTGTCTTTCTCCCTTGCACTTTAATATGTTCCCAAAACCTTTTCGCTGCATTCCTATCTTTTTTATTTATTTCCATCATCCACTGCACTCCTGCACTCCCAATTTTGCTCTGTATTAAGGCTGATGCCTCCCTTTTTCGCTCTTGGAAGTTTTCCCGTTTTGATTCTACCTCAGTTGGCAAGGCTCCCCTTTTCTTTGCCCACCTATGCTCCCTAGATGCCTCTTGGCGCTGCAATATGGCTGCTTTGACCTCCTTATCCCACCAGCTTTTTGGTTTGTGTCTTCGTTTTTGCTGTCCTCTTTGTCTAATTCGATGCTTCTCTAATTCTCTTTTAAAGATTCCTATTAGATCCTCATATGCCCATTCCCTTTCTGGTTGTTTCGATACTATGTTCTCAATGCTTTTCGATACTTTTTGTATTTGAGCTTCACTCAGTTTAGGTTTACCCGCTCGTTTCTGGGCTTGCTGTTCTGGTTTGGGTGCGCCAAATTTAATCTTAATTCGTTTGTGGTCACTCCCTAAGCTTTTTGTTCCTTCCTCATCTATTTCCATACTTCCTAACCTGTCATACAGTTTTTGGGACATGAGGCAGTAGTCTATTGTTGAGTGCGAGTTGTTTCGTTCCCACATTATTTTGCCGTCGCATTTTACTTGAGCATTCACTAACACTAGGTCAAGGGCATCACAGAAATCTTCTAGCAACTTTCCGGTTGTATCTGTGAATCCATCAAACTCTTCTAAATGGGCATTCGTGTCTCCTATGATAATTATTTCCTGATTAAGGCCAATTTCTCTGATGTCCCTCGAAATACATGTAAAGTGTTTTGTATTTTCCTCCCTCGAGTCTTTTCCTGTTTTCAGGTAAGCAAATCCCAGAAGAGTGTTGAGGCCTGTTACCCTACCTTTCAACCATAAGTGCTCTCTGCAGCCTTCCCTCTCTCTTTTCCAGTCCTGTCCTTTCACTAACATGCCCAGACCCCCGCCTTTGCGTTCACCTTCCCTCCGGTTGCATCCCATTCAGGAGTAGCCTGATATGTACGGTGGTTCCTCCTCATCTCTAAGGTGCGTTTCTGCTACCCCATATACTGTGAAATTTTCAGCCTCTAATTGTTCACCAATCTCCTCCCACTTTATTCTGTTTCTACCCCCCTGCATGTTTCTTATTTTTTCGGGGCTTCCTCCTGCTCTCCCTGCTGTTCCTGCGCCGGTACTCACACCCAGTAACTTCTTCCGACTCTGGTACCGGTACATCTTCTCCCGCTATGTTGCCATTTAGCCAAGGATGGTCTGTGCTTCTAGCTCTACATTCTTTCTGTTTCCTAACTCTACATTTTTTCTGTTTCATCCCCCCCTTCCCCGCCCAGGCCTCTAGGCTTCGTCCCCTAGGTGCCCTAGGGACCTGTGTGTGGCCAGTGTTGCCAGACGGAGAAAAAAAAAGTCAGCAGATTGATCCCCAAAAAGTCAGTAGATTTGCACAAAAATCAGTAGATTCTACGAAATCTGTGTTTTGCCATGTTTTGCTATTTCCGTTAAACACCACTTCGAAGAAATAGCATAGAGTAACAAATAACATGGTAAAGAACACAAATAAAAATGAAAAAAAAAAAAACAAAAAAAACAAAAACAAGACCAGTTGTGGAGAAATTCTTTATGGAGGACACAGTAAAAAAACACAGTGAATGTTTTTTTTTTTTTTTTTTTTATCGGCATTGACTAGTGTTGCGATTTTGAGGATTATTCTTTGAAATTGAGACTGAGCCACTTTTGGGATCAACAGATGAGGGCGACAGTGCGACATCCACCTTTCACTATTATTGAAACGAAACCAAAACAAGACGTTCCGGAAAGTGCGCGCGTACATGTCCAATTGAAGTCCTCTGCAAGCTGCCATCTTTCCTTACTGGGCTGTGGAAGGTGTTTGACGCAACGCTGTCGGCGCGGGGAACTGTTGAGGCTACGCGTCGTCTGCTACGGGCTTATTTTTTTTCTCCTGACTCAAAGTTTGCGTTCAAACGTTGAGAAACTTAATTCGCTACCTTTTTAAGCTACCGAGGAATAACATTATATCATTTTCTTGCCAGAGCCTGCCAAATAAAAGTAAAGAACCGAAATTTGGATGTCGATCCCGTGCATTCTGCCGGGCGAATCAATGAAAATGGCGGCCCTCTCCACTCAGCTGGGAGCAGCCGAGAGTTCACGCGCATGCGCTCGTGCCTCTCGGTCTGTGCCGCGGGCTGATTGGCTCACTCTAGAGCACTATATAGCTCCTACGGAGCAGAGCTGAGCCTTTTATACTGGGAGAGTTCGGCGGGTGGGAGTGGCTTACGGCCCGCTAGGTCTAGCGGACTCAGCGGGCGCCGCTTCCGCCATGATGTGCCTCCCGGCGAGTGGGTCCCCATAGACATGCGATGTATACGCGTGTAGGCTTTGCCGTTCGTGCTTTTGTTGTCATAAGGAAAAAGTCTAAAACCAAGCATTTTGTGACGTTAATCATACGTTAATTATAACTTACCTTGCACAATCGAGCACTAGAAGTCGGCTTCCAGTCAGCCCTTTTTGGTTTGGTCTCCCAGATCTTGTGCCTTGCGCGGTTTTCTTTTCCTTGTGGGAACCGGTACATCCTGAACCCCTTTCTCGCGTTGTTCGAGCACCCAACGGCACTGCAGCCCCCCATTTCGTTTTCTTCTAACGTCTGGCAGAGCGCAGAACGATCATTTTCATCGTCGTCTCTCGCTCCACGCTAGACGGCAAGGCACATCATGGCGGACAACGAAACTCGGAGTGCGATGCACACAGTTGCCAGACTGTTTGATCAGTGCTGCCAGACTGGCGGCTGGATCAAAGAACCGCCGAACTCTCCCAGTATAAAAGGCTCTGGAGCAGAGTAGCGCAATCCTTTGATCCGCGTGTTTTGCCGACAACATGGCCGACAGAGCAGCTCGGCGCGAGTCACGTGGTACTCAGGGTTCCAGGAGGCGACCCGCCCTATGGGAGAATACATGGAGCGACGCAACACGGCTAATTAAAAAATAAACGGCGAGTTCACACTTTTCAAAACTAGCCTGTCGTGAAGTTGGCAATGCACTAAACACTTTATCATAGTTTTAATAATATTGGATGCGTGTGCAAATTTTGAGAAGGCAATTTCCAAGGCAATGGCGTTTGAAGCAGACGATTTTTGCACGCAGCGGAGATGGGCTCTTTGGGTTGGCCGGAGCGGGTCACGTGGACGCTGTGACGTTGCCGCGTCGTCTGCTGCATGATGCCGCTCGTGCAATTTTTAAAAACAAATTACGTCCTTACTTGGCACAAAACTCAGCACAAATGATTCTAAAATGTTCCTTTATTATGTCAAAAACTATTGTCGTTCCGTACATCTCCACAACGTTGAAGAAACAACGATTTTCTCACGTTCCCCATGCATTTCTGACCGGAGTTGGAACCTCCGGGCGTTCGCCGCTAGTCGCCGAGAGACGGCGTTCGAGATTGCGCTACTCTGCTCCGAAGGAGCTATATAGTGCTCTAGCTCACTCGGGAGAGGGACGTTGCGGTGGCGAGATCATAGACTGGCCAGCTAGCCGCCATAGCCGACCTTCTCTTGTCTTACCGAGATGCCGAGCCACTGAAGCGGGCGTTGACGAGTCTTCACAAGGGCCTATGCTGGGGAGAAGGACGCGGTAGAATCTAAAATGGCAATGACATGACCTACTGTGGTAATGATGAAGTGGAGCGAACGGAATAAAAGGGAACAAAAACTGAAGGTCGGTTATGGCGGCGCCCATGCACAGCTGCCTGAAAGCGTCTATATGGCTCCGGCCCGGATGTCACCGTCGAACCTGCTCTGGGTGAATAGATAGATGAATATACGGCTAAGTCATTTGAATAGGACGGGCTTCTGGGCCATCTAGCTAGTGCTTCGTTTTTAATTCGCAACTTTCACGGCCTATAGGGGGCGCGCTGGCGCCTACCAAAATGGCTGTCATCTGGATGATCGTCGTAGAACGGCGGTGCGAGGCGGGGTCTGCGACGCGTAAGTAATTCTAGTTTTGCTTTCTGCGAGCAGTGTTGGAGCCTTACTTTATTTTTTCCCGCCAGGAAGGAGTAGGCAAGCACCTTTATTGTGAAGCAGATCATCCAGGAGCTGGGGAGCGCGATTCTCACACCGCGGTACCACCATCGCTGAAAGTTGCGAATTCTGGGAGAATGTGGGTTTCCTTTGATTCGCGACCTTGGGAATGGACCTTTTCCGAGAAGCGTTCTGCGCACGCGCGAGCACTCGATGCCAAGCGGCGGAAGTCGGCACTAGAAATCGAGGAAATTCGGAAGGAGGCTGTGGATTGGCGAGTAGAACACGTAATTGTGACATATATATAATTGTGTTACACAAAAAAAGAAAGTTCACGGAAAGAAAAACATGACGTTTGGATGGACGCCACAGATCCCCCTCTTTAGAGTCGCGTTGGGCACGCGCCGCTGCTCGGAGAGCGAAGAAACTGGTAGCGTAGCTCCCATTATCGATTGGTTGCGCAGGTAGGTCACTTCCTCGATTTTTAGTTCGTGCAGCCACCGCCTGGTGCCGTCGGTATGTGAAAAAGGTCCATTGAAGGGGCCAAATATTAAATTTTAATATGTTTACTAAAAAAAAGTCAGTAGATTTTATTTTTTTTTCAGTGAATCAGTAGACCCGGAACGAAATCAGTAGATCTACTGATAAATCAGTAGACCTGGCAACACTGAACATGGCCGACAACATGGCCGACAAAGTAGCTCGGCGCGAGTCACGTGGTACTCAGGGCCAGGAGGCGTCCCGCCCTATGGGAGAACACATGGAGATCGACGCAACTCGGCTGATTAAAAAATAAACGCCGAATTCACACCTTTCGAAACTAGTCTGTCGTGAAGTTGGTACAGCACTAAACACTTTATCAAAGTTTTCATAATATCGGATGCGTGTGAAAATTTTGAGAAGGCAATTTCCAAGGCAATGGCGTTTGAAGCAGACGATTTTTGTGCGCAGCGGAGATGGACTTTTTGGCCATGGTTGAAAAAACCCCGAGACTGCGGGTAAACGACACGACACTAAAAAGTCTCTTTTTGGGTTGGCCGAAGTATGGTGCCTGGATCGCGTCTCCGACTGGTGTGTTTAGCGTCCTATCCCGCCCATACATCAAAAGTGGTCCCGAAGTGGCAACAAATGACGTCACAGAAGCCGGAGTGTCATCATGCTGTTGCCTGTCGCGATCCTAGCGGTTGGCCGTAGAAATGCTGGCGAAAATCACGAGCGAACGTGAGTGTCGCTGTCGTCACGGCGTCCCAGGCGTCCCAACTTCCGGCTGCTGTAGCTTCTGTGGACTGTCACAGTGGAGAGCGACCTGCAGCAGAACAGGCGTCTGCCTTATATAGCTTATATACCACGACTGTTAGGACGCCACCAAGATCGCGACCGGCGACAACATGACACTTCTATGACGTCATCAGGCGGAAATCGAGGGACCACTTTTTTGGGCGCGGTAAACACACTAGTCGGAGACGCGTTCCAGGCGCCATACCATAACAAAACCAAAACCATTTTATCCGCCAGGTTGGATTGACTTGTCATGTCTTGCCTCGCAAAAATATTTTTAAAATAAAATTTAAATAAATGCTTAATTAAACTCAATACGTGTCGACCGTCGTTCTTTTTAAATTTAACGACATAGTTTACGCATTATGGAGCTTTGAGAGCATTTCATGTTTCGTTCTGTGACCGGTGTTGCCGATGTGTGGAGTGCAATCAAGCTCGTTGGTGGAGTGTGGAACGCGAAGAACGTGAACCGCGTGAACGCGCGAACCCGCGAACGCTGCAGCGGCTGCCAGACCAGCACCGCAAGACTTTGTGAATTTCGTTTGGTGGGCTGTTCGAAATCGGAACGCCTTGAAAGCTCTCGCTACGTTTCCCGAACGCTGACGTTGCCTAAACTTCAGATACCTTCGAAAGCAATCTGTAAGTATGAAAACCGTGAGAAGCGTGTGTGTGCGCGCGCGTTGAGGCGGTTTATTGTAGGCAGTACCCTACATGTACTACAGTACGGTGTACCTGTACTGCCTGGACATACTGTCATGCCAGAGAATCGTCAGTTTCGTGTGACTGTCACCAGTGGCGTAGCCAGGGGGAGAGTTTAGGGGTCCCACCCCCCCCCCCCCCCCTTTTCCCAAGCTTTTTTTCCCCTCTTTCTTTATATATATATTAAGATGTAAATTTTTCTTGCCTAGCAGTGGCATTTGGGCGGACGAGTCACGAGGTTGTGCCCAGAAAGAACTCACAAACGTTGGTGCCGTGCCTTGTGCCTCCAGTTCATCTTTGAGCTGCTGTAGTGGTTAACACGCCGAATATGAGGTCAGAAGATACCTGACAGCACCGTCGGAAGTGTCACAGTGGTGGGTGGGGGGCGCGCGTGATGAGGGGCTGTTCGGATCCCAGTGCCGGCCCATGTTTTGGTTGATAATACGGTTTATTCATCTGCACACTTCAAATACATTTTATAATAAACTAAATTCATGACTTAAGCAGAAATATGAAACTAGGTGGAATGTTAAATTATCATATGTAGTAAATATAGCTAATAATGTGTTGCTTTCACAAGAGCATGAGTAGGTCCGAATCTTTCCACACATTCAAATGAGGCAGTCGCCGATCGGTACAAAGATATGATAGGACGTTCTCTTGGCTGACAGGGACGTCTTCGTGAATCGTCAGAAGTGCGAGTCCCGGGAGGCGACCTTGGGACGAGGACAGGCACGTATCCAGGGGGGAGGCCCATGGGGCCCGGGCCCCCCCCCCCCCCCCGAAATCTTCCATTTTGCTGGGACCTCCTCTCCCCCCTCCCCCTCATACGGCATTTTGTCATGGGCGGCCCCCCCCCCCCCCCCCCCCGAAACAAAATCCTGGCTACGTGCCTGGACGAGGATGCTCTATATAAGTTTTCAGCCTTCGCAGAGTTCATAACGAGCGCTCCGACTCGGTAGTGCTAGCAGGCAGGGTGGCCAGAATTCGACATAGTCTGTAGATGTTTGGGTGCGAGGCCTTTGGGCAAAGAGACATTGTGTTCCTTCCATTCTGAGAGCAAAGAAAAACGTCCCCAGGCAGCTCATTTAAGGAAATTAAGTCCCCGTGGAAGTCCCCGATTTTGTCTAAATCGGGCTCTTCCCTTTGGCGGCGTTTTTGGGGAGTAAGGCTGATAGGAATTTGAGGGTTCTCAATCGTGATGTTTGAGCTCTATGAGAAAGTGGTCAATGAAGGGAAAAAATACAGTGAGTCTGAAGTACTCGTCCACGGAACTCACAGAGATGTTACTGCGGTGTTTCTGGTGATATGTGACTCGTGGAATTTCGATACAAGTTAACCTTTTTGCAAACCTCCCTCGCCGTTTTTAGGACTCTCACGTAGCCCGATGCTCACAGCACAGCGGCAGTGGCTTCGAGCTTCCTCGATCTGTGAGTTGGTTTGCTTTCAGGCCCGTAGCCAGGAGGGGAGCCCTAGGTGATAAAAATTGAAAACCACTACTTATATAGTGGTTTTCGATGATGCTCGTCTAATTTCTAATTTAAAGCCTATGTTTATTTTCACCAATTAAGAAGTTAATTAACCAATTTTAGTTAGTTATCCGACTTATCGCCACAATTAGCCCCCTTCCCCCATTATGTGTCCCTGGCCGACTAACTCGTCTGCACAGATAGCATAAGAGAGCTTTCACAGCTTTTTTAAAACAAATTTGTAAAGCCTAAAAAATGCACCCTGTATAGTCGAACAACTAACTCGTATAACAGCTATACTCCGTTTCACATTCAGTCCGAGCGCAGCGGACGCTAGAAGCCATCCCAGCCAATCCAGCATTGAGAGAGTGTCATGTGACCTTGAGCTCCCTGTGTCGCTCTGCCCAATCGGCAGGTCACGCGATTTTCTCCCGGCGCTAGATCGGCTGGGATAGCTCGTGGCGTCCACTGCGCTCGGACTGAAGGTAAAACAAAGTATAGAGTTTTTATTTTTTTTATTTTGGGTGAATTGGTTATGCAAGGTTCACTGAATGTATGTTACATTTCAGAGCCAACAAATCTCCGAACACTCAAAACTCCCAGTGATAACGTGGCGCACGACGTATGAGAAGGGGACGGATCGAAGGCGGCAGTCAAATCTCGAGTGCGGAGCAATGATCACCGAAGAACCCAATGCGCCTACAGCTCGGACGTTGGCAAACACAGGCGAACAAATACGGCTCGGGTGTCACCTTTGCCCCAACACCTTTACCAGTCAGAGCAACCTAAAACGACACCTTCAAGTTCACGCAGGCGAGAGGTTCTTTAAGTGTGAGCTCTGCCCTAGTGCCTTCTTTCGCAACAGCCACCTGGCGATGCACCTCTACAGGCACAATATTTGTGACAAGCCATTCAAGTGTCACATCTGTGCAAAGACCTTTGCCCAGAAGGGTCACTTGAACAGACACCTACGTTGCCACGCGGGTGAGCGGAGGTACCCGTGCGACTTGTGTCCCAGCACCTTCACGCAGCGGAGCCATCTTGTGGTGCACGTTCGCATGCACAAGGGTGAGCGGCCCTTCAGGTGTCATCTCTGCCCCATCGTCTTCTCGCAGAAGAGCCACCTCACCGGCCATCTTGAGACCCACAAGACTGAGAGGCCGTTCCAGTGCAGTAGCTGTCCCAAGGGATACATCAGGAAAGCACGACTGATTGCTCATCTTTTGTCTCACGCTGGCGAAGAAGCGGCCAAGTCGGTACCCGACATGGTACCATAGGCTCTTGTAGGCTACATTATTTCTTCCTGTGTCACCAGAGTGCACAGGGGCCCAAATAGGACTAGGTATATGTACCTCATTTCTGCCTAGCACGTGCCAAAGGTTTTTGTTTGTTATGTGTTCAACGCATTTAAGGTTGCTTGTTTTCGTTTACCTTAAAATGCGACGCTGTCAGGATGAAAGGCGTCTGCTTAGCTCGCCGTCTGCAAGCCATTGGCGGCAGTGATGCACACACATTCCAGTTTATCGTTAACTTAAAATGACTGTATTTGTTCTGTTTGAAAAATAAAATGTCAGAATTCAGTCTGCCTGATCAAAGTTTCGATGCATTGATATATTTTATCTATTTCAAGTGGAGGAGCAGACAAAAATTCAAATAAAAGATATATATATATATATTTTTATATATAGCTTTAGCAGATGCAGTTTTTGCAGAACAATACTCTAACAACTAAGAGTGAACGCTGTCGTTTCGAAGCCTGTTGTAAAGATTGGGTTTCCATTCATGCAATGCCAATGCAAAAGACAAAGCTTGTAGTGTCTTTTCTGTGTGTGTTCGGTGGTAAGTTTATGTGATACGCCGCTGTTCCGAGTGGTAACAATACTGCCAGAGGATTAAACATTTTGGATTGCTTCGACTTTTCAAACAAAAAGGCTGTGGAAAAGTCTACATTATTTTGCAACCTTTTTCTTTAAAGTCAATAAAATTGCATTGCAAGATAATAGGTTCCAGTCAAGGTGTCGATGGCATAAATAAGAAATATCGCATGGATATGCATGGATTTGTTTTCGACGAATATCGCAACCTACCGCTTCATCCATGGCACTCGGCGACTGTATCAATCCAGCTGCCTGTAATTTTTTAGGAAGTGTTCGGAAGCTCGTGCGTGCGACCTCTGTTCTCTGACTCGTTCACTCTGTTTCACTGTAGTAGCTCACTCCCCGATTTCGTGCCTGCCCTGCGAGGAAAAAGTTGAAGATCGACCGACGCGGTTTAAAGGGCCTCTGACACGCCAAAAAAAAATATTTTTTTTTCACGCTAAACGTTGCAATGGCATATCAGGACATTACAAAAAAATTGTTTCACTATAGAGTTGCGTAGTTTTTTTATAAAAAATAGAAATACGAGGCCCAATTCAAAGTTCCCGCCGTGCACTGTGACGTAACAGTGTACCGCAAGGTGTCGGGGCGGTCAGAAAGGAGGCATCGAGCTACGTCACTAAAAGTGGGTTAACCGGAAGTCGCGTGAGTTTCACTCCTCGTGCTCTCCGCGACCGTGCCTAAGACTTTTTTTCTTTTTATTATTCTGCTCTTCGTACGAGCGATCGTAGAAAACGAAGTTTCAGTTCCACTAACTCTTTATCCCTGCACCGTTGGTTAGTTTGCGTGCTGTAAAATTTGAGGACGAAGAGTCAGTGGATCGACGTGATGGAGGTCAATGATGAAAGCGTTGCGAGTACAAGCCAGTGTACGAGTGCATGCCGTCAGTCCGATAATACAGGGCTATACTGGGCGCAAAACAAGCTATCAAGTTTTGAAAAAAAAAATTTAGAACGCTCGCAGAAATTAGGATTGCTAGCATACGACATGCCCGATCGAATTGCTGAAGGTTGAGACACCGAGGTCGTTGAATCATCGGTAAACGTCGAGCACAAAGTACGTATTTTGTCTAGAGCATGAGTAGAACTTGTTTACTGGGTGCTCATGCGGCCGATGTATGTCTCTCAGAAATGCATGCAGTGTGATCTCTTCTTCAGTTGCTGAAATACCGGGACAGTCCCCCACACAGCACCTTCTAGGCATTGTAGTTGATCACGTCAATTCACTGACTTCTCTTCTTCTACCTTTACAGCAACATTAAGCGATGAAAAGCAAATAAAAGAAACCTTGTCTGCTTGGATCGCTCGTGGAGGTGCGGAGAATAACAAAAATATTAAAAAAATATTACACGCGCTCGCGGTAAGCACGAGGAGGGATACAACTCACGTGACTTCCGGCGATGCCTCCCTTCTGACCGCCCCGACACCTTGCGGTACACTGTTACGTCACAGTGCACGGCGGGAACTTTGAATTGGGCCTCGTATTTCTATTTTTTATAAAAAAGCTACGCAACTCTATAGTGAAACAATTTTTTTTGTAATGTCCTGATATGCCATTGCAACGTTTAGCATGAAAAAAAAAATATTTTTTTTGGCGTGTCAGAGGCCCTTTAAGGTTTTTGTTGGGATCTTTTCCAGCATGTTGTGTATCGCTCGCTGCTGGGTGAGGGTTGTAAACACTTTTGAGGAAAACGGTAGGGAGTCTCTCAGATGTCTGGCCTTGGGCATGTGTGCATTGCCTTCCGCCGCGCTTTGTTTGTGCACGGAACTCGAGGCTGGTAAGAAGCCCAAGCTTTACTGAACGTAGAAAGCTTGCGCTGGTGGCGGGACAATTGACAGACGTCCTTGCCAGGATCGTGACTACAGTCAAACCCGTTTATAACGAACAGCAGGAAACGCTACGATCAGTTCGATATAGTAAGTAGTTCGATATAGCAAAAAAAGATTTACAACGAACTTCCACGATGCATTCGTTTTAAGGCAAGAACTTCTCCTTCTTTCTCATCTCTTCGCTTCCGCCTTGTAATAATGCGCTGGATTATTTTTATTTTTTTTGCATGCGCGCAGATCTTTTTTTTTTTTTTTTAGCTTATCTCCCTTTCTGAATCACTTCTCTTCATAAGCAACCGCTTTGGGATGAAAACAAATTTTTTTTCTGTGCGTGCGTGCACAGTGTTTTTTTTAGCTTTCTCCCCTTCTGTATCGCTTCTCTTCGCTCAATTTTGTTCGCGGCTTGAGCTTTTGGAATTTTCTTGCTTTCCTACTTTTTTGGGGGGGAAAAGGCACAGGTTAAAAAAGACGATTGTTTGCGCGTTTTTGGAAGCCTTCCCGTGGGAAAAAGTTCGATATAGCCAATCTGTTGTTCGTTATAAAAAGTACTTTTTACGTGCATCTTTATTTAAATTTTCCGTGAGTTCGATATTGACAATAATTCGCTGTATGTGGGTTCGTTCTAAACGGGTTTCACTGTACCAACAGCGTGATGCGGTGGCTCGAGTGGCGTCAATCTTTTGTCTTTTCGAGACCACTTTATTTGTGTGGGCGGGATACAACAGTAAGCACACCACTTCATTCCAAGCGCTGTATCGTCTCTGCAGACTTTGGCGCACTGTATGTGTGGACCTTGCGAGAGAACTGTGGGCATACGGCCCAAACGAGTCGTTTGTCGTACATTTCTCGAGTATCTGTACCTATCCATACTTTTTACACTTTCTTCTCTCATCCTTTTTTTTTTTTTTACTTGGGAAGGGGGAGGGGTGGGAGGGGAGGAGAGTGGAGGGAGTATTGCAACCATATCTCATATATGTAAAACAGCATCTCCGGTTTTTCTCCACCTGTATCCCGCATCTTCCTCCTCGAACAGGCGCTGTCCTGTCAACGTCAAAAAGGCGTACAACTTTGGAAGCTCCCTTAGGTTACCTATTGAGTCGCACTTTTTGCTTGCTGGTTGCAGATTTGACGCAGAACTTGAGAAAAGGCACAGCGTCGGTGCCGCATCATTGTAGAGTATGGCCGTTTTCGAATGCCCTTCCATGTGGTTGTGCAATGCTGGATATATGGATCGGGTGGGGAGAGCAGTGCAGAGCACATGCTGTGGCAGCTCGAAGGCATTTCGCTGCCTCGGGCTTTCAACAGGACCGAATAAGCAAAGAGCGGAAAAACACAAGCATTAAGTCGCCTCTTGCGTAGCTTATAAACATTGTTGCATGCCAGACCCGAGGAATATTTCCATCTAGTGTACGGTTATTTTCGATGTAGCAATATATGAAATGCAGCTAAGCCTTTCTTATGATCTTACCCTTTGTTCGTCTTTTTGTGTATACTTGTGCATCTTCATTCTAAAGTACTCTTGCCGACCTGCTAAATGTCTTTTGGGGTCTTGGGTGGTACCGCAATAGTACCGGAACAGTACTGCAACAGAGATGGTACTGTACCGTCCCGCACGCCATGTTAGGATGTGCAGGTGGGTCATTACAAACCTCGACCTATTTTCGTGGCCTCTATATTACGGTGTCCTGAATGAAATCATATCTCCTTGGTACTATGTGCCACCTTTCTGATTGTTGAATGGGCAGATTGATACTTTAGACCCATGTTGCGGATAAAAAAAACAGGACGCGGGACGGCCAAAAAAACATGCTTTTCGTGTAAGGCTCGTCAAATTATGAGGCGCTGGAGAAATTCAGCCTTCTGCGTTAAGTCCTTATTTCGAACTCTTTTTGTTCGCCTTCCGCCCATTGAAAAGCATGCGGGAAGGGCCTTAGAACGCACCTGGTATCGCTGCGCCGCAGCATTCTTCCGCACGTCTGCTTTCCTCGCCGTCACCATGGCAACGAACGCCGAATGAATGGAAGCACGCACGGTACCGCCGCGTGAAGCCAGCAACAGCTGACGCCATTTTACGAACGCCGTCTGCTAGCCAAAGCCGAACGCGGTATGTCAGATCAACCGCCTCCGCCGGTGCTCGATCGCCCAATCTGCCGTTGAATGGGTATAGGCTTCTTGCACATGACGTCATTTCCGATGCCCTCCAGAGAAAAGGGGAAGAAGGAGCTCCCCTCTTATCAGGGTCCTTCTTTGTGCCTCCCGGATTTGCACAGGCGTCGCTATTCTCCTCCTAGAAGATTATAGAAGATTAACCCGCCACTCAAAATTCTTACAAAAGCAGCTTCCCTCTCCTCCTTTTTCATGGTGGGGAAAAGTATGCGATGTGACGTCAGTGCAAGGAGCCTATATAAGTTATTCGAGGAACGGCACCGAGGTAGGAGCTGCTCGTTCTGCGCTACCATGCAGTGCTCTACAGTGCTCGAAGCTCTCGGTGTCGTTCGTGCTTGCGCCGAAGCCTTTGGGACCCCTTCGGACGCGCAAGTCGTACTTCGCAAGGCTTGGACGGGGGCCGCCCTCACCGAGCAGCTCCGCTATATTCCGCTTACTTATGATGGCAATAAAAGCTCGCGTTTGTTTTCGGGAAAATATTGCGGGCGACCATACGGGACCGCTCTCCGCGCCGCCGACGAGGTTGGCCGCCGCCATGGTCTCAGCTGTTCACTCGCTCCCGCAGCGAGCGCCTTCCCATAATCCTCCCCGTTCCAAAATGCGATGCGACCTCCGTTTACATGGGCTGAATGAATGCGCACTCGCCATCTCGACAGCGACTTGAATGCGTATGCGCTTTCTTTGCGTATTATGCCGTTTACATGACCGCATTGAATGCGACAACTGGATTCGATGCGACTAAGTCGCATTCATAGTTATAAAGTTATTATAATGTAATAACTCGATCTGGTTCACATTTCATGGCAGATGCAACAAATCTCCCTAACAAAAAATGTAAAAAACAATATATATATATATATATATTTTTTAATTGCAAAGATAATTTATGTTTAGCCGATCGCTCAATCTCCGCCGAACGATAGCGCTAGAGGTCCGAACCCAATGTCAAAGTTTCAGCACGAACCGATCCTTTATTTAAAAGTTATAAGTGATTTTCTGAAAATTTCAATTAAAAAACGGGGCCCATTTTCGCCCGTTTTCAGTGTCTGGCGCCTTAGCGAGAGCTCCGTCAGTTACCAATTTCCTGTTGACTTTTTCAGTAAATCATTTATACTCGTTGGTTCCTACCGTTCCTACCTTGAATCGGACGGTGTATTGCGCCGCCTATTGCATTTTTATGCCAAGTGAGCAGCACCAATCCAAGGGGATGAGGAGGAAGTGTTCAGGCTTCAGGTAGTTCAGGCAGTTCAGGGGCTCAGGCCAGGCCACAGCTCAAGTTTTCCTGCGGTTCCTCTGCGACCATGGTACGGCCTTGACGCCGTGATTCGTGCAACAGCTGTGCGGTCTGTGTGTGTGCTACAAGTTTCGCGCCGTAGTTGCCGTAGTCACCGTAGTCCGCGTAGTCCGCAGTGGTGCCGCGGTTGCCAAAGAGAGTGCGTTGCAGCCGTGGTTGCGATGCTACCTGCGTATACCAGTGGCATCTCGTCTCGAGTGGCGTCACAGCTGTCACAGCGCTTCTTAAAATGACCCAGGGATGTGGAGTGACGAACTGCAGGAACAAGGCGAGAGGCGGCAGCGGCGTGCGTTTTTTTCGCTTCCCGTGCGAACGGAACCACAAACGGAAGAGAAGGCTGTGGATCGCTGCTGTTGCTGCTGTGAACCGCACGAAGGCCGACGGCACGCCGTGGGTGCCATCGTCCAACTCTCGAGTTTGCAGCGCGCACTTCCACACAGGTAACCTAAGAAAATACAGGCAGAAAGCACGCAGATTCTGAGATTTAACAGGAGAGGAACCGAGAAAAAGAATCTACGGCGGAGGGATGGAAATGTCTCTGGCTGAGAGACGCCAAGATAATGCTCGATGGAAAGGGTATAATCAGTGCCGTCCATCCACCCAAACCTTACCTACCCAAGTGGATGACACACCTCACATTGCACCACTATTCGTGGTCCTGTCAATATTCGGACAATGTTAGAAAAATGCGAGGAACTGGTGATCTCTCTTCGTCATAGTCTAGTAGTTCATGAAAGGATTGATAGAGTCGGGTAGCAGGTTCAAACCATCAGCATTTCGTTGGCTTGCAGTGGTGTCTTATGGTTTTGCTTTGTTTGTTTTATGTTATCGTACACCGAAGAAAGTTTTCCCGTCACGTAACACGCGTGGTGTGCGCAGCGTGACACATACAGTTTGTTGATTTAACGTACTAGTGTGCACCTGTGAACCAGCTACCTTAACGTACAAGGACTCTAAATGTAGGCTCCAAAGCTGACGGCCTTCCAAGTCATGATGGTATCACCTAGCATTGATGCGTCATATGCGTTTGTATTAAATGGGGCATTGAATTTCCCTACATCTCCCCTCAGTCTAATTCTGCGCTTTACTGCTTGGAACCAAAATGTTCTATTCACTTTCAGCACCCATTACTTTGTGAGCACCCGTTCATATGCTATTGTCAAATAGTGTGGCGTGACGTTTCTCCCGCTCTTCTTTTTTAAGGCCAGCCATCGCGGTATTCCACGCACCCGGATCATGTGCCATCAATCTTCAATGATCAGCCACCTCGGAGTAGGACGCGCAGTCAAAAGCGGGCCAACCTTTGTGGAAAGCGGGGTGAGTTCCATGCGGCTCGAAGACATACTATAGTAGGTTACAAGTCAAGAAGGTAGCGGCAAATGCCCCTCAAAGGGAATCATATATCCCTCCGCCACCTCCACATCCAATAGCGTCCCATCGTTTCGGTGACGTTGCGGCCAACGCGCGAGGAGGGTCGTGCCTTTCTGTACATATTTGCTTTATCTCTCGACTTTGACTTGGCATTGTGGAAGCCACAAGAGGGAGATTAAGTCTTCCCCCTTCCGATGGAAACAAAGACGACTTTCGGGGATTAGCTTCCCCCTCCGATTGATACAAAGGCTGCTTTCAGGGGCTCGGTTCCTTCTCCGATGAATACAAAGGTCGCTTTCTTAAAAAGTGGAGGTCGGAGACAAGTTGGCACCACTCTGTGGCCATTATCTATCCATTGAAGCGGAACAAGGAGCGTTTCCAGTGAACTCTTCTTTCGATTGCGGAGGGATTTGAAACCGGCGCACCACACTTGTGGGAGGAGCTTCTCCTACCTTCTTAACTTGTAACCGACTATAGTCATCCATTCTTTAGGTTAAAAGCCAGATTGGAAAGTTAGCTGCATATTCGATTGTAGAGCATTTGGTTTGGGAACTTATACTAGCACTGTTTCGATTGATCCAGTTTTATTAACTTGTTGTCAGCCTAGTGCCACTAGATAAGCTACTTTGCAGTAGCTTATCTCGGTGCTTAAAATCACGGTTGCGAGTTATCTAAAGCTTTGTCTGAAATGGCAGGAAAGGGTTTTCTGTCTTTCAGAAATGTTAAAACAGTTTGCCACAGGGCAAAACGATGTTGCCCGAGCTTTTCAACACCTGTCTAAAGCTCAGGAAGTCGAATCGTAACAATAGCCAATAGACCTTATTCATTGTTAGCGCCATCTCTCGGCGGCTGCGCAAACTATCGGAGGCTCGGCACCACCTTTGCAGCTTCTCCACCGTCCCTGCCGCAGTATGAACCCCATGCTCCCCTTTGTGGCATCACAAGGGGGGGGGGGGGGGGTGCTGACCACCTTGGGTGCAGTGCTCAGGGGGTTGCAGCTGGGCAGTGAAAAGGGGGGGGGGGGGGGGGGGTGTCGGCAGCAGGCCATCACCTTGGGTGCCGGCTACCCTAGTGACACCACTGGCTCCCTGCAAAGCAACTGGCGTGTGTTCTTGTTGTTTTCGTGTGTATTGATGGTGCCAGCCGTTCGACAGGAAGTTATGAATAGTATCAAGCTGAGGTTTGTTTTTGGTGGTTTCACATTTCTTTCTATGAAAAGGAGCTTTACACCAGCACCAGAGCAGGCCCATTCACACATTTGTTTAAGAATCATACGTTTATTGTCCCCACCAGTGAATTATGCCTGTTTACACAAGAACGATCATCCTTAAAGGGGTACGGAAACCAAACTCTGGAGCTCATTTCTTTGCTTAAACATTATGTGGGTTAAAGCAGAACTTCACCAACACCAATATTTCGTAGGATAACGCAAGAAAACATATTTTAAACTAAATAAAACAGTAACCAAAAACCTCGTGGATGTCTTCGAAGCTCCTATGGAATGTCTTGACGACAACATGTTAGTAAGAGCAGCGCCACAACAGGAAGTACGCTCACTCATAGAGATTACTTAGGCCTGAATGTAGTACCGAGGTGCTTTGGTGAAGAAAATAACGGCATAGTTCGCCACCATTCATTCTAGTATTGGGTGGTCTTTCCGGCAACGCTTGTTTGTGGTGGTTTGGGGGTTGTGTATGTGTGATGCAATATCTTTGCCACGAAATGTCTGTTTAAACAGGCCCAAATGCCCACCTCTCCTGATGACGGGATAGCCGCTTTGGTAGACTGCAACGAACTCGATTGCTCCGAAGTCAACACACTGCCATCGTTGCTAAAAGGAGACGGTCCGCACAACTTTGCAGAGCGGTGCGCACATAAACAAATCGCTGTTGCGTTTCTCGTGGCTTTGGGGATGCGGGGGGAGCCGACGTCCCAGGAAGATAAGTTTGAATTAAGAGCGTCAGCAGATCCACATAAATACCTGATAGCACTGGGAGCGGAACTGCACTGGCACCGTGTTCTTGGTAACCGATTGGGGAACAATCTTTTACAACCGATTTTATGAATGGCTGAGCCAGTAGACAATCGCAACTCGATGCTGAGGTGATGCTAGGGGGAGGAAATTTGGTTCGGCATTGCTCCCAACAACTGCTCTAACTCGACATCGACATGTGTTGGCGTATTGTCATGTCAGAATAAAATGGACATACTAAAAAAAAGTGTACGTACCCATGTTGTGAAGGCAATCCATATGGCGTTTTTTTGAGCTGTATAATACAAAAAAAGGAGACAGAATCGAGGAGAGAGTCCCATTTTGACGAGAGGTTCGCCACCGCTTCATCTGAAAACAAGCTAGGGACGACGAGGGAAACGTCTGACCTTCTTACCCCAAATGGAAGTCATGGTTCAAACTAGTCATACGAGAAGGGTCCACAAAGGTCGCGTGGGCATATTCCATTCAGCAAGCCAGCCGATCGTGTGCAGATGGTCTTGTCCCGGGTTGTCGGAACAATGTTGCGTCGGAGTGCCTTGTTAAGCCTAGCATTCCTAGATATAGTCCTTGGTGGTCGGTGGGATCGTTGTCGTTGTTGGTTTTTTTTGTATCCATGGTTCCATTGTTTGTTTTCTCCATGGCATTTAGTTTCAAGTATTTTTTTTTCTCTTGCTGCTTGAATTGATGGCGCGCAGAAACAGCACATAGAAATGCAAATTAGTCGTCGTGACAATGTAAGCGAGTGATGTTGCCGACGATGTGGGTTTGATAATAAAAAAGTGCATAAACCTTTAGAGCTGTACGTCGTAGGATTTCATCATAAGCTTACAAAAAATTTGTGAGAATGTGGCTTCATGAATACGAATTTCTCGTTAGGTTTTGTCTTATGATCATTTCGTGAATAAGCTGTGTTACCTGTTGCAGACGACGAAGACAAGGCAGACGGGTCACACAAATACGACTAGGCCAAATCGCTTCTCGGCCATCATGGCCACTGGTGATGTAGCGGCGTCTTTGTCCCACCGCTCTTCTCGCGTTGGTCGGCCGTTGCACACTCGAGGCAGCACCGCCGGCTCCGCGATATGCTGCAGATCTCGGGTACTTCGAGATTGTAACGCGTTGATGCCTCCAAGTGGCAAAGCATGTAACTACAGTACGCTTGGCCCTTCAGGGCATGGTGACGTCAAGGCCACGCCGGATCTGCCGAATCTCCCGAGATGCATTGTGCACTTCAATGGCTGATTTTGAAGCCCTCGCCGAAATCCCGTCGTTTAGAATGAAACATATAGCCATCCGCTTAAAATACAACCATGCAATTATCAATTACAGGTTTAGCTGATCCCATTCTACTTATTTCTTGATGTTTTCTGTATATTTCAAGTTTCGATTCAGTATCCCTTCAAAGATGGCTTGAAGGTGTATTTACATGAGAGCCCATTGTTCATTTTTAGGCACTGTCGGCTGTTGGACTGTTGTTTTCTGTATATTTGAACTGGTTTTTCACTCCTGCCATGTCTCCAAATTGGAGTGTGTAGTATTTATAAATAAATAAATAAATGGTGTTTGAAGGAAGGTTGTCGCCACGTCCGACAGATGGCGTGCCAATCTGCATAAACTCTATTGTGCCCACTCTACACTAAGCACCAAGAAGGTGGCACCAGCAAGAAAACCAGGGGATCAAATGCCAATACTGTCTAGGCGCAGCCTATTTAGTGACTTGAAAGAGAAAGGTAGGCATAGCCGGCTGCTGCGGAAGTCAAGGCAATGCGGAAAATTTGTTTACGCTCGCAAATTGCTTTAAAAAAGTAGAGACTGGAGGTAGCATGTAAGATATTGGGCGCACAAAACCACCTTAATTAGGTCGCTCGGTCGATTTTGCAGTTCATTTGGTGTAACAGTCGTTTTGTGTTGCATATATCCAACCATCCAGGCACCGGTCATGCAGCTGTACCCACTGACAACAGGCTACATAACGGTGCTTAGCCTGCAGCTACAATAAAATGTTTCTTTGCTTCGGATATTTCCTTGGAGAACTAATTTTGAACGTTTTTGAGCAGGTCAGCAAGAGCCCGGGCATTCAGTGGCAGACTCTGGTGAGTGTATCTGCAATGTGAATGCAGTCTATCCAGCGTCGCAGGGTAGAATTGGGATGGTTTTGCGTATGTTCTTGATTGCACTGTGTCCCCATCAGGCCAATTGATTTCAGTTCACTCAGCACTACTAACCTTATTGATTCAGCTTGGCACTTAGCTTTTGGTCAAGTTGACTAAATTAGAATAAAATCTCTTATTTTACCGGGGGGGGGGACTTGCGAGTATCATTTCTATGTATATAGGACAGGTGAAAGCTTCATTTCAATCCTTCCGAATGTTATGCTCCGGTGCACACTACTCTTGGAAACACGGTTTGTGTGAAGCAAAAGTAGTTTACTCTTATTTATGAACTATTCATTAGTTAATGCAGGGATTCTCAAATTTTCTTATCTCAAAGAACATTTATCTTCATGGAGGGCCGAGGAACACCCCCTAATCTTTGCATCGATGCAATAAAGCAGTGCAGAAGCCAGTTGACCTTGTAGACAATACTGCACATACAAGGGTTGAGTTTGACTCATAGTAATGCATCAGTGGATGGCTCCAATCCACTAAAATGTAACTTAAACAGGAAGGAACACTTTGGGGTAGGGATGATCGAAGAAGTTTGGGAGCTCGGGGGATACCCGACTCCACTCTGGGAAACCTCTGGGTCCCTAGGAATCCAGTTTGAGAACCCGTGAGTTTATGCATTAGCTGATTAATGAGCCAACCATTTTCTTTTTTTATCTGCTATCAATTTGTCATATTGAAGCGCTGCATAAGTCGACCACTGTGTTGTCAGGATTATCCTGACATGAATTTGGCAAACTGACTCGTAATACTTTGAGAAAGTTTTCAAGTTATTATAGACACTCATGAAAAGTTTGTAGAATGAAACCTTAGATTTGGCAAGGTCCACTGCGTATAGGAGCATTCTGTGGATTAGTTGCTTCTTCCTATCTGAATGGCTATTTTGAGCTCGAAAGTGGCCTGGGGAACATAGTTTCTGAGCTACTTTATGCTCACTTGTGTCATTCTAGCTAGATCAAAATAGCTGAACAAGTGCATCTTAATACTTTTGATTACTGCATCAAAGAGTGCCTCAAGCATTTCTGGCTACCTTCATTGGGGTTGTTTTTATTTTTGTCTTTTGTTATATTAACACAAGGATGTGTGTTTGTGCAGGCGATGGAGATGCATGCCTGGAGGAGATGAGCTGCCCATTGGAAAGCATGACAGACAGCCTCTTCAGATGCTGTTTCTGCACTCATGTCACCGGGGATCAGCGTGGAATTGTCAACCACCTTATCATCCACGGGGATGAAGAGCAAAGCCAGAAGTCTTCCTCTGCAGTGCAAGACTTGATACGTCGCACAGTGATTTACAGGGGAAAAAGTCTTTTGAGCGCCGACTGTGTCCAGCAGCATTCAGCAGACCGTTTGACCTGGGCACTCACGTTTGAGCGCACTCGGGTGAAAAACCTTACAAATGCAGCAAATGTCCCGCAGCATTTGCTCAAAATAATCTGCTGGCCACCCACATCCGAACCCACACGATTGGAAAACATACCGAATGTTAGGAATGTCTGAAAGCGTTTTCACGAAGCAGTTAATCTGACTTCCCACATGTGAACCCACAAAGGTTCGAGACCTTACAGATGCAAGTAGTGCCCCAAAGCACTTTCTTGAAATGGTGGTCTGATAGTTTGCACCCAAACGCACGGAGCTAATTGGCTGCTCAGGCCTACCAGCTGTCTGAGGTCCTTTGTTTGAAAAGTTGACTGTCTGACTCGCACATGAATGAACACAGGAGAAAGTCTGTACCCAGGTAGCACTTCTTACCTACCATATTCAAACGCACATGGGCAAGAGAAAAGAATGTGATACCTCCAACCCGGCACATTTAAGTGCACATGTGCGAGACCTTACGAGTGCGAGCAATGTTCCAAAGTCTAAGTTTATTCTCCACCGGAGACCGTCACTGCATGCCCAAACGCACAAGAGGCTATAGATATTTCCCAAAACTTGTTGGGGTTAGTCTGCCTGAGTGGCCTGATATGGCTTCTGTGAGAAGTCAGCCAGGGAACAGCCCATTCATGTGTCAACTGTTGGAGTTTCACGGTTTCGCTCTAGTCGGCCACATGCAAATAGTCGGGGAGGACCATACGCTGTGTCGGGCATGAAAATGGGGCTAAGCATTAAAATGCTGCTTTCTCTAGATGCATTAAGGCCCGTTCACACTCTTGTGACCTCTTAAACCTGGGTTCCTTAAAACTCCAGAGGACACACTGGCATTGTGGCGCCATCTATGCGGTGACCCTGGAACTGCATTTCACAAGAGCGAAGGTTTTGCGGGATTTCCGAGGTCATAAGTGCGTAATACCCATAGAAAGGCTCGTTTATAACACTGACAAAAGTTTTTCGAGCCAAGAAAGAAAGGATAATGCGCGAGAGAAATAAAAAAATATGCCGGACCGCCGAGTTTACACTGCTACCCAATAGATGGCGCCAGTGTGTCCTCTGGTTTAAGAAGTTTTAAGCAACCCAGGTTTAAGAGGTCGCAAGAGTGGGAACGGGCCTTTAAAGTGCACGGCAAGCCAGTGTAAAGTTGCAGCTACCAGTCTCAAATCGAGGCGACCCAAATGGATACCTGTAGCAATGTACTTTACGCGAAGTTAACGGTTTCTGAATGGGCGAACACTCAAGTTGCAGCTGAGGCTAAAGACAGCCCGGTGCTGGAGAAAGAGGGACATAACCCGTAGCTCACCGCCTAAGGGTAAGCCGTATCGAGGCATGATTGACTAGGGTTCACCCAGCCATTGCGCGCTGACCCAGACGGGAACCGGCGGGGCTGCAGAGGGCCGATATGGGACGAAATCAAGAGAACACTGATTAGGACGATTTTCAAGGCGAGGACAACCATCACGCTCGGCGCGGCCGGCTTTTATCGACAACATGACGTCATATGCGCGAGCTGCGTGTACTGCTGTATGGTGGTGCCATCTCGAAACAATGCACAAAATCAAATTACTACAATAACGTTCTTCACTCGCACAATTGGAGTTAAATAAAAATCTCAGTATTGTAAATTTGGAAAACAGCTGGGTCCCATTAAATACTTTGTGTTCAAAGTATTGCTGCACTGGTGCTCGAGGTGTCGTTCCTTAGAATGCAGACATTAATGCTTTTGTAAAAATGTGTTTGTCTGACCTGACTGACCAAGATCTTTCTCATCTGCGAGAGAGAGAGAGGGAGAGAGCGAAGTGTTGAAAGGAAGCCTGGAACTTTCGCTTTTGTGGGGAAGGAAGTGTTGCAGAGAAACGCCTTTCTCCAATTATTTTGTGCTTCAAGCCATGATAACTTGCAGAAACAAATGCTGCCACCTGAAAACAAGGTTTTGTACTAACAAATTATTTGTGTTCAAGGGGGCGCACCGCATCGAGCGAATCCGTTTGCTTCACCCCATTTTCAACGTGTATCGCTGTAATCTTTGTAAATTGATTATTTCATACCTAGAAAATTTGCCACAGTGGGCATTGATGCTTCACAGTGTCATGGTTTTTGGTAATTAGAATTTTTTTTTGTTGGTCAACAACGCATTGAGCACATAACAAATAATAATAATAAACTTTTATTCATAGGAATAGACAAATACATATACAGATCTGCCTAAGCCAAAGGAGGCTTGTGATGGGTCACGACTTCCTTTTACTTTGTTAAACGAGCATGTTTGTAGTAGGGGTGTTCGTATAAGGGAATATAGGACTTGGATGGGAAAAGCGGCGTAGAGCACAAGCTTCGGCAGCTCGAAAGTTAACTCAACGCCCTCGGGTTTGAGCAAAGTCGATCAAGTAGAAACTGCAAAAGAAAACTGGGGGATGTTAAGCAATATCTTCCATAGTCCTTTGACTACATTTCTAGCTAGACTAGCATAGTGTCTTAATTACCCTCAATGCAGTATTCTGTAAAGCACTGCTAAGATTTCCTACTTTTGACCTGTTGGTGCAACTTATGCATCTTCCTTTTAGAGTGCCTAGCATACATGGTAAGTTACTTCCAAAATGTAATTTAATTACAATTCCTTTGCTCCAAAAGTTGTTTAACTAAAATTACTATTATGTGAAAAGTAATTCATTAAAATTACAAATGATTTTAAAAGTAATGCAAAATTACTTCTAAAAAGTAATGTCATTACAACTACTGAGAGCCTACCCGACTTGGGCCATATAAGTTTAAAGGGATACTACAACGCAATTTCGGCGCTCATTTTTTGGTCTATATGTGTTCAAAGGAGCAGTATCACATCGAACACACCAATATCTTGTTAAAAAAGTCTCGAAAAAGAATTTTAAAACGAATTAAACGATTAGCAAAGAGCACCTGGCGGATGTCGCTAAAGCCTCGTTTGAAATGCCCATCTAGGAACCTTGACAGCTAGTGACGGAGGTTGTCTCGCCTCCGGCCACGACGAGAGAAGAGAGGACGGAGGAACTCCCCTCTTCCCGAGAATGCCTTTTGTGTGTCGCAGAAGTCGCTATTGTCCCCCTACAAGATTATAGAAGATTAACTCGTCACTCAAAATTCGTACAAAAGCAGCTGCTTCGGTGGCTGGAACGACGAGGCCATCCTCTCGACATCAGCCTTGCCGTAGCTTTGCTCGTCCCGAGACCAATCGTTGCCTGAGACGACCTACGTCACACTCCGCTGGGCCTTTTCCGAGCGCTTGCCAGAGTTTGCCGTTTATAACGAAAAATACAGCCACCAGGCTCAAAATACAAACGTGCGATTGTCATTTACGGATATAGTGGATCATATTCAACCTATTTTTATACACGACGGGAATATTTCAAATTTCGTTGAAGTATCCCTTTAAACGAGTTTTAAAGACCGCAACAGATTTGTTCCTTCCTTGCCCCATTGTTTTTGAAGGGACAATGAAGACGAGTTTAATTTTTTTTTTAAATGGTGTTTTTAGGCTTCTTGGGAACCTAGCACGCGGCCCGATTTCCCCGTGCTTCGCGCTGTGCTCTTTTTTTTTTATTTTGTTTGCCTATAGTTGCTCGTTGCCCGTTTCGCGTTCAGTGTAGGGAAGATAAAAATAGGTATGCTGTTTTGTTTACGGTTTAGTAATCATTTTCAGGTGAAAATTAGGATAGTGTTAATAAAAATCGCGAAACAAAACGTGACCGAGGGCACGTCTCTTGTTTCGGCCAATCGCTGACGCGGCTCTTGTGACGTCGCGCTTCTTGTCCCCAAAACGGTCACGTGAGCTCCGCTTCTCCCGCAACTCTTGGGGCGTCGCCGCAGTCGATCCCGGTACCAAAGTTTTCAACAACAACAACATATTTTCGCGACTGTTTACTTGATTTGCGCGGTACACAAGCGCCGGTTTCGACTGAAATTTGGGCAAATTTGCCGAAGACGTGCCTGGAACCCAGTTCAATCGCCAAAAAGATATCCGAAATTACCTTCATTGTCCCTTTAAAGGGATACTACAACGAAATTTCAGCGCTTCTTTTTGGTATATATGTGTTCAAAGGAGCAGTATCACATCGGATACACCAATATCTTCTTAAAGGGATACTACAACGAAATTTCGGCGCTCATTTTTTGTTCTATATGTGTTCAAAAGAGCAGTATCACATGGAACATACCAATATCTTGTTAAAAAAGTCTCGAAAAGGAATTTTAAAACGAATTAAACGATTAGCAAAGAGCACCTGGTGGATGTCGCTAACGCCTCGTTTGTAATGCTCGTCTAGGAACCTTGACAGCTAGTGACGGAGGTTGTCTCGCCTCCGGCCACGACGAGAGAAGGGGGGAAGGAGGAACTCCCCTCTTCCCGAGAATCCCTTTTGTGTGTCGCAGAAGTCGCTATTGTCCCCCTACAAGATTATAGAAGATTAACCCGTCACTCAAAATTCGTACAAAAGCAGCCGCTTCGGTGGCTGGAACGACTAGGCCATCCTCTCGACGACAGCCTCGCCGTAGCTTTGCTCGTCTCGAGACGACCTACGTCACGATTGCGTTGGATGTCACGTGCTCTAAGCTGGGCCTTCTCCAAGCGCTTGCCAGAGTGGGCCGTTTATAACGAAAAATACAGCCACCAGGATCAAAATACAAACGTGCGATTGTCATTTACGGATATTGTGGATCATATTCAACCTATTTTTGAACACGACGGGAATATTTCAAATTTTGTTGAAGTATCCCTTTAAAGGGGCCCTGCAAGGGCTTTTTTTACTGGTTTTTAATTTGCATCGAACCTGAGCGCACTGAACGTAGTAACTTAGTGAAACTTTTCTTTTCTCGAAATTCGCTTTATTTTAAAAGTTATAGGCGAATTAAAATTACAAAAACAAGCAAAAAATAACCTCCCTCATGACGTTCTTGGTTGCTTGAGTGGCCGTGAACTAGAGGAGGGGTAGTGGGCTCACCGCGAGCGCTCACGGCTGCTGCACTCCGTGTCGACGGCGCGAGAGGGCGCCACTAAAACATATTCTGGATAGGCTGTATGCAGCGGGCAGCCAGAGCGGTTCTCATTGCATTTGCTGCGCGATTAAACACTAATTCGGCATGACACTTCATTGGCCACAAACGACAGCAAACACGGGGTAAAGATCAGTTCAGAATGGAAGCCACTTCGCGCTGCCATACCGCGAAACGGCCAAACCGCAAGACAAAGCTTCTCGCCGAAGGCCTTCGGAACGCTCGGAGCCGGTCGGAACTCCTGTCCATACGACCGCAGCGCCGCCGCGTACTTCCGGGACCTTTCCGTGTCGGCGCCTGATCCCACTACTCCTTTCTAGTATGCGCCGCCTTTTCCACCGCTTAGTGGCGGGTATGTCGACGGGTCATTACTTGTTTCCGTACTTTATAAACTGCATTTGTTTCTTTTCTGATCTAAAATACTGAACAAAAACTACTTTTATAAATAATTTAAACGGTTCGCGCCACTTATATTTTGTATTTCAACTAAAAAGAAGCTTTTAGCGGCTCTGACCAGTAGTAAGCCCAGGACCAAAGACGTCACATTTTGCGCGCTTTCGGTACCGCGGGTCGCCCTCGTCGGTGGAGGAGGTTTCCGCGTCGTCCGGTTAAAATATAGACGCTAAAATATGATTGCAGGGCCCCTTTAAGCATTGCTGTATAAATGTCACGTATTGAGCTTTCTTTTTGTGAATTTTGTTACATTAATGATAGAACTTGTCAATTTGGGGTAATGAAGTCCTACGTTCTTATATTTTTTATAATTAATAATAAATTAATTCACATACTCGAAGATGCCAGATCGCTAAAATAAAATTGGGTTGACACACCTTTGTTAGCCCGGCAAACAAAAATGTGACAATTGGTTATATTTGACTATTTTAATAGCGTTAATATAAAACTACAATCCACACGCGCTAATACGACCACATTAACATACAAACGTTTCATATTATTGTAAATTATTTACATTGAGTTCATATTTTAATGGCTCAAATATATAAGAGCCGAACAGGTTCTCCCGAATCAATGGTGACAATATTCACAGGTGCGAGGTCAGTCTCCAAAATTCCTACGCAAGTAAGTAATATCCGATGTAAAACCAAGAAAAAATAAACTTGAAAACAATACAAAGAAACAAATATGCGACAGTACTGGTAAGGGGACGTAAAAAAGTGGCAAAAATAAAATAAAAACTTCATATATAGTTAAAATCTCTAACCTCGACTGAAAGCTCAAGCTCAATTTTGTTTCTTTCAATATTTTGACATGTCTACGCTATTGTTTTCTGCTTTCCAATTTCGGGTGATTGCCACTTCATGGGATTCCAGCATGAAAAGGCGCGAACACATTTTCTTACAAGCACATGCACTCCCTCGGCCAAAAAAGCTAGATCCTGCTGGCTTTATTGAGCCGCAGTGACCTAGATTGATCATCTCCAAATCTCCTTGTGTGGCAAATTGTGGCTTAGCATTTGCTCCGAAGCTCGTTCAAAACCGTTTCTCTTATTTCCTTCCGAATGCGCGCATTGTTTCATCCTCAAAATCCTCGAAACCAGTTGTCCACCAAGTGGACTCATTATGAACTATACCTGTTTTCACTTCAAGAATCGAAGTAAAACAAGTCCGGCTCCTCGCGGAGCATTACTAATGTCCCCCTTTGTGCGGATAATTAAGACATATGTAGATGAATTCTAGATTATATATATGTTATCTTATCAAGACGTGCCTGTTCCAAACGCCAAAAACATTGCTTTTTCCTCCGACAAACAAATCTCGTGAGGACTTCGCGCCGCGTAGGAACAATGCGCAAAACTTGCTTTCTTTTTTTTTTTTTTTTTTTTTTTTTCGAGGTGAAAACGGGTATAGTGGATTCTGATTTTAGAATTGTGACCATCTTGACCTCGATGCGTCAAGAATGGTTTTGAACGGGTGCAGAGGGGGCAGGGGCAGGGATAGGGGGATTAGTAGTGGTTGTGGACTGGTGTTTCCTGTGTTTCCCTCTTGACCTGTCCTCGATTCGTGGTTTTTCTTGAGCGTGTACATGTGTCGTTCGCTCACGTACTCATCAACAAACCTGGCTGCCTGACTAACTTCTAGTTCGGCTGTTATGCATATGCAGTGCTGGACGAACTTATTGCGGAAGGCGTCACGAGCCGATCCTAAAATATTTCGGGACACATTATGTTGCCTGTCCTGAATTATTTCAGAGTAAACTTCAATTGCAGCAGCTAAGGCGCTTCTTGAAGGTCATAAAGATTACAGCAAGATGTGATTTTTGGGGCAGTATTAAAGCACCCTTTTCTGACTTCTTATTCTTATATTACCAGCTTGCAAAACTTTCCAAGTATATTTGAATGTAATTCAATTACGTTTTCAAAGTGTTTGTACTCTACTAAAGATATTTCGTACTAAAAGTAACTTAAACACTACTCTAAATACATTTTCAAATAGTTATTTAGTATCGTATCTTAAATACTCTTGTTGAGTATTTGGCACAACACAGTGAAAGCAGGGATTTCCCCAGACCCCCCCTCGTTTAGACCCCCCCTCGTTATTCCGAAGGCACCCCCTTAATTCACAACGACTCCTATATTCGCAATGCCCCCCCCCCCCCCCCCCCCCCCCTTTAACCCCCCAAAAAAAATTTAGACACCCCCCCTGATTTCAATTCCTGGGGAAACCCCTGAGTGAAAGAGATATCAAAGCAAATAAACGACAGCCATCTGAGCGCAAATCCTCGTAGGAAGAACTCGGCAGACGCACAAAGGCGGGCTGGAAAGGCGAAGGAGAAAAGTTCATGCCTAAAGACATCGCTAGAAGGCCACGGCTCACGAACACCAGGCAAAACAGACTCACGCCGTC
The DNA here is from genome assembly GCA_013358835.2 of Ixodes persulcatus. NCBI lineage: Eukaryota > Metazoa > Arthropoda > Arachnida > Ixodida > Ixodidae > Ixodes > Ixodes persulcatus. Next base: position 474,178 of record JABSTQ010011417.1, read on the forward strand.
ACGTTATCACGAAGATACCGTGCTTCGTTTATCCCTAAGCTGACAGTGCAATGGGAGCTACGAGCTCACCAGAACTAGTCAACCACCCTCCTTTGATAACCGGACCCGTCCCTTTCTCTGCGCGTGGGTATAGACCTTTGCAAAAATTGCCTTCTGCACGCTGCCATCTTTGTCTGCTGAGCTGTGGAACACCTTCTGAGCATGCGCTGTTGATCTGTTGTGCGGTATATAGGATGCTGCGCATGCGTCCACAGCTCAGTGACTCAGCATTTTCCGCCCGGGCACTTCGTTTGAGACTGCCGCTGGAAAGGTCTATAGACAAGATGATATCACCCTTTATCTAAAGACCTTCACCGTTGAATCAACAGCGAACCTGGTGAGTTGACTGTATTTGAGTCGCATCTAAAGAAGAAATTACTCATCGTGTCCTTTTTAAGTGGTCAGAACTTCGGCTTGGACGAGTTGGTAATTCATGATACTGCTTCACAGCGCACAAGATCAGACACACTTAAAAGAAATTTCACGCACACAAAGGAAGAACTCTCACACAGCGCTGACTGACAACTCGAAATATATTATGCATCATCTTCTTCTTCCTTCACTCCGATGCAAATGGAGGTGAACCCCAAAAAAACCGAGGAACGTATGAAAAAGGAAAAAAAGGAAAGAAAAGAAAAATGGAATAAAAACAAAAAATAGAAGGAAAAAATAATGAATTCTCTGTACAGCGGACGTTGCTATTGTGCTTATTCTAAATAGTTCAACTCTTTTTCCGTTAAGGCTAGCGATGGAGTACTCACACATATCCTATCTAGCCTTACAATGTTAGCGGTTTCTACTATCTCTCGCGTCAGTTTGTTCCTGCTCCGTCCCAGAATGGTGCATTTGTCCAGGAGGGGAGAACATCCACAGTCTCTGCAGTGGATGCCTAAATGACCCGAGTTGGCATTTTTGGCGGTATTGTTATGCTCACGAAGTCGGTCATTTAGACAGCGACCCGTCTGTCCGATGTAACGCTTGCCACATGTGAGGGGGAAGGAGTAGATGACTCCTTCATTGCAGGACACGAACTTGGTCTGGTGGTTTTGACGCATCCAACTGGTCGACTAGATGTCCCATTCACCTTCTTGCACAAGCTAGCAAGTTTATTCGGCGCGGAGAATACAACGTCAACGTTAACTCTATTGGCCAGTTTCTTGAGCTTGTGGGACAGGTTGTGGATGTAGGGAACTATGACTGGCCTTGTGGTGCGGGATGAGAACACTTTTTAAGTGTTCTCATCCATCAAAGCGGTTCCAAAACAAGTGAACAAACCAAAACATTTGTGCAAAAATGTGTAAATATAGAGCAAAATTACAATTTCACGTATCATGGAATATATATATATATATATATATATATATATATATATATATATATATATATATAAGATAAAAAAGTACATTGAACACCGAAAACCTCAAAACACATTTTCGTTGAGCAATATAAAAATAGGGTAGGAAACAACATTAAAATCAGCCACAAAACAGTGGCCTTTTGAGAAAGGAACAAAAAAAGAGATACTCTCTCACCCTTCAACATCAAGAAACTATGAATAAAAATAAAAACAAAAATCAGAGAACCTACATATAAACATGTTTACCACTTATGTCGTGTGCGGCAGCAAAACGACTGTTCAGTAGGGTTCACTTTGAGCCGGGTAAGGCTTTTGCCGTATAAACAGGAAGATTGGAGTTTTGATAAATGAATACAATTAGCACAATTTACTGCCTCAGTGTATTGAAAAGTAATGTTAATTTGATTTAATTACTTTTGGGAAGTAATTGTATTGTAATGTCCTTACATTTAGTCTGCGGTAATGTGTAATGCAATTTAATTACAATTTTAAAATAATTTTGCCATCTCTGGGGAATGGCAAGCGCGCCGCGCTGAGCAGGGTAGACGGAGGACAACAGCGGCGCGGGAACGGCAAAAGGGCAGGACCCCGACCAAAGTTACCCCGAGTCCCCGACTATCACGCACGAGAGACAGCGCGTGTGCTCCGAGGGTGTCACGACCGCTATGTTCGCGATTCAGAGGACGATCTCGTAAAAGCACGTCACTTACAACTAATCCATAAAAGCAACGCTCTAGAAGCAAATACCCTAAAGTACATTGACTAAAAGCAAATCTGCCGAAGCACATCTTTCAACAACGCAACAGCTGCAGCTGCGAATCTCAGTGTTCTTTGTGCGGTCGTATTGGATGCTCCCTTGAAACCCTGAACTAGGGGTGATTAAATGCGTTTCTTCACTCTCTTTCTTTAGTACGCCGATCCCACCAAGTGGTCGGCGCATGCATGTCGCCGCCCTAACTTTAGTTCACAAGAGGCAGGCGGCAGTGCACGAGATATCTCGTGCTATCTTGTGGTATCGCACAGTTGCGCGCTATATTCACACAGCACGTACCTGGTGAGATGGGTGTTTTTGTTCCAGTCAGTCGTGAAGTAAAAAAAAAAAAAAATTCGATTCAGAATTTTTTTTTTTTTAGCCCTGAGGCCAAGTTGGTGTTTGTGGCGGCCACAATAGACAAAAAAGAAAAAAGAAAAGTGAAATAGGATAATTGTTTTTCTAAATAACTAGAGCTACGATTAACTTTTAACATTTTTATGTTAGAGCCATGAGGTACCTGGGAAATCGATGTTCGGGCTCTCCCTTCGGTCTAACCATGCCGTCAACTTTCGAGCAATAATAATTTGTTTTATGCGCTACGAGGAGAGTAGTGCCTCCCTTGTACGTTATCTAACCGAAATTATGTGGAAAAAAAGCGGCGTTCTGTCGTGGCCGGCGTCATTTGGCGGGCACCTGCTGCCATAGCGCCGTAGAGAAGATGGGAGAATCCTCTAGGGCTAGGATAGAAAAGACCGAAAACATGTGACACACTTACTTATAATCCAAAAAGAAACCACGATCGTCACCGAGATGAGAACAAAGGTGAAGGCGTTCATGGCTGTGCTTTCACCTGTTTTCCAGCTTCGTTGAGGAGCTGGTAGCGACCTTGCTTTATATTCGCAGAGGAGGACCAATTAAAAGCTTTAAATCCGCCAGCATTTTAACAAAGTCAGATTTTACGAGCGCTGCTCCTGTTTCCTTCGCTTCAGTTCGGGAATATTTCACGCGACAGTCAGGAATGTTTTCTCGCATTCGCTATAGATAAAAATAGAACGAACTCAGTTGTCGTACAGAGCGCGACACTGTTAGCGCGAACAAGCGATCGCTGGTTTTTTCAGTTTTTCTCTTTGAAACCAAGGGATGTAATCCAAGTTATTATTGCTACGGAAAGAGCTCATGTAGTTCTATAATGTAAGCGATAAAATTTCGTGCTCGCTAATCCTTTTTAGAAGTAAAATGCGAAAATGCGCCGATGTCGTGTTCGCGCTAACAGTGTCGCGATGTGTACATACATTTTTCTTTTATCGTGAAAGTTTCTTTGGGATTAAAGTGTTTTAAAGGATCTTTTATTATACGACAAGGACGACGTTGACTAAAATATTAAAACTGACCACGCCTTTTCCGACACGTTTACTCGTGGCACTCGTAAAGCGGAGCTGTGAGGTTTTTTTATGCGATGCTGACTGTTGTATGCGGGCACGATTGGAAATTTTAAAAGCACTAGCCATCTTGTGTTTATTATAATTCTAGAAGCTTGATGCAAAATAAAATTAAACAATAGGCCACCCATGACGGCGCCTCACGGTGGCACGTATTTAAAAAAAAGTGTGAGGTATAATATTCTTACTATTTTATTAACGAGAGCGTATTTTTATCTTAATAACTGCTTTATTGTAAAAAAAAAAAAAGAATGCGTGACACGGACTTTTGAGATGTCAATCACTTTTGATTGTGTAGTTATACAACATATGGTCCCTTTTCTATGTGCCGGATAGTTAGGGGCTTCAAATTGTAATGGCAAGACGAAAAGGCTTTATAGTTTGCCGGCCAAAACATTTAAAGTTGTGATTATATAAAAAAAATCGTAAGGGTGCAGGCGAGCTGGTGAATATTAACCATGTTGATTTAACCTGAGACTGGGGTAGAGAAGAAGCATCAAAACGTAGAAGGGACAGAAAATAGACAGGACGACGTCTCAAACTCAGCTAACTGGTTTATTTAGTCCACCTCCTTATATAGGCTCAATCTCAAGGTGGTGGAGATGACCTTGAGATTGAGCCTATATAAGGAGGTGGACTAAATAAACCAGTTAGCTGAGTTTGAGACGTCGTCCTGTCTATTTTCTGTCCCTTCTACGTTTTGATGCTTCTTCTCTACCCCAGTCTCAGGTTAAATCAACATGGTTGTGATTATATATTTGCTTTTGTCGTGCCTCTTCTGGTCCGGTTTGTTGAAAGTTGGTTAGCTTTAACCGCGGCAGAAAGTTAGCCCCATTTCCCTACGAGGGGGGACTTCTATGGTCACATGACTGGCAGATTTGGGACGGCGGGGAAGCATAGCGGTGCCACTCCTGATGTATGTCGCCTTAGGGTGACCAGACGCCCCGTTTTCGCCGGAACAGTCCCGTTTTTGAGGTTCGCGTCTGCCGTCCCGTCTTTTTGTCCTAATAAAGAATCATGTCTCGTTTTCGTAGGGGTGCATAGTTTTGAAATTGGCACCAAGCGAGTTGAAGCAATACGAAACTATGGCTATTCGTTACAAGTATAGTTTACAAAAATTACCGTTGGTACTTTAAAGGGACCATGAAATGACCTTTTTACTTTGGCCAGATAATTTTTACATTAAACCGTCAATGTTCACTGAAAGCCGAACAGGCATCCGTTTTCGTCTCGGTTTATTAACTTCTACACAAAAAATTAATGAAATATCGGCTTTTTCTTTCTCTCCAACTGACCGCAAAACAAGCTGCGGCGTAATTTTGACGGTCGTGACGTACCCTGTTTCCGGAACCGGAAGCTCTCTCGGCAGTAGGAGATGGGAGCGTTAGTGGCGGCGAGTTGGCGGTGTGCCGGTAGGTTTTACTGCGCTGATGGCGCTGATGTCACCGACGTATTTTCGGAATCGGCGCCTCTCATCGCCGCGATAGGCATGGACACATCGCAGCTGAGCGAAATTCAGTGAGATATGTTGCGCTACAGCGACAGCATGGGACTAGTCCCATACGCCGGTATGCCTGTTGGGAAGTGCGGCGAGTCTTCCGGTGAAGACTCCAGCCCAACTGTCATTGTTGGTAAAAGACGGCCCGTGTCAGTCATTTGCAAAGCGACGTAGATGGAAACAAATTGCCGCGGCGTTTTTCGCGGCCTCAGAGATGCAGGAGTGAGCCGACGTTAAAAAAGATACGTTTGAACTACGACAGTCTCAGTAAGAGCCACGTAAATACCTGTTCACACTCGGAGCGGACGCGCGCGTTTGATGGAAGTGCTGTATTCGCGCTGTTGGTAAGCGCTTCAGAACCGATCTTTTACGATTGCAACTCGACACTGACGTGACACTCGGCAAAGGAAGGTTGGACCGGCATTGCACGTAGCTCCCACGAACTGTTATAGCTCGACAGTGACGTGCAGTCGTGTCAGAATAAAAAATGGCATACTAATAACAAAGTGTACATACCGTGTTACAAAGGTAATCCATACGGCGTTTATTTGAGCTCTATATCACACAAAACAAGAAGATAGAATCGACGAGAGTCCCTTTTCGACGACAGTGTTCATCAACACTGCCTCGGAAAACAAGGGGAAGAGATTGACCTTACCTCTTAATCTAAAATTGAGGTCAGCGATCAAACTATAATACGGGAAGGGTCCACAAGGGTCGCCCGGGCCTATTCCATTCAGCACGCCAGCCGGTCGAGGGCAGACGGTCTTGGCCAAGTACCGTTGAAGCAACGCTGTTCCGAGTCGGAGTGCCTGCGAGGCCCCTAGGCCTATCCGCCAAGCTAGCTTGGTCGGAGCCGGTGGATTCGTCGCCGTTGTAACTTTTCTCGGGTGTTTGTGGATTCAGCGTTCTTGTTCGTCGTGGTCTGTCTCAAGTACTTTTTTCTTGCTGCTTGAAGTCGGGACGCGCGAGAAGAACACGTAGAAAAATAAACGTTCTTTGGTCGTCGCGAAGTAGTAACTGAGCGCTGTGGGCCCGGTCGGCCCTACTGCGCAGGTGCAGTAGTTGCTTCGTTTACCACACGATAGATGGCGCTTGGCTCTCAGCATTATCAAATTTGGCAATTTTCGTCACATCTTTAATTATGCTACAAAATGTGGATCTGAATATTATTTAACAAAACTTTTAGGAAACACTCGCAGGCTATCTATTGTTTACGATCGCGTTGCTGGTGTGGTAGGCTCTTACCCAATAGGCGACGTGGATTCGGCTGACGTGCTGCGTTTCCGCGGATGCATCGCAGTGAAAAGGCAGAGAGCTTTCGAAGGAAAGAAGGCGCAAAAGAGTCCAGTTTTCTTTTAAAAGTTCTATAGCGAAGAATTTTTTTTGGCTCCCTATTTTTGTGTTTTTGTGTTTCTTTTCACACCTTTTACGACGATCGGTGGATGAAATTCGATTTCAGAATCGTTTCATGGTCCCTATTTACCCAGAGAGTAAACTTTAGAACTGTTCTTGCCCACAAACACCTTCCGAAGGGGTGCATGGAACTGAACTGCGAGTGTAACTGTTCCTGAGCTTGGTACAATATGGTAAAGTTGTCAAATAGGACCAGTTATTTAATTAGATTTGTTCTCCCAATCTCAATCTTTAATACCCCCCCCCCCCCCCTCCCCCGCTGGGATGTCCCGTTTCCTACCTTGAGGAATATGGTCACCCTATTTCGCCTGCTATAGATTATGAATAAGCTGTAATCGCTGCACTAGAGATTGCAAGATTTTCAATGAAAACATGGAGAGGTAAGCTGGAGCAGTTCTCTAGCTGGCTATTCCGTAGGAAAGGTAGAGGGAAATACAGACGTTTAGAGTAAGAGTAGCGTCACGCACACGCAAGCACATCGCCCACACATGCGCTTAACTTAAAGTTGATATTGAGGGCCAGTATTTTCGACGTATAATTGGCGGCAACAACGATATGTTGTTGCCGCCAATTGTTCCATGGGACCAATAGTAGTTGGTCCAGCTGTTGAAGCGTTTTTTTCTTTCTGTTTTCTCGTTGAGTTGGGTACTTAATGCAATTGCATAATAAACGCTCACAATCCTTGAAGTTACATATAGCGCAGTTTGGTTTATCGGTCCGGCCAAGAAGAAAATCGTAGCTTCTCGTATGGGTGATACAGTTTGCGTGTCGCATTATTTTTACCCTGGTGAGTTTCTGCTGAGCTTCAATCTCTCGTATTGCTGTGTAGAAATGCTGTTGCGGTCCGTTTGTAACATATAACTTAAAACTTTTTAGCTTTGAATGGACGTTCTTGTTTTGCAGTGTTGTCTTTCACCTGGAAATAGCAAGTGATAAACTTTATGGTCTGTAAGTTTAACCCCGGTCTCCTATACACGTAATGAAAAAAGTTAGTATTAAAGTTGCACTTCTTTAAGTGGTTTCCCCGGAGCCCCGGACATGTGCTGCAACACACAAGGAGTTGCCGAAAGAAAAAGTCATCGATGGGAGCCGTTCCTTCTTCGTCATAAATGTCGATATACCTTGTACAGTTAATGTTCGAACTTAAAAAGAGTGCATGTAAGACGCACTGACGGAAATTTGGGATAAAATACGTCAACTTATACACCGGAAAATATGGTGTTAAGATACATATAATCTGTTGAAAAGTAAAGTGAGTCGATTTTGTTCATGAAAAACTGCTATGATATGTGAAACTTTAATCAACCATATAACCCATAGTTGCCATGGCCTTTGCGTGAACTTGCATGTTTAGCACTCGCTATGTACTGTTTATGGTGCTTACAGTTTTAGAGGAGTATTGTATTTTCTTGAAGCCAGGACAATGTGCTCTCTAGTACTTTTATACAAGGATCAACTTTTGTTAGAGTAAATAAGATATGAAGCATAATAAAATCAAGTGCGTCTGTGCCGTGCCACAGATCGGTGCAGAAGTGTTTCGATGATTTAAAATTGTCATGTCGAGCACAAATTAAAGAGGCGGCGTTCGTTCTCATCGCATGTCTGTCTTGTGTTGGACACCATTAAATTTGTTTTGGTGTGATTGGCAGTCACACAAAATGACTCGGCGCGAGTAGTGATTCAGTTCCTAACAGCGGAAGAGTGCCGTCGAGTCAACATTCACCGCAAAATGCAGGCGGTATATGGTGACAATTGTGTGTCGAAGACAAGAGTTACTGACTGGGTGCAAATGTTTCTGGAAGGAAGTGAGGAAACGAAAGATCTTCCACAGCATGTTGTTGCAAGAGATGAAGCTATCGCCGAGGCTGTTGAGACAATACGGGAGGACCATCTTTAGAAGTTACGTTCCCTAGCAGACAAGATCGCTATGTCGTTTGTTACTCCAAGTGGTGGTGAGGAAAAAATTAAAGACGTTTACAAATCTCTGTAACGCGAAATTAGAGCGCAGCTCTCGAGGAGGAGGAGGGGAGGGTACAGAAGGGAGGTATATTCCCTCCTCCTTCTCTTCCCCTGCTTGTCCCCTCCTCCCCTCCTCTGCACCTCGTCCTCCCCTGCTCCTTAATTCTCCGTCTTCTTTCCTCCTCTTCCCTCGTCCTCCTCTCCCCTTCTCATCCTCCTCCTCCTCCGTACCGTCCCCTCCGCCTCCTCCGCACGTGACGTCAATTTTCCCCTAAATCTAGCGGAGAAACGGAATTTGCTCATAGGTGACGTGATACCAAGTCAGGTGACGTCATTTTACCCGCTAAATTTAGCGGGCAAACTGAATTGGTGTTGAGGTCACGTGACGTCAATTTTTCCGCTAAATTTAGTTCGGAACTGAATTGCTGTTGAGGTCAGGTGACGTCAATTTCCCTGCTAAATCTAGCGGAGAAACTTAATTTGTTCATAGGTGACGTGACACCAAGTCATGTAACGTCAACTTTCCCGATAAATTTAGCAGGGAAACTGAATTGGTGTTGAGGTCACGTGACGTCAATTTTCCCGCTAAATTTAGCCCAGAATTGAGTTGCTGTTAAGGGCAGGTGACGTCAATTTTCTAGCTATATCTAGCGGAGAAACTGAATTTGTTCATAGGTGACGTGACACCAAGTCTTGTGACGTCATTTTCCCTGCTAAATTTAGCGGGAAAACTGAATTGGTGTTGAGGTCACGTGACGTCAACTTTCCCGCTAAATTTAGCGAGGTTACGCCGACGCCGACGGCGACGCTGCGAAACCCGGAAACGGGCGCTTAAGAGCTGCGCTTGAAAAAGTTAAGCATCGGAAGGTGTGTTCACAATGGATCCCACGAATGCTGACTGACCACCGTAATGAGGATTGATATAAGCTGGAGTTCAGACCACTTGAGGTGGTATGAAGAAAAGGCTGATGCATAACTGTGGCGGATAGTGGCCAGCGATAAAACCTTCTGTCACTACTTTGAGTTCTCCAGCAAAACAGCAAGCATGCGATAGGAACATTCCAGATCACCAAAGCATAAAAAAATTCAGGTCATCGCCTTTGACCGGTAAGGTTATGCTATCCGCATTGTCTTACCATGAAGGGCTTTTGTTGGTGGCCTGACGTGAACATCCCTGTGAACCAATACAAAGACTTAAGAATCAGCGGCCCGGCATGCTTTCGTCTGGTCTAGTTTTGTTGCACATCAATGCTCCTCCGCATGTTGCGACCATTGTGCAGAATTTGTTAGTGCAGAAAATATGAAGGGTTCTGCACCACCAAGCTTAGAGTCCCGATATGTCACGATGTGGCTTTCATTTGTTTCATTTGTACAATATTCTACTCCGGTGCAGACAGCTGCAGTGAACAAATTGTTCAAGGAGCGATCAAGTTCAATTTTGTGGACTGGCTCCGCTGCTTCCCCAATCAGTTGGACATATGTTTGTATGCATATGGCAGCTTTAAAAAAAAACCAAAAAAACCTGCACTGTAAAAACAAAAAAAAAAACATTAATTTACGGGAAAAAGGCGAATACAACTTGTCCCGTTTTTCGGCATTACATCCAATATACTGTTTTCGTTCACAAACAGGAACGGTACCGTAGTAACGCAAATGAGCTATTTAATTAATGAGCGTAAATTTCCCCACTATAAGACCACCTTAGAGAACAGCTTATATGTACTTTTCACACCCTCCCCGCACACTGACCGTGTCTAAAAACGCCAATAATTGTTCATTTATAGCGAACTCTATCACTCCTCGAGAGTACACCGCTACGCGAACTGTATTGGCGACGTGAGCGATCGAAAGCGTAGCTGTGATCGGTCTTCTACGATAGGCCGAATGCTGACTATGACGTCAGCAAAGGATTTCCCATCGACGGAAATAAGAGGAATGGAAAACTTCAATTTTGACGGTGTTGGCAGTGTTGGTTTGAGAGTGCTATGATTTCAAGCTTCCACCATGCTCTTTACAAACACCTTCGAACTTGTTGGTCACAAGGTATTGACGCCACGAAAGGTAACCATAGGAGGGCGCCACCAAAACATCTCGCCGCCAATAGCAAGCAGCGCGCAAAGCGCGGAGGACAACAGCCACAACATCACGCCACTCAAGCGAATCGAACCAGCTCTTACACCACCAGGTGGAAAACGCATCGAGCACGGCGTGCTCCGAGTTCAAGTATTCAACCGCTGTTTTCCCAACGTACGTATTCATCCAATCCACCATTTACATTAGACCGCACAGTGCATGTGCCTCTCTCTGCTGCGGAGAGAGCGCTTGCGCGCTCGCTTTGCAGAACAACAGCTGCTATTGGACTCCGATAAATCACCCTTTTTTAGATTTTATGACCACTAACGCCCGCGTCTTGGATAGCACCAGACGCAGGAAGTTATGTCGTTACCGCAGTGGGTTTTTCGGGGACTCCATCCCAATTTTTAGCTCCGTCTGGGGCTTTGATACTTTACCACGCCGGACGCCGAGCTAAGTCTAACCGGAGCGGCCACAGAGCAGTGGCGTAGCCAGGAATTGGGGTTGGTTGAGACGTCTATGGCTTGGGATACTGGAGGGGGGGGGGGGGGGGGGGAGGGGGGGGGGGGGGGGGGAGGCGGCCAAGGTTGATCCGTGTAATATAGGCCTGTATGTTTCGGCCAGTTGGCGCGAGTGCATCTTCAAGACGCGACCATGCAATACTGACGGTAGCGTCTGAGAGACGTGACCATAACAACTGTGCTGTAGCGTCAGTTAATGCACCAGGTAGGTACGAACACAAGTTTCTGCTAATGCGCACTAACAGAATGGCTTAAAATATTAAAATCAATCAACAAAAATATTTAAGTCACGGCCTCAGCGTTCCTTTCAGCTGATTCGTTTTTGCTTTTTTTAGTGCATGTGAGCAACTTAGAGGCGCATAATGACATGCAAACGAGACGCGACCTAAAATATTTCATTATGCTCACCAGGGGCGCTGCTTTAAACTTGAAAAATGTAAACCTATTGAATCGAATGAATTTTTTTTAGGGTGGGGGGGGGGGGAGGGTTTAAGCTCCATAACTTCCTTTCCCCTGGCCGCACCTCTGCCCAGGTGGGCTCGGCATGGTCCTTGGTCATCTCGGAAACGCCAGAACCCCTCTTCGGTTTAGGAAGGAGCATCAACCCAAAAGACAACCCGGTCTCTACCGACCACAAGTCACCTTCACTCTGTACCACGGCTCAATGTAAGCACCGGATGTATGCGGAGAGCAAGTCGTCTGCTTCTTGCCCAGGAGTTGCGGTGACATCAGAACGACACCGAGCTCTGATTGGCTATGATTCAAAGGATAGTGGGTTGACCTCAATGTTAGATGCCTTGAGGTCTACCCACTATTTTTTGTTTCGATCAGCCAATCACATATCTCGGCGTTCTGATATTATCGCAACCCCTGTGCAAGAAGCAGATGAACTTACTCTCCACATTAACCCTCTCTTTGCATGAAAAAGGCACGATAACTCCGGTGGCAATCAGCTCTTCGAGCGCGACGCCTGGAACGGCGCCACGGCGCAAGCGTACCGCCAAGTTTTTGCAGACGATTTAAAGGAGCAGTCAACGCCCGATGATGAAACCGCGGCACGTCGCAAGCGCTCCGCGAAGGCATGGTTTTGGAATGTAAGAAAACAATCATGAACGCGCAAGACATTTATAACTCATTCATGACTTGCAAGCTCCTCAGGCGCCTGAAACAGTTCTGACAGGTGACAGGTGAGGTCTCACACTTCAAACTATTAGACCATTTTTATTTTTGCCTGTTTTGCTAAAAGGAGTTGTGCTCCAAACTAGGATTCTAACACGACGTTGAGGCCGGATACTGTAGATTATCTGGCCATTTTTATTTTTGACGTTTTTCTGTAAAGAGTTTGAGTCTAAACTAGGAGTCTAATGCAACGCTTTATGGAATGCGCGCTCTTTACTAGCAAAAATTCAGTATGGTGTACCGCAGGGATCAATTTTAGGGCCTCTACTTTTCCTTCTTTACGTTAACTACATAATAAACATCCCAGAAACTCCTGACATAACTTTATACGCAGATGACACGAATGTATTTTTCACCGGTAATTGCTTATATACTTTAGAGACACAGACAAACACTTGGTTGGACCAACTTCACTTGTGATTAGTTGCAAATCAGTTAGAACTAAATACGTCGAAAACTAAGTATATAATTTTTAGAACAAAAAACAAACCCATTACCAACACAATTAATATATCCTTTCAAAACTTCATTATTGAACGCGTAGAATCTTATAAATCTCTTGGTGTTCGTTTCCACGAGAATTTGTATTGTACTGCCCAAGTAAACGATCTCCGAAAGGAGATTTCTAGATCCATTGGTTTACTTTTTAGGTGCAGACAACTTCTTCCAAACTGGTTAAAACGACAAATCTATACATCTATGATTCACTCGAGGCTGTATTACTGTTTATTGGTGTGGGGGACAACCACACGAAATAATATTAAGCAATTACTTACATTACAAAAACGCGCGGTTCGGCTAATTGATAATTTGCCCCGGTTTCAATCAACTTCTTATATAGTTTCAATAAACATAAAATACTTACGGTAGATAACAGTTTTTGTCTAAAGGTGTCGATTTCGATGCATACACAAATTAACATTGATCCTGACATCTTTCACGAGACGTACCTATCCAAGCAAACAAATTACAACCTGAGGCACCAGCAGTTTCCAAAACCAAAAATGAGAACTAATTATGGTGCTCAAAAATTATCCTTCCAGGTTACAGGTATCCTAAACAAACATTATTGCGTGTATGAGATGGCCCAGGAAATCACTTCCATGTTTCATTTTAAAAAAAATACCCAAGGGAATATTTTAATGTTGCTTGTGTACATACCTAGTGAGCTGTGTTATTAATAAGTGTTTTTTTTTGTTTCTTTTTTAAGCTGAAGAATTTTTAGCTGGCTGAAATATGTTCTTTCTTGACTTGTGCTGCTAGCTGGCTTTTCATTTTCATTTTATTTCTCTACCTCGATTTGTGCCCTGCTGTTGAGTGTTGTGACGGGGGTTGGGACCCAGTCAGGTGATTGCATTCGCATTTTGTCCCAACCCCCTTGACAATTGCGTCAAAATAAAATAAACAAACGAACAAACAAACAAACGTTGATGAGCCGTACTTCAGAATATTTGACCATTTTTATTTTTGCCGTTTTTTTTAAAAGAGCTGTTGTCCAAACTGGGAATCTAGTGCGACGTTGAGGTCCCATACTACAGACTACTAGTATTTGAGAATTTTTATTTTTGCTGTGTTTTTTGAAGAGTTGAGGTCCAAACTAAGAATGTAATGCGACGTTGATGCCCATACTGCGAAATATTTGACCAATTTTATTTTAGCCTGTTTATTATAAAGTTGTGGTGCGAACTAGGAATCTAATGCGACGTTTAGGTCCCATACTTCAGACTATTTGACCATTTTTATTTTTGCATTTTTTTAAAGAGTTGTGGTTCAGACTAGGAATGTAATGCGGCGTTGAGGTCCGATACTTCAGACATTTTGACCATTTTTATTTTGCCGCTTTTTTAAGAGCTGTGGGAGAAACTAGTAATCTTATGTGACGTTGGATGCCCCATACTTCAGACTATTTGACAATTTTTATTTTGGCCGATTTTTAAAGAGCTGTTGTCCGATGGACGGATGGTAATGGCTATATCCTTTGTAACGGGCGGCAGCTTGCGGCACCTAGCCTAGCATTTCGTCATCCTTTTTTTTTTTAAATTTGTATAAATGTTTTTCTAACACAACCCCCCCCCCCCCCCCCGCCCTTTCAAAGTGTTCCCATTGCTTATTTTTATCTGTATTTTCACCCCCCCCCCCCCCCCCCCCTACATCTTTTCCACCAATCTTCCAATCTTCTCTTAGTTACCGCAATTATTTTTCTATCCATTCGTCCATTCATGTCTGCAAATACGACTTTCTGACCCGAGTACACAATGTCGCCCTGCATACATTAAACCTGGTAATGCCTGATTTACTGTATGACCTTCCTTCGTGTAAGTGAGGTAAAAACCTAGGTTGCACTGCCCTATTCTTTTTTCCATCTCAGTGATGTATATCCTTAAGAGCAGGGGAGACAATGGGCAACCCTGTTTAAGTCCTTTTTTTATTGCTGCTGGTCTTGTAGTTTCGGATTCCCATGTGATAACCACCATATTCTCCGTATGAATACCCGTTCTAGAAACTTAACCATGGTTCCTCCTAGCCCATATCCCTTCAGTCGGTCCTAGAGTTTTTTTTTATTTATATTGTCATATGCCCCTTTGATGTCAAAAAATGCTAATCATAATGGCCCTTGACTTGTCATTGCTATCTTTATGCACTGAGTGATTACAAATAAGTTATCATCTAGTCGTCTAGCCCTCCTGAAATCGTCTTGAAGCTCCCCCAGAATCTTCTTTCTCTCTGCCCATTCTTCTTTTCACAATTTGCATAGCTAGACTGTATATTACTGAAGTTACTGTGATTGGTCGGTATAATTTGATGCTGTCTTTGTTTCTTTTACCCGTATATAATAATATCATCCTCCTGAATTTTCAGTCAATGAGTACCTCCCCTCCCCTAAATATCTTGTCAATCACCTGCCTCAGTTTCAATTAGCTTGTTTTGCCTAGAACTTTTATCAGACTCATTGGTATGCTGTCTGGACCTGTCGCAGTTCCAGCCGGAACCTCTCCTTCTGCTTTTTCCCATTCCCCTGTGGTCATTTCCTCTTCTCCATTATGGTCCTCCTCTTGTGCTGTGTAGAGGCTACCATTGCCTACGGCCTGATCTGGTTCTAACTCCGAAAATGCTGCTTCGATTGTATGTCCAATGTATTCTCTTGCCTCTTCCCTCTCTACCTTTGTCCCCTCCTGTGTGGTTAGTGTCTGCGGTACCCCTCAGTATTTTTTCCTTGTGCACTGATGTGTTCCCATAGCCTTTTTGCCGCATTCCTATCATTCTGATTTATCTCTATTATCCACTGAACCCCTGCCCTCCCAATTTTGGCCTGTACCAATGCTGATGCCTCCCGCTTTCTTTCCTGAAAGTCCTCCCATTTCGATGCTACTTCGGCTGGTGTGGCCCCCTTTTTCTTAGCCCATGTGTGTTCTCTAGATACCGCTTGGCGCCTCGATATTGCTGCCTTAACCTTTTTATCCCTCCAGCTTTGAGCTTGAGTTTTAGTTTTCTTCCTCCTTGTTTGGTTCGATATTTCTCTAACTCTTTTTTGAAAATACAAAGTCTTCAGATGTCCATTCTTTTTCCGTTTGCTTGGATACTTTGTTCTAGATTCGCTTAGAATTGTTTATCATTTGAGTTATTTCTACCCTCTTGTTTTTGATTTTGCATTTCTGGTTTTACTGTGCCAAGTCTGATCTTGATTCTCTTATGATCGCGCCCCAAACTTTTTGTGCCTTCCTCACCTATTTCCATTCCTCCTAGTTTGTTGTATAGCTTCCGCGACATTAAAGAGTAGTCAATAGTCGAGTGCGAGTTCTTTCTTTCCCACGTTATTTTTCCATCACATTTTACCTGAGCGTTAACCAATACCAGACCAAGAGCTTCGTAGAACTCCTCTATCATTCTCCCTGTTGTATCCGTATGTCCATCAAAGCCTTCCTAATGCGCAGTCATGCCCCCCGAGATAATTATTTCCCTGTTAGTGCAGATTTCCCTATCGTCTCTTGATATACATGTTAAGTGTTCTGCGTTTTCCTCCCCTGCATCACTCCTTGTTTTTCAGATACATGAAACCCAGGATTATGTCAAAACCCCCAATATTGCCTTTGATCCCCATGTGTTTCCTGCAGCCCTCTCGTTCCCTTTTTCATTCCTGACCCTAAACTAACACCCCTAATCCCTCCCCCTTGCGTTCTCCTTTGGCCCAATAGCATCCCACCCAACGGTGTCACGGCATGTATGGTGGTTCTTACATATCCCTCAGATGTGCTTCAGCTTATCCATACATTGCAAAGGTTTCGCTTTCTAATTGGTTCTCGATCTCCTCCCACTTGATATCGTTCCTGACCCCTGCATGTTTATGAGCCTTATGATAAGCTGTTTCTTTTTCCTATTCCTGGGAGGCTTCCCTCCACCATCCCAAACCCTCCCCCCATGACCTACATTTTGGAGCTCATTTATACCGGCGCCCTCAGGGCTCCGGGACCCCCCAAAAAATGTACGAAGTGACGTTTAATCAGGCACGTAGCCAGGGGGGGGGGGGGTGCCCATGGGGCCCGGGCCCCCCCGAAATCGTCCATTTTCCAGGGGCCTCCTCTCCCCCTCCCCCTCATACAGCATTTTGTCATGAGCGCCCCCCCCCCCCCCCCCCCCCGGCCCCGAAACAAATCCTGCTACGTGCCTGTGTCCAA
This sequence comes from Ixodes persulcatus, assembly GCA_013358835.2. Taxonomy (NCBI): domain Eukaryota; kingdom Metazoa; phylum Arthropoda; class Arachnida; order Ixodida; family Ixodidae; genus Ixodes; species Ixodes persulcatus. Next base: position 491,086 of record JABSTQ010011417.1, read on the forward strand.
TCCTATCGCCTACCGTGCTACCAGTGGTTCCACCATAGTGGATGCCCCATGTAAAAGGGTGGGAGCGAGCCTCGTACACCACCCTGTTAACTTCCATTTCTCCGTACTCAAATCGTCGGCACATCCCCCTTATCACCCGGATAGCTTCCACCACCCGTTTTTTTATCTGCAAAGACTGTCCCCAGACCTCTGGGACGGTGCATATTTGCACATGCACCGCCTGAGAGACCTTCCTCAGCTTACGTAACCCAAACTCTATCTGCCTGCCGAGGTTCTGGCTCCGTCCTTTTAACACATCATTGAGTCCTGCATGTAGTGCCACTAGGTTCTCTCCCTTTCTGTTTTTCCACACCTCCTCCTTTGCTTTGGCCATAGCGTTTACGATGCAATTTACTGGCTGGGCCACTACGTTTACCCTCCCATCCGCTTTCACCCTGTCCAGCGGCCCCTCCTTAACCCTTGTTATGTTCTAGTCGCCTACCACCAGCACCCTCTTAACCCGCGACTGCCTGTCTTCACTCCCTCCGGCTATCTGTGCTTTTTCTGCCTCAACCTCTGCTGCCTTCCTGGACGCTGCTGTACTGCAACACCATACAGCTGTGCAGCCTTCTTTCTTACACTGACAACCACCTGGTCACCAGTGAACTGTTCCCCTGGGTCTGCCGCCCTTAATGCCGTCTTCCCTGCCATCTCCTCCTTTTCTTTATTAACTACTCCTGTCAGTTGCTGCACCATACCCTCAGACTTCTTCCTATGCTCTTCCAACTCCGCCTTCCACTCTTCCTCATGTCTAAGCTCCTCTACCTGTCACTCAAGCTCGGCTCGCTGCTCCCGTTCTTGCTTAAGCTCTTCCGCCACGCTCTCTACCTTACGTTTCCACTCCCCGGTCATCTCCTCATCTGCTTCGGCCCTCCCACCTGCGCCTCGAGCTGTACCTACTTCTCCCGCCCTACCCGTATCCCCCGCTTCAACTCCTCGACCCTAGCCGCCCATTCCCCTCCTATTATCTTAAAACCATCCTCCACCTTCCCGCAATTCCGGCAGGTAAAGCTGCTCTCCTCGGCTTCTGCGACACTTTCGAACTCCGTCTCCATCATGTAGCACCAACGTCCACACTCCTCACATTCTACATCGGGTCCTTCTTTTACTTTAGGCTTCGCATCCTTCTTCCGTCACGTGTTCACCATCGCCTACTGACACACAGCGCGACCAACCAACAAATATCCCGCCAAAACTCAAACCAAGAAAGCCTGGGTACGCCTCTGCCCACACAACCAACTAGCCCGCCAAAAGTTTCAAACTTGCACGTGGATCGGCATCTTGACTCTATCTAAAAAGTCTACTTTAACCCAACTTCCTGATCTTTCTGCTACTTTAAAAACTGCTTTCTGCTACTCCATACACACACACGTAACTAAATTAAATATACCGAAAATCACTTAGCTTCGCAAGAGCCTCGGAAAACACGTCCTCTTCCGTTGACAACAAAGACAGACTCCTCACATTAGCTGCCTAGCTTCCGAGCTAGGAAGCTAGGCATTTTTTTTTTGCCGGTTTTTAGGAGCTGTTTTTTGAGATAGGAATCTGAAGCGACGTGGATGCCCCATACTTCAGGCTATTGAAGTTGACCATTTTAATTTTTGCCGGGTTTTCAGAGTTGAGGTTTAAACTAAGAATCTGATGCGACGTTGGGGTCCAATAATTAAGACCATTTGACAATTTTTTGCAGTTTTTTTAAAGAGGTGTGTTCCAAACTAGAGATCTAATGTGACGTTGATGCCCCATACTTTAGAAGTTTAGATTATTTGACCATTTTTATTTTTGCCGGTTTTTTAACGAGTTTGATCCGAACTAGGATTCTATTGCGACGTTGATATCCCACACTTCAGACTATTTGACTATTTTCATTGTTGTCGGTTTCTTAAACGTGTTGTGTCCGAACGAGGAACCTAGTGCGACGTTGAGGTCCCATAGTTCAGACTATTTAACCATTTTTATTTTTGCCGTTTTTTTTAAGGAGTTGAGGTCCGAACTTTGAATTTAATGTGACGTTAAGGCTCCATACTTCAAAATATTTGACCATTTTTAATTTTGCCGTTTTTTTTAAAGCGTTGTGGTACAAACTAGGTATTGTTAGAGGCGGGGTTTAAGCCGCACGTCCGGAGGCTTCCTGGCTCGTGACGACGACCATTCCCCGAAGTGAAGAACCCAGGGGTCCAGTGGAGGTGGGAGAATTGGTAACGTAACGAACGGTTTAATTACATGGTTGCGATACAGTCATCAAATCCGAGAGAACACGGAGCAGCCTCACGCTCCGCCTTATATAGGGTCCGTTTTCTCCCTCACTCCCCGCCAGGGCAGCAGGTGCGACGTAGCAAACCGCCGCCAAGTGCGTTGCAGCAAAGTCCGCCGCGTCGTAGCCAGAAGTGCGTCGTAGCCATGGTTCTCCGCAGTTAGGCAATGCCTTTCTCCCCTTCCGGAGCGCACGAACCCACACGCACACACACACGTCCCGTTGACGTCACGGACGCGTTGAGACTCGTTTTGGGCAGGCTCCGACAGGTGGGCGACAGTCCCGGACAGATCGTGACTCGTTTCCGCAGCGTTGAAACTCGGAAGAAGGTCGCCGAAGGTTCCATTCTTAACAGCCCCTCCGGGGCCAGGGAAACCTCGAATGGCCGGTGGTACAATCGCTGGCCTGAAGAGGTGGGCTTGGAGCAGGCCCTGAGAAGACGCTGCAAGCACTAAACAAACTCCCAAACCTCTTACAACGGAGGCATTAGCGGAAACGTCCCCCACAACACCACGCCACACCGCAGTCAAACGCTCGGAATTCGCCAGAGACCCGCCAGACTGGATTACGGATTACCATAATTTGCCAAAACAATGCAAATTGACCCGCTGTCGCCAAAACAAAACTCATTTTTCCAAAGAGGTCACTATGAACAAAATACAAAAGACAAAACCCTTCGCAATTTGTGAGCTCCTTTTTGGGTTTTAACGAAGTGCCCCCACTTTGATCCTCATTCCCGTGGATGACGAAGACCTCTGAGATCATCCCTACCGCTTTTCGTGATGTCAGAAAAATCTGCTCAACCCATCGGCATTGCCGTTAAATTGTGCCGTAGAGTATGTGTGTTCGTACGTGACGGCGAGACGTTCGTAGATGATGTATGTTCGTACGTCACGGCGACATCGCATAAAAAATGAGTTGTTGAAAATTGTCCTTATTGTTAAGTAACCAACACTTTTTCGCTTCCGCAAAGGTAGCTGCCGTCTTCTATGCTACGATGTTTCGTGCAAGTCATCTGGGACTGCCAGTGCTTTTATTATAAAACGATAAATTATACAAACGGGTGAATTAAAAAAAAATATTTTATAAAATTTTGATCACGGCATTATGACGTTCAAAGAGCCGAGTGTCCGAAAGCAAAGTAAGTGCAAAAAAGAAAAAAAAAAAAAAAAAAAAAGCTTGGGTAAGCCCAACTTCAAGGACTGCCTCTTCCTTCTGATGTTGGTTACGTTATGCTTCCGAATGTTCCGGCCTTGGCTGCAGGTGGTGTTGACCTGTCCCCCTTCCCATTCCCTCCTCTCTGGTCAGGTGAATCGCCAATTTTGTTTCCCTTAAATTGGTCAAGATATAAATCTTTCTTGGTCAAAATATAGATTTTTCATTCCCGGAAAGAGTGGTTAATGTCTTCCAAACAATATAAACTATCGCTAATAAATAGCACATTTTATGCTAAAGGTCGCTGCCATTTTCTCAACTAGGCTTGCCCCAACCAGACAGATTTCTATCAAATGTTGCGTAGAGCTAATATAACGTACGCTAGGGGTTCAACTGGCGTTAGTGTCTATGCGACTTCCGGGATGAAAATTGAAGCAGGCAGCAACCACTCTACATTTGCTGTTCTCCCCTGCATGAGAAAACGCCCGTGCATTTATTTTCTTTGCCAGAAAAAAACATGAATGACTTTTGCTATTCGTGTCGTAGGGAATTGTAGGTATCATTATTAAGATCATCAAAGTATATTTGCTTTAATTATTGTATTTTTCTTTTCACCAGTGAACAATGGTAAACTTTTCTGTATTTCAGGCCCAAACCTCTGCTCCATAGGAGGTGTGTAAAAACGAGCGACGATTCTAGGCAAAATAACAATAGAAAGGAATGTAGAGTGTGTTCAAGGTTAGGCAGCATTCTGGTGTCGCTTATATATATTGCCTATATGCCATTCCTGTCATTATATGAAAATGACCCCCTCGCGCATTTTTACGATCGAGTAGTTAAAAACATTCAAAACGTAAAAATAATGTACATGGGCTATGAAAGGTTTTTATTATTTCTTATGCCGGGCAGCCTTTATCGGGAACCTGTTTTCTGGCTTCTCTCTACTTTCAATAATTTGAGAAGCGCGGGCGATGTTTTAGAAAAAGCATCTTCGTACACACGCATGAGCAGAAGTAATAAAGCAACACCTATTTTTTGCTTGCCAATCGGACTGTATATTACTTGGCCTCCATGTTATGTTGATCGTCTACATACACAGGGAGTTGTTGATCCAATGTTACTGCGTAATTTTTGCCATTTTTCTTGGCTTTTCAGATGTCCCTCTTTCGTTTGGCACATAAATCCCCCATGCACAAAATAGCCCATGCCGTGTTCGCGCTAGCAGTGTTTGGCAGTGTACACAAATGAGTGCATGAAGCGGTTTTAGCACTGTGTTTAATGCAATGATTTTGGAATAAAAACACTCAGCTGACGAATATTGTTTTTACACGATTGAAAATGTTCCAAGCTATCTAGTACATAAGAATTATTTGTGATATGTGCTCTTAAAATCAAGCGCAGGGAGAAAAAATGCACTATTTTGTTTTTCATAGGAATATATTACCGGATGTCAATTGCAGACTGGTTGCTGTCTGTTTCAATTTGCAACACCACACTAGTGCCAGCTGAACCTGTAGCGTACGTTATAACCCCATGAAATTCTCACGTTATATTATTTCAGCTATAGTATACGAATATATCTGCCGCCATTTGTCGGCTGTTGCCCCAATTCGTCATGACCTCCGAGATTCTTATGTTTTTGTTGGCACATGGACAGTGTAGGTACCACATTCGAGGTCTTAATTTTGAACTCCTTACTCACGTAAGTCCAGGCTTCGAACTTTTGATGCCCAAAATAAAACATCCTTGGCCATCTTTGTACAAATTCTTAATACGGCACGTTCCGAAGCCGAGTTTTGCGGTTGCTCCGAAAGGTTCACATTCCCTTCAATGCACGTGGTATATGCATATGCAAACCTGGCAGATTGCAGGCCCTCGGGTTAAAGCGAAAATAAAACTACAGGAGTGCAGTATTCGCAGGTATAAATTCATATTTTGAACTGCTTTTGTACTCTCTCTTCCAAAAATTGCTTTTTCAAAAGTTTATTTTTATAATTTTTTTTTAGCTTACCGAGGAAACTATGACATGCTCAGAACTTGACAAAACGCCCAGGATCTCTCGCTGCCTCGTTTGAGACAGTTTTTGGATACCCACACAATACAAAACACAGAAAAGACATTCTTCAACCAATGTTTATTTGTTGTCCCTTTTGACCACCCCCGGATCTGCACCTACCACGGAGGCATTGACCTGAAACAGAAATCACGAAGGTTTAATGAGAGGCGTGCGATTTTCCTATGTCTGGCTTTAGTTAATGCGGAACAAATTAGCAAAAAAAATTACACCATCTTCCCGAGGGGAACCATGGGGTGATGCGGAGTATCGTGTTGGTTCCGAGGAAAGAGTCAGTTGCGTGCTGACGTCGAGAGATGGCGCCACCGACTGCCCTAGCGTTACCCCCTACGCGAGCCTTCGTCGCGGCTCGCGGCTCGCGGCAGAGAAACTTGGAACGCTCGCCGCTCGCCGTTTATTTTTTTTTTCACACTTGAAAGCAGGGGCGGATTTATGGCTAAGGTTTGGGGGGGGGGGGGGGGCGGTGGTGATTTTTTTTTTAATTGTGCGGGCTAGCGATTTTTGCGGCATCTACAAAAAGCAACTATTAATCGTGTTTTAACGTTTGTTACAGCCTAAATATTCCCACCAAATTTGTATTAGTTTCTTGTTCTTTTATATTAACCCGCACTTGTTGCTTCAGTGGTTCAAAGATTTGCACTATAAGTGGTAAAAAAAAATAGAGATAGAGAGAGACATACGTGTGCATGGTTCTATATTCTATGTATAAACAGTGACTATCCCCATTTAAGCAACACAGGCAATTGAGGCACGCGGCGTGAAAGAGTTTGTGCAGGGACTCGATCACACAAAATACATCAATTTAGACAAAAAAAAAAAAAAAAAACACCACAAAGACCGGAGAAGAAAGGATTTGTTATCAAGACAAATGTAAGACGGCCGAATAATATGGAGAATTTCTAATTCCTGGAAGAACGTGATCAAAATACCTTCTTATTTTCATTGTTATTTTATTCACTCACTCTCGAAAATGCACAGTTCTTGAGAAAAGTGAGCATTTAGTTGGAGTAATTAAACTCTAATAAAAAAACAGTGGGTGGGATTTCTCAGCGACTTTACTCTCAATGACTTGGTATTTTACGGGAAACAGCCAAACAAAAATAACTGTTCGATTCTTTATGGTCTTGTGGATCCGTGAAACCAATAGAAAACAAAAATGCGAGCTCAAATGGTCTTCAGCGCAGTGCCTAGGCGAATTGCGTGGAGCAACATTAAAATTATTTATTAAACAGATTCATGTTTATCTGATGAGATGAAGAAAAAAAAAAAACCCTACAATTGGGGAGGACAGAATACAGACATAATTATTTACACAAGTTATCAACTTGAAGGTTCTTCAGAGCACGAACATCGCCTTCCTTCGTCGTGCTCCCTGCGCGTAGCGGTCTAGCACCTTCTCTTGGTCGACGTTCACATCTCGGTGGACGTGGAGGAGGGCAAGACCGTTGAGTCGCTTTTCGCCACATCGCGATCGAATCCAAGTTTTAATTCGACGAAGGGTGGAAAAGGACCGCTCAGCCGTCGCAACTCTAACTGGCAGTGTGGCGAGAACGCGCAGCAGAGTCCTGATGTTGGGGTAGAGCTCTGGCTCCGACTCTTGAAGTGTCTCCACAGCTGTCGATGGAAGAGGCCCCTTCTCTTGTTCGCGTCTCCATTTCGCCGCCCAAAGTGAAAATTCGGCTCTGATGATGGTCTGCAAAGCTACATCTCCCATTCCGAGGAGCACGCCGTATTTTGCTGCCAGGATACTGAGCTTTCCTGGAGCTCCCTTCTCATTCACATGGCGAGGCAAAAGTGTGTTGAGGCTGTACACTTCCAGTACCTCTTCCGGAAAACGCTGCTTAAGATCTTCTACGACAGATTCCACAAGAGGAATGTATACATGTGCGCGGAAGTATGACTCGGCTGTCTGTGGAGGCAATTTTGCGCAGTTCATTTGTCGTTGGACTAGACGAGGCACATCTAGTTGGGCTCCCATATTCTCGGCAATTTCTTCAGCATGCGCGAAAATTTCCTTGAAAGTCTTCTCGACGTTTAATGGGTTCCGCTTTTCGCTCAGGACGACGATTGTGTCTTTCACGATGTCCGAGGCACTGTTCATTTCCAGATCCGGCTTTTGGAGCAACCGACTTAGGGGAAGCGTGACTGAGAGTACATCGTAGAGAGCTAGGGTTGCGATTACAAATTCGGCATCCAGGATTGATGTAAGCAGTGATCTCGCCTTGGCAGCCGAGCTTGGTTCTCGCCACTGCGAAACCGTTTCCAACGCCTTTGCGATGCTTCCCAGGCTCTCTCTAAACTGCAAAACAGCGTCGTGACGTTCGACCCAACGTGTGTCGCATAACTTGGTCAGCTGTTTGCCAAGCTGGAGTTTCAAAACGGCGTTACGCTTGGGCGAGGCCGTAAAAAACGCAATGACTTCCCGCATTGTCGCGGTGGTGTTTCGGACACTTTGCACAGTTGATGTTTTGGATATAGAAAGGTTCAAGCTGTGGTTGAAGCAGGGGCATCGAACTGCATGCACGGCTACTTTTTGAATTTCCTGAATGGCACCGCAGAGCTCGGAGGTCATTACTGAGCATCCGTCTGTTGCAATGCCTACACAGCCTTTGGGGTCGAGAGACAATGACCTCAGTAGACTTAGCACGATTTTTCCGAGCTTGGTACCAGTCAGTGTTGGCTCCAGTGCGTCGTCTTCGTCTTGCTCTTCCTCGTCGGACCCGCTGTCCGACATGGACGAATTCTGATTCTGATTTGAATCTTGAGGCTTGAGTTCTCGAGGATCTAAGAAACCCACAAAATCTTCTCTGATCTTTAAATCATGTTCATACCTCAAAACAAGAGATAGCTGAGACTTGTGAGCCACGTCGGTTGTCTCGTCGAACATAATGCCATAATATTTGCTCTGTCGAACTCGTGCCAAGATCACGGACAGAACTTCGTCTCCGCAACATTCAATAAGGGCATTTTGAGTTGTTTTGCTTGTGAACATCTTCCTTCCTGTGGCTGCGGAGAGATGTTTTTCGAGGGCATGGTCACCACATTTCACTCTGAAGCGCAGCAGCTCCTTGAAGTTTCCTCCATTCTCCGAACTGTCATTGCCGTTCTTCCCAGTGACCACTGGGCCGTCATCCCGATGTCCACGGAAGGCAATATTCTGCCGGGCCAGGAACACAACGTTGTCGACAATCGAGAGAAGCCGCGCGCGGTTTTCAGACACCTGCCGCATTCGCTGTGTATCGATCTGGTTTGCCACGACCCTTGCTGGGTCGCGACAAGTTTTCAGAAAAGCCTTGCCCGCTTCCACTGCTTCGATGTGATATCTAGCTTTGGAATGGGTTTCCAAAGCTCCATCTTTCCCCAGAAGCTTCGCGAATTTTTTCAAAGGCTCCGTTACAAGAGCCTGAAGGGCAACTGTCTTGTGTTTCCCCCAATGTGCCCGGTGGCAAAAAGAGGACAAAATTTGCAGAACAAACCTGCCTTGGCATCCGAGACAACCAGCCAAGGATATTTCAGTAGGTGGTCACTTCTGACGTACCTCCGTTCGACTGTTTGTCCCTTGTGTTCGGAGAAAGGGAAGGAGTAACCTTGCGGTGGCATCCAATGGCATTCGAGTAAGCCAACCACGGTGTGGTCGTCTGGCCTCGCCCCAACGAAGTTGCCAATGTCATATTGCAAACCAAAGTCAGCTGCTGGATTCCGAAGTGTGTGGACGGCCGGGACGAGTGGGGTAGTTCCGTCAGAATTCTCGACCATGGGCGACGGGAGAGCCTCAATCGTGAGTTGTTCGTCCACGCCATCAGACTTCAAAGTGAGCTTCGAGTCGTTGCTTGCAATGTCTGCCTCAGTGACAATCTTTTTGGGCACAGCTTGGAAGAAGTTATGCAGAGTGGTACTTTTCCGCTTGGATGACTTTGGTGGACCATCTTCACTCTATGTAAAAAACACTTGTTTTACTAAACAGATAGAACCCATTCATAAGTGACGTAATTTATAAATACCACAAGTGACTGATTCAGCACTAATTACCAATATCAGCTGTGCGATCTTATGCGTCTCAAGCCGAAGTGTAAATGGAAGGTGAAAGTAAAGGCTGCGTACACAAATACAAAGGAAAATTATTACAAAAATTAGCTCAATATAACATACCAAGTCCCAAACGCTGGTTGGCTGGGCGTTCTTAAGCCATCAGTGTCCTTCCACCCCACAAAAAGATTTAGTGAGCAAATTTCGCATAAATATTTTGATTATCCATCGACCGAAAGAAACGCCGCACACAGTCTATGACTAATTTTTATGCATAGAAAGAGGAGGAAACAATTAATGTCTGCAGCGCGATGTTTTTTTTTTTTATGTCGCTGCGGATGGTGGCAAAGAAACGAACAATTCACACGTTCCATTTAGCTTTTCTTTTCCTTACTATATATGTCAATTACTTTTTCGGCATGCGTCACGGCTACCAACCACCTCATACGCGAGCGAAGTGCAGAAAATGCCTCGTTATAATTTGTCAAAAGAGCAACGTCATTTTACGGACTAAAGTGCAACTCACCATTGTAGCGGCTTGTTCGAGGCGGGGTTTAAGCCGCACGTCCGGAGGCTTCCTGGCTCGTGACGACGACCATTCCCCGAAGTGAAGAACCCAGGGGTCCAGTGGAGGTGGGAGAATTGGTAACGTAACGAACGGTTTAATTACATGGTAGCGATACAGTCGTCAAATCTGAGAGAACCACGGAGCAGCCTCACGCTCCGCCTTATATAGGGTCCGTTTTCTCCCTCACTCTCCGCCAGGGCAGCAGGTGCAACCGCCAAGTGCGTTGCAGCAAAGTCCGCCGCGTCGTAGCCAGAAGTGCGTCGTAGCCATGGTTCTCCGCAGTTAGGCCATGCCTCTCTCCCCTTCCGGAGCGCACGAACCCACACGCACACACACACGCGTCCCGTTGACGTCACGGACGCGTTGAGACTCGTTTTGGACAGGCTTCGACAGGCTTCGACAGGTGGGCGACAGTCCTGAACAGATCGTGACTCGTTTCGGGCAGGCTCCAACAGGCGGGCGACTGTCCTGAACAGATCGTGACTCGTTTCCGCAGCGTTGAAACTCGGAAGAAGGTCGCCGAAGGTTCCATTCTTAACAGGCTGCAGAACTCGACTCCCGGTTACTTCATCCGCCTTAGGCTCACTTTGTCTCTGGAGGTCAACAGCACTTTCTCGTTACCCGAATCACCGTTTTGCCCAGGAGTGAACGTGTGAACGACAGGTCGAAAGCGCCGCCACTAAGCTCGAACGTGCGCGTCACCACGTGCTCCAAGTCAATCGTCACTGAAAAACAGCGATCCGCGACGGAGAAGAGATGAATGGTGCAACACAGTAAAGAAGTCCACGTTTGGTTTCCCTCGCGGATCTTGAAGCTGCACTGTTCTCGGCGCTCTAAGCTACCCCACTGACTCCCCTTCAAAGTAGCCTGACCGACCGTTCCTGACTTGTGAAACGTGAGCGCTGGCGTTCCCGAGGTACCTTCGCTCAGGCCCGGCGGCGCATGACTCAGAGCCCACACACGCACGCGTGTACACTGTGGTGACCCACGTTGCTCACCGCTCGAGAGAACTCGCCCTGCCTCGTGACCTTGCTGCGCTCCCGATAGACCGGTTCTTCCCACTCTCCCGCTTCGGGAGAACGTAGCCAAGGAGAGGGGAACGCCCGTCGCCCAAGACGGGAAGCAAAAATAAACCAGTTGAGTTTTGGTATGCGCGCCTCGCTATCGCCATCTCAACAACACCTTGTTATGACCCGTCCCATCTCCATGTGTGTGTGAGTGCGTGGGAAGCTTACCGAAGTATTTTCCTAGTCGTTAGGACCACTTTGGGGGAAGGATTAGCCCAGGCTTAGCCGAACGCTCGGGGCGTTGCCAGTCTGGCTGGCGTCAGTCGCTTCCGGGGAAGCGCCGCTCAAGGACTCCCCTCCCTCACGTCGTCACGTGTCAACCCTTCGGACTTCTACCTGCGGCTGGCGCCGAGGCGGCTGAACGCGACAGTGTGTGTTCCGAGCTTTCCCGATTCTTCTCTGCCACGGTGGTGGGAGGGGGGATTAAACGGCGCCGGCTGTCTGCGGGGGAACAATCCAGGGATCGTTCATCAGCCAATTCTAAGACCTTGGAACTGTTTCCCACCCCCTTCGTAGGATTCCAGAGTGGGGGATAATCGTCGTCTCGCCTTTCCCAAACGTTAAGCTCCCCTTGGGGGAGAGCTCCGCTGGTCCGACTGCCCTCGGTCGCTTCAGGAAAAGCACCGCCCACGGAATCCTCCTCTCCCTCGCGTGTCCACAAAAATCCCGACCGTTCGAGAGACGGTCGTCTTCGGTCACATATTTCGCTATGAAATAAACCTGTTAAGTTTTCCCGACTGAGTGGTTCGGGCGTTGTTCGTGAGAAAGGTTGGACGCCAGCGAGATTACCATGCTCCCCGAGAGACAAGGCTGGGCGTCGACACCTAACAACCTCCCCTCCACCCCCTTAGCCGAGTCTTGCGGTCATAGTGGACTTTTCCCGCCTCTCTTCGCCTTTCAACCAGTGGTGCCAATTCAGCGGCACAGGATGGCTCCACAGAGAGACGGAGGGAGTAGGGAGCCTCGATACCAAAGCCGCCGCCTCCGTACAGGGTGGAGAGACGCTTTGGACGAGCCCGCGCCGCAAAGCTGCTATCTTAGGTTCTGAACTTTAAACAAGCACCGCTTTCCCTTCGCAGGTACATTTCGCGTCTGGTAAACTTGTCCACTCATCTCTCTCCATTTGTTTTATTAAATAACAAAGACGTTGCCAAGGAAAAACAGATGGCCGAATCTACTGTCCTGCTTCGACAGCACAAATTTAGTTTGCTGACCAAATAATCGCTACACCAAAACCAAATATAAAAAAAAATCAGAATTATTTTTATTTTTGGCGTCTCGGGGGGGGGGGGGGGGGCGGCCGCCCCCCCCCCCCCCCCCCCCCCCTAAATCCGCCCCTGCTTGAAGGAGAGGAGACTAGAGGAGGAGAGTTGCGCGTGCGCGCGCGGTGTGAGGAGAAGCGAACGCACGCGCAGTGCACGCAGCTGGTAGAGAGAGAGAGAGAGCGGAGAGAGTAACGCGCAGCTGTTGGAGAGAGGGAAGGAGGAGAGTTGCGAGTGCGTAGTTCGAGTGCCGACTACAACGCCGACGCCGCGGGACATAGACCCGAGCAAGAGATGCTCCGCATCTAATAAATATATTTATAGTTGTGTTTTTTTTTTTATTTCTGCGTGTCGCGGGCTTGCTTTCAGAACCCGGGCAGAGGAGTGCAGTTAAAAGTAGCACCGAGAGTTTCAAACAGATTGCAATAAAGTTCGAAGCCACGTAGGTCGAACGTGGGGTGCTGTCTATAAAATCGGTGTGACACAATGCACTAATTATCTTACTGGAGGGTACATAAAACAGTAACTTTGTGCCTTCAAAATGGTGTCCTTGCCATGATTTTTATTCCCACCTCGAATATGTTGCAACTAATGAATGTCGCGCGTTGCACACGATGCTCCGTTCACCCCTCACCTGACAAAGCGGCTGAGGCAGCGTCCTTGTTGGAGCAGTCGCAGGTCTATTGTTTTCTACGCGATCACCTTCCCGCCCATAACCGCTCACAGTGAGCAGGATCAGAGGATGGAGGGGAGGCGGTTGATTTTTTATTTATTGTTATTTATTTTTAAATGCTGCTAACCTCCGTTTGGAGGTTGTGGCAGGAGAGGTCGGTACATTTTACTGCACAATGACATATGCAAGAAAATAACTAAATCTAAGGAATACGCAGCAATAATATAGAAATGCAACAAACAGCAAAACAAAACAAAACAGTCAATGTTTTACAAAGAGCCCTTCAATGTTTTTTTATATAAATAATTTGACTGATAACGATTTCCACAGGTATGTCGGAAGAAACTGTTCCACTCTTCGATGGTCTTTGGGAAAAAAAGTAAATTTAAGAGTAGGACAAAGATTCGGAGCCAGCACCCTATTGTGAAAGCTTCGCGTATCTCGGACCAGTCGCGGCGTTAAATACGTTGAAGCAAATTTTAAAATCGCCATTCAGTAGAGTGTAGAAAAACTTCAGCTTCGCTGTAGGGCGCCTTGAGAAAAACAACTATAGTTAAGCTTTCTCGTAAAGTGACGTCACAGATTCGTTTCTTTAGAATTTATTGTAAATGAATCGCAATGCGTATTTCTGCACTCTTTTTACTTGTTAATATTTACAGCCGTGTGGGGGTCCCATACCTAGGAGGCATATTCGAGAACAGGTGGAATCCAGGTTTTTGTAGCTGTGATTCTTGAATCAAACGAAGCATGTCTAAGCCTGCATTCTAGATACCCAAGTTTACCGTGAGCTTTCCGAACAATGGAACCAACGTGTGCATTCCACTTCAGATCGGAAGAAAAGTGAACTCCAAGATGTTTGTACGTAGAAACAATTTCTTGAGGGTCGTTATTCACACGGTACTGGAAACTGTAGTGGAGAATGTGTCCTTTGAGAAAAATGAGCGTTCAGCGATGCATAGTTTGTTCTTAAAAAAAGAAAACGAAACTATTAATTATTTATTGGGACACGCTGTATGTGTACCATCCCAAAACTCTATATCTGCTCGCTGCCATCTCTGCCTGCTGGGTTGTGAAACGCGTTCTGGGCATTCGGAGTAGCCTTCGTCTGCATAAAATCAGCCATCCAAAGCCAAGTGACGGCATATGTTTCGCCTGTGTGTTAAAGCTCTGGAATGCTTTATACAGCGTCACACTGTTTTCAAACGAGTGCGCTCTTGCCCACACCACGTGTGGGTTCTGCGCCTGCGCAGAAACCAGAGTCACGTTATGCGTCCGCGCATGCACAGTGTCCCGACAGCAGCGCCACCGCGTTGGCGTGACGTGAGAGGGTCGAGTTGATGTATAGCCGCGGAGCAGTGACCAGGATGCGCCTCGGTCGGCTGCTATTCAGCGCGCGGCTGGTGGTCAAAGAGGCCGTGTCACCCAGCAATTGGACACGAGCTTGGCGTCACAGTTCAGAACGGCGCTCGAAGATTCGAGCTCGAGATCGGGTCTGGTGACGGCAGCTGCGGGCCGTCTCAGAATTGCGAAATTTCCCCACAAGATGGAGCCACTTGTCGAACCAAACTTTCTTGCCCGGTGAGTGAAGCAACTGTCTGCACGAAAGGTAGCTTCGGTCGAAAAGGAAACAAAAAGAAATGACGGGTATCGTTTTAGTTGCACAAAATATGTTCACAGCCGAACTGCTAAGTCAACTGTTTTTATTTTAAGGAGCGCGTTGGTATTGTGTACAGTTTTCTTAAGAAAGAGTTACGCATAAAGGACAAAACACGGACAGCTGTGTGTGTAACTCCATGGGACGAATATGCTTCGAATAACCGACGAATTTTGGCCGGCGGCTTTTGCTCTGCGCGTGGAATCAACACAGTGACTACTACGTCGCGCGCAAAACGAGCGTGCCGTCGGGCGGCGTTCGCCAGTTATTCGTCACATAATTCGTTCCATGGAGGTCAGCCTTTATATATGTACTCTTTCGGAAAAAAGTTATACAGTCAAAGTGAAGTCGCGTACTCCACTCAACCAAATTTAAGGACGCGACGAGCTGCGCTTTAGCAGTTAGTTTTTCGTCAATAAGCAACACTGGGCGACGCGTACCGCAGCACCACCGTGACGTCACGTCGCTGCCATACAGCTGATGTCTGCGTTGTCATCCTACTGTAACAGATAGTTGGGGTTTGGCGTAGGCGCCCGAAACCGTATTTATGAAACAACACACAGCATCCAATATATATATATATATATATTGTGAACGAACGAACGAAGTATATATATATATATATATATACATATATATATATATATATATATATATATATATATATATATATATATATATATATATATATATATATATATATATATATATATACGCGGCAATTCAGTGGCACTAACTGAGTTAAAAACAGTCGTAATCCCAAATTCGAAAATATTGACCGGAGTTGCCCGGTCAATATTTTGAGGCAAGCGTCTTATCATCGTTTGGCAGCCAATGACATCGTAGCTTTAGCCGATACAAGCACCGAGGAACCAATCACGAAGAAGTGCCATCGCGATAAGCCACGCCGTGTTTCTTAAGCTGGGAGTGACAATAGTTTTTTTTTGTATGTAAAAATATCAAAGAAACCATTTGTAACAAAAAGATTCTACGACAAAAACAAAACAAAAACGTTCTCCTTTAGGCGGGCATAGACTTTATTTATTTCGATGCGCAAAGGCAGTGCACAGCAGAGAGAAAAAAAGTCGGTATGACTTTGTACCCGTTCCTCTGGGTTTTTGTTTCGGCGCATGTCCCAATCACTCACAACAATCATTCCCACTGTATCAAATATTTAATCTTAACTCCACATTGGTTCATATACAAAAGTGCTGGTGTTTCCTTAGCATCTTTAGAGTGGGGCAGGGTTTCTTAAAGCGGTAGCCAATGTTACGAGATCAACTCAGTTGTGTAAAGCTCTACTTTAGACGCGGCTTCCAGGCGAGGTACTCCTCCTCCCCTTCTCCCCCAAAGATACAACTCCGGGCAAAATGAGCTGAAACGCATGATCTGAACTCTTGCTACGCCTAAAGTTTCCTGAAGCTTTCTCATGTATAGAATTGTTAAAGAGAACATGACAGCGATTTGAAAGTTCAGTTCAACGATCGAACGCCCCTCGTACATATATATATACCGGGTGTCCATTTTTAATTCGAACAGATTTATTACAAAAACTCTGTAAAAGATGCACTAGTACGGTTTGTTCAAGTGAGTTATACGGCTAGGGGGACATTATGTGGGTGGCTAATCCTTGCGAGAAGTTGGTAATTAATTAAAATTCGTTAATTAACTTCTTAATTAATGAAATAGACATATGGTTCCAATTAGAAACTTGCTCAGCGTCATCGAAAACTCCCTAATCAGTCATTTTCAGAAAGGACTTTGAGCGCGTGAGAAGCGTAGTAGTGCACTAAAGTTACCACTCGTGGAGCAGGTCTAAGGCTGGGGCCTAGATAAGAGGACGGAAAAATCTCACGGGCGCCTTATCGCAACCTCTAGCTTTGTACCTGCTCCACGAGCGGTAACTTCAGTTCACTACTACGCTTCTCACGCGCTCAAAGTCTTTCTGAAAATGACTGATTTAGGGTTTTCGACGACGCTGAGCAAATTTCTAATTGGAACCATATGTCTATTTCATTAATTAAAAAGTTAATTAACGAATTTTAAGTAATTAGCCAACATCTCGCAAGGATTAGCCACCCACATAATGTCCCCCTAGCCGTATAACTCACTTGAACAAACCGTACTAGTGCATCTTTTACGGATTTTTGTAATAAATCTGTTCGAAGTAAAAATGAACACCCGATATATATATATATATATATATATATATATATATATATATATATATTATATATATATATATAATATATATATATTATATATATATATATATATATATATATATATGGGGGTGTTTTTTAACTTAACAGATTTGTTTTAATGAAGCCGTTAAGTTACGCTTATGCGGTTGGTGCAGGTGAGTTAAACGGCCAGGGGACAGGGTATAGGGAGCTAATCGTAACGATCAGTCAGATAATTAATTCAAAATCGTTAATTAACTTTTTAATCTTTGAAAGTAGACATATGGTTCCAATTAGAAACTTGCTCAGCGTCATCGAAAACCACTAAATCTGATATTTTTGAAAGGATGTAAGGCAGGAGCAGTATATTACGGCGTTGTTTAAAAACGCTCAATTGGGAGGCGTTTCTAGGTTTCCATTTCTTATCGGAGCGTATATCTGCGTCCGCGATCCTGCTCCCCAGTGGCTGAGACGCGCAACACAAGTGCGCCCAACTTCCCTCCATGCTACGAGGGAGGCGTGGGGATGGCTTCGCGCCGCGACCACCGGGGGCAGGACGGCGGGCGCAAAGACGCGCTCCGATAAGAAAGCAAAACCTAGAAACGCGTTTTTACGGAGCGCCGTAAAATGCTGCCCCTGCGTTATATCCTCCTAGAAAGAGTTGATTTAGTGGCTTTCGATGACGCTGAGCAAGTTTCTAATTAGAACCATATGTCTGATTTCTTTAATTAAACAGTATATATATATATTATATATACGCGGCAATTCCGTGACACTGACTGAGTTAAAACAGTCGTAATCCCAATTCGAAAATATTGACCGGAGTTGCCCGGTCAATATTTTCAGGAGGCGGTTTCCAAGCATCTTATCATCGTTTGGCAGCCAATGACATCGTAGCCTTTAGCCAATACGAGCACCGAGGAACCAATCACGAAGAAGCACGTGCCATCGCGATAAGCCACGCCCGTGTTTCTTAAGCTGGGAGTAACTATAGTTTTTTTTTTTGTATGTAAAAATATCAAAGAAACCATTTGTAACAGAAAGATTCTACGACAAAAACAAAACAAAAACGTTCTCCTTTAGGCGGGCATAGACTTTATTTATTTCGATGCGCAAAGGCAGTGCACAGCAGAGAGAAAAAAAGTCGGTATGACTTTGTACCCGTTCCTCTGGGTGTTTGTTTCGGCACATGTCCCAATCACTCACAACAATCATTCCCACTGTATCAAATCTTTAATCTTAACTCTACATTGGTTCATATACAAAAGTGCTGGTGTTTCCTTAGCATCTGTAGAGTAGGGCAGGGTTTCCTAAAGCAATAGTCAATGTTACGAGATCAACTCAGTTGTGTAAAGCTCTACTTTAGACGCGGCTTCCAGGCGAGGTACTCCTCCTCCCCTTCTCCCCCAAAGATACAACTCCGGGCAAAATGAGCTGAAACGCATGATCTGAACTCTTGCTACGCCTAAAGTTTCCTGAAGCTTTCTCATGTATAGAATTGTTAAAGAGAACATGACAGCGATTTGAAAGTTCAGTTCAACGATCGAACTAGGTGCCGGGCGTCTTCTAGGCAACGTTGACGAAGTTTTAGCCTGGGGTGGCAGTTGCGCGCTGCACAAATCAGTTTAACAAATCCAGAAATTATCATGCCGGAACCGATGGCAGCGACGCTCTGGACTGCGAAAAGTCCTGCTTTTTTGTCATGTGAACCGTGACGTCAATTCAGGCTCGTCAGATGATTGGTCGAAGTGAACGAAATCTGCTGGTTCTCGTTTTCAATCGTGAGTTGTCTAGAAAATTCGTTTTTTTCGTATGTTTGTTTGATTAGAGAACAGTAGAAATTATATTTTAATGTCAAAAAGGTTTATTGCAAAAAACAACAACAAAACAAAACAAAACAACTTTCAGTTTTTTTACTATGGTGAAGAAGGAACAGCAGCGGAGCTGTACTATGTGCCGCCGTCGCTCATAGATGGCGATAGCTGTTCAGAGGGTTGCGTCGAAATTTATTTTCCACGAACACGAAACTGGGGAAACTAGCCCTTAACAGCTCCGCTGTAAAAATAGTACAATTTCAGTCTGCTGACGCGTGAAATTTAAAGAGCCGAGCGCTTTTCGTTCTTGAGTATTGGGAGGGGATTGACTTGAAAATCCAGTAGTGTGGCAACAACATAATATTTTTTTTTTTGTTCACAAGAAAAAGTACGTTTGATCGCGCAACACTTGGTTCCATGCTTGAAGGGAGCTACAGAAACTGTTCCAGGCTGACGCGCTGCTGTTTCCGGCACTCCTTTGAGTCCATGTAAAAGCTTCTGTAATACCTCGTCTAGCACGCCCTGACTTTTCTTGCAGATTCATCCAGCCTTTCATCCAACGAGACCTTTCTGCCCCTGTGGTGTACTGAAGCGTTGTGCTCAAATAGGCGGGAACGAGGAGGTAAACGCCCCTGCGGGAACCCGGTCGCTTTTACGCCGAGCCTCCTCGAGAAGGACGTGCACACTTGTGTCACGTCTTCGGTTAGTAAAGCTTATGGCGCTGGCGTTAAGACTGTCATGGTGTTCTCTCTCACTTGGTACGTAACAGAGACACGCAACCAGTATTGTTCTTCGTAATGGGATCGCGAACCTTCGCAACACTATTGACAATAAACAATGTCGACAAAAAATAAGCTCCATAAACAGTTGTGTTTGAACGCGTTTGACTGCGTTGCGTCGACAAACTGTCACAATTCACCGAGTTATCTGTACTTGGTGTGAAGCGTGGCAACCAATTTAAGGAGTAGCTCAGCAAGCGGCGTATGAAGCGTAAATGTCTTCTAGCAGTCGCAACGCGGTACAACGCTCTTAAACCAGAAAGCGCCGCAACAGCTCACCGCGTCATCTACGCCCATGACCGCTAATTTCTACTGGAACCGGCGGTTCACTGTCGACGTCACCTCAGTTTCTAGAAAGGCGATATGGGGGAAAGGCGAACTTTAATTTCGGTTTCGTTGATTTATTTTATACGAAAAAATAAGCCCCATATTTCCGATTCTCCAGGTCCCTGGAGATTCGGAAAATTCCCTTTTCTAGAAAAAAGTCCACAATCGTCTTCGTGGTCCCCTTAAAGGGGCCCTGCAATCATATTTAAGCGTCTACCTTTTTTGCGGTTTCCACGTCCCTTAAAGTTCGGGCAAGCCAGCGGGCACGGAGAGAGTAACTAAATATCAGTGCGTCATATTTTAACCGGACGACGCGGAAACCTCCTCCACCGACGAGGGCGACCCGCGGTACCGAAAGCGCGCAAAATGTGACGTCTTTGGTCCTGGGCTTACTACTGGTCAGAGCCTCTAAAAGCTTCTTTTTAGTCGAATTACAAAATATAAGTGGCGCGAACCGTTTCAATTATTCATAAAAGTAGTTTTTTTTCAGTATTTTAGATCAGAAAAGAAACGAATGCAGTTTATAAAGTACGGAAACGAGAAATGACCCGTCGACATACCCGCCACCGAGCGGTGGAAAAGGCGGCGCACACTAGAAAGGAGTAGTGGGATCACGCGCCGACACGGAAAGGTCCCGGATGTACGCGGCGGCGCTGCGGTCGTATGGACAGGATGATCTGACCAGCTCCGAGCGCTCCGAAGGCCTTCGGCGAGAAGCTTTGTCTTGGGGTTTGGCCGTTTCGCGGCATGGCAGCGCGAAGTGGCTCCCATTCTGAACTGATCTTTACCCCGTGTTTGCTGTCGTTTGTGGCCAATGAAGTGTCATGCCGAATTAGTGTTTAATCGCGCAGCAAATGCAATGAGAGCCGCCCCGGCTGCCCGCTGCACACAGCCTTTCCAAAACATGCTTTAGTGGCGCCCTCTCGCGCCGTCGACACGGAGTGCGGCAGCCGTGAGCGCTCGCGATGAGCCCACTACCCCTCCTCTAGTTCACGGCCACTCAAGCAACCAAGGACGTCATGAGGGAGGTTATTTTTTGCTTGTTTTTGTAATTTTAATTTGCCTATAACTTTTAAAATAAAGCGAATTTCGAGAAAATAAAAGTTTTACTAAGTTACTACGTTCAGTGCGCTCAGGTTTGGTACAAAATAAAAACCAGTAAAAAAGTCCTTGCAGGGCCCCTTTAAAGAGTCTAAAAATTGAGGTCCAAGTTTTGCGTTCCAGTACAGGTCTGCACCAAAGCTTTTTTTTTCAGTTGGCAGGTAAGTTGGAGGAACGAACGGTGAGGGCTGATTCAGCTCATACTGTCAGCAGTAGTACGCCGCCCGTCATTTGTAGAGCCAAGGCTACGGCATGCAATAGTAATGAAAGTGTACTCTGCAGATTACGCAGGTTTTGAAGTACAGCGTCTAGATGGCGCTTTGTCGTAACCTCAAAATTCAAATTTGAAGCGCAGCCTCTGGATGGCGGTTCGAACGATACATGTTTTATGCACGAATAGTGCCTAATTCACACGGCAGCGTAAAGGTACCTTTCGCACAGGTACCCGTACTAAAGGGAGCTGGAGATCGTGATCACACGGCGCATAAAGGTCCCTTTCGCTAAGGGAGGTCCTGTGTTAAACGGAGCTCGTCAAGCTCCCTTTACAGCTACAGGGAGTAGCCTCGGACCCACGAACTCAAAATAAAACTAGAGATATATAAACATGTCTTATTTAATGCATTATAACAAAATGAATAGATATAAGCAGTAAATTATGAAATGATTTTGAACACAAAATGTGATTGAATAATACATTAACGAGGAACGCATACCCCAGCTAGCAGGTAGCAGCGGCGGCACGTGGAAAACAATGTCTGCTACGAACCCGAACGCGATAGACCATTGCGAGCTCTTTTTTGAGGTTGTAGACGAGTCTTCCGACTCTCTCGCCCAGGACCTTTTATCCTCGTCGTCGTCCATCCCTTTTGATGGCGTGACTGGCGTAACCGTGAGACTCTGACGTGGTTCGTTTCCTGTGGGCACTATTTATCTACTTCAGTGGGAACTTTGCAGAAAAATGGAGCTGCTAAAGAAAACGTCGCCCACCTCGCAATAGAAACTCGTAAACACAGATTTTTAGAGCCAGTGTGGCCAGACGGGTTGAACTTTTTAAAGAAAGACTAATTTACGTGCGCCCTTAGACTTAGAAAAAAAAAAAAAAAGGTAAATTGCCGCAAAAGCAAACACAAATAATATTTAGGATTTAAATGTGATATTTCTCACACAATAATCAAAAACTGCACGTCAAACCGATTTCGAGAAATAATTGTTTATCACGCGCTCCTCTCGCGGTTTAGCAGGAAGGCAATCGACATCAACTTAAAGTGCTCCGTTTATTTATCGTGTGATCAATAACGCCGTTTACAACAGGTACCTTGACTTAAGGGACCTAAGCTAAAGGTGCCTTTACGCTGCCGTGTGGAGTGGGTATAAAGTCGCTCGATAAAATTCACGCTTTAAAGTACCGCCTACCACTGCTGTAGAAACGCGCAAAACACGTGCCACGAGCGGGCGCTCCACCGCCATTCGCTTCCAAGGGCCATTCATTTTCAGTGCTACGCCGCCATTTGCTTCCAAGGGCCGCTGGAGACAGGGCCTCGCGTACTGGCACATTTAACGACACTTGCAGAAAAAAAAATTGTTTGTGTATATGTTTATACAGCCTCAAGTTTGTCTGCCTCAACTGGCGACTTGTCTCTCAGCTGTTGATAAACGATTTATCCAGTACAGTGCAAGCGCTGGGGTCTTTAACGTGCTCCACGCAGAAGTGATTCACGACCGCACGCCGGTACGATGCTCATCTAGATCGAAACGGGCAGGGGTGGGGATTGAACCCAGGATTCCTGAGTTCTGCAGCGCGAGCTTTCGCTCCACGTGCTTCGGGCTGGAGTGCGTTTGCCCATTCGGCCACCGATACCCGTACAGCGTACGCTACTTGCAAGACAAACGCAAATACATCGAGAGGCTCTATGTATGGTGGCCTTTTGGGGAGAGGTTGGGGGGGGGGGGGGGGGGGTCGCTTTTTTTCGAGTTCCGCAAGTGAGTTGGTCTACACCCTATACTCTGCTTCACTTCAAATCCGACCTCAGCCGACACTAGAATCAAATGAATCCAATAAAGCGTCACCAAAAGTGCATCGCCACGGCGCCCGTCATTTTTGTGCGTTCGCTATCCTCGGGTAAATGAATCACGGCCAGGGAATGGACCCTGAGCCCCAGCTTTTAACGTTAAACGTTCTATGGGTAGGTCTTCGACATTTCGTCAAGCCCAGGTAAAAGCGTGGCCACGATACTCGACACTGATCGGTTGACGGGTGGGAGAAGAGGAATGAGGTGCTCGACGCTGACTAGTTAATGGGGAGGTCGTATACTAGGGGTAGACCGGAGGGGTGGGGTAGGCGAAGATGAGCTCGACTAAGTTGTGCGCACTGAGGAAGAGGAGCTCTAGAGTTTGGAAGGTTCTTAAATGTCGCAAGGTTTATCAACGTGACTGACGGTACTGTTGCTTCATTTGAGGAAACAACTATCGAATGTACACATGGTATGCGTTAAACTATCTGATGAAGAGCGCCTTGAACGCAGGCGTCTAGAAACTCAGAGAATCGCTAAACGTTTGTGACGCTAGTACGTTTCACGTATGCAACACAATTGCCTAGCAATTCGCCATAATTTGTTTTGTGTGCGTGATTTCTTTAGCCGGCGATAGCAAACGCACAGAGACGACGAGTGCCGGGACGATTAGGTTTGTGCAACTATTCGAATTTTCGAATAATACGCTATTCGATATTTGTTTCGAGAGAGAGAGAGAGAGAGAGAGAGAGAGAGAGAGAGAGAGAGAGAGAGAGAGAGATTTTATTTATATCGAAGATGCTCCTCGATTTTTAGCCGAGGTCCGGGCCTAGGTAACTGTGTTCGGAACTCTGTTGCCCACCACTTTCCGAATCTGATGAACGAGGGGCAGTAACCACAGCTTTTGAAGGTCTGGAGGGGGAGAGGAGCGTCCCTCCCAGCCGCCTGGGATAATGTGGTGGGGTAGATGAATGAGCGACTGATAGCAACTTTTGTGGGCTGCAGGGTAGTCTCAGAGTGTATGTTGGTTACAGGGGTATCCACCGCAGTGGGAGCAGATGGGTCGACCTGGAGCATTGTTAATGTAATGGACATAGTGCGGGGTAAGTAGGGTGTGTGTTTGCGCTTTCCGTATGAGGGATGCTTCCTCTCTTGAATGAGTATATGAGGGTGAGGGTAAAAAAGTGGAGGCTTCGCGTCTATCCCTAAGAATTTCTTTTCTAAATTTATGTAGATTATTTCTTACCAATTTCGGTTCATATTCTTGCACTGCCTTCCATGCCAGAGGGGGTCGCGGACTCGGTTCGCGGGTGAGCTCGGCTATTCTCTCTAACTCCCTGGTGCCCTGGGACCCATTGGATGCAAATCTTTAGCAGCGGTTATTTGTGCATGGGTTGTTACAGGGTGCTGTAGATGTATATGGGCAGTTCATTGTTTAGAAAAGCTCGGCAGGCACGTTGGATATTCGTTTTCACTATGGTTTCTTCGTCCTCGTGTTTGATCAACTCGGTTATGGCCGTGGCTCAGCATTCAGAGGAGTAGGAACTCCCTGGCACTCCTGTGTCGTGATTCCTTTCTGACTCCATATTGCTAGCGTGCATTGGTCTGCTTTAAAACTGGCGTCGATATAATAGATTGCTACGTTTGAGTGTTCGGGCTCTTTCTCTAGGCATTTTACTCTATCGATTCTGCTATTTATATCTCTTATTTGATGCATACTGTTAGGAATCGGATCATTTTTGATTCTGTGTCGTCTCTTCTATTGGGGAATTTCTAATGGAATGGGAATAAGGTTTGTTACATTATAGCCTAGGTGTTGGAGGTTTTTCTGCCCTGGGGTGAGGTTTCCAGTTTTTGCAGTTGCCCCATATTGTGTATGTCTATTCTATCATTGAGTGAGTTAAAAAGGCCCGTGGCTTCCAATATGTAGCTAGTTGCGTATTGGGGTACGCCTAGTGCCAGTTTGGTGGAGTTTTGGAGCGCTGCTTTGAGTTTGATTGCTCTGTTTTAGTTAGGGAAATGTACGGCATGTGTTACGTTACCTTGGAGTAGTAGATTAGTGCTTTGATAACCTTACGGAGCTCGTGTTCCTTCACGCCTCTTTTTTGTCTCGTGATTTTATATATCATTGCGAGGATTTTTTCTATCTGTCCAGTTAACCTCTTATGGTTATATTAAGTTTGCCGTCTTCCCGTAGAAAGAATCCCAATCTTCCTTTGGAATCTGTCCGGGGTAATGGCTCCCCAGCTATTGTTAAGCTGACCATGCCCCTTTACTCGGATGCTCTGCTTGCTATGTCATGGGTAACATCGACGTATTCGGATTTTCCCTCTGAGCAGGTTAGTCTTATGGAGGGTGCATAATAATGAAAGACGTCTATGCCCATCTGCACCATTTCTTTCTGTTCTGCTGGAGATCCTTCTGTCGTCCATACTGTAATATCATCTGCGTAAATGTTATGTTCCAGTTCTTGTATGAAGTTCAGCTGTATGTGTAGATTTTTATATGAGTATGTTAAAGAGGGTTGGGGAGAGAATGGAGCCTTGTGGGGTTCCTCTGGTGATGAGGTGAATCTCGGAGGTAAAATCGTCCAGCTTAATTTTTGCCGTCCGGTTAGAAAGAAAGTCTTTAATATAGTTGTACATTTTACAGCCGGGATTCTAAGTTTTTAAAGTATGGCGGTGCGCAAACCTTGTCAAACGCTTTTCCCATGTCAATTCCAGCGACCGTCTTGAGCTTTGCCGAGCTTGAGTTGTCAAATATTTGTTGTTTAAGTCTTAGCATTACGTCTTACGTGCACGCGTGTTTCCTGAATCCTGTCATCGTTTCTGGGAAGGCTTCGTGACTGTTGACATGTTACTCCAGCATGGTGAGAACCATTTTTTTTTAATTTTTTCTACGCACGATGTTAGGGATATGGGTCTAAAGTTATCGACGCATTCGGGTTGCTTCCCCGGATTCGGGCTTGGAATAATTTGTGCTTACTTTCACTGGAACGGTAGGCTTCCATCATCCCAGCCTCTCTTAAGTTTCTCTAGTAGAAGATGGAAATATTCTTCTTGAAGATTTATTAGCATCCCGTATGTCATACCATGCTCACCGGTGGTTGTGCTACGTAGCTACTCTCCCGAGAAGGGGGAATTGATGCCTTCCCCGTCTTCGTCGTTGTAGTCTTGCGCTTCTCCGGCTGAGCGGGGGGGGGGGGGGGGGGGGGGGGGGGTGACTGGGGAACCTCCGACGGGGAAAAAGTTGCCCTAGAATTTTCTGGTCATCTCTTTGGGTTCTTCCTTACAGTGAAGGCATCGTTTTGTGGCCGTTCGTCTTGGTTTAGGCTGTCCTAGTGGCTTCCTGAGTATCTTCCATACTCTGGGAGTATGCAATTGACCGTTTAACTTGTCGCATGGCGTTAGCCAATTATCATTTGCTAGGTGACTCGCGTAATGGTAGGCTTCCGTGGTTTTCTTAATAGCTTTCTTAAGTTCTCGATAGTTTTTTTGTTTTCCATTTTTTGCAGGGCTTATTTCATTTATCCCAAAGGTTAAGAAGGTGGGAATCGATGTATGGCGCGTTCTCGTTGTTCTGGATTTCCTTAGTGTTACGTTTTTAGCTGTTGCGGATCATATCTAGGCCTTGATTCCACTTCAATCCCGTGCTGTTTTTCAAGGATTCTCTGAGTTATGACCTTATTTGATCCCATTTAGTGATTCTGCTTTGCGCACTTCTAAATTCTTTCCAGCTTCTTCTACAAATTCTGATGGTTATGTGGTCGCTACCTAAAGTCTTAACAGGTTTTCCCATTCACAGTTGGGTTTCCCTGAGAACCAAGCTAGGTCTGGGGTGCCATCTCTTTCTACGCTCTTGCCTATTTCTGTGGCAACTGTAGCGTCATTTGTAAGAGGCCTGTGCCTATTAGACATAATCGATTCTTGTTTCCTACCATCAGGCAAAGTGTAGGAGTAACCCCAACTTATGGGGCGGCTATTAAAGTCCCCAAAAATAAGTAAGGTGCTCGTTGTTTTCTTGAATGAAGCGATCAAGCTCCTTGCATTTCTTGTTTTCCTTATTCGGAAGCCAATATGCGTTTGATATTACTATTTCTGTATCAGTGGTTTTAACTTTGACAGCTACGCATTCCTGTTCTTGCGAATTGATGTGCGCAGTATCAATTTGTAGAGCTGCTAGGCTTTGATGTATGTATGTGGTGGTAGTGCCTTTAGAGGACGAATTACCTGAGTCTTTTATTTCGCCTTTTCCTATGCTAGGCTGGCAGAACATACTAAGGCGAACTCGCTTAAGAGGACTTCTCAGATATGCCGAACAAAGTAAGAACATTTGGTTGGTTTCCCATAAACGCAATGCAAAAAAAAAAAAAAAATCGTTTAACACGAACCTTTTTGCGCGCGCATTTTGGATAACTCGAACTTTCATAGGTCCCCTTCGTGATGGCACTGCACCAACGGCGACGCCGCGCATTGCGCCGGCCGAGGTGCATGTCAGATGCAGCGTAAAAAGCCGCATATAATACGAGGTTTTTTTTGTTTTTTTTTCAAAATTTCAGCTTCGATGAGGCGCGATCTAACGCTGTTTGACGTAGTTTCGGTTTCGAAGCAATATGGCGCTTAAAACAGCTATCATCATCATTCAAATCATAATGTCCCAGGCGCCACCAATTTCATACACAGTCAGGCTCGGCAGTGGCGTCGGAGCAAAAACAATCGTCGGTCGCCTACAAAAGAAAAGTTTTTTTGGTTGCGGAAGACATCGATAATAGTGCTGCCGGACGACATTTCGCCGTAAAATAGGGCAGCATCCGCGGATGGAGACGACAAAAGCAAGCTCTGCTCGCGTGCAACGGAACGAGGAGAAGCTTTAGGAGCCCAAACAATGGCGTGTTCGCGGACGTCGAGGCAAGTCTCAGCGACTTTGTAAAAGAGCAACGTGAACGGCACCTCGCCGTAACTTTGTAAAAGAGCAGCGTGAACGGCACCTCGCCATAAACATCGAGCTGCTGCATGAAAACTATGGCGAGCCGACATTGGGCTACTCGCTTTATGCGCCGCGCCGTGTTTTTCACTGCGTCGGCGCACGCTCGTCGCTCGCTCTTTCAAGAAGTGCGGGATTTCAAATGCGCTCGACGGCACTGAAGACTACTGCCTTTGGGAGGAGGCGTCGGACAAGGAGTCTGATGGACGTGATGACAGTGATTAAGGTTCAATTATGACATGTGACTCATGTTTTCTCAGGAACATGGGCCACATGTTTTCCATTGCTAGACACCGATTTGCACGGAGGAGGCGGCAGTCAAAAATCACCGAATGAATCGGTTCCCCCACCAGTGGTGTGTGAAACATTATTTTTTTTTCTTCTTTTGGCATGGTAAGCCAAATAAATGTCCCTTTTTAAGTATCTCTTCATTGTAGGCCTTTTCATTCTGTGTTTATTGGTCAACAGCAATGTAGACATGCCCAGCATGATAATTAGGGCACTTCTGTTAAGGCGAACATCTGATAAGTCGAACAAATTTTCAAGGTCCCTTCGTGTTCGTCTTAAAGGGAGTCTACTGTATATTCATATATGTTGACTAACCCATTACACTCCTGTGTTAGAACGATATCAGGTTTTAGAGCGCAGCTCTTAGGCGCCCGCCTCCGTGTTGAGCGGCGTCGGCGTAACCTCGCGCATTACATTATGGGGCGGTTCTCCGCTAAAGTTAGCTGGGAAATTTTCCCGCTAAATTTAGCGGAGAAATTGACGCCACGTGGCCTCAACACCAATTCAGTTTCCCCGCTGAATTTAGTGGGGTAAATGACGTCACGGCCCATGAATAAATTCAGCAGCAGGAGGAGAGGAGGGGGGAAGGAGGAGGAGGAGGAGAGGAGAAAGAAAAGGGAAAGGAGGAGGGGAGGAGGAGCAGGGGAGGGTACGGAGAAGAAGGGGTGCATACCCTCCCCTTCGTGCTCTCCCCTCCTCCTTCTCAAGAGCTGCGCTCTAGTTTCGCTTTACAGAGATTTGTAAACGTCTTTTATTTTTTGGAGGCCTGTTGGATGTACTGATTCAGTAGACTGATTTTCCCACGTAGTGCTTGACAGTTCCATTGCCAGATATATATGGCATTTTTTGGGGTCGACTGCATAGATTGGCTTGGAGTATTCAAAGTGCATGGTTGGTAGGTCACTTTGAGTAATGTGTTCTGGGATGGTTACTTTAGTAGGACTCTCCATAGAATCCATACCTGAGGTTAGGTGTCTCTTTCTAAGTGAATTCAAGAACCGATTCATGTTTTCTATACAAATATTCGAGCCGTCGCTGTCCTGCTTCTAGGCTGGTGAACTTTTCGGCTAGCAGGACGTCTTTTTACCGGAATTCCTACCCCTTATGGGGAAGTGTGAAGACAACTATCCGGGGCACCTCACTTGCGACACTTACCCATCAGCATGGCCTCTTTTTGCTGAACGATGGAAGTCCTACTTTTTTCCGTGGAACTACAGTGAGTAGCTGCTTGGATCTGACATTTGCTAGCGCAGGGCTTTCGAAATTCTATTACGTGGTTCGCAGACATCGAATGCCATGGCAGTGACCATATTCCAACCTACACTCTCCTCAAGGGATTCGGGTCAAATAATACATCCACCCCAATTAGGGGCACCGATTGGTCTCTCTTTAAAATTAACATTGAAAACGCGTGTGATTCTATTGACAGCAACGAGGAGTTCTTTCATGGTATTGAAGAAGTTGTGAAGCAATCCACGAAAACATATAACTTGCCTTGAACCTACCCTGTCATCGATGCAGAATATGAACGACTTCGTGCACTTCGAAGAAGATACGAACGAAAGGCTAGAAAAATACACGACCCTGAAGATATGCGCAAAGTGAGACGCCAACAGAAACGTATAAAACGTCGCCTAGACAAACTGGCTTGACGCCGTTGGAGGGCTCACTGCGTAACTTTAGATCCACGCAGGCCTCTCTCTCAAATATACAACCTAGCATGGAGCTTGCGGACACCTCCCCAACAGCGTCACCCTTTCCGGGCACTAGCACTCAAACAAGATGTTTCGGAACTAGTTTTGGCTGAAGCCTACTGCAAAAAACTTACAGAAAATGTCGCGAATCCGGTGGCAACACTTGTTAAACCTCATAGTCAGATCCGAGCGTGTAACCACATGGACGTAGTATTTGATGCACGTGAACTGGAAGATGCACTTTCCGGATTGAACTGCTCGTCTTCTCCCGGACCGGATGGTATAACTTACTCAGCATTAGCTCATCTTGGTAACAAGGGTAGAGAAAGGCTCTTGAAACTTTACAACATGTCATGGGAAACTGGCCAGGTGCCCCGGGAGTGGAAAACATCGCGCATCATACCTATCCTTAAGCAAGGTAAATCGCCTCTGGACTTATTATCTTTCCGTCCAATCGCGTTGTCTTCCTGTGTCGGCAAAGTGATGGAAAAAATGATTCACACACGACTAGAGTGGTACCAATGAACAATCTGAGATATACCCTGAGTATATGGCAGGCTTCAGACGAGGGAGGAATTCCCTTGACAACGTCATTGATCTCACAACTAGCATCTAAGAACAAAGGAAGTGTCGACGAATCACTACTGCTGTATTTCTAGACATAAAAGGCGCGTTTGACTCAGTAAGTCACAAGGCTATCCGTGACACCCTAAGCTATGCCGGAATAGAAGGACGTCTCTACGCGTGGATATTAAGCTACTTAGATAGTCGAACAGTTCACATGTTAACAGCAGACGGAAAAACGACTAAGCATACAGTATCTCGAGGCGTGCCGCAAGGCGGAGTTCTTAGTCCTACACTCTTCAATATTACCCTCCTGGCACTCGTAAACAAACTTCCCCGGGACGTCAGCATTGTACTTTACGCGGACGACATCTGCATATGGACGTCATCAATTACGCAGCAATTTAATCGGATCCGCTTACAAAATCACTTGAGATCATCTCCAGCTACTTACAACACCGTGGACTATCTCTATCCCCATCAAAGTCAGCCGCCATGGCATTTACCAGAAAAAGTACTCATAGGTACTGTCTGACAGTTGATGGTCATCCCATATCATATGTGAAAACGCACAGATTCCTCGGAATAGTTCTGGACAATTCTTTGACATGGACACCGCACATAAAACAAATGAAAAGAAAGCTTCTCGGCATTATTCAGCTCATCCGATTCATTAGTGGCACTAAGTGGGGCACCTCTGTAGCTGCCCTTCTTCAACTATATAACGCCATTTTTATCGGCTTCCTTCGATACAGTCTACCGGTACTTCATGGGATGTGCCGTACAAATATAAGAACATTGGAAAGTATGCAGGCTCAAGCTCTACGAGCCTGTCTAGGGCTCCCAAGATGCACCTCAAATGTCGGAACTGTAGCTGAGGCAGGGGCTGTTCCGATTGGCGCGCTGAGACTTCAAGAAACCCTTCGAGCGCACCTCCGCCACCTGACAAGGCACAGAGACCACTACCTAGCAGATGTCGCAAACTGCAGAAGCGCGTCTGGTTTTTCCCAAATCGTGAATGTTGACAGCGCGGATATTCCGCAAGATTTTGAACCAGCAGAGTTCTCGTCGTTACCACCATGAATATATCCACTAATTTCTATAAAACTAGATGTTCCAGGCAGTGGCGTCACAAGAGGGGGGGGGGGGCGGGGGGGGGGGGGGGGGGGCGGACCGCCCCAAGTGCAGGGCTCAGGGGGGTGTCGCGGCGGGCCACGAGAGCGGCGGGGGGGGGGGGGGGGAGTCGCGGCGAGCCACGCGAAAGCGGGGGGGGGGGGGGGGGGGGAGTCGTGGTGGGCCACGTGAGAGCGGGGGGGGGGGGGGGGGGGGTGCGCGGCGGGCTACCGCCCCGGGTGCCGCTGACCCTCGTGACGCCACTGGTTCCAGGGATACATAAAAAAAAAAAAAAACACACTCCATCGGAGGTATTGAGGCAACATTCTCTAGAAACCTTAATATGCATCACCGTTCCCGAATTCATATGTATAATGATGGGTCTTCTACTCACGAAACTTCAGCTACGGCTTTGTTATACCGTCAATAAAGAAAATACTCCAGGGAAAGCTAGGCCATGTAACATCATCGACGGCAGCAGAACTAGTAGCGATTAGAGAAGCAATTCACTTTATTTCTACGAGTGCCCCAAACAATTGGTTCCTTTTTACTGATTCAAGGGCAGCTCTCCAGAGCCTTAAATCTACCCAAAAGCAAGAACATTAATGCTCAACTGGTACATCAGATCCTAAAAATTCATAAAGAGGCTATAAATAATGGTCACACACTAATTTTACAGTGGATCCCGAGCCATTGCGGTATCAGAGGCAATGAAAGTGCTGACTTTGCAGCCAAGAGCGCTCATCATCTCACATCCAGACGGGTAATTCCATTCTCACGTTCAGACGCTAGAGCTACAACCAACCGTATTACTGCGGCTCTAGTAAACACCCTCTGAGCGAATCCATCATATCACTACAGACATCTTCATAGGATTGACCCCTTTCTTACGTTTCGCCCTCCTCCGCTCAAACGTCGGACAGAAACCGCTCTTCACCGAATACGACTGAATGTGGTATCAACGAAATATTACCTAAATCTCCTAGACTCCTCCATCTGCGAGAGCTGTGACGCCATAGAAACGCTGGAACACGTTCTTTGTCACTGCGCCCTCTACGCTGACCAAAGAAAGGAAATGATAAACTCCCTGGCTCTAAACAACGGAGAACCGCTCACGCTCAATCATCTCCTGGGGCCATGGCCATCAGCATCGCAAGGAGTCAAGCCGACGAACTCAAAATAAAACTAGAGATATATAAACATGTCTTATTTAATGCATTATAACAAAATTAATAGATATAAGTAGCAAATTATGAAATGATTTTCAACACAAATGTGATTGAATAATACATTAACGAGGAACGCATACCCCAGATAGCAGGTAGCAGCGGCGGCACGTGGAAAACAATATTCTGCTACGAACCCGAACGCGATAGACCACTGCAAGCCCTTTTTTGAGGTTGTAGACGAGTCTTCCGACTCTCTCGCCCAGGACCTTTTATCCTCGTCGTCGTCCATCCCTTTCGATGGCGTGACTGGCGTAACCGTGAAACTCCGACGTGGTTCGTTTCTGCCGGGCACTATTTAGCTACTTCAGCGCGAACTTTGCGGAAAAATGGAGCTGCTAAAAACACAGATTTTTAGAGCCAGTGTGGCCAGACGGGTTGGACTTTTTAAAGAAAGACTCATTAAGGCGCGCCCTTAGACTTAGAAAAAAAAAAAGATGAAGTGCCGCAAAAGCAAACACAAATAATATTTAGGATTTAATTGTGATATTTCTCACACAATAATCAAAAACTGCACGTCAAACCGATTTCGAGGAATAATTGTTTATCACGCGCTCCTCTCGCGGTTTAGCAGGAATGCAATAAGTAAGAACATTTGGTTGATTTCCCATAAACGCAAAGCAAAAAAAAAAAAAAAAATTGTTTAACACGAATCTTTTTGCGCGCGCATTTTGGATAACTCGAACTTTCATAGCTCCCCTTCGCGATGGCACTGCACCAACGGTGACGCCGCGCATTGCGCCGGCCGAGGTGTATGTCAGATGCAGCGTAAAAACTTGCATATTATACGAAGTGTTTTTTATTTTTTTTTTTTCAAATTTTTAGCTTCGATGAGGCGCGATCTAACGCTGTTTGACGTAGTTTCGGTTTCGAAGCAATATGGCGCTCAAAACAGCTATCATCATTATCAAAACCATAATGTCAGAGACGCCACGAATTTCGTATACAGCCAGGCTCGGCAATGGCGTCGGAGCAAAAACAATCGTCGGTCGCCTACAAAAGAAAAGTTTTTTTGGTTGCGGAAGACATCGATAACAGTGCTGCCGGACGACAATTCGCCGTAAAATAGGGCAGCATCCGCGGATGGAGACGACAAAAGCAAGCTCCGTTCGCGTGCAACGGAACGAGGAGAAGCTTTAGGAGCCCAAAGAATGGCGTGTTCGCGAGCGTCGAGGCAAGTCTCAGCGACTTTGTAAAAGAGCAACGTGAACGGCACCTCGCCGTAACTTTGTAAAAGAGCAGCGTGAACGGCACCTCGCCATAAACACCGAGCTGCTGCATGAGAACTTTGGCGAGCCGACATTGTGCTCCGCGCCGGGTTTTCACTGCGTCGGCGCACGCTCGTCGCTCGCTCTTTCAAGAAGTGCGGAATCTCAAATGCGCTCGACGGCACTGAAGACTACTGCCTTTGGGAGGAGGCGTCGGACAAGGAGTCTGGTGGACGTGATGACAGTGATTAAGGTTCAATTATGACATGTGGCCCATGTTTTCTCAGGAACATGGGCCACACGTCGTCTTTCATTACTAGACACCAATTTGCACAGAGGAGGAGGCAGTCAAAAATCACCGAATGCATCGTCCCCCACCAATGGTGTGTGAAACATTATTTTTTTCTTCTTTTGGCATGGTAAGCCAAATAAATGTCCCTTTTTAAGTATCTCTTCATTGTAGGACTTTTCACTATGTGTTTATTGGTCAACAGCAATGTAGACATGCCCAGCATGATAATTAGGGCACTTCTGTTAAGGCGGACATCTGATAAGTCGAACAAATTTTCAAGGTCCTTCGTCTTCGTCTTAAAGGGAGTCTACTGTATATCCATATATGTTGACTAACCCATTACACTCCTGTGTTAGTACGATATCAGGTTTTAGAGCGCAGCTCTTAGGCGCCCGCTTCCGTGTTGAGCGGCGTCGGCGTAACCGCGCGCATTACATTATGGGGCGGTTCTCCGCTAAAGTTAGCGGGTGAAATTTTCCCGCTAAATTTAGCGAAGAAATTGACGCCACGTGGCCTCAACACCAATTCAGTTTCCCCGCTGAATTTATTGGGGTAAATGACGTCACGCGTTCGTGTCACATCACCCATGAATAAATTCAGTAGCAGGAGGAGAGGAGGAGGGAAAGAGGAGGAGGGGGGAAGGAGGAGGAGGAGGAGGAGAGCTGGAGCAGGGGAGGGTACGGAGAAGAAGGGGTGCATACCTTCCCCTCCGTGCTCTCCCCTTCTTCTCCTCAAGAGCTGCGCACCAGTTTCGCATTACAGAGATTTGTAAACGTCTTTTATTTTTTGGAGCCCTGTTGGATGTGCTGATTCAGTAGACTGATTTTTTTACGTAGTGCTTGACAGTTCCATTGCCAGATGTATATGGCATTTTTCGGGGTGGACTGCATAGATTGGTTTGGAGTATTCAAAGTGCATGGTTGGTAGGTCACTTTGAGTAATATGTTCTGGGATGGTATACTTTAGCAGGACTCTCCATAGAATCCATATCTGAGGTTAGGTGTCTCTTTCTAAGCGAATTCAAGAACCGATTCATGTTTTCTATACAAATACGTCTCTGCCCTGCTTCTAGGCTGGCGAACTTTTCGGCTAGCAGGACGTCTTTTTTCCGAAATTCCTTCTGCACATTGTGTATAATCGCTTCGAGATTAACTGTGATATTCGTATTTTTGGACGTGTTAATCGCGGCGGGTTAACCTCGTTCAGCGCGCATCTTACCGAGCACCAGTGTACTGCGGAGAAGCAACATCCTCAAAAGCGAGCTCCGTGGATGTTTCCTGTCCGCAGTGCACCAGGGATCGGTAAGTGGATCGGTAAGTAGAGCGATCAAGAGGGCTAGCTTGCCGCCGTCAATATCTAGAAAAGTACTAATATTGCAGTCACCTGGTTAGGGAGAAAGCACACTTTCAAAGCGTTATAATACACGCAGTGGCGTCGCTAGGGCCAGCGGCACCCGGGGCGGTGGCCCTCGGCGACACCCCCACCCTCCTCCCTCGGCTCGTTGCCAGCCTCCAATCCCTCCCCTTCCTCCCGCTCGCCGCCCGCCGCCCGCCGCCCGCCGCCCGCCGCCCGCCGCGACACCCCCCCCCCCCCCCCCCCCTTCCCTTCTAACGGCCCGCCGCAACACCCCCCGGAGCGCTGCACCCAGGGCGGTCCGCCCCCCCCGCTCTCCCCTCGTGAAGCCACTGAATACACGCGCTTTTGTTGCTTTTAAACAAAAACACGTAAACTTCGTAAATGTTGGTATCTACACGAAAATAAAATGTTCAGGGTTAAACTATTGCTCTTGTGCAAGAATATATTTTAGACAGACTTCCTCACAACCTGCGCTTAGCATGCGTGATTTTATTTTTCATTATTCATATTCAAGAGTAAAGAAAGGATACATGCAAATACCAATACTTCATTAGTCTTCTCGATTAGGTTCAGCTGAACATCTCTCCATGTTCAATTGTATGTCAAAGCATGCTTTATGTACCTTCCTAATGTAGGCTTTTTAATTTCGAAGGCTACAGTTCATAAAAATAGTAAGTATGAAATTCACTTAGCTAAGAAATGAAGGAGTGGAAGCCTGGGAGCATCCTTCACGAGTTCAGCTGGGTTTTCGTTTAAGCAGGACGCAACACTAATAAAAGGCTTGGAGAAACTATGCAATATTCGATTCGAAAATATTCGGTTGCAACTACTATTCAATTCGAATTCACTTCGAACTCAAAATCCACTATTCATACATGCCTAGTGTTGATGCACTTTTGACTGCTTTATTAGCTTCATCTGATCCTAGCGATGGCTGCGGTCGAATTTAGTGTGAAACCGTGCTATATTTAGTAATCTTGGCGATAGCTTCTGTACAGGAACACCCCACGGATCTTTATTGGTTGAGGTTTGTCTGATCGCACGACGTGACAATGTCCCTAGGACACCATGGTGTCACGTGCCATAAATTTGCACGCCTTATTTAGCAGGTAAATTCACATCGCGTGACTGAGGTCGCATGAGGGGGTTACGTTACGTGACGGTGTCACGTGACTTAACGTCATCGTGTCATGTGATGTCACAGTGTAACGTGACATTCAAGTGTCACGCTGTTTCAATGTCCTGCTATATTGTCACGAATAACAATTGATGAGGCGACGAAAACTGAAATAAACCAAACGTCTAATGGGGCGAACCTGTGCCCAAAAGCAAAAAGGAAACAGAAGAAAATAATTGAGCGTCGCGGGCGTCGATAGCGGCGTAACAGCAGGATCGATCGCTTGTGCGAGGCTGACTCCGGCTCGCCACGCGGAGCACCTTCAGTACCCGCGTGTGTCTCTGGAACATTCAGCCTAGAACATCCGGCGCGTAAAACATTCGTAACTCGATCAGACGAGAATGTTCTCGAACTTACGAGAACGCCAAGTTGAAAGAATAAATAAAAGGGCAGTCCGCTAACTGGGATCGAAGCTAGGACTTCCGCGCGACAGTCAAGCACGGTAACCATTCGGCCACGCACTCGCGCGTTCAGCGACGCGCGCGGCAATATTTAGCGGGAGAATATGGTCCGTCAAATTCCGACAGAAAGTTTCTCGTTAAAAACCGAGACAAGTGCTATCGCACCTATATTGTATTCAGCGGAATGCTAAAGCCACGTGATTTTTTCATGTTGTTACATAACAGCAACGCCACCTAGCAGCAGGGGCTTGGTCAGTTAGCCTGTTGTATACCATTTAGAATCTATTAACAAAACAAAAATTTAAGGTGAGTTCGATTGATTTCTTATGCAATTCATATTCTATAAAACCTGCTTAATTCAGTTGTCTAGTTACACGAGCGCTCTCAACTGTCATTAAGCCGACGATCGTTGGCATCACCAAACGTTCATTGAGCTTAACTAAGGTATCCGGTGTTACACGGTACTTAGGCTTAACAACGCCAGTTAAGATGCGCGTCAAGGGACACAGTTGAAACCGATACGGAACCAAAACTGATGTCACATCACCTTTATTTTTTAAGTAATGCAAATGAAATATATCCACCCTTTTCATTCATTTTGTACGTTTATAAAATGAACTTTTTTTTTTTGTTTTAGAGCGCAGCTTTTTGGCGCCCGTTTCCGGGTTGAGCGCCGTCGCCGTCGGCGTAACTTCGCGCGTTGCATTATGGGACGTCACAGTTAGCACATTTAGCGGAAAAAATTCCCGGCTATTTTTAGCGGGTTAAGTTTTCCCGCTAAATTTAGCGGAAATTTTGACGCCACTCTTCCCTCTTCCTCCTCAAGAGCTGCGCTCTAATTTTGCGTTACAGGAATTTGTAAACGCCTTTCATTTTTTGGAGTAAAGAACCGACAGTCAAAACGTTCCACACGAATTCAAGTACGAGAGACGTAACGAAAATCTTATCGGCACCGACATCGCAATGGCCGCCTTCGTCCCGCTTTAACTTCCGCGACGTGCAGTCATCGTTCCAGCAGCAGCTCTGACTCCGATTCAAACCTCTGCCGACAATATTTATTGCTACGATACTTCCTAGATGCTTTCCACAATCTCCCGCAATGGTAAGTGCTTCGCTGTCGCTGGCCATGGGCGGCGATGTGGCGGACGCCGCCATCTTTAGCTTTATTGGTGCTGAAGCTCCATCAGTTAACTGAGGTAGGCCAACTCAGTCGAACTCAATGATCGTTAGTGGCTCACTGAGAGTTCTCGCGGCCGTCTAACTGCAACCGATCGCGATTGAATCAACTGTCGTTGGCTTAATGACAGTAAAGAGCGCGAGTGTAACTAGGGTATTATTTTTTATTTGTAAATTTGATCGTTGAATCATATTTTCTCTAAGTCCGTAAACAATCGATCAAAGAAACAAACCAGTGCATACACATTGGAAAAAACACACAGGATGGCGGATGTTGCCTTACCATTTCTGCATGGACACGTTCCTGTGTAGCCGCCTTCGATATCCACTTGAGGAGAGCACCTTTGGCCCACTTCAAGCAAAGGCTGACAGGTGTTATAGACGAAGCGCGTACTTGCTAGGCAGCATTCCCCGGGCATACAGCTACCGGCACCAAAGCAATGCCTGCCGGCCTGGGGGCCAGTCTTTTCGGGGGGGTATCTTTCTCTGGAGCATAAAAATGAAATTACTATATAAAACAATTGTTGAAACCCCACTAGCCATTGAAAGCGTGCGACAAGACAGTGATACATCACAGTGCGGCTTCTTGGAGATGGATTTCGCACAGACATCGTGAGTAGCAGAGAACGTTAGTTTCTAATCATTGGGAACTTTTAGTGAATCGTTGCCATGTTCCATTTACCGCACTACCGGAGCCTTTAAAGCATTCTTTTACGCGCGCGCCCCGCAGTCACGATATCCCAAGGGCGCACGCTTAAAAGCACACTTGAAGGTCTCCGGTCGTGCGCAACACGGTAGCGGTTTGCTGAAGTTCCTATTGTCAGCTCACGTGAGCACAGCGCCATGGGAAACGTTCGAAGCCACAGGTGGCGCTAAACGTTTTACACAATATCTACATATTGAGCACAGAGATCTCTCCTATCTGCTGCCAAAAACAGTCGAGATCACCTCAATTGCACTCGTCTTCTCAATGCGTCAGCATGTGGAGAACAATGTGATAACAAGAGGAGCGAATAATACTTTTTATGTAGGTTTTATCAATGCGCCGAGATACTGAGAAAAGAAAGGAGACAAGGGCGCGCTGGGACGTCAGATCACCGAGCTATGGTTGAAATGATTAGGGGTGGACCAGTAGACCAGGATGTCAGATAGGCAGGTTGGGAAACGAGAGACGATTGTGTGTGTAGTCTTAGTCCTAATCTACATTGCGGGACCAAAGAACTGGGACATCGCCGCCTGCTTCGATTGACAAGCTCCGCACCCCTGACCAATCGTAGCAATGTCCAAGTCCCTTGTCCCGCCGTGTGGATTAGGGCTCTTGATTGTGTCCCCGCTTCAGGAAGGTTCGCAGTACTCCACATAAATGGCGCCATGAAAGAAGGAACGAAAAAAACAAAATACACTCATTTATTTTTTTTGTTTTGATCAATTGTGTATGACAAGAGTTACATAAAACAATTCCCGTACAAGCCCAAGGCAGTTACGTGCTGGAATTGCCTCAGGTTCGTTCACAAACATGATATATGCCTGAATCAGACCCAACATCGACTCCACGAAGGGACCAGGATGCCCTGACTCTACTCCCTATTATCAGGTTTGCAAGAAGAAGGGCAACCGTATATAGTACAGATTGCAAGTGTCCAAGGTGGTTGGATACAAATAAACAAATGCGGGAAGACATTCCCAAATTCAAACAGCCGCCGCGACTCCAACAGCCACTTGATATTAAAGAGAGAATCATCAAGGATTCAAAACCGCCGAGCGGCTCACTATGGAGTGAAAAGGCAAAGGAGAGAGCCCAGACACCTCCACAAACCCCTAATGAATGTTTAAACATACACGAGCTCGTCAAGATGTAGAGGAAATCAATAAGTACAGAGAATCCTCTAACCAGCAAAAGGCACAAGCATCCGAAATCGTCAACGTGAAATGATCAGAGTCCTCCAGTAGAGCTGCCAGGGGCTCCGCAAACGGGCGGCGGAGCTCCGAGTACTCTTTCTGGGTAAACCTGACGAACGTCCTGACCTACCTTTCAGGAAACGAAACACCACCGCCACCAATCTTCATAGATACTCGGTGTACTCCAGGCAGTCGGACACCACCCCCGACCTCACTTGGACCACGAACCCGTACACTCAGCACCATAAATGGAGATGCCTCTTGGATACGTGGGGCTGCGACCACTTCCACATCCACTTCGATTTCTCACCAACGAGATGGATAAAAGGCAAGATTAAGAAACGCACGACCAGCACCCTACACCGTAAAAAAAAATCAGAAAAGCTCATAACAGCGCAGACGCCGGCTTTGAATAAGACGCCGGCTTCGAATCCTGCCTCAACAGCGCCTTGAAAATTGCAACTTAAAAAACGGAACTTAAAAAAAACGGACGTCGATGAAGATGCTCCAACACCCGATCTCTTTCTTCTCAAGCTCTGGGACAAAAGACTGCAAGCCGTACAAAAATACCACCATGTGTCGAAAGGCCCCCAAAGCAGACGCAACATCACAAGGGCTACGGTGGAAGCGAAGGTCTACGCGGTGAAGCTTGACCAACGCCGATGTCTTGGCTACAGCGCTTCGCTCTCCGAGAAAACTTCAATAACAAAAGTGTGGGCCACTAACCGCGCACATCTCGGCAAGAAGAAAGGCAAGGGGGCAAAACTAAGATTTGCCCTCAAGCTTAACAAGACGGAGGAACAACTCGCAGGAATGGCTGGGGACCCTTTTTTCCACAGCCCGATCTGTCGAATTGCCCATCGCCTTACGATCACGAGCTCCTGGCTCCGGATTTTGGCATGGACCGGCCCTTCACGCGGGGTGAGCTCGAAAACGTCCCCCTCCGCGAAAGGCCCACACAGCACCCGCACCCGACTGTATCACCATGAAAATGCTCCAAAACCTCTCCGATCTCACCAAGTTCAAGTTTTGGGACTGGATTAACAAGATCTTGGAAACAAGATCTTGGGACAAGGGTAACCTCACCAACAACAGAGCCATCTCCCTCTCATCATGCACCCGAAAGATAATGAAACCCAGGGTACTTGCAAGACTAGAATGGCTACTCGAATAAACCAGAGCTTTCCACCCGACCCAAACGGGGTTTTGACCCGCGCTCGGCACCCAGGAAAGCCTAGCACTCATATCAGCGGACATAATTCGTCACGTCAGCCCTAACTGCTCAACAATCAGTCGTTGCCAAGAAGGCTAAATGCTCAACAATCCCAGTCGTCGCCAAGAAAGCTTTCGATTCTGTCTCACACTCGACCATCATACGGAAATCACAGCGCCTACGCATTACTGGAAGATCCCTAAACTTTATTAGGACTTTTCTCGAAAGCTTAACTTTTGTAGTGTGAGCTACACTGGCCGAGGTTGAGCAGTTTCGCGTGGTTCCTGGAGAGCCGTGCTGCGCATGTGCGAGGAGCAGTGACGTCACACGGCGAACAGTTGACGCAATAAAGTCAAATTTGGGGGTTTTACGTGCCACACCAACGACGGGAATCTGGCACGCCCCAGCGGAGGACTGAGGATTAATTTGGACCACCTGGGGATCTTTTGACGTGCAACCGAGAGCTCGGTTACACGGCGCCTCCTCCGCAATAAGCCTCCGTCAGATTGCGGGCACCTCGGCCGGTATTCGAACCCGCCACATGGGAATCCGTAGGCCAGCACTCTCGCCTTGGAGCCACCGAGGCGGCTGCACAGCTGGCGCGCCGGTGCCGCCACCGCCGCGCGCTCCGCCGCCGCCGCGGGCGCCTCGGCGGTATGCGCATTCCAGACAAGTGACGTCATAGCCGCGGCAGACCCACTGGCGCCGCCGCGTGCCCAGCTGTGCGCCTCTGTTGCGCAGTAGCCAAGTCTGACGCTGCACCGGAGCCGTTTGACAGCGCCTCTCATTTGGTGCGCATGCGCAGAGGTATCAGTGGGGGTATACACATAGCGGGGCGTTTGCCAGTGTGGTTTAGCCATGGAGAAGGAGAGCGAAATTGCTGATCAGCGGCGCAGAAGAGCGTAGAAGCTTAACTCATCGGATCCCGAAGTAGTCACATAACGCGTATACCGTGTGTGTGTCATTGAAGCAGCAGTAAGCATGATAATCAAGCTAGTTCTAGACTACCAAGAAAGCTAAGAATAACCAGCTGAACCTAAGCTCACGCTACGTATATCGTGGCATAGCCGAGCTAAGCCACTGTTTTTTTTTTTCGGTACGTTGCGGGCCCACTGCAGTGAACTCAAGGCGAACTTCGTTGGTGTCCCAGAAGGCTCCGTCCTCTCGTCGATGCTTTTCAACATCGCGAGGACGGCCCTACTTCACGAACTTGGGAAAATTCTTAGGCTAGGTTTCACGATATACGCCGAGGAAGTATTAATCTGGACCAAAAACGAAGACATCTAGAGGCAACAAGACACACTTCAAGCCGGTCTTGTCACGATCAAAGATCATCTCCACAAGGTCGACCTCCAAGCCTAGAAGATGAACTACGTCGTCGTAGCACCCAAACGACGGCGATAAACAAAGATTGATAACTAACTCCATCTCGTGCTCGCAGGCAAAAGAATCCAATCGTCTACGTCTGTCAGGATCCTCAGACTTACCGTGGAGGAGAAAGAAAAGGGGGACATTGGGTTCAAGGCCATTTCAGTACTACAACTCTGCCCTCAACGCCATCAGAAGGATCTGTCGCGCCGAGAGTGGTGCAACACACGAGGTCGCCATGCGCATAGTAAAGGTACTAATAGTCCTCTAAGTCTGCTATGGAGTCCGAAAATATTGGCTCACTAAGGCACGGTGACAAAAACTGGACTTCCTGAGCAACCAAACCATGATGATCATCACGGTCCTCCATCAGTTCTCCCCTCTCGCAAAACTGAAGGAGCACGCGCAGATCAACTCACTCCACGATACCACGGTCGCCCGCACGGTCGTACACGAACGTCTCGAGCACACCATGCAAGGACGGGAAATCCTCAAACCTCTGTGGCGTTGAACAGAAGGCTTTCCCGACTTTCCCGTGCAACTCCCTTCTTGGGGAGATGACATAACAATTACCGAAAACAAGCCGACTGCCTGAAAAGGTGACTCCCAGCAGCAAGCACTCATCGCAAAAGCGCACTCTAAAATGGTCCAAACCTGTACCGATCCCACACACATCATGGCCGATTACACAGACACAGGCGCACAGGACTCCATGGTTTTCCTGAAAACCGCGGCGATGTTCTTTCCGTCTCTCAACCCCTCGGCCACAACTGCTCTCCCAACGCAAAAGTCCACCAAGGGGGCGAACTAACCGCGATTCAACTAGCAATCCAAACCACCTTCAACTCAGAAATGTCACACCACCGCAAGCT
Organism: Ixodes persulcatus; assembly: GCA_013358835.2. Taxonomy (NCBI): domain Eukaryota; kingdom Metazoa; phylum Arthropoda; class Arachnida; order Ixodida; family Ixodidae; genus Ixodes; species Ixodes persulcatus. Next base: position 534,901 of record JABSTQ010011417.1, read on the forward strand.
CCGAGACTTTTCGGACTCACAGGACGCAGTCGCGGATTGCACAAAAGTGAGAAGCCCGAGCCGCATAGTTCTCGCAATAAATAAGCTAGCGTCCTTACTCCTGCAGAAGGGAACAACCACCGAAATCTCATGGATCCAGGAGCATGCAGGCATGTAGTGCCATGAAGAGGCACACCAGTTAGCTCGAGCGTTCATTTCCTCTCTCCGCGAAGTTGCTGAAATCCCTCCACACACACGCGCACATGGCTACGCCCCCGCCTGTGATCAGGACGAAGGCTGCCACACCATTCAGGAGTACGACCCGGACGAAGAATGGGCCCGGGCGAAGGACCCGTACCGAACTACACTATGGGAGAAACTGCTCCCGAACGTGGATTCCAAGAAATTTTGGCACGCGGGCCAAGGTGCTCCTGGCAAAAATTCGAATGAACACCACTCTCATGCCGGCTCGCGTGGCATCATCAAGCTAAGGAACCAAGTCTGGAACCTGCTCAAGAGGTAGCATTATAACAAAGGCCGACACTCGCATGATTTTGTGGGAGTGCCCCAAATCAAGTGATGCCAGAACCAAGCACCAACACCCCGATATCGACTCCCTGGAAAGATGGACTCACCTACCTGGATCCGAGAACGACCAAAGAAGACACCCCACAAGCCTCCTCGATTTTATCTACGAGGCCAAGTTAGATGTCTTCATATTGTCCCTCCCTTCTTCGTTCGTTCCAGCGTCCCGACCGCGTAGACCCGGCGCTCTCCCTCTTCCCGTTCGCCTGTACTTAGGGCTATAAAAGCTTTTTGAACTGAACTATGCGGGCTACGCGAGTAACTGGCAATTTATTTCATAAACTGTCCATGAACCACACAAGTTTAATCGAGCAAAGTAATGATATATTTGTTATATAGGTTCTGTTTTGCCTGTTGTTTAACATTACAAGCTAAAATGATTAAGGGGGCGCGCAATGCGACAAAATTAATGCGAGCTGAGAAGTGAGTTGAGGAGCTGAGGTGTCTCGTGCAATGTGTCGACGGCGTCGATTCCACTCCGCCTGCGGATGTGTTCGGCGATGAAGCTTATACGTTTCAGCTTTCTACGTGCAAGCAAGGCAAGTTTTAGTTGGACGTCATTTGAAGCCAGCGCTACGGTTACTCACTGCACCGCTGTCACACTTTGCTCAGCACGACAAAAGCACCCGAACTCAACATTGCTCGCATTAAATATCACCGTATTTTCTTTCTCCAAGCCGTAACTCAACCCACAGTTCGGAACCCAACAATAGCGGTCCATACCTCAAAAGTCTTGGCCATCCCCAGACGCCAAAACACGGCGAGAAATGCCGATTTCGTCGGCTACCATCAAACTCGTCTGCTGCAAGCGCGTTCGAGATCAAAACAAACAAAACGAACAACTAAGAGAACGTCACACGTTTCGCAGACAACTTGACAGAGCCAGCCGCTTGCGCACTATAGACAATCGTGAACTTTGTTGGGTCAGGATATAGTAAATGTGACTTTGAATTGAAGAATATCGCTGACGCGGTAAGTTCTCTCGCAGAGTTCCATACAAACCCGTGTCCATCGCCTTGCGTATGCCGCCGCGCCATCTATCGTAGGGCGGTGGTGCCTGTCCAGCCGAAGCTGCCAGGACACAATCCACTCGCACCACTAGGCAGGTTCTAGGGGTCGTTTCTGCACCTGCCTAGCTTACACCCTGGGGTAGACCTAAAGCTAGCTGCCTTTGTGTCGCCGCACTCGTCGAATGCGCTATGAACGCGGAACGCCGGCGTCCTGCTTTTGGCTTTGGCATTCGAGCGCGTTCGACGAGTGCAGTAGCGACAGAGACAGCTAGCTTTAGGTGTACTCACTAATCCTTCCAACAAGAACTCGGTGGTCAGACGTCTCCGCGCAGATAGACCGTTTTACTGAAAGATTGCAAGAGAGAGGGGGAAAGGGTTACTGGCGCTTTCCTCCTTGCTGGTTAGTTAGGTACGAGAGATTGACCCGGATGAACGCCTTGGACGAGTGTGTTGCTACAAATTCGCTTGTTTTTTTCGCGGTGTCCCACACTTTTTTACTTGCAGATTTATGTAGAGCTAGCGCATTCAATGACGACAATCTCTTGCTCATGGGGACACCATGCATTGTTCGGTAATAAGCTACACCACTAACAGAAAGTGCGAAATGTTATCTGAGGACATTTGTATCGCGCACGGGATCCGACAAGGCAACTGCAGTTGCGATGTCTTCAAACTTCATCGCTTTCCGAATGACCAAGACCTCCGGCGGCAGCGGGTTGCGTCTGTAAACCGAAACGACTTTTCTCCACTGTGTCCCGTGCACAGTGTGCTCGGAACATTGTGTGAACAGAGTGCGCACCGAACTTCACGCTGTACCGTCGCTCGCAAGGTGGGTGCACGTTTTCTTGTGAGAATTGCGGTTTCAGCTTGTAACTTTTCGTAACTTAATTAGTCTTAATTTTGATGTTTTGCGGAGGTGACATTGACTAAATTGTATCACTTACATCGCTTTGTTAAGGGCTGATATTCGCCGCCGGGTGTGGACTGGAAATCGTCAAAATGTTAGTTCTATCGGTTTTCGTGAATCACGATCTTCTGCGCGATGCAAAAGAGCCGTGAACTTACGTTGGCCGTCTAAACGTGACTGGTATTTTCTTATTTCGAAAATGAATACACCATTTAGCTAGAAAAAAACTTGAATTGCTATTTCTAAATCATGCTCATGCGTCGATTTCAAATCGATGAATCAGTGATCTACTCGCTCCTGAAATGGGCCCGTCTCGACTTGGAAGTTTTCAGTTCTCCACAAAGGACACACTCCTCGAGACGGGATCCTCAAATGAAACTCTTATAAACATCTTCAGCCGGATGAAGCTGCCTTCGATCGTTCCCTGCCATTTTCTTATTTCGCTCATCCTTGTTCACATTATATTTCATTGTTGTGGGCAACACAAACGCCAAACATATTATGGGTGTACTGCATCCAAACAACAAAGAACACGAAGGGAAATTCAATCGCTGTTAACTGATACAATAATTTCAGTACTCGCGTCCGATTTCTCTGGGTGGCGCGTTCAGTGCCGCACTTCTCGGCATCTTCGCACTGGCGGATGCCATAATGCGGGTCCATAAACGTTTCAAATGAGTTGAAAAACGCCATTCGCGGCACACACGAACACAAGATGCACCCTACGTCGGATTCCCAGCATTTTAGAGCACCCAACTAGCACACCCAACGCGTGAGCGGCGCCCCGAAAAGGAATTTCGGCAACGTTTCGCGGCCGTTGCGAAAACCAATTTCGCAAACTGCCGCGGAACCTGACGCACGCTAACTAACGCTACAGTATACAAGATGGCGCTACCCACAATAAAACGGGCTATTGGTCGCCAACCTCCAGCAGATATGTCGGTCGAAAACAGATCGTGCCGTGCCATGTACCAGCTCAAGGCACAACGCTCGGGTTTTAGCAAGAAAGTTTTGGACTCAAAATGGTTGGCTCCCGTTTTATTCCCCATGTTCTTGCCGCAGGGCGTTGGCGTAAGCGAGATTTCAGAGATTTATCATTTTTCAGGGTAGTGATCAAAGGACTACCTACTGACCTCCTACCGCGTTGATGAACGATAAATGCACAATCGAGACTTTTAGAATTGCGTGCAAGCGCAATCTCTGTGTCGGCATTTGAGTGGCGTGCTCCACGCTGCGTATACGCGCCGTTGCCATTCGCCAATTCAAGACGCAGTCCGGGGCTCCGCGCACTCTCAACGCAAAACACGCAACGCTAACGCAAACGCACACTGCTTGTGTTTGCTGGTATACCCTATACTAAAACTTAGTATTGTCTGGTTGACGCCGGCTGCGTAGGTTGCATTCCGTGCGACCTAGGCAACAGGACAGAAACAACAGAGCCGTGCAAGGCAAGGCGCGCCTTATTTTAAGGCCATTATTTGTCATGTCTTCCCCGAGGCCTGTCATTGCTGCCGTTTTCGTTGCTTTAGACGCAACAAGCGAAACTTTCCTCGCTTTACTTCGGCGGCTATCGCGACAGCGGCCGACAACATGCAATTATGGAAACCACAAGGGAGGCAGAAATCGCGAAATTACCTGTTCCGGTCAATTCAGTATTTTTTTACGCTAAAGTGCCCTGTCTTGATGGGGTCGCTAATATTATTGAGGTAACCGAAAATGTCCAACACACTTACTTGAGCGAAAGACACCACGATCATCGCCGAGAGGAGCACAGCGACGAAGGTATTCATGGCTGGAGTTTGACTTGTTTTGACAGCCTCGCCGAGAAGCTGGTGGGGACCAGGCTTTATAGTCGCGGAGAACGACAAATTAAATGCTTCGAAACCTTCAGAATTTCGTGGTAGACGTAATTTACGAGCGTTCTTCCTGTTACTCTCTCGATTTCAGGCAGGTAATATTTCACGCGTCAGTCGGGTACGTTTCCTAGTATGCAGTTTAATTAAAAGTATAACGAAACTTAGTTACTGTAAGAGCCAATCTTGTATCGCGTGAAGCTTTTATATCACTTTAAAGTTTTTTGAAGACGCCTAGAATAACGGCGAGGACGACATTGATTAAAATAGTTTTAGTAGACCGTATACTCTGAAGATTGCGGGCCTAACTGGCGCCTTCTCGATCGATAGAGAGTTTTAATTGACTGTATTCTCGAACTACGATTTGATAGCAGGAGCTCGTGCCGTCACTTCGAAGCCGAAATTGAGTACGTGACTGCTGGGCTCGCTCTCCGCAGCGTATGGTCTATTGTTTTTCGAAGTAACGCAACGAGTAAGGGGCAGATTTAAGGGTGGACATTTGGCTTAATGGGGTCATGAAACGATTTTCCAACTTTTTCCTACATAGCTTTCCTCCTGAACTCACAAATCGCGCATTGTATTAAAACGTTCGAGAAGACGGAAAAAAAAGACTCCATTCTTGCTCGGACCCTCATTTGCGTACCCGAACACCGGAATTCTTTCCCTAGAAGATTAGCCCGTCGCTCAAAACTCGGACAAAAGTTGCTTTCCTTTCCCCGTTCACCCCTAAGCTGACAGTGCTGTGGAACCTACGTGCTCGTTAGGCCATCCACGCTCTTTCCACGTGATCACGCTCCCTCGCGCATACCCACGCATTGAGAATGAGTTGAGCTGATGAAAGGGAGGCGACTGATTGGTCCCGCAAGCGCATAGCTTCCACCGCACTGTCAGCTTAGGGGTGAAGGGAATAAGTGAGGTCCGGTGTTGTGTGACGTGCGTTTGGGCCGGGTGACGCGCTTTGGGTACCGCGGATGTATCACAGTGAAAAGGCAGAGAACTTTCGAAGGGAAGGAGGTACGAAATAGTCCGCGTGTTTTGAAATTTTCGTAAAAAAAATCAGGCTTTTTACTTTCTACCTAATTTGTTTTGGCCCACTAAACTATATGCTATTAGTAAAATCCCAACCCCAATTCCCCCCCCCCCCCCCCCAACCAACCCCTTAAAGGGGTAGGTTGGGGGAAGGGGGAGGTGGTCTGCAGAGAGTTGGACGCTTTGCCCGTGATGTCACCGGTGAAGCGTCCCAGATCTATTTTGCTAAACTAATATGTGTTATTCCATACACACACAGAAAAAACACACTTACTTGTAATAAAAAGTTGCTCTATTTCGTTTTCTTTTTTTTAATAAATTGATGCCTTTGGGTGGTTTGAGGGGAACTGGCCGTGGCCTCTGCCTCCACCCTCTCCCTTTTCTTAAATCCGCCCCTGGAACGAGCTTCTGCTACAAACGGGGAGCTTTAGTGTAGGGCCTACTAAAAGTTTCCATGGACACTTTTACGATCACCACGGCGTAGATTCGTGGCAAATGGGCGCGTGGAAGATCCAAGAACAAAGGTTGACATTTGTGGTCTCGCTTTCGCTTCCAAGAGAGGGGCGTTATTACTATCTGGTTAGTATGTTTTTTGATATATGTATACATAATTAGAGTATGCGCGGCGCAGTGTAAGGTTATTTTTTATGAAGGATTGACTACTCTCTGCGGGCAGGAATGGAAATGTAAGAGATCGAACTAATCTTATGTTGTTACACGTCTAAAAGCTTGAATGAAATTAATATTCTACAATGTCCTAGTCAGTCGAAATGCGGTAGCGCCTTCCTATGACACGTATTTAAAAATATGCACGACCGAGTATTATTGTTCTGGCTTTTAAGGAAAGTATTAGTTTGGCAGGTAAGGTCCTCTTCATTTGTCCCTTGTTAAGAATGGAACCTTCGGCAACCTTTTCCGAGTTTCAACGCTGCGGAAACGAGTCCCGAAACGAGTCCCGACGTGTCAGGACTGCCGGCCACCTGTCGAAGCCTGCCCAAAACGAGTCTCAACGCGTCCGTGACGTCAACGGGACGTGTGTGTGTGTGCGTGTGGGTGCGTGCGCTCCGGAAGGGGAGAGAGGCCTGGCCTAACTGCGGAGAACCATGGCTATGACTCATTTCTGGCTACGACGAGGCGGGCTTTTCTGCTACGCACTTGGCGGTCGCACCTGCTGCCCTGGCGGAGAGTGAGGGAGAAAACGGACCCCTATATAAGGCGGGGCGTGAGGCTGCTGAGTTGTTCTCTCGGATTTGACGACTGTATCGCTACCATGTAATTAAACCGTTCGTTACGTTACCAATTCTCCCACCTCCACTGGACCCCTGGGTTCTTCACTTCGGGGAATGGTCGTCGTCAAAGGCCAGGAAGCCTCCGGACGTGCGGCCTAAACCCCGCCTCGAACAACTGGTGGCAGCGGTGGGATTCGACTCTGTCGAAAGGGCCGCTGAGCTAGCCGAAGAGTACGCAAGGCGTAGAAAGCTGAGCGGTGAGGAAAGCGAATCCGGCCGAAGCGATCAGCGCAAGACCTTCCGACAGGGAAATGACTCGCGAGAAAACGGGCCCGAGAAGCGCGAAGCAGGACAAAAGGTCCCAGACAAGAGCGCAGAACACTTGAACGGAGACGAGGCGCGGAAAAGCCCAACAGGGCAGTTCGAGGCAAGGAAGCCGTTCCTGTGCTACAACTGTCAGGAGCCGGGACACACAGCGGCCAGATGTAAGAAACCGCGGGTTGTGTTCTCGTACGTGAACGGTAGTGACGAGGACCTGAAGCTCCTTCGTCCCTATCTTCACGAGCTCCAGGTAAACGGAAAGCCGTGCAGGGTGCTTCGTGACAGTGCAGCGACGATGGACGTTGTTCATCCGTCGTATGTAACGCCATCCGATTTTACTGGAAAGGTAGTTTGGATCAAGCAGCTGCTCGAAAAGCACAGTGTCTGTCTGCCTATGGCGACGGTAAGGATAACTGGCCCGTTCGGAGAGCTAGTGACAGAGGCGGCTGTCTCGCAAACAGTCCCGTTGGAGTATCCTTATTTGTTTTCTAACCGGTCAGATTTCCTGCTGCGCGAAAGGGGTCAACAACTGGGAGAAGGGCTAGTTCAGTCGTGTACGAGGTCCAAATCGCGTCAGGACGCCCCTTTGTTGACGAGTGATCCAGAGCCAGAGGCAGCTGACGGGGAGCAAGCACTCCCAGAGTTGGAGGCAGAAAACCGGGATGAGAGAAACCAGGTTGTAGAACAGCCTGACCTCGCAGCGCTAGAAAGCGTACGCCGTCCTAACGAGCCCGCGAAAAAGGCGGAGGAAGACGGGATCATTAAAGGATCTCTCGTAGCTCCGACGTCACGTAATTTGGATCGTCTGTTGCGAGTAGACAGAGTGTCTTTGACAGCCGAGCAGAAGAGCGACCCTAGTGTGTCAGGGTTTCGCGGTACAGCTCAGGAGATTGCTAGGACCAATGTGACGGGGCATGAAAAAGGCGGATTGTTTTATCGGCGCTATAAGGACCGCATTTTCACGTCTAGAAATCACGTGAAAATCGATCACTATGACTTCAGCGTAAGAAAAAGAAAAGGCAAATTTAACGGCAATGCCGATGGGTTGAGCAGATTTTTCTGATATCACCAAAACAGTAGGGATGATCTCAGAGGTTTTCGTCATCCACGGGAATGAGGATCTAAGTGGGGGCACTTCGTTGAAACCCCAAAATGACCTCACAAATTGCGAAGGGTTTTGTCTTTTGTATTTTGTTCTTAGTGACCTCGTTGGAAAAATGAGTTTTTTTGGCGACAGGGGGTCTCGATACCCGGAATTGTGCCAAATTTTGGTAATCCGTAATCCAGTCTGGCGGGTCTTTGGCGAATTCCGAGCGTTTGACTGCGGTGTGGCGTGGTGCTGTGGGGGACGTTTCCGCTGATGCCTCCGTTGTGAGAGGTTTGGGAGTTTGTTTGGTGCTTGCAGCGTCTTCTCAAGGCCTACTCCAAGCCCACCTCTTCAGGCCAGCGATTGTACCACCGGCCATTCGAGGTTTCCCTGGCCCCGGAGGGGCTGTTAAGAATGGAACCTTCGGCAACCTTCTTCCGAGTTTCAACGCTGCGGAAACGAGTCCCGAAACGAGTCCCGACGTGTCAGGACTGCCGGCCACCTGTCGAAGCCTGCCCAAAACGAGTCTCAACGCGTCCGTGACGTCAACGGGACGTGTGTGTGTGTGCGTGTGGGTGCGTGCGCTCCGGAAGGGGAGAGAGGCCTGGCCTAACTGCGGAGAACCATGGCTATGACTCATTTCTGGCTACGACGCGGCGGGCTTTTCTGCTGCGCACTTGGCGGTCGCACCTGCTGCCCTGGCGGAGAGTGAGGGAGAAAACGGACCCCTATATAAGGCGGGGCGTGAGGCTGCTGAGTTGTTCTCTCGGATTTGACGACTGTATCGCTACCATGTAATTAAACCGTTCGTTACGTTACCAATTCTCCCACCTCCACTGGACCCCTGGGCTCTTCACTTCGGGGAATGGTCGTCGTCAAAGGCCTGGAAGCCTCCGGACGTGCGGCCTAAACCCCGCCTCGAACACCCTGTTCCAGCGCGGGCTTGCTTCCTGAAAAAATCAAACACATATTTAAAGGATTGTTTCAGGAAATATTTTGAATCCTTGCCCCGAAAACCCTCGCTAACGTGCAACAACTAATATCAAAATGCAGCACGTACGACGAACTGCAAAGCTATCGCATTATAAAGCCGCCTTTTTAACGCCTTCCCGAGGTTCCTTTTAGAATGATCAGCACAATAAATCTTTCAGAACTGATTCGCACCATCATCCGCGAGGAGTTTAGGGAGCAAACCCTTTGGTCTTGCGGTTCACATTTGAGACCCCTAAGCACCGCACAATTCAGTTTTTGGATCTCTGCGTATACGTGAAAAAAAAAAGAAGAAAACCACGTGTGTTGGTGCCATCATCCCAGAACTGCAAAAATTCTCCTTGATATTAGATCGGGGCACTCAAAACTCATCAAAAAAGACATTTTTGGGTCGATTATCTGTTTGTCGGTGAATAAAAAAGTCCTACTTGCACGGAGTGAAAAGACGCCTTTCCACCCCAGGTCGGGATACTAAAAGACGCCGGTTACCCAGAGTCAGTAATCGCCTCGGCCGCAAAAACAATAGCAAAATTAGTAAAGGGGAGGCGTGGGGCAAAGTTACGGAAAAAGTACAGAAGTATGGGATAGCCATCCTTTACGTGCACCGCATGTCGCACGATTTTAAAAGAGCTGCCTCAAGGTATGGGGTAGATGTTGTTGAGTTCGTACCATGCACCAAGAGCGTAGTATACCAGGCACCCTTTCTCGCGAGGGAGGTGTGTATCGGACAAGCTGGGAGACGCCTGAACATTCGCCTGCGGGAGCACCGTAGTCCGTTAGCAAGTATCACGTGCTCACATTTGGCATTGCACTGCCGTGACTGCCCGTGTGCACCCTTCACTATCCTTCCTCTCACCTTAGCAGGGACGAACTGCGAAGGCTGTACTAGCGCGAGTGGCTAGCCTTGACTGCCTTGACTGGAGCACTCACTGCACGAGCGCTTGCGCAGCCGCAGAGGCTTCATCGAAAACAACTAGCTCGTGCTTTTAGCACGCTTGGGCAACAATGGAGAGAGCAAGTCGTCTGCTTCTTGCGCAGTGGTTGCGGTGACGTCAGAACGACGCCGAGTTTTGATTGGCTTTGATTGGAAGCTTGTGGGTAGATCACAAGGCTAGATTACCTTGAGGTCTACCCACTATTTTTGTCATGAGCCAGTCAGAGCTTGGCGTTCTGACATCATCGCAACCTCTGTGGAAGAAGCAGACAAACTTGCACTCCGTATAATTGATGTTAAGGTGAGACGAAGCATAGAAAGTGCTGTCGTGTTGTAAAAGCACAGGAACCGAAAAGCTCGCGAGAGTGTAGAGGCTCACAAAATAAAAAAAAGGAGGGCACTACCTGTGCGAGTCTGGCCTTCTTGGCTTTGATGACAGTGAGATCGTTTTTTTAGATCGAGGAAGATCGCATATGGGATTGTATAACTGATACCACCCAGTTCCGTGATGCATATGCGTCATTCCATTATGAATAAAGAGTCGTTTTAGTGCTTTTGCGCGAATTATCAAGAATAAACCCTCAGTTGTCAGTCAGTGCTTGTAGCGTCCATTTCTTTTCTCCGTCCGTGTAACATTGGTGCTGTTTTAAGATGAATTTAGCAATTCGCTTAGTGCAGGTTGGCCGGCACTTCCACGCCCTTGGGTTGCTGTGAGGAAGAAGAGGATCCGAAGAAGGGCACGACAAAAAAAAAATGTACTCGAGAAGGGATTTGGACTCGACCACGATTGCAGCACCCTCCAGCCGGTTATTCATCGGGCACTGTAAGAACGACATTAAACCACCTCACAATATCTTCGTGGTACACTGGAAGGCAACGGCTGCAATAATCTAAAGACCTCCCGAAAACGACGCAGTGTCGGTATGGTGGGCTAGAAGGGGACGTGTGGCAATCGCTCGCTTTGTCCAGTGGAAGAAAATGGCAAGGCTGGTTCAGCACGCAGCGTTAGCATCGATATGCTCGTAGCAGCGCCACTGCGACTCCCCTTGCGACGCCTATTCCTCTTCCCAGGAGGAGTTGAAGGTTTCCCTTCAGAACAACGTGGACGTGGGTAGCTGCGTCGGTCATGACGGTTACGACAACAGTTGATCGCGGCTGGCAGGTTCACGTGGTCGGCAGCGACTCGGACGGCGGCTGACGCTGTTTGGGGCTTCTTTGAAGGCGGAACAGGCGTCCGCGGCGACGGTCTGTTCTCACCAAGGTCGATGATGGCGCCGTATTCACACAGAAAGTGCATGCCGAGAATGACATTTCTGGCACAGTCTTGTAGAACGACGAATTTTACAGGACACGTCTTGCAGTGAATTTCGACGCGAGCAGTGCACCTTCCGACTGGTGTGATAAGGTGCCCTCCGGCGGTTCGTATTTGAGGTCCATCCCACGGCGTCGTCACTTTTCGTAGATCGCGAGAGAGCCTCCCACTCAAGACTGAGTAGTCTGTTCCGGTGTCCACGAGTATCGATGCGTCGTAGCTGTCGATAACAACGTTAAAGTTGTTGGGCACCATTGCAGGGGCGTCGTTGCGATGCGTGGCGTCGGGAGAGTGGGAGCGCTCCGGCATTCTTGGCGGCCCCTTACTTCGGTCGTCTTCGGCAACGCCACCTCTATGCGTTGCCCCGCCTAGTTTCCCCGGCGAGAAGCGAGGGGCGACAGGCTTTCCCGTCGGCGTCGGTGCATCGGCGATGCTGGACGTCGCGGCGACGGCGACCGGAACTCTCGGCGGGACGCAGGCTCGAGGGACTGAGGTCGTCGCAGGTACTCGTCGAGCTCCCGAGGGCGTTCACCCTAACGGGGGCGCGGGTCGTTCGGGTGGAACCCGCGCAGCCCGAGTCGTCGGTATGGGCTTTGACGGTAGGTGTGGTCTGCTTCCCCGCAGTGGAATCACAGAGGGCGTCGGTCGGGCATTCGCCACACGTCGTCGGTCTTCCGGGGTGCGCGGGGCTCCTGGCAGGCGTAGTGAACCTGGTCGTCGTGGCGTCGGTCGTGCTGCGGCGCAGGAGGCTGACGTCGGGGCGGCTCGACATAGGCGCGAGGAGGAGGCGGTGGCCGTTGGGCCACTGCGGCGTAAGTCAACATGGTTTCCTCGGGGGCTGCCACGATGATGGGAGCCCCTGGTTGGATGGCTCTCTGTACTTGTTGTCGTACGACCTCGGCGATGGAGGTTGTATCTGGTCGGTCAGCGGCAGGTAGCAGCTTCCGGAGCTCTTCCCGGACGACGTCGCGAATGATCTCGCAAATGCCTGGGATGCTGGAGCCAAGATCGCAGCTAGACGCCCCGAGGGCAGCGAGGCCGGGTTTTCACCGGTAATGACTGGCTCAGGCTTGCAGGGCACGCTGGATGTTCGTTGCCTCGGTGACGAAATCTTCGACAGTTGACAGAGGGCTGCGGACAAGGCCGCCGAAGATGTTGTCTCTCACGCCCCCGCATGAGGATTCGTAGCTCTTTCTCTTCTGTAACCCGAGGGTCGGCGCGGGTGCTCAGGCGTAGAACGTCCTCCACGTAGCCGGTGGCGCTCTCGTTGGGGCCCTGTGTTCTTGTTTGAAGTAGGTCCTCGGCTCTCTCTCGGCGGTGGTTTGTCACCTTGTCACGAATGACAAGTTGACAAACAAAAAATAACTGAGAAAACTGAAACGTTTAATGGGGCGAACTTGTGCCCAAAATAAAAAGGAAACTGAAGATAACAGCAGAGCGTCGCGGGCGTCGAAGTCGGCGTAACAGCAGGTCAAACGCTGGGGCGAGACTGACTCCGGCTTGCCTCGCGGAGCCCCTTTTGTACACGCGTGGGTTTCTGGAACAATCGGCGTAGAAGGTTCGGCGTGTAGAACATTCTAACCTCGAATCAGCAACACGGTTCTCGAATTTACCAGAACATTACATTAGAGTCAACAGAAATGCGCCACCGCGGCCAGGAATCGAACCCTGACTTTCTGCGTGGAAGGCACGCACGATAACCGTTAAGCCACGAGCGCGCTGCCTGCTTGGTCAGCTGCGATCGCGGCATTACTCCCCCCTTTTAAAAAGTGCATCGTCCCGATGCAACACAAAACAAAACAAAGCAAATAAAAAGAACAGCAAACTAAGGAGTCATTTGGCACACATAAGGTCCACCGTCCTATCGAGCGTAGTATGGCTTCAGACGCACGACATAGATGACTTCAGGTCATGGCGGGCGGCGGGATGATGTTCTTGTTCCGTCGGGCATCACCTCGTAGTTCAGCTCCCCGAGGCGACGAAGTACCTTGTATGGTCCAAAGTACCGTTTCAGCAGTTTCTCACTGAGGCCGCGGCGACGGATGGGCGCCCACACCCACACCCTGTCTTCGGGCTGGAATTGGACGTCCCTGCGACAAAGGTTGTAGCGGCCCGCGTCGACGCGTTGCTGGCCTTGAATCAGGAGTCGGACGAGCTGGCGGACTTCTTCGGCCCGTTGAGCAACCACCTGGGCGTCGTCGCTTTCATTGTCAGCTGGCTCATGGGGCAGCATCGCGTCCAGCATGGTCGTTACCTTCCAACCTTGTACCAGCTGGAAAGGTGTGAATCCAGTGGTCTCTTGCACTGCCTTATTGTAGGCGAACGTGACGTAGGGCAACACCTCGTCCCACGTCTTGTGCTCTACGTCGACGTACATACAGATCATGTCGGCGATTGTCTTGTTGAGTCGCGCCGTCAGCCCGTTGGTCTGTGGGTGGTACGCAGTGGTACGACGATGGCTGGTGTGACTGAGCCGGAGGATTTCTTGAGTCAGCTGTGCCATGAACGATAATCCGCGATCTGTAATCAGAACTTCGGGAGCGCCGTGCCGGAGGAGGATGGATTCGATGAAAAACTTCGCGACTTCAATAGCCGTCCCTGAAGGGAGGGCTTTCGTTTCTGTGTACCGCGTGAGATAATCTGTGGCGACGATTATCCACCGGTTTTCCAGGGTCGACGGCGGAAAAGGACCAAGTAGATCCATTCTGATCTGCTGGAACGGTGCAGTTGGTGGAGGAATCGGCTGCAGGAGACCTGCCGGCTTCGTTGGCGGTTTATTGCGTTGCTGGCACTCGTGGCAGGACCGGGTGTAGAGGTGGACGGTTTTGGGGAGCTTGGGCCAGTAATACTTTTCACGAATACGGGCCAGTGTCCGGCTGTAACCAAGGTGTCCGGACGTCGGGTCGTCATGACATGCTTGAAAGATCTCCTCTCGAAGGTCGGCCGGGATTACCAGCAGCCACGGCGAGTTGATGTTTCCGAAGTTCTCTTTGTAGAGCACACCTTGTCGAATGACGAAGGTCGGCAGGGTTCGTGAGAAAACACGGGGCACGGTATTCCCGCGCCCTTCCATGTGTTCAATAATGCGCGCAGCTCAGGATCGTCCCGTTGACGTCGTGCCAGGTCATCAGTGGTCACTGCTCCTAGGAAGCACTCGTCGTCATTGTCGTCGCTGCTGCCGGAAGGTGTTTCGACAGGGGCCCTGGACAGGCAGTCGGCGTCGTTGTGCTTGTGGCCTGACTTGTAGACTACAGTCATGTTGAACTCCTGCAGTCGGAGACTCCATTGAGCGAGGCGTCCTGAAGGGTCCTTGAGGTTCGCAAGCCAGCAGAGCGAGTGATGGTCTGTGACAACGCGGAACGGGCTCCCGTACAAGTACGGGCGGAACTTCGTGATTGCCCAGACGATCGCAAGACATTCTTTTTCAGTCGTGGAGTAATTTTTCTCCGATTTGGATAGCGCCTGACTTGCGTAGGCTATGACTGGCTCGGTGCCTTCTTGCACTTGAACCAGTACCGCTCCAAGTCCTGCATTACTATACTCCGTTTCATACATAGCGTGCAACGCAGGCAAAGCTAGCGCACCAATTTGCACTGCCGGCCGCCTACGTTCGCCCCATAAAATAGTGCTGCCCCTGCAAAAAAAAAAAAAAAAAAAGTAGAATAATGTGCATTTTCGGAGCTAGTAACTGATAGTGGCGTTATGATTTCGACGGAACACAGATTTTTTTCAATAAAAAGAAAAATATAATGTAAATTACTTTAAATTGTTTTCCGTTTTCGTCCGTGCGGCAGCCGCTTCGGGTTTTCGGGTTGCGCGGCTGCCCCTGCTTCGCCAGTTTTGAGAAGATGGCGTCCAAGCTGAAGTACGTCTCCTGCTCAGATATTTTCGAAGGTTCGTTGTGCGAAATCTCGAAAGAGTGCAAGCAGGTGATCGCCAACGTGTACGCGAGTACAAGAACGCGTTTCCCGGAGAAGTCGGTCCGTGAAGTCCTGGAGACGGCCAGTAACGACACCGGAGTGTGCGGCCGTACTGTCGCGAAGTACAAGGCGCAGTGCCTATCTGGCAAGGTGGCGTCCCCGAAGCGAAGACCTCGCAACGTGAAAGTTTTGAGCACGCGGACTGTGTTCTGAACTGCCTTCTGTTATGTCTGGTGTTAAAATCGGCCTTACGGCTTCAAAGTGAAACAAGACTCAAGAATAGGGTGACCATATTCCTCAAAGTAGAAAACGGAACGGGAGGGGGGTATTAAAGTTGAGGTTGGGAGAAAAAACTTTATGGAATTAACTGCTCTTATTCCAAAACGTTACCTTATTGCATTAAGCCCTAGAGAACAGTCACACTCGCCGTTCAGTGGCATGCATTCATCTAGAAGGTCCTGCTTCGGGCCCTTTGTTGGTGTGGGCGTATTTGCCGACGACTGAAGTTTCGTAAACGGGACTTTAAACCTGCAAGACTCGGCTGTGAAAGTCTGCACACTTATATCGAAAAAAAAAAAGAAATAAAGAATATGTTCGGAAAACGGAACATGATTCTTTATTGGGACAAAAAGACGGGACGGCAGAAGCGGACTTCACAAACGGGACTGTCCCGTCCAAAACGGGACGTGTGGTCACCCTACTCAAGAAGGAACGGTGCCGGTGATGACTCGTGTCTACTCGGCTAGGCGGACGATGCCCGTGGCTGCATTCCGACGCGTCTGGTTTCTTCTGCCTGCGGGACCGTAACCTTGGTCGGCTCCGTCTGCCTGAGGCACCTGTTAAGAATGGAACCTTCGGCAACCTTCTTCCGAGTTTCAACGCTGCGGAAACGAGTCACGATCTGTTCAGGACTGTCGCCCACCTGTCGAAGCCTGCCCAAAACGAGTCTCAACGCGTCCGTGACGTCAACGGGACGTGTGTGTGTGTGCGTGTGGGTGCGTGCGCTCCGGAAGGGGAGAGAGGCATGGCCTAACTGCGGAGAACCATGGCTACGACGCACTTCTGGCTACGACGCGGCGGACTTTGCTGCAACGCACTTGGCGGTCGCACCTGCTGCCCTGGCGGAGAGTGAGGGAGAAACCGGACCCTATATAAGGCGGAGCGTGAGGCTGCTCCGTTGTTCTCTCGGATTTGACGACTGTATCGCTACCATGTAATTAAACCGTTCGTTACGTTACCAATTCTCCCACCTCCTCTGGACCCCTGGGTTCTTCACTTCGGGGAATGGTCGTCGTCACGAGCCAGGAAGCCTCCGGACGTGCGGCGTAAACCCCGCCTCGAACAACTGGTTGGCAGCGGTTGGGATTGGACCATGCGACATCGTGCTACATCTGTGGGTGAGCGTTTGGACTTTGCGTTGAGATTCGCCAGGCTTCAGATTATGGGTAATTAATTTTGAACTGCTGGGAATCCTTAGTGTTTGACTCGTGCGCTAGGTTTTGGTACAACCTCGCGACAAGTTTTAGAACAAAGCCAAAGCTAAAAAGCAGCGATCACGGATCTAATGAGGTTACTGAGAGCAGATTTACTCTGTTTATGTGAAGAATTGGGTGTGGAGGTGGAGCAAAAGATAAAGAAATCTGAGATCAGTAAAGCGATTTCAGAGAGCGCGGAAGCAGAGGAAATTAAAATTGCGTGGGAACTGCTTCAGAACGCTAAGAGCGAAGCTGCAGCTAGAGAGGAACGAGAACGAGAGCAGGAGCAGGCTGCAGCGAGAGAGGAACAAGCGCAGGCTGCAGCGAGAGAGGAACGAGCGCAAGCTGCAGCTAGAGAGGAACGAGAACGAGAGCAGGCTGCAGCGAGAGAGGAACGAGAGCAGGAGCAGGCTGCGGCGAGAGAGGAACGAGCGCAGGATGCAGCGAGAGAGGAACGAGCGCAGGCTGCAGCGAGAGAGGAACGAGCGCAGGCTGCGACAGAGGAGCGAGCGCTGAAAAGGCTAGAGCTCGAAATTGAACAACAGCGATTAAACTCGCAGAACAGTAGAGTTGGGGCTCCGGTACGAGCAAGTGAGACCGAGTCGTATCAAATGAAGAAGCTCATGCAGCCGTTTAAAGTTGGGGAAGACGTGGGCCTATTCTTAGTTAACTTTGAGAGGACATGTGAGAAGTTGAGCTTCGCCCCAGAAACGTGGCCGCAACGGCTTTTGACTTTGTTGCCCTGTGAGGCTGCAGAGGTTGTCGCGCGCCTTAGTGCTGGAGACGCGGACGACTACGACAAGGTGAAGTCCAGCCTTTTGAAGCGGTACCGCCTTTCTGCCGAGGCGTTCCGTCAAAGGTTTAGAAACGCATCCAAAAAGAGCAGCGAGGGCTACTCGGAATTCGCGTACGGGCTTAAAACCAACTTGATAGAATGGTTGAAGAGCGAGGAAGTGTACGAAAGCCGAGACAAGGTGGTCGAGTGTGTGTGCCTCAAACAGTTCTTTCGTAGCATTCCGCAGTCAGTCAAGCTCTGGGTGCAGGACAGGGTGGGAGTCGACTCTGTCGAAAGGGCCGCTGAGCTAGCCGAAGAGTACGCAACGCGTAGAAAGCTGAGCGGAGAGGAAAGCGAACCCGGCCGGAGCGATCAGCGCAAGACCTTCCGACAGGGAAACGACTCGCGAGAAAACGGGCCCGAGAAGCCCGAAGCAGGACAAAAGGTCCCAGAAAAGAGCGCAGAACACTCGAGCGGAGACGAGGCGCGGAAAAGCCCAACAGGGCAGTTCGAGGCAAGGAAGCCGTTCCTGTGCTACAACTGTCAGGAGCCGGGACACACAGCGGCCAGATGTAAGAAACCGCGGGTTGTGTTCTCGTACGTGAACGGTACTGACGGGGACCTGAAGCTTCTTCGTCCCTATCTTCACGAGCTCCAGGTAAACGGAAAGCCGTGCAGGGTGCTTCGGGACAGTGCAGCGACGATGGACGTTGTTCATCCGTCGTATGTAACGACATCCGATTTTACTGGAAAGGTAGCTTGGATCAAGCAGCTGCTCGAAAAGCACAGTGTCTGTCTGCCTATGGCGACAGTAAAGATAACTGGCCCGTTCGGAGAGCTAGTAACAGAGGCGGCTGTCTCGCAAACAGTCCCGTTGGAGTATCCTTATTTGTTTTCTAACCGGTCAGATTTCCTGCTGCGCGAAAGGGGTACACAACTGGGAGAAGGACTAGTTCAGTCGTGTGCGAGGTCCAAATCGCGTCAGGTCGCCCCTTTGTTGACAAGTGATTCAGAGCCAGAGGCAGCTGACGGGGAGCAAGCACTCCCAGAGTTGGAGGCAGAAAACCGGAATGAGAGGGACCAGGTTGTGGAACAGCCTGACCTCGTAGCACTAGAAAGCGTACGCCGTCCCAACGCGCCGGCGAAAAAGGCGGAGGAAGACGGGATCAGTGAAAGATCTCTCGTAGCTCCGGCGTCACGTAACTTTGGTCCTCTGCTACGAGTAGACAGAGTGTCTTTGACAGTCGAGCAGAAGAGCGACCCTAGTGTGTCAGGGTTTCGCGGTACAGCTCAGGAGATTGCTAGGACTAATGTGACGGGGCATGAAAAAGGCGGATTGTTTTATCGGCGCTATAAGGACCGCATTTTCACGTCTAGAAATCACGTGAAAATCGATCACTATGACTTCAGCGTAATAAAAAGGAAAGGCAAATTTAACGGCAATGCCGATGGGTTGAGCAGATTTTTCTGACATCACGAAAAATAGTAGGGATGATCTCAGAGGTCTTCGTCATCCACGGGAATGAGGATCTAAGTGGCGGCACTTCGTTAAAACCCAAAAAGGACCTCACAAATTGCGAAGAGTTTTTGTGTATTGTATTTTGTTCATTGTGACCTCGTTAGAAAAATGAGTTTTTTTGGCGACAGGGGGTCTCGATACCCGGAATTGTACCAAATTTTGGTAATCCGTAATCCAGTCTGGCGGGTCTCTGGCGAATTCCGAGCGTTTGACTGCGGTGTGGCGTGGTGTTGTGGGGGACGTTTCCGCTAATGCCTCCGTTGTAAGGGGTTTGGGAGTTTGTTTAGTGCTTGCAGCGTCTTCTCAAGGCCTACTCCAAGCCCACCTCTTCAGGCCAGCGATTGTACCACCGGCCATTCGAGGTTTCCCTGGCCCCGGAGGGGCTGTTAAGAATGGAACCTTCGGCAACCTTCTTCCGAGTTTCAACGCTGCGGAAACGAGTCACGATCTGTTCAGGACTGTCGTCCACCTGTCGAAGCCTGCCCAAAACGAGTCTCAACGCGTCTGTGACGTCAACGGGACGTTTGTGTGTGTGCGTGTGGGTGCGTGCGCTCCGGAAGGGGAGAGAGGCATGGCCTAACTGCGGAGAACCATGGCTACGACGCACTTCTGGCTACGACGCGGCGGACTTTGCTGCAACGCACTTGGCGGTCGCACCTGCTGCCCTGGCGGAGAGTGAGGGAGAAACCGGACCCTATATAAGGCGGAGCGTGAGGCTGCTCCGTTGTTCTCTCGGATTTGACGACTGTATCGCTACCATGTAATTAAACCGTTCGTTACGTTACCAATTCTCCCACCTCCTCTGGACCCCTGGGTTCCTTCACTTCGGGGAATGGTAGTCGTCACGAGCCAGGAAGCCTCCGGACGTGCGGCTTAAACCCCGCCTCGAACACACCTTAACCTTGGTCGGCTAAGTGGACGACGCACGTGTCCATGGCTGCATTCCAGGCCCCTGCTTTCCTCGAAAAGGAAACAATACTCGATCCTGACCTCGAGTGCCGTGTGCTGTGAACGCGTCTATTGTGAGTCACTCTCGGTTCATGGGGGCGCCGGCACCAGAGCAACGAGATACTGCCGTCTGGATGATTTCCATACACCTGCGCCAGGATTCCGACTCTGAAGGAGACTTTCATGAAGTCACATCACGCGAGGGAATGCCGAGCCATCTGACCAATGGCAGTGCGGTCCCCAAATCCCAGTATTCGTTATTTAAAGGACCGTCCACCGCACTCTCAAGGTACTCTCTGATTTTCACACTATCATGGAAATAAACCGCTTTAAAGGAGCTGTGCAACCATTTTGACGTTGAAAGAATTGGCATCTTCTATTTTTGAAATTGTTCACCTTGTCTCAAAGGACAGAAAACACACCTCCTTTCTTCGAAATGTTGCGATTCCGCTGCATAATCGCGAGGCAAAAATTAGAATATTCCCCGACCTGCTGCCGCGAGCGGCGGCCGTGAGAAACACGCGGCATGACATCAATGGGGTTCTTGTAGAAATATAGCAAGTTGTGCGAATACCTGCTCGATAAAAGATAACTTTTCTATAAATCTTGTCGTTCCAACATAAATATAAATGCGTCAAAACCTGGTATAATCGACAAAACTATTATTATACAGAGTTTTAGTGGCGCCATCTATCCTAGGTCCACAAAACTGTCAGCTCTATCTGCTACTGCGAACAGGAGCCAGAAGCCGGAGGGGGAGGGGGACAGGGCCGGACGGGTATGGCCGGACCCGGATGAGACTTTCCTCCTTTCACCATATTGTTCGCACTGCGCTCGCCAGCACGTGGTCACGCGGTCGCGAGCGGATGAGTTCTCGCTGCTCACTGATGGCTCTATACTCTGTTTCATACTTAGCGTGCAACGCTGTCAAAGCTACTGGCACGAGCGTGAGGCTTGATCCCGTTGATCATTTGCACGCGTTCTCGCGCAAACAAAAGCATAGATGAAGCCACGCGCTCGCGCCAGTAGCTTTGACAGCGTTGCACGCTAAGTATGAAACAGAGTATAGAGAGAGACCTTCCCCGGAACCCCGCGCCAACCCCATTGACGTCACAGCGCACGTGACTCGGAAGATGGTGAAGGAGTTGAGAGGCGCTGAAAACCTCAATCTTTGTTCATTTTTAAAATAAAAAAAGTGAAAGCCGTTTACAACTCCCTGTAACGCCGAATTGGAGCGCAGCTCTTGAGGAGGAGGAAGGAAGGGTAATCAGGGGAGCGTATACCTCTCCTCCTCCTCCTCCCCTCATTCTTCAATCTCCTCCGGGGGGGGGGTGGTCACGTGACCTCGGGGGGAGGGGGGCCCCCTCCTCCCCCAGGTCACGTGACCCCCCTCCCCCTCCTCCCCCAGGTCACGTGACCCCCCCCCCCTCCTACCCCGAGGTCACGTGACCCCCCTCCTCCTCCTCCTCCGAGGTCACGTGACCCCCCCTCCCCCTCCTCCCCCGAGGTCACGTGACCCGGGGGGGTCACGTGCCCTTGTGGGGTCACGTGACCTTGGGGTGACCTTGGGGGGTCACGTGACCTTGGGATGACCTTGGTTACGCCGACGGCGACGCCGCTCAAGCCGGAAACGGGCGCCTCTAAGAGCTGCGCTCTAAAACTATAGGACATGCAGGCCAAAGTGGTTTTTTGTTATTTACTTCAGGAGGGTCGAGACACCAACTCCCAAATTATTTAAGCAAAGCACTGAAACTGTTGCACAGCTCCTTTAAGTAGAGACGCCCTGGATCTCGACCGTTCTTCCGTTTTGACGAGGCCGGCGCGGGGTTCAAGCGGAACACAGGCCCCTAGTCTACCCCCTTATAAATAAAACGCAAAAAGAAAAGAGGAATTGAAATATGCACTTCCGCAATGCACACAATCTCGCACAAAAAATACGTCTAAAAAAAAAAAACTGCGCTTTAAGTGGATTCGAACCACTGCCACCGAGAAGTCGAAATCGCCAGAACAGCGCCTTGTACTGCTCGTTAACGAAACGCGCGGAGTAATATTTTTTTTTTCATGTGCACAACTTTAGTACCTCTCCCAGCGTTGCACGCTATTAGCGTCCGTGTGAATCTCGGCTTCCGCATCCTGATCAAAGTGTCCAAGGACAGGAGGAATCTGGAGTCTTCGCTTCAGCTCGTCGAATGCCTTCTGCTGCTCCTCGGCCCACTCGAACTTCTCGGCGTCCTTCGTGAGATTTGTGAGCGGTGCGGAAATCCTTGCGAAATCCCGAACGAAGCGTCGATAGTAGGCACGAAGCCCAAGGAATCTTCGCACGGCGTTCTTGCCTGTCGGGGCTGGAAATGCCGTGACGGCGCGAGTCTTCTCGGGGTCTGGGCGGACGCCTTCGTTACTAACCACGTGGCCTAGGAACTTCAGTTCGTCATAGGCGAACCGGCACTTTGACGCCTTGAGAGTGACCCCGGCGGTCTGTATGGCTTGGAGAACAGCTCGGAGTCGCCGCAAGTGCTCGTCGAAGTCAGTTGAAAATACTACGACGTCGTCAAGGTAGACGAGACAGCTCTGCCACTTCAGCCCTGCCATTACGGTGTCCATGACACGCTGGAAAGTTGCTGGCGCCGTGCATAGTCCGAAGGGCATAACCTTGAACTCGTACAGTCCATCCGGCGTGACGAAGGCTGTCTTTTCTCGGTCCCGTTTGTCGACTTCGATCTGCCAGTAGCCGCTCTTAAGGTAGATCGATGAGAAATGTCGAGAGTGGCGCAGCCGGTCTAGAGTGTCGTCGATGCGGGGGAGTGGTTGACGTCTTTCTTCGTCACCGCGTTCAGCTGCCGGTAGTCCACGCAGAACCTAAGCGTTCCGTCCTTCTTCTTAACCAGCACGACTGGAGAGGTCGACGGACTATTTGAAGGTTGAATTTTGTCATCTTTCAGCATCTCTTGGACTTGCTCATAGATCACTTCCCTTTCTTTAACGGAGCCTCTGTACGGCGATCGATGCACAGGGCGCGCGTCGTCCTCGGTAACGATGCGGTTCTTCGCAACGGCGGTTTGGCGTACCTTCGACGAAGTCGCAAAGCATTCGCGGTATTCGGCGAGGAGGTTAAGCAGCTGCCGTCGTTTCGGGCCCGGAAGCTTAGGGTCTATGTCGAGCTGCGCTGGCGACGTACTGTCTTGCTGAGGTGGCGAGGTTTCGTCAGTATAATCGCGGCGATTTCGGCGGAGTTTCGGAGTTCCTCGACCTGGCCCACGGCCGCACCTTTTGTGAGGTGTTGAGTTTCATTTCGAAAGTTCGTCACGAGGACCACGGAGCGCCCATCCTGAAGTTCAGCCACTCCTCTTGCAATGCCTATTCCTCTTCCCAGGAGCACTTGAAGGTTGCCTTCCAGAACAACTTCGCCGCATGTAGCTGCATCGGTCACTACGGGTACGACAACACTTGATCGCGGCGGCAGGTTCACGTGGTCGGCAGCGACTCGGACGGCGGCTGACGCTGTTTGGGTTTTCTCTGAAGGCGAAACAGGTTTGCGCAGCGTCAACCTGTTCTCACCAAGGTCGATGACGGCGCCGTATTCACACAGAAAGTCCATGCCGAGAATGACGTCTCTGGAACAGTCTTGTAGAACGACGAACTTCACAGGGCACGTCTCACCGTGGATCTCGACTCGAGCAGTGCATCTCCCGACTGGTGTAATGAGATGTCCTCCGGTGGTTCGTATTTGGGGTCCATCCCACGGCGTCATGACGTTTCAAAGGCGGCGGGAGAGCCTCCCACTCAAGACTGAGTAGTCTGCGCCGGTGTCCACGAGTGCCGATGCGTCGAGGCCGTCGAGAACAACGTTCAGGTTGTTGGACACCGATGCAGGGTCGTCGTTGTGATGCGTAGTGTCGGGAGAGTGGGAGCGCTCCGTCGTTCTTGGAGGCTCTTTTCGTCGGTCGTCTTCGGCAACTCCACCTCCAGGGGTTGCCGCGCCTAGTTTCCCCAGCGAGGAGCGAGGGGCGACAGGCTTTCACGTCGGGGTCGGTGCATCGGCGAAGCTGGACGGCGGGACGCAGGCTTGGGGGACTGGGGTCGTCGCAGGTACTCGTTGATCTCAGTAGGGCGTTCACCATGACGGGGGCGCGGGTCGTTCGGGTGGAACCCGCGTAGCCCGAGTCGTCGGTATGGGCATCGGCGGTAGGTGTGGTCCGCTTCCCCGCAATGGAAGCAGAGAAAGCGTCGGTCGGGCGTTCGCCACACGTCGGTCTTGCAGGGTGCGCGAGGCTCCGGGCAGGCGTACTGGACCTGGTCGTCGTGGCGTCGGTCGTACTGCGGCGCAGGAGACTGACGTCGGGGCGGCGCGACATAGGTGCGAGGAGGAGGCGGTGGCCGTCGGGCCACTGCGGCATAACTCAGCGTCGGTGGTTCCGGAGCGGTGCTGACGAGAACCTCAGGCTGCAGCGCTTGCTGGACTTCTTCTTTGAGAATCTCGGCGATTGAGGGCGAAGCGGGGCTTGCGGCGGCAGGTAGAAGCTTCTTGATCTCCTCCCGGACGACGTCCCGGATCTAGCGGATGTCCGTGGTGTTGCAGCCGGAAGACGAAAAGGCAGTGACGCCGGGATCTCGGTGATAGTGGGCGGCTCGTGCTTGAAGGGCACGCTCGATGTTGGTGGCCTCCGTCATGAAGCCTTCGACTGGTGGTAGGCGGGCTCCGCACAAGACAACCGAAAAGAGTTTCCTTCACGCCGCGCATCAAGACTCTGAGCTTCTTTGCTTCGGACGCTTGAGGATCGGCGCGGTTGCGGAGTCGCAGGACATCTTCTATGAAGCTAAGGACGCTCTCGTTAGGGCCTTGGATCCTCGCTTGAAGAAGTTCTTCCGCGCGTTCTCGTCGTTGTTGGTTCGTGAATGTTCTTCGCAAGTCAGCCTTGAGTTGCTCCCAGGAGGTGATCGATGTTTCGTGGTTCTCGAACCAGTTCCGGGCGGTTGCTTGCAAGGCGAAGTAAGCATTCTGTAGACACTGTTCCGGTGTCCACCCGTTATGACGGGCCACTCGTTCGTACTGTTGGACCCAGTCGTCGATGTCTTCGTGGCTTTCGCCGTGGAAGGGAGCCGGTGTCCGAGGAGCGACGGGTAGGTAGACGACGGCAGGAGCGGCGGGGGTCTGCGACTGGTTGGCCATCGTCGTCTTCGTTGGCTGCTTGGTCCTAGGTGGCAGAAGTCCGTATTCCGGGGGTAGACCTTGGGTGCGGCGACTTGATCGGGAGGTTGGGTTCGGACTTGTACTGCGGGAACTCGGAGGGCTCCACTGCACGGACATGTGGTACCCAGCACCTCCACCAAAATGTCACGAATGACAAGGTGACAAACAAGGAATAACTGAGAAAACTGAAACATTTAATGGGGCGAACTTGTGCCCAAAATAAAAAGGAAACTGAAGATAACAGCAGAGCGTCGCGGGCGTCGAAGTCGGCGTAACAGCAGGTTCAAACGCAGGGGCGAGACTGACTCCGGCTTTCCACGCGGAGCCCCTTTTGTACACGCGTGGGCTTCTGAAACAATCGGCGTAGAAGGTTCGGCGTGTAGAACATTCTAACCTCCAATCAGCAACGCGGTTCTCGAATTTACCAAAACATTACGTTAGAATCAACAAAAATGCGTCCCGCGGCCACGAATCGAACCTTGACTTTGTGCGTGGAAGGCACGCGCGATAACCGTTAAGCCACGAGCGCGCTGCCTGCTTGGTCAGCTGCGCTCGCGGCAATACATGTACCCTTCAGATAGGTCTTGGAAATGTTCCACGACGTCAGAGAGGACTCATGATTTTTGTACCAGCGCTTGGCGGTCCTCTCAAGCGAAAAATAGACGTTTTGCAGGCGCTGCTCATCTCTCCAGCCATTGATGCGGACAACGCGTTCGTACTGGTCGATCCAGTTTTCGACGTCTTCGTATTGCTCGCCGTGGAACGGAGCAGCCGTCCGCGGTGCGACGGGCAGGTAAACGACGGCAGCGGCGGCCGTGGTCTGCGACGAGTGGTTGCCCATCGTCGGCCTCGTTAACGGCTTAGTCTTGAGTGGCAAGAGTCCCAATTCCGGGGGTAGGCATTGGTTGCGGCGACTTGATCGGGTCTGGCTCCTCTCTTCGTTGGGTCTTCGGGGTCTTGGGGTTGGACAATTGCACTGCGGGCCCTCGGAGGGGTGCGCTGCATGGACATACGTCTACCCCGCACCTCCACCAAAATGTTACGAGTGACAAAGGTTGAGGTGGTAAGGTAACTGGAAAAACTAAACGTTTAATGGGGCGAACTTGTGCCCAAAACAAAAGAGATAAAGTATAGCGTCGCTAGCGTCGATGGCGTCGATGGCGGCGAAACAGCAGGATCGAACGCTGGGGCGAAAACTGCTTGCGGCTCGGCATGCGGAGCCCGGTACACGGGTGGGCTTCCGAAACAATCGGCGTAGAAGGTTCGGCGCGTTGAACATTCTCAGCAGGATTGTCGAATTTACGCGTCGCTCCCAGGAATCGAGCCGGGGTTCTTCACGTGGGAGGCAAGTGCGATACCCGTTAGACCACGGCCGCGCTGCCTACTTGGCCAGCTGCGCGCTGGCCAAGTATATATAGGGTGGTTCAAGTCACCAGGCTCGATCTAAATTGGACCGTAAAACTCGACGCCTGCACGTAACCGTCTAAACCTTTCGTCAAAGGTGTATTTCACAGGTCAGTTTTTTCTTGTAAAATTACAAAGCGTAGTTCTCTTTTAGTAAAAAATAGGGCCAAGAAACTTGCCAGGGTCTACGGCGGGCAGCAATGCAGACGACAGGGGTCCAGTCGCGGTGTGTGTTTGGCGTTCGTATTGATAGATGGCGGTACCTCCTTATCGCGACGGCTCGCGACCACCGTGGTTTATTAAAATGAATATAATCCTTTTGAAATGTACCTTCGGTTAAAAAATAAATGCGAACAATAAAAGCAAAACTTAAAGTAAAAAAACGCGTCTGCATAACGGCGGCGCTTTTGCTGCTTACGGATTTCGTCTGCATGTCGTCTGCTATCTTTCGCTGGTCGGCTGCACCTTCAGACGCTAGTTCCCGACGCCATCTATCAATACGAACGTCAAACACACCCCGCTACTGGACTTGGTCGTCTGGATCGCCGCCCGCCGTAGACCCTGGCTAGTTTCTTGGCCCTAGTTTTTACTAAAAGAGAACTACGCTTTGTAATTTTACAAGAAAAAACCGACCTGTGAAATACACCTTTGACGAAAAGTTTAGACGGTTACGTGCAGGAGTCGATTTTTACGGTCCATTTTAGATCGAGCCTGGTGACTTGAGCCACCACACACACACACACACACACATATATATATATATATATATATATATATATATATATATATATATATATATATATATATATATATATATATATATATATATATATATATATATATATATATATTAGGGATGTGCGAATATTGGAAATTTCGAATACGAATCGAATATTTTCCTTATTCGAAACGTATTCGATTCGAAAATTGCATATTCGGAAGTTCCCGAATATTCGGCTTTGGCGAATATTCGAGAAAAACGGCGAATATTCGCACAAACCACGAATATTCGAGGAAGTAACGAATAATCTGCTTGCCACGCATTCCCATGTGAATATGTTTATTCACTGAGAAAGGCGTATGATGCGTGCGCTATCTGTCTGGTCCGTTTCTATCTGTCCAATGGCAGCGAGACAGGATAAGTTAAGGTTTCTTTTTCACCAAACCCTTTGTTGTGTGGCGCCTTTATAACAATTTGTGATGTAATTGGCGTTCGGCGTTCTATAAATTGATACAATAAAACAGTGGTTCTCAAATGGGGGTCCGCGGACCCCAAAGGGTCCGCGAAGGCCTCCTGGGGGACCGCGAAGCCCTGTCTCCCGGCAATAAAAGTTGTCTTTTATCAGGTTAAGAATAAAGGTTCCAATTCGTGGGTAAGTTTTCTCGTGTATATGCCAATAAAAAAAATCTACTTCATACTAGCCCTTAGTTATATCCATCTATTAAATCACTATCATAATTAACCTATATATTTTTCTTCCTCTCACCACGAACGGGGTCCTCCATCATCTCCGCCTATCCACAAGGGGTCCGCGAAATTTCAGTGGTTGAGAAACACTGCAATAAAATAAACCTCGAGAGTGAAATATAAATATAAAATAAATCTCGAGTGTGTTGTCTAATATAAATGTTTGAAAATTAAAAAAGAAAGAAACATCTAGGTGCGAGCAGAACATTGCATCGCCATCGACAACAACTCCTGCCCCTCCCGCGGAATCAAAACTAGGGATGTTGCGAACCTGTCCAGGTTCGAGTTCGACTAAGTTCGACTTTTTCGAACTTTCAACGTGATTTTCGACAAAGGTTCGACTGAAGTTCTACTTTTGTGCGCATGCGCGAAAATAAAAACAAAAAACAAAAAAACAACTTGTTACTCACCTGACGGAGGAAAAGTGCAATATTTGTTGGGTTTATTGGCATCACTGGTTCACATTAATAACTAATGAAAGCGTTAAAAGCGCATATTTTCACTTTTATATGGTGTAAACATTGGTAACCACTTTAAAAAATATAAAATAAACCAGTTTCTAAATTATTTGTTCCCCGAAATTCGAAATATTCGTGTAGCAGCCGGCCAACACTGTCCATAAGTCAAACTTCTTCGAACTTTAGTGAAATTTCGCAGGTTTCCCGATTAAAAGGTCTTTCTACTGGCGGAAATGTTGTCACGGCATGTAGGGAGCGCTTACTTTCTGAACACGTTGAACGATTAATTTTCCTACATGATAATTTGTAGTGAGTGCGTTACTAGAAGCGTCTTTAGCCTGCTGCAGCCCAGTAAAATGCAATTGCATTGTTCTACTTTAAAAAGGCAATAAAACCTGCTGTTACCTCTTGTTTTGGAATTTTTTTATTACAAGACACATATTCGATATTCGATTCGATATTCAAAGCCCGTTTTTTGTCTTATTCGTATTCGATTCGTATTCGAAAATTTTAATATTCGCACACCCTAATATATATATATATATATATATATATATATATATATATATATATATATATATATATATATAGGTGAGGCAGAGTAGTTTGAGAACAATGGACCGGGAAAATGTAATAAGTCAGAGATCCGTACTTGCCGAGTTGCTATGCTAAAAGTTTATTGTATGTATTACGACAGTTTCGCCGAGAGGCTCGGCTTCGAACCTCTCCTGACGAAGCCGAGCCTTTAGGCGAAACTGTCGTAATATATACAATAAACTCCTAGCATAGCAACTTCGCAAATACGGATCTCTGACTTATTATATATATATATATATATATGTATATATATATATATATATATATATATATATATATATATATATATATATATATATATATATATATATATATATATATATATATATTATTTTAGTTTTAGCCACGCGCGCCGTTGGCCTAGAGTTTCTGTATAGGCTCACTACGGGAGCCAGAGTTGCGCGTTCATCCCCGTAGCGCCGTCTTTCCTGCATGGCATGTTGAACCAGTTCCTCACTTGATTGAATTCGGCGGATAGCAGCGCCGCGCTCGGAAGCAAGGGAACGTTCGACGGGGCGCGCGCTGTGTCTACTTTCCTGCACGGCACTTGATCCGGCTTATCACGTGAACGCGCAACTCTGGCTCCCATAGGGAGCCTATACAGGAACTCTAAGCTGGCCAAGTAGGCAGCGCGGCCGTGGTGGTTATCGTACTTATCATATATATATATATATATACAGAGTGTTTCACGAAAAGTGGACAAATCCAGTATTGCGAAAACTACCCATCGCAACAAGAAAAGCTTGTGTCGTGTTGGTTTCTTTGCCGGGGGCCCATTTAGGAAAATGATTAAAGTTTGGGATCATTAAATTGTTAATTATGTTTGCGTAATTAACTTTTTTAATATTGTGTTAAAGGGCTTGGTTTCAATTAGAAGCTTGCTGAACATCTTCGAAAAACACTAAATCAACAAATTGCAGAACAATAGAAGGCACGCGCAGCATTTTACGGCTTTCTGAAAAACCTCACAACTTCGACGGGGTTTTAGGTTTCGGTTTGCAATCGGAGCGCATCTCGGCCCCGACGGCATCGCGCCCTGTGGAGAAATAGTGCAACCAGCCTATGCTGCGTTGCGCGAGGACAGCGCAGCAGAGGTTGGCTGCACTAGGAAGCCTTCATGTGCGGCGCACATGAAGGCACCCTAGGTTGCACCATTTCTGCATGGGGCGCGGTGCCGTCGGTGTGGCGATGGGCTCCGATTGCAAACCGAAACCTAAAAACCCGCCGAAGTTGTGCGGTTTTTCAAAAAGCCGTAAAATGCTGCGCGTGCCTTCTATTTTTCTGCAATTTGTTGATTTAGTGTTTTTCGAAGATGTTCAGCAAGTTTCTAATTGAAACCAAGCCCTTTAACACAAAATTAAAAAAGTTAATTATGCAAAAACTAATTAACAATGTAATTACCCCGGACTTTAATAATTTTCGTAAATAGACCCGTGGCCCAGGACCAAAATTTGTACACTTTTCGTGAAACACCTTTTCGGGAAACACACACACACACACACACACGCACGCACGCACACACACACACACACACACACACACACACACACACACACACACACACACACACACACACACACACACACTCACACACACACAAACACACACACACACACACACACACACACACGCGCAAGCACACACACACACACACGCACGCACGTACGTACGTACGCACGCACGCACGTACGTACGCACGCACGCACGCACGCACACGCACGCGCACGCACGCACACACACACACACACACACACACACACACACACACACACACATACACACACACACACACACATATATATATATATATATAAAGCTAAATGCGTGCAGCATTCCCAGGCATAAATACATATTTGGAATTGTTTTTGTTACTCTCTCTTGCAAAGATTGCATTTTCAAAAGTTTATTTTTATAAATTTTTTTTTAGCTTACCGAGGAAACTATGACATATGCTCAGAACTTACCAAAACGCCCAGGATCTCTCGCTGCCTCGTTTGAGACCGTTTTTGGATACCCACACAATACAAAACACAGAAAAGACATTCTTCAACCAATGTTTATTTGTTGTCCCTTTTGACCACCCCCGGATCTGCACCTACCACGGAGGCATTGACCTGAAACAGAAATCACGAAGGTTTAATGAGAGGCGTGCGATTTTCCTATGTCTGGCTTTAGTTAATGTGTAACAAATTAGCAAAATGAATATATTTATAGTTATATTGTTATTTTATTTCTGCGTGTCGCGGGCTTGCTTTCAGAACCCGGACAGAGGAGTGCAGTTAAAAGTAGTACCGAGAGTGTCAAACTGATTGCAATAAAGTTCGAAGTCACGCAGGTCGAACGTGGGGTGCTGTCTATAAAATCGGTGTGACACAATGCACTAATTATCTTACTGGAGGGTACATAAAACAGTAACTTTGTGCCTTCAAAATGGTGTCCTTTCCATGATTTTTATTCCCACCTCGCATGTGTTGCAACTAATGAATGTCGCGCGTTGCACACGATGCTCCGTTCACCCCTGACCTGACAAAGCGGCTGAGGCAGCGTGCTTGTTGGAGCAGTCGCACGTGTATCGTTTTCTGCGCGACCACGCTCCCGCCCATAACCGCTCGCAGTGAGCAGGGTCAGGTGATGAAGGGGAGGCGGTTGATGTTTTATTATTGTTATCTTTTTAAAATACTGCTAACCTCCTTTTGAAGATTACGGCGGGAGCGGTCGGTACATTTCACTGCACAAGGACTTATGCCAGATAATATCGAAATGCAAGGAATACGCAGTAATAATATAGAAATGCAACCAGCAGCAAAACAAAAGATTCAACTTTTCACAGACCAGCTTCCAATGTTTCTTTTTTTATATATATAAATAATTCGACTAATGATGATTTTCACCAGTACTTCGGAAAGAATGTTCCACTCTTCGATTGTCCGTGGAAAAAAACTAAATTTAAAAGAGTCAGTACGACAAAGACACGGAACCAGCGCCCTATTGTGCAAGCTTCGCGTATCTCGGACCAGATGTGGCGTTAAATATATTGAGGCATCAATGTTAAAATCGCCATGTAGCTGCGTGAATAAAAACTTTAGCTTCGCTGTATGGCACCTTGAGGAAAATAAGTCTAGTTAAGCTTTCTCGTACAGTGACGTCACAGATTCGTTTCTTTTGAATTCATAGTAAATGAAACGCAATGCATATCCCTACACATTTTCTACTTGTCAATATTTACAGCCGTGTGAGGGTCCCATACCTAGGAGGCATATTTGAGAACAGGTGGAATCAAGGTTTTGTAGCTGTGATTTCTTAATCAAACGAAGCATGCATGCCTAAGATGGCGTTTCATATACTAAAGTTTACGGCGAGCTTTCCGATTAATAAAACCAACGTGTGCAATCCACTTCAGATCGGAAGAAAAGTGCACTCCGAGATGTTTGTACGTAGAAACAATTTGTAGGGGTTGTTACTCACACGGCACTGGAAACTAAGTAGAGAATATTTCCTGGAAAACGTCAACGTCATTCGCTTCCAAGGGCCACTAATGTTCACTGCTATGCCGCCATTTGCTTCCAAGGGCCGCTCGAGACAGGGTCTCGTGTACTGGCACATTTAACAACACTAGCACAAAAATAAAATTTGTTTGTGTATATGTTTATACAGCCTGAAGTTTGCCTGCCTCAACGGGCGACTTTGCTCTCTGCTGTCAATAAACAATTTAGCCGGTGCAGTACAAGCGCTAGCCTGGGGCCCTTAATGTGCACCACGCAGAAGTGATACACGGCCACACGCCGGTACGATGCTCATTCAGATCGAAACGGGCAGGGGTTGGGATTAAACCCAAGATCCCTGGGTTCTGCAGCGCGAGCTTTCGCTCCACGTGCTCCGGGCAGGAGTGGGTTAGCCAACTCGGCCACCGATCCCTGTACACTACTTGCAAGACGGGCGCGAACACATCGGGGGGCTTCATGTATGGTGGCCTCCGGGGGAGAGAGGGTGGGGGGAGGTTCGCTTATTTTGAGTTCCGGAACTGAGTTGGTCTATACCCTATACTCTGCTTCACTTGAAATCTGACCACAGCCGAGGCTACAATCAGATAGAGCTAATAGAGCGTCACCGAAAATGCATCGTTACTTAGCCCGTCGGTTTTGTGCATGCGCTATCCCCGGCTAAATCAATCACGAACAGGGAATGCGCCATGAGCCCCAGCTTTTAAAGTAAAACGTTCTTTGGCTACGAGTTCGACATTTCGTGAAGCCCAGATAAAAGCGTGGCCGCGAGACTCGACACTGATTGGTTGACGGGTGGTAGAAGAGGAGTGAGGTACTCGACGCTGACTGGTAAATGGGGAGGTCGTGTGACCAGAGGGGTAGGCCGAAGAGGTGAGGTAGGCGAGGAGGAGCTTGACCACCTGTGCGCACTGAGGAAGAGCAGTTCTTGGGTATGAAAGGCTCTTGAAGATCGCCAGGTTTATGATCCCGATTAAGGGTGGTATTGCTTCATTCGAGGAACAACTATCAAGTGTACACATGGTATGCGTTAAACTATTTGACGAAGAGCGCCTTGAACGTAGGCGCCTGGAAATTCAGAGTATGGCTAAACGTTTGTGACGCTAGTACGTTTCACATATGCAACACAATTGCCTAGCAATTCGCCATATTTTTTTTCTGTGCGTGATTCTTTCAGCCGGCGATAGCAAACGCACAGAGACGACGAGTGCCGGGACAATTAGGTTTGTGCATCTATTCGAATTTTTGAACAATACGCTATTCGATATTCGCTTCGAGAGAGAGAGATATAAAGAGAGAAAACTCTTATTTAGATCGAAGATGCTCCTCTATCTTTAGCCCAGGTCCGAGCCTAGGTGACTGTGTTCGGATCTCCGTCGTCCACCACCTTCCAAATCTGATGAATGAGGGGCGGCCACCACAGCCTTTGAAGCTCTGAACTGGAAGAGGATCGTTCCTTCCAGCCGCTTGGGTTGAGGTGGGGGGTAGATGATTGAGCGACTGATAGCGACTATGGTGGGCTGCGTCGCAGTCCTAGAGTGAATGTTGGTTACGGGGGTATCCCCCGCACTGTAAGCAGATGGGTCTACCTGAAGCATTGTTAATGTAATGGATATAGTGCGGGGTAAGTGGGGTGTGTGTTCGCGCTTTACGTATGAGCGATGCTTTCTCTTTTGAATGAGCATATGGGGGTGAAGGCAGAAAAGTGGAGGCTTTGCGTCTATTCCTAAGAATTTCTTTTCTAACTTTATATACATTATTTCTTGTCAATTTCGGTTCATATTCTTTTTCTCCCGGCCATGCCAGAGGTTTCCCCGGATTCGGTTCGCGGGTTAGCTCGGCTATTCTCTCTCAGTCCTAGTGTCCTGGGACCCATTGGATCCTAATCTTTAGCGGTTATTTGTGCATGTGTCGTTGCAGGATGCTATAGATGTAGTAGTTGATTGTTTAGAAAAGCTCGGCAGGCATATTGAATATCCGTTTTCCTATGGCTTCTTCCTCCTCGTGTTTAATGAACTCGGTTATGGCCGTGGCTATGGCTAGCAGCTCAGCGTGCAGTGGAGTGGGAACTCCCTGGCACTCCCGTGTTATGATTTATTTCTGGATCCATATTGCTAGCCTTTATTAACCTGCTTTAAAAGTGGCGTCAGTATAATAGATTGCTAGTTTGAGTGCTCGGCCTTTTTCTGTAGTCGTTTTACGCTAGAAAGTCTTGTGTTTATATTTCTTATTTTACGGATATTGTTAGGAATCCGATTATTTCCGAATCTGGATAGTTGTCTCCAAGGTGGGATTCCTAATGAATTAAAGTAAGGTTTGTTATATTGTGGCCCAGGTGTTCTGGAACATTTGTGCCTTGGGGTGAGGTTTCGAGTCTTTGCAGTTTGCAACATATTGTGTATGTCTATTCTATCATTGAGTGAGTTAAAAAGGCCTGTGGCTTGCACTCCTATAGTTATCTGCGTATCCGGTAAGCATAAGGCCAGTTTGGTGGTCTTTCGCAGCGCTGCTTCGAGTTTGGATTGCTGTGTTTTAGATAGAGGAAATGTACGGCAAGTGATACATCACACTGCAGTAGATTAGTGCTTTGATAACCTTACGAAGTTCGTGTTCCTTCATGGCTCTCTTTTGTCTCGTGATTCTACGTATCATGGCGAGGATATTTTCTACCTGTCCAGTTAACACATTTACGATTAGGTTAAATTTGCCGTCTTTCTGTAGAAGAATCCCAATATTCTTATGGGATTCTCCGGTATAATGGCTTCCCGTGCAATTGTTTAGTTGACCATACCCTTATTCTCGGATGCCGTGCTTTCTATGTCATGTATACCATCGACGTATTCAGATTTTTCCGCTGAGCAGGTAAATCCTACGGAGGGTGAATAATCATGAATGACGTCTATGCCCTTCTGCACTATTCCTTCTTGTTCTGCTGGAAATCCTTTGATCGTTCATATCGTAATATCATCTGCGTAGATGTTATGTTCTAGTCCTTGTATGTGGTTCAGCTGTCTGGGTAGATTTGTTATGACCATGTTAAAGAAGATTGGGGAGAGTATATAGCTTGTGGGGGTTCCTCTTGTGATGGGGTGGCTTTGTGAAATAAATCGTTGATCTTAATCTATGCGGTCCGGTTAAAGAGAAAGCCTTTAATAGTTGTACATTTTACGGCCGGGATTTATATATTTAAGTTTTTAAACTATGTCGGTGTGCACATCTGTGTCGAACGCTCTGCTTATATTAATTCCTGCGCCCGTCTTGAGCTGTGCCGAGCTTGGATTGTCATGCATTTGTATTTTAAGTCTAATCATTACGTCCTGCGTGTACACGTGTTTTCTGAATCCTGTTATGGTTTCCGGGAAGGCTTCCTGGCTGTCCGCATGCCACTCAATCATGGTGAGAACCAGTTTTCCATTATTTTTTTCTACGCACGATGTTAGGGATGTGGGTCTAAAGTTATCGAAGCAGTTGGGTTGCTTCCCCGGCTTTGGGATCGGAATAATTAGTGCTTCCTTCCACTGGGGCGGTAGGCTGCCCTTACTTCAGACCTTGTTAATTTCTTCTAGTAGAAAATTAAGGCATTCTTCTGGGAGTTTTTTTTTAGCATCCCGTATGTTATACGATCCTCACCGGGGGCTCTGCTACGCAAGTTGGTACCGCTTAAGGCTGCCCTTAGCTCCCCTCCCAAAAAGGGGGAATTGATGCCCTCCGCGTTTTCGTCAGAGTTGTCCTCCGCTTCTCCATCTTGAGTGTGGGGGGTGGGGGAGGAAGGTCATTTCCGATGGGGAAAAAGTTGTCTAAGAGTTTTGTTGCTATCTTTTGGGGTTCTTCTTGATAGTCAAAGCATAGTTGGGTGGTCGTTTGTTTCGGGTTAGGTTGTCCTAGTAGCGTTCTGAGTATCTTTCATAATTTGGGAGTATGCAATTGGCCGTTTAACTTGTCGCATGCTGTTAGCCAATTCTCATTCGCTAGGTAATTCGCGTGTTCGTAGGCTTCCTCCGTGATTTTCTGAATAGCTTTTTGAAGTCCTGTGTTAGTTCTATTTATTTTCAAATTTTTTGCAGAGTCCATTTCTTTTATCCCAAAGGTTAAGAAGGTGGGAATCAATATATGGCGCGTCTCGTTGTCGCGAATTTCCTTAGTGGGACGTTTGTAGCTGTTTTGAGTCATATTTAAGCCTTGATTCCAGTTGAATCCTGCGCTGTTTTTCAAGGATTTTATAAGTTCTGTCCTCATTTGATCCCATTTAGTGATTCTGGTTTGCGTACCTCTATATTCTTTCCGTCTTCTTTTACGGACTCTGATTGTTACGTTAAAAATGTAAGGATCACAAACCGAAATTTTCAATAGGTTCTCTTATTCAGTTAAGTTTTTCTCCTAACCAAGCTAGATATGTAATACTATATCTTTCTACATAGCTGCCTATTCGTGTGGCAACTGTAGTGTCCATTTATGAGAGTCATGTGCCTATAAGCCATAAGCGTTTCTAGTTTCCTACAATTAAGCGAGGTGTAGGAGTAACCCCAACTTTTGTGGGGGCTGTTAAAGTTCCCGGCAATAAGTAAGGTGTGCTTGTTGTTTTCATAAATGAAGCGATCTACCTCCTTGCATTTCTTGTTTTCCGTATCTGGAAGCCAATATGCGCTTAATATTATTACTATATCTTTATCAGTAGTTTTAATCCCGACAGCTACGCATTCCTGTTCTTGTGAATTGAGGTGCGTAGTATCAAGTATAACTGCTAGGCTTTGATGGATGTGGAGGTTGTGCATTTAGGGGGCGAATTACCTGAGTCTTTTCTTTTGCCTTTCTATGCTAGGTTGGCAGAACAGACTATATCCAGATATATTGACTAACCGATTATACTCCTGCGTTAGAATGATATCAGGTTTGTATAGGCCTGTTGGATATACTGATTCAGTAGACTGATTTTCCTACGTAATCCTCGATAGTTACATTGAAATATACATATCGCATATTTCGGGGTGGTCTGCATAGTCTGGTTTGGATAATTTATGTACGCTTCCATATTCCCTCTCATACTGTTTATGATAGTGCATATTTTTTATTCGTGGCATTAGTTACATACCATTCTAGAACAGACGGATGCAAATAAATCTGCCATGGCTCTAATTACTGATGTTTATTCTTATTTCAGATGCATTGGGGTACAATGTTATCCACGACCGGAACGCCGACACTCCAGAAGATGTGGAAAATCTCGCCGACCGGCTGGGACACATGAATAATATCATGACAAATTTTTACAGCGGAGCTGTCAAGGGCTAGGTTCCCCAGAATCGTGCCCGGTATGTCGACACAAACCTACCTGGACAGCTACCGCCATCTATAAGCGACGGCGGCAAGCACACAACCAGTATGGTTTCCGCCGTCGCTGGTAGATGGCGGCAACCTTTCCAGCTGTCATAGAAGAATTGATAGTTGGGCGCGTTGGTGGAAATCCATCGTAGGAAACAGCGCGAAAAAACAGACGACGACGAAGAAGAAGCACACGTAACGAGCGCAGCGCTCGTCACGTTTGTTTCTTCGTTCTCGTCTGTTTTGCGCGCTGTTTCCTACGCTCCTACGCTCTTATCAGTTTCGGTTTGGACTCACGATGGGTCGGCCTCGCGCCCTTTCGGGGAAAGGAGACAGGCTGTGGAAGGAGCGGCGACGTACGCAGCAGTGCGAATGGGTCCGCAACCGCCGCAATGCCGCTGTCGCCTCGACTTCCACTGCGTCCAGCGCTTCAGATTCCCTTGCCAAAGAGCACTTCGCTCGCCTGGAAAGCCGCTGCCGAGAACAGAACCACCACGGAGGCCAAGCGCACGGACGCCATGGACGACGATCGTGCCACGGAGGCCAAGCGCAAGCGCGAGGCCCGGCTGGCCCGGCGACGACTGCACTCCACGCCGGCTGAACAGTTCCCGGGTGCGACGGCGAGGTTCCGGAGGGAGTTCGTGGAGAACCCGTTTTGCGTCACGTGTGCCGTGTGCGACCGACTCTGGTTCGCCGGAGACGTATCCACGATCGGCGGCGTGTCGGACGAGAAGAAGCGGGAATCGGGCGCGTGCGCGTTGCGGCAGTGTATCGAGTACAGCTCCGCTGGTCTTCCTTCTTCACGAGAGTGGAAAGGCTGAGCGTTTTTTACATTGTAAATATGTTTTTATGTTTATTTTTGCGGTCTGAAGTATGTGTATTTTTTTGGAAATAAAGTGAATTTTATCAGTTTACGACCTGTGTTGTCAATATTACCAGTTAAACTGGTTTAACTGCATGGAGTGGACCAGTATACACAGTTGTACAGTATTACCAGTATACACATTTTCACAGTAAGACCGGTATGCACAGTTTCACAGCAAGACCAGTATGCACAGTTTCAGTTTGTCTAGTTCAACCATTTTAACCAGTGGCAATCAGCCTGTTTGAACTGGCCCAGTTTGCAAAATTTTTCAATAGGGTAGTGCATGGTTGGTAGGTTACTTTAAGGGATGTCTTCTGGGATGGTTAATTTAGTGGGACTCTCAATAGAATCCATGTCTGAGTTTAGAAGTCTCTTTCTAAGCGACTTGAGAACCGATTCAAGTTTTCTATACGAATTTTCCAGTTGTTTGTGCCCTGCCTCTTGGCTGGCGAACTTTGCAGCTAGCGGGTCGTGTCTTTTCTGAAATTCCTCTTGCACATTATGCATGATCGCTTCGATATTAACTGTGATATTAGTATTTTTGGACGTGTTGATCGCGGCGGGTTAGCCTCGTTGAGCATTCTTCTTACCGAGCACCGATGCAGTGCCGAGAAGCAACACCCTCAAAAGTGCACTCCTCGGATGTTGCCTGTCCGCAGTGCACTAGGAATCGCTAAGTAGAGCGCTCAAAAGTGCTAACTTGCCGCCGTCAACATTTAGAAAAGTACAAATATTGGACTCGCCTGTT
Source organism: Ixodes persulcatus (assembly GCA_013358835.2). NCBI lineage: Eukaryota > Metazoa > Arthropoda > Arachnida > Ixodida > Ixodidae > Ixodes > Ixodes persulcatus. Next base: position 574,321 of record JABSTQ010011417.1, read on the forward strand.
CATGGGCAAGGCACGCTTTCAACGCGCGATAATACACGCGCGCGTTTGTTATATTTAAACACACACACACACACACACAAAAACACGTAAACTTTGTGAATGTTGATATTTACATGAAAATAAAATTTTCAGGGTTTAACTATCGCTCCTATGCAAGAGTATATTTTAGACAGATGTCCTGAAAACCTGCATTCATCATTCGTGATTTTTGTTTTTCATTATTCAAATTCCAGATTAAAGAAAGGATATTTGCAAATAGCAGGATTCATAAATCTTCTTGATTAGGTATAGCTGAACATCTCTCCAGGTTTAATCGGATGTCAAATCATACTTTACATCCTTCCTCATGTAGGCTTTTTAATTTCGAAGGCCACAGTTTATAAATATAAATCATATAAAATATTTCCTTAGCTTAGAAACGAACAAGTGGAAGCTTGGAAACAACCTTCACGAGTTCAGCTGGGTCTTCGTTTAAGCCTGGTGCAACAACATTGAAAGGCTTAGAGAAACTATCGGATATTCGATTCGAAAATATTCGGTCACAACCACTATTCGATTGGAATTCGCTTTGAACTCAGAATTCACTATTCGCACATGCCTAGTGTCGATGCGCTTTTGGAGCGGCTCTATTAGCTTCATCTGATTGCCGTGACAGCTGCGGTCGAACTTAGAGTGAAACCGGTTATAGTAATGTTGGCGATAGCTTCTTCACAGAAACACTCCACGGACCTTTCTTGGTCACGTTTTTCTGATCGCACGACGTCACAATGGTGCCCCGTGCATGAATTTCCACGCCTAATTTAGCGGGTAAATTGACATCGCGTGACTGAGGTCGAAGGACGTGGTCACGTGACGTGACGTCACCGTGCCATGTGACGTCACAGTCTCACGTGAGACCCAGGTGTCACGCTCTCTCAATTTCCTACTATATTCAGCGGGAGAATACGGTCCGTGAAATTCCGACAGAAAGTGTGTCTCGTTAAAAACCGAGTGAAGTGCTGTCGCACCTAAATTCTATTTAACGAAATGTCAAAGCCAGGTGATTATTTTTTTTTTATGTTCTTACAAAACAACAACGCCACTAGCAGCATTGTTTTGGTGAATTAGCCTGTTGCATTCCCCCTTAAAATTGATAAGTAAATAGTTTACTGCGAGTAAGATGGATTTCTTATGCAATCCAATTTTGTAAACATGCTTAGTTTGAATTAGTTCTAAATATATATATTTTTTTTTTTGGGGGGGGGGGGGGGGGGAATTCTATCGCTGAATTATAGACGCTTTCAGCGCGCGCCAAATTGAGCCGCCATAGCCGACCTTTTCTTGTCTTACCGAGATGCCGATCCACTGAAGCGGGCGTTGACGAGTCTCCACAACGGCCTATGCTGGGGAGAAGGACGCAGTAGAATCTAAAATGGCAATGACTTGACCTAATGTGATAATGATGAAGTGGAGCGAACGGAATAAGAGGGAACAAAAACTGAAGGTCGGTTATGGCGGCGCCCATGCACAGCTGCCTGAAAGCGTCTATATTTTCTCAAAGTCCGTACAGCGGTCAAAAAGAAACACCAATACACAAACATGGGTAAAAAAGCGCACCAAACGGCGGATGTTACCTTACCATATCTGCATGGACACGTTCCTGTGAACACGCCTCCAAAATCCCTTTGAGGGGAGCACGTTTGGCCCACATTACGCAAAGGCTGACAGGTTAGCAAGAAAGCGTCTCAGTCCCTTGTCGTTAGGCAGCATAGCCCAGACATGCAGACACCACCTTTGAGGCAAGGCCTGCCTCTAGTCCCGCGCCCAGGCCGGTCGTCTCCGGGTGTCTCTATCTACCGGGTGGATCAAGGAGACGGCAGGCTCTTTAAATCGACCGCAAAATTCGGTTTCTTAACCTATCGCGCTACGACTTTGTGCAGCGCTGCCCACAGATGGTGCATTTTTTTTTGTAAAATTTGCAAAGAGCAAACTTACCTGAGGAAAAAGTAAAGAAAGAAAAAGGCTTAGCTCCTATGGAAACGCAGCGACGCCACCGGTCTGCAAACAACACGGCGCCGTTTCGCACGGGAGACAAGAGAGGGCGCAAGCGGTCACGACGCCAACTGCTGCCAACGAACGGGCAGACGACGCCGAGAGCCGGCGTATTTAGCAGACAAGGAACTGCAGTTGCTTGTTGTTACCGCGCCTGTAATTGTTTCTGCGACTGTCGCCGCCTGCGGAACGCGCGCTGCTTTTGAGTCGAAAAGATTGTCTGCTAAAGACGCTGGCTCTCGACGCCCTATGCTCGTTCGTTGGCGGCGTTCGTTGCGCCATCTCTTGTGTCCCGTGCGAAACGGCGCCGTGTTCTTTGAAGACCGGTGGCGTCGCTGCGTTTCCATAGGAGCTAAGCCTTTTTCTTTCTTTACTTTTTCCTCAGGTAAGTTTGCTCTTTGCAAATTTTACAAAAAAAAAAATGCACCATCTGTGGGCAGCGCTGCACAAAGTCGTAGCGCGATAGGTTAAGAAACCGAATTTTGCGGTCGATTTAAAGAGCCTGCCGTCTCCTTGATCCACCCGGTAGAGAGTAAAAATGAAAGCACTACGTGGAACGATTGTTGAAACCTTGCTAGCCATTGGATGCGCGTGACAAGACAGTGGTGCCACGGTGCGGGTACTTGCAGATGCATTTTGAACATACACCATGTCTAGCAGACAACCGTAGTATTATCGCCAGCTCACGTGAGCACAGGGCTTTGGTAAACCTTCCATGCCACAGTTCGCGTTTTCTCGGTTCTGCAGCGCGAGCTTTCGCTCCACGTGCTCCGAGCTGGTGTGCGCTAGACCACTCGGCCACCGATCCCCCCAGAGTTCCATACAAACTCGAGTCCATCGCCTTCCGTAGAGTTCCTGTATAGGCTCCCTACGGGAGCCAGAGTTGCGCGTTCACGCATGGCATGTGGATCCAGCTCCTCACGTGACTGAATTCGGCGAATAGCAGCGCCGCGCGTTCGAGGCGCGCGGCGGGCTCAAAAGCCTGGGAACGTACGCCGGGGCGCGTGCAACGTCTACTTTGCTGCACGACACTTGATACGGCTCCTCACGTGATCGGATCTCGGCGAATAGCGGCGAGGGCGGCACGCGGCATGTGGAATCAAACGCGCAACTCTGGCTCCCGTAGGGAGCCTATACAGGAACTCTAGCCTTCCGTGTGCCACCGCGCCATCTACCAGAGGGCGGAGGCACCTGCCGAGTGGATGCCGCCAGGAGGACACCATCCTCTCGCACTTCTGCGGCAGGTTTCAGGGGTCGTTTCCCTGCCTGCCTTTCTTACACCCTGGGGCATACCTAAAGCTAGCTGCCTTTTTGTCCCCTGCACTCGTCGAATTCGTTAGAACGCGAAACTCCGTCATCCGGCGCTTGCTTTCGCATTCAAGCGCGTTCGACGAGTGCAGTAGCGACCAAGGAGATAGCTTTAAGTGTATCCGCTAAGCATTCCAACCAGAGCTCGGCGTTCTGGCGCACACGCGTCCTCTGGTCTCCTCTCCCTCAAAATGCTTGGCGCACTTTGGTCGCCAATCTCGGGTAGATATGGCGGTCAAAAGCAGGTCGTGCCGTGCCATGTGCTCGCTCAACGCACAACGCTCGGTTTTCAGCAGGCAAGCTTTGGACTCAAAATGGTTTGCTCACTTTTTGTTCGCTGCGTTCTTTGCAGCGAGGTGTTCGCGCAAGCGAGCTTTCAGACGCTTGGCCCTCTTTGGGAAAGTGAGCGAATGTCTACCTATTGAACTCCTACCGGGCTGATGAACGATAAGCGCGCAATAGATAATTTTAGTATTCGGTGCAAACGCAAGCGCTTAGCGTTTCTGTTAGCGTTGCGTGATCCACGCTGGGTATACGCGCCGTCGCCATTCGCCAATCCAAAATGTACCTTAGGACTCCCCGCACGCTTCACGTTGAACACGCAGTGGTAACGCAAACACGCGGTGCTTGTGTTTGCTCGTAATACTGAAACTTGGTAATGTCTGAATGACATCGGTTGCCTAGGTTGCTTTCCGTGCGACCTGGGCAGAGCGCTGATACGACAGTAACGACAGAGCCCTGCAATGCAAGGAGCGCCTAAATGTTTAGGCCATTATGTGTCGTGGCTTTAACTGTGGCATGTCAATGCTGCCGCTTCCGTTGCTTTGAACACAACCAACGCAACTTTCCTCGCTTTACTTCGGCAGCTATCGCGCCAGCGGCCGACAACATGCAATCACGAAAGCCACAAGAAAGGCAGAAATCTCCAAAGTACTTGTTCCGGTCAGTTCAGTGTTTTCCAACTAGGTGCCCTATGTCTTGCCGGGGTCGCGAATATAATTTAGATAACCGAAAACGTACGACACACTTAATTTGGCAAACGACACCACGAGTATCGCCAAGAGGAGCGCAGCGAGGAAGGTATTCATGGCTGGAGTTTGACTTGTTTTGACAGCCTCGTCGAGAAGCTGGTGGAGATCTTTCTTTTATAGTCGCGAAGAACAACTAATTGAAGGCTTTGAAACCTTTGGCACTTCGTGGTAAACGCATTTTACGAGCGCTCTTCTTGTTGCTCTCTTGGCGCAGGTAATATTTCACGCGTCAGTCGGGAACGTTTCCTAGTATACAGTTTAATTAAAAATATAACGAAAATCCGTTGCCGTATGAGCCAATCTTGTATCGCGCAAAACTTTCTCTCAACTTAAAGTGGTTTGAAGATTACTAGAATAACGGCGAGAATGGCATTAATTGAAATAGTTTTGATAGACCGTACACGCTAAGGATGCGGGCCTGGCGGGCGCGTTCTCAATCCAAAGAGACTTTTAATTGACTGTATTCTCGAACTACACTTTGATAGCAGGAGCTCGAGCCGTCACTTCCAAGCAATAATTGAGCACGTGACCACTGGGACCTCTCTCCGCAGCGTACGGTCTACTAAAGCTCTCTCGTGTTTCGAAGTAACGCCATGGGTAAGGGGCAGATTTATCGGTGGGCATTTGGCTTAAGGGGTGGGGCACTGCAGACAGTAGGAGGCTTTGCCCGTGATGTCACCGGTGAAGGGTTCTTTATTACGGCGTTTTGTTTTTGGGCAGAAGTTTTTATTGATAACAATAAAATTAAGACATCGTAACACGCGGTTTTTCAAGCTCTGATATAATGTGTTACTTATAAGTAGGGGTGTGCGAATAGTGGTTCGAATCGAATAGCGCAGCGTCATTCCCAGCATCGACACTGCAAAGAGAACCGGTAGGTCTCGGTTTCCCCTAGCGCTGTGAAAGCTATAAATGACGCAGCGCTATTCGATTCGAACCACTTTTCGCACACCCCTACTTATAAGTTATAATTTCATTTCAAATGCGCAAAGGGCTATAACTTTATAAAGTAAAAAAGGTCACATATACATTAAAACATTCTAGCTAAAAAAAATAGTACGACTCATTCCTGTCAAACGACATTAATTGTGGGCTCAAATCCACGACCTTTGACGATCGGCAAAATTTTCGAATTCGCCGCAAATTTTCTTGGAAGAAATGTCCTTAGAACAACAGCGGATTCTGTTGTTTTTTCCTAATTACAAAAAGATCACTAAACATTTATTGTTTATATTTTCTAGACTCAGGCGCTTTGCCGATTTCAGCCTTCCCATTTCGAAGGAACGGCTACCCGCTTGCACGTAGGTTACAGCGGCACGTTTCGTTGGGCTTAGAACACCGTGGAAACGGTATGGTTCAATCCCGTATGGGCTGCAGTACTACACTGAGACAACGAAGAGTGATGTTTGCATTCAGAAATTGCTGTTCGCGAGTCATGATCAGAAGCAGTTCCGCCGCGCTTTCTGAGCAGAAGAAGCGACTACCCTCACTAGAGCGCTTCTCGTGCGCGCCGCGAGAGGGTGAGAAACGAGCTGGAGACGCGAATAACCGTACCGATCACCCCCATACAGATATCGGTTTCCGGTACACGGGTATGGGTTACCCGGAATAGAATACGGATCACCCGACATCGGATAGCGGTCGCCGACACGGGTTTGCTGGTCGCCGGTTTAGGGATACAGGTAACGCCTGTGCAATGCTATCAGCGAAAAGTCCTATAGCTAAGCGGTCGGTTTCCTCATACCGGTACCAGTGTCTTTATAGAGGTGAACAGTATCGCGCACTGGTGGGCTGTACCGACAGGCCATTATGTCATACAGGTAGACCAGCACAGCATTTCGAAATTTCACTTGGCCTTCCCTTTCTGCGGGTATCTAACATTCAGTGTTTATTTTCATAGACTCTTAAAAAACCCTAAGTGCATAAGGAAAACGAAACAAACATATTTTGAGGAAGAAGAGGATCCGAAGATGATGATGACAAAAGGTTTGCTCGAGTTGGGATTCGAACTTGACGACTGCAACACTCTAAACCCGATCATTTATCTGGCTCTGTAAAAAAGACATTAAACTATCACACGAGTGGTGAAGGTGGGTACGATCTTTTGCAATATAAAGGGCCCACAGAGAGCACGTGGCTGAAACGGTGGCGTGTGGAGGCGCTGGGCGCCCTTCAGGTGATTCCATTCTGCTACGAGCCGAGGACACTCGGGGTTCAACCGGGACTGAACACGCTTAAGTGTTTTTGGTTTCGGTTTAGCGTATGCCGACACGGGTGAGGCAGGCAGAGCCAGTTGGAACCCCGATACGACCAAGGTAGCCAGTGCCACAGCAAACACTGCGCCTCGGATTGGCCAGATCATAGTCAGCAGATGGGCTTTCTGGGGCTGTGTTCCAATCTCACTCGAATGGAGCCGAGTTACTCCGACGGATCATCCCACGTGTCATGACAAATAGAGCAACATGGACGCGGGTGGGTTTTCGAACGCCAAGGTGCAGAACCTTTTCCCTGGAGTGAGATCTAGTAAATTTTGGAACACTTCCTGCAGACCGTGATCTGGCCCACCTCTGGACGCAGCCATCTTAACGTCACGTGATCACTACCTGTTTGCCACCTTTGCATGTGGCAAACAGGCAAGATGACGGCACCCGAGGAGGGGGGGGGGGGAGGGGTGCCATTTTTGGCTGCTCGTTTACTTCTCTAAGATTAATCAAGCTCTTTGGCGCGCACTAGCTTTGAGCACATAAAGTGAAAGCTCGCGCTGATGAACCGAGGGATCCTGGGTTTAGTTTCCACCCCTGCCTGTTTCAATCTGGATGAGCATCGTACCGGCGTTTGGTCGTCTATCACTACTGCCTGGTGCACGTTAAAGACCTCAGGCTAGCGGTGGTACCACACTGGCTAAATTGCTAATTTACATCTGAGACACCAGACTCTGACTGAGGCTGATTAATTTACGGCTGTATAAGCATATACACGACAATTTGGTTTTTGCAACCATTGTTGTGGAAACGTGGAAGACACGTGCCACCTGGTGCCCTATGTTGCGCTCTTTGGACTCCCACGGCGACTAGGGAGAAGGAAGTGACATCAACTACGCAGCAAGCGGACATTGGATGTTGATTGGTGAAAGTCGCTGATGACGAATTTACACAGAAGAAAACAAAGAAAAATTCAGCTTTGTTTTCTTCTGCGGAAATTCGTCATCAGCGACTCTGACCAATTAACATCCAATCTGACTCTCCCGCCCAGGACCCTTTATCTTCGTCGTCGTCCATCCCTTTCAATCGCGTGACTGGCGTAACCGTGAGACTCCGTCGTGGTTCGTTTCTGCAGGGCACTATTTAGCTACTTCAGTGAGAACTTTGCAAGAAAATGGAGCTGTTAAACATAAAAAGGTCGCCCACCTCGCAATGCAAACTCGTAAACGCAGATGATTTAGGGCCAGTGAGGCCAGACGGGTCGGACGTTTTAAAGCAAGACTCATTTAGGTGCGCCTAGTGCCACTAAATAAGCTACGCTTATTTAGCGCAGCTCATTTAGTGGCTCTAGGTGCGCCCTTAGACTTAGAGAAAAAAGTAAAGTGCCGCAAAAGCAGACAGAAATAATATTTCGGTTTTAAATGTGATATTTCACATCCAATAATAATAATAATAAAAAAGAAAAAACTGCGCGTCAAACCGATTTCGAAGAATACTTATTTATCACGTGCCTCTTGCGGTTAAGCTGGAATGCAATCGACATCAACCTAAACTGCTCCGTTTATTTATCGTGTGACACTGCTCTCTATTGTAGTAGGCTGGATCGCGTATCGGGAGCCCGTCAGTGTCGCCACCGGCGGCAAAAAAAATTGGGTTTTGTGTATGTTTATACAGCCTAGAACTTGGTCTGCCTCAACGGGCGACGAGTCTCCCAGCTGTAGATGAGCAATTTAGCCAGTGCGGTACAACCGCTAGCCTGGGGTCTTTAACGTGCATCACGCAGTAGTGATACACGACCGCACGCCGGTACTACAGTGTTCTAGAGAGTTGTAGTGGCAAGAGCGGCGGCCACCGCGTGAAGATTTTGCGTGTAGAGGGCGGGACCAGCGCGGTAAGCGCTGCTTGTGCGGGTGCGCATAGAGAACTTTGCGAAGAGGCTGAGAACAATTAAAGAATCAACGAATCACCGCGCACCCGCGTCATGTCTACCGGGGGGTGGTAAACAGGTACGGCAAGGCTCTTGTGGGTAAATCGAAGCCCCGAAATTCGGTTTCTATAACCTATCGCGCCTACGACTTTGGTGGCGTTGCCCGCGATTGGTGCATTTTTTTTTGTAACATGTGCAAAGAATAACTTACCTAGGAAAAGTAAAGAAAGAAAAAGGCTTACTCCTATGGAGAACGCAGCGACGCCACCGGTCTTCAAACAACACGGCGCCCGTTTCGCACGGAGACAAGAGATGGCGCAAGCGGGTCGCGACGCCAACTGCCGCCAACGAACGAGCAGACGACTCCAAGAGCCGGCGTATTTAGCAGACAAGGAACTGCAGGTGCTTGTTGTTACCGCGCACTGTTTTTGTTTCTGCGACTGTCGCCGCCTGCGGAACGCGCGCCGCTTTTGAGTCGAAAAGATTGTCTGCTAAAGACGCTGGCGCGCCGTATGCTCGTTCGTTGGCGGCGTTCGTTGCGCCACCTCTTGTGTCCCGTGGGAAACGGCGCCGTGCTCTTTGAAGACCGGTGGCGTCGCTGCGTTTCCATAGGAGCTAAGCCTTTTTCTTTCTTTACTTTTTCCCCAGGTAAGTTCGCTCTTTGAAAATTTTACAAAAAAAATGCACCATCTGTGGGCAACGCTGCACAAAGTCGTAGCGCGATAGGTTAAGAAACCGAATTTTCTGGTCGATTTAAAGAGCCTGCCGTCTCCTTGTTCCACCCTGTAGAGAGTTGTAGTGGCAAGAGCGGCGGCCACCGCGTGAAGATTTCGCGCGTAGACGACACCGTAGCGCTGCTGTTCTGAGCCCTAGGGATCATGGTTGCCAGATCAGTGGCAACCATGATTTTAAGACACAATATGGCCAAGTGTCGTTACTCTGAAGCGTAGCTTATTTAGTGGCACTAGGGTGGGGCTCGGAGCCAGGATCCCTGGAGTTCTGCAGCGCGAGCTTTCGCTCCACGTGCTCCGAGCTGGTGTGCGCTATACTTCGTTTCACTTTTTCTGCGAGCGAAGCCAAAGCTAGAAGCGCGAGACCAGCGCTTTTTGCATTTCTCCCCAGCTCGCGCGCTCGAGCAAAGCCTGAACGCACGGAGCTTCCGTGCTCGCGCTTCCAGTTTTGCCTTCGCTCGCACATAAGGTGAAACGAAGTATAGACCACTCGGCCACCGATCCCCCCGCCACCGGCGGCCATTGCTTGACACCAGGCAATACACGCAAGTCTATAGGAGGTATTCACTGGCCGCCATATTTGAGGTCACTGTTTAGAGCGCATGCTCAGAACGAGCTCGCATTAATAGGCTGCCAAGACCGACAATCTTGGTGGTGCGGAATGCACGTGGCGAAAGAACTGAGGAAGCTCGCGTTCAGCACGCGCTCCGCAGCCGAGCACACAGGCTATGCTCGTTCTGAGCATGCGCTCTAAACAGTGACCTCAAATATGGCGGCCAGTGAATACCTCCTATAGGCCCGTAGCTCTCAAGTTTTGAGCAGCGCTCCATGCGAGCAAAATATAATATTTGGCTCGCGTTTCGAACGTGCGTCATCACGCTTCCCCACTACAGTTTTTTATACTCCGTTCCATTCTAAGTGCCAGCGTAGCAGAGGCTACAAGAGCGAGCTCCGAGCTTGCGGTGTCCCTTCCAAGCACGCGCGCTCGTGCAGTGCGAGCATTGTTCAGGGGAACATGTTTTTGCAAGTAGCTTCAGCTTCGCTATCACGTAAAGTGAAACATACGGGCTCACGGAAGCTATGAAAGAACGCAGCAAAATAATACAGCTGAATGGGACGCTGAGGCCGCAAGCTGCATATTTTTTTTTTATTTTTGTTTTTTGTATGTTTTGTTATCGCGCGTCTACAGATGCTGACAGATGCTTGCATTCGAACGTGGTACGTGCCAAATCGAACGTTACAGCGCCGCCTGGATAGTGCTGCCAGCATAACATGGTCGCGTCTTGCGGACGCGCTCGCGCCCCCTGCCCGAGAGCAACGAGTCTATGGGACAAACGCACAAAAGTAAGAATATTAAAGCATGTACTCTGTGCTCGGAGGCGAGTATTTTATGGTGTGCTGCGAGCCTTATTTCGGGTGTTTGGAGATCAAATCGGTATTTGTTAAACGTTCGAACGCCGATTAAAAAATCGAACGTACCGGAGCACCTACGGCTGAGCTGGCAAGCCTGCTCTCGTAGTGGAGTAAACAAAAAACTTGCCGTCAATGAGACCGTCCTCGGGGAATCCCAGAAGTTGATGAATGACAAAGAAGTTCCATCTCGACAGCGGCTTTCCGGGAGTGAGCGAATTCTGCGTAGCAAAGCCTTCGAGCTTGTCGTCTGCTAAACCCAACTCAACGAAACCGCCACCGACTCCGCGGTAACTCTAGGTAACTCTCGCCTCATTGAGCTGCGCTACAGCGGAGTCACTCTCGACCACAAAATATTTATTTATGAGAACTGCGAGGGCTGTCAGTTTTAATGTTTGTACGCAAGCTATCTGACGGGATTATCGAAAAACATCTAAAAAGTTTCACTGCCGGCAACAGCTTAGAAACGTGGGAAACGGCACTTTTTCTCGTTCTTCCCATAGAGTCCCATGCATTGGCTGCTGTCAATCAATGGCCGCCGGTGGCGACACTCGGCCCCAGCTGCCGAGGCCGCGGTCCGCCATCCAGCCTGCTACAATAGAGATCAGTGTCGTGTGATCAAGAACGCCGTTTTCTACAGGTACCTTCAGCTAAGGGACCTAAGCTAAAGGCACCTTTACGCTGCCGTGTGAATTGGGTGATGAAGATACATGTAGTAAACGGCGTTCTTGATCACACGATAAATAAACGGAGCACTTTAAGTTGATGTCGATTGCATTCCTGCTAAACCGCGAGAGGAGCGCGTGATAAACAATTATTTCTCGAAATCGGTTTTTGAAGCGCAGTTTTTGATTATTGTGTGTGGACTATCACTTTTAAAACCTAAATATTATTTGTGTTTTCTTTTGCGGCACTTTATTTTTTTTCTCTAAGTCTAAGGGTGCACCTAAATGAGTCTTGCTTTAAAACACCTGAAACTTCTAGCCACACTGGCCCTAAATCATTTCTGTTTACGAGTTTCCATTGCGAGGTGGGCGACCTTTTCTGTTCAGCAGCTCCATTTTTCCGCAAAGTTCTCACTGAAGAGCTAAATAGTGCCCGGCAGAAAGGAACCACGTCGGGGTTTCACAGTTACACCAGTCACGCCATCCAAAGGGAAGGACGACGACGAGGATGAAGGGTCCTGGGCGGGAGATGTCGGACGACTCGTTTACAACCTCGAAAAAGAGCTCGCAGTGGTCCATCGCATTGGGGTTCGTAGCAGACATCGTTTTCCACGTGCCGCCGCTGCTACCTGCTAGCTGGAGTATGCGTTCCTCGTTAATGTATTATTACATCACGTTTTTGTTTCCAATCATTTCGTAATTTGCTACCCATATATATGCAATTTGTTTTAATGCAGTAAACAAGATATATTTATATATCTGTGATTTTTATTTTGAGTTCGTGGGTCCGAGGGTACTCCCTGTTGAAAGGTAGCTTGGCGAGCTCCGTTTAACACAGGACGTCCCTTAGCGAAAGGGACCTTTATGCGCCGTGTGATTACAATCTCCAGCTCCCTTTGCTACAGGTGCCAGTGCCAAAGGTACCTTAACGCTGGCGTGTGAATTGAATATAACCTCCGGCAGTATAGACATACACACAGCACACACATTGAGGGGCTTTACGCATATGCGAGCCCCGCCAACCATTGTTGTGTAAACGCGCAATACACGTGCCACGAGCGGGTGCTCAGCCGCTATTAGCGGCGAGAAGTTTTGGTGGCGCCCTCCTGTGGTTCCCCTTTGTGACGTCATTACCTTGCAAACAACAAGTTCGATGGTGTTTGTTATTAGCATGGTGGAAGCTTGAAATCATTGCGCTCTCAAAGGAACACTGCCAACACCGTCAAAATTAAAGTTCTTTCATTCCTCTTATTTCCGTCGATGAAAATCCCCTTTCCGACGTCATAGTCAGCGTTCGGCCAATCGTGGAAGGCCGACCACAGCGACGCTTTCGGTCGCGCACGGGGCTAATTCGCATCCAAGGGCTGCTCATTTCAGTGTTGCGCTGCCATTTGCTTCCAAGGGCCGCTCGAGACACGGGCCTCGTGCACTGACACATTTGACGCTACTTGCAAGACAAACGCAAACACATCGAGAGGTTTTACGCCTATGGTCTATTTATACGACCTACTCTATAAGGAGTATTCACTGGACGCCATATTTTTGGGTGCTGTTTAGAGCGCATGCTCAGAACGAACTCACATTAAAGAGGTCATGAAACGATTTTCCTACTTCTTCCTCCTTAGCTTTAATCCTCAACTCAAATGCGAATTGTGAAATCACGTCGTCGTGACATTCTTCGGCACCGGTGCGAGACTCCTAGCTTTCACCGTGCTTTTTATGCACACCACAGAACTTGTCATTCCCCAGTGACGATGAGCCGAGTCAGGGCACTCATTGGCCACGAACGCGAATCCGAATATTCGTCGACGGATTTATTGTTGACGAGCGCATACGTCCGAGTGACGCAGTTCTCGTGTCCAATGCGTGAGCTGGGCTCGGCTGACGTCAGGTTGGCCCCGCTGACGCGCTTTGGGAACCGCGGATGTATCATAGTGAAAAGGCGGAGAGCTTTCGAAGGAAAGAAGGTACAAAATAGTCCGCTATATTTTCAGATGTTCGTGCCGAAAAGCTGGTTTTTGACTTTCTACCCTCTCTCTTTTGGCCAACTAAACGATATGCGATTAGTAAAGTCCCAATTTAAAATCATTCATCCCAGCCCAAAATCCGTTTCATAGCCCCTTTAAGAGGTTGCTATACTTCGTTTCACCTTATCTGCGAGCGAAGCCAAAGCTAGAAGCGCGAGACCAGCGCTTTTTGCGTTTCTCCCCAGCTCGCGCGCTCGAGCAAAGCCTGAACGCACGGCGCTTTCGTGCTCGCGCTTCCAGCTTTGCCTTCGCTCGCACTGCTCGCACATAAGGTGAAACGAAGTATAAGACCGGCAATCTTGATGGTGTGGAATGCACGTTGCAAAAGAACTGTGGAAGCTCGCCATCAGCACGCGCTCAGCAGTCGCGCACACGACTATGGCCGCCAGTGAATACTCCCTGTAGACCTTTCCAATGTTTATAAAATCATAGTCCAGCGTGCGATCTTCACAGCCCAGCACGTGCGTGTTCGTCGCTTCGGAAAGCGAGCAAAGCACGCGCCACACGCACGAACGCTCAAAATGGCACCGGCCACAAGCTCGTTTTTGGAAAGGTCTATAGAGTAGGTATAAAGTATATAGTAGGTCGTGGTCTATTCCACACTTTGTGCCCCCAAAATGGCGACCACCATTGTTGCTTGATGAACTTCCGAAAAGGGTCTAGGGTCGCATCCATATAGGCGTAGCCAATGATCCCTCAGCTAATAATCAATTGGGGTCACACTAGCACGGCAAAAAAAGAAATGAATTGATGCTATGCGTCAAGGGTTGAATACCCCACAACAATGCTCTGCAGTTTTGAAGATTCGTGAAATTTCTGCTGTCGATAGGAAGAGAAGAAGAAAGGAGGAAGTAGAAGTACACACCTCAAGGACAACCACAAGAAAGTAGTGTTTTCTCTCCTACAGTTTTGCCTACAGAAGAATAGCCACCGGAACGAGGAAAGAGCGCTTTCTTTTCTCATTTCTACGAAGGCATCGGGGGTGGGTGAGTTCAATCTCTGACTGCTCGCCTTTGCGAACTAAAATAGTCGTGGTCGTTCGATGGGGGGCTTGGAATCTGACCAGGGAGGAGTGCGAAGCCTGACCCGGATTATTTCGCTAACCTTATTTCTAGTTACTGATTAATACACCAGATTAAATTTGTTACGGGATAACTTAGAAGAGGAACTTCGATTATGCCATTATTTCGCAGGGTGTAGATTAAAAATCAAGATGGTTTAAAGGGGTGATGCAACGAGTTTTGTACTTTGCGCAAAAACCGCTCTCTACTCGCAGCCAGAACAAGCGGCCCTATGTTGCACGTTTTGGACTCCCATGGCGACTACGGAGAAGGAAGTGACGTCAACAACGCAGCAAATGCAGATTGGATATTGATTGATCAGAGATCAGTCAACATCCAATCTGCATTTGCTGCGTCGTTGACGTCACTTCAAGAAAAGATATATCGGATCATTGAGCTTTCTTTCTACCTTCCACTTGGTTCGTCAGTCAAGTCACGTGACTGACGAACGAAGTGGAAGGTAGAAAGAAAGCTCAATGATCCGATTTGCTCGGAAGATGATGATGATATTCTTTATTGTAGAAGGGATGGCGCTATGGCCTCAGTGGGGAAGGGGGCTAGGGAAGCACAAGTTCACATTCTGCGGTCGACGCCAGTCGAGCGCGCAAACTTCCATAACGAGAGTAGTGTCTCTTTAGTGTGAGCGTCGTTTTTTGGGGTGACCCAGTCCTGGAGATTTTGGATGCTTGGGTTTAGGTACTCGGCTCTTTTTTCCCGTAAGCCGGTGCAGTCCCATAAGAGCAATTATTTTTTAACGTGTTCGGCCTGATAGAAATATTTTTTCCTCGATAATTTTTTATTATTATATAAGTACAAAATAAATGCCCTATGCATGCGAGTCAGAACGTTTTAAAAAAGAAGGAATAAAAAAGTAATTTTTCATTGCGAGCAAATCGAAGCGTGAAAGAACTAACTAAAAATCAAGCCGCTTTTTGTTTTAATATGGCTGGGGTTACAGCAATAAACAGCAGGTACAATTAAATTATACTTCAAATTAACGATAACTCTTTCTTTTGCATTTTTATCAGAGATCGGATGGATTTATCGATCAATCTGCCACGTTTAAAAATACACGTAGTAATGATCACTATTTTGTAGCTACGGAGTTTTAAATCAAAGTAATTTGATCTGAATAAAATAAACCCGGTTTAAATCAATAAATTATGATTTCTTTGATAAAAAAAAAAGGCTCATGATTTTTTGTTTACCTCGTTTCTTTCGTAACAGGAAGCATGTTGCAGGGTTGTATCGAATGGTTTTACGAGTAAAAACTGACAGAGAGGAGGAGATGAAAGCTCCCGAGCGCCGAACTCTTGCACACTGGAATAAAGGATATTCCAGATAAGAGCTTCCTCCAAGTAGCTCTTGTCTATTAGCGGCGAGATGTTTTGGTGGCGCCCTCCTGTGGTTCCCCCTAGAGTTCCTGTATAGGCTCCCTACGGGAGCCAGAGTTGCGAGTTTATGCATGGCATGTGGATTCAACTCCTCACGTGACTGAATTTGCACGACACTTGATACGGCTCCTCACGTGATCGGATCTCGGCGAATAGCGGCGAGGGCGGCACGCGGCAGTGGAATCAAACGCGCAACTCTGGCTCCCGTAGGGAGCCTATAGACCTTTTTCGCATAACCGCAAACCAGCCAGTAACTGACGTACCCTCGACCTGGTGCATTCTTGGATTGCCCGCTGACACAGGGTATGCAACCGCCAAGGGTATGGCCGAAAAGACTTAAAAACGGACGTCGTGCATGAGCTAGTTCCGAGTGCTCCTTTTTACCGTGCTGCGATTTCCGAAAATCTACGGTTGTCTGGCTACCACTGCGTGGTCGTGGGATGGATAAATAAGTTTAAAAAGCATAAGAGCAATAGCAGAAAGTGTGCCATGAGCACAAAAGCTGCAGCGCGAGTGTGGCTGCAGTGTTATCGAGCTTCGCATTTTCCCCAAGAATCCTTATTTATGATGTCAGTCGATTGCGAGCTTGAATCGCGAGAGATTCGTATCAGACTCAACGTCACGTTTAAGTTAACGACCACTTCGTCTACGACAAGAAGACCGATTTTAATTCCCGGTGCAGGTGGTCCAATAAGGTTATCACTGCAAGCCCCATGGTATGTGAAAGGTATGAAAAAGTCTACATGCCACCACTCAAGATGGAGCTATCAAATGGCGAGAGCTTACCTGCATAGACTACATTAAACTGCTCATATATACTTCGCTGTGGAAACTCAATCAAAACACCCCACCGTCTTCGTCGTCGTTCTCTCAAGGAGGCAAGGTGATGGCCTGTGAGTAGCCAGCTGGATTCAACCGGACAAGCTCCAACCAAGTTATTGCAGCCCACCATAGCCAAGTCTAGCCAAGTTCCCCCCATACCCACACCGTTGCCTACCCAGATAGCTGTGCTGCCAGAACTAGCCGGTATTTCTTTTCTAAGCCGCTAGACGGCGTCGTCGGCGCCGCAATTCTCAAGATGGCGGCGCCGTTAAAGAAAAGGTCTATAGACCTTTCCAAAAACGAGCTTGTGGCCGGTGCCATTTTGAGCGTTCGTCCGTATGGCACGTGCTTTGCTCGCTTTCCGAAGCGACGAACACGCACGTGCTGGGCTATGAAGATCGCACGCTGGACTGTGATTTTGTAAACATTGGAAAGGTCTATAGACCTTTCCAAAAAAGGACACTTGGCAGGTTCCATTTTCAGTGTTCGTGCGTATGGCGCGTGATTTGCTCGCTTTCCGAAGCGACGAACGTGCGCGTTCTGGACTGTGATTTAACACGTGTGGACTGTGATTTTTGTAAACACTCTAGTTCCCCCTTGTGACGTCATTACCTTGCAAACAACAAGTTCGATGGTGTTTGTAAATAGCATGGTGGAAGCTTGAAATCATTGCGCTCTCAAAGGAACACTGCCAACACCGTCAAAATTAAAGTTCTTTCATTCCTCTTATTTCCATCGATGATAAATCCCCTTTCCGACGTCATAGTCAGCGTTCGGCCAATCGTGGAAGGCCGACCACAACGACGCTTTCGGTCGCGCTCGGGGCTAATACTCTGTTTTATACTTAGTGTGCAACGCTGTCAAAGCTACTGGCGCGAGCGCGTGGCTTTATCTATGGTTTTGTTTGCGCGAGAACGCGTGCAAATGATCAACAAGATCAAGCCCCATGTTCGCGCCAGTAACTTTGACAGCGTTGCACGCTAAGTATGAAACAGAGTATAGCTTCCTCCAAGCTATATGAGAGCTTCCTACAAGTAGCGACACCCTTTGAAGCGCCGACTGCGTGACGGTATGAAAGGTTTTAGGAAGCGAATGGCGGCGTACAGCAGAAGACTCAACTACAGGACGCCATTTTGTTCCAGTGGAATGTGCTTTGTCGTTTGTATTGGTTGTCGTTACTTGTAAAAAGAAGTATCCAGGGTCTTTAGACTCGAATGATTAGTGGACCTACCCAAAGCTAGCTGCCCTCCCCTCTACTCACTCTTCGAAAGTATTTCGAACACGTTTGAAGAGCGAGTAGAGACAAAGGCAGCTACTAACCATTCCAACGGGAGCTCGGTGTCTCGACGTGCCTGTGCGCTCTCGACTCTTTCTCTCCCGCCGTTTGCACCCGCAGAGCGTGAGAAGCCAGGCACCGAACACTAATCGTGCGCATGACAGTTTAAAGGGGCACTCAAGAGCTTTTTGAGATCCTCGTCTTATCGTCATAACTCAATCTTCGAGCTCTAATCATCCTTAAAAAAAGACCCCGAAAGTACATTCATGGGCGGCCGATTTCCGCATTGACAAAATGACCAAGGTTCCTGCCACTTACCGTTGGCGCAAAAGAACAGATGGCGCTACCGAACCTTGCTGATAATGGTCGAACGACGGACGGCGCGTGTGAGCCACTCGCGAGCGATAGGTTCTCGCGAGGACGAGCGCGAGCGGCCGACCAGTACCGCTCGTCCACGCGAGAACCCATCGCTCGCGAGTGGCTGACACGCGCCGTCCGTCGTTCGACCCTATTCAGGAACGTTTCGTAACGCCATCTGTCGTTCTGTGCCGACGGTATGTGTTGGGAACTTTGATAACTTTTAATATGCAAATCGGCCGCGCATGAATGTAATCTCGGGTTTTTTAGGACGCCAAGAACTCGTAGATTGAGTCATGACCATAGGTCGACGATCTCAAAAAAGTGCTTTAGTGCCCCTTTAAGGCTTCATCGAGGATGTTATCAGTTTGACCTGGTGCTTGACGTTTTGCGTAGTTCGCCACCAGTGGTCTCACCGTGTGCCTCTTATATCTTCATGACCTATACTCTGTTTCATATTTAGCGTGCAACGCTGTCAAAGCTACTGGCCCGAGCGCGTGGCTTCATCTATGGTTTTATTTGTGCGAGATCGCGTGCAAATTATCTGCGAGATCAAACCCCTTGCTCGCGCAAGCAGCTTTGACAGCGTTGCACACTAAAGGCCTGTTCACACATACAGCGGAGCGCTAAGTTAGCGCTACGTGAGCGCTCGAAGGAGCGCTCATGTGGCGCTTCCTAGCGCGTGACTTCGTTCTAATATAGCGCGTGATTAGCGCTCCAGTAGCGCCTTGTTAGCGCTCCAGTAGCGCCTTGTTAGCGCGCCGTGTTAGCGCTTCAGTAGCGCTTCTTGTACCGCGGTGCTGCGGATTAGCGCGTGCACTGCGGTTCCGGTTCCTGTGGTTGGGTGTGCATCAGCAGCACCATGGCGGACATGTGGGAAGCTGAAATAGAAATGCGACAAATGCTCTTACATACGCGATTAGTGCATATGTGTGTGGACGGCTTAACGCCCAGAGGAGCCTTCTGGGTGAGCAAAATCTTTCGCCACCGAGATACCGACGGGTACCCGGCGAACCTTGTTCCTAGGCTGAGGGACCGAGACACGGAGCTTTTTGGAAGGCGATTATTGTTAGCTGCGTGTCTTTGAAACCGGGGTCACGCATATCGAATAGAAAGCGATGAGGTCGTACCCAATCAATTAGTCGCTCAGAGTCCATGACTCTGGAGCGCCTGCCCGACCCTTTGCTTGGAGAGCGACTCTTTTACTTCCTCTTCTTTCAATGCCAAAGGAAAAACAACAACAAAGGAATCGCCGTGCACGCGCTGTTCCGCAGCTGCAAGCACGGCACAGGAAGCGCTAACAGAGCGCTAACAAAGCGCTTCTGTAGCGCTAACAGAGCGCTAACAAAGCGCTTCTGAAGCGCTAACAGAGCGCTACTGAAGCGCTAACCGAGCGCTACATCACGCGCTAGGAAGCGCCACATGAGCGCTCCTTGGAGCGCTAACTTAGCGCTCCGCTGTATGTGTGAACCGGCCTTAAGTATGAAACAGAGTATTAGCGGCGAGATGTTTTGTTGGCGCCCTCATATGGTTACCTTTCGTGACGTCATTACCTTGCGACCAAGAAGTTCAATGGTGTTTCTAATGAGCATGGTGGAAGCTCAAAATCATAGTGCTCTGAAACCAACACTGCTAACACCGTCAAAGTTGAAGTTCTTGCATTACTCTTATTTCCGTCGATGAGAAATCCTTTGCCGACGTCATAGTCGGCATTCGGTCAATCGTATAAGGCCGACACCAGCGACGCTTTCGACCGCCCACGTCGCCAATAGAGTATCGACTATGTTGGGAAGCGGTCTTTTTGAAATTAAAAATGGTAAGAAGTAAATACAGCCGTTATTTTGACAGACATCTCATTATACATATGAGCACTAATTTCGTGGTGCAAACAGCGTTTTAGTATTATCCTCGATCCTAGACTTTTATCGTCGCCAAAATATTAGCATAAAGTTAACGTGGGTAAAGAACGCTGCGACAAAAAACGCGATTTTATATCTTGTCATCCGAAGAGCTACTTTCGTGTTCATACCACAAGCTTCGTACGAAGTATGAACGTACAGAATGTCTTACCCCATTTCGCCATAAGTTAAAACGAAGAGCTCGACACTCGAGAGTGCGACCCATTGATCGCGCATATCCTAACTAAAGTCACGGGAGTTGGGAGTTGCCTTCTCACCTGCTAACCGGACACAAACAAATACCAACATACAGACGACAAAACCTCTCGAGGTGATTGGCTCATCGCTGTCGGTTGCCATGGTGATCGCCATTTTGGAGCCTTTCAAAGCTTCGAAGCTTCGAAAGAGTCGTTAAAACCAGTCGCATCAAGATCGCTATGGAGCATCATCGTACTGAAAGCATTCCTCGGCCAATATGAGCGTCTTTGGCACTGTGCATGCAATAAACTTATCGCTCATGCTTATTTCCCCAGGTCTATTTCTATTATGTTTCTTTTCTTGCGTGTTTCAAGACAGTAAAATTATTTTTCAATGCCTCCAAGCACTGACATTGCGTAAGATGGCGGTACGAAGATGTACGGCATCACACGCGGCGTCGGTGCTTTGGGGCATTGAAAAATGTTTTACTGTCTTGAAACACGCAAGAAGAGCAACATAATTATAAGAGATCTGGGGAAATAAGCATGAGCGATAAGTTTATTGCATGCACAGTGCCAAAGATGCTCATATTGACCGAGGAACGCTTTCACTACAGGATGCTCCATCGCGATATTGGTGCGACTTGTTTTAACGACCTTTTCGAAGCTTCGAAGCTTTGAAAGGGTCCAAAATGGCGATCACCATGGCAACCGACCGCGATGAGCCAATCCCCTTGAGAAGTTTTGTCGTCTGTGTGTTTCTATTTGTTTGTGTCCGGCTCGCAAGTGGGAAAGCAATGGCGCTACTTTCCCAGATCCCGTGACTTTTATCCTAACTACCCTGGAAATGAGATCCAATGTATCGAATGGAATACTAATAACTGCCCAATATCGTGCAATCTTGGAAACACATCGGAGCACTACAGGAAGCGGTATCCCATTTTTTCTCAGTGGAATACGCGAGTAACTTACCTAATTATTGCGCTAAACTGAAAACCCATCGGCACCCCATTGGAACTGCTCTCCAATGCGTCCAGTGACCATGGGCGTACCAACCGGGGGGGCAAGGCGGGCGCTTTTCCCCCCAGTTCTCAGAGTGGGGGGGGGGGGGCAAGGCATGTGTTTTGCCCCCCCCTGAAACAGCCGCCACTGGGCAGGGCAAACAGTGGCCGGCGGCGCCCAAGGAATACCAAGGGCACCGCCCCCGACCCGAGGGGGCATATTTTTAACGCGCAGGCGATACACACCCTAGCAACGGCGCTCACTCAGAATTGGCTGGTTCGTAGAGATAGGCGCTGCCGCCGTCAACATAGGCAGCGGTTACAATGCGAGTTTCCGAGCGTAGCTTAGTGGTAAGATGTCTGCCCCATACGTAGCGGACCCGGGTTTTTATCCACGGTGTGGGCTTACTTCCTTTATTTTTTGTCCTCGAACATTTTGTTTTGTCCAGGCATTTGGCGATATTTACGACATTTCTTTTTTACTAGTAACACTGAGAAAGCGAATGTTGTCGACGAAACATCGCTGAGCTAAATGGTATGGGACTCTATTTACGGAGGTGCATGGGGGACAGCGGGGCTTGGGTTGCCGGCTAGACGCCGCAAAGCGGCGTGTACGGCGGGGGGAGCGGCGTGAACTAAATCCCTCTATCCTGGGAAAAGTGGCGCCATTCATTGTTCTGGAAATACTCGAGACACGTGCCGCGCACCACTTCTAAGAAGAACATGGCGTCTGAAATCTAGCTCAGTGCTGCGCTGTGCCGCCATGATCTTCCCAAGGGCCGCACGTTGCACGTGCCTCGTGCATCGACGCATCTTGCGCTACTTTTGAAACATGAAGGGCTTTAGCGTGAACACAGGCCCGGGGGGGGGGGGGGGGGGGGGTTAATGCGCTTCGAGCGATACACGCGCCGTCCGAATCCGAAATTTAAGCTCCCGCGCGTTGCCGAGCAGCCAATCCGGCGTGAGCGTCGTTGCTAGGGGTCTATCGCCTTCGCCGTAAAAGTTAGTGATTGACCGAATCTGCCGAACTTCAGATTCGGCAAAGGTCGGCACATGGCGAAATTGTGAAGGAAAGTTCGGCAAAGCTTCGGCAAACATTCGGCAAATGTCTGCGCACGCGCACGAACGTGACGGGGCCATAGATCGCAATTGGACGCCGCGCAGTCGTGCGGTTACCATCATACAGTTTAGTACAACCAGCGGTTACGGCGAGGTACAGAGTAGGCAACATGGTAACTGTGCGTTTGTGAGCCTTTTCGAGTGTGGTTCTCTTCAATATTTTCTGCCTCAAGAACAGAAGATCGACCAGAATTTACGCAGTCCACTGCGCAAGTGACAAATAATGCGGTACATTCTGGATAACGTGATTTTCATTTTACCTTTCCATTGATGCAACGAGGTAGTTGAAACATTGACTGAAAACTGACAGTTACGCTCAGTGTGCGCAGCCGACTGCCGTCAAACGTGGCAGAGTCACGAGAGCTGACCAGAATGTATGGGATGTAGCTGGCATCGTCGTCCTAATGTGATACAGTTTTCCCCCTTCTTTTTTTCCCCATTTTTAAGTACTTTCTATAGGCTTTGCGTAAGGTTTTTCACCTATCTGCCTAGCCCCGCACACCACCACATGGGACCCTTCCAGTATGTGCAAATAAAATTAATATTAATGTTATTATTATTATTATTACTACATAAAGGAGGATGTTCACTGTTTAACATATGAGTCTGCGTTAGAGCGTGTTGGTTTGCTTAGCTTGCACCGGCGTCGGGAGAACGCGGACTTACTATTTTTGTTTAAAATGCTGCCTGGACTCATCAATTCTCCGAGCCTGTTATCGGAACTGTGACTTAGGGTCCCACGTGTGCCTACTCGTCTTCTGACATCATTTTTATGTGTCTAGAACACAGTCCGGTAAACCCATTTGTGAGAATGGCACAGCGTTTGAATCATTACTCTGAAAGACTTGATATTTTCCGCCCTTGCTACAGGACGTTTGCCCTTTCTATTAAAAACTTGCCCGTGCAGGATGAGCTTTGCTGAATGGCTCTGTTATGTCTGAATTTCGTCATCTCCATGCCGTTCTTTCTGGTGGTGCACTTGGTGTCCTACGGTCTTGTGTTCCGTTTCTACTGTTACTGCCTCGATTTTATTTTATTCTACTAATTACTCGTGCACTGCCTAGTATTATGCTTAAAATTGTATCTTCTTTTCTGCGGAGATGTGTATAATGTATTTTTTTTTATCCACCAGTGTACCAGCACCAAGACCTCAGGGTTGTTCCTGGGCACCGTATAATAAAGATTGACTGATTGATTGATTGATTGATTATTATTATTATTATTATTATTATTATTATTATTATTATTATTATTATTTAATATTATAACAATCCTGTTTTCGGTTCACAAGTAGTTCGTGCCAAATCAGAATAATATTGCTTTTTAGTTCGCGTTATTTCGCGATTTTCATGTATCTGCATGAAACTAAACAAAGAACTATCATGCTCGACGTTGCACATGCGACCATCCCTAACTCTTCCCATCTTCCTAAACGTCCGCGTGTGTCCTAACACCAGAAACCGGAATTTTAAAGGTTAAAAACTACACGTTGCGAATATGGAACGCACACTTTCACGCAAAGCTGAAGTCAAGTGACTCAAATCGAAAAAAACATACATATTTACAATAATATTGTTATATCTTCTGGTGAAGGCTCAGCAACCGTTGCGTTCGTTTTCCCGCACGAAACGGTGACTCCCAGAGAAAGTAAGAACGCAGTGATTGCCTTTATTTTAACAATGTAAACACTGCCAGGCGTGTGCTGATGAAGCTTCAAAATCAAAACTCTCGTTGCGTTATTCGTGACTGCACCAGCTACTACCCAACCTCGTTGTCACGCCACTTTCTGCAAGGAGACACTAAAATTGCCAGTAAACACGCAAAAGCGACACCGATACAATTATCTTGTAGAATATCACCTTATTTAGTAATAACTGTGTCAATAGGCACTACATGTGCCTATTGACTAAATTATACCAGGCAAGAAGAAACGAATTGATTACGGGCCAGTACCCCCCCCCGTTCTAAACCGGTTTCCGTCAACTGCTCCCAAAATTAATCCTTGTACTGTAACTAATAATCCCCGCGCTGTAACTAATAAACCGTTTTGATTAACTAACTTAAACGCTAGAAGCATTGCAAATAAAACGGTTGAATTCGAAGATATAATTCTCAGTTATGACCCCGATGTAGTAATAGTTACAGAGACTTGGCTCACGGATAGTATATCTGATATTGAGATTGTTCCGCAGTCTTATGAAATTGTTCGTAAGGACCGTTCCTCCCGGGAAAGGGGGGGGGGGGGGGGGGTCGCAATCGTTATCAAAAATAGCATTGATTTTTTCCAGCTAAATACGAAGTTCACAGCTGAGGCTCTATGGGTGAAACGTTTTTCTATAACTCATTTATTCATGTTGGAGCTGTTTACAGGCCACCAAGTGCTGGCATAGCTGTAATGTATGAACTTCAAGGCTTCTTACAGGAGCAATCTAAGAGTTTCATGAATATAATTATGGGGGAGACTTCAACCTCCCAAACATCGATTGGCCTTCGATGACCACAGTGGCGTGGCCTCTTGTAAACATGCCGATGCTTTAATTAATATTGCCTTCGCATATAATCAAACACAAATAGTGTCAAGTCCCACTCGCATCACAGATTCTACTAGTTCGATTCTTGATCTTGTTTTTGTATCTCAGAATTTGTATGTTGCCGATGATCACTGCGTGGTCACAGAGGGCTTATCCGACCATCATATGGTTGTTTTTTTATTGTCCGGGACTTGTTCCCAAACGTTGTCCTGATAAGAAATCGGAGTTAAGGACTATAATAGAGCACAAGACGAAAGTACAATAGATTACCTCGAGCTATCGTTAGACAGATTTGCTGATAGGGCTTCAGTTCCGGGATGCGATGTAGACGAACGATGTTGCACTTTTCAAAATGCGGTGCACACTTTTATAGACCAACACGCGGCCCTGACGTCACGCAGCTGCGGTGGCGCTGTCGACGGCACTGCGCATGCGCAGACGCTTCATTTCATGCCAATTCGGTTTCTGCGCACGCGCAGTGCCCACACCTGGTGTGGGCAAACGAGGGCTTGCTTTGTAAACAGCGTGTCGGTCTATAGAAAGGTTTGTGCCATCTCGTAAGAAGCAATCTAAAAAGAATAACCCATGAATCACGAAAGAGATTTTACAAATCAAAAGGATAGCCAATATGCTAGGCAGAAAACGCGGAAACAAAATAGAATTGACTCGTCATAAATTGAGAACATTATTTAAGAATTCCAAGTATGAGTACTTCAATGTTAAAATGTCGAACTTCCTTCGTAACGATCCTCATACGTTTTGGAGGCATATATTGGGGTCAAGACACTCAGTTAGCAAGATCATTAATCATGGGAGAGAATTTGTTGATAATAGTTCAATCACGAAGATATTTAACGACTACTTTGCCTCTGTGTACACCACAAGTGACAACTTCGTTCCTGAGTTCTCGATTAAATTTGCTCACGTACCAGACATACAATAAATATCAGAGGAGGGAGTCTTCTCTGCGTTACTAAATTTGAATACAAAAAAGTCTTGCGGTCCAGACAAAATTTCTATCGTTTTTTTAAAAAGGTACGCTGAGTGGTGTTCTAAATTTTATTTTATAATTTTTAGCAGATCGCTAGAGAGAGGGGTGGTACCTAAACAGTGGAAAAAGGCAAAAGTTATACCCATTCATAAGAAAGGAGATACACATGACGCATCAAATTATAGGCCCGTTTCTTGCTCTGCTCGTGTAGCAAGGTTCTAGAGCATTTCTGATTTAGTCATCTCATGTCACATTTTGAATCGAATAACTTTTTATCAGAGAGCCAGCATAGTTTCCAGCCTGGCTACTCTACGGTAACTCAGCTCCTTTATATAGTACATGAACTTGCAAAAGTCGTTGACAAGGGGGCAAATGGATGTAGTATTCCTAGATTTCGCCAACGCTTTTGATCGCGTGTCACACAGCAAACTACTTATCAAGCTAAGAGGGATACTAGGAAACGATAAGCTATTGCGATGGTTGGATTCTTACTTGAGCAACCGTCATCAGTTCGTTAAAGTAGGTGGGCTTGTTCCCCAATTGTATCAGTTACCTCGGGCATTCCACAAGGAATGGCGCTGGGCCCACTGCTTTCTTTTTTTTCTAAACGAGTGGACGGTTGATGAGCATATACACTGCCGGTTTTTTTGCAGATGACTGTGTGCTTTTTACTGAAATAGCTTCAAGCAATGACCAACTTAATTTAAACAAGTGCCGGTGTTCAATTTCTCAATGGTGCAACGAATGGCAAATGTTGCTAAACAGCTCGAAAAGTGTCCAAATGAGAGTGACGCGCAAAAGGTCACCCTTGGAATTTAACTACTGTATACGAAACTCCCCTTCACAAGTTGCGCACGAATGCAAATACTTAGGTGTTATTACCTCTTCGAACCTCAGCTGGAATAGCCACATATCCTGGACTGCTCAGAAGGCATCAGCAAAGATATATGGTCATTGAAGAGGCGGCTGAAGCGCTGTACCTCTGCAACCAAGCTTACAATTTACACGACTGTAATACGACCTGTTTTAGAATACGCGGATGTTGTTTGGGACCCTGCGACTAAACTTAATATTGATTGGATCGAGGGAGTACAGAAGAAAGCACTGCGCTTCATTTACAACAAATACAGAAGAATGATCTCTATCACTAACTTGTACAATAGGTCGAAAATTGAGCTTCTTTCATCCCGGCGCAAACTTAATCGTCTAAAGCTTTTGTATACTATTGTACATGACTCATCTCGCCGTTCATCCGACAGATTTATGCAATTTAACACATCCCGTCACACACGACATAAGTACTCCAACACAATGGACCTTTTGTAGAAATACGCGGTGCGCATGCGCGGAGTATTTCATGCGCCTGGGTTCGAGAGTATCTAGTTCCAAACAATCCGCCATCTTGCATTTCTCGCCTTTGAGCGGTTTCGTTGTGTCGACCTCGGGGCGGAAGATTACGCACGATGGGGACAAAGGTGAGCTTGGGGGAGCCGTATCTAGGTCACATTGCCTCAATGGGTGAACAGGATGTAGCTGACGTTTTGGGTGTGGAACGGGTCCATGGGAGAGGCCTTGGGCGCGCGTTGTTTTCCAGTCACCTAGTCTCGAACCGATTCGCGTGTCTAGGTGGCAGCACATATTCTCCAAGAGGTCCATTGTGGTACCTTAGAGCAGAACCCAATGTTTAAAAAACCACTTTTTCGTACGAACCATTAACGAATGGAATAGTCGCCCTGCCAACATTACCAATGTCTCGTCCGTTCAGGAATTTGCTTCATCATTACAGCGTTATTTCTTAGATGTGCAGTCCTAGATGTTTTTTCTTTCACTAGCGTGTAATAAGGTTTTCTTCTCGTGTGTTGCCCTGTGTGCCCTCTCCTGCCTTGGCCGCCAAATGGCAGCCGGTAGTAGGTATAAATAAATAAAATAAATAACTAAATAAAACATGTTGCATTTCAGTTAAGAAAAAAAACATAAACCTTTTTTTGTCAGAAAAAAACTAAATATCAACGTTAAGTCTGGTAACAGTGTATTTTTGCCGAATCTTTAGAAACGTTCGGCAAAAGTTTCCGCCGAATCCCAAGATGCGACATGAAATTTTTGATTAGGCAAAAGTTAGGCGCATCACTAGTAAAAATATGCGATCCGGGGCGGGGGGGGGGGGGGGGGGGTCCGCTTTGCCCCCCCCCCCCCCCCCCCATTCAGAAACAAGTTGGTACGCCACTGCCAGTGACTTCCCAACACTGATATACAGAGAGGATTCATTGGTCCAATCATGGGATGCGAAGATTTTTCAAAACATTTGTGAATAGACGCGGCAAAAAACAAGAAATTAACTTCATTCATTCGACCGTATATGCCATGGTAAACGTGCACCCTAGTCACCGACAACGGAGGACATGATGGACGTGGCTTATTGTATTCTTGCTTCAGGATTGGTTCATCGCGGCGTCCTTGTCGGCCAATACCGCAGCATCATTGGCTGAGCAGTGATAATGAGATGCGAGGGATACGCTCTCTGTTTCTTAAGGCTACAGCGTATTTAGTAAATGCCGTATAATGAGGCAAAAAATTATGTACTTTCAGAAGTACACAGGGATTCCGCTGTCCACTCGTGACCTCGGAGGCTTCCCAAAAAAGAGACACAAATGGCAAAGGTAATCCAAATTCTAGACCAAAGCGTGCGAAAAAAAGTAATCTCGAGCTTTTTTGCTCTCTTGGCCCGCAGACAATTTCCTGCGTTCTCTTCGTCATCCTTCGGTTGTCGTGTCTGGCAGCTGGGGGTCTTGAGAAGGAAGAGGACACTCTGCGGCAACCCGTGTACGCGAATTCCGCCGGGCACCGTCCTCGGTATTACGTCATTCGGCCGAGCAACAACCTGCGTGAGTAACTGATTGTTAAAATTAAAATGGCTGATTTCAGAGAAAAAAAAAAAAAAAAAGAGACGGTGGTTTTAGGATTAGGGGTCGGCGTCAATAAGAACCGGGCCCTTGGAGACAATAGTTTACGACTGTCCGAAACACTGGTCGTGCGCGGTCGAAGACACCTGGCACGCGCATTGTTTCAGAGAGTGCACGCTCTACAGTTCGTTGTACGTGTTATACATAACTCATAATCTGGCACTGTTGACAGTGACCGTCGATTTTCGATTTGAAGACAAACAGCGTCGTTCTGCTACCGGACGTTGGTTGTACAGAGTGACCCTAGAAGAACAGCTACGACTCCCATGTCTATACAGAGAACAATGTGAGTCATACCTGACGTGACCGTTATTTATGGCAGGGGAAAAATAAAAACGAAATGATAACACAAAAAAGTCATCCTGTTCTGTCGTGCTAGTGTGCAGACAAACGTCTAGAAGCGGTCACAACTCGCGTGTGGCAGTTACCCAAGTCTGTCACGGCTGCCGTGGGTGTTGGTTATTGTAACCAAAGGAAAAGTACCTGAGGAGATATAAAATGAGATTCGTAGACAATTTTTGCCTACGCAAGGACGAGCACATGTAAGCTTGAAACTTTCGAAAGTAACGTATATCGTTTGTCAACATCTCCAAATTATTTCATGGCCCCTTAAGCATCTTCGATACTTTTTCTTTTAACAGTTTGGCACTAAGGTGCTGCATGAACTGCGTTTGTATGCAGCGTCTGATGACCAGAGGGTAACCAACGAGAGGGGCTCTGTTGCGAATGCGCAAAAAGTGGGGAGTGACCTGGATCGGGTACAGCTCATCCCTGCCGGGCGATTGAGGTAATAACCGTTTTTTACGTGTTCAGATTTTCCTATCGGGGAGTGGCCGCGAAAACACGCGTAGAGGCGTACCCCAAGGGAAACGCGCGCACCTCTCCGGAGTGACGTAAGAGGCGGTCGTTGGCTGACAAACAACAACCTGTTCGTCGTGCCTTTTTGCGCGCGAGCGCGATAGATCCACTCGATCCGCACGTACGAACCATCGGTGAAATGACTGCTCCGACTCTCCGCGCACGGCAGTTCGAGACACGTGCTTGCTATTTCGCTTCCAACACGTCGTTCCGTTCAGCTCCGCCCAGTTCCAGTATACCAACAATGAGGCTTTGCAACCATGCATGAGCGTCTTAATGTTGATCTAATCCCGCTTTATCGTGGTCTTTTCCTCCGGTTTCGAGACTAAAGAAACTTTTTTTTATGTATACACCCTAACAGTGTGCGTGTCTTTGAAGATTTTACGCAAGGTTAATGTTTGTTCAACATTTCCTAACCATGAACGATGCATCGCAGCGGGACCTTAGGAGCCATCCCAGCGAAGTGAACAGTGCGGACATATCACGCGTTTGCGCACCCCGTGCATCGCTGCGTCTCTCCCAAAGGTCACATGACACGGCATTGGAATGGCTCGTAGCGTCCGCTGCTGTCCATCGTAAGGTCTCGATCGGTCCCAGAAGGCGAAGCTTGCTATGGACGCGCGAAATCAACAGCTCGTTTTGTGCGCGTGGGAAAACTCCGTGGCCTCCGTTGCTTTCGCGACAACGACGACTCGCATGCATGACGCTTCCCCGGTCCAACACCTCCTCTCCCGATCGCACCGATCATCACGTGACAACATGACGTTCGCGCGAGACCGTGACCACGTATCGCCGGAGTGCGCTTTTACTGCGAAGAAGTCTCAGGTTTTTCGCTGCGTCATGCCCTAATAAGTGTGCGCAAGTGACAACGAGACAGGGTACAACCGTGGGCCCTCATTCTGCCGGCGCCGCCTGGCTGTTGCCGGCTAGATCGTAACGCCGGCTGCTCTCGGACAGTGTGAAACGGTGTATATATAATCTGTCGTTCTCTATTTTATCACCCTCTGCAAGGGACAGGCACTCTCTCAAGCTCGCCGTTGCATCCACAGTCGAAGTGCCTCTTGCCAAGAACTTCAATGGTAAACCGGAAGTCTTGGTGCAAGAGGACGATGCCGCCCGCGCAGCCACGTCATCCTCCAGATCGCGCACGGTCCTTCCGTCTACCCCGGAACCCCCTAAAGCGAGACACGCTGGAAAATATCCCGTTCCCAGCAGGGCCTCGATCAAGATAATGATCGCCACGTCCGCCATGGTCGTGGCAGTCGCCATCGTGGCGCACGCCGCCTACCTGCTCATCAAGCGCTGGAAGCTGGACGTTCCCAAGGACGAGAGAGGTCGCCCCTGCCACGGAGCAGCCCGTGGTAGTCTATCAGTATCAATAGAAGACCTGCCTCACGTCTGTGCACCTAACCGGGCCGTTTCACCTCTTAAGACTGGTGCGCACATTTGCGTTTGACTGCGATCTACTGTGCGTTATAACCGCTTACGACGGTGGCGCCATCCATCGGGGAGTCCTGGAACGTTATCAATTTGCGTATATGTTAAATATCATTATTCCACGTAGGCTCGAACTTATCCTGACAATATTGAGACCATTTTACACGGATAGTTCTAAGGTTTGACCCTGGCAATACTGCAAAACCTTCAGTTTATAGTTACGCAGACTGGTTCCAGGACTACCCGATGGCTGGTGCCATTGTCTCTCGTAGTTGATCACACTATGATAAACGCAGTTGATCACAATGTGATCAACTACGAGAGTCACTGACAGTGTGATCAACGCAGTTGATCCCAATCAAACACCAATGTGGGAAGCAGCCTTTTATGCTTGTGTTACAAGGTCAGCTTTGAAGTATCGGTAACGTAGGTATACCTTTGCTGTCGGCGAACGAGCTCACGCTTCTGGGTCACACGCCCACGTCACGCGCAGGAATACGCAGCGTGATTGGCGGATTTCAATGAGGCCTAATTTAAGGTATACTTTTGGAGTAACGGCGTGACGTAAATATTAGGTTTGAGGCTGTTATTTGTGACAATGATGGCTGTTTTGCTTCGCGCTGGGATGAATTATCAGGGCGTATCCGATCTACTATTTATTTAATTATTACATACTGCAGACCATGGTTGGTCTACGCAGGAGGGCAAAACAGTACGCAGGTCCCGAACAAAGTAAAGAATAAACCCAGTTAACACGTTTTAAAATCACATAGAAATGCACACTGTCAATGCACAATATACACACAAAAGCAAATACGATTTTTAACTGGACACAGGATTTGACACTGGACACTGGGTCAAGTGTTTCGAAAACCAAACACTTGATCCATAATGGAGGGTACTCGGCAAGTGACGAGGCTGAAATATCAAAAATAGTTTCTACCATCAAACTCATGTCGAAGCATTGGGCATAACGTTTAGATTATCAGATCATGCTCATGTCGAAGCATTGGGCGTAACTTTGAGATTATCAGATCATACTCGATATCATACCGCAGATTTTATTTTTAAGTCGAAACACCTTTCTTTGACATCGTCATTGTGAAGATCCTTTCTGTATAAATCGCAGTAATTGACGGTCCAATGGCTCTACAGGGTAGTAGACGGCTGGTCATTTTTTGTGTATAAGCAAATTACGCGTGCTTTCATTTGCTGAGGGGAACAGTGCATAAATGGTGGAAAGGGAAGAAAAATAACAATGATTTTCATGTAGTCACGTGATGTGTTGTTGAATTTCCAGCTACGAACTTCTAGTTATTTTGCTTGATGTAACGTTCGCTGTTATACAGATTCACCTTTATCGCAGACGTAGGCAATAAACCAACATTTTATATTGGAATTCAGAAGTTTTTACATTCTTCCTTCAGAGTTCTGTCGCAGCGAATTATGTCTGCTCCGTGCCCAGACACTAAGGCCTCTCAGTGTTTCTTTCGTCCTATAAGGAAATCCCAGTCTTGGGTAAAGTCAATACGCAGAGGCTACTTGCCTTTGCCTCTACCCACTCTATCCCACAATGCAAAGTGAGCAATATCATCGTCTGCACCTTTCGCAAAGAGAGTAGTGGTGTCAGGGTCAGGCCTTCGGGAGCCGAATTTTGGCGACGTCTGCTAGTCCTAAAAGTGGACGTCTCGTTGCTAAGGCTTTCGGAAATCAACCGGTTATTTACGAGCGAGAGCTCAGCCAGATACCAGCAAACACTTTGGCTCAGTCTTCGATAAGGGGGAGAGGAAATACCTCGAGGGGTACGTTGCATCACGACCACGTGCAGCAAGCAGCAGTCATACATGACCGCATGCCGGTACGATGCTCACCGGGACGGAAACGGGCAACGGTAGAGGGGATGTTTCGGTGGCGCACCTCTTATGGCTTCCTATTCCTGACGTCACGATCAAGATTACTAGTAGCGAGCGACAAGTTCGATGGTGCGTAAAAACCGCGGTGGAAGCCTAGTCACCACATTCCTAAATCCATACAGTCATAGTGGAGAGTCTGACTTTTCTCTTATTTCAGTCAATGAGAGCAAAAATAATCCTACTCAAGAAGTCATAGTGAGCCTTTGGCCAGCCGTAGAAGGCCGATAACAGCGACGTTTTTGGTCGCGCCCAGGCATGGCCTCCGAGATTCTTGGCGCGCAAAACTCTCCTCCGGCCCCCGACCTACTGTAATCCTGATCTGCTCACAGAGGCGTTTATTAGCGCGCACCTTGTAGTACATGGCCACGGCCACAACTAACCATTTGAATATCTTAATATGCCGCCACTATCAAAATCAACCTTCCCCTTCTCCTCCCTCTTTTTTCACTCCTCCCCAGCCCATGCGAGTCTTTCCCCCGTTATGGGCGGATAATATTTACGCACGGGCTTTTCCGCTTTTCACGATTTGTCATTACAACAACAACAACCACTGCCGCAGCGTTTCGTCACGCTGCACTCGTAGAAAAAAGTTCCTCTATCAGTGATTTCTCTACACACCCCCTCCCCCTTGTTTTTCTGAAGCCACCCCCTTAATTCGCAACGACTTCTCTATTCTCAATGCCCCCCCCCCCTACGCCCCCCTAAAAATTTAGACACCCCCCTAATTTCGATTCCCAGGGAAACCCTTGGTCTCTACTGCCCCCCCCCCCCCCCCCCCCCCACTAAGGGGAGGAACGCTCTTGCAACCTATGTTCCTTCAAATAGGGAGAAACTTTCATCCTGAAAGTAGGGGAGCAAAGTTCCCCTGTCGCCTGCATCTTATTAGAGAGTTTTAGCAGATCGTTTTTTCGCCCCGATAACGATACGATGCATGCCCAAGGCGTCCGGAGGGGAGAGGAGGTATCGTTATCGGGGCGAAAAAAAAAACAATCTGTTGACGAGGGGTTTGCGAATATTCGCCATTTTCGAATAACGATTCGAATATTACTCTATTCGATTCGTTACTCGAATCGAATAATAATTTTCAAAAGTTTCGAATATTTTTCGAATAATTTCCGAATAGTCGTTACGGTGTCGCGCCGCGCGATTCCCTTCATAGGCGTCCCACAACGCTCGGGCACGCCTGCCATACGTGCCCGCAAGATGGCAATACGTACCCTCTTCTATGATTATCATCATCGGCGGCAGCAGTTTCTCTCTAAACACGAACTCAACTCTGTTACGTCACGGCGCGGTGGTTGCGCGCAACGTTACTAGATTACCTCAGTTGTGGAACTCCCGCGGAGGGGGGTACCCCCCCTCACTCACCACAATTCGCCTGGCGTAGAGTTCCTCGATGTGCTCCCCCGACGGGGGAGCACGGTAGCTATATACAGGAACTCTAGCCTGGCGTTTAGCCTGGCGTCGTTCGAAGCGCCATCTATACTTTCATTTCATAACTGTGCGTTTCAAAGAGCACAGCTGCAGCGCCAATTGGCGATCACAACGCCGCCATTTCTCCCGCAGCGGTCACTCGAGGAACTGCACGTCACATCTATTTTGGCTTCAATCGGCCATTTCGGAGCCGAAACAGATACGGTGGAAAGGGTTACAGAGTGCTACCCCCGTCTCCCCAGCGGACGCGCCGCGACGCAAGCGCGACGTATCACCGAAGTTAAAATGCACCTAGGTCGGGACGCGCTACCTGAAATCACCGCTGAGGCATGGTTGTATAAAAACAATATAATTGTGCTGCAAAACCTTGCAAACTAAAAATTTTAGAAAACGTCACGCGCCCCCCATTTTGTACTAAACTCCAATAAAATTTACTACAAAAAGAGTTTTTTTTTTTCCGTTGGTTTTTACGTTTCTAGTAACGTTGAAACGAACGTATCCCGATTCAGTTACCAAAGCAGACGTCCGGCGGCGCGTCGAGCGAGTCCGGGCGAGTTGTGGTGAGTGAGGGGGGGTACTGTTCGTGCATGCAGCGTCTATGAGCAGTTCCGTAACTGAGCTAATCTAATAACGTTGGTGGCGCGTCGGGCGCGCTTCCGGTCTGGGGCTGTGGGCGGAAGTCCCCATGTGAGACATGTATTCCTGCGTTGTTTTGAAAGGAACCCCACAAAAACCTGCCCTCTCGTCAAAACGCTGCGCCTGGGGCTGTACCAAAAGAGCCGAGAAAGGTTTGAAGGTCAGTTTTCATCTGCTCGGTTCGTCTGAGAACGTGGATATGTGCTGTGAAAATGAAAAACCAGACGCCGTCGGACCACGATGGCTTGGGCGGGAAGGACTTTGGGTTTAATTCACGGATACTAGTGGTCATCAGATTTATTTGTTTTGTTCCAACATGAACGCCAGAAAACCGTCAAGTTGTACGGACCACCTGCGGACTACGTTCAGTGCGTCTTCAAGTTCGAACGGCCTCCTGATCGTTCAAACTGTCGTCTGCTCTTTCAACGCTTTTGCTTGTCGTCTGCTCTTTTATAGCGAGTTCGTTTCACAGGCACTGGTACCGTTCGAGTTCTCTCCCAGAATGCATCGCACTCGCAGGGTGTTGCACGGAGAACTGGACTCAAACCAACTCGCCAAATGCACCGAGTGCAGAAGACTGATGCTGCCGCCATCTATGTTCTAGAAGAGGTACCGACCTCAAACCGAAACAAGCCCCTTTCTGTTCGGAGTGATGGGTGGGAATGTGAGAGTGCAGTCGCTACCAACGTCTATCTACAAACGTTGGTTGCTGCTACCTGTAGTTTATAGTTCCGATGACTTCAAGCAACTCGGCTGTCGTAGAGATAGTTACAGACGGCGTAAAGTTCCGCAACCAGCTGTCTACAAAGCAGCTGGTTGCGATCTTTCAATTCTTATAACCGCTTACACTGAAGAAAATGCTGTCCGAGCAGAAGCTTGATCCGTTTGAGCATGGTATTATGCGTGAACCACTGAAAGGGTGCGGCTTAAAACTAGTCTGTTGGAATATCCAGCAAAACTTTCCGTGGGACTTTCCATTTCGATCGTCATTACAAGTGGATCAGATATTAGCCTTGTTGAGGGCGTCGAGAACGAGAGCTTTCTCGAACAAAATACGACGGGGCAAGTTAGCTGACGTAGGTAAATGTTAAACATGATGATGTTGCCCAAGCCTCGGGTAAAGTCACTATGCTAAGCTTTCTCTGGTGCTTATTGGGCAGTCAGATGTTTCTGCTGGGGGAGTTTTGTCGAAAAATGTTCAATTTTCCAACCCGCACATGTATGGTGATAAACATCTCGGCGGCCGCTGATGCGTTTGTTCTGAGCATTTCTTTACACACTGCTATATCTCAGCGTTTGTACGGCAACGGAGCGACTTAAAACCTCTAAATAAAGCACGGTTTGTCAATTGCTTCCTTTATGAAATAGCAGACACTCGCAATTCAAGCTCGCATTCGATTCCGTTGCCCGCGGGACGCGATTTCTATCAGAAAATATACTTTTTTTACTTTCAGTTCCGCGACACATCGTAGCAGACGAACTTTCGTCGTCTGCTCCCAGTTCTCGCCAGTCTCGCCGGAGCGAGGCATGACGGGATTGCATTTTGGCGCACTCTCGATTTTCTCGGTGCAGCGAGTGCATACACGCGTGGGGTGTCAGCGGTGAAACGAACTCGGGGGGTGCAACCACTCGTGGAGTGTCGGCCGAAACGAACCCGCTCCACGCTGCGAGTGGGCACGCGTGGGCACGAGTGCCGTGAAACGAACTCGCTATTAGACGACACCGGCCAGTAGACCAAATGTTGGCCCGGTACTTGCGATAAGAAGTAAGTGCAGGCCTCAAAAGACTTAAGTTTGAAGGTTGGTAAGCAGGCTCTATGTAAACAGTATACAAGGAGATGTTGCCAGTGGCCATCACCGACTTGTTATGCCTGATTCACTTGGTCCGATTCTGCGTGCGATTTTCAGTATCGACGTCGATCATCTCAGCTAAGGTTCACTCGGGCTTTTGCAGCCCGAGCGACATCGCGACTGAAAATTGCGAGCGAAATCTCATCATGCGAATCAGGCTTTAGCGTACATTATGCGGCGTCCACGCGGAATAAATCGCCGCATGTCACATTATTCACGCGAAGTTTTTCGGCGTAACGAGCCTCGGTATTTTCGCTGAGGCCGCTCAAGTAGTCAGACATTGCCAGGAAGAAGTAGAATCAACAATTCGAACGCGAAAAAGGGCAGGGGGACTCACACCGACGCCGTCAACATCGCATTTCAATGGTTTGTTTATGGGCGACGGCGAGCGTCTCGCCCACACTCCATCGCGCATGCGCGGCGCCGGTGGTGTCCGCTAGGGGCGCTTCGGTTTGTTTGTAAACATGAGTTGGTTTATACGTACGTTGCTGTTGCCTCCATTAGGGACCACTGTGTTAAGTATAACCCGCGTGAAAGCGATTCGCCAAGAGACGAGACAGGCGACGTCGACCTGCTTCGCTGTCGCTTGGTCACTCGCGCGATGAGGCAAGCCGCATGAAAGTGGCCTGAGCAAGTGACCAAGGTGATGAGGACGTTTTCTAGAAATCCAAACACCGAGCGACGCGGAGAGTGACAGTGAGAAATCTCCATTGAAAGCAGTCACTCAGTCTTCCCGTCGTCAGCACTGCGATATGAAACAGAGACAACCGATACCCATTTACTTCGCGCAGTTTACGTCTTATTTTTGCTATTCCTCCAGACACAATTCTTTCGTCAACCACACATCACGGAGGAGTGTTAATGCATTCGCGAAATCAAAAAGTCTCTCTCAGAAGAACAAATTCGAAGCAGCCTACTTGGCTCATTGTTGCATGGTAACCAGAAATCTCCGCGAAACGTGAAACAAAGGTTAAATAGCTTGCCACCAGATGGCAGGGCCAAGCAGAGTAATTGCTCTGCTTGATAAGCTTGATAAGACAGCATTCAACAAAGAGTCATGGTGGCCGAAGGCGACGGAAGCGATGGTGGGATGGAGAGGTCCAAGCTGCAATTCAATTGCGAAAAGAGGTGAATCGGCAGCACCGTTTTGCACTCCACACGGGGTCCAGCCACGAGATCGCAGAAACGTGGAAAATGTACCAGGAACAAAAGAACGCCACGAAACAACTGGTACAACAGAAGCTGGCTGCTGCAGACCTAGATAAAATTAGGGAAATACGGTCAAGTGGGAAAGATGCGCCCCGGAAGTTTTGGAAATACCTGGGAACTCTGGACGGCAGGGATCAAACTCCAGTCATCATAGACGAGCGCACATGATTTGAGGTGAACGCGCTTGACCAGTGTCTCACAGAACATTTGATGGAAGTGTTCGCACTACGGAAACGGCGCCGCGCCAAACAATCACCACAGAGAGCAGCACGGAATGTACTCTCGCGAGTTCCGACGAGAAGATTGGCCTGGTGTCAATTGTACGTGCTCTGGCCCACGTCAAAAACAGCACGGCTCCAGGGTTAGACGAGATACCAGCATGCGTCCTCAAAACACTACAAAAGGATTCGAGAGAACACCTGGCTGAGATCTTCCGGACATTCTCATCGGAAGACAACCTGTGCCTAGAGACTGGAAGCGAGGTAAGGTTGTGGTTGTGCCGAAGAAAAGAGGAGATCGGCGCTACCTTCGGAACTACAGGCCCCTTACAGTCACCAGCATTGTGTACAGGGTTTTCGCAAGCATACTGAAAGAGCGCATGACAACATGGGCGGAGAAAGAGGGTTTTCTCACCGAGCTCCAAGGAGGGTTTCGTCGTGGCCGGCGACTGGAGGACAACGTGTACACCCTTACGCAGTGCATTGAAGTGGCTCGAAAAGAGGAGAGAAGACTAATATGCACCTTCTTAGACGTCGCCAAGGCTTATGACAGCGTTCCACACGACAAGCTTCTATCAAGGCTGGAGCAGCTCGATATGCCGACACAGTGGACCGAGCTTATTAATCGCTTATACACAGGCAACACGGTGACAACCCAGGTGGGAGAGGTCAGATCAGAAGAAATCGTTGTAACACGTGGATTGCGCCAAGGATGCCCACTCTCGCTGCTTTTCTACATGTTCTATGTCGCGCGACTAGAGGAGCGGTTGATAGAATCAGGACTGGGCTTCTCGCTACTGCACGTTGAAAACGGAGAGGCCGTGAACTGGGTGCTACCGGGTCTGACCTTCGCGGACGACATTGTGCTGACGGCGGGCTGTGCAACGGTGATGCAGCAACTTCTCGACATATGTGCTGATGAGGCTGCAGTGCTTGGTCTCAAGTACAACGCATCCAAGTCCGCCGTGATACAATTCGCGGGCACTGAGAAAGAAAAGCTCGATAGCCTCAGATTGGGCCTTGACGTATTACCGGTATTGAACAAGTATAAGTACCTAGGTGTGGAGTTATCCAACGAGGCAGACTATCTGAAAGACCATTACGTCCACCTCCGTCAATCCGCCACACGGGGAGCTAACATCCTCCGTAAGCAAAGCCTATGGAGCTGTAATGGGTTCATAGTGAGCCGCGAAATGTGGAAGGCGGTGGTGGTGCCAGGTTTGACGTTCGCCAACGAAGTGGTGTGTGTACCAGGTTACACAAGAACCACCTTGGAGCGGAGACAACGAGAAGTGGGACGCCAAGCGCTGGGCTGCCATGGCACGGTGGCGAATGAGGCAGTGCAGGGGGACCTGGGCTGGTCGTCTTTCGAAGCGAGGGAGGCGACAAGCAAGGTTTCCTATGACGGGCGGCTTCGACTCATGGACCGGTGCCGCTGGGCCAAGAGGCTGTTCGTATACACACACATGACTTCTCTGCAGAGCCGTTGGCGAAAGCGCCTTTACCAGCTTGAGAAAAAGTTTTGCTTCTTTACAGAACCGGTGGAGGCGACCACAGAGAAAGAATGGGAGTCTGTGGTGCGCAAGAGGGTTCGCGAACAGGAGAATGTGCAATGGCTGGAGCTGGAGGCTGCCCGGACAAAGTCAACCCTTACAATGTATGCGGAATTAAAGCAGCAAATCACGGCAGAGACGCGGCTGTACGACAACAGCTTGGGCAGCCGCCTATTGTTCGAGGCTCGTGCGGGAGCCCTGCGCACACTGGTGTACAAACAGCGCTTCGACAATAGTGTGCAGTTGACTGTATGCCGAGTATGCGAGGGTGAGAGCGAAACCGCGGAGCACATCATACTCCATTGTGGCGGAATCCGACCATCTGCCACTTCTCCCACCGAAGAGGCGAACCGACTACACGAAGGTGGCCTGCCTCTAGCGACAGAACTGGGCTTCTCGACAAGCGAGAGATCCAATACTACTCAAGCCTTTTGGAAGACCATCGAGCAGACGAAAAGACGACTGGAGGATTGGTGGCATCATACACAACACAGGGTGCGCTGAATTCACCCACAGGCTTGGGTACGATATATATACGAAACGTATTTATTATATGTAGAAAGGGGATTCGTCACATCCTCTTGAGTAGCATCATCTGGAGTGACTTGGAGGGGAAAGGAAAGGGGAAAGGGGGTCATACATGCCTCGCCACCCCTGAAACACGGAGAAAGTCTAACAGGGAGTCGAGGATGTGTTTCCTGTGCTGGTTTGCGAGGTCCGGAAGGGTCCACTCTTCATATGTTGTGGGTCTTCTTGCCTGTGGAAGAAGCTTCTTCCACGCTGCTTCGCGATACCGCGAACTTTCAGCGCAGTCCCACACGAGGTGGAAACATGTTGCCGGGACACCGCAGTATTCGCAGTTGGGGTCAATGCCTGGGTCGTTCGGGTCTGTAGGCTTATAAAATCTAGCCTGCCAGATGGGCGTGATTACCGTATTTGTTTGGAGCCGCCTGATGCTCACCTCCTCTCACCGGTTGTATTCCGGCGGGATCGGATAAGAATCTGGCGGAAGAAGGGAGATGAGCCTGAGTTTTTGGGCAAGCCGCTCCTCTCTTTTTATCTCGTCTGGGTCAGGTGGTGTGTCAGGCCTTTCGTCTTGTTCTTGAGGTGCAAGGAGAGGATCGTGGCCTTGTGAGGGCAGGGTACATGCGTTTAGCTGCGCCCTCGCGGCCTCGTTCGCCCTCTCGTTTCCCGGGATGCCTTCGTGGCCCGGAATCCAGTCTATAACAACGATGACGTAGGGTTTTGATTTCTTAACAACGCTTCGTATTTGGAGCGCGATGTCATTCTGCGAGCGGCATCGTTTGCATTCACAGAGTGCTTCTTGCGAATCTGTGTAAATAATTACATTGGGTCATTGGGGATTGTCTGTGGCTTCCTTGACGACTTGCAGTATTGCCAACACCTCTGCCGTCTTGGAGCTGCTCGTTTTGTACGTTTGCCCTCTCCATGTTTTGCTGCGGGTGGGTGAGCTCCATTCGATGCATGTGCGTCCAGCCTCATTTCTGGCCGCGTCGGTATAGAAGACATCGGTATCACCTCCGAGTTTTGCAATCCTCTTTAGGTGTTCTTTACTCTGGTGCTGCCGCCTCTTCTTATGGTCTTTTCCATGGTTTTGGGGGATTGGCCTACTTGTAGAGACATCTTCCGTTCCCCATGGAGGCGACGGATGTGCTGCAATAGTTGTTGTGTCAAGGTCCGTGGTCTTTTCTAATTTCTGCAAGATGACTCTACCATGGTCCGAGCGAGACAGCCTTTTGAGCTGCCCCAGCACCATTTCGTCGGCAATTTCTCGGACCTTGTTGACTTGGGCAGCCTTTTCCAGCTTGGCGATAGGAGTGAATTTGGGAAGACCCGTGATTACTCTCATGGCGCTTCTGTTAAGTACATTGAGGGTTTCTTCTTTCACTCTATTAAGTCGGAGGTAGCTGAGGCCGTACACCGCCTTCGAAACGAGGAGGGCTCGGTGTAATCTCTTTAGTAGATCTGCCTGTGCTCCCCAGGCCATCGTCGTGAGCTTTCGAAGTAGGTTCAGTCCATCCGACCATTGGGTTTTTGTTTTCTTCATCCAGGTCGCAGCTCCTCCATTTTGCTCAAAGGTGACGCCTAAGATCTTGAGGTTGGGGGCCTTTAGGATGGGGGTTCCATCGATTTTAAGTTGAATTTGTTTGTCGAAACGTGTGGTTTTGTGTTTTGTGACGATCATAAAGGAGGTCTTTTCAGGCGAGAGATGGAGGCCTGATTGTCTCGCAAAGGCCTGTGTTACATCCAAGGCTTTTTGCATTGTTTCTTTTTGCTTTCTGGCAATCCCTTTGACGGTCCAGAGTGTTACGTCGTCCGCGTATAAAGAAAAGTTGATGTTGGGAATGGCATCCAACGCGTTCGCTAGGTCTGTCATAGCCATGTTAAACAGTGTTGGGAATATCACAGCACCCTGGGGGACGCCGGTGTTGTTGTGCCGCCAGGGGCTTCTGTTTCCACCAATAACTATTTGATACGTTCGCTCCTTGAGAAACGACTTAATAAAGTTTAACATGTTGCCTCGGATTCCACATCTTTGTGCTGCTTCGATGACCGTCTTGTGAGGAATGCTATCGAATGCCTTCTTGATGTCTAAGGCAACTATGGTTCTTGGTTGTCTCTTGAACTGAGGCTTCTCGTACACGTCACGATGTATCATTGCCAAGCTGTCCTGGGTGGACAAGCCAGGTCTGAAACCCGTTTGCATTGGATGCAGGTCACCTCGAGTCTCGAGGATCCATGAAAGTCTCGTTTGAACCATCTTTTCTAGAATTTTGCACAAGTTCGATGTTAGCGAAATAGGCCTGAGATTTTGTAGGGTGTTGAGTGGCTTTCCGGGCTTGGGGATCGGGATGACCGTTGATCTCTTCCACTCAGCCGGGATTTCTCCGCCGTCCCAGATGTTGTTGTAACTTAGGAGGAGTTCTTCAAGTTGTTCTTTAGGCAAGTTTCTTAGTGCCGCGACTGTGACTTGATCGGGTCCCGGTGCCGAGTTGGTATTGGCTGCCGTGAGTGCCTCAAGTAGCTCACCCATGGTGAATGATGCGTTGTCGGGTGCGGAATCTTCAACTTGAAGTGGCTGAAAGATTTCGGCCTCTGGGGGTGGATGCTGCTACGGAAAGAAGAGAGTTCCTGCCTGATCGGCAAGTTGTTCTTCTGTGATCTGAGTTTCAAGGCGATGTTGCTGCCTGTGTTTTGTGCCTTAGTCTTGCCCGCAAGGCCGCGGTATGTCCGCCAGACCCTGCGTAGTCCCGTCTTCTCGTTAAACGAGTTGCATAGTGTTCTCCATTTTGTTCGATAGAGCTCGTTGGCGTAGCGTTTTGCCTTAGCCGTCGCCTTGTTTAGGGAAATCTTGTTGCCTAAAGTCTTGCGTTTCCTGTACCTCCTGAGAGCTTCGAGTCTCGTGTCCCATAGGTTCACGAGATGTAAGTCTGGAGTCGGCGTGTCTTCTTTCACTTTGTAAACCATTTTGGCCTTCTTAACCGCTTGGACAATCTTTTCTGCCAGGGGAGTGTCTTTGAGATCGTGAACGTGGGTGCGAAAAGCGTCCCACTTGATAAAACATACTTTTTTTCTTTGGTGCGGCACTAAGTGGAAGTGCAATTTTGATGGGCAAATGATCACTACCCATGGCATCTGGTAGCACATACCAGCTCGCTCTAAAGCCTGGTTCACACAGTTGCGTTTGACTGCGTTTGACTGCGTTGCGGCAGCGAGAAACCAGGACATCCCTGCCGCTTATATCGCGTGCCAAGATGATTGCTTGAATTGGATTCCACGCTTCATACGAAGCGCAGATGTGCCGGTGACTCGCTTTCGGTTCTCGACGCAACGCAGTCAAACGCACTCAAACACAGGTGTCTGAACCGGCCTTAAGTTGTCTCGAAGTCCACGTGAGGTCGGGCGTAGTGTCCGTTTGATTGCTAGATTGTGCGAGCCTCGTTGGGATGCCTTTTTCGTTGCGGAGAACGAGCCCCTTTTTTTCACAGGCACGCTTAATGGCCCTGCCTCTGTTGTCTCTGGAGTTGTAGCCCCATTCTGTGTGCTTGGCGTTGAAATCTCCTGCCAGTATAGTTGGGGTTCGGGTGTCTGTAAGTCTTCGTATCCATGCGTCGTCTAGCTCTGTGGCGCCTGGACGAATGTAGGCATTAAAAACATCGACGGTCGTGTCTCCCCATCGAATCCGAGTGCAAACCACCTCACGATGTTCGTTGCATTCATTTTTGGCATCGATCTGAGTTTGCGGTAGGGATTCTTTAACGAGGGTGACTGTTAGTCCGTAGTTACCATTCTTTCTGACAATAATTGGCTGGAGAAAAGCATTGTACCCTCGAATCTTGAGGTTCTTCACGTTCGCCTCCTGGAGGAGGATAACATCGGGAGCCTTGTCTTTGAGTTTTCCGAGTCTGAGCTTAAGCTCCGAAAGTTTTTGTTGGAGACCCCTGCAATTCCACTGAAGGACCCATATGTTGGTTATTTTCTTTCTTTGGCATGGCGGTTTGGGTCTGAACGCCGAGGCGCTA
Source organism: Ixodes persulcatus (assembly GCA_013358835.2). Lineage (NCBI taxonomy): Eukaryota > Metazoa > Arthropoda > Arachnida > Ixodida > Ixodidae > Ixodes > Ixodes persulcatus. Next base: position 618,911 of record JABSTQ010011417.1, read on the forward strand.
CTTGCCATGCTGTTTGCTGATGAGTGCGTAGACGAGGTTGCATAGCTTGTCAACCTTTCTTTAGAGGGATCCGACTTTCCCTTCAAGCGTGTCAATTCTGCCATGGGTGGCTTGTACTTCCGCGATCCATCCCAAGGGAGACGACGCGTCCGAGCTAGTGTTGCTTCCTCCGCTCTGGTGCAGAGGGTAGTTCCACGCATTGGAGCTAAGGGCCTTCATGGCTGATGGCAGAGTCGGAAAATTCTTAACGGATTGCAGAAACTCCGGCGAAGGTGTTTGTTGGGACGACGTTTTTGTTAAGTGACCACTCGCGTAGGAGCTGTCGCTCTGCAATTTCTTGTGTGGAAGTTTCACTTTCTTGGGTGGTATCGTGCGTTTGGGGCAATCATTGCTCGTAGCAACGTGTGCCCCTCCACAGTTGACACATTTGGGTTGCAGCTTACAGTTCTCGGACGCGTCGTGTTCGTGTCCGCAACTGCTGCAGCGCTTGATATTTATAGGACAGACGTCGGCTTTGTGTCCAAGGAGGTGACAGTTATAGCACACCAAGGGCCTAGGTCTGTATGAGGTTACCCTAAAGGCCTCGCAGGCGTATCGGACATAGTTTGGTAGGAACCGACCTTCAAAGGTAATGAGGACCGTTCTTCCTGACTGGCCGATGATTCTGGCCGAGGAGATCTGGTGGGTTTTGCACTCGAGTTCTTTTGTTAGCGAATCAGGAGTCTCGTCGTTGTCGTATCCTCGCAGATAAATGACTCCCTTGATTTGCGAGCTTGAGGTGGCCACGTATGGCTTCATTTCAAGCGCTTTTCCTTTGAGGTCGATTTTGCCTATTGTCATGAGCTTGTCGATGGCCTCACGGTTCTTCGTGATGATAGCGATGGTGTTGGAACGTTCATTCGTGTGAACTGAGCATTCCTTGTCGCTTACGCCGGTCTTGGTAATAGCGTCACAAATGTTCTTGCTGGCAATGTTGTAAACATCTTCGCGACACACGGGCTTAAGGACGACCGTGTGGCGTGGAGCTTGCTGCAAATGGAAAACTGAAGTCGGATTCAAAGCTGCGAGGATAGTCACTCTTACTCACTTGCCTATGAAAGCAGAACCGAGACAAGGCAGTGTTAAGCTGGCTTAAGGTCATCCATGCTGCCTCCCTTACAATGAACTTACTGAAAAGTGTCAACTCCAGAGGAATGACTCCCTCCAACAAAATGTGCATAGGGTCATACAGCAAGTCCGTGAGTATTGAGAAATTAGGAATTTCTGCGAGGACTGATTTTGACTTAATCCCGCACTGTGCTGACAATTCAGTACGGTCTTTCTTTGAGCTAGCTGCCTCAATTGCCCTAAGGTTCTCTTCATATTGAGACTCTGTACGTAGTGGACATTGAATTTCATAGTGAAAATTATGAAATTCAGATGTGGGTACAGTGCAAGTTCGACAAGCAAGGCGAACATTTTTGCTGAAGCTTTCCTTAAAGCCTGCTATATTGTGACATGCCAATGCGTCTCCAATATAGGCAAGCAAAAAACCAAAAAAGAGCTTTTCACCACATACAGTTTTTAACGTGCAGCCTCTGTGAAGTAAATTTAGAGTGGCAATGAAGTCTTGAAGAAGCATATGTTTTGCTTCTAATGATTTAAGAGCTTTTGCTTGCCCCACTCCAAGCAAAAAAATGTTGGCTAGCTTGGACCGTTCTGATGGTGGTAGGTTTACAAAAGAGACATAAAATACTGTTAGCTTGCCTCTGCGACCTCTTTTCATGCCTAGTGGATTGGCCAATTCAATGTCATCGCAATACAAAAGCATCACAATAGTGTTCTTCTCTTGGGTGCTTGCTACTGGGTGCATTTGAACTCGCATGCCATCAGTAAAATCTTTTAGCAACGCACTGTTTGAAGTCTGCAATGGAGACTGAAAGTGGCGGGAAAAGGTTGGATGACGAAGCAAATTTTCAATTAGTCTCTTGAGTGGCACAAAGTAAGCTTTTTCACCATGCGGAAGTTTTACTTCCTCTGGTGGGATATAAATTACGTCCATAATGTAAAGGCACATTATCGTAAGCGGTTAGCAGGTATCGTAGCATATATGCATCACAAAGAGCGCTGTGAACGGTGTACAAAGCACTTTAGAATCTAAGGCCATATTATATCAGTGCTAGGCCGCACACAAAAAAGTTGAAAATTCGCTTTAAAGAAAGCAAATAAACTCACGTTAAATCTCACTTCGACAGAAGCTTCGGCTGATCTCAGCATGGCCTTACATCTATATAGTACGAAACCACCTGGCACTCGTACAACAGAACCGAACAGGAAAAAAATGAGGTTATGTAAAACGATGTGTAAACACAGTTTAGCTGCTGTACGATAGACATAATGAACATAAAATACAAGTGCTAAAAAATAATTCAAAACTGTAACTATAAGGTACATCACAGTTGTTAAAGGGAAACTAAATTAAGAGCTCTGAAATGGATATATTCCGACACCTAGTGCACACCAAAGCAACCTTGTTCATGTGCACTTCCCGAACATGTCGCATAAAGGCATAAAAATGCCTGCTGGTGAACCTGCACGCCACACAAACGTGTTTGCTGACCTTGGGTGCAGGTTTCGATGGCGCAGGAGCTTCATTAATGGCAAGTTGCTGGCTCATGTCTACAGGAAGGTCCGAAGGAGGTGGAGCTTCCACCCATAGTGAGCCATCTTTCGAGCAGCCAGGCTGTGCACTCTCTTGCAGCACTTCGGCAACTTCTCTCTCGTGGTCTGTGTTCCGTAGGTAGAACAAAGGGTAAAAACAGATGGGATCAGTTCACAACGAAGCGGGAAATTGCACTACTTTACTATTGGTTGCTTCACGCCGCCGATGCTGCACTGATGACTCAGTCGAGCAGGCTGGATTGCATGTTAAATAAAGCATGGTCCATGCATACATCCATTCTGTAGCCAAGCAAGAAATATTTTCCTCGTGCGCGGAATACAGCACCAAGAACTTGTCATGCATAAATAAGCCCATAAGCATCGAAAATATGAACGGAATTCTAGAACTTACGTCTTGAACACTTATATAGCGATACACTGAACGCTTGCGTAAATCAAGCATTAAAAGCATGCACGGTACCACTTTTCTCAAAGGCATGTGATCTGGCAGTAATTAGTGGTAAATTATTATCGTACCAGTAAAATGTAAACTTAAAAATCAGAAAGCAATAAAAAAAAATCTGCATCGAACTAGCGGTTCATTTAGGACACAGTGATTGGCTATTAAGGCGCGACTTTCAGTAAAATAACGGGATTTTTTAATATATATTTGCGAGCATGTTGCGCCCACCAACCTTTCGAACAATCAGGATGATACGGCTGTTGCACTTCACTCGGTCCATTTATCCCTGTGCCAACTATTGGTAGAATAGGTGGCACAGTAAGTCCTTGCTCTGTGTCACCTATTGGTAGAATAAAAATAAATAAATAAACGTGACGGAATAATTGCACAACAAAACGAGATAATTGTTTGTCCTACACCGTTCATTCTGCACCACACCTTAAACGAGCAGGATGTTTTATTTCTTGACTAAAACAGGGATATATGCCTATATCAATTCTGCATGCCACACATTAAATATTTTCTTGTACCCTGAACGTAGTGCGAAAAGTTTCGGTGCAAAAGCCATTCCGCAGGGAGTGATAAGACGTACAGAGTTACAAAATTCAGTTACCAAAAATAGTAATACCGCAGCCGTGCATTGCAAGCTTGCGCCTAGTAAAATGCAAAAAAGCACGCATATCCCCACCGCGCGCGCAAGCATGTAAATAGGCAGTAATTAGTCGTGCATTACCACCACACCGTTCACTGACGACACTAGACAGCTACGGCAGGGCTCATCTACAGGCATTACACATAAAAAGAGCTAAATCGACACAGAGTGCCACGAGGACAGACATGCGCTCGTATAAAACGGCTCAGAATCATTTTGGTCCTAAATGCACACAAATAACGAGCTTTGAAAATGAGAGCTCGCACGTCGCTACTGCAACGGTTCCGCTAGGAAGAAACGTCACTTACCCAAATCGGTGATTCTTCCGTGAATGCTTGGGCAGTGATTGCAGAACTCACAACGAATCTTTGCCGCGCTTTCGTCTGATGGGCACACGACGACGTAGCGCTGACAGTCACACAAAGGCTCCCTGCAACTGCCGCGCAGTACACCCCACATGTCCCTGCTGCGACATAACTGCTTCCGTGGTTTGTCGAAACAGACCGAGAGTCTGCCAACTCGCTCCGAACAGAGTATTGGCGCAAGAAATGGGCCGCCAAAAAATGGCGCTCAAACGGCCCGGGCGCACGCGAGACAGCCGCGACAGCGGTCACTCATTCCCGCTTCCCAGCATGCAACACCGCTAAGCAACTCAGGCTTTCACAGCCATTGTTCTTCTTTGCTCTTCTTTTTATTGCGAAAGAATGCTGCCAGCAAGGCGTCCGAAAAAAAAAAAAAAAGAAAACATCGCCTGATGAGAGTCCCTCTTTCACCAGGAGAGGGAAACAGCAGAGGAGCGCGTCGACAAGGCCACCAAGGCTCCGAGGTTTCATTTTTATAGTTTTAGTTTTAACGCGAAAGAAGTAGAGTGCATAGGTTACTACGTTATTCATACGTTACTGCACAAAAGTTACATGGCTCTAATTCTCATGGTAACCTTTGCATCGTCAAATTTTGGCTGTTGTAACCTTTAGTCACCGCAAGAATAACGAAAACACGAAAAATAAACGACTTGTAACCTTTATTTTATAGGTTACTCACTACTAAAAGTTACGTTAAAGGTTACCATGATTAGAGTGCAGCTGCCAACGCTATGAGCTCGCGCTTCTAGCCTTCGCTGCGGTACAACATAATGTGAAACGAAGTATAGTGGGACTCAAGGACACTCGCACGCAACGCCACTGGCCAAGAAACTCCTTTGTTGCGGTGTAATTTCAGAGACGAAAGCTATCATTTCCATTCAATCTCTCCTTTGCAAAATTTGATGACGTAAAGTGGGGATTGCAGTACACCCATATGACGATATTTGAATGCTGTTCATAGATTGGACCCAAGCACTGCGTGGCACTTGATTTGGGCTCGTGATAATTACTAGCTCGAGAAGCATTCGGGTAGTGGCCCGTGTCCAATCGCTGCAACGACGACAATAGCCGAGCCATAACAATGTCTGGAACTCAGCGCGTGTCCTGTGCTTTACCAACCCCAGCGCGTGATTATGGTCAACATTGGCGCCATATAATCGGTTCCAGATCACGTGGCCGCTTGTTCTGGCTGCGAGTTGAGGGGGTGAACGCTGTTCGTTTTCCTCTAATTTTTTACTGGGACTTTTATTGCGTGGGGTGAAAAACGAATGCGTGTTTCATAGGCCATTAACGTCAGGGATCCGTTCTAAGCGGTTTTTGCGCAAAGTACAAAAATTGTTGCATCGCCCCTTTAACGACAATTAAATAGAGACAAAATCTACTAATTTGTTGGAATGCTAAACATAATATCAAGATTCACACGGATGCTGAACATATAATCATAGTTCACGCGGAACTAAAAGAAGAAAAAGAAGAGGAATATTACACCTTATAAGAGTTCTTTTCACTACCTATATGTGAGTGAGGTGACATCTTATTTTCGCAAGTCAGAAATTGAGAAGGCTTGTTACGTCAGCTTGAGGTACTTATAGTTCCCATGCAAAAACAAAACACAAAAAACAAGCTTTTCTTGGTGTTCTGCAGCAAAGACTATTCGTCGGCTTGTCACAGTGTCCGAGCACGTTGAGAACCGTCTCTCGCTCGCAACCTGGGTTGGGGAATTGTCAGGTATTGTCGCGCCGCACATGCGAAGGTCTTGTTCTTTTCTTTGCCTACAGTTTGCCACCAGTGAAATGGACTGTCGGTACGTGGTAAAACTGGAGACTGAAGGTAGTCGTAGACCTCATGCATTAGATAACTTGGTGCATCATCCTTCTTTGACAATGTCAAGCGGTTCAATATCATCCACACTGAAGGCTGCTGACTGGTTAGAGATTGCTGTTCGGCGCAACTTTCTTTGAACGTGAGCTGTGTTGAGTCTGGCACGTCCTGAAGCATCGTACTTAGCAGGAACTCTACTTCTTTTTTATTCCTTGTTGTAGCAGATGTCCTTAAATCGAAGATCAAGGAAGGTGGCAAGGGCACGAGGTGCCTGTGTGCTTACATCCAGGAACCTTGTTTTCACTGATCTGAGAAGATTCCGGGAAAACGCCTTGTCTTGAGTTCCACTTGCGCCCTCAGAAAGCAACATCTTCACACAGTGAACAAGTGGAACAACCATGGAAAGTGTTTGGAAAGACTCGGCACAAGCAGCTGTTGTGGCTTCTTCAATTGGTTGCAGCACTGACACCAAGGCCGTTACAAAACACCATTCGTCCGTGGTCAAGTTTTCAACGGTATCGGTTTCTGCCAGGTCTAACGCAACAGCGGCCTTGAGCTTCAGTGGGCACGCCAGCATGGCGTACTCACTATTTCATCTTGTGGGTACATCTTATACCAGCTCAAGAGGAACTTCTATGCCCATCCTCTTTTGTATAGTATCTTGCAGTCTTGCCCTTGCACTGCTTTTCCGTTTGTAGTGCCCCTTTATGGCTCGCGTTTTGGTACACACATTTGCGAACCCCTTGGTTTCTTGGCATCTTGAACGCAAAGCTGCAAGGCATGTGCAAAACATGCAATGTGCGTGTACTCACGGCGTTCAGGAAATTGCAGAAACGAAGTTCCGAGCGCTATGCCCCACTCCTCAAAGGCGTCTTCGATCAGAAAACGCAGATTCTCCGCAGTGTGGCGTTCACGCATGCAGCGGCACGCAAGCACAAAACTTTAAGGCACGAAGTCCTCACTCAGCACATGGCACGTCACTGACACATAACTGTTGCTAGCTCGTGACGTCCAGCCGTCAGTGGTGACGGCGATACAGCCCACGCCCTTCCTTAATACGCTGTGCAGCAAAGTGTGGACAGCATACCTAGCAGCATCGTTCATTTCCGTCACCACAGTCCTCGAGAACTCCGTTGAGAAGGAACGTTGTACTGCAGGCACTGCACATTTCACCAGCTTGAGAAAAGCTGGTTCCTCTACGACTGTGTAGCTGTGCAGGCCAGTTGCGATGAAGCAGCCAATTTTCTTTGTTAGTGCCCTGGCGCGAACGCTTTGATTACTTAGTTGGGGCTTGAAAGCCGGCATCATGCTTGCGTTCTTGGACTTTGGAGCATTACATTGCTCCTCCGCAGCAGCTGCGCTTTCATACGCCTTGCGGGACCCCGGATGACGCTTCAGGTGGTTCAACGAAGGCGTCGTCGTGTTTGTTGGCGTTTTCAGGATGGCGCCAAACACAAGGCACTTCGATGATGCAGCGCAGGAGCGATCGAAGAACATCCACACTCCACTGCGCTTGCTCTTCGAAGAACTTCGCGTTTCATCCACTTCTACTTCGCTCAAACTGAGCGACGGCACCGTAGAAAAAAGTTCTCAAACGTCTCCATGACACGCTTTCCGAAGGCGTGCACGATCAGCTCAATACAACAGCACACTAGCCCTGCACACTAACCCTATTACTATTTCCGAGCTATGAAAGTGCGGATTTTTTCGGTGACCAAGCAATAAATAATATTCATAGTAAGTTGATTTTTTTTCTTGATTAAAGGGGCCATGAAACGATTTTCCTACTTCTTCCTCCTTAGCTTTAATCCTCAACTCAAATGCGAATTGTGAAATCACGTCGTCGTGACATTCTTCGGCACCGGTGCGATGACTCCTAGGTTCCACCGTGCTTTTTATGCACACCATAGAACTTGTCATTCCCCAGTGACGATAAGTTCCGTCAGGGCACTTATTCGCCACGAACGCGAATCCAAATATTCGTCCACGGATTGATTGTTGACGAGCGCATACGTTCGAGTGACGCAGTTCTCGTGTCCAATGCGTGAGCCGGGCTCGGCTGACGTCAGTTTGGCACCGCTGACGCGCTTTGGGAACCGCGGATGTATCATAGTGAAAAGGCGGAGAGCTTTCGAAGGAAAGAAGGTACAAAATAGTCCGCTATATTTTCAAATGTTCTAACCGAAAAGCTGGCTTTTGACTTTCTACCCTTTTTCTCTTGGCCAACTAAACGATATGCGATTAGTAAAGTCCCCATTTAAAATCATTCATCCCAGCCCAAAATTCGTTCCATGACCCCTTTAATGTCATACCTCTGAAAGTATTTTGAACGGTTTACGGCATGTACCTCTTAGCAGAAAGTAAACGCTCAGGCCGTAATTATTTGAAAGCAAATAAAACAGGCCGCTCCACTGCGGTTCCAAGCCATGTCTTTGCTTTCCCGCACGGCACGTCGTAGCCAGTTTTTTGTTGTAGTATTTGTTCTTCTATTTGTGGTGTTCGCGTGCGGCTGCAATTGTCGTCTTGAATTAAGTTCTGTAGAGGGGGTATTCACTCAGTTGGCGATGCTTCACGGCCAGAGAAATCGCTTCGCGATCAACTTGAATGCAGTCAAAGCCGCTACTTGTGGCAGGTGTTAAGTGTACGGAGCAACGCCGTGGTGAGCTCGAAAACCTCTCGCGCTCACCTTAACGCGCCACTTGGAGGGCAGTTTCTCCAGGAACCGTAGTATATTTAAACACCAAAATAAAAAAAATAGTTTTTTGTTGTTGTCGATTTTACCTATTATTTTCTTTTAATGCTAAAATTCAAATCTGTAAACATGTGTACCTTCGTCATACTGCCACACTGTTCAGTCCTTTCTCCAGAGCGCAATCGCTCTCGGGTTGGAGACAACAGGACATCGCAAACGGTAGTCTCATCGGCCACTCTACGATATAGGACTTACGGTTCAGACTCATTTCAACATGACTATCCGCAGGTCGATCGATTGCACCATAATCCCTCAAGCGGTCTTAAAACTCTTTAATGTAAAGCGGAATATCAACCTGCGACACGCCCCCTCTGATCATGGCCCGGCCAGCGGCATCAATGCCCGACAGTTCACGTCATCTCATCTTGTTGTTACACCACTGAAACGCGAACACACGGTCACATCGGCGATAACTCCAGTCTTTCGTTCAAAACGCACAACACTGCTGTCGCGACGTGGCTACTATGTTGCTGACACGCAAAAATACACAACCATGTTGATTGCCGGTTGGCACTCGGCATCGGAAAACTGAACCGAACTCGGTACAGAAGACACCGAGGCACCCGGCAGAAAAACTTGCCTGTCTTGGACGGCAGTTTCCGCGGTTTCCATAACGTCGTCAATGTCGACACGTCGTTCCGCAATCCGGAGGCGGCCATCTTAGGCCAGTGTAAATGCAGCGCAGCGCCGCTGGCACTGCTCCAGAACTTCGGTGTTTCTAACGGCTTCGTTTGCTCGTATGATAAAATTAGTGGTAAAAACATAAAGTCAACTGAAATGTTCTGCACCATTGGACTGTGAGACGGAATCACAGGCGGCCTTCACTGCCTTTGAGGCTTAATTGACTCAAGATTTATTAAACAACGCGCGCGACGTGCCCGAGAAACGAAACCGAAAGATGAGGCGGGAGGGCGGAAACTTTCTCCCGTCTACCTTGAGGAGGAGAAAAACGTCTCGTGCTTCCCTTTTTGTGTCCGCTTGGAGGCGCGTCACTAGAAGGGAAGAAAACGTGCCGTTACTACCTTTTTCCTCCTTTTTCTTTTTTTTTTCTAGAGTGTATGACTTCGCGGCGCTGCAAAAAAAGGTCTTTTTGTTTCCTAGGGTATCCGCATATCAATCGAAGGCGCGCAAGGCGCGGCGGTGTTATCTGGTCCTGACATGCTCTCCCCGCGGCATCTCGTCAGGCTCGTCAGCCTCGTCAGCCAGTGGGCGCGTGGCAGATTTGAATCGTCACTAGGGGCGCCGGCTGGCAGCACAGTGTCTGTTAACGTGTCGAAAATGCAAATTATTTCGATGATGGCACGAGATCAGTCGGAGCTAAAAAATTCTCTTGCGCTGCCGCGCCTGAAAAACGCGCTCTTTCGATCAAAGGAAACATGAGAGCGACGGGGACTGCTACGTGTAACTCTCACTGCAGCCTGATGGCGCCACGCCATGGTAGGTGTTCCCGACAAATAGATATCACCAGCCGCGTGCCGTGCGGGGTCCGTCCGCTAGATAGGCTGTAAACCACGTTTGGGTCGCAGATAATCTTCTACCGATCGACCGCAAAGGCAAAGCGGAGCACTTCATCGGCGACAGCATGGCCTCCGAGAATTTTGTGCGCTCGGCGCCGGCCTGTCTAAACGGTCAGCTGCCTAGCAGAAAATGTGGGCCGAGTCAGTTCTCTAGATCTCCGCATGCGGCGCTTAGAACCAAACCAGAAATGGAAACAGAGTCGCCTCAAAGCACGCGGTAAAGTCTGAGCCTGCGGCATGAAGCTTGCATCTTCTTTGTTCGCATCAGCGCAATAGAGAAAGGTAAGTCGATCTCTGTTGATTCGAAATTTGTAGTCGCTATGCGGTCTATGCGCTGTTTCATTGGATGATACCTCAGAATGCAAGATCGGAAAAAGAGGAAGCTAGCTGTGCATAATACCCAAATCACACGGCAGCGTAAAGGTACCTTTAGCCCAGGTACCTGTCGTAAAGGGAGCTGGAGATCGTGATCACACGGCGCATAGAGGTCCCTTTCGCTAAGGAAGGTCCTGTGTTAACGGAGCTCGTTGAGCTTCCTTAACAGCTACAGGGAGTAGCCTCGGAACCACGAACTCAAAATAATATCACAGATATATAAATATATCTTGTTTAATGCATTATAACAAATTGAATATATTTAAGTATCAAATTATGAAATGATTGTGAACACAAATGTGATGGAATAATAAAATAATAATGAACGCAGACTCTGGCTAGCAGGTAACAGCGGTGGCACGTGGAAAACAATGTCTGCTACGAACCCGAGCGCGATGGACCACTGCGAGCTCTTTTTCGAGGTTGTAGACGAGTCGCCCGACTCTCCCGCCCAGGACACTTTATCTTTGTCGTCGTCCATCCCTTTCGATCGCGTGACTGGCGTAACCGTGCGACTCCGTCGTGGTTTGTTTCTGTCGGGCACTATCTAGCTACTTCAGTGAGAACTTTGCAAGAAAATGGAGCTGCTAAACATAAAAAGGTCGCCCACCTCGCAATGCAAAGTCGTAAACGCAGATGATTTAGGGCCAGTGTGGCCAGACGGGTCGGACGTTTTAAAGCAAGATTTATTTCGGTGCGCCCTTAGACTTAGAGAAAAAAGTAAAGTGCCGCAAAAGCAGACAGAAATAATATTTCGGTTTTAAATGTGATTACGTACAAGAAGTGCTAGGACACCGCGTGGTTATACAAGATCGGAGTCACGCAGTCTCCGCTCTGCTCAACATGTGCAGTCCACTGCGACCAAGATCACCTGCTTCTGGAGTGCCCAAACTTTGAATCACAACGAGACACGCTTTACCAGCGTCTCCGGGTGATCAGCGTGGCACAAGCAACTGCAGATGACCTGACTCTTCCTAGCGGTTCACGATCACGCCGCGAAAAGACGCAGCGCTTTCTACTCGACGTCTTAAAATCGACGACTCTGCTTACACATTTGTGACCCTACCTTCTTAAACGTACGATGCTCCCGATGCAATTGCGTACTTTGGAGCGCACATAAGTGCTGCTTTAGGACAATATGTGTAAATGTGAATATGTATGAGGGAGGTTGTATGTGAGCAACAAAGCCAACACATCAATGTTAGGCTAACCGCTTACTATTAAAACGTCATTCTCTCCTGCGCTGAATGCCAGACGCCCCGAGAAATGCTCTGTGCCAGGTTCTCGCGCTCCAAATCTGCGACCAGGCACTCCATGGCTCCGTCATCGAACTGCCAGGCTTTGTATGTATAGAGGAGGCTATTAGCCCCGTGCACGACCGAAAGCGTCGCTGTGGTCGGCCTTCCACGATTGGCCGAACGCTGACTATGACGTCGGAAAGGGGATTTATCATCGACGGAAATAGGAGGAATAAAAGAACTTTAATTTTGACGGTGCTGGCAGTGTTCCTTTGAGAGCGCAATGATTTCAAGCTTCCACCATGCTAATAACAAACACCATCGAACTTGTTGTTTGCAAGGTAATGACGTCACAAGGGGGAACCACAGGAGGGTGCCACCAAAACATCTCGCCGCTAATAGGGTCTATAGTAAGTGGCGTACGATCTTTCCACGAGCTAGCAGCCGCCGGTGTGCGCGAGCACACGCAACGAAATATTAAGATGACAGGGAAATGTATGGGCTCCGGGTAAAAGGAAAATAAAGATAGGTTTTTCGCACTCTAGGTTTTTCATCTCCACAAGTGAAAGCTACATGCTTGTTAGACCAGTCAGACGCCTACCTTTTACAACAGACCCCACTTTGCAGATAAATATATTAAAGACGTTTACGATTTTCTGTAACGCCAAATTAGAGCACAGCTCTTGAGAAGGAGGAAGGGAGGGTACGGAGGGGAGGGTATGCCCCTCTTCCTTTCCCGCAAAATATAGCGGGGAAAAGTTTCCTCTAAATATAGCGGGAAAATTCTACCCTCGTGAAGTTACACGTGACGTCACGATGGTAAATTTAGCCAGAATATTTTTCCGCCAAATTTAGCGAAAAAATTTCCCGCTAAATTTAGCGGGAATATCGACAATGTTAGATGCGTGTGACGTCACGTGACGCCACACGTGACGTCATACGTCGTGTTTCCTCTAATGACGTCACACGTGACATCACGTGTGACGTCACGAGGGTAACGTCGCGACGTTACCCTCGTAACCCTCGTGAGGGTAACCCTCGTGACGGTAACACTCGTGACCCTCGTGAGGGTAATCCTCGTGACCCTCGTGAGGGTAACCCTCGTAATCCTCGTGAGTGTAATCCTCGTAAACCTCGTGAGGTTAACCCTCGTTACCCTCACGAGGGTAACTCTTGTGACGTCACACGTGACGTCACGTGTGACGTTATTATGGGAAACGTCCCATAATGCAACGTGCGGTTACGCCCAACGTTACTATAGTCGGATGCAACCTGAGAACAATCTTTTAGCTCCACCCACAAGCGCATTGCGCCCATCTGAAGTGCCTCCGCCGTCGAGAAAGTAGTTCGCTAGCAACGTTGCTTTTTCTTCCTCCAGTAAACGTGTCTTAAACTACTACAATATTTATTTAATTCATTCAGGACGTTTCAATAAGTTAGAATACCTTTTTGTCAACGAAATAGCTGTTTAGTAATGAAAGAAAGTCACGTCCAATGTACCGTCTTCCCAGTTCAATTTTCTGTCCAAGATACTGTCCAAGATACTGTCCAAGATACCTCTCAGCAGTGCTAAGCCTCGCGCCCGCTTCGAAATTTTCGTTGGCGATAGCGTCGCTGGATTCTCACATTGTCGCGCAAAAACTGCTGCAAACGCAAGCCGATACCATTAAGATTTCGTGGCGTAACCTCGGGCACGTAAAACACGGTGCAAAAAAGCAGAATAATTGTCACGAGAAACTAGCGTCGCGTTGCTAAGGCCAGCAGCCATGTTGAGCTTTTTTTTTTTTTTCAAAAGGATCGCGATTGGTCCACGGAATCGTGACGTCATGAAAACGATTGGCTGGCGTTTCTCGGCGTAGGATTACATTTTCCTCTGAGAGGCATTTCCGGTTTTTTCTTAGCTTGCAACCGACTATAGAGCAAGCTCAGTTTCACAGCTCCGCCTGCGACGTGGGCTCAGTGGCGGTCACGAGAACTAGCAGCGCTGCAGTCGAGTCTTACTTCCGGATTGTCTAGCCCGCCAAGTCTGAATAGCACTTGAGCTTGGGCGAGTTGTTGATGCATACTAACACTTCACAGCGCAAGGAAACAGACGCACACAAAAATAAATTTCAAACACTCAAAGAAAGAACACTCACAATGCGCTGACTCTGATCTCTGTGGTGTATTACACTTCATCTTCATCCTCTTTTTTTTCGCTATTATACACATGGAAGTAAAAAAAAGGAAGAAAATACAAAGAAAAGGGAGCTCTCAACGTGTACCGCAGTGAAGGCTAGAAGCGCGAGCTCATAGCGTTGGCAGCTGCCCTTAATGCACGAGAGCTTGTGCCGCCGAGAGGTGCTCTAGAGCAAGGAGCTCGCGCCTGTAGCCTTTCCTGCGGTACATCATAAGGTGAAACAGAGTATAGTAGACGACGCGCGAGACAGGGAAGCAAAATCAGACTGCAGCGCCGCTAGTTCTCGTGACCGCCACCTAGACCACTCGCCTCTGAGCTTGCTCCAGTAACGTTGGTTACGCCGACGGCGACGCCGTTCAAGCCGGAAATGGACGCCTAAGGCCTCATTCACACAGCCGGCTCCTCACCCCGTCCTGGCGCCGTGCCGAAATCGGAACGGTGCGGGGACGGTGGAGTGTTCGAACCAGCGGCGACGGTGCTGCCGGCGGGGGCTATGAGAATGGATGGATTGTGGAGGCTGTGCCCCCTCATATTGGGCGGTAGCTTGTGCCACCTAGCCTAGAAACCTTTCTGCACCTTTCACACCTTTCTAGTTCTGCGTCTAACTTTTGTATCCCATAAGATAATAAGATCGGTATAACCTATTAATTTCGTGCGCAATATCACACTTCCCTCGATCTCCACTAGAAATATTGTAACCCCCATTTGTGGGTACTTTGTGGCGGCGTCGATCACCGCATGTAGCGGACGATCGGCATCGATGGGCGCCGCCACAACTGTTTTGTTGCTTGGAGCTTGCGTTCGGGTCGCCGATAACGATCTTGGATGTTTGAAAACTTTTGATTTGTTTCTACATTTCGAAACAAAAACGACAAGACCCACTGCGAGCACGTTTCACATCAATCTTTCCTTACGCCATATTTCGTCCCCGATCGAATCGACCACCACATTTTCTTTCTTTGATTGTTCTTCCTTAAAATCACATTTACGTCTGAGCCATACACTATTGACTCTTATTTCCACCTCCCCCCCCCCCCCCCCCCCTTTTTCCCAACTACAACGCTTACACACACACACACGGGACGGGGAAAAAAACGGCTATGTGAACGAGACCTAAAAGCTGCGTTCTAAAAGTGTGTCTTTATTCTTCTTTTCGCCGGAGCCCACACATTTCGTTGTCATCTTAAGCGTGAATGGGGGACTATGATGTCAATTTCGTTGCATGCGGTGCGGACTCAGTTCGGTAGTTTGAGTAGATCGTTCCGATATTTCCAATAACTATACTTCGCCGCGCCTTTGCGTGTGCATACAATATTGCTATCAAAGTGTAAAACATATCTGGATGTTTTCATCTCAATTCAAGCATAACTTGGGGTCAATATTTTAATTTTTACAAAAATATATAATTTTCAGATTCATTCTTGAAATTAAAAAAAAAAAGAAAAGGAAACGCTAACGGCAAACTTTGCGATTTGCCGTGCCTTCTTTACACGCGCAAAGCACATAGCAATAGGATCGACAGACTTGTTTCCACGAAACATGGTTAGATTGCCACCGTATTTACTTCAACGTCCACAAAGCCAAAATATCATCTCACGCGCGCACTAAATCCAAGCTCAATTAAGAGATGCCTTTACTAATCTTTTGCTACATAACTCTATCGCTCGTCTGTTGTTCTGCACTGATAGTGCTTCGCATCTTCCCATCTCAGGAATGTCCTCTACTCTCTAAAACAAAATAATGAGCTCACTTTCGTGCAGAACATGAAGACACCCGATCACGGCGGACAATAAAAGAATCACAGTGAAAGACGAAGCTCAGAGTAAGCTCATACCCGACAGAGGTAATGTGCAAAGTAACAATGAGAAAAAGGAAATAGATATTATCATTGCTGCCCCTGCGCAAATACGTTTTGTCTAGTATTCTGAGCTTTGTCATATGCTGGTATCGTTCTATTGTTGGCAGTGATTGGATCTATCCGTGCCCTGCGTGAAAGAGAACTCTGATACATTTTTAGAAGTTGGGCTTTTATATTAAAATAAATAAATAAATAGTAGCCGATTTCGACCCGGAGGCACTCGAATTGATCACCTACAAGAATCAGCCAGTATCGACCTAATTGCTGGCTTTCGAGTCTGCGAAGACCATTTCCTGCCCAAAAGGCGTTGCATCGAAAAGTACTTGCACTGCCGGGGCACTTTCTGCTTAAAGTGACCGCAGACAACGCTCTTGAGACCTCTCCAAAGATGAAACGGAGTTTTTACCACCTTCCCGTCGAGGGCTACACTGGGCAACTCGGTCACCGGGGCGTCCATTTCCGCCATTCGGACACTCATCTGCTGTAGGAGCATCTTGCCCTGGGACGAACTGGAGCAGTCCAGTATCTCCTCTAGATCCATGCCGGGAATGTCGCGCGCGCACTCCCTCACGGTAGTTTCGTAACTTTCCGATATCCTGGGCCACAAGAGACAAATGACAAACAGCAGCAGGTCTTCCGTGCTTGGGATGAGGGAAATGGCGCAGCTGTGGATGATATTTTCCATACAGTTCCCCGCTCCTTCGGAGCAGACGAAACTGAGGGGCTCGTCCGCAGTGGCCTCTCTCGTCTGCGCTCTGCCGTACGGGTCCAGCTCGACGAGCAGGTTTTCCCACAGCTTCTCGTGCGCGGGCTTCAGCTGTTCTCTGAAGAAGGCAAGGGATTTGTAGTCGTATGGATCGTAGAAGACTGTCAGGTTCACCTGGGAAGGAAAATGTAGGGATAAATGACAATGCCGAGGTCACGTGACCTCCCCCCCCCCCCCTTGAGGAGGAGGGGGAGGTGGAGACGAGGGGAGAAGGTTGAAGGATGTGGAGAGGAGGAGGAGGTGAAGGAGAAGGAGGGGGAGGAGGAGTAGTAGGCAGGATGAGGAGGAGGGAGAAGGGGTATACCCTCCCCTCAATACCCTTCCCTCCTCCTCCTCAAGAGCTGCGTTCGAACTCGGTGTTACAGCGAGTTGTAAACGGCTTTCATTTTTTTCGATCAGCCAATAAGAGCTCGGCGTTCTGACATCATCGTAGACCCTGTGCAAGAAGCAGACGTACTTGCGCTCCGTAAAGAATGCGGAGAGCAAGTCGTCTGCTTTTTGCGCAGGAGATGCGGTAAAGTCAGAACGACGTTGAGCTCTGATTGGCTTTGATTAAAAGGATGGTGGGTAAACCTCGATGCCAGATGCCTTAAGGTCTGCCCACTATTTTGTTTTCAATCAGCCAACAAGAGCACGGCGTTCTGACATCATCGCAATTCCTATGCAAGAAGCAGACGAACTTGCTCTCCGCATTGCACTGACGTGTGTTTTCTGGAACGCATCTACGCCTGAAGCGTTTACAGTCCTCTCCCACCCATGCAATCCGTCTACAGGCGTGGCAACAAATTACGTCGCATGAGTCGGCGCGCCCCGCAGTCGGACGTCACGATCCTGGCGGTTGGCCGTAGAAATGCTGGCGAAAAAGGCGAAGGGACGCCAGGGTCGCTGGTGTCGCGGCGTCCTATCTCGTGTCTGTGTCGGTATCCGCCGACTGTCTGCCTGCAGAGCGCGCCCTGCAGCGGGACAGGCCTAGCGGTATTCGCCTCCGCTGCTGGACCTTCCACCAGGATCACTGTAGGCAAGAGCACATGACACTTCTTCGACGTCACCAGGCGAAAACTTCAGCGACCACCTTTGAGGACTAATGAAACACACCAGTCAGAGAGGTGCTCCAGACACCATAATTAAATGAACACGGAACTACCAAAATAACTTTTGCATATTTGCATTCCTGACAAATCTAGCTCGGATTTTGCGAAGCTGCGTTGCATGCCGTGGACTAGCACAGTAGAAGAGCTGTCTAGCTTTCAAACTCTTGCTCCGTGAACCCTCTACGCCTGTCCGCATGCGCCGAGTGTTGAGATGTTATGAGTGCCCCAACACGATGCTCCCATGACTCAGTCTGTTTCTTTCAAACTTATGCCTATCTCAAATACTCTATTCAAAATACTGTATTTCAAATACTTTTTGAAGTATCTTGGTATTTTGCAAATACTTTTGTTCGAGAGTATTCTATACTCTATTTTAATTACATTTCTGAGTATCTTGTATTCATTATCTTAAATACATTTTTGACATTCCGCCATTTTCTGAGTTTTTCATTATGAAGTGGCGTGGGCGTGGCACGAGCAATCGTGAACAGTGTTTCGAGCAACCAAATCTTGTTTCTAGCTCCGATAAGCTACCGTGACTTAGATTGAGCTCATGAAAAGATCGGTTTTGTGCCGATTGTGACTCATATTTCACCCTGAAGTTCGTACAACGAAGGTTTTCCCCTCACCTTCCCAAAGGCGCCTTTTGTTTCCCAGAGTTTCTCCCGAAAAATCTTCAAACAAAAGGGGTGGTATTACGAAAGTAAAGTGAGGTGCAACACAGAACGGGATACAACCCACAACAGCAATGCAGACTTCAGTTCAAGAAAATAACAAATAAAAGAAAATGAGAAGGAGACACGAAAGGAATACACTTTTTTTTTCTGCTTTTATGTTTGACCCCGCTATAACAAAACGTCCAGGTTTTTTTCTCTTTTTTTTTTTGTTGTGAGTTCGGCATTTTTTGCTCTCCCGAACACTGTCTGTAAGCGAACATTGATAAGCAGAGAACGGGACAGGAAACTAACTACGAGCAGGATGACCTCTCAAAATGCCAACAAAACGTCTCCCGACGTTGAGTGCCTTTCTGAACGCAATCTACATAAAGAAGGTGTGATCAGTGCTGGTTATTTTGTGGGCTCTCTTTGTTATCCATTCACTCATTTTCGTATCTCAAGTTCGTTTATAGTCAACTTCCCATATAGGAAATATAGATTGTAGTTAAACGATGCGTCTAAGGTGCGCCGCAGGACGTGATATTTAACGATGTCATTATAACTGAACTGACCTTTTTGTTTTTTTGCTTCAGAAATGTTTTGTAACATGTATCAGTGATATCCTGCTCCTTATAGTTGGACTGCGTAGAACAGCCCTAACATTTTTTTTGTTGCACTTTTGCGCTGTTGCGAGCTAACAAACCATTCTGGTAAACCAGATTTGCTCAACTGTAAAACTGTGTTTGTCACTGATGTCGACACACATTACGCAATGTGGAAGTATCTTCAAAAGTAAATGAATTACTTTTCTAAGTATTTGTACTCTGTTCAAGATACTTTACAGTGAAAGTAACTTGAGTAGTATTTAAGTAATTTATGAAGCAGGTATTTAGTAACTTAACTTAAATACTTTTATCGAGTATTTTGTCCAACACTGGTTTATTTTCGGCATATCGCAAGAAATAAAAAAAAAAATAAAGCTCTAATAACTATATTATTATGTGTAAAACTATCTCAAGACAAGACCGTCACTTTCGCTTCGGTTTCAAACCGAAATAAATATTGCTGCCGGCATTTGCAAGCCGTACTTATAGTCGTCCGCTTTGCTCGACTATGTTCTTGCGACGCCAGTAGTCTTGTGTTCACCGAGATATTTAAAGGAAGGTATCGCCATCCGGCGTAGTTTGCAGCAAACAACTGTATCAAGTACACGCTTTATGAAGCGTTGTACTATGGGTGCCCGTTTTCGCATTCCGGTTGGCGTAGCCCTTTACCGTCCTACCTCAACTATATTGCTTGATCTAGCTTGATTTGTTTGTGTGTTCGTGCTTCACGATAAGTTTAAGATGTCTACATAATGTAAATGGCCCCACCCCTCTGTGCAGGACTGCAAACGTCGTGATCGTGACCGTTGTTCCGGTACTCATAGGATGACGACATATGGCAGTATGCGACCCGCTTGGCTGGAAGCAGACTGTAGCTCGTGTATGATGGGACGCTACCGTGCTGTTTTTAATGGTCGAGTCTTGTGGCCGCTTCTGCGTCGCTGCAAGGTCCGCACGAGGGACAGAGACGTTAGTAGACTCCGTAGCGCCCCTGCTCGCACGAGTTGCGGACGGCTGACTAGATGCACCGGGGGTCCCAACCGGGAGATATTGGGCCTAGGTACATACAGTGCTCGGGCGAGCCGCCAAGCCAATCTAGTACTAATATGTGAAGCTTGAGCGGGGTATACCTCCCACTAAATTGCCTGTCGTGGCGTAAATATTGCGCCAAATGTTTTAGGGGGGAAATAATTTTGTGTCATACGTGTTCTATCCAGACACTTAATTTTTTTGTTTAGTTCAGTCTTCACTCAACAGGAGCCTCGTGGAATCCTCAGAGTGGCAACCGCGGTGTTACACTCCAGAATTCCAAAAGTTCCCTTTTTGAAGTTGTTTCCACCAACACCGGCAACATGTGTTCATTGTTTGGACTTTCGTGAAGCCTACACAGGCATACCTTATACATATAATGAACTTCGTCTAATTGGGACAATACCAAGAAAAACTAAGATTCAAACTATGAATCTTAGCCTCGTGCTTGTTTCGTTTTTTTTTTTTTTACTTCTTAGGCAACACGACTCTAATGAATAATTTGTTACTCCCAGCCATTGTTATAGAGCTGCGCCAACCAGATTAACACCCTCGTGAGTTTGTAGGGGTCAAACGATCGAAACTTGGGAAAAATGGCAAGAGACACCAATACAGAAGGAGGGTGAGCCTACTCACACAGTACGGCTCTACTACGCTTGACTACACTGCGAAGGCTTACGTAGAGATGCCACTGCGAGTTACCGGGGCATCGCGCATCGTACCGGGGCATCGTGCCACGGCTTGACCCGCGACGCACGAAGCACAGATATCAAACGAGGGCAGATGCAGGCATATACGCTGGTGTGTGACGGGTCTTAGCCGGGCAGAAATGTCGTCTCGCGTCCTGGTCTATGCTCCATGGATTAACCAGAAAGATAGAATGCGTCGGCTTCAAACACACACAAATTGTGTTTGGTAGTTCCAGCGCGGCAAACAGCACCAATTGTTTAATGGTATAGAAAAACCATCCTTTTGTTGGTCCAAAACATACACCACAAAATCGCGTGCGCTCAAACTTTGTTTTCCACCTGGCCCTACGTTAGTTCTTGTAACTACTTCACTGTTTCATGTTGGGGGGCCCTAATTATCTTGCGGGCCAATAAACATTGAGCAGTCCCGTGTTAATCAACATATAGTCAGAGCGATAGCTGCGACAAGTCACGGACAAGTCGTTGGACATCGGTGTCGCGTTTACGCACCGTTTGGTGCGCGAATGAAAGCGTTTGGAAATAAATAGACATCTGATCATTTTGTCCTGAACGCTTTTCTTTTTTTTGTTCTTAAGGTCGTGTGCGCATCTCCTAGCACGAGCTCTTGGCACTTGGCGCGTTAGGTCCGCGCTCCTTTACTCCTACTCCGAGTTTCATACTCCGAGCTCAGCAACTAATCGGCGCATGGCGTACAGCAGAGTGTGTATATAGAGAGAGTCTGCACATTTGTCGGGAAATATGGGAGGCAAATGAGGAGGCGCCATTGGCCGAAAGCGGGCCGGGCGTGTTCCAGGGAGTCTTCACAAATTCGAATGTCGCCAACCAGATGCCGCGAATGACACCCTGGCGGTGATCGCGGGAAACAGAATTAATAAGTTCGTCGGAGTAACTCTCGGTGACGGAAAATATGGTGCACGGGATGTTTCGATAACGGTCATGCAAAATAACGGTGGAATAAAAAAAAATAATTAAATAAAGACATAAAATATATAAAAAGCGTGCGCGACTAGCAGAATAATCGACGTAATCTGTCCGCCAGGCGCCGAGGGTCTAGAATCTGCCATCCGAGCAGTCATACTCCGTCCGAACAAAACAAAGTTCGAGTTCCACACTCGTTTCTTACATCTTTTTGCATTATGATAATCGAAACATCACGTGCACCCTATTTAGAACCATGAAGAGTTACTGCATTTAACTCTAACGCACTTATTAAAACTGTTTCTCGCTACCACCGCGAGGAGATTATTTTCGGCTTCTGGTTGACCGGGTGAGCATGTTCAGCCCTCTAACTGCGTCTGATGCATGCCCTGGCTTTTTCCGCACCTCCCATTGACCAAACTCTCTTTATATACCGCTCTGGCGTACAGGAGCGTAGCACACCGAAACTATCGACGAGCCGCATGAGCTCCTTCCGACCGCACGGTTATGACGAACCCGGCATCTCGTGAATACGGGTGGCAGAAGCCGAAATGATTTCGAGGATAAATTAATTAAGGCCTGTGTAGAGCGGCAGAGTGTAAAGTAAAAGAGAAGTTGATGTCATAACTTTTCTTCGTAAGTTTTAATATTCATGAAAGGTTTGAAGACTTGCTTCGAGCACATATGACCAATCTATTTATTGAACACTTATGCTGTTCAGATTTAAATGAATGAACACTCTTGAATTCGCTTGTAGACGCAGGAAACTTTACAACTTGTCAAATGTTTCATGGTTTCGTCTTGCAGTGCGAGGCGGAACCCGTAGACGTGCAATATTCACCACCGCCGTTCAATAGATGGCACGCCAATTTGTTTTTAGGCGAGATACACCAACAAATCTTTTCCGGAGCGCTAATTGCTGTCTTGACTTTCAAATCAAATCGTTTTTACCTGCTGGATTGAGCACTATTCAACTGAAAAGTGGCATCGTTGTCACGATTGGATTAAGCGCTATTGAACCATTCAACTATTTAACTATTCAACTCTTCAACTCCTCAACTCCTCAACTCTTCAACTCTTCAACTGAAAAGGTGCAGTGTTTTTGAGGCCAGATTAAGCACTATTCAACTGAAAAGGGGAAACGTTGTCGAGACGAAGGATTGCGTCCTTCGTCTCACCAACGTTTCTGTCGGTTTCTGTCAGCGCAGCCATCTTAGTTCTGGACGTGACGTCACGGAGCGCGAAGAAGTCACTCGCGCTACGAGAAACAACCGATGTAAGAAAAGCGCGCTCGAGTGTCAGTCGCCGGCGGCGCTCCTGTCTGTTTAGTGAACGAAGAGCCAAACTCTCGCGTTCCGGAACACAGACTTAACGTGCCCATTGGCAGTGCTACAACGGCATTTTGTAATCTGTTCTTTCTTTTCAGAGAATGCGTACAGTGCGGGTACTACAAAAACCCTAAATACAGAGCGAGTTAACAACGCTGTGGCGTAGCTCAGTCAATGAGGAAAAAACAAGAAGCTGTAACGTAGCTCAGTACAGGCAATAATAATAAAAAAGTTGCATAGCTCAGTGGTAACGCCTCCGCTTCGCACGCAACAGGTTCAGGTTCGACTCCTTCCGTCGACGGGCGACCTTTTTGAAGGATTTTGCAATATCAACAACGGACGTCATTTCCAGTGGTGGGCATAGCCCATAACAGCTATCGCTCTAAGGTAAGAGCTCACCACTGCGCATGTGCCGAACCCAAACGACGTTTTGGGTTTGCAGAGAAACATCTGAACCTGCGTAACCTATAAAATAGATGTCAAATGGCACTCGTTTGGTTGTTTAGATTATTTTCGTCAAGACGGCTTGGAAGGAGATTCAACGGTCTCGCCCCAAGTGGCTAAATTGAGAACTACACCGGTGGCAATAAAACGACATAGGCAATTTGTTTGTGTTCTGACGCAGCGCTCGGCCCCGGTTGAAGAAACACATTTAGGTGATGACCAGGGTTGTAAAAGTTACTTCAAAAATGTACCTAAGATACAGTTACAGTTACTCATACGAAAATGTACCTAGCTGCATATCTAGCTACTGGCTTAAAAATGTACCTAGGTACAGGTACTTCAAAGGTACTTTTTTTTCACGTCAAGTATTTTTCTCAAATTTGTCACATTATTATTGGAAGTAAATCCTTTGTATACTGGGATGTACACAAAAACAAGTTTGATAAACGTGCTTTATTGGTGTCAATGGGAGAAATAAGGCAAAACGCTGTCACCAGAGCATTCGAAGACTTTGTCTTTTTCACTTGAGTGCTCGATTTGACCTCAGAATCAGGACTTCTTCGAAATGTTCATCCGACATCTTC
This sequence comes from Ixodes persulcatus, assembly GCA_013358835.2. NCBI lineage: Eukaryota > Metazoa > Arthropoda > Arachnida > Ixodida > Ixodidae > Ixodes > Ixodes persulcatus. The sequence goes on from JABSTQ010011417.1 coordinate 642,899, forward strand.
GATCGCAGTTTGGTAGCAATTGTTCCTCCTATGCTAAATACGCGCTCCACCGCCGCACTGCTTGGAAGCCCTTTGTTGAATTTTAAGAACCCGCTTTTCAGCAGCGGAATGTGCTTGAGACAGTCCAGACTTCTTGTCGGAGCAAGTTCGGTGTACTGAACAAACTCCTGCTCCTATGAAGCAGATGAGGACGATGTTTCGAAGTTAAAGAAGTGCTCACAGTCTTCTTCATCCTCACCACCTGGTTCGTCTGACGACGCTTTTTCTATAGTTGATGTTCGCATAAGTTCGTTCTTTAGATAATCCCAGGCCCGCTTCCGTTCCACTTCGTTGTCAATTCATGCAACCTTAAATTTTGGATGGCATACGGGATATATTATCAAATGTTTTTCTTCCTCCATACCTGCAAACCTTTTATTGATCGCCACGATTAAGCTCTCGACCACCGGGCGGCAGTACCTCAAGTTCTCCGTCAGCAACGTGGACATTTGTTTGCGAAGTGAAGCCACTGTAGGCAGGAGATATGCCATGAACATGCTGTTTTCGCGCTGGAGAAGAGTTATAGCTTGTGCGAGAGGTGTAAACACCTGAACATACTAATCAATAGAGTCAATGTCTGACTTCGTGATTCGCGGAATTTTCAAATTCTCACAAACTTCCTTCAACTTTCCCTCACTGTGAACAAGCATTCCGTGAAGCGATTTGAGGCAATCGTATGTAGAGTTCCACCGCGTGAGGACAGTCGTGGGCAAATATCCTTCACAGCTTGAAAAGATGGCGTCAGCAACCACATCAGACCTCGCTTGCTTCTTCCATAATGCCGAACACTTGCTGAAAGTCTGCCTTATTTGCTTCTTCAGCTGCGGCGACGATTCTTCAGCGTTCTCCACGTCCTGCATAATTAGAAGTAACATCAACCGATTGCCGCTGTAAGAATTTGCCTATTTACCTTCGTTGCGATCAGATTCAGCATACGGCACACAGAGCGCTGGTGGTGAGGAAGTGAGTAGACCCCATCAGATTGGTCACGAGTTTCGAGGACGTTATAGATTGGAACAGGTGCACAGATTTCCTCCTCTATCTCACTCTCCGATACTGTGTCTGTGTAGTCTTCATACTGCCGCCCATAATGGCTGTATAAAAAAAAAATAAACATCTATTCTGGCGAAATTGTTCGAATTTTTTAGTAAGAAATATCAAAGATTTGAGTTTCACCGGAAAGCCTTTATGAAATTGGAGCCGCTGTCCGTTATGGTACAGGTCAGAGCCGTATATGTAGAGTGTTTGGCCATTCGTTGGGAAGTATAGGAGACAAATGAGGAGGCGCCATTGGCCGAAAGCGGGCTGGGCGTGTTCCAGGGCGTCTTCAGAAATTCGAATGTGACGAACCAGAAGCCGGGAATAATACCCTGGCGGTGGTCGCGAGAAACAAACCTGATAACTGCATTGGAGTAACTCTCGATGACTGAAAATATGGTACACGTGATGTTTCAATCACGGTCATCCAAAATCATGGTGGAAGAGTGCGACTAGCGGAGCGATCGACATAATCCGTACGCCAAGCGCCGAGGGCCGGGAATCTACCGTCCGAGCGGTCGCACTCTGTCCGAGCAAAACAGAGTTGAGCGGCGCATTCGTTTCTTGCATCTTTCTGCATGATCATGATGAAAACAACACGTGCACTCTATTTTCAACCACAAAGAGTCACTACACTTCACTCTTACGCGCTTATTAAAACCATATACGAACATAGACCTTTGATCAGAACTGTTTCTCGCTACCACCGCCAGGGGATTCTTTTCGGCTTCTGGTTGGTCAAGAGAGCATGCCAAGCCCTCTTTCCGAGTCTGCCGCATGCCCTGGCTCTGCCCGCGCCTCCCATTGACCAAACTCTCTACATATACGGCTCTGGTACAGGTTAGTTTGTCGAGGATATCGTACTCTGTGTATACGCCTTCTAACGTAGATGCAAGAACATTGAATGTGTGCCTTCCTCGAATGCGACGACAGCCCAGCACAAAAGAACACCTTTCCAGCATGTCTGGGTCGATCCATATGCTGTCACCCCAAGGTAACTCCTTGAGACACCAAAATAAATTATGGCACTGAGAATACCGCATAATGAAGAGAAACCACGACAGTTACCTCTTATGAAGTGACCAGCAGTCCGCAGTAGAAGAAACATACTGAAGATCGCCAAGCTTTTTTCTTATCACTTCCTTCGTCTCAGCCGCATCCTTACTGATTTCGCTCATCAACTTGGGTCTACTCATCACGTGACGGCCAGGGAAGGCGCACTGCATCAGATGCCTGAAACTCCCCTGTTCCACGAAGGAGAACGGCAGGTAGGCATTTACAGCCAGTTCCTGAACCATTTTGTCTAATGTATCTGAAAACCAAATATCAGTTCATTCAATAAATGCAGGGCTGCTCTTCGGTAGCAGTACGAATGTGTCTTAGAACGTATTGTAGACAACTTTCCGTCTGTCAACACTCAATTATGTTAAAGAACTCCGGCACGTAGCCAGGATCTTGTTGCGGGCGGGAGGGCGGGCGGGGTAAGGGGGGGGGGGGGGCGACTATGACAAGATGCTATAGGTGGGGGGGGGGGGAGAAAGGAGGTCCCAGCAAAACAAGATTTGAGGGGGGGGGGCAATCCCCTGGCTACGCCTGAAGAAACTCCCTCCTGGTTTCTAAAACACCCCCTACAAATACTACTTCCAGAGTCACAGTTATAATTACGTGCGGAAAATAGTATTGGGAGACCATAGATATGTAAATGTTCATTTCACATAATTAAGCACTACAAAACTGGCAGGCTTCGTTGTCAAAACTTAATGCAGCAATAGAAGGATACAAATATCAAGGGCAGATAATCTAAGTACTCGTACTCTGGCCGAACGGGGACTTCGAGCTCCTGATGTAGTCTGCCACTGATGGCTGGACTGCTGCTATTCTATGTTGTGGAGGCCCTGTGCTACATTCGGGTCTTTCCTTGGGTGCCGCGGCTTTCCGTTTTACCCCAGCGACATTCGTCTTGCTCTTGTCGACACTCTTTAGTGCTTCCTTGTGAGACCTCTGGAATAAGCAAAGCATGACTAGTTAATACTTATTGCACCGTATCAGAACAGCTCAGCGGCGCAGAACACTAGTCCAACTAGGTTTCAGCATTAGCACTTGAGACGAAAACGATAATTCTGCCAGACGCCAAAGATGGTCAACAGCGGCGGAAAATTCCGGACGTGCGGGCATTAAAAAAAGAAAAAGTGGTTGCTTTCAGAAAAACTAAAATGAAGACGATATCTAATTGACCAATGACAAGACAGCTTACAAATAATTGTTGTGGGTCGGGCTACAGGCTACAAACAACCTATTCGCTAAAACGTCATTCGCGAAAACATCCATTCGCTCAAGTGATTCCTATTCGCTAAAGTGTCATTCGCTAAAACGTCATTCGCTCATATAATATGGACCACTTACCATCAGATGCTTTCTGACATTAGACGTGCTAGTGACGGACGCCGACATGATCTTGAGTTTCGGGGCGCACTTCAAACACGTAACATCAATGTTTCCATTCTCTTTCGTTTACACGAGCTTAAAATAATTCCTATAAAAGGGCCATGGTACGTCTGATTCGCCTTCTTTTATGCTGCTGACGATGGCCGTCTCATTGATGATCGAAGATATGACGATGAAGGCAAATTGCGTCCGCAAGTCAACCAGGCAACCAAAGACAATGGGGCTGACTCAACCGACTCAACACTCGACTGACTCGACCAGAGAAGGCAGCATGTAACGTAGCCAACGTAGCCACGTGGCCACGTAGCCTTCGTTGTTGTTGTTTCCAAGAGACCTCTGTTTTTCTGTTTCCTTCTGCTCTTCTTCGCCACGGCGGCACGCTTAGCATAGAGCCCGAGTTGCCCGGGCGCCCAGGCCCGGATAGTGGCGCCCGAGAGTCCCGACAGGCCGGAGCCAGTCGGCGAGAAACAGCCACCGGAGGAGCCTCCAACTCGGTAGGAGTTGGCAAATGGCAAAACAGAAGGGCCCGGGGAGCCAATAAGGTCACTGGAGCGAGGCACTTGACGGCGCTGCACAGATGTCCACATCGAAGTTCAGTCCTCACGCTCCTTACTCTCATGCTCCGATTGGCTCACCGAGGACACGGCTTCCACTGTTGACGACGTCCCGCTCAAACTCGCTTGTTGACGTGGCTTTCCCTTCAGCGCCAGCACTGGCATCGAAGCCATCGGCGGGCCCAGGAGACGTCGGCCGCATGGAGAAACAAAGAGTCGAGTGCACACGCACCTAACCTTCGCAACCCAACGACGAGCGAAAGTCTTCAAGCTTTCACGTTTTTTTGTTTCGTTTTTAGGAAGGAAGAGAATATTTTAACGCGAGCGCGTTTAGGAGCTCGTGTCACAGAAAATCCGTCGGATGTCGGTGGCATCGGTGGCGTGACGGGAAATTCCTGAATGGTCGATAGGGTCGTGACGTCACAGCCACATGACGTCACAGCCACATTTCAAACAACCCACAACGCTCATGTGAAACGTGACGTCACGCGTGGAATGAAGGTGGTTAAAGACATACGAATTAATGGTCGCCGCATGTTTCAAATGATCCCCCTTGATAAACTAATTCATTTGCCTTCAAGAAAAATTTGAAGAATTTACGCAAAATTGCACCCACGACCCTTCGGTTGCGAGCCAGACATGCTACGGACTAGGCAAAGGAGGGCTTGGGAATGGCACTGCGATCCTGCCGTCATTAGAGTGCCTCGATGTCTGTCTGTGTCAAGGTAAAGGCATTATCGCATCAAGTGTTGTTAGCGCGGGCCGAGCAAACACATAAATAAACCTTGCGGGGTAATATGGCATCAAAGCACTGGCAAAAGCTCCTCGATCGCGCCGGGAGTGTTGTATCATAAGAACTAGGTCGTTGTGTGACTCAAGAGCATGAGAAGCGATTGGAAGGCCATGCGAACGGGGCCCGATAACCCTATAGCGTTCAACTCTTAAAGGCGAAGGTGAATCGTCCTGCCAGTTTTTTTTTTTTTCTTCACAAACATTTTCAGTTTTGTAAAGTGCAAAATTTGAGTTCGATTTATTGCGTGGAAACACTACCTGATGTTAAATTGCTTTATGACTGTAATTATAATTTATTTTCAGTTATATGTTATATTGTATTTTCTGCGATTTTGACGAAGTGAATAGACAAGTACCTGTAAAAAGTAACTTCACTTAGTTACAAGTTACTGGAAAATGTGCCTAAGATACAGATACAGATACTGAGAAACGAAAGTACCTAGGTTTGTACCTCAGGTACAACAAAAGTACCTAGATACCAATTTACAGTTACTTGTACCTAGGTACTTTACAACCCTGGTGATGACTCTTGCCGCTTTTCCCGCGGGGAGCTAGCGACCAGATCGTGCTCGCAGCTAGCCTCGAACCAGGAGTAGTTAGTTCCGCGCCGCCGCGGAGGGTGCTGAGGTGTGAGGTCTCTCCTCGGCGGCCACGGTGTCGGCGGCGTAGCGTGCTCGCCTTTTTCGCGGTGTGGTGGTGTGGTGGTGGTGTGCGGCCAGTGGCTGGCCTCGTGTTTTGCTTTGGTGCTGTGTCAATCACAGGTGCCAGCATCGTGCACGAAGGTGAGCCTTAACCCGAAGAACAAGAAGGAAGAGAACATAGATTTACGGACTCTGGCGACTTGGTGGCGGCGTGGCGGCGGTGAGCTACAACAAGACGCAGTGAGCGAGGGAATGCGGGACCACTGCTGGGAGAAAGAACCGGAGCAGTCGGTTTGGGAGGGATCCCATACTTGGGCGCCATCTATCCCCGTGTGAGTGAAGCGCGCTCAGTGCGCCGAACATAATGTGGCCGCGGCGTCGGACAGAGAGTCATCACCTAAATGTGTTTCTTCCTTTGCCAAAGATCTTTGCCAAGCGGCAAGATGAAGCAACCCCAGTGCGCATCAGCTGTGAACACGATCTTGAACTGATAAACTAAAAGGATATTGGATCCAGAGAGGACCGTCCGATTATGGACTGTGATGATTTTCATACTTTTGTTTCCTTTGCAGAAGTACAGAATTTTTTCACAGGTTTCAAAGGTAATACTTTTCGTATTACCCATGTTAATATCCGAAGCATTCGGAAATACTGGAACCATTTTCTCGCATTAATCTCCCCTTTTTGCTCTTGTTTTGATGCTTTTGTACTGACCGAGATTAACATTTCTTCGGACAGTTTCACTAAGTATAAAATACCAGGCTATCGGGTATTCTCTTATACTCGTCCAATGGGAAGAGGAGGGGGTGTGGCTGTGTTTATAAAAAATATTTGGTCGGTGACCGAGTTAAAAGTTTAATTCCAACAGGCAGAAGTAGTTACGCTGCACTTAAGCACTCCTTTGTTATCCCTGGTCATTTTCTCAATCTATCGTCCCCCGTGCTGTAATGCACGGTTATTTCTGGCCGAATTTGATTTAGCTTTGTCCTCTCTTTCATCTGAAGAGCTTGTATGTGTAAATGGCGATATTAATATTGACATACTTCGTCCCACAGTGACCATAGTCGCAGACTACCTTGATGTTTTGTCTAAATGGGGCTTAAAAGCAACAATTCAGAATGCAACACGGGAGGAATTTATAACTGGCCAGTTGGTGGTATCTAACATTGATCATAAAAACGTACGAGCTCAGAACGTAGTAATCCAGTCTGCAATTATTGAAACTAAACTTGCTGATCATTATTTTGTCTGTTGTTCACTAACAGAGATATCTAAGCCGTTGAGTTATGTTGGCGCTGTGAGGGAGTTGTCAATAGTTGATCCCAGGCACTTCGATATACTTGTGGAGCAACATGATTGGAATACTTTTCTTCTAACTACATCTCCAGCTGACGGTTATGAGCAGTTTGTAGCTCAGTTTAACCTTTTTAAAAAGGCGGCTACACGCACTGTAAAAATTAAACATCGTTACATAGACCAGAAATGGATGTCTTCAGAAATATTGGCAGCCATCAAAGAAAAAGATCTCCTATGGGCACAGTCAAAACGCTCCCCCGATAACACTATGCTACGGTTGAAATTTAAGCAACACAGAAATAAGGTTAATGCCATGATTCGTCAGGCCAAACGCATGCATTTTAGAAATAAATTTAAGGACGCTCGTTTTGATATAAAAAAAAACTTGGTCGCTCATCAATGATCTCCATGGTACGAAGAAGTGCAGTAAAAGCAATGATAGATACCTTCTTTTGCAATTCTCTACTGATTGACAGAGTATTGCTAATGAATTTAACAATTTTTTTCTCTCAAGTATCAGGTATTGCAGGACAACACCCAGCTTCATGTACCTTAAACAATAGTGTCTTAGACTCAGCTTATCTTCCTCTTCTCTCTGAAGAAGAGCTTAGGTCAATCCTTTTTAGCCTTAAGCCGAATAAATCTCCAGGTATCGACGGTATTTCAGTTAATGACTTGCGCAGAAACTTTGAAGGGATTAGGGCTGTTCTACTTTCGATTTTTAATCACATTATATCTAATGGTATCATTCCATTACCAATGAAAACAGGCTTTGGTGATTCCATTATTCGAGGGAGGCGCGCGAAATAACGTAGAACATTATCGACCTATTTTCATTCTGTCTTGCTTTGCTAAAATACTAGAAAAACATTTGTGGATAACTATGAATAGCTTTTTAGATAAACACAGTTTACTATCTCCTTATCAGTACGGATTCACACAAGGCCGAGGTACTCAAATGCTCCTTGAGGACGTTTCTGACATGCTCAATTTTTCTTTTAAACGGAATCAAGTCGCCTGCGCACTGTTCCTGAATGTCCGCAAGGCATTTGACAGTGTTAGCCATCACATTTTGTTAACAAAGCTTTCAAAGTTAGGCTTTCGAGGCTCTTTTCTACATTTACTGGAAAACTTTCTAAAGGATAGGCGTCAATGTGTTTCATTTGAAGGATATCAAAGCGGATTCTTTTCAATCAAAGCGGGTGTCCCCCAGGGCTCGGTCTTAAGTCCACTGTTATATAATCTTTATGTTAATGACCTCTTCATGGTGGTACCAATTTCACTATTTCAATATGCTGACGACACCGTTATTTTATCTAGAGCGTCCAATTATTCAGATGCCTTTTCGTCTTTACAAACTGCGGCAATTAAAACTATGGACTGGTTTGAAGCTAATTTAATTAAAGTTAATGCATTCAAAACGCAGCTAATATGTTTCCACAACCCTTTGAAAAAAGTTAAAATGACCTCCTCTTTACGATTACGTACGTCTAGATGTTTATCATGTGCATGTGAGCCTATACATCATACATCTTTTATAAAATATCTTGGCCTATTCTTTCACAGTGACCTAGCCTGGAATACTCATCTTGCTCATGTGTGTAAGAAAATTCGTGCAGTGTCTTGTTTGCTATACAACACGAGATATTTTATGCCACTATCCGTTCGAAAAATTGTTGTACATGCTCTGGTCTACAGTGTGCTCCGTTACGGTATTACCGTGTATGGCCATTGTGCTCTGCGTTGTCAAATTAGAATTTATTCGATTTTGCATTCTTTGTTAAAGACAATTTCCTATGATTTATGCCTTAGTAAGGATATTGACGTGTTCAAAGCATTGCATTTGCCTGATTTTAACTCGTTATTGATGGAAACGGTTGTTCATAGGCATTTTTGGGATAGCCAATTTAAAGTTCTATATGTACCTTCTCGTATTCTTAAAGCCCGTTCACACTCTTGCGACCGAGTTCGACCGAGAAAGACCAGACCGGTTTTTAAGGCTCTTGCGATCTCTTAGGACCAGCTCCGCTGCAGCGGAGCTGGTACAGCGGAGCTGGTCTTAAGAGATCGCAAGAGGCTTAAAAACCGGTCTGGTCTCTTTCGGTCGAACTCGGTCGCAAGAGTGTGAACGGGCCTTTAGACCCAAAGAGCGTTACCGGATACCTCGATGTTCGACAAGATTTGGAAAAAGAGCTCGGAGTTACTATGTACCAGCATTTATGAACAAACTACCTTCTAGTATTTTAAATTTAAGAACAAAATACAAGCTCAAGAAAGCCCTGAGAAATTTTAGTTCGTAAAGTGCTCACTAGTTTGCTTTTTTATTCTAATTTTTTTGTGTGGATTTTATTTTACATGTTTCCTTTTGCAAACGGCTGGTTTCACAGATTGTAAGACGCTGCCAGTCAAGCCCAATGTGGCTTAGGCAGGTCTGATTTAACATACGTTTTGCTCATTTGCAATAAAATCTTATTATTATTATTATTATTATTATTCCACCGTGGGTACAACAAGGAGCGCTGAGCGAGGGAACGCGGGCCCACCGCTGGGAGAAACAACCGGAGCGGTCGGTTTTTGGAGGATCCCATACTTGGGCGCCATCTACCCCCGTGCGAGTGAAGCGCGCTCAGTGCGCCGAACATAATGTGGCGGCCTCGCCGGACAGAGAGTCATCACCTAAATTGCTTCTTCCTCTGTATGTACAACAAGAAGCGGTGAGCGAGGGAACGCGGGACCATCGCTGGGAAAAACAACCGGAGCGGTCGGTTTGGGAGGGATTCCATACTTGGGCGCCATCTATCCCCGTGTGAGTGAAGCGCGCTCAGTGCGCCGAACATAATGTGGCCGCGGCGTCGGACAGAGAGTCATTACCTAAATGTGTTCTTCCACCGTGGGTACAACAAGAAGCGGTGAGCGAGGGAACGCGGGACCACCGCTGGGGAGAAACAACCGGAGCGTTCGGTTTGGGAAGGATCCCATACATGGGCGTCATCTATCCCCGTGCGAGTGAAGCGCGGTCAGTGCGCCCAACATAATGTGGTGGCCGCGTCGGACAGAGAGTCATCACCTAAATGTGTTTATTCCTCTGTGGGTACAACAAGAAGCGGTGAGCGAGGGAACGCGGAACCACCGCTGGGAGAACAACCGGAGCTGTCGGTTTGGGAGGGATCCCATACTTGGGGCCATCTATCCCCGTGCGAGTGAAGCGCGCTCAGTGCGCCGAACATAATGTGGCCGCGGCGTCGGACAGAGAGTCATTACCTAAATGTGTTTCTTCCACCGTGGGTACACAAGAAGCGGTGAGCGAGGGAACGCGGGACCACCGCTGGGAGAAACAACCGGAGCGTTCGGTTTGGGAAGGATCCCATACATGGGCGTCATCTATCCCCGTGCGAGTGAAGCGCGGTCAGTGCGCCCAACATAATGTGGTGGCCGCGTCGGACAGAGAGTCATCACCTAAATGTGTTTATTCCTCTGTGGGTACAACAAGAAGCGGTGAGCGAGGGAACGCGGAACCACCGCTGGGAGAAACAACCGGAGCTGTCGGTTTGGGAGGGATCCCATACTTGGGCGCCATCTATCCCTGTGCGAGTGAAGCGCGCTCAGTGCTCCGAACATTATGTGGCCGCCGCGTCAGACAGAGAGTAGTGATGCAAAACTATCGATAAATCGACTATCAATACTATTGATAATTTTTTCAAAACTATCGATAGTCTCGCACAACTATCGATAGTCGACTATCGATAGTACTATCGATAGTTTTTCTATAGTCAACTATCAATAGTACTATCGATAGTCGACTATCGATAGTACTATCGATAGTTTTGCGACATTCTCGATAGTTTTATTACTATCGGTAGTCAGATTTCTGGCGACTATCGATGCTATCGATAGTACTATATATCGATAGTTTTGCACCACTAGAGCGAACACAGTTACCGCACCGTCGCTCGACTCCCTTCCTCCTCTCTTCGCCCAAACTCCCGTCTTCGGCATCACTGAAAGCTGAAACAAAGTTGGGATGGTAAGTGCTTGGGCTAGTTGGGTATCCCATTTCAAAAAATAAAGTGAGACACGAGGGAGCGACGCAAACTACTAGTGTCGCAAAACTATCGATAGTAAAACGTCGACGTACTATCGAGAGGTTTACGATAGTCGACTATCGACAGTACTATCGATAGTGTTTTGATAGTCGACTACCGATAGTACTATCGATAGTTTTTCGATAGTCAACTATCGATAGTTTTTCTATAGTCGACTATCGATAGTACTATCGATAGTCGACTATCGATAGTTTTGCGACATTCTCGATAGTTTTATTACTATCGGTAGTCAGATTTCTGGCGACTATCGATGCTATCGATAGTACTATCTATCGATAGTTTTGCACCACTAGAGCGAACACAGTTACCGCACCGCCGCTCGACTCCCTTCCTCCTCTCTTCGCCCAAACTCCCGTCTTCGGCATCACTGAAAGCTGAAACAAAGTTGGGATGGTAAGTGCTTGGGCTAGTTGGGTATCCCATTTGAAAAAATAAAGTGAGACACAGAAAAGAGGGAGCGACGCAAACTACTAGTGTCGCAAAACTATCGATAGTAAAACGTCGACGTACTATCGAGAGGTTTACGATAGTCGACTATCGACAGTACTATCGATAGTGTTTTGATAGTCGACTACCGATAGTACTATCGATAGTTTTTCGATAGTCAACTATCGATAGTTTTTCTATAGTCAACTATCAATAGTACTATCGATAGTGTTTCAATAGTCGACTATCCATAGTACTATCGATAGTATTTCGATAGTGTTTCGTTAGTCGGCTATCGATAGTGTTATCGATAGTTTTTCGATAGTCGATAATATTGATAGTGCTATCGATAGTTTTGCACCACTAAAAGAGAGTCACCACCTAAATGTGTTTCTTTCACCGTGGGTACAACAAGAAGTGGAGAGCGAGGGAATGCGGGGCCACCGCTAGGAGAAACAACCGGAGCGGTGGGTTTGGGGGCCACCCCATAGTTGGGCGCCATCTATCCCCATGCGAGTGGAGCTCTCGGTGCGCCGAACGTAATGTGGTCGCCGCGTCAGACAGAGAGTGATCACCTAAATGTTTCTTCCACCGTGCGCTCGGCCCACGTAGCCGAAGGTTGCGTCAGTGTTCGGCTGGGGCTCGTGTCCAATCGGCGATGCCGAACGCGGATGCGGCACTTGTGGATTGTTTACTTCAACTTTCTCGACTGACCGCGGGGAAGACTTTTGAGAAGAGTTGCGTCCAATCGATGTCCCGCGCTCAATCGAGAAAGATGAAGTAAGAAATTCAGTGCACGAGCCTTATGTTGGTAAACGCAGAAATTTGGGGAAAACAAGCTGGCCGCAGCGCCCCCTATAGTCTGATCTCCTCGCCATTAGTGTATGGGTTACAAGGCCCAAATCGAAAGCCACAATGCCGATCTATAGGTTAGTTCAGTGGCAGTTGACGTGTAACATCTTCACAGCAACCTATAATAAGCGTGCACCCACTGTAATTCTTACGCAAGTATTTATATTTTATTCCTCTAAAAACAACAACTTGAACCGCAGAAAATGAAAGGAAAAGGGGGGGGGGGGCGTATAAGAGGAAGGGCGAGTTTAAGGAGTTCAGAAGCTATGCTCGCGTGACTGCGCGTGATTTCATCTTCCTCAGCGCCTTGACCGGCGGACCGTTGCCTTCGGCGTGTTTGCGCGGTCATGGCGGTTACAACGCTTGGGGCATCGCCGTTCTTTAGTGTGGTACCTCTCTTCATACTTTGCGTTCCTGAGGGTCGCCAGGGCGACTCTAACAAACGAAGACGTCTGAAAAATTTGGATGCGTGAGCTACTTCGTGGAATTTGCTTCGCTTGCAACCTGTTCTTCGCTGTTGAGATGTGGCCATTGCTGACACAGACTATCGGCGCAGGAAAATTTTAGCATCTTGGGTGAGTAGATTAGCCATCTCTTCCAGAGAGGCGAATGGCGAAAGTTACTTTCTAAGCTATTCTGGTGCCAGTTTCAGTCTATGGGAAAATATTGGTATATGTCACGGTTTCAGCTTGGTGTTTATGCCGGGTGAAAACTAGTTTACACATATTCGCTCGCTTGCATTCGGTTGTGTTCGGCGTTTTCCGTTCCAATGTGTGCGCGTATGTTTTCTAGGCTCCTGTCTTCGCCGCTCTCGAGTGTAGATATTGTATACAAGTTGTTTCCGCGAAAGCTTTCACAAATTAAAAAAAAAAAGAAATGCTGTTCGAGATAAAGAGAAACTCTTTGGGGAACAGACTGCCAGCCTTGACGGACGTCAATGATGGCAAAAACATACTAATTAGCGAGATAATTAACTAAAATATACTAATTAAGCTCTTAATTAGTGAAAATAAGCACATGGTTGCACTGAGAAACTTACTAAGCATCATCAAAAACCAATAAATCGACTCTTTTTATAAAGATATAAGGCAGATGCAGCATTTTACGGCGTTTCGTAAAAACGCCCAATTTGGACGCGTTTTGAGCTTTGTTTCCTATCGAAGCTCATCTTTGCGTCCGCGGTCCTGCTCCCCGGAGGTCGCGGTGCGAAGCCACCGCTTCGCCTCGCTCGTAGAATGGAGGGAAGTGCTATGCGCACGTGTGCAACACACATGCGCCATACTTGGTCTTGCTCCCCACTGGGGAGACCTGCTCCCAAGTGGTCCTATTCACTGTTCAAAGGATTTTGCGGGAGTTGATGGTCCTGCTTCCCAGTGGTCCTGCCCCCGGAGCAGGACCACTGGCGGAAACTCTGGTTTGGTCCGGGACTCACATCCAGATTTTCTGACGACCAGTGAATTTCGTCACCCGGCTCCAAACTCTGCTCGCCTGCGGCGCGGATCAACCAGCGATACCGCAAGTGTAAACGCATCATAAAGTGGTCTAAAGCTAGCAATTGCAGACGCCATTTTCTGAATTTCGTCTGCTAACGTGATCGCGGCTACGCCAGCCAGAATCGGACGCGCCGCTATATTGACGCTGAGAGCGGAAAGCGGTCGCCTGTCGAACCCTTGGCGGTTCTGTCGAGGATTGGTGCACGCTCGAACCTGAGATTATTCTAAACTTTACCCGCAGTGATATGTTCTATTTGGCAGTCTAGCTTGGAGGCCAAGCGCGGAGCCAAGCTCGTGGCCGCGTTGTTAAACTCTGTTTAAGCTGAGACTAGAAGCTCCGCCTCCAACGCGAGCTCGTTGGCTTCCGCAGCGCTTTGGTTGCACATGCCTGCAAGTTCACACTTGTGTTAGCAAAGGGAAGCTGGCGCTGAAGGCGGAGCTTTTAGTCCTAGCATTCGGAAGATTGCGCACGCCGCTGTAGCTGGTTTCAGACGCTGCGTTCGCTTATGCGTCTACTCAAATCCGGTGACCATATATAGTAGGCATACTTTATTGCGCGGAAGGAGACGGTTGTGCCGTACTTCGGTTATTTCACCTGGCTTTTTATGGTGCATATTCAGGTGCGCACTTTAGGTCTTTCCCTCGCCTTTTAATAAGAGAACGTGAACAACAACAACAAAAAAAGTTCAATAGAAGGACTTATCGCAGATGCCTGATTTTCTCCAGCACCTAATATTTTTAACAAGCCTTATAGAAAAATCATGTTTTTTTTTGGCCACCCGACGGTTGTAGTTTTGTCGCGCTGGAACATGGGGCTAAAGTGTCAAACTGCCAAAAACCAAAGGTTGCAACGAATCCAGGAGTTCGAGCTACGCAATAGCTATCCGCGCCGAGGATATACGTGGTATTCGTTGGCGGCCATATTTGAGTCCATTGCTGCTATGCGCGAGATTTCGATAAACTTAAACAACGCTGTCTCCCATACCTACGGGGTTGTAGTTCTTTTCAGAAGTGGGCGCTCGTTCTGAACACCCATTGCGAACATCGCGCTCAGATATGGTGTGGAGTGAATATCGTCTGTTGAATATTCGCGAAGTGCGATGTATTTCACTCTGCTCGTCATACCAAGAAAAAAAAAATGAAGTTTTGCGCAGAATTCATGCGCTGCGCTATATAGGTCTTGCAATATTTGGTTGTGGAAGGAAGTAACGATTCTTTTGGCTCTTGAAACGTGAACGTTTCGATAAAACAACGTAAAGGTAATCTAAGGTGCACTTACATTTATCTTAATTCAACACATAGAGGGGGAAATTCGTAGCGTTCAACGAGTAGCCGGACCTTTTTTTATTATGGTTCTTAAGGTGAATACGACTATAGGTGGTATTCACTGGCGGCCATTGTTGAGTCCGCTGTTGCAGAGCGCGAGCTTACGATGAGCTTCCACAAGGCTTCCGCAACGTGCACCTCACATCACCAAGATTGTAAGTCTTCTTAGAAGATAAATTTGATATCGTTCTCAGCATCCGCTGTGAACGCTGCGCTCAAGTATGGCACCCAGTGAATACCACCTGTGGCCCTATGTTGCGCTTTTTGGACTCCCACGGCGACTATGAAGAAGGAAGTGACGTCAACAACGCAGCAAACGCAGATTGAATGTTGATTTTCTTTTGTTCTGTCAACATCTAATCTGCGTTTGCTGCGTTGTTGACGTCACTTCCTTCTCCCTAGTTGCCGTGGGAGTTCAAAAAGCGCAACATAGGGCCTCTGTAGTAGATTATTTGCTGTCACAATGTAAGTACGTACTGCAGAGTCCTGGGGTCCCTATGTTGCACGTTTTGGACTCCCACGGCGACTATGAAGAAGGAAGTGACGTCAACAACGCAGCAAACGCAGATTGAATGTTGATTTTTTTTGTTCTGTCAACATCCAATCTGCGTTTGATGTGTCGTTGACGTCACTTCCTTCTCCCTAGTTGCCGTGGGAGTTCAAAAAGCGCAACATAGGGCCTCTGTAGTAGATTATTTGCTGTCACAATGTAAGTACGTACTGCAGAGTCCTGGGGCCCTATGTTGCACGTTTTGGACTCCCACGGCGACTATAAAGAAGGAAGTGACGTCAACAACGCAGCAAACGCAGATTGAATGTTGATTTTCTTTTGTTCTGTCTACATCCAATCAGCGTTTGCTGTGTCGTTGACGTCACTTCCTTCTTCATAGTCGCCGTGGGAGTCTAAAACGTGCAACATGGGGCCCCTGGTTGTTTTTTCTGCCCATCAAAAAGGTTAGAGATCACTCCGAGTCATAACACACTCCGCTATGATGTCCAATGACGAGTCTTCGGTCTTACCATTGGTTGCTCCTCAGAGTCATACTTCGCCGTTCCACTCGCGGCGAGGCACAGCAGCAAGACGAGGACCGCCAGCGCCATCACGGCTCAATTTGGCTGCAGACGGTCGGTCAGACACGCCCAAGGCTGAACGCTGCCTGACCTTACCGCATCCTGCGTCGAACGGTGGACCTGTTCTTATCTCTGGCAAATACGTCGCCTCCTCGGACGATGAGTCCAGCTCGTCGTCGTCTTCGACTGGGTAGACGCATAGAGCACCCGCACTCCAGTTCGTGACGATATTGTCGGTGTCGCTATTTTGGTAGAAACAAGATGCCTTTATAAAGCAACGAATCACCGCGAATTCGGACCAAATCACCAAGAATAGAGAGGCCAAGGAAATATTGCTCATTCCACGAATAAAAATAGCGACCATACGGGGAACGGGGCTCTACTTTCCAAAAATTCAATAGGGAATTTTCGTAGACCTTTTTCCCAGCTCCGCTACGCTCTCCGGAATGAAGACGTTTACTACTGCGCATGCGCGGCGCTAGCCTTGCTTTCAGAGTCCCGGAGACTCGTAGGAGGTGGTGGAGAACGTTGCGGGACAGGAGAAACCATCTACGAAAAGTCCCTACTTAGACAGTATTATAACAGGGGGCCCCAGTTTTGGGGGTTCCCCAAGCAGCTTGGGCAGAGCGGCTTGAAGCGTCGCACTCGTCGAACGCAAGTCTCGCGGTCAGGCGCCGAGACGCCGAGATCAAAGTACATGCCTTGGCACACTGGAGTGCTGCATCTCTGTGCCTTCGCGCGCTTGGATACCGATCTCAAAGGCAGCTACGACCGTTTACACAAGAATAAAAAAAAAAAAAAAGCTTTTTTGGCGAATGACGGCGAGCGAGCAGAAAACGTGTCTTTCAGCACACAGCCGTCGAGCCTCTGAAACGCTTCACCCGGCAGATTTACAAAAGCCCAAGATGATCGATTCGGAGCCTTCGGTGGCCGCTTTCACGAAGCGGGGGAAGCGCGATCCAGCAAGTTGTCATAGAAATGGATGGGCGTGCCGAAGCCGAGCATTCCAAGGATTTACATGAGAGCCTCAAATGCGTATCGCATAGAAGCACAAACTTACAAGGCTATTAACAAACGTGTGGAATGTTCATTGGATGACTTTATCAAGAGATCGTGATGTATCTCCCCCCCCCCCCCCCCCCCCCTGTAATAAATACGTTTTCTCACTCACTCACTTTGGAATGTTTATGATCCGCATCGGTGCCTGTCAAAATATTTCTCTCGCTAGCCTTTATAAGGCCGTTATTAGCATGTATAGATGGTATACACTTAGGTGATAGTTAGTGGCTTCCTGTTCTTTTGCAACGTGCACTTCACGCCACCAAGGTTGCCGGTCTTAGCAGCTAATGGGAGCTCATTCTTAGCACGTGCTCTGAACGGTTGCTCCAAATTCCACTCTGAAAACGCCGTCAAATAAGGCGTGCAGTAAATACTCCCAATGCCGATGCAGGCAATGAGCAGATACTAAAGGCAGAGGTGTAAAGTGGGAGGCACATTACACCTCCGCCTTCAACCACCAGAAGCAGGACTTATGTTTTCTACCCTTGTGCACCAGCTGCTTTCATTTTCACTCACTAAACAGTATGCATGTAATAAAGCCCCAATTTTTGATTATATATATCCCAATCGAAAATTATTTAAATGATCTCCCTAGCTTACAACTGACTACAGATAACTGATGAACGTTTTAGATTACTAGAACCTGAAGTTTTCGTACAAAAAGTAGTTTTAAAGGCGTCGTGAAGCGATCTTTTTACGCTCGCTAAATACTGCCCAGAATGAGTTTATTCCTTTATAACTTACGCAACGAACATTAGCTGCTGTTTGCTTATGATGAGAATAATGAAAACACGCACTATACCGCGTGCACAATTTGATCGGGCGCTTTGAGACGGTGCGGATTCCGATTTTGCAAGAACCATCACCTTTAGTGGAACGGAATAGGCACGTTCCTTCCGCCACGCTTGCACCATGATTCTGCCATGCTCCTTTCATCCTTCTGCCATGCATTTGCAGGATAGCCAAGCGTTTTGTATGGCCAGAGCGGAGCTTCACTCCTTTTGTTCCTTCTCGTGACGTCATTACCTCTCGAAGAGCAAGTTCGATGATGTTGGTAATTAGCATGGTGGAAGCTTGAAATCATTGCGCTCTCAAAGCAGTACTGCGAACACCGCCAAAATACAAGTTCCGTCGATGAGAAATCCTTTGTTGACGTCATAGTTAGCATTCGGCCAATCATGGCAGGCCGACCACAGTGACATGTTCGATCGCGCACATCGCCAATAGGCCCCTACGCACAAGGGGTGTATCGGTGGCCGAGTGGGCTAGCGCTCACAGCGCTCACCAGCTCGGAGCACGTGGAGCGAAACCTCATGCTGCAGACCCCAGGGATCCTGGGTTCGATCCCCACCCCTGCCAGTTTCGATCCGGATGAGCATCGTACCGGTGTGTGGTCGTATATGACTACTGCGTGGTGCATCACAAAAACTCCAGACTAGTGGTTGTACTACACTGGCTAACAGCTGAGAGACAAGTCGCCCGTTGAGGCAGACTAAGTTCAGGCTGTATAAACATACCCAAACTCAGTTGCGCTTGAGAGCGTTGGAGTGCATTTGATTGTGTTGCGGCTGCAAGAAACCAGGACATCCCTGCTCCTTATGTCGCGTGCCAAGCTATTCCTTGAATTGTATTCCACGCTTCATACGGAGTAGTGCCACTAAATACGAAGCACAGATGATCCGGCGAATAGTTTTCGTTTCTCGGCGCAACCCAGTAAAACGCGCTCAAACGCTCTAAAGGCTGAACTCCATGGAACGAATTATGTGACGAATAACTGGCGAACGCCGCCCGACGGCACGCTCGTTTTGCGCGCGACGTAGCAGCCACTGTGTTGATTACACGCGCAGAGCAAAAGCCGCCGGCCAAAATTCGTCGGTTATTCGTAGCATATTCGTCCCATGGAGTTCAGCCTTAATACCCCTGTCAGACGGCGTTCTAAAGATCTTTTTCACTAAGCTCCTTTATGAAATCAGCCAATCAGCTCGCGGTGTGGAGTGCGCACGTGCTCTAGAGCGTGCGCACGTGCGCTACGGCGTGCGCTGGTTCGCCGTTTTTATAAAGGAGCTTAGTGAAAAGGATCTTTAGAACGCCGTCTGACAGGGGTATTAAACTCAACTGTACGTAGACCCTTACAAAAGTCTGTAGTTAAATTCTTTTGAAAATCTGTTGAAAATTTTCTGGAATCGTATTGAATTCCTTTTAAAACTTTTTCGATGTTTTTTAGACTTTATTTTGACAACTTATTTAACTCCTAGTAAAATTGGCCACTTAAATTTTTGAGAATTCGTTCTTACTTACATTTTTTTAGAATTCCTTCTTAGATAAATTTTGTTGAATTCCTTCTGACGGAACCCCAGATTGCCGTTAAAAAAAAAGACACTCAATTTTTTTAAATATATATTTTGAGTTTTGTTAGGAAATAGTGTCCCTTTGGTACATACGCATCCCACAAATAAGCATTGAAAACAAACACAAACACCATGAAGCACTCAACACCAGAATCAGTCTCGTTAACTGCTCCAGAGCCTTATATAGCCTACATATTGAAGGTAATCATTTGGCCGGTGACCACCTTATCACTTACTAAGTTTCCAAGTGTCCGATCTCCTTCTCGAAAATCTTTCAAAAGGAAGACAGTGTTTTGAAGTTCGTGGACTCTATCTCTTACTAAAAAGCATTGGTACAACTAATGATAACTCCGCGAAATCGCTAAGACAACATCCATAAAAACGGCTCCTAGAACAAATGTTATCGCTTCTCTGCACAGCACCACTCAGGTCGAAGCCAGTCGAGGCGGTTGCTCCACTTTAAGATAGTTATTTTGCTTTACGTTACTAGTTGACTAGATGAATAGGGTCAATAAAGTCACGATAGTCATTACAAAGTGAGAACGGCAGGGCGTGTTTTCCGAACGCCTGGCTTCCAGCACGCGCCCCATGCCTTCCGTCGTGCTTTGACTGCGCGCTCGAGCTTGAGGGCCGCAAGACGTCGAAGCGCTGTCAATGATAGAAGGCTCGCGCTGGAGGCAGGAGAACTGAAGCACCTCCCTGCGGTTCTCAACTTGTCAAAGAGTATTGAGAAACTTAGTGACTTTTGACATTTAGTCAAGGTGTACCATGGTCAATAAAAAGTCAACAGAAAGTCTGTAGCGTTTTTGTTGACACTGGCTACAGAACGTCAACCGAATATTTTCAACACGAAGTAAACAGAACGTCTGGAGTATTTCTGATGACACTTTCAACAGGAAGTCAATAGAAAAAGATCAACGTAGAGTTAATAGAAAGTCAACAGCTTTTCTTTTGACTCAGGCGGAAGAAAATCATCAAAAAAGTTTCAACACAAAATCAACAAACTTTCTGTTGACCATGTCAACAGGAAGTCAAAGTCAAAATAAAGTAATCAGAGTGAACAAGTCAACACATTTTCAATAAAAAGTCAAAAAACATTTTTATAGGGGTTTGTAGAACTAGGTATCCATCGCCGTCATGCCGGACCCCAACACACGACCGCAAACCATATAAAATTTTTTTCTCTTTTTATAAAATAATATAAAGAAAATGCCAATAAGTTTTCTTTTTTTTTAGAAAATAACCTACAAAAAAACGTCGTTAGAACTTCTTTTTAATTTTTTTATAAATAAGTCTACAAAACAAAATCTTGTTTTTCCTTTTGAATTTTTTAGAAAATAACCTACAGAAAAACGTAATTAAAACTTCTTTTTAATTTTTGTATAATAAGCCTACAAAAAAGTTCAGTATTTTTTCTTTTGAAAGTTTTTTGACAATAATCAAAACAAAGTGCTTTAAAAAGGAATTCAATAGGATCCCGGAAAGTCCATAAGAAGTCTAAAAAAATTAAAAATAATGTTGAGACCTGTTTTTGTAAGGGGAGGCCTTGAGACACCACAGATGCGTCTCATAGCACATTCATTGTTGTTTGTGCGTTCCACACGAGCATTTACAGGCTGGCCACTGTTGCGAGCTGAGGTGCGCGATCGAAAGCGTCACTGTGACCGGCCTTTCGCGATTGGCCGAATGCTGACTATGACGTCAGCAAAAGGTTCATTATGAATGGAAATAAGTGTATGGAAGAAATTATATTTGGACGATTTTGGCAGTGTGGTTTTAAGAGCGTAATGATTTCAAGCTTCCATCATGCTCTCGACAAACGCCATCGAACTTGTAGCTCACAAGGTAATGACGTCACGAGAGGGAACCATAGGAGGGCACCACCAAAACATCTAGCCGCCAATAGCAGCACACACTCGCCAGTACATTGATCTAACACGTGCGATCTGTTACTTTTCTAAACACTGGACAAAAAACAGGTCAAATTAGTCGCTAGTTGTTTATACAGCAGGAGGTTAGTCTGCCAGAACATGGCGACATTGTTACCCACTGTAGATAAGCAATATACCATTTGCTATATTACCCAAGCATCAAGGAGAACGCAGGGATTGGTGTTCTACGCGCCACACGCGCACGCCTTGCCCGTATGAAAGGTTCGAAGTAGATAACCAAAATAACGCGTTGACGAACGCGCGTGCAAGATGCCTTTTGTTTTAAGTATTTGATTTAGAAAAGTTACTACTGCTCAAGCCAGCACGTGCGGCGCGTGGAACACCAATCCCTGCATTCTCCTTGATGCTTGGGTAATATAGCAATAGGTCTATTTAGCCAGTGCAGTACGACTTCTAGCTTGGGGTCTTTAACGTGCACCACGCAGTAGTGATACACGACCGCACGCCGGTACAATGCTTTTTCAGGTCGAAACGGGCAGCTGTGGGGATTGAACCCAGGATCCCTGGGTTCTGCAGCGCGAGCTTTCGCTTCACGTGCTCCGAGCTGGAATCGCCTATACAGTGAAATCGTAACACAAACGCAGAAGACGACGAGGTGCACTTATCGTGTGAGGCGGCAGCGTTGCGAGCGCATCGTGGTTGCGAGGAAAGTCCTGGTCATGGCATCATGAAGTTGGCCAGCCGAAAGAGCTGTTCGAGGACACGGGATGCGGTCAGGACTGGGAGCGTTCGAACTGGAGTGGGCTTGACGAAGGCTTGACCATGCCTAATGAAGAAAATTAAGCCATGAGGACGCCGGCGGCTTTCCACCTGATCCTGTATCTCGTTGCATGCGGGAGAGCCCAGGTGGAAGATTACTTTGCAGAGCAGACAGTGACCAGATGTCCACCCTTTAGCGGCCTCATTTCTCGCGAGCCACGAAAGGTAAGAACTTGGGCGCACCTAAGCGCTGAATCAATGCACGCAGCTTCAATGGACGCCATGACGTGCTTCAAGACAGTAAAATTATTTTTCAATGCCTCCAAGCACTGACGTTGCATGTACCGTCTTAAAACACTCAAGAAGAACAACATAAATGTAGGAGATCTGAGGAGATAAGCATGAGTGATAAGTTTATTGCATGCACACTGCTAAAGACGCCCAGATTGGCCGAGGAACGCTTTCAGTGGGATGATGCTCCATAGCGATCTTGGTGCGACTGGTTGGAACGACCCTTTCGAAGCTTCGAAGATTTGAAAGGCTCCAAAATGGCGATCGCCATGGTAACCAAGAGCAATCAGCCAATCACCTTGAGAGATTTTGTCGTCTGTCTGTTGGTATTTGTTTGTGTCCGGCTAGCAGGTGAAGGCAATGGTGCTACTTTCCCAGGTCCAGTGACTTTGACTATAAGGTGCCCGGGACTCGCCACTCTGCGTTTATTAAAGGGCAACTTTGGTCAATGTATTTGAATTTGAGATTACGACTGTTTTACCTAAGGCAGTGTCGCTGAAAAACAAGGTATACAATTTTTTTTTTTATATTGTGTGTAGTTTTATAAATATCACGGCTCAAAGTTTAGTTTCGGGCGTCTACAGCAAAACCGAAACTATCTGCTAGAGGAATGGCAACACTGATCATCAGCCGTACGGCCGCGACGTGACGTCACAAAAGTGCTCCGGTACGCGGTACAACCAGTCAATCGCAGCTCCACCGTGACATGACGTCACAAGGGTTCTGCGCCAGTGTTCCTTGACTAGACGCTAACCCGCTTGCCGCCCGCTAAAGAGCAGCTGGTCGCACCTTTAAAATCGGTTTTAGTGGAATACCCGGCTTCTCATTGACGTAGTATTTCGGCTGTGATTATATTTGGTGCCACTAAGGCGATACCAGTAATTTAATTTGGTTTCGTTTTCGGCCGGAGTTGACAGCGAGCAATAAAACTGAGCCATATGTCGGTTTCCTTTTTGAGTCTTTCAGTATTTATTTTTTTTTAAATACACGCACCTAAAATCATTGACCTTTATATTTGCCACGCCAGGTGAACGTCACTGTCTTCTACGAGTCGTACTCCAGAGACAGCAAGCGGTTCGTCACGCGACAGCTGTGGCCCACGTACAGGCGCCTCAGGGACCACGTCTCCCTTGAGTTAGTGCCGTACGGCAATGCGCGAATGCAAGGGTCGACCTCTGACGGCGGGGCCGCCACCTTTGTGTGTCGCCACGGGGATCCGAATGTCTGGCGGACATCCTCCACACTTGCGCCATCGCCCTCTACCCGAACACGTCGCTTCATCTAAAGTTCATCGCGTGCACCCTGAGGAATCATGACCCTGCTAGTGCGGTCTGGAAGTGCGCCGGCGACGTCATGGACATGGTACCCCAGAAGATCATGAGCTGCGTAAACTCGCTTCAGGGAAAGAAGGCTGTTTCAGAGGATGGGTACGAGGACCTCGGGGATGTATCCTCCAATAACTAGGTTTCCGAGCGTCGCGTTTAATGGATACATAAGCCCAATGGAACAGTCACAGATACAGCATAACCTCAAGGCCTCGATCTGCGGTCACTTCAAGTCGCCCATGCCCAGAGCCTGCCAGCCGAAGGCATTTGCGGTTGAGGACGAGTGAAGATAAGTAGGTTTCTAGAAAGCGATAAAATCAAGTTCTCTCCCCCCCCCCCCCCCCCCCCCCCCCCCACGGTTAACATCACCTGGAAACAGAACTCGATCCTCGTTGAAATTAATGTCTTTTTTATATATAATTATTCATTTATTGTATTACCTTCAATGCCGAGGGTTACATTGTTATACAACAAGACGACACGTGAACGACAAAAATATGTTAAACGATAAACAGTCACCCCCTAATATTATTCAATACCTCTTGCAATAAAACAATTTATGGTATTTTTACTAGAAGTTTTGTAAGACTCATGGTTTTATTTAGAGGATGCCTTGAGATCCTTTGAGTAGATGAGTCGATAAAAGCTGAGGTTTTAAAGAGAGCTAGGTATGCCGACTTAAAGGTACGATTTACACGCAAAGATATGAACGAAAGACAGCTGTAATAACCATTTTATATGTTTTTCGATAACTACAACGAGGGGGCAGAAATAAATTACTTATCATAGACGATACACTCAGCCACTATAATTACAAATATGAAGCAGTTTGTAAGGAAGGAGAACAGGAAAACGTTCACACGGAGTATATACAAAGATAAGCGGCTTGTTCGATTTACCTGCACCTCCTGTACCGGTGCAGGAAAGTTTAGGGCAGTGTACTTCCGGTATGTGTATTGGGATACGACCGGAAGTACACCTCCCTACACCTTTCTGCACCGGTGCAGGAGGTGCAGGTAAGTCGAACGAGCCTTGTGGTTTGGTGTCGTCATTCTTGGCTTGCTAGTGCATTTTCAAGAGGGGAATAATGAAGATAACTATAAAGGGCTCAGGGTGACTGAAACTTTCTTTTTGCTGATGTTTTTTTGCGTTTTGCCCATGACCAGGAATACAGCAACTCGATATGCTTCCATTCCACTTTGAAGGGGCGATGCAACGATTTTCGTACTTTCCGCAAATACCGTTTAGAACGGATCCCTGACGTTAATGACCTATGAAACGATGCTGCGATCCCCACTTTACGTCATCAAATTTTGCAAAGGAGAGATTGAATGAAAATGATCGCTTTTGCCTCTGAAATTACACCGCAACAAAGGAGTTTCTTGGCCAGTGGCGTTGCTTGCGAGTAACCTTGAGTCCCACTAGTGCCAGTAAGCTCGTGTAAAGGGCACTGACACCCCAAAGGTCGTATTTTTTTTATTGTCTAAAACGATGCAAGTTGTAGTCATAGACACGCAAAAAAAACCGCATCGCAAAAACAAATTTCCCCGCGCGCGCGCGCGCCTTTTTATTTTTGGCGTTTAAATCTCCCGCCGCTACCTCCTCGCTTCTTTTGATCGGTGACGTCAAAAATCAGGATATTTAGAAGCTTTGTAGGTGACATTTCTATAACATTTAATAACGGCAATCGTAAAACATGTTTTTTGACGCATTGCGAACGCACTACGGCCCCTCTTTTTGAAATACCAAAAATCAGAGTTCGGTGAGATGTCCCCTCCTAGATGTGTGTCCTCTCTCAGAAAACTTGGCGGTGCTCGAGCAGATCGGCGAGTTGGGGAAGAAACCGTTTTTTTCCCGCGCGCCAGCTCGCCTGCTCCTCGCGTCGGGTCAGCGGAGGTCCGAGAGAAAGTCGAGTCGCAGGAGACCGCAAAATTTGACTGACTGCACTGGCGGGGATCGCGCGGGAACTTCAAGTTTGGCATTTGGAAATTGTTTTTTTAATTCACAAATACTGAATTCCCAAGTTTCGAATTTTGAGGGTAACGTCCCGGCACCGTTTTCAATCGTTTCGGATAATTAAAAAAAATATGATTTTGACGTGTCAGTGCCCCTTTAAGTGTGAGCGTGGCAGAAGCTACAAGAGCGCGAGCTCCGGGCTTTCGGCGTCCCTGCCAAGCACGCGCGCTCGTGCAGAGCAAGCACTGTTCAGGGCCACAAGCTCGCGCTAGTAACGTCGGCCTCGCTTGATTTTAAAGTGAAACAAACCATAGGGGGATCGGAGGCCGAGTGGGCTTTAAAACTACTTAAACCGCTATTTATTTGTATCCTTTTTCTCATAGATGGCGCAGAAGTTTTCCAGAACAAACGAGTTGCATGTTCGCAGCTGCGCAAGCAGGTCGGGCGCTCGTGGTGGGCTCGGGCCACGGGCTGTTCGCCGCCGACCTCGAGCTAGATCTTCTTCGCTCTGCGTCCGCCGCTGGAGGAAGCGGCCAACAGGCGGCGCGATATACGAGCTTGAATTTAAGAGAAGACTGTGAGGGACAACATACGTGGACTGTGCGAGACCGACGGACCTGCATAGACTATGCGCTCGCGTCGAATAGACTGGGGTTTCATCTTCAAAAGATATCTGTTGATGAAGAGGGCACATGGAGCGTCAGCAGTGACCACAACACCATTTTTCGACACTTTGGCACTGTTAAAAAAACTCGAAATAGTAAACAGCGCAAAACTATAACCCGGCTACACGAGGAAGACATAGATGCTGTCGTTCAGAACTTTGACGAAAGTACTCGGCGCGTGCAAGCACTCAGCTATGATGATTATGCAAACGAGCTTAGAATAATCATCGCTGAATACTCCACCGTGAAGAGTGCCAAAGGAAAACGAAAACATGTGTCGTGGTGGGATTTTGAAATCAAGAAATCTATTCATATACGACAAGACGCTTACCGGCGACACAGACATGCGTTAAAGACTCTTGGAAAGGATCCTGTGACTCTACAACTATGGGAAGAGTATCGCAAGTGCAAAGCAGAGACGCAAGATATGGTAGAAGCGAAACAACAAGCACATGATTGTAAAGTGATGGCGGACATAAGAAACGGCGGAAAGAAAGCAGTAGAAAAGTTCTGGAGATATGTAGGATCGCTAGACGGCAAGGACAAAGCTCCAGAACTGCTGGATTACGACAGTGGATGTCCAGTTCAGCATATTGGGGAATTGCTTGAGAAACAACTTGTAATCCTTTTTGGTGCTACGTATGTCGCAAGCTCGCCAGAAGAAAGGAACACTCAGAGTCTGCTCGCCGAAAGCCTCACACTATCGACATCTACTGATGATGTTACAACCCTAGTGGGACGGGTGCAAGTCGATCGTGCACTGACGCGGTTGAGCGGGAATACTTCTCAGGGATTAGACGGAATATCAGCAAAGGTGTTGAAGAACTTGAGACCAGACTCACGAGAACATTTAGCACACCTTTTTACCCGAATAATTCGCGAAGAGGAGCCAATACCAAGTGACTGGAGGCGCGGTCGAGTCACGTTCATTTTCAAGAAAGGTGGCAACAAACAACATCTGCGTGACTACCGCCCACTTACTGTCACGGCTGTGGTATACAGGGTGTTTGCGACAATTATCAATTGGCGAATCTCATCTTGGGCCGAAGATGCTGGTGTTCTTACGGAACTACAAAACGGTTTTCGTAAGGATCGTCGGCTAGAAGACAACTTGTTCACTCTAACTCAATGCATAGAGATGGCTCGGGCGGAAAAGCGAAATCTCATATGTTGCTTTTTGGACATAGCCAAAGCTTACGACTGTGTACCACATACGTTGCTAATCAGGAGGCTAGAACAACTTGATATGCCGGAACCCTGGGTGAGACTTATCCAGCGTATCTATGATGGAAACCACGTAATGACAACATTCAACGGGACCACATCTGGGGATGTTCCGGTGAACAGGGGACTACGTCAGGGCTGCCCGTTATCCCCCGTTCTGTATATGCTATATACGTCCGGCATAGAGAAGGCACTGGAAAAAACAGGAATCGGTTTCACTCTACAACACATGCAGCACGGGGACATGGTTAAATGGCGGCTCCCTTGTCTTGCTTTTGCCGACGATCTTGTGTTGATGGCCGACAATGTGGCAGACATGAAGGTACTGTTGACCACCTGCGAAGCAGAAGCGGCTCAGCTTCGACTGCATTTCAATGCCAGTAAGTCAGCCGTAGTGCTGTTTTCCGGGCAGGACGAGGTTCTGGAATCCCTTACCATCCAGGATAAAGCACTTTCTCTTATTACCCGATACAGATACCTTGGTGTTACACTGACCTGTTCCGAAGATTATCTAACAGAACACCATGAAAATCTCAAGGCATCGGCACTAAGAAAGCGGAACATGCTGCGTCGAAAAAGTCTTTGGAGCTGCGACCGGTATCTAATAACTCGAGAACTTTGGAAAGCGGTCGCTGTACCAGGATTGACTTTCGCCAATAGTGTTACGTGTACACCCAGCGAGATCCGGGAATACATTGAAAGACGACAAAGAGAGATTGGACGCCAGGCACTAGGATGCCACAGCAGGGTTGCCAATCAACTTGTTCAAGGAGATCTCGGATGGTCCTCTTTCGAGGCACGTGAAGCCAGCAGCAAACTTGAATATTATGCCCGACTTCGACATATGAATGGAGACTGCTGGGCGAGGAGAATTTTCGTATACTTACATCTAAAAAACGTACACACAACGTGGAGGCGGCGAGTCATTCGACTTGGGACAAAGTATGGTGCCTTCTCAATGACCGACGAGCCAGCTACAAAGAAAGACTGGGTAGCCAAGGTTAGAGGGCAGATAAAGACTGTTGAGGCAGACCGCTGGAGGGCAGACATGCAAGAACATTCAAGTATGCACCTCTACGCGTCTTACAAGACCGACATCGCTCCTATCCACTGGTGTGGAAATACGTTGGGAAGTCGACTCCGCGGTGGTGCCTTGCGTACCCGTCTGTACAGAAGAAGATATGACAACAACGTAACGGACGTGCTGTGCAGTGCATGTGGTGATGCGGACTAAACTTTACAACATTTGCTTCTCGAGTGTCCAGCACTGGAACCTGCAGCAGGAGTCGGTACTCGCATTGAGCAAGCTCTTGGATTTACAGAAGAAACCAAATTTGTGGCGTGCGCGAAGCGGAGGCTCGAGGCTTGGTAGGCGATCCACCTCTAACCCTCGCCGAGAAGGCATCGCTGAAGATGCTGCTACGAGACTCGTGCAACAGATCGACTACTCGGACAAGGAGCCGGGAGGCTCTGCTTAGGGTGAACGAGGAAATGGCAGGCAAGATAACTTCAACGGACAACACCATTCATGGTTTAGAAGATGCTTCCCGAAGTAGCGCCATTGCTGCTTCCGAAGCAAACAAAGTGGCGGAGAAGAGGAAGGCGTTGGTTGAGGAGATGGAGGCATACCTGCTGGAGGAAGAGGAGAAACACAGGCTGGCCCCGGAGAAAATGTGGCAAGAGTTTGAAGAGAAGCTACACTTGTCGAACGAAGCACTTCCTGTTGAGCACGAGCGTGCGGCGAAGGTGATAGAGAACGAAGCGGCGCTGACACTGTACAAGCGTCTGCTGCCCTCTCTGAAAGAGGAGGTGCTTCAGCTCAAGGCTGAGGCGCAAGAACGCGTGGACATGCTACAGAACGCAGTCGAGGAGTCCAAAGATGACCTGAAACAGTGCAAAGCAAGGCAAGGTTTGGACGACTGCACCAAGCTCAAATCGCAGCTGGACGATGCCGTAAAGGATCTCACCATTCATCTGGTGATGTGAAACAACCAGAAGTGCGATTTCGAGGAGAGAGCAAAGAAGCTGAAGCAAGAGCTAAAGGACAACATCGAGGAGCGCAAGATGCAGGACAAGGGAGGATTGTCTACGGTGAAGGAGTTGAAGAGGCAGTTCCAGACGGAAAGAAGACGGGCAGACAAGTTTCAGGAGAGACTTCAGGAAGTTCTCAACGGCACGAGTTTCGGGAGATCTGACGAGCTGTTCCAGCCCATTAGCTACGAGGAGCGCCAGCGCGGCGACTCCAGCAACAACAATACTCCAATTTCTTTTCTTTTTTTTTTCGGGGGGGGGGGGGGGGTGTCTGTTTTGCAGACGCTCGTTGCAAAGAGCAAATACATACATACATACATACATACGTAGATTGCAGTGGCTTACAAAAAGTAGAATAAGCTTTGATTTCCGAATGATTTCCAGTTCCATCCACGTTCGAAATTATCGAAAGCACAAGGTGCGACGTTGCGGCCGTTTGGACCACCACATTTAACACGCAAACATTGTTTTGCAAAAAAAAAAAGAGTTTAATTTAAAGCTAGAAAACAAAAAAGAAATAAAGTGGCAGTTTTGCACTTCCTATGTTGTATATCGGCCTGCTCTTCGTCTCAATAGTGGTTTGCAAACCCGCTCTCAGGTTGTGTGGAGTAAAGCCCATCTATCCTGGGAAAAGTGGCGCCAATCATTTTTGTGGAAATGCTAGAGACACGTGCCGTGCGCCACTTCTGGGAAGAACTAGAGCCACTAATTGAGCACTCTGTTCCCCAACATTGTTGTGGGCGGAGGCATTTTGGTGCTTGTGCAGAATAGACGCAACTGCCGATCATCATGATTCAAAACTGCGACTTCCTCAGCATTAGATTCGGTGCTAGGAAGCTGATATAAAATTGCTTTGCTTTGTCGCGAACTGTTTAAACAAATGTGGAGGACGGAAAAGCGTTTCCTACGATTTCAGTTAATTCCTCAGATAACTGGCAACCATGATTTTAAGCCACAATATGAACAAGTGTAGTTACTCTGAAGCGTAGCTTATTTAGTGGCACTATATATAGAAGAATATGGCGTCTGAAATCTAGCTCAGTGCTGCGCTGTTCCGCCATGATCTTCCCAAGTGCCACTAAATAAGCTACGCTTCAGGGTAACGACACTTGTCCATATTGTGGCTTAAAATCATGGCTGCCAATTATCTGAAAATTTATCTGAAATCACAGGAAACGCTTTTACGTCCTTCACAAATGTATAAACGCTTCGCGACAGAGCAAAGCAATATTACATGAGCTTCCTAACACCGAATAAAATGCCGAGGAACTTGCACTTTTGAATCATGACGATCGGCAGTGGCGTCTGCTCTGTACAAGCACCAAGATGGCGGCGCCCACAGCAATATTGGGAAACAGAGTGCCGACCCTAAGCATCGCTCATTTAGTGGCGAGGTCCACACTTCTGCACGTCCAGAGTTGTGGACCTCGTCGAAGAGGTCTTCACTTCTGCGCGTCGAGTCAAAAGCAACAAGAAGCAACCGTTTCCCACCCGTAAACTGTACCAAGGAGTTCTCTGTCCAAGCAAGTGGCGCGGCTCTACTACTCGTCCACAATCGTGCGCCAAGCGCACAGCAGCTGACAAGATTGGCAACGGGTATGGCAAGATAGGGCACTTTCTGTCTGTCTGCCTGTCAGCGAAAAAGAACCATGCTCCCAAATACAGAAAGCCATGTTGTCCTCGTAAATTCCATAAGTTGAAGGCGCTGCCGGCAAGTGCAGACCAGAGCCGTGTATTGGGAGAGTTTGGCCAATAGGCGGAGCAAAGGCCGCCGCCAGCGCCGAATATTCCCCCCACGCTTAGAGCGTAAACTATATTTGTGACACAGCGTCGACCAATCAGGAGACCTCTACTCCATCTCACAAATGTCTGCATTGAAGACAAAGGCACAGGCGCGTGAGCCTAGCTCAGCGAAACGCTTTTGTTTGTACGAGACTTCGTGCATAGGAGGCACTTTCTAAAGCCACGCGCTCGTGCCTATGCCTTTGTCTGCGCTGCTAGAACAGCGTCCTGAGACTGGCTGAAAGAAAACAGTGCAAAGGGTGGGGTGCGCGAGCGTCTTGAGACGCGGAGTTCCGCTCGGCACGGCTGAGGCAGGCTGAGGTATTCACTGGCCGCCATATTTGAGGTCACTGTTTAGAGCGCATGCTCAGAACGAGCTCGCATTAATAGGCAGCCAAGACCGGCAATCTTGGTTGTGCGGAATGCACGTGGCGAAAGAACTGTGGAAGTTCGCCGTCAGCACGCGCTCCGCAGCCGAGCACACAGCTATGGCCGC
This sequence comes from Ixodes persulcatus, assembly GCA_013358835.2. Classification (NCBI taxonomy): domain Eukaryota; kingdom Metazoa; phylum Arthropoda; class Arachnida; order Ixodida; family Ixodidae; genus Ixodes; species Ixodes persulcatus. Next base: position 674,803 of record JABSTQ010011417.1, read on the forward strand.
CAGTGAATACTCCCTATAGTCGTGTCACATATTTAGATCACACGACCACCGCTAGGGGCTGTTTCGCGGACTGTGGTTGGCCCCGAGATGCTCGCCTATTCAAACCAATGTATGGCCAAACTCTCTCAATAAACGGCTCTGGTGCAGACTAAATTCATTTGATAAAAATCACGCTTTCAAGCAACGCCAACCATTGTTGCGAAAACGCGCAAGACACGTGCGAGGAGCGGGTGCTCCGCTGTCATTCGCTTCCAAGGGTCGCTCATTTCAGTACTGCGCCGACAACTGCTTCCAAGAGCCGCTCGAGACACGGACCTCGTGCACTAGTGCATTTGACGCCACTTGCAAGACAAACGCGCACATCATGGAAAGGCTTGAGTCCAGACCACGGTGTAAGATAATGCTCTTCAGGTAAGGACAGCGCGCTTTTCGCGCAGTGCAGATAAAGTTCGCTTTTCACTCTCTCTCTTTCTCTCTCTCACTATGGTTTCAAGCGGCGCCGGCAGATGACTCGTCGACCCGTGGGCACGGCAAAGACGGCTAGTGACGCCTTATGCTCCACACGCGCAGAGCTCCAGCGAGGTTGTCGCTCGTGCAGAAAGACCACGGTGTACCGGGGTGTCGTAGCAACGAGCTAATTTTTTTCGCTCTCACACAGTTTCGCCGTTTGGCCGCTGGCGACACTGTCAGCCGCGGGTACGGTGGCCGCGGAATAATGCAGCCTTTCGGATGCCCGTCGAACGAGCACTATCTGATTCCTCACGCCGCGCGTTTGGCCCCGCCGTGTCCTCACCTAAAGAGTGTATCTTACACCGTGGTCCAGACAGATAAAGAGGGATCGGTGGCCAAGTGCAATAAAGAAAAAAAAAAGGATCGGTGGCCGAGTGGGCTATAGACCTTTCCAAAAACGAGCTTGTGGCCGGTGCCATTTTGAGCGTTCGTGCGTATGGCGCGTGCTTTGCTCGCTTTCCGAAGCGACGAACACGCACGTGCTGGGCTGTGAAGATCGCACGCTGGACTGTGATTTTGTAAACATTGGAAAGGTCTATAGACCTTTTTTGTTTCCTGTCGTTCTCAGTCACGTGGGTTCCGTATCTGGTATGCGGGGCGAAAAAATATTAAAACGTTTGAACCTGGAATATGCGAGAAAATATAGGTGAGGCAAATCAAGAATGTGTGACAATCACGCATTTTTCGTAAACACCTTCCAGCTTCGGAGAGAGATCAAAAAGATGTTTTACCGCATACCAGAAGTGACGATATTCAAGATGGCTGCACGCTTGTGGAAAAGGTGTATAGACGCTTTCAGCGCGCGCCAGATTGAGCCGTCATAGCCGACGTTCTCTTGTCTCACCGAGATGCCAAGCCACTGAAGCGAGCATTGACGAGCCCCCACAAAGGCCTATACTGGGGAGAAGGACGCAGTAGCACCTGAAGTGGCAATAACCTGTCCTGCTGTGGCAAGGATGAATTGAAGCGAATGGAAATAGAGGAAACAAAAACTGAAGGTCGGTTATGGCAGCGCCCATGCACAACTGCCTGAAAGCGTCTTATAGGAGCACGTGGAGCGAAAGCTCGCGCTGTATAACCCAGGGATCCTGGGTTCAATCCCCACCCCTGCCCGTTTCGATCTAGATGAGCATCGTACCGGCGTGCGGTCGTGTATTATTACTATTGCGTGATGTACGTTAAAGACCCCAGGCTATTGGTTGTACTGCACTGGCTAAATTGATCACCTACAGCTGGGAGACAAGTCGCCCGTTGAGGCAGACTAATTTCTGGGCTGTATAAACATACACACACCCCAATTTGTTTACAGAGAGGTAAGGTAGCACCGCTTCGTTCCGCCGCGACATAGTAAGATCACTCTTGAAAGAGGTGTTCGTAACAAACGATAGCATAGTGAACTCCCGAGGTTACTTATGAAGACACTAAAGTAATTTAGAGGTTAATTTCATTTTGCTTAAAAATTAGAAAGGTGAAGAGAAAAAAAAGAAACGTACGCCTCACCTTAAGTACAAACGTATTTTCTACCTATTCATGGCCCGTTTGGTTTTCTTAGTAATCCGCAAAACGGGAAGTGTTAAATTTACAAAAAAAAAAAATTGTTTTGGGCGCCAGAACGCTAACGTCCAAATTCAATTTGCATCTCAGAGTAAGCACCTGTTTGTTAGTTAAGAAAATACAGGGTGAAACAAGGAGACGGCAGGCTCTTTAAATCGACCGGAAAATTCGGTTTCTTAACCTATCGCGCTACGACTTTGTGCAGCGTTGCCCACAGATGGTGCATTTTTTTTTTGTAACATTTGCAAAGAACGAACTTACCTGAGGAAAAAGTAAAGAAAGAAAAAGGCTTAGCTCCTATGAAAACTCAGCGACGCAACCGTTCTGCAAACAACACGGCGTCGTTTCGCACCGGAGACAAGAGATGGCGCAACGAACGCCGCCAACGAACGAGCATACGGGCGCCGAGAGCCGGCCTCTTTAGCAGACGAACTTTTCGACTCAAAAGCGGCGCGCGTTCCGCAGGTGGCGACAGTCGCAGAAACAAAAACAGGCGCGGTAACAACAAGGAACTGCCGTTCCTTGTCTGCTAAAAGCGCCGGCTCTCGGCATCGTCTGCTCGTTCGTTGGCGGCAGTTGGCGTCGCCACCACTTGCGCCATCTCTTGTCTTCCGTGCGAAACGGCGCCGTGTTGTTTGAAGACCGGTGGCGTCGCTGCGTTTCCATAGGAGCTAAGCCTTTTTCTTTCTTTACTTTTTCTTCAGGTAAGCTCGCTCTTTGCAAATTTTACAAAAAAAAATGTACCATTTGTGGGCAACGCTGCACAAAGTCGTAGCGCGATAGGTTAAGAAACCGAATTTTCCGGTCGATTTAAAGAGCCTGCCGTCTCCTTGTTTCACCCTGTATATTGTAATTGTTCAAAATAATAGAATTCATGCTTCTTTTTTGTTTTTCATATCCACTAGCTACCAAACAAGATCTATAGAGAATGAAAATATTTGAAATAATGTTTCATAATATAAATCTTGTTCGGAATAAGTATTTTAGCCTTCTTTGCAACTCATTCAACTATTCTTTTTAATTTCCAAATACATATTAGTAGGGTGCCTTCATGTGCGCTTTGCTTAGGGTGGAGACATCTGGCCAGTGTGTCCCACACTTTTATTTTTCTTTTTTTGTTCAGAAGCGCGTGAAAGAGCGTGTCCCGGCACGGGTTTGTGGCGCTGACTGTGCTATGGCGACATTTTGTTTTCGTCGATTTATTTGTATTTTACCCGTGAGCGCGTGCTGTCGGCATCGGGTACTATAGTTGGGTACTATACTTCGTTTCACCTTATGTGCGAGCGAAGGCAAAACTGGAAGCGCGAGCACGGAAGCTCCGTGCGTTCAGGCTTTGCTCGAGCGCGCGAGCTGGGGAGAAATGCAAAAAGCGCTGGTCTCGCGCTTCTAGCTTTGGCTTCGCTCGCAGATAAAGTGAAACGAAGTATACACCTTTTCCACAAGCGCACAGCCATCTTGAATATCGTCACTTCTGGTATGCGGTAAAACATTTTTTTGATCTCTCCCCGAAGCTAGAAGGTGTTTACGAAAAATGCGTGATTGTCACACATTCCTGCTTTGCCTCAGTATATTTTCTCGCATATTCCAGGTTCAAACGTTTTATTATTTTTTTCGCCCCGCATACCAGATACGGAACCCACGTGACTGAGAACGACAGGAAACAGAAAATGTCTATAGGGAGTATTCACTGGCGGCCATAGCTGTGTGCTCGGCTGCGAAGCGCGTGCTTAACGCGAGCTTCCACAGTTCTTTCGCCACGTGCATTCCGCACCACCAAGATTGCCGGTCTTGGCAGCCTATTAATGCGAGCTCGTTCTGAGCATGCGCTCTAAACGAAGACCTCAAATATGGCGGCCAGTGAATACCTCCTATACAAAGGGTGGCATCACCCTAAGCAGAAGGACATTGAGGCACCCTACATATTAGGATATCTTAGGGTGCCTTCATGTGTGCTTTGCTTAGGGTGGTGGCATCTCGCCATTTTGTCCCACACGTTTATTTTTATTTTTTGTTCAGAAGCGCGTGAAAGAGCGTGTTCCTGCATGCGTTTGTGGTGCTGACTGCGCTATGACGACATTTTGTTTTCGTCGATTTCTTTGTATTTTCCCCATGAGTGCGTGCTGTCGGCAACGGGTACTACAAAGGGTGGCATCACCCTAAAAAGAAGGACATTGGGGCACCCTAGGATATCTCTGCTCAACCCTGCACGATCTTAGGGTGCTTACGAGCCACGCTTGTAGCGTATGGAAGCGTTTGACCACGCGCGCTAACATAGCACACACAAAAAAATAGAATCAACAAAAGTATCGCCTTCACAGCCTTATCAGGCCTTTCGCAAGGAGTCTTATAGTTACACTTTTTTGCAACGTTCAAAAAGTGCCGACCAACGGAGCCATCAATTGTAATTCGGTTGTGTCTATGTTTATACAGCGGGAAGTTAGTCAGCTCCGAGGGCATCTGGTGTCTTCGTTGGAGATGAAAGACAGTGCAGAATACCACTGCTTGTCTGACATCTTAAACGTGCATCACGCAATAGTGATACATGCAGACTTGTACCGTACGCATTACAAGTAATCAAATTACTTGTAATCGAATACTTTTTGAAGTAATTTTGTAATCAGTTGATTACTTTTATTAGGCAGTAATCACAAGAGTGATCTGATAACTTTTTGAAGTAAGAAAAATTACTTCTAACCCCCTGCACACACCTTCTTTTTCTTAAATGAAAAAATAAAATTTACTTCTTTTTTCGAACAGAAAAAAGAAATATTTTTGCGGAGCTGTAGGAAACAAGGTCAACCCCTTTTTATGTACAATTTTTGTGGAATGTTAGTTTTTTTTTCGCGCTGGGACTGGGACTGGGAAGCCCCAGGGAAGCCCCAGTGCGTGACAAAGGCCATTCAGGGCGAAGTTTGAGGGAGCAGAATGTAGCTGTGTAAGTCCTTCGTTCAAACGGCCCTCACTCACACACACACAGAAATAATAAAAAAAAATCCTGCTTACGGTACCTACACGCAGCCCGTAGGAGAACCAGAACCGAAGAATGTCTAAAGCGGATGCAAAATATAACAAAGCCAGTTTAAATATTTCCCTATTTCCTCTACGTAGCCTTTGTGACAAGCAAGGTTTCGAGTTGAGGACTGGTCGGGGCGATCTCTTCCGCTAATTGATACTACACATGATCCGTTTCAAATCCTGGAGCTGCTGCTCTTTTGTATAACATGCGAGTTCATCCACATGTGAATAGTAAAATGAGCGACAATCAAGATCTAGAACCCCCTCCGCTCCCCCCCCCCCCCCCCCCCCCCGAACTGGCGAACGCCCAAATCATTAAACTTCTTCAAACGAATTCTATGCTTGTGTGCGCATTGTGAAGGTGCAACGACCACGAAGAGGGAATCCGTTTTTTTTCTTCAATACTTGTGAAAATGTGAAATATAGGTTCGAAGTAGTTCATTGTTATGAGCGCTAAACATGTAAGTCTTCACACAATAAAGTAATCAGAAAAGTAACGGTTACTTCTTCAAGTAATGTCCAATTAATCTTGCTGTCGAGTAATCAAGTAATCTAATCAAATACTTTTTAGCCAAGAGTAATAGTAATTGTAATCGATTACGTTTTTTTAGTAACGTGTACAAGACTAGATACATGACAGCAGGGCCGGTACGATGCTCACCCAGATTGAAACGGGCAGAGGCGGTGGATTGAATCCACGATCAGTGAGCTTTACAGCGTGAGCTTTTGCTACACGTGCTACCGATCCACGAGCAACGAGACATCGCGGTCGAATTCGAGCTCGAGAGAAAAACAACAACAGCAACAGCAAGAAAATCTCCGGTTTGAGGCATTTAGCACTATTGTCGCCATCTCGTTTATCAAGTTGGACAAAAAATTAACAGGGTGATTTTATTTACACAAATACGCAAATACAACAATATTTTGCTTTCTCGTCATGGTCTTAAAATTAAGATTAGAGGCACCCCTAGTACGTACGGCCAAGCGTTTTGTCACGTTTGTCTTCTAAATAATTGTATTTTCAAAAATGCCTCAAAACGCGCTAAAAACAGTCAAAACGGTCATATTTCTGGATTTTATTAAAAATCTCCAGCGCTCTAAAAGAAAAATCCAAGGGCCGCACAACCTTCATTACGTTATCATAAGTAACCCCAAAAAGAATGAATACTATCGTGCATTCATGAAACTCAGGTTTGTGTAGCGAAATTTGCCCATTGAGTGACGAGCGGTTGAATTCCCCTTAATCTCACCGCTGCGCGCCGAAGAGCCCAGCGTCGCCTACGACGACACCCAACTTCTTCTAATCGCACGGTATTTAATCGTATTTCGGCCACACTTCGAAGATATGCCAATCATTTAAGACAGTCACAATGGTTGAACTTCTGCGAGGAACTGAGTGCGCACACACCGGGGACTAAAGTATGGAAAATCATACGATCCCTCACCGTTGACAGATGCCCCATTCAACATTTTGAAACCCTCGCCCTCGCTATGTCTAAGACAATAAAAGAACTTGCAGAAGATTTTGCTTGCACATACGAAGGGAAACCCACAGTATCACCAGTGCCACCCACGGCAAATATTTCCAGCAATCTACTTGACGACACCTTTACTACCTCAGATTTCACAACTGCCTTACGTCAATGTCGTCGGCGCAGTGCTACATGGGCGCGATGGCATATCTTACCAAGCACTTCAGACCTTACCCATAGAAGGTTTCACTGGACTGTTACAATTCTTTAACTCTATCTGAATGACTGAAAAAATTCCAGAAGAGTGAAAAATGTCAATTATCGTCCCAATTCTAAAGCCCGGGAAGCCGTCGTACGATCCGTGCTCTTACAGACCCGTTTCCCTAACATCATGTGTTGCGAAATTAATGGAACGTATGATTCAGAACAGGATGACATGGTTCCTAAAGAAACGTCGATTGTTACCGAACGAGATGATAGGGTTCTGCCAGGGTCTCTGTGCAACAGATAATATCCTTGACTTAATCAGCAGCGTAGAGGATGCAAGGGCTCGGCGACAAACTACGCTTGCAATCTTTTTTGACGCTGAGAAAGCTTTCGACACCGCAAATGTTGGGAGCACTCTTAGGCGGCTTACTTTTATGGGCATCACCGGCCGTATTCAGACAAATTCTTCCAAATTCTGGCAAATTTTTTATCCGGTCGGCAGTTTCAGGTTCGACTGGGTACTACGTTGAGCAGCATACATGGGAAAACTAGAGGCCTTCCCCAAGGTAGCATCCTGAGTCCAATACTCCTCAACCTCGCCATGGCTGGCCTGCCACAAGAGATTCCACGTGGACCGATAAGAGTCAACTGTTCTATCTACGTGGATGACGTATGCCTATGGGCCAGCCACTTGAGGCGCGACATACTCCGCCGATTATTGCAACCAGCAATAACCTCTGTTCAACTGTACCTGGCTACGGTCGGACTTGAAATTTCGGTAAGCAAGACAGCTTACATGTTCTTCCCACATATTCAAAGGCGGTCATGTCCAAACATTGAGTTATACCTGGGAGCTACGACGATTCGGCGAGTCACAACATACCGCTTCCTTGGAGCAACCCTTAATACAGGACTACAGGGAAAACCTCAGGCGGACGCCATAGCAACCGCATCAGCCAAATTTACGCACACAGTCTGTCAACTAGGAGGTCAATCGGGGGGGAATTCCCCCTCCTCAATGCTTCGATTGCACGACACCACTGTGATGGGATGCATGCTGTACGCCCTCATCTACGCCAAACCTTCAAACACCCAAATGCTTCGTCTTGAACGTATTCAACGCCAACGCATTTGTAAGGCGCTTGGCGTCCCTCGAGCGACATGAAGTGAAAAGGTGTACTGTGAGAGTGACACACTACCACTACCACTCCGCATTACGAGAAATCTCATGCAGCAGTTCATATGACTGCATAAATCAATACCTGGAACTGACCTTATAAGACGCCTAGCAGAAAGAACAGAGTCAAGGTTCAACCGTGGTTTGAGTACAGTATATTTCTTGGACCCACTGTTACGTAGCACAAAACCGCCTGCCTATGTAGACTATCCCCCTGGCGCCAACACACGTTCCTGTACCAGGAGCATTTACCAGGGATTCGCAGAAAGAAAGACATTCCAGACATCGTCCTTCGAAGAGTCGCTGAAGAGTATTGCGCTGCTATTCCCGGAAGCACTTAGAATATACACCGGCGGCTCTGTACACCGAGGTCGACAGAGCGCAACAGCTGCTTTTGTCATTCCTGCAATGAAAATTAGATGGAGTGGCAGATTTGACAAACTAGTTTCATCAACAACAGCTGAAATGGAAGCCATGAAAAAGGCTCTATCTACAATCGTCACAAGTAACGTTGCGTGTTATAAACGACAGGCTGTTCTTATAACAGACTCTCGTACAGCACTCCATAGGCTTGCGGCATCTGGATCCCGTGACGAACAAGTTGCCACAATCATCAAACTCCTCAAAGTTCTCTCGGAGAGGAGCCTCACCGTACAGTTTCAATGGGTACCATCACGCGTTGGAATTCCTGGAAATACTGAAGCTGACCAGCTGGCTGGGGAAGCACACAACCAAACCCCCAGCATTAAAAGCCCAACAAATTTCAAGGACTCGCTTTGTCTTGTCAAAGCCCACATCAAAACTCTCGCTCCGTCAAGCCAAACGACACATCAGCCCTGCGTTACCAAAGGATTTTCCCGCGCTGAAAATACCCTCCTATCGCGACTACGAACGAATAGCGCGTTTACCAAATATTTTTTACATAAAATTGGCATCATGGGCAGCCCTATTTGTACCACATGTGACGAAGAGGAAACTATTGAACACGTTTTCCTGCATTGCTACATCTATGAAATACAGTGACATGAATTCCTCCAAGAACTATCCAAATTTGGCATTACGGCACGGAAAATAGAGGACATATACCCGGCTGGAGCTACACGCCGGCGTCGTGCACTTCAGCAACTGCTACTAAATTTCCTGAGCGCCACCGGCCTGTCAGAGAGGCTGTGACAGAGTACATCAAGTCAGAAAAGACAATCTTTGTCTTTGTTGGAGCCAGGCGGGCCCATCTATGTGTGTGCGTGTGTGTGCGTGCGGGCGTGTACATATGTGCGTGTACAAGTGAGTGCGTGCCAGGGATTCACAACATCATCCCGATAGTCACTCTTCCTCCCTTTCCCCTCGCTCCCTTTAACTTTTTTTGTGTGAGAAACAGTTCTTCATCCCAGCAAGAACAACTTCTCCACCCCCCCCCCCCCCCCCTTTTTTTTCGCCTGTACAACACCCCCCCCCCCCCCCTCCCCCCTCCCCGGGCTAGCGCACACCAGCTAGAGGAGCACATGGAGCGAAAGCTCGCGCTGCAAAACCCAGGGATTCTGGTTTCATTCCCCACCCCTGCACGTTTCGATCTGGATTAGCATCGTACTGGCTAGAGCCATTAAATGAGCTGCGCTTAGAGTATCGGCACTCCGTCCCCAATATTGTTGTGGGCGCCGTCAATTTGGTTCGTATGCAGAGCAGACACAACTGCCGATCGTCATGATTAAAAAGTGTGACTTCCTCAGCATTAGATTCGGTGTTAGGAAGGTCATGTAATATTGCTTTGCTCTGTCGCGAGCTTTCCTGGAATTTCAGATAAAGCTTCAGATAACTGGCAACCATGATTTTAAGACACAATATGGCCAAGTGTCGTTACTCTGAAGAGTACCTTATTTAGTGGCACTAGTACCGGCATTAAGTCGAGTATCACGACTACGTTATGCATGTTAAAGACCCCAGGCTAGCGGTCGTACCGCACTGGCTAAATTTCTCATCTACAGCTGGGAGACAAGTCGTCCGCTGAGGCAGACTAAGTTCTAGGCTGTGTAAGCATGCAGCCTAATTTTTTTACACTTCAAATTAAGGAACCTCGAACCATCCAGTTGCATCATTAGAAACATTACTAACAGTTATCTTAAGCTCTTCTCTTAAGCGTTCGTCACCATGGCGACGAACGTAGGCGTTCGTTGCCATGGTGATGGCGATGAAAACAGACGGCCTATATACTGCGGTAGAACACTGCGGCGCAGCGATACGAGGTGTGTGCTGAGACCCTTCCCGCATGTTTTTCAATGGGCGGTACGCGAACAAAAAGAGTTCGAAATAACGACTTTACGCAGAAGGCAGGTTTTCTCCAGCGCCTCATAGTTTGACAAACCTTACACGAAAAGCATGTTTTTTAGCTCGGAGTTTGGATATAGTTTTTACAACAACATGGGTCTGAAGTATCAATGTGCCAATGAGCCTACGTCGCTATTGAGAGAAATGTATTGATATTTGAATATAATTGATAACGCAATTAAATGCAAACGTGCAGCGAGCTGGACTAGAATGACGGAAATAATCCCTTGAGAAGGGGACTATTTAACCTTAAATATGCAAGCCGTTCACCCTTATTGGTGTTAGAATGGTGGCAGCTGATAAAACTTGTTTGCTCTACAGACGTCTAACTTCTGGTTAGCTCAGTTGGTAGAGCGCTCTACTGGAAATGGAGAGGTCCCTGGTTTGATACCAGCACCACGCATATTTTTTCGGTGGCGCACCAGTCACCTAGCTGTGTCTTGAGATTTGTGTTTGTCCTTGTCCCCCTTGTCCCCCTTCTCCCGGGACAATTTTTGTTAGAAAACTTTTCCGATAGAAAAAATTAGTAACCTCTTTCACTTGCAAGTTTTCTACAGGCAACAAACAGTCAAGGTCAGCTACCCGATGAATTGGTGTCGGCCCCAAACATCAATCTCAGCGGTATATTTCTAGGGCTGCGCAAGCAGAATGGTAGGGGAATATATCCCCCGTGTCTAACCTCGTTGCACTTACCTTCAACATCGAGTCGTAACATCCCGCCGACACAACCGCCCCTCCAGACTCTAGCGAAACGGCGGTCGGAAGGTGCACCACACAACCCCAACCAGCTTCAAAAAATGGGGGCAGTACTGTAAAGACAACCGGCGTCAGGGACACTATGAACCTCCAGCCACTAAGCGGATGGTGGCCAGTACTGTCATCACAAAAACCTCAACTAGCTACCAAAACTGAAGATACTACTATAAAAGCTGCCACCAGAGCCATAATCACTGACGCCACGACCACTCCAGCTACTAGAGGGATGGTGGCCAGCAGCGAGGCTAGCATCAAGGACCGAATAGTTATAGAAACTTAAATCACTACTGTAAGGAAAACCGGCAGCACCGAAACCCATGCTGCTAACGCAGGTGCCGACCCTACAGCGAATGCAATTTCTGGGCAGGAGGAACGCGGGGTTTTCCTGTACGAGGGACGTTCATAAAGTATTATCGGCACAAAAAATTGAAAAAAACGGAACAAAACAGGCATCAACATGAGCACGCGTCCCTCTAGTTTCCGCTCAATATAAACATCGCATGCTATAGTAGCTCGGAAGGCCGCTAGGGAGTCGAAACTAAAATGGCACCGCCCGTCGGTGCCGAGCACACGCAGTGATCCGTTGTTTTCATTTGAAGGGAAGCAATGCCAATGATATTCATTCCAATGTGGAAGCGTTGTTCGGGGACAACACCTCAGTTTATGACACTTTTGGTTAAATGGCACAGACGCTTTCAGTGTGGCCGAATAAGAAGAAAGCATTTCAAGGACGGCGACAGAGTGATTGCTCAAGTGGAGCGATTCCTGAAGATTCAATACGAGGAGTTCTATAACAATGGCTACCGGCATGTGGTGAATCGCTGGAAAAAGTGGGTAACTTTTGGTGGCGAACATGTAGACAAAGTCTCAACTCCTACTCGAGTTTGATAGCTGAATCTCTATTGCTTCGTGACAATAATGCGAACTTTATGAACGCCCCTCGTATATGGTGTTTATGGTCATTTGTGTTGCAGCAGCCCTCTTGTCCTTTGCTGCGATCGCTGTTTACTCGGTCAAGTATCGCCCAGTTGAAAGGGCGCCTTATCGTCGCAGGATTGCATGCGCCGGCTCTATCGAAAATATCGACGAATAAGCTATATCTTTTAGAAGGAAAGCGCATACAGATCTGAATAACCTTGCGAGATCAATAAAGTTAAGGATTACATTTTAAAAGCAACATAGATATTGCATAGCATCTCTATTATGTGAATCGCTATGTTATGACGGAATCATCTCTCAGGTTTCAAGTAATAGGCCCGGCCTTTTCAAAAGTCCATCAAGCAACATTGGCGGTCGCCATTGCTTGGGCACGTAGCGCGCGACTGGATCCGAGTCCTCGTCAAACGATGACGTCACACTCGTTTTCACATACGAGCTAAGTCGAGTTGGCGCCGAACAATGACGCAGTCCTTGTATCCAATACATGTACATATACTACGCGTTAAAACAATGAAGGAGACAAATAATTGGTCAAGCTTATACTAGAAAGAGCTCACTTTTGAAAATGAGCAAGACTAGAGCCACTAGTCTCGCCTTCACAAAAACGTGATGACGTAATTGCGGGATCGAAACTACCCGCCTGACCACAGTCGAGCGCGGCTCATGGATTGGACAAGCATGAACTGCGTAAGCACTCGACTTCGGCTCGTAACAATCAATGTCTCGGCGGATAATTGGTAGTGGCTCGTGCCCAACCACTGCAGTGATCAGAATAGCCGAACTCTAACAATGCCTGAAGCTAGGCACGTGGATATATAATTCACGTTGGTGGCATAGGATAGGCAACAGGCCATGTGGCCGCTTGTTCTGGCTCCGAGTTGAGGGGATGAACGATGCTCATATTTCTCGACTTTATTTGCCGACTGCCAGTGCTTAGAAAAAAAACAAAAAAAAAAAAACGAATGCAAGTTTATTATTTTTTTTTTTGTTAGTAACGTTAGGAACTGATTCTGAGTCGCATTTAGCGAAAGTAGAAAAACGTTTCATTGCCTTTTGAAAGGGCGATGCAAACATTTTTGGACTTTGAACAAATACCACTTAGAACCGATTCCTGACGTTAATGACTTGTGAAACACCCGTTCGTTTTTCACCACTCGCAATCGAAGTCCCAGAACAAATTAAAGAAAAACGAGCAGGTTCACCCCGTCAACTCGCAGCCAGAAGAAGCGGCCACCTGATCTGGAGACTTTCCAAAAAAGGACACTTGGCAGGTTCCATTTTCAGTGTTCGTGCGAATGGCGCGTGATTTGCTCGCTTTCCGAAGCGACGAGCGTGCGCGTTCTGGACTGTGATTTAACACGTGTGGACTGTGATTTTTGTAAACAGTGGAAACGTCTATATGCGCCAATGTTGATCTTAGCCACGCGCTGGGGCTGGCAAGGCAAAGGACACGCGCTGAGTTCCAGACATTGTTATGGGTCGGCTATTGAGGTCGTCATGCTGCAATTGGACACGGGCCACTACCCGAATGCTTCTCGAGCTATCGATTATCACGAGCCCAAATCGAGTGCCCACGCAATGCTCGGGTCCAATCTATAGGCCGCGCTCAAATATCGTCACTGGGCGGTACTGCGACCTCCAAACTACGTCATGAAGTCTTGCAAAGAAGAGATTGAATGAAAACGCTCGCTTTTGTTCTGGGTATTACACCGCAACAAAGGAGTTCATTGGTCAGTGGCGTTGCGTGCGAGTATCCTTGAGTTCCACTAGTGTCAGTAAGCTCGTGTAAAGTGAAAGCATTCCAATTGAATATTGTTGCAAAGCCCATTTAAAGTGGGCTTCACTCTTCACACTTAGAAAGTGCGCCATAATAAACTCTGAAACTGAATGGTTATGGCTATGGACTGTTAGTAGTACCTACGCTAGAGCTTGGCATTGCGAGCGGGAGCTCTTGCCGCCACTTCAAAACATGAATCGAGCACGCCCCCACTGTGACAGCTTTCCTCAGCGAATGGTTTACTAAAACCCCGGTGTCTCTGTAATATACGGTAAGGAAAACATTTGAAGAATGGGAAACAGGAAGACAGTAGAGATGCGAGGCGGACTAACGGCTGTTGTGTTCTTTGCTATGGCTCCTCTTCCTTCTATTCCCAGTGCAGCATATGGCTTGTGCCTGCGTGCAGCATGCTCACCGCACGCGTCCGATCTCACTTTTAGGGTGTTCAAGTCTCACCGGCGCAGAAATAAAAGCAGGGAATGCTTCTCTTAGGCTTGGCTTGAGGTTGAGGTTGTGGACCCGGGGTGTCTTTGAGGTTGGGCTCCATCTCGGCGTTATGAGTCTCTCGCTTTTTTGGTGGGTGAATAATGAAGCTCTGAATATGCGGTGGTTCAACAACGACTGATAAACAAAAGAATACGGGCACTTAAACATACGTTACTTTTTCAGGATAACGTTGTCGAGCGTAGCATATATCAGGGCACAAATGACAACTGATGATTAATCGAATTATCTAAAATTCGCTCATTTATTTCGTTGTACCGTATTTACTCGAGTAATAGCCGCACTGTTTATGAAAAAACCTGAGAGTTCGCTTTTCCGTGGAGCACGCTGATTGCCAATCACCGCGATCGACAGCATGATTCCAGCGGTTTACAGGATAGAGATAACGTCTTCGCGCGAAGATACCATTTGTGAAGGTCAATTGCATTTGTATGGAGACTCGTGTTCTTGATCTAGTTATTCGCTATGTAATTTATGCGCAACGCGATGATTGGCTGTATATGTGCTTTGCGGGAAAGTTGACACAAGGGCCCTGTTCATAAATAGTGCAGCTATTACTCGAGTAAGTACGGTAGATTGTGCGCATGTTACGGTGTCGCTGACTGGTGTCGCCTCCTTTGAACTTGCGAGAACCACGTGCTTTGATACGTTTGGAAAGGTCACCAAGCTGTCGTTGAATGGGTGCGACTATAGAATAGGCGCGAACAAAAGAGACCGTCACGTTTCTTGTAAATGCTGGTCGTTTCTGTTCATTACTGTCATAGAGGTTGTCGGGTTTTAGACGCCACTCTGCTTCTTTCACTAACGTGAGCTACGCCATAGCTCGCTACCATCGAAGGTTATCTCGGCCAGCGTCTACAAGGTCAACAACGACCCCGTTCCCACAAGAGTGACAAACACCCCAATTATTCCGCCAAAAAAAACGAGATCAGCTCTCTGCAACAACCCAAACAACGTTTCACTATACTGTCTGTCCACCAACACTTTTTTCCATTCCATTGACCGGAGTAAACTGTCTAGCCTTGAGATTTTCTTCAATGCGAAAACGCATAAAGCCGATTGCCCCCTCAGGGTCATTGTGTCTGAGAGAGGCGCGTAGCAAAAGTCCATCGCTATGTTCCTCGAAGAAAAACTAAATCTTCTTGACATAAATGATCCATATTTGATTAGGAGCTCTGGTGATGTCTTTCAATTTCTCAAAGAACCCAAGGACAGAAGGCTCATGGCCTTTTCTATTGACGTCAAGGATCTATTATGCCCTACCTCAAGATTGTCTCCTGATGTGCATAGAGGACGGTGTTGACTCATTTGGTGTCATAGCCTTTCAAAATACAGCAGGGGTGTTTATCAAGAATTTCCTGGACCTAATATCCACCTACTTGCATTCTACGTTTGCCACCTGGACTGGCTTAACATATTTACAAAAAACAGGAATATGTATAGGTTCCTGCATAGCTCCTGTGCTCAGTGACCTCTTTCTGGTCTTCCACAACAGAATCTTACAGCAAAACCATGACATTTCAAAAATAGTGCATGTGTTTCGGTACGTGGATGACTACTTGGTTTTCCTTGACAGTAACAATAGCACCTTCCCCACCTTGGTGGCCGATGTCCTTTCTACCTTCTAAAAATGCCTTGATTCGTTAAAACTTACCCACGAACTTCCGGTCGAGTATTCAATACAATTCTTAGGTCTTCGATTGTTTCTTAAAAGCCATCACATCTGCTGGTCTTATGAACCGAGGGGAAAAAAAGCCACTACTTAATCATAGTTCCGCACACTCAAAACTTGTAAAACCAGGCATTGCTAGACTTTGCCTAAAAAACGCTCTCAAGAAATCCTGCGTGCACATGACCGAGATGAGCTTCAAAGCGCAAATAACTCGATTGGTTTCAGCAGGATACCCTTTGTCGTTATTAATTTCAGTCTCCGAATGCCTACTTAAGGAAATCAAGCCAGAAGCTACTAACCACAGAACAAGAGAACGCACTATAAGGCCTGTCATAGTGCCTTATATTCACAACCTGTCTCACAAGCTTAAAAAGGTAGCAAGTAGAGTCAACGTCGACGTTGTTGTCTCTGCTCCGCAAAATCTTTCCAGTCTATGCAAGCGGGTGAATGGGCCGTCTATTCTACTAGAGTGCTGCAACAAAAACCACAAGACCAAGTTCGTTTCCTGTGCAGAAGGAGTGATATATTTTTTCCCTCTTAACTGTGGGAAGCGGGGAAGCGTTACGTCGGGCAGACGGGTCGCTGTCTTAACGATAGGCTTCGAGAACATAACAGCAACGCCATTAACACTAACTCAGGTCATCTGGGCATTCATTGCAGAGATTGTGGATGCTCCCCCCTTCTAAACAATAGACCCTTTCCGAAATTCAGTGACATCTGGTGGTTTGTAAAGCAGTTTAGGTTTTGTCATATCAATGGCGGAAATAAACTTGTATCGGCACCGTCATTTTCGCAAGTCAACGGCACGCGAGGAATTGTTCAGTGTGAGTTCTTTCTCAATCACTCTCTGTTCGATAGTGACCAAGAACCCGCATTCTGAACAAAGCTGCAGCCCACTCGGATGCCTCGAGAAAATTCTAATACACCAAAGTGCTTCAAAGCCGATTGTGTACCGCCCACAGATTGACTGAATCTGAGTTATTAGAAATAAACGCTTACGTAGCTCTTGTGTTCGTCCCGTCGTCGCGTCGTACTGACCCGTCAGTATTGACCCGTCGTACTGACCCGTACGACGCGACCTACATCGCGACGTACTGACCCCCTGAATGTAAAGGCCTCGCAACATTCGCTTACGAGCATCTTCAACGTCTTCCTTTATCAGTCACTAGAAGGCCGCCATTCGTATGGCACAGATACAGTGAACTAGAATAGGAGTAGTGGAAAAATAGCCGGCCTCCAGGTGAGGCGCTTCGTGTAGAACCCACCAGGTAGCGCTGGTGTTCGATTCCGGAGCACGCCTGCCAGGGAAGTTCGCGCCAATCGTAGCTGTTTTTCATCTTAGCGGTTCATTAGTGTGGCCTATGTATGCTTTATGAGTGTTCCAACGTCTGTGAAATAACGTTTAAAGCTTACTTGGGCAATGTAGTGAAGAGCGGGGTAACCAGTCTTGCATGCTGGCGCGTAGCGATGCGCATCCGTCTTCTTTCTCTTCGTTTTCATTGCTTAGTGACAAGGCTCGAACCTATGTAATCACAATGCCAAGCACTTGACATTCACAAAACTAAATTGCGAAAACGACCATAGATACCACAGAAACCATCTGAGAACGTACGCGACGACATATCCCATGTTACAGTAGCCATCTCCTCCGGATTTCGACAACAGCGCCACTTGCGGCAGTCTACACTTCTGGCTTCACACGGCCGATGGGGCGCCGTCGACGCTTTTTCCACTACCCCTATATTCTAGTTCACTGTAGCACAGATGCCGTTCCACAGATGATGATAGTGATCAAAGTGGCCAGACTGAATTTCGGAAAGGGTCTATTGCACAGTACTGGGACGAAGCAAGAACAAACTAACTAGAGAAATTATCGAAGCCGCTAGCATAGACCTGCTAGATGGATTATGTGTTAGTACCCCGTCGATTACCTTATTCAAAAAAAGAGTTAGATTATTTAGGAAAACCTCCTTAGTAACTTATACTGTAGTCGGACTTGATCTTATTCTCTGTTATTTCTTTCTTTTGCTTTTTATTTTGTATTTTATTTTCTTGACTTCTTTTTCTTCCTTATCTTCTCTCATTTTCCTTTTCTTTATCTTTTTCCTTCTTCTGCCTTGGTTAACTTTATTTTCTTCTTCTTTTTTGTGCGTAAGAGTAGAAGATCACGAAGATGATGTTTAATATATACCAGAGTTGACAGTCAGCGCTGCGTGAGTGTTGTTTCTTTGTGTGGATCTGTTTTGATGGTGTGTTGTCTTTTGTGCGCTGTGAAGTATTAGCATCTTCTTTTTTTTTTTTGTTGCAGTGTGTGATCTTGTAGCGTAAAACAGAAAGGTTTCTATCGTCACTGAAAGCTTAAAGGGGTACTAAATCGAAACTTAAAATATACACACACCACAGCGCACTTTAGCAAACAACACTCACTCCCTTACACACAAAAAATAAAGCAAAATTCAAACAAACCGCGCTGACTGACAACTCTTTTTATAGAACTTTGTCTTCTTCTGATAGACTCCAGGAACACAAAACCAACAGCACCAGAGCCAACTCAGGCCATCTAGGCATACACTGCCGTGATTGCGGGTGCGACGTTCAACTGCCATCCTGTACCATTTTAGGTAGGAACAGTAACCAATTAACACGAAAAATTATCGAAGCAGAACATATCGCCAGGAATTCTAACACCTCTATTTGTACACCTTCTTTACACCTGACAGAAAAAGAGAAAGAAATTTTAGGCATCTAGGAGTTTTGCGCGCGTGATTTGGAAAAATTCGGTGTTGCTAGAGGTTGAAGAAGACA
Source organism: Ixodes persulcatus (assembly GCA_013358835.2). NCBI lineage: Eukaryota > Metazoa > Arthropoda > Arachnida > Ixodida > Ixodidae > Ixodes > Ixodes persulcatus. Next base: position 693,513 of record JABSTQ010011417.1, read on the forward strand.
AAGTTCTATAAAAAGAGTTGTCAGTCAGCGCGGTTTGTTTGAATTTTGCTTTATTTTTCGTGTGTAAGGGAGTGAGTGTTGTTTGCAATAGTGCGCTGTGGTGTGTGTAATAATGTGCAACCAACTCGCCCAAGCTGCTACGTTAAAATATACCTGTCATGTTCAGAAATAAGTTAAACATGATCAACTCTATCGGTTAATGACAATTGCTCACTTGTATTTCAAACAGATGGCTGTATTTTTTGTTCTAAATGTTCGATTCTGGCGAGCGCTTCAAATTCAGCCATCGAAGAGCGCGGTGCGTCTCGGGATATCCGTCGCGCCCGCGACTTCCCGTGACGTCATCGGGCTCCCTATGGCCAAGCGTACCGTAGCTACGAGCGTTGACACTTGGTGGCGTCAACGCATTACTACCTCGCTTAGTCAGAGTTCCCGAGGGCTGTAACACCACAGGGAGACTGCGGAGCCGGCGGAGTCGTACGCGCTATGACAACACGTAGTGCGTCGTCTGCTCCGCGACTTGGTTGATATGAAAACATCGTCAAGACCGGTTTTGGGCGCGAGCTCGCTGCTCTTTTAACGAGACGACATCGTCGCGAGGCGGCTAAGGTACCTCTGTTATCTTGCACGAGGCGAGGCGCTGGTAGATTTCTTACCTCATGTTGTTTAAGGTGACGGCAGGATCGTGTGTGAAATTGGTAGGACGAAGCGACTGCCGCTTACCTGATTCACCACCGACTGATCAGAACGACCAGACTCGGCGAGGGCACCAACTTTACGGATAAATAAATATCGCTTCGAAGGCGCCCCACCAGGAGGCACGCTTCATTTATTAAAGCAAGCAGGGAATCAGGCTGAGTCTGGTGAAGCAGCACCGCGGGCATCGATAGTGGTGCGACCACAGCGTTGTCCCGCCACCGCGAAGAAGCACGTACACCACGACAATTTTGCGACATTCCTCGTTACAAGGGTGACCACTAAACAGACGAAGGCATCGGCGTAGAGGAAGCTTGCATGCGCTGGTCTCGACGGGACGCGATTTTCCAAACGAAGGTACAGAGCACAGAGAACACGACTCTACAATTCTCACAACGTCATACAATAACTACCACGAAAAAACGCACGCATCGCCAGGATTTTGCAACGTGACTTGTCTCAATGGCAAGCATAAAACGAATAACAAGAAGCAATCGGCACCGCTTTCGTCGGTCTCGTCCAACGAGGCTTCCGCGAGGGCACTTATCACGTCGACGGCGACTACGTTGGACGGCGAGACGATCGCTGAATTCTCACATCGTCGCAAAGGAACTACCGCGCACAAAAGTTGATACCGGCGCAGCTATGCGACGTAAACCCGGGTCACTTCGAGAGGTCGGCGTCACTCGGCGAGAACGACGTTGAAAGCAGCGCGCTCCATGTTGAAAAGCTATTTCATCAGCCCCTGACGTCAGTGACGTCAAAGAATGAGTGGAAGCGATTGACTGGCGGAGTGAATCCAAGCTGGGCAACTGTGCTTTGACTCTCTTCACCAAACTTTTCGTATTACGTTCTGGCCTAAGTAATTTGTACTAGTGAGCATACTTCCCATATATTGACGCTGCCGGCGGAGGCCGATGCCGTCATGACATTCCATTGAAGCTTCAGAATCACCAGGTGGTTTTCGGTTCTCGTTTATTGCAGTTTAAAATATGCTTTCTTGCGTTTTTCAACAAAATATTGATGTTTCTGAGGCTCTACTGTCACCTACGTCATGTTGAAGCAAAGAAGTGGGCTCCAGAATTCCGTTTCCGTACACCTTTAAGAAACGCAGGGCTGGCGAGTCGCGAGAATTCGATTGCCATTCCACTCTCAATAGTACTGGGACATCAAAAAATAAAATTAATAAAGAATGAATTGCGAATCATAATAGGCCGCGACCTACGTTTCTCCTGCTGTCAGTGGCTAGAACCAGACATGTACAAATTACTCAAAAAAGGTAGTTAAGTTAAGTTACTGCGTATTGACGCCAAAAGTAATTGGAGTAGAGTAGAAATTACACATTTGTAATAGTAATTGAGTAAACTACTAACTACTGCAAAAAAGTAGCGAGTTACTTTGAAGTTACTTTCGAAGTTACTTTTTTATATTTTTGTGGTAGCAAAATGAACAGCAGTTTTGATTCGTGAAAAACCCTGCGAGCCTGAAATAAATGGAGTCATTTTATGACTTGCGTTTTCACCAAAATAGTTTATTTGCTCGCAGAAGCAATTTACTTTCAAAGTTATTGATAGGAGAGTTTTCGCCTTTTCCTCCTAACGACGTCCCCAGCTCAGCTAAAAAGACGTTCCACCGACGCGCTGGATGGAACGGCAGCGTTGAGTTTGAGAAACAGGCTGTGCACGGTCGGGTAAGCGAATGTTGGCATCTTAGGTGTCCATTACGAAACATGTAAGGTTTGCCTCGTTTGGGGGTTGTATAACAAACTCTCCTCCTTTTGTCTTTTTTCTTCGGCAAGTTGAGATTGTTATGACTGGCCCCTCTTTATTCCCACGACGTTCGGAGAGTACGCTGAGCGAGTGCACCTGACCGTCAAGGGTTCAAGTCTCACGCCACGACGATGAGATCATCCTGACGACTGCACGTATCGTTGCAGTGCTAGTGCTACGCTACCGAAAAAAAAAAAGATTTTTTTTTATTTAACAGAAGATAAAACGAAGTATACTTCGCCGCTGACGCCGGGTCCAATAAAAGGAACTCCCAAGGGTGGCGCAACCCTCGCCGGCGACTACGGTATCCTGACGCGCTTGACACGCCTGACAAGTAGATCGTTTTCAACAAAGAGGAGGTCTCCCTGTCGTGGAAGGTCGGAAGGGCTCGAAGGATAACGTGAACAAGCATTGACGATCGTACAGTTGCAGCTGGAAGCGGGAATGTGCTCCCATGAACGGATTATCCGTGTCTGCGTTTCTGTGCGGTGGAGTCCGGCTGTGCAAGCGAGTATTCGCTGACGACGAGGCGACGATGGGAAAAGGCGCCCAGCTGCGAGGTCATGCCAGTGGCGCCTCCTGTAGAACCCCCAAACCGCCTGAGTCAGAACTCACAAAGGGCAGGCAACATGAAAACAACCACCTTCGGAGTGCCCCCTTCTTTGCTTGCACGGTTGCAGTTGAAGGCGCGGCGCCTGCGTGCATTACCGGATTAGGTCAATACCCGACCAAGGCTTGTTAAGCATCTCTTCTTGCGTTCGTGCGCGTCGGTGTTATGCTTTGGCTGCTCATCGCCGCCTTGGCCCAAGGACGCCTGTGATGCATTTCCTACGGCTGCGAGGGGGCCCCTTGTTCGGGAAGGCCGCTTCATCTGCCGGCGATTTCGAAAGTAGTTAGTAATTTGAGTAGAAGTTACCTGAAAAATGTAGTTAAAGTAAACTACTAATTACCCAAAGAAATTTGTAATTGAAAGTTACCAAGTTACTCGGAAAAGTAGTTAAACTACAGTAGTTTGAGTAGAGTAGTTGAACTACGTCCAAGTCTGGCTAGAACAAGGTGTCTTTGGCAGGACTGTCTGCGGCGTTTGTTCTTGCCGCTCCAGTGTTGCAAGACCGACGTAAAGCATTCTTGGCCAGCTTGAATAAACGTCGCCGTGGGCACGTCGCAATGGTACCGTTCTTAGGCGCATTCTGTTCAAGGATGATGTTTCTTTTATCTCCTTAGTATACCCAAAGCCCTTTATATACTAAGAAAGTTCGACAATATTTTTAAAACGTTCGACAGTCTAGCAATTACGGTGGAGATTCTGGCAAACGGAAAATGGTAGGTGGTCTGCGCTGTTTTGTTTCGCAGGCGCATAACACACCATGTCTGTCTCCCGACAAGTTAACAAGTCATTATGTGTTATCGCTAAGTTGGGTTGTTCAAGCCAAAGTCCCTGTGAACGAAAAAGTAACGCGATTCGTCCTATCCCAGCCTCTCTTACCCTGGGATGCTTGACGCCATTTTCGAGCGAAGGCGCCGGCCAATGGTGTCATCCCGTGCGGTCACGCGACGCCGTGATTGACAGGTACGCTTCCCTCTACTTCTCATAGTACCTCTTTCTCTGGCTGCACGACGACACTTAATACTTAGCTAGGAGAATACACTCTACTTTATTCATTTGGATTACACAGGGCGCCTACGACGCCGATTCCTCTTTATGGAAGTAAACCCCGCGTCCGAGAAAACGCATGCGCATCGCGCTGCGCCGAGGGAGAAGGCTTCCGCCATAGCACCGAGATACCGGATTTGCCAAAACAGCAGAGACGGCTGTCTCCGCTGTTGCGTTTCCACGATGATAGATGACGGCTGCAACCCTTCCCAATTCAAAGAGAAAACACCAGGATACGCGCATCTAGCTGTTCCAACTACGCAAAAGCTCTCGGCGCAGGGGCAATTTAGCTGTTGAGGAGTAAAATGTATTCCCTAGTAAACTATTTGGTTCTAGCTGGCCACGGGCTTTGCCTACACACAGGTCATCTTTGTCAGTACGAACGATGTCCGAGCACACTGAACTCGAGGCGCCGCGCGGCTCTGACCGAGTGCATTGCGCAAACATGGGAGCGGCCGCAATGTGTCCAGATGAAACAAAAAAAAAAAAAAAAAAAAAAGCCCGAGCAATCTGCCGGACCACGGGATGAGAGTTAGATGAGACCAACAAAAACGAAAAGCAGACGAAAAAGAACTTCGGGAAAGGGAGACGATTCATGCCTGAGACGACGGGACGGATTGGGGAGGACGGAAAGGGAGAAGCTCGGTGCTGGCTAGTGAGGCGGAAGTTATGTTGCCGTGGTAACCAAAACTCTCGCTCCCTCTCCGACACGTTCGTCTACATGGGCGACAGGTTCTGGTTCGCGATGTCTGCGCCTTATAAAATTTCTAGCATTTATAGGGCCAGGTGAAATTGTTACGTCACGGGCCCTCATGTGACAGCATGAGGGCCCGTGAGAACCTACAGAAGCCATGCATTTCGAAAGCATTTCGTATGTACCAAAGAGCGAGGCCGTTTTCTTTCTCTGTATCATAGAACCAGGGTTTTGTCTTTTTTGGATAAATCCGAAAAACTCCGAAAAACACTCGATGATAAAATTTTCCACAATCCGGATGTATCCGAAGAACTCAGAATTTCAAGGTCACGATGGCAAAATGAAAAGCAAAAAGACGATATTTTATGAATAAAGTTTAGCGAGCACGGGTTTAGCTGTCCTAAAAAAGAAACAACTTCAATAATATTTTTTTTTTTATTTCGGGTTTACGACAAAATGTAGTTTCCCGGTCACTCAGTCAAGGTTCGTACCGTACAAGAGAACAGGTCAATGTTCTTCTGGGCCACGACAAAAGCCGCTGTTCCGGTCTTCAGTTTAGACCATACTGTTTGTGCTTGTTAGATAGAGAAAGGGTTGCGTTTTTACAACAGTTAACAAACATGTAGATCTTAATAAAGGGTAGCTGAAGTTTCTATGCTTCCTAAAGTTTCAGAAGTTTGGCTATTTCAAAGTACTGATGTTAATTGTAGCAAAATTTTTTTTTTCATAAAGATTTACCGTGGAACAGTTAGAACTGCCATTGCAAAGGCGATTGGGAGTAGTATAACTTTGATCAACTTAGGGTACGTTTTTGTCCGGAAATTATTTTTCTTCATTCTGAATTAAACAAAGAAAAAATGGCACCAGAGTAGAGTTAAGCTTTGAATTTCATAGAATTGGGAGTCTAGCAAGAATAAACTCCAGTAAACCTCACCTTTTCACCATAAAATAAACTCCGAAAAACACTCATCGAAGCTCACGAAAAATAAACTCCGAAAACACGAAACCTATAAGTCAAATCCGAAGAAAATACGAATTTATATGACTGAAAACGTCTGCGGTGTCTAGAAAATTTAGGAATAGCCTAAATAACTCTTTCTTATTCAACGTGTTTTAAATCGCCACGCAAACTGCATTATGTAGATGTCTCGTAAATTGATTCCTAATTACTTTATTTGTTATTGAGATCGTAAAACTAAAATTGGGATCTTCTTACGCTTTAAAGAGCGATCGGAAAATGGAAGTGGGCTATATGTATGACTAGCGCGCACTAAGTATCCTTGTGCAGCAGAGTAGATAGTTGGGCCAATTGGTTTATATTAATGCCTAGAAAAAGCGCCGACTCACCTTGTGCCTCTCTCCGTTCGTAAATTACGTTCAAGAGCCCGTAGTTCGCGAAATATTGGCGTTGCTCGTGGTCTGTATGTTTACCTGTTCGCCTCATTTTCTGTTTGCCACGGGTACCTCGACCACGATGGTCTTTTGCAGAGCGCGAGTGGTCATGCGTAATTTACGAGGGAGCGAGTGCGGGAAAAGAAGGAAAAGAGAAGAGTGGGAGGAGGTCGAGGGGATCGAGCAACACACACGGAAAGTCGTCTTTCTTCTAATACGTTGTTGGTTGGGCGCGTCGGGAAAGTGGAAAGAAGGAAAAGGCGCGGGAGAAGGTAAGGATGCAGAGAGCTAGAGGGGGAGCTCGGACCACGGCTTTCCAGCAAGCCTCTCCCGTCTGTTCAGTGACGAGGGCCCGCGACGCCAATGGCACTCGATGCTTGATGTCTCCATCTTTGACTGCTCGCGGTCTCCCGAAGGCCGACGTAAATTTGTCTCCAAACTCGGGTTTATTTTACAGTAAATAATTTGAGGACTGCCCGAGAGCTTGGTGTAAAATTACTGCGTTGACAAAAGATGTGCGCTATAATGCGAATTGATGGGTAGCGTCTTGGCAGTTGGTGAACGATGAACGGGACAAGTTGTGAATCTGTGATCGGCGTCTGCATCGGTGATTCGGCGCTCTGTGTGAGGCAGCACGATTAGAAAGAACTGGGATTGATCGAGGCGGTCACAAGAAGGATTTGAGCTCTGGTACAAAGTTACGGGTAAGTAAACAGTTTTTCATGATTTTGTTTTCTTCTTCCCGGAAATAAATTGCCAGCTTTTACCTGAAAGGACACCAGACAAGAGGTTCTTTGACGCGAGGCGTATTCCATAGTTTTGGGCAAATATGGCGGCGTTCCGTGCAACGCAGACCGACAAGACGGTATGGGTTCTAGAAAGGGCATGGGGTAGATGACGGCGTTTTAACCCCGCAAATGATGCTTCGTCATGCGCGCTGATTTCATCATACGTCCGAGCTAAGTCCAAACTAGACGACAAACGAAGAACACACACTCACGCTAAAAGCGCAAGGTCACCGTTCATTCGCCGCGGTTGATTGGTTTATTCGATGATAGCGTGCACAAAGAAAGATGACTAATGCCTCACTGTTGCGGCTGCTTGATTGACACACAATTATCATGTAGCGTTGGTTGCTCTCAGACTTAGGGTGAAACGCATACAATACGCAGTATCCAGGGTTTTAATCTAGACGCCATTTGTTGCACCCGTACTGTAGTACTTCGTTTCGTCTTATGTTCAGACGCAGCCGACGCTACGAGCTAATGAACCAATCAGGGAGCGTTAAAAGCGCAAGTCACTGGGCCTTTTTCTTGTATATGAACGGTTCAGCTATGATAGAACGCGTAACATGACGAACACAAATTATGGTGAGCTGTCGACGCTGCCTGATTGGTCGTATCAGCTCGTAGCATCATCTGCATCTGTACTTAAAATGAAACAAAATATGTATATACCAATTTATGAGCCAAAACCATTCAAACAGCACCGGAAGCGCCACGCCAACGGGTGTCTGCTGTATATCGGTGCGTATACTCGGCCGCCGGTTCATTCGATGAAGCGCAGATACACTCCCTGCGTTTTCTAAACTGACATTGAATAGTAGCCCCCAACACGAAGGAAAGCGCGTGAAGTTTAAGCCGCGGTCGCGCTGGTAATACATATTGTAAAAAAAAAAAAGAAAAACTGTTTGGAGACACTCTCTGAGGTCTCGTATGACGCTCCTGTCACATTTGTTCTGTCTGCAGACATACTTGAGAAGTGCCCGCCGATAATCTTGCCATGTCCGCAGGCTGTGTCTTTTGTATAATGTTTGAGCGGTGCGACGTTCTTTCTTTTTCACTTTTCCGTTTGATTGCTGCGTAGACCGGAAACAATGAATCAGAGGTGCGAAGCTCAACCTTGTACTGCGTTCAGCACTCTTCGCGTGTCAGACGCGTTGCCTCTGGCCCACCTTGAACAGCCCCGCCCATCTGGGAACAATGGGGGCTTCAACATGTACCCCATAATCCATTCTGCGCCCAGAGGAGTTCTTAAGTCGTCTCGTGTCTTTCGCCTCACGTTGAAGCCGCCATTAGACGCATTATTTACATGTCGGCTACATACTCGGAAATAATATTTTCTTGCATTTCAGAAGAGGCGAGGGCAGCGCACGAGTAGCTTTGGCTTCGCTTTCCCAAAACGTTGTTCCCAACAATAGGCGTCATATTTAGCACGATCTTAACCACGCATGCTCAGAACGAGACTCCACTTACTTTCAAGGAAGTCTTGGTTATATGAATGCACGTTGCGGATGCGTTGTGGAAGCTCATCCCAAGTTTGCGCTCAGCGGCAACAGACTCAACTATGGCCACCCGCGAATACCATTTGAACTTCGTCTCACCTATACTCGGCGTCTGCACCTTTGTGCTACATTGTCAAGCCTAGCCTATAGCATCCGCAGTACCTCAAATCTGTCAAAGCGAGTTGCTCGATGACATGCAAATACAACGCACGACGAAGTCACCTGCTCCCGCAGCAGTGCGGGGCTGCAGCAGTCTGGAAGCTACGCTAGCTTTGACAATGTAGTACAAAATATTTTACGCCGAGTATAGTGTCACTGAATACTGTGTCAGAGTTCAGCATTCCGTTGGTTCAGTGTTTGCCGACAGAAGACTCGCTCTAGCCGAGTGTGTTTTGATTTGCTGCGACTTCAGTAGACGAAGTCACGCAACGCGTGTGTGGTCACTATCATCATCATTGTTTCGTATCGTCGCCATGAACCGCCATTTTGTGGACAGCCAGCTTCTGTTGGAACACTCCCGGCCGCTTATTCTCAACCACTTAGAAACGTGACCCGTGCTTTTTTTTTTGTTTTTTGTCTTTCTTAACACGGACTAACCGCCAGAGATACAAACGCGAACTCTTCATATTTGGTCGTGGATTGGCTGCGATGCAGCGGGATCACCGGTTGAAGCTACACACTCGCGCTTGTGGATTCTGTGTTCAGCCGTTGGTAAGGTGAGACGAAGTATTAGCGAGATTTAGAATATCGTACTCAAAAGATTTGCGTACGCAAGAAAATAATGTTGTTGCCATGCGCCAGTCCAAAAATGCCTTTTTGGTTCGGTGCGTACGCAGTGGCGACGAAGCTGATTTTTTTTAGTACGCAAAGCTTTTGGGTATTGAAGCAATCGTGAGGGTGCAGGCTAGCTGGCGTAAGTTGAATATAGTTGTAAACCCGATACTGGGGATACGGACAAAAGACAAGCACAGAACGACACGGACGAGTCGTCTGTGTCGTTCAGTGTTTGTCCCTTGTCCGTATCCCCAGTCTCGGGTTTACAACTATGCTCACTTTTGGGCATGTTATTCTTAAACTCCCATCGGCGGAAGTTGATAGCACGAGTGCATCACAGTACTTCTTGCCCCAGCGTACTTCTGGAAGTCTGTTTATTTGTTCTTTCGCAATGTACAACAAGCGGGAAAAGCGATCTTTCTTCCGGGAATTAATAATTATAAAAATTGGGTTGTGTGTATGTTTATACAGCCTAGAACTTGGTCTGCCTCCAAGGGTGACGAGTCTCCCAGCTGTAGATGAGCAATTTAGCCAGTGCAGTATAACCGCTAGCCTGGGGTCTTTAACGTGCATCACGCAGTAGTGATACACGACCGCACGCCGGTACGATGCTCATCCAGATCGAAACGGGCAGGGGCGGGGATTGAGCCCAGTATCCTCATTCCTGGGTTCTGCAGCGCGAGCTTTCGCTCCACGTGCTCCAAGCTGGTGTGCGCTAGCCCACTCGGCCACTGATCCCCCAAATAATTATACGTAATAGCATGTTTCTAGAGAACATCAAACTAAGAGTAAAATCTAAACCGCAATATACCCAAGCAGCACGGATTTTGGCCAAGCAATGGCCAATGTCTGGCGATGGTCTTTTGGCCAGTGGCCAGAGAGTGGCCATTCATTGGCCAATGCTTGGTCGATGGCTGATGGCCAGTGGCCATTGGCCAGTGGCCAGATAAAGGCCAGTCACCAGCCAGTCTCTGCCCACTGTCTGGCCACTTGGCCAAGGACCATTGCCAGCCATTGGCCGATGACTGGCCAACTCTGTGCTGCTTGGGTATATATATATATATATATATATATATATATATATATAGATATAAAGAAGCGGAACACTGGAAGATTGCTTGCAAACAATCAGAAAGACAAAGAAACAATTGAACGGACACCCTGATATGACAACAGTCAGTGACATGTTTGCCTGTTTTTTTTTATATTTTGGTTTCGCTGCGACTATATCCGAGCTTTTTATGGACCCTCATGCCTCCGAAATTGCCGGTCCGGTCGTTGCATCTGTCGGGTGAGTCTGAGATTGAGAAAAATGGCTTGCGGCTATCGCTGCCGCCCGGTGGCACCCGTTTCCGAACAAGGACGTGTCCGCTCAGAGCCCCATGTTTTCTCGCGTTTGACCAGATGCTTAAGCAATGTTCAGAGCACTGGAGAAACAGAGTAACTGTTGACCACTGGACGGCTGAGCCATTATGACAGTCTGTAAAAGCCTCGCAAAAAAGAAACGAACAATCAAAACACACATTTATAGGATGATTTTACTTGACGTACTTCCGGCTCGAGATTTCGCCGGACACCATGTTGATGAGCTTTCGATGTATGTCTTTCTATGCAAGAAGGCAGCGTTTTCCGGCTCGGTCAAGTTTCTTTGCGTCAGGATCGACTGTGTCTGCCGGAGTAGACTGCGACACAGGCGAACATCATCTGGTGTTCGAGTTTTACACATGGCCGTCCTTCTTCGTACTTAAGACGAGAGGGCGATAGAGACGTTGATCTGTCAGTATCTATAAAGGCCCCACTAGATGCCGCCCGTACGAATTCCAGTGAAAACAGATAAGAATAAGCTCAGATTTATGCTACCCGAATACGTCCCCAAGTGCACTTACCGAGTTCTTTCGATGACGGAGTCACTCGCCTTGCTCCAGCGTTTTCACCACGCCAAAAACTATACGTGCAAGCACACGACGAAACGTGCGAATGCGGTTCACCAACACGGCGGAACGCGACTTACCGGAAGGAAAAATCTGTCTTGTGTAACCTCCTTTTGCAACCCACGTCGTATAGGTGAATATGGCTGATCAAATACGACCCGCCATGTCTCGATCAATAGGAATAATACGAGGGTAATTGAAGAATTGTCCGCACTCTGGCTGAATGATTTATTTAATCCAAAACTTTTTAAAACCCAAGTTCGTCGTAGATTGCTCCATAGCAAAACTTGGGCTGATTTTCAAACTATATGACACGTCATGCAGTGTCACTCGTCTGTCCTACAGAGTCAGTCCACTTGCACGTTCAATGTTGTCACCATTCGTGGACGCGGACGAGCGTCAGGCTTCCCATTCATGGCTTACACTTTGCGTCCTTTCTTGAACTTCTGCATCCTTTCGAACACACTTCCTTGCGACAAAACACCTTCTTCATTGTGCTCACAAAATGTTTGATAAATATCGGCACCACATACACCCTCCTACAAAAACAACAACAAAAGAAACTCGTGCATAAATTGGCAGTCATTGTTTGCCGCACCGCAGACCCAACCAAATTGACGTAACACGTTCAAACCTGCCCTACAGTGATCTTACAGACCGCAACCTTGTACGAAAAAAACTGATAAGACCGTGCGGCCAGCAGAAGTTTTAAAGTAACCGGATTGCGGATAATGTTTGAATTACCCTCGTGAATAAACTAAGAGTTATTTGGTTAGAGCGCCGGCTTTATTATCTTCTTGTATCCTCTCGTTTCACCTATTGCAATTAAAAATAGGGTACATGCTCGACAAACCCCTACGCGCCAACTCTAAGTTCAACAGAAACGAGCATTATGATCAATCGCCAATGCTCTGTATGACGTGTGCTCTCGCCCGTACTTTATTGAGTATTCTCTTCTTACAATAGAACAATCACCCACACAAAAATTGGTTATCTACATGTTCCTGAAAATAGAATCAGCTCATCAATGCATACATGACAATTATGCCAACATAACAACACACTCATTCCTTCTCGCGCATCACCACCAATAAAGATCATGAACAAGGTATGCTACACATGAGAAATCTTATCAAATTTCAAAGCTACGTAATACCAAGCGGTAATAACTGCAAATTATTCATAGCTTCAAAACAATACGCAAACTTAGAACGTAAAAAAACTCAACTTTCACATAAAATATTGCTATGGCATGTTAGAACTCTTATTGCACACGGTGTTTTATTTTTTTTTAATATTGAATATGATTCTATGTCTTTTAGTATTGAAATGCAGTCACGTTTTTAAATTTTATAGGCCGCTGTCTGGCTGAACCTTATGGGGGAGGTGCCTATATACAGGCTACACTAGTAGACTTTTGACCAATCCTCCTAGACATTTGTCTAAATAAAACATTTGTTTTAAAATAAGCCCATATTAACACACGATAGATCTATATAAAATATAATCTTAATATCGAGGAGTTGTATCTTCAAAATTTACAAATTTAAGTGGCTCAAGACAGTCTCCCGGATACTGTCGGCGCCGTACTAGTCTATGCGTAGCGCCAGTTCGTCTGCTTCTTTTGCCGGAGTTGTGGCGACGTCAAAGCGCAGAGCTCTGATTGGCTCTGATTGAAGGCTAGTGGGTAGACCCGAAGGCGGCTGGCTTTGAGGTCTACTCACTATTCTTCAATCAGAGCCATTCACAGCTCTGCGTTTTGACGTCACCACAACCCCTGCAAAAGAAGCAGACGAACTGGCGCTACGCATTTCAACGAGATAGCGCTAACGGGAAACTTCTTCGATGCAGGTCAAAGAAAACAATGCCATTATACGGGCCATCTGACAGGCAAAATATGGTAGACAACCATGGCCAAACATAAAATCGACCTGTGGGCTCTTCCTTGGAAAAAATGTATATATAATATGTTGTGGGGTTCTTCGGGGATACACGCGCCATATGGGTGCAAATGTTTTTTTTTTTTTTTCCTTCTTGTTCCAATGGGAATGTTTTGCGCACAGAATATCTCCAAGGTCATGGTACTCAAGAAAATGCTTGTGAGGAGGGCGTACTGAAACCGTGGAGATCCACTAAAGCCGCGGTTACTCTCCTAATACATCCTACATGAGGCGTGTCTGTTCCTCGTAGAACCATCCCGTTACACTGGCCATACAAAAACTTTCTATAGACATTTCATTTCATTACCTTAAAAGTCTCTCGAGAGAGGCATTGCACGAGGGAGGTGTCAAGTTTGATTTTCTAATATTAAACAAAAACACTGCAAAGAAGAAGAAGAAGAAATGGGAGAGGAAACATCATTATATAAATGTGTTCGAAGCAAACACATGCTCCGGACATGCTTGAGACATGTGCTAAGGTAATCCTGTTAGCATGTCTGCAGTGGGCACCTTGTTTTTTGTATGCTGCATGAGGAATTTGTTTTATACTAATAATAATAATAATAATAATAATAATAATAATGATAATAATAATAATAATAATAACAATAATAATAATACTACTACTACTACTACTAATAATAATAATAATAATAATAATAATAATAATAATAATAATAATAATAATAATAATAGTTTATTCATAGATCCGCGTCAAGGTACAAAAAAGACTGCGGCTTGAGAAGTGTTGTGTTGGGCGTTTAGGGGTACGGCGAGTGACGAGGAAACAGGACCAGCCTGGTTGAGGACACGAGCCCGTCTCCCCTTTTATTCCTCGTCTTCTATTTCTATAGCTGCAGCCCGTGCGTCTCTCTAAGAGCTACTAGAACATCTTCCCCTTCTAATATCTATCTAGAAACCTATCCGGTCGACAGGGTTCACAGTACGCCCACTCCGCGTGGTTGGAAGGCCTGTAGATGTTGTAGGCAAGGAAGCCGTGGATGTGGTAGGCAAGGAAGCCATGGATGTTGTAGGCAAGGAATCCATGTTATTGGTAGCGAGGGGTGATCCTTCACGTGCGGATTGTGCCTGTGTCGTGGGAATGGGAATTGGAATCAAGTGTCGTCGATTTCTCCTCACAACTCCCCGGTCGGTCTCAACCATGTATGAACGGGGCGCTTCCGAAGGTGACGTGACGTGACCAGTTTGTCTTTGGTCTGAGACCCACACGCGTTGTCCAATATGCAGTGGCTTAAGTGCGTGTACTCCATGCCTTCTGTCGAAGTTCATTTTCTCTTTGTCCCTGCTCTGTTTTTCCCAAGTCGTGAGGAGATCGGGATCCGGAGTCTGGATTTAGGCGAGATCCGACTGTAGGGAGCGAGGTCCTTATGCGCCTTCCCATCAGGAGCTCTGCGGGGCTGTAACCGTTTTCGAGAGGTGTGGCTCGGAACGACTGAAGTGCGCGATAGGCGTCATCGGTCTTCTTGATACTGCGCTTGATTATTTTGACAGCGGACTCTACAAAACCGTTACTTTGCGGAAACTTCGGGCTGGATGTTTTGTGGTGGAAGCCCCAGTCTTGTGAAAACTTGAAAAATTCTGACGAGTCGATCTTTTGAAACTGTGGGCCATTGTCACTGAACACAGTTTCTGGTGTGCCATGCCTGGCGAAGATAGATTTGAGGTGATCGATTACGGATGTTGTTGACAGGCTTGTGAGTGGCGCAACTTCTGGGAATCTAGAATAATAATCGGTGACAAGCAAATACCATTTTCCTGCGAGGTAAAACAGGTCCATGCCAACTTGTTGCCACGGCCTTTCAGGAAAAGGCGTTGGCATCAACGGCTCTCGTCGGTTGCTTGTTTCTTGGATGCACTGGTGACACCCTCGGACAAAGTTTTCTATTTGAGTCGATATGCCAGGCCACCAGACAGACTCTCGTGCACGTGCCCGGCATTTAGTGATGCCTTGATGTCCGTGGTGTATTTTACTCAGGATGTCTTCTCTCATGGATTGGGGTACCAGAATCCTTGAGCCTTTCATTAGAAGCCCCTCATTCATAGAAATATCAGTTCGGTATTGCCAAAAGTCCTTACAGGTTTGATCTACATTGTTCTTGATAGGCCACCCCTCAGCACAGTATCTGGTCAAGAGCTGGCAGATGACATCTTTTTCTTGTTCCTCCTGGATTTGCTGAAGTCGTTTGTCAGTAGCGGGGAGACTAGATTTGATGCCGTGAACGTAAGCGTCGATCTCTTCTTCCAATTCACGGCTTGGAACTTCAGCCAGAGGATGTCTGGACAAGACGTCAGCGGCGATGAGGTCTTTACCTGGCACATGTTTGATGTCATATGAGTACCTCATCATGCGTAGCTTCATGCGTTGTAGTCTCAGCGGGATGTCTTCTAAACTTTTCGTGGAAAAAATTGGCACCAGAGGCTTGTGGTCAGTTTCAATGATGACTTCCAATCCTGTGATGAGGTCGCGAAACTTTTCACAGCTCCAGACCACAGCCAACCCTTCTTTTTCGATTTGAGCATAGCGTCTCTCTGTGTTGATGAGTGTTCTTGATGCATAGGCGACTGGACGATACGTGTCGTCGCTCTGTTTTTGTCGCAGAACTGCACCAATGCCATAGGATGAGGCGTCTGCCGAGATCACAGTTATTTTCTTGGGGTCAAACAAGGCGAGTATTGGGGTTGAAGTGAGTGTTACTTTCAAGGCGTCAAAGGCCATCTGCTGCTCACAATCCCAGACCCAAGCGTTCTTTGAACTCAAAAGCGCCGTCAGAGGATGTGCTTTTTGGGCTAAATGTGGAATGAATTTTCCGAGATAGTTTATCATACCCAGAAAACTCTTCAGTTCACTAACATTGGCTGGCGTTTTCATTGCCCTGACTGCCGCGAGCTTGTCGTCATCAGGGTGGACCCCAGTTTGGTCTATGATGTGGCCTAGGAACTTCACTCGGGTTGCTTCAAAAACGCACTTAGAGTCGTTCAGCGTGATTCCTACTTGTTGCAGCCTCGCAAGGACTTCTCTCAGTCTTTTGTTGTGTTCTTCCTTGGAAGAGCCGTAGACGAGGATGTCGTCCATGTTGCACACGTGGCCCTCAATGTCTCTCAATAGCTGGCTCATCTTCTTCTGGTAAAACTCTGGTGCGGACGTGATACCAAATGGAAGCCTTTTGAACTTGTACCTCCCGAAAGGAGTGATGAAAGTTGTCAGAATTGCGACTCTGGTGCTAGTTGAAACTGCCAGAAGCCGGAATTGGCGTCGAGCTTGGAGAAGAATCTCGCATTCCCCAGCTGTGCTAGAACGTGATCCGTGGTAGGGAGAGGATGAAGTTCTCTCTCAACGTACTTGTTCAAGGATGTAAAATCCACGCAGATTCGATAGCTTCCATTTGGTTTCCGCACCACTACCATAGCAGAACACCAGTCGGTAGGTTCGTCCACCGGTTCTATTACGTCAAGCAGAACCATGTTTTCGAGCTCTTTCTTTACCTCTTGCATGAGAGGTATTGGGATCCTCCTCGGGGAGGCTAAAGAAAAGGGCACAGTGTCTTGGTTCAGTCTTATCGTGTATGGCATGTTCACGCAACCAAGACCTGTAAAGAGCGAAGGGAACTCAGCTTTAGCGTTCACTGTATTGGAGTTTGAAGCCGACACTTCATTAAGTCTCTTGACGACACCTAACTTCTCGCTGTCTCGTCTTGACAGGAGCGGAGATTCAAGGTTCTTCAGCACATAGACATCTGTCGCAATTTTGTTGGTCTTGTACGTAATATCGCCGCGTAGAACTCCAACGACGCGTAATCTGTCTTGACCAGGTCCCCTTAGAAGTTTTGTCGGTTCTGTCAAAGACACTTGTTCAAAGTGTTGTAGGTACACGGTTTCAGGGATCACCGTGACGTCGGCTCCTGTGTCGACCTTAAAGGACAAAGGGACTTGTTCGAGCTGCACAGTAACAGTCCAGGGGTCAGTGTCTTTGGCATCCACAGTGCCTAAAAAAGAGAGGTCTTCATCTTCGGCGATTAGCTCTTGGACAGCTTTAGAGCCCAAACAAACTTTGGCGAAGTGTCCTCTTTTTCCACATCTGTGGCATATCGCAGCCTTGGCTGGACATTCACTGCGCGCGTGTTGATTATATCCACATCCAAGGCACTGGAGTCTGTCGTTGACACTTTTGGTGGTCTGAGTAGGTAGCCTTCTTTGCGAAGGACGGTCTTCTGATGGATGTGATGCCTTGACTCGACTAACACTGTCGGATTCCGGTCGAAGGTCAGTTTGTTGTCTTTTGACAGTTTCTGACTGGCGAGCCATAGTGGTCGCTGTTTCCAGGGTTAAGTTAGCGTCTAACTGCATTTTTTCAGACAGTTTGCGGTCTCTGACACCCACGACAATACGATCTCTGATCATCTCGTCGTGGAGAGTCCCGAACTTGCAGTACTGAGCCAAAGCATGAAGATCGGTCACGAAGTGTTCAACGGGCTCTCCATCTTCCTGAATCCTTGTGTGGAATTTTGATCTGTCATAGATCAAGTTTCTTCGACCAATGAAGTGATCGTCGAACGCCTTGTGTACTACCTCGTAATGAGTCATTTGGTCGGCGGTTAAGCTGAACGAAAGCAGTATATCTTCAGCTTTGTCTCCCATACAATAAATGAGAGCGTTCACCTGTTCGACGCTGGTTTTTCTTTGGAGTCCGCTAACCATTCGAAATCTCTCGAACCGCCGGATCCACCGGGGCCAGTCTTCTGACTTCGAGAAGTCAAATTCTTCCGGTGGTTGGCAAGTCAGCAATGGAGTCGCCATCTTGTTTCGAATAATCGGGACTGTTCAGATGGCTCAGCGTGTGGGAATCGTCGGTGGTCCCTGGCTCTACTGCTTCGTCACCTCTTAGGAAGCTTGAACGACGTGTGGTGGGGTGGGAAAGATCCAGTTACGCTGCCACCATGTTGTGTTGGGCGTTTAGGGGTACGGCGAGTGACGAGGAAACAGGGGAACAGGACCAGCCAGGTTGAGGACACGAGCCCGTCTCCCCTTTTATTCCTCGTCTTCTATTTCTATAGCTGCAGCCCGTGCGTCTCTCTAAGAGCTACTAGAACAAGAAGTACGGATGGCACACCACCTTTGTTAGAGTAGAAACTTACATAGTACGTCAAAGTTGCAGTGGGGCCTATGTAATTATACTTGGACAAAGGAATCTCCTCGGGCCTTCTGCGCAGCAAATATGTCAAGCTTTCATGCAAAATGTTGGCTTCCACTCTTAGATTTCCAGTCCGTTCGTCAGTTCTTTAGACTAGCTTAGACTATTCTCTTACTTTATTTTATTGCGTTCTTTAAATTGCTACTTTTGCACCTCTTGTGCGGTGTATCCCGTTAACGCGCTACCACTCACCTGGAACGGGTAATTTTATCAGCTTGCTATCACGCATCGCTAGTGTACGTTATATATCCCAGTGAGACGGGCACCCTTAATCGCTGTGGCGTGCAACCGCGGTCCGACTTTTCTGCGGTTAAAGGTGCCCAACGGGAATCCTAAAAGCAGTTTGGTTAGCATTTACTGTCGACTATACCTTAGTTAGTAGACGCGGCCACCCATAACCCCATTTGAGTGTAAACCCAGTAACACTGAACTGCGGTTTGCCCGTGTGACTAAGGTAATATAAGGGCTGAAGAGTCTCTGCAGGTTAGCAGTCACTCTACTAACGCACTCTAATAAAACTTCGTAAGTTCGTTCTCCTGTAGAACACAGAGACTAATTAACACGAGAGACAGCCAGTTGCAATAGAGTACGACTAAAACTTAAAAAAGAATGCTGTGTGCGCCGGAAAACGAGCATGTCGTTTCACTCGCTCTTCGTTCCTGCGCGCATCAAATTTTTTTAGGTCTAATCGTACTCACAGCCAGGTTGTTTATTCGCTGGGATCCATCTGTAGCTCGTTGCAATTTTTTGTTTCCGTGTTCTGCTAGGAAGAGAACTCACAAACGTTTTCAATGGTCTATGCAGTCACTCAAAATTGAAGACGCTCAGGGGCTCATTATGTTCACGCTTCTTGCTTCGCCATTTTTTTGGGGGGTTTTCTTATCGGTTGTTTCCGCTATCCGATTGCCTGGTAATACGATGCTCGGGGCTGCCCACGCGCTGCCTTGTTTCAGCCGTTGGTGGCTACATATAACAGCGCTGTACCGGCGTCGCCAGATCTCAAGGAAAGATTGTCTTTCGCTTACATAGAAACGCAATCAGCGTTTTTTTTATATCTTTCTTTTCGCCTGCAATATGTCAATATGTGTATGTGCCTTCCAGTTCGCCACTCAATTTTTTTTTTTGCCGTATATTGTAAAGTAGGCAATTGTGACAGTTAAAAGCGACGCATACTAGGAGTTCTAAGTGCATCTATCACGAGGTAATATTCAGCTGTAGCACTCAAGAAGATATTCATTATAGACACCAACCCTACATTGAGCTGACAGTACAAGTTAGAGCTCGCTTTGGACACGTGTTGATCTCATCTGCACAACAGTGATTGCATTGAGGATTAACGAAGAATGATACATAAATTGTATCCTGCGGCTTAGTTACAACTACGATTATAAAAAAAAGTCAAGCGGATCTAGTAGGAGAACGTCCTAAACCTATCACGTTCTCCTTAAGATCGCGATCCAGTCAGCGGTCATGCTTTAAGGACCAGTCTGGCCACCGTAGACGGAAGATGCTTCATTTGGACTCCAGTCAGGCAACCTTGGGCAAGCCTTCGCAAGGCTGGTGGCACAATTTAGGCTAGGTGGCGCAAGCTACCACCCGTTATAAAGAGTACAACCGCTAAAATTCATTCATTTATCCACCGTGGCCTGACTGTCAAACGATTTCATACACCAGCAGCAAGACGGAGCGCCCCAAGACCGTACTTGCAAACGTCAACACATAGCTCGCACATTACATTATTCTGACGTAATAGGGGCTATGTGAAAGCTCGCGAGATCCCCATATCAATACTGTTCTAGAATAAAAAGAAAAGAGAGAACATACGGTATCACCTAAATATCGTCTTAGTGTCATACAAGACTGGCCCCCAAAGAAAAGAACAACAAGACCACGAGGAGGTGTACAGATTAAAGAGCGGTTGCTGTGGACAGAGCCTACTCTCTTCTTTGGGGATGTCCAAGCAAGAGCCTGACGGGAGTCCCAAACTCAGTCCGACACACATTCGTCGCAAGGTTTGAAACCTCCGCGAGACCACAGCTTGCACGTATTTACTACATTCCCGCTCTCGGTGCGAAAACGATAGACCTGAAAGTTTGTTTGCTTGTTTTTTCGCTGCGGCCGATCAGCACTGACCGGAAAGAAAAGTCATGCGGGCCGCCCATACTTACGTCACTGGGTCAATGAGTAGCAGGGGCGGTACCTTTCGTCATCAGCAACGATACGAGCTCAACTCAAGGAGGCCATTGGGGGGGCGGGGATAGCTCGGCGACATTGAAAAGATGGAAACCGGGCTGTTGCATTTTTGATCGCCGCCCCCGTGTGCCCGTATGCGGGGCCACGACACGTGTAGTGTCCGGCGGGCGCGTGCCTTGTCACGCCAAGAATATGGATTGATGCTTCGGGACTAAAGCCTTATGGCCCTCGAAACCGGTCAGTGGTACGCCTTTGTCCTTTTCTTGGTTTCTCGGGGTAACCGGATCTTTTTTTTCCTTTTTTGTTGTCTCGTACTTTTCAACCACAGTTCCTATACAGACCGACAGTTTAAGAACTGCTGGGCGTTGCGCGCCCCGCTTACCTTCTTAAAACTCCGCAGCCGACGAAATAGCGGGATTGGCCGATAAGAAGGCCAAGGGACCGACAACCGAATAAGAATTTTGAACTTATAAGTGACTGCATTTCTTAAGATGTCAGTGACCAGTCACAACTCCGACGCCATATAGATGGCGGGCTGGTAGTTCCAAGATGGGGGAAAAGAAGGAACTAGATTATCCAGGTTTTCCCGTCCGCCTGGTCGCTGACGCTGGTCGGTGCGCTTGAATTATTTTTACTTGGCTACAGATACGAAGCGGAACACAACAGTTCCTATTTTAACGCACTCGCTTTTTCCGTTAAAACTGCGTGATGCGCTCACTTGCCGACAAAACCTTGCGATAAGAGCAGTACCATGGCCGACAGACCCCGCCACCTTCTCCGCCGCCGTCCCCGCTCCTCTGGTACGTCGTTCGTCCGTGAGAGGGCGAGCGGTGGGCTGAAGTTTCGAATAGTTGGATCGGGACTTGCGGCGCCATTTTTCTGACACCAAGAAAAAAAGTACTAGTATACGTCAGTGCCCTTTCATAAAGGGCAACTACGGTACAAAATCGAACACAAATGAATGACTGGTATCTCTTTAGTGACACGAAATATGATCACAACCGAAACTTTAATGTCAAAGTCAAGCCACGTGCTCCGCTAAATCCGATGTTGAAGATGTGACCAGCTGCTCTTGAGCAGGCGGCCAGTGGCGTTAGCGGTTAGTCAAGCAACACTTGACTACGGCGTAACGTTAGTGCGTTAATTATTCTACCATGCCTTTCCTTCGTTGTGTAAAGTAGTGATAACTGATTAGAACTGCTTCCCATCATGAATGCCTCCAGAAAGAAGCGTCTCCTGAACGGAGGATTAATGCTATACACCACGGGACATGCAAAAGCGTCTGCCGTAGGTTCTCCGCGTTTATTTCAACGTAGCGATTTAGTAGACTCTTGTTCATTGCACACAAGTCCGGGAACATCGCCCGCAAATAGCCGCACTGCGTGTGAAACTCACGCCTCTCAGTCGTACGACGCAACAGTATTAACTTCCTCCTCTTACATATGCCATTAATGTTTATTACCGCGAGCAAGAAAGAGGAATGCAGCGATGCAGTGACGCCGCCCGCCTTGCACCGGCACACATGCAGACGGCATCGAGGATGCTCTTTTCTTCAATTACGCAGCGAGTGGGACTTCGCTTTTTAGTCTTAGCTTTATGAATCAGCAGTGATCTTTCCTAAATGCGCAGTATATATGTACGACACAAGTGACTAAAACCGAAGCAGCTTACATTACCTTTTGAAATGTATAGCTCGGGTAGGCCAGCTGCATGTCGTACCGCGTTTAAAAAATATCCCGTTATTGCCTTTCCGCTTCACTTTCAAACGATAACAAGCGTGGCCGGCGTCTGCGGAGTGATTAACGAGTGCAGCTCATTAAGCTCGTCTACTTTTATGAGTGCGAGTCGTTCTACGTTCACCGAGGCGTTTAGAAGAAGATCTCCTCAATCTATTTAGTTTGCAGCAAACAGCTGTCACAAGTACGCGCCTTTGGAAGCGCTGTGGAAGTTTTCGTAGACCGCGTTTCCCCCTCCGCTAAGCCCTCCGCAACGAAGAAGCCGCTACTGCGCATGCGCGCCGATTGCCTTGACTGTAGAGTTCCGGGTATCGTAGCAGGTCGCGGAGAGCGTTGCGGGGCGGCGAAAACGATCCACGAAAACTCCCTATTGTGTTCTTAGTGGGACTGGCCAAAGCCTATCGTCCCACGTCAACTATGTTGATTGGTCTGGCTTGATATGTTCCTTTGCGCTTGTTGGTGCTGGATAAAGATGTTGGTTCCCGTAAAGGTGGCCCCTCTGCTTTGTGAATTGTGCAACCGCTGTGATTGCAACCGTGATTTAATACCAAGAAGATATTTACCTTCACAGGTAAGAATTTCCGTGTCCTTTGGTTGGAGGCAATCGGGCGTTAGTTTGGCTATGTTCCCGTTATTTCGCTTCAAAAGGCAAGTAGCTCTCAAGTTTTGCAGTGAACGTGGCCTACCAAACGAATATTTCTAGGTCGCGTTTAATTATGCGTCATGACGCTCCCCCACCTTGCTCGCGGATGCAACGTGAAAATAAAAAAAAAATAAAATAAAAAAGAATCACAAGAACAGTAAAGCCAAAGAAGCTGCATATTCATTTTGTTGATTTTATTCATCCTCTCGGCCGCTTATTACCGAACATCGATAGACGCTGACAGACGCTTGTATTTGGCCATGGCGCGTGCATGACGGAACGCTAGAACGCCGCTTTCATGGTCGCGTCTTGTGAGCGTTGCAGAAGTTATAAGACGGTTGCTGAATAGCAGACGGACGGAGGTGAAAAGGGACGCTGACGCTCAACTTTCGAGACCGAGTCTCACGAGCATTGTAGACGACGATAGACGGCGGTGAAATAGTAGACGATGCCAGTGGCTTCCGCGCGTTTGCTCGCACGACCAGCAGGCGGTGTCAGACGAGAGACTAGACTCACCGAATGTCGCGAACGAGAGACACTAGGCTTCTTAGCGTGTTCAGCCGAGCAGCCAAGCCATTCTTGTAGTAATGGGCGTGGCCACTGATCTGTGGGCGGGGCCACTGGTTTGTGGGCAGGGCTTAGAGCGGGCTGGGACCTCCACCTAAAGGGCGTTGAATGGTGTTAATATTGCGCGAAAACATTTTTAATTTTGTAGAAAAATTACAAATAAATATACGTGCCCCATCTATGCTCTTTAAAAAACACGTTCTTTTTTATTTTTCTTTATTTCAGTGTTACTTTAAGACCGATTGCCGTGTATTCGAGTTGCTATAGGATACCTCTTAAAAGGATCCTGAAATGATTTTAGCGAGAATTGTATTGTCTGCATATCGTTCACAGGATCGAAATAAAACTAGCATGCGAGATTGAGAAGGCTACATCTTCACTTTTGGCTTGAGAGTTTGGCACATAAAAGTGGACTATATCTTACATGCTCTCCCTCGAACGATCGCAACGAAGCTGAGTGTATGAATGGGTGGATTAATAAATGAGTTGTGGCGAAACTTTCTGTAATGGGCGGTAGCTTGCACCAACTAGCAAAGCCGCAACAGTGTCGGAGTCTTTTTTTTTTCCCTCTTTTCCGAACACGTCAGTTTAATTTAGCTTCCGTATTGTATACGAGTATTGTGTCAGTCGAACTGTGCTCGCAAATGAGTAAATTGTCGATGAATACCCTCGACGGAAGTGATCAAGTTCAATATTCTGTTGCATAAGGCGCAGCGTCAACAAGAGCACGAGAGGTTTCTCCACGAGGTCCACTCAAACGACGACGACAGCGTACAGGCACAAAACACAAAAATATTCATTCTCTGTAATTCACCTGTCGTTTTGAAGCACGACAACGACGGGGCACTCCCGACAGCAAACAATCTCCCGGGCGGTAGCCATCACGGTGCAGCGTTTCCGGGTGCACAAACAAAGCAAATAATTAAGGGGAATATTTATTACTTCTTTTCTAACGTGTTCTGTTCGCAGTCGAAATGTGAACCTACCATTTTTCACCGAGTAATCGCCACTCTTCCGCGGCCGGTTCCGGCGCCGAACTGCTACAGTCTTTGTCGGTCGAGTTCTCGTTTTGCCACGTCCCGGCGTACGAAACAAGGCTGGTATTCATAGGCGGCCATAGCTGAGCTCGCTGCTGTAGAGCATGTGCTGACGACAGGCTTCCACAACGCTTCTAACACGCACATTGCACACCATCAAGATTGTCTTCTTTGGGAGATCATAAGTAAAAACCCATCCCGAGCATGTGCTGTGGGCAGTCACCTCAAATATGGCGTCCAGTGAATACCACCCACGCGGAAACATTTTAAGCTGTACTTCACTCAGCTGCGGCGTATCCATAGCCAAGGCGTTGATCGCACAAGCGGCGCGGACCAACGAGTCCTGCGAAGCATTCGGCGTTAGTGGAAACCTCAGTAGGTGACGTCGTTTCAACGTCCTGCGTCCAAACTTCGACGCAAAAGCGTCGTTTCGACGCAACGCGACGCTTGACTGACGCGGCTCCCTCGCTTGGTTGAGAGAACTTCCGTTGCCGGTAAAGGCATACTTCACGTCACGGCCACGTGATTTCAGATTTTGGTGGCCGAGTGCGGTTGAGTTGAGAAGAAGAGCACTCGTGAGTTTTTGTTTGTTTTCTTCTTTTTTTTTGTGTGTGTGCAAAACTGGGGGCAACAAAAACAAAAACGGATTCCTGCTCCGGGTTCTCTGAATATTCAAGATTAATTGGAGCCTTCATTTAGAAAAATCTAGGAAATATTTTCATGGACCCTTTAAGGTAAGAGGTACACTGTAGTAAGAAGTCTGCTTGAAGAGTAGACAAAAATGACGGATTTTGCCTGCATGTGCTTGCAGCAACCCGTGTATATGAGATCGAAATTAAGCTAGTCGATATCCACGGAGTCAACTTGCCAAAAATAACGATTCAAGCAAACAATCCAAGCAGACCGACGCCATTGCTTTGCCGTTACGCCTCATTTAAGACTTCTCGCAAGGTTTTAAGAAGGTCGCCCCACCCAAAAACCATATATAACCTTTCGCTATCTCTGTTACGAAACAAGAAATCTAACTGGACTCGTTATTGTAAACTTGAAATCCAGATTGCAGACAAAGGAATACTTTCTGAAGACTTGAAATCCAGATAAAATTAAATAAGATTTCCAGTTCCATAATCCAGATAGCAAAAAGTTACGTTGGGTATTGGGTTTAAGGCAGGACTCAGAATGTTTTTTTTTGTTTTTTTTTTTACCAACTTTGGTCGATTTGGCGTCGGTATAACGGCGCCTCTTTGGAGTTTCGCTTGGGCATGCCCAAAGACAACTCAGACGCCAGAAGGATTGGTCATAATTTTCCCGAAGAGCCGTGGACGATCAATTTAGTCGAAATTCGTCCCGCTATAAAACTAACACGCGGCTCTTACGTCCCTCCGTTGCGGTGGCGTTGCCGTCGACATGGCGCGTGCGCGGACGCTTTGCATCGTGCAAATTTCCCACACCTCGTGCGGGCCTACGTTGGCTTGTTCCTAAGCAGCGCGCTGGCTTATAGTCTGTCTTGTTTAAAGAACAAACGACGCACTGATGCGTATACATGTACACCTCCATCAATATTCTGTGTATTTTTTTTTATACTACGTAGAAGATGCGACGCGCTGCTAATTAGGGATTAAAAATATAAACTAGAAACCTTTTGGAAATGATATACAAGGTGTTTTTTTAAGCTTTACAGATCTGTTTAAAAAATAAGCCATGAAATCTACACTTAAGCGGTTTGTGCAGGTGAGTGTTACGGCCAGGGAGACATAGTATATGGGGTTAATCGTAACGATCAGTCGGGTAATTAGGTAACATTTGTTAATTAACTTTTCAATTAGGAAAATAGACATGTGGTTTCAATTAGAAATTTGTCGAGCGTCATCTAATACCATTAAATCAATAATTTTTAGAAATGCTTTGAGCGCGTGGGAAACGCAGTAGTGCGCAAAAGTGATCACTCTCGCAGCAGGTGTACGAGGCTAAGGCTATGATAAAGAGACAAAAAAATCGCGCAGGCGCCTTATCGCACCCGTAGCTTTGCTCCTGCTGTGCGAGTGGTAACTTTAGCACACTACTGAGCTTCTGACGTGCTCAAAGCAGGCTTGTGCCTGTCTTGAAAACTCTACTGAAGATACTCTATTTCAAACACTTTTGGTAGAACTTTGGTATCTTGCAAAAGCATTTAGTCTAGAGTATTTGCTATTCTATCTTAATTATATTTGTCACTATCTTGTACTCAGTATCTCAAATGTATTTTGCGACCTTGGAAACATTTTTGTCGAAACAATCTACTGGAACAGGGATCGTCAAATTGCAAGTCAAAACTAAACCGATTGCAAAGTTGGAGTTAAGCGACCGAACACAGAGCAGGAGACAAGACACGAGCAAAATGGAGCCTCCAAATGCCAGCAAAAGACAAAATAGATTGCCCCAAGTACGCCCGCCACTTTTTTTTTTTTTTTTTCTCTTCTTCTTCGTCTTTGAACGGGAAGATGCTGGTGACGCCATCCGGATTTTATGCTCAGATCCCACCTTTCGTCTGGAGCTATACTCCGTTTCACCTTATGTTGTACCGCAGCGAAGGCTGGAAGCGCGAGCTCATAGCGTTGACAGCTGCCCTTACTGCACGAGAGCTTGTGCCGCCGAGATCTGCCCCAGAGCCAAGAGCTCGCGCTTATAGCCTTTCCTGCGGTACAACATAAGGTGAAACAGAGTATAGAGTGGTTGCGACCACAATAGATAGTTTTCGTAGATCGTTTTCGCCGTCCCGCAACGCTCTCCGCAACCCGCTACGATACCCGGAAGTCTACAGTCAAGGCCATCGGTTACGCGCAGGCGCAGTAGCGGCTTCTTTGTTGCGGAGGGATTAGCAGAGGGGAAAACGCAGTCTAAGAAAACTCCCTAATGAACCATTTTCAGAAATCGCAAGTTCAGGGGGTTCCAGTATGAAAATGGCGAACACGTTTTTATGCGAGCGCAGACACTCCCTCGGCCAAAGGAGCTAGATCCTGCTTGCTTTATTCAGTTGCAGTGACTTAGATTGGGCTTCCCCAAAGCTCAATCTTAACTTTTGCTCTGAAGCTCGTTCAAAAGCGTTTCTTTCATCTCCTTCCAAATCCACGCATTGTTTCGTCCTCAAAATCATCCAAATCAGTTCTTCGCTAGGTGGAGTCATTTACAAGCTAGTGAATTCTGATTCTGAAATCTTAACCATCTTGGCCTCAGTGCGTGAAGAAAGGTTAAACTGCTGCAGAAGGGGGATGGGGAAGGCGGTTTAGAAGCGGTTTTTTGGACACTGTACTGTGTTTCCTGCGGTTGCTTCTTTACCTTCCTAATTTGTTTTGACTGGTTTTTATTGGGGGACAAAGTACTTGCTCTTGGTTGCTTATCAGCGAAAGAGGCTGCTGTCCTCGAGTAGATGTTTCTCTTGAGCGTGCGTGCATGTAGTTCACCCGCGTACCCACCAACAAGTCTGTCTGCCTGATTAACTTCTAGTTTGGCTGTTATGAATAGACAATGCCGGACTACATGTCCAGTCCCCAGAATAACGGCGGGGCATATAACGAACTAATTGCGGAATGCGCCTTGAGCCATGCCTGCCGCAAAAACTAAAGCACGGCCGGTGCCATGCCTACAGTAACGAGCCCCGTTTGCTCCTTAAATATTTCGGCACGCAGTATGTTTCATATCCCGAAATATTTCTCAGAAAACTTCAATTGCAGCAGCTAAGGCGCTTCTTGAAGGCCATAAATGTCACACCGAAATGTGTTTTTCAGAGAAGTCATCACAGACAGAGCACCCCTTTCTGACTTTTTATTCTTGTATTTTTATTCTCTTGCAAAACTTTCCAACTATCTTGGAATGTAATTAAATTACTTTTTCTAATTATCTGTACTGTACACGAGGTAGTTCGTACTAAAAGTAACTTGAATACTATTCTATATACATTTTAAAATGGGTATTTAGTATCTTATCTTATATCGTTTTGGGACAACACGGGCTCAACGTCTCTCTGAAAATTACTGATTTAGTGGTTCTCGATGACGCTGAGAAAGTTTCTTTTTGAAACCATACGTATATTTTACCAATTAGAAAGGTATTTAACATACGTTACTTAATTAGTCGACTGAGCGTTACGATAAGACACCTATACTATGTACCCCTGGCCGCATAACTCATCTGCGCAAATCACAGAAGTGTAACTTTCACGCGTTTTTAAAACAAATTTGCAAAGCTTAAAATGCACCCTGTATGTATATAGTTTTTACAAATGAAGAAATGCAGGATGTGGGGAGTCCAAATAATTTTATCGTCGCCCCGCAGTCAATGATAATGCTGCATTAGCCAATGAGAACGCCACGAACAAATTACCACCTAACTAGATGCGAAAAAACAAAACAACAACACAAGGACGGGGAATTAGACAGACAAGAGCGCACTCGCAACAGGTTTTGTTTGTGAGAAATAATCCTATATGTAGCTGTGAACTAACACATAATCTCTCCTAAGTTCTGTGTAACCCCCGCAACAGGAAGGAATACTAATCACCGACAAGGAGAGGGACGTATCGCGTGTGCATTTTTCGCCCTTTGCCTGGATTTCGAAGGCCTCATGCAGCTCTTTAGAAACCCTATCCAGGTATCTAGCCAGAAACCGGGTGTCGCCAAATGACAAGGCACATGGACAACGACTGCAGTGAGTGGCAAGATGTCCCTACTCCCGATGGAGCAGCTTTCGTCGCCGCGACGTGTTCACGTCCACGATCATTGAAGCACCTTCCCGTCTGGTTGATATAAGACAAGCCGCATGATGTTGGAATTTCGTAGACAACGCCCGTAGTACACGCCATGTATTTTGTGCGGTGCCTAGGGGATCGGTGGCCGAATGGTCTATACTCTATTTCACCTTATGATGTACCGCAGGAAAGGCTACAAGCGCGAGCTCCCTGGCCTAGGGCATATCTCGGCGGCACGAGCTCTCGTGCATTAAGGGCAGCTGCCAACGCTGTGAGCCCGTGCTTCTAGCCTTCGCTGCGGTACAATATAAGGTGAAACGAAGTATAGCGCACACCAGCTCGGAGCCAGTGGAGTGAAAGCTCGCGCTGCAGAACCCAGGATCCTGGGTTCAATCCCCGCCCCTGCCCGTTTCGATCTGGATGAACATCGTACCGGCGTGCGTTCGTGAATCACTACTGCGTGGTTCACGTTAAAGACCTCAGGTTAGCGGTTGTACCGCACTGGCTAAATTGCTCATCTACAGCTGAGACACCAGACGCCCACTGAGGCAGACTAACTTCCGGCTGTATAAACATACACACAACAATTTGTTTGCGGTGCCTAGTATCACAGGGGTCTTTCGATACAATGGGATTGTTGATCCTACGTCACAGCCGCGCTAGGTTATTGGGAGCAGTAAACACCACAGGCACATTTTAGCGCGAGGCAACTTTCTTATGATCATGCGTGACTACGTGCATATTAGCCCCGTGCGCGGCCGAAAGCGTCGCTGTGGTCGGCCTTCCACGATTGGCCGAACGCTGACTATGATGTCGGAAAGGGGATTTATCATCGACGGAAATAAGAGGAATGAAAGAACTTTAATTTTGACGGTGTTGGCAGTGTTCCTTTGAGAGCGCAATGATTTCAAGCTTCCATCATGCTAATAACAAACACCATCGAACTTGTTGTTTGCAAGGTAATGACGTCACAAGGGGGAACCATAGGAGGGCGCCACCAAAACATCTCGCCGCTAATACAAGATTAACACCGGCATCGTCGTATTCCTGTCGTGGAGTTGCCTCTGTAATACTTTAATCTTCTCTACCAGGCTCTCTGCCACCTCGACCAGAGTGCCCTGGGGGAAACCCTCCTCTTAAGCCTCGCAACCTGTTTATGGAAACTTTCTTGTGCACTATGCCTGCAGGATTATTTAAGGGCCGCCTCTAGGCACATAGAGGAAATGCTTCTTTTCACAACTTTGAAATGAGGAGAAATATACAAAAAAATGACCTTTTTTGACCTTGGCTGGTACGTCCAGCAAATGCGTTCCTTCTGGAGACTTAACCGAAAGTCCAGGAAATGCAACTGTCTCTCCCTTGGCTCCTAATGCGTAAAGTTTAGGCCACTTCCACATGTCCTAAACGCCTCCAACGCTTCCGTCACTTCACATTCTAGTGCTTCAGCATGATTACTCAGAATAAGGAAATCATTCAAAAATCTGAATATTTTGAACCTGCTAGAGACCCGTGGTTTCTCTACGATGGCTCTTTCCGCACGCACTGAGAAAAATGTTCCACTATACAGGTGCCACACAAGAGCCAATACAAATGCCCCTCGTTTGCACAAAAATATCCCCGTTTAAAGCATACTAATGTATGCTTTAAATAATATATGAGAAGCTCAGGAAAATGGTCAACGTTAGGCCCACATAAACTCGGGAACGGAAGAATACCGTTTTTTTCAATGCACTTTCTCACAGACAAAAACAGGGGGTCGAGAGGAACTGAATAGAAAAGGTCTTCGACGTAGACAGAGAAAGCACTTCGCATTCCCTGTGCACCCTCTCTCAAAAATTTAATTATGCATTCGGAATTGTGCACCATAAACGGGTCGTGCAAATTGAGGGCTGTCAAATGTTCGCAGATGAAGGAGGCAACGTGGTACTGCCGTTCCTTTCGGTGACAATAACCCTGAAGGAGACCCCCGTTTTATGGGATTTTGCAGTAATATTTTATTAGTGGTGAGAGGGAAGAGAGAAATCCCGGTACATGTTGGCCAGACCTTCTGTGGGGGGCAAGTCAGTTCCGGGGTAGGGAAGGGTTGGGGATAAGGGATCAAAAGAAGGAAGTAGAAAAGAGAAAGGAGAGGAAGGAGAGGTAGGGGGTGGAGGTAGTTTGGACTACCTATGAGAATGGACAGTTCACTGGCTCGGGGCGTACGGCACCATGCCTTAGAGCCGGTCTATTAGATCTGCATCTTCTAAGAATGTTATGAGTAAGGCGAATGTTCTTGTGGCATCTCTTACTGAGCCTGGGGGGAAAAGAATGTATTCAATTGTCCCGTGGGCAACCCCTGCGAGCTGTAGTCCATCGAGGAAAGATTTCCTCGCGTCCACTAGATTTGGACACACCCAGATGAGGTGTTCTAGGTCCTCGGGAGCGTCACAGCTTGAGCAGTTTGGGCTGAGTGTCGGGTCCAGACGATGAATGGCCTTTGCAGTGAATGCACACCCAGTGCGAAGCCTATGCAGGATGGAGGCGCTGGATCGTGAAAGCTTTGGGGGCACACGTGCGGGTGGTCTTACGCCAGAGACTCGCGGGTCAGGATGTTGTCGCTTTATTTCTTTGTGTATAAGTTGTCTGGCCTCGTAGATTTTCGATACATAGAGTGTTTGCACATTAATGTGGTGCGCTTCTGAACAAGTCCAGTTGCAGTTTCTTGCTGGCTTTGACACTTTTTAGCAGCCCGGAAAGTTTCATCAAACAGCATATCTTCATAACACGGGCTTTCAATTTTGTTATAAATGGTGAACTCACTTGATTGATGTTCTTCCGTATTGCTTCCTTTGTCTTGGTGCCGTAGAGGGCATCTGGCAGCACCACGAAGCCTCCCTCTTTGTCCGCTGTGAGCAGCTTCTAGTTGTTGTCCAAGAGATGGTCAACGATACTGCTGGTCTTGAAACATTTTGTCGTTCAACCAAGAGAGCGCTGGAGGTCCTCGACGCCTTAGGCCACACAGCTTGCTCTGTCATCTGGTTTGGCCCTATCTCCCATCCATCTCACTAGCGACAGTTTTGTAAACGGGCGCAGGCGCGGCGGTTCCTGGCAAACCTTCGGACCGTTTTCCAGGCAAGACTTGATTGGAGGGGGAAGCTTCCCGTCCCCTAGGATTGTGACTTCTTGTTGCCTTCTCACGCAGACGCCGATTTTCTTCTTCAGCGTTGTTCTTGCCATCTGCCGAAAAAAAAAAAAAAAACTCGGTGTATTGCGCCGCTGTCCGAAGATGAAGACCGTAGGCTTTTTCAGCAGCACATTCCCATTGCCTCGCTAATGTAGCACTTTATTCTCAGGAACTCCCTGTATCTCCCCACTTGTTTCCAAGATTCGATCTCAAGATATGGCATACTCCTTTTGGCCACGCAAAAAGAGTACGCCGTATCTTGAGGTCAGAGTCTTGGAAACATGTGGGGAGATACATTTTTTGAGAGAGAGTGCACAGGGAATGCGAAGTGCTTTCTCTGTCGACGTCGAAGACCTTTTCTACTCAGTACCTCGCGACCCCCTGATTGTGTTTATGAGAGAGGGCATTGACAAGAACGGTAATTCTTCCGTTCCAGAGTTTATGTCGGAATAACGTTGACCATTTTCTTGAGCTTCTAACATATTACTTAAAGCATACATTTGTTTCTTTTGACGGGGGTATCTTTGTGCAAAAGAGGGGCATTTGTATTGGCCCTTGTGTGGCCCCTGTGTTGTGCAACATTTGTATGCAACGGATCACCAGATCCAATCACAAACCACTTAGAAATTGAGTGGTATTTCGCTTCGATGCACGCGTCGGTGCCTTCGTCTATAGGATCACTAATGGGAATGGGTGGACAGTGGTTCGAATTGAATAGCACTGAGTGACTCATCTTGCATAGCAAAAAAAGCCACGACATACAGCATCTTTGCAGTGTCGAAGCTACAGAAATGATGCAGCGCTTTTTGATTCGAAGCATTATTCGTCCACCCCTAATCAATGTTAAGCATGTTATAGTTCAGCGTGTAACGTGATTGGACCTGGCGGCCCGTGGCTTTGGCCTTTAGTCCATCGTAGGATGAGACAAAAGGTATAGGCACCGCGCAAAATAGACGGAGTGTACTACGGGTGTTGTCTACGAAATTCCAACATCATGCGGCTCGTCTTACATCTGCCAGACAGGAAGGTGCTTCAATGATCGTGCACGTGAACACGTCGTGGCGACAAAAGCTACTCCATCGGGACATCTTGCCACTCACTGCAGTCGTTGCCCATGTGCATTATTTGGCGACACCAGGTTTTTGGCTAGACACCCGGATAGGGTTTCTAGAGAGCTGCACGAGGCCTTCAAAATCCAGGCAAAGGGCTAAAAATGCATAAGCGATGCGTTCCATTCGTTATCGGTGAATGAGGATTCCTTCTTGTTGCGGGGGTTACACAGAACTTAGGAGAGATTATGTGTTAGTTCAAAGCTACATATAGGGTGACCAAAGTTATCAGGCTCGATCTATAATGGACCATAAAAATCGACGCCTGCACGTAGCAATCAAAACTTTTCGTCAAAGGTGTATTTCACAGGTCGGTTTTTTCTTGTAAAATTACAAAGCGTAGCTCTCTTTCCGTAAAAAATAGGGCCAAGAAACTTGCCAGGGTCTACGGCGGGTGGCGACGCAGACGACCAAGTCGAGTAGCAGGGTGTGTTAGAACAAGAAAAAAAAAAAACAAATTACGAAACAAGAGGCATGGAAGTATTAGAGTGAGTAAAATGAATACTTTAAAACACTTTCTTGTTCGATATTTACCAAACGAAATTGGCACACGTCTGTAACCTTTTTCAACATAATCTCCTTTCTACTCAAGGCAGGTTTTTCAGCGCTTAAAGGGTCACTAACCCATGTTCTTCTATAGTTCATTGATCGTCATAACCCAATCTCGTAATGAAACCAAACATTACGTTCATGCGTGACTGATTTCTCTATTAAAGATGGCCTGAGGGGGTTTCTGAGATCGCCTAAACAGGGCGACATCTCAATTTGCGGGCTCTAAGCATCCTAGAAATTTAAAAATCATAACGATGCGCAGCCAATTTCTTTGTGAAAAACGCAATCAAAGATGGAACACACCGACGTCTTCTCCGGTGATGGGAGGTGCATTGTTCCGGCAGCCAGGAAGAGCGTGACCAATGAAAACGCGACATTTCGTTGAGATCGCAAACACTGTTATTACAAAATATGCATGCTTTCTCACATAATAAATGCAAATAAGAGTAGTTGAAAAACATTAATATTTCGCGGAGAAGGTACATAATGCGATAATAATCGTCTCAAACACAGCGCACTATATGCTCTTTTTTCTTTTCTTTTTTCGCGAGAGTGGTGTGTTTAATCGTTCGCTCTTGAGCGCTCGATCGCTGGGTTGAATCGTATAGTACGGGCTGTATGGGCAACGAGCCGCGCGCATTCGAAATGTCACTCTGCGGTTCCACCGGTCGGAGTAGCGAGGATGCTTTGCTGGCTATTGGCTAACGGTTCTCCTGGTTTTGGAACATGCCCCTCCCATCGCCGGAGATTACCTCGTGGTGTTGCGATCTTTGATTGCTTTTTTAATAGAGAAATCGGCCGCGTGTCGTCATGATTTGGGGATTTCTAGGATGCTTAGAGCCAGCAGAGTGAGTTATCGCCATATTAAGGCGATCTCAGAAAAGTCCTCAGAGCACCTTTAATATATCTCTCAAAGATCGATTGTGTGGAAACTA
This sequence comes from Ixodes persulcatus, assembly GCA_013358835.2. NCBI lineage: Eukaryota > Metazoa > Arthropoda > Arachnida > Ixodida > Ixodidae > Ixodes > Ixodes persulcatus. Next base: position 728,514 of record JABSTQ010011417.1, read on the forward strand.
TCACAGACACAAGAGAGTGCCGTCGGATGAGGAGAAAATGAGTAGGCTATGCTTGCAGAGCCAGAGTATTGCGTTCCTCTTTCGGAGCGCTGCCAACTCCGTTTCAGCGGAGATGCGGTCACGTGCGCCAATCTGAATCCAATCTCCATGAGGGAAAGCGACTTTGCAGGCGCCAAGTTTCGGGCGGAGCACGTATTTTGCTTTGTGTTTGCAATATATACATCATACACTAAAATCGAAGGAACTGTAAGGTTCCTTGGCCATTGAACATTATGTGTAGCCACTGGGCGTGGTATAATCGCGTTGATTTATAACACGAGCGATGTTTTAAAACATGTTCCCAAAGTCGGGGAAGCAGACGGCACTGAGGACGATCGAGTTGCTCGAGTCTGCGATGCTCGCGGAGTGATACCCGACCGGCACATGCGGGCACCTCGGACCAGACAACAACGCGCAGCCACAGCTTGCGAAGGAACGACGTTTTTCTTCGACTACTACGTTCTACCGAGGGCTTAGAAAGAAACAGGAGACAAATTACGGTGTGACGGCGTACGCGTGACGTGTCGCCGTACTACATCTTCTCTGCACCACACGCCGCAGAACGCCGCCTCACAGCCACGCCAACTGCGCCTACGGGTCTCGTACAGAAGCGACGGTCGCTTTTGCAGTGCGACCTTGGATCCAACATGGCCGCCTGGAAGCACCTTTGCGATACTCTGCTCCGCAAGCGGAGCAGATACAGTCTCTTTAAGGAGGAGCAGAGGAGAAGTCGAGTTCCTGTATATGCCCTTTATGGGAGCCAGAGCTGCGCGTCTGTTTTCCACGTGCCGCCACGCGGCTATTCGCCGTGATCGATCGCGTGGGGAGCAAAGAATCCTGCGTCGTGCAGGAAAGTCTCTTCGCCGGCGTTACACGCGCCCCGGGGTCTGTTCCACTGCTTACGCCTCCTCCTCCTTTCCTGTTTTCTATGCGCGGCGGCGCGCGCGGCTCCACTATTCGCCGAATTCAGTAACGTGATCGGCCGCAATCGACGGAGCACGGCTCCTACACGCGCGAGGAGTGACTTTCCTGCATGATTTAGGATATCAAAATGGCTGAACGCGCAACCCTGGCTCCCGTAGGGAGCCACAGTTGCGAGAACTTTACAGTTACAGGAACTTTACGGAGAAATAGAGTTCCTGTATTCGCCTTTTTTTTTGTTTGGCAACAAACTCAGAGGCGCCATGTATTGGGTAGTATTGGGTAGACCCGGCATACTTCCGGTTCACGTATATTTCCTATTTTTTTACTCGTCATTTTTTTATCATAAAAGTGAATGAAGTCTCACATTGCTATAAGTGGCCATTTCGAAAAGATAGCGTGCATAATTTATTTCGCAAACACTGCGAAACCCGCCGTTTATCTCAGAACCAGAAGCAGGGGGGGGGGGGGGGGGGGGGGCTATTTGCACACTGGCGCCACCACCTTTCAACTCAAGCGAGAAAAGAGCCAGAGTTGCGCGTTCATCCTTAGTGGGTGGCCGTATCGCCGGCTTTCCTGCAGGGCCATAGAGTCTTTGATCGTCGCGTGATTGAATTCTGCGAATAGCGGCTCTGCGCGCGCCGTCGCGCATGGAAAGCTGGGAAGAAGAAGGCAAAAGCAGTGATACATTCGCCAGAGTGCGTGCAACGTCGGCGAAGGGACCGGACGTGCTTTCCTGTACGGCACTGAATTCTTTGCTCCTCACGTGAGCGATCTCTGCGAATAGCGGTGCGGCGGCACGTGGAAAACAGACGCGCATCTCTGGCTGGAGAAGGACTTTTCTAGGCTTCTCCTCACTCGACGGAGCCCTCTGGTCTCCGTGATAGTTCGCAGGTTATCGATCTTTGAAACCGATTTTAAAAGAGAGATCGGCCAGATATGAATGTAGTGTTTTTTTTTTAATGCTTAGAGCCCACAGATTGAGTTATGACTATAAATATACTATCGCAGAAAGTGTTTTAATGCCCCTTTATGTGCGTAAATTCTTGTAGAGATATTTCAGGCGTGTGCGAAGCCATTCATGCCCATTGCATCTTTTCATTGGACCGGAAATGCTTTCCCCCCATTGCGTCCTTCAGCAGTTAAAAAGTGTGATAATCACTTTTTGCAATAACAATGGCTGACGATGACATGTGCGGCTTTGTCATCAACTGTCGCTCAGAAGTTTCCATTGCGATTCCTTCACAACTGCTGCCGTGGACGCTGGAGTCACCGCTCAGTGGGTCCGACCCGATCAAGGACACTTTTAGGGGCGAAGCTCCTTAGGGTCTAGCTTTGTCCATCCGTCCGTCCGTCCGTCCGTCCGTGCTCACATCGATTGCCATCCCATCTGTCTTCTTAAAAAAATAAAAAAAAAATGTTTGCGCTGTCGACAGGATTCGAACCTGTGTGGGGAGACCCCAATGGATCTCTAGTCCATCGCCTTAACCCCTGGCCACAACTGCGGCACGAGTAGGGACATTGAGATGTGGTAGTAACTCAAGAGCTGGGGATGTCATGGATGAAACGTTGCATGTAGCCGCTCAACACCTATACAGGAGAGGGCGCTGCGGTCAAATGCGTATATAATCGCGTTAAACTTTGCATGCATTGGCTCAACGTTTATAGACGAGAGGGCGCTGCGGTCAAATACTCAAATGTGTATATAACCACGTTCCATACCACATACTCTCTTTGTGACATGAACCGTTGACTTAAGCGGTGGAGATGCGTTCCCACGGCTTCTAGCGGATCCAAGCAGATCCGCTAGAAGAACCACAGGCTGTGCATTTCACCGACCATAAAGCAGTAATAATGAAGTCGAAACGCAACCCGGAACTCAGCACTACCCATGAGCAATAAAAACAAAAATCAGCACCATCAGCACTACCTATGAACAATAAAATCAGTATCATCAGCACCACCAGAGCTTCGCCCCAATCAACATTATTCACCACGTGGAGATGCGGTCATTTTTTTTCCACAGAAATAATGCCGTTTCGGAACTTTCTATTTCATTCGTACACTTTCCGCAGTGAGAGGAAAGCGTCACCATACTGCGACTTTATCTTTATTCAACGATGAATTTGAATGGTATTTACTCCTTCACTACCTAAAACACGGATGACAAAACGCTGGTTCCTTTTGGTGCATGACTCAAGTGGGGCGGCCATCTTTACACTGCTACTGTGACGTTATGATGGTTGTTTACTCTGCGCTGGAACTTGTTGGACATTCTTTTTAATTTTGGTTAGAAGGCTGCCAACCTACAGGATAGTAACGTAATATTTCGAAATGTTTTTTTTTCTGTTGCAACGTTCAGGTTTTTACTTGACTCACCAGTAATAATTGCCACACCCTGCTGTTCTTAAGTTGTCAGTGACTTGAAGTCTGAGAATGGTTTCATCCAAAGTTACGGCTGCTTTCTTCTCAATGTATTCGTTCCCTCTTGCAGATGTTTATACCAATGCTTGTTTGTATTTGGATCGGATTTTTGTTAGAGGCCGTTTTCTTTGTAGTGGCTGATTTGCCTGAAAAGTTTCTGAACACAGCAGCATTCGTCGCTGAAAAAGAAAGTAACCCAAAATATTGGGCCGAAATAACTTTTTTTTCGCGAAGTTATTGATTACAGTTTTGTCTTTACTGGCAACATTGAAAAAGTGACATCAGCAGAAGGTTTACTTTTTGGACTGTATATTTTGTTCCCAACTGACTACAAGCAGTTTAGAGGTGTCAAATGAATGCGTCCAAAGCTCGCTCGAGTACCCGCGCAGCAGCACGAAACATGCTCGGCATGGTCCATCTTTCAGACTGTCCTGCCCGACCTGCAAGCCTGCTTCCCCCTGAAGTCACGGCACTGGAAGCGCGGGGATATTTGAATGTTGGCTTCGACATCTTATTCACTTGCTGATTGTGCAATAAGTATTTTGAATTTCGCGATACTAAGTAGCATGCTGGAAAGGGTAAAGGCCGGTGATTCCCAAACTTTAGTTAGTAGGGGTAGCTCAAAAAATTGCCAGAGTACCCCTTGAAATAACGGGGGCGTCCTTAAAAAAAAACAAAAAAAAACACAACAATGAATAATTTTTTTTCAAGTGCCTAAATGGGACGCGTAATTCACATAAACATATTGCCACAAGAAACAAACGAACAAGCTTTTTGAAGCAATATTTACGCCGTCACACGCAGTTTAGGTGGAGAAGGTAAAGGTCTCAGCCCTTGCTTTCCGCTGTTGCCATTTTAGAAGGGCACAGTTTTGAACGACCAAAGTGGCCAGCACCTATCTTCGCACGTATATCGTCTTTTTTTGACGATTCTCGAGCATTGGTAGAGTGAGGCATAAAAAGCAAGGAAAACTAATTCAACGGCACGATGTCAATCCGTTCTAATGTGCGGTGGCATGTTGGCCTGCCGTTTGTTTCTTCATTTGTAGTTCACAGACAAGACTCGTCCTTCCCGACGAGGGTTGTTATTGGAAAAAGGTCCACTGCAAAGAGACCCCCTCCAAGGCGGGGACTGTTTTGTTCAGTCCGAGCTAAGCTCCCCCATCCCCTCGCAGAGGTCTTCTCTAGCGCGCACTCGCACAGAGGTGTGTCGTTTTTGCCACGTGTCGCGCAGTGCATGAAGCAAAGGGAGGGACTTCTCCACCGTGTGGATACCCCTTTACACGGGCAGTCTTCACCGCGTACTCACTGTCTGTGGTGCTGCTATTCATTTGCGGTGTGCGGGCGTGCAGGCGCACGCGTATATACTACGTAAGCACGTTCATACCAAATGACGAAACTCCGTCTCATTAAAACCGTGCAGTACAGCCAAAGCTGCAGAGGGGAGAGGGTATCCCGACCTGTTCAAGAGGAGGGAAAGGAGGAATGGGGCAATCCCAGCTCTTTTGTCCCGTTCCTCCTTTCCCTCCTCTTGAACAGGTTGGCATATGCTCTTTCCCCTGTAGCTTTGGCTGTTCTGCACGGTTCTAGTGAGACGGAGTATAGGGACATGGTATATTTCACCACACTTTTTCAATGTTAATTATGTTTATTATAGTCTAATTATGCATTCGTTAAAAGTGGTAAAAAAGTCTACCCTCGCATAAAGAAAAAAAAAAAAAAGACGAAACAACTTCAAGCAGCACACATACGACGTTGTCTGCAAATTACTTTGTTGGCGGCCTTAGTACCTACGCATCCCATTTCCCGTAAAACGCCCGAATTGCCCAGAGGACAATGTAATATGCAGCTTGTTCAACGCCTCCGTTCTGGAATGTTTACTCTGGATAAGGTCGGATAAGATAAGGTTAATTTAGCCTGACCTCGATTCCCTGACGTGTTTCCAAGTGCTTTCCGTGACGCAATAACGACCTGTCATCAAATATTTACCAACCGTATATCAATGCGCAAGCCCATTTTTCGTTGTTGTTGCGAACTGCTCGCTTAGGCACTGATATATATGGGTGATTTCATCTCAACTCAGGCACGGATTTAGGGTAGAAATTTTAATTTTGACGAAAAAAATATATGTTTTGGGGCAATTCCCATAATAAAAGAGGACGCAAACGGCAATTTCTTCGGATTTTTTGTTCTCAAGTTATGGACCGTTGAAGCGGCCAAGGTGGAAACTGACGTTTTTCCTGCTTATCGGAGGTGCCATGTTTCACTCCATCCCTTTTCCCTACTTTTTACGCTACATCAATATAACTTTTTGGGAACACTCTAGACATAGGCTTTTTCATGCTAAGTAAGCGTCTAGGTCATAACATTATTAAGGATTTTGTTTTTATTTGTCAAACCGCCTCTCTGCGACGATATTTGACGAAGTTCAGCAAGCTGTGCTGTGTGACCTAATCAACATATATTTATGATATTTATATTATCGTAAAGCTCCAATTAAGCTCTTTCTTTCGAGTATAATTTCAATATTTTGAGATAAGTATATAATGCGCTACATGTGCCTGAAAACCGAACATTTAGAAAAACTAGCACGTTTGGAGTCAATTTTCTAAAAAAAAACACTTTTTATTTCTTTTATTTTTTATTCACAGTTAGTTAATATAGTGGTCTATCAAAAACTACCATCAGAAATTGTAATATATTGTTTGTATGGCCGCTATTAGGAGTCGAATCTCGTGCTATGAGCGTTTTGAACGGAACTTCGCACAGGCGCTCTGCTGAGCAGAATGTCGGCCTATTTAAGGTTTTCTATTTATCGTTAGCAGTTACCTTATTATCCAACCATAAATATTAATAAAATTTGGAGTAGTGTACTTAAAAAAATTACTTCGAAGGCCGTATCCACAAGTGTGGGCACAGCGCTTTCTTCCTCCCAATACGGGGGAATGCAGATCGTTAGAGAATTCCTCTGGGGCCTTTTGCTTTCGGCTTTGAGTTTGAAATACCGAACTTGACATGTAATTGTCATATTTTCTTATGTCAAACAGACATGCAGTGCATACACATATCTACGATTTGGTATCTGACGCTTAGGAAGTACGGTTTATTTTGTGCGCGTACGAACTCTTTCGTAAAATAACAAGCATTTCGTAGCGTGTAAGGCTTCAAATGCTTTAGTCATGTGTTTAGGTTTCATTTCTATTTTCAGTGATTCATGCCGAGTTACTTAGACTTTTTCCTCTTGACTTAACTTTGTCCGGGAGTCTAGATGTTACGTATCTTCTCCGTCAATACATAGGGCGAAGCTCACACACCTTGCGAATTACGCCAGTGACAAGTAAATAAATATTGTTAGGATAAATATTGTTGCTTCACTGACTTTTACGCTCAGATATTGAGGTAATTACTAACATTAAATAGAAAACCTTACATAGGTCAAAATTCTGCTCAGCTGAGCGTCTATGCAAAGTCCCGTTCAAAGCTCTCGCAGCACGAGATTCGAGTCCTAATAGCTGCCATACAAACAATATATCACAATTTCTGTTGGTAGGTTCTGGCAGATTACTATATTACCTAACTGTAAATAAAAAATAAAATAAACAAAAAGTGTTTTTTTTTTTTTTAGAAAATCTACTTCAAACTTGCAAGTTTTTCTAAAGAAAGACTTGCAAGTTCGAAGTCGATTTTCTAAAAAAAAAAAAAACACTTTTTATTTATTTCATTTTTTATTTAGAGTTAGGTAATATAGTAGTCTGCCAGGACCTACCGACAGAAATTGTAATATATTGTTTGTATGGCCGCTATTAGGACTCTAATCTCGTGCTGCGAGAGTTTTGAACGGGACTTCGCATAGACGCTCAGTTGAGCAGAATTATGACCTATGTAAGGTTTTCTATTTAATGTTAGTACTTACCTCAATATCTGAGCGTAAAAGTCAGTGAAGCAACAATATTTATCCTAACAATATTTATTTACTTGGCACTGGCGTGATTTGCAAGGTGTGTGAGCTTCGCCCTATGTATTGACGGAGAAGATACGTAACATCTAGACTCCCGGACAAACTTAAGTCAAGAGGAAAAAGTCTAAGTAACCCGGCGTGAATCACTGAAAATAGAAATGAAACCTAAACACATGACTAAAACATTTGAAGCCTAACATGCTACGAAATGCTTGTTATTTTACGAAAGAGTCCGTACGCGCACAAAATAAACCGTGCTTCCTAAAGGGGCCCTGCAATCATATTTAAGCGTCTGCCTTTTTTGCGGTTTCCACGTCTCTTGGGGTTCGGGAAAGCCAGCGGGCACGGAGAGAGTAACTAAATATCAGTGCGTCATATTTTAACCGGACGACGCGGAAACCTCCTCCGCCTACGAGGGCGACCCGCGTTGCCGAAAGCGCGCGAAATGTGACGTCTTTGGTCCTGGGCTTACTACTGGTCAGAGCCGCTAAAAGCTTTTTTTTTTAGTCGAGATACAAAATATAAGTGTCGCGAACCGTTTCAATTTCGTATGAAAGTAGTTTTTGTTCACTATTTTAGATCAGAAAAGAAACAAATGCAGTTTATAAAGTACGGTAACAAGAAATGACCCCCCGACATACCCGCCGCCAAGAGGCGGAAAAAACGGCGCATACTAGAAAGGGCTAGTGGGACGAGGCACCGACGGACGCGGAGCGTAGAAAGGTCCCGGATGTACGCGGCGGCGCTGCCGTCGTATACCGGCTCGAGCATAAGACCGGTTCCGAGCGTTCCGAAGGCCTTGGGCGCGGGCTTAGCTGGCGATTTGGCCATTTGGCGGTATGGCAGCGCGAAGTGGCTCCCGTTCTGAACTGATCTTTACCCCGTGTTTGCTGTCGTTTGTAGCCAATGAAGTGTTATGCCGAAATAGTCTTTAATCGCGCAGCGAATGCAATGCGAGCCGCCCTGGCCGCCCGCTTCATACAGCCTATCCAACACAAGCTTTAGTGGCGCCCTCTCGAGCCGTCGACACGGAGTGCGGCAGCCGAGCGCTCCATGAGCTCACTACCCCTCCTCTAGTTCACGGCCACTCAAGCCAGGACCTACGACGTCATGAAGGAGGTTATTTTTTGCTTGTTTTTGTAATTCTAATTTGCCTATAACTTTTAAAATAAAGCGAAATTTGAGAAAAGAAAAGTTTCATTAAGTTACTACGTTCAGTGCGCTCAGGTTCGGTGCAAATTAAAAACCAGTCAAAAAGTCCTTGTAGGGCCCCTTTCAGCGTCAGATACTAAATCGTACATATGTATATGCACTGCATATCTGTTTGACATAAGAAAATATGACAATTACATGTCAAATTCGGTATTTCAAACTCAAAGCCGAAAACAAAAGGCCTAAGAGGAATTCTCTAACGATCTGCATTCCCTCGTATTGGGAGGAAGTAAGCGCTGTGCACGCACTTGTGGATACGGACTTCGAAGTAATTTGTTTTAAGTACACTACTCCAAATTTTATTAATTTTTATTGTTGGATATTGAGGTAACTGGTCACGACAAATAGAAAACCTTACATAGGCTAACATTCTGCTCAGCAGAACGCCTGTGCGAAGTCCCGTTCAAAACGCTCATAGCACGAGATTCGAGTCTTAATAGCGGCCATACAAACAATATATTACAATTTCTGTTGGTAGTTTCCAATAGACTACTATATTAACTAACTGTGAATAAAAAATAAAAAAAATAAAAGTGGGTTTTTTTAGAAAATCGACTCCAAACTTGCTAGTTTTTCGAAATTTGCGTATTTCAGGCACATGTAGCGCAATATATACTCATTGCAAAATATTGAAATTATACTCAAAAGAAAGAACTTAATTAGAGCTTTACGGTGATATAAATATCATAAAAATATGTTGATTAGGTCACACAGCACAACTTGCTGAACTTCGTCAAATATCGTCGCAGAGAGGCGGTTTGACAAATAAAAAAAAAATCATTAAGAATGTTATGACCTAGACGCTTAATTAGCATGAAAAGGCCTATGTCTAGAGTGTTCCCAAAAAGTTATATTGATGTAGCGTAAAAAGTAGGAAAAAGGGATGGAGTGAAACATGGCACCTCCGATAAGCTGGAAAATACGTCAGTTTCCACCTTGGCCGCTTCAACGGTCCTTAACTTGAGAACAAAAAATCCGACGAAATTGCCGTTTGCGTCTTCTTTTATTATAGGAATTGCTCCAAAACATATATTTTTTTCGTCAAAATTAAAAATTCGACCCTAAATCCGTGCCTGAGTTGAGATGAAATCACCCATATATATATTGTGGGGAACGAAAAAAGACGAAAACGCCCCCCTTCCACCCCAGGAAAACGAAAAGACGCCCCCCTTCCACCCCAGGAAAAGGAAGAAGCGACAGAGTTGGTCGCTGTTACTAACGAAGAACTTTCCTGGGGTGTAGTCGTGACCCGGGAACAGTTGCTCAGAGCCCAGCGAGCAGACGATCTGTGCCAGCAGATATCTACGCGGTTAAATCAACCCAGTTCCAGGGGACAGGACATGACTGATGCACCCACAGACACCTACGTTCAGAGTAGCGATGGCCTTTTACTTCGATACATACCTCAAGCAGATGAGGGTGACCCTACCACGTCGCCATTCCGCGTATTCGTGCCGAAAATATTACGACGTACTTTTATAAGTTACTTTCATGACAGTGTCCTGGCAGGTCACAGTGATGGGAAAAAAACCTACCAAAAACTCTGCCGCATTGCAACCTGGCCTCGAATGAACCGCGATGTCTTGCGTTATGCCCGCAGCTGTCCTCAATGCCAGACTGCAAAACCCCGAGGCGGGAAGCCCCTGGGTTTCATGCAGTCGGTTCAGAGTCATCGTCCTTGGGAAATTGTCGCGTGTGATATCATGGGCCCATTTCCACGCAGCCCACAAGGCAACAGGTACCTCCTTGTGGTCACCGACCACTTCTCCAAGTGGGTCGACCTTCATCCCCTGCGTCAACTTACGTCCAAGAAGATATGGGACAAACTTCGAGAAACATTTTCCCGGTTTGGGTATCCTGTTGTCCTTTTAACAGACCAGGCCACCTACTACACCAGCACTGTATTTGAAAATTGTTGTGAGATTCTCGGTATCCAACATAATTGTACTTCCCCTTATCACCCCCAGGCCAATATCACTGAAAGAGTAAATCGCAACCTCCGGGCAATGCTAATTTTGTACACTAACGAACACCGCGACTGGGACTCTTATATCCCAGAGATGGCCTTTGCTACCCATACCACAGAAAACCGAACCACGGGATTCACACCAGCACGATTGAATTTTGGTCGGGAGCTAAGAGTACCGATGGAAAACAGCATAGAGCTAGCGCCAGATGCTCGCCCGCGCCAATCACACTCACGGTTTGCGCAAAGACTCTGCGATAATATCCGAAATACAGTGACAATGGCCCGGGGCAATATCGAACTAGCCCAATCACAACAACGAACCCAATATAATAAAGGCCGGAGAAACGTCGAATTTTCTGTCGGAGATCTAGTTCTCCGGCGTACTCACCCACTCAGTAACGCCAGCCAAGGATTTTCCGCGTCACTCGCCAAACGATGGGAAGGGCCATTCGTGGTGGAGACGCGAATTACACGCCTTGCTTATCGATTACGGTGCCCCATAACCGGCGCACGCGTCGGACCTGTTAACATCAATGACTTGAAACCTTTTATTGAACGTGGCGAAGAGTGTTGAGAGTTCAGTAACGTCGTCTCCATCTTGTCTAATTGTGCCTTTTCTTGACCTCGAGTACCTGCAGCCATGCCGCCAGACCGACCGTGGTCACGGCCACGCCACCCACCCCCGCGGCGGTCGTCTTACCATCGGTCGCGCTCCCCCGGCAGCCGCAGCCTCGGCCATCGGCCGCCTCCTCAGCACCCACGGCGACGCCCCCGAACCCATGAGGCTGCGACGTGGTGCATCATGGAGCATCACAGCCTCGTGGGGTTCGCTTCCCGCCTGCGCTGGGACCGACAGCCACAGGTCCCACAAGGACTGGCGCCGGCCGACGTCCCAGCACCATTCCAGGGACGCACCCTGAATGAGCGGTGCGCAGAGGACACACCGTCGACCTACACCGACGAAGAGCGTGCCGGGTTATGCGCCTTGTGCCAAGTGCCCATGATAGCGGGGGAGAGTCATCTACACGGGGCCCTCCACACCGAGCGTCGCCAACGACAAGAGAACAACGCATAGGCAGCAACTCGGCCGCTAACATCCGCCGACGTCGAGGCGGCGCTCATCGTCGTGTCGAGATCGTGCCCCGAGAGGCTTAGGGCGCCTGACCAGGCAGCACACGCACACGAAGATGTCATCATTGACGAGTTTTAATCCGCCTCTCTGCCCCCCCATTCAGCAAGCCAACGGCCTTCTCGAGCAGCCAAGCACATCTCTGCGAACGCCGTAGCCATGAGTGGATCGCGCATCCGAGTGGACGTTAACACCAGGACCACAGTGAACGTCTCCCGTTCCAGCACAAGCGTCGAGAGTCAACAATTTTCAGTCGAAGCTCAGAGTGCCAAAAGCCAGAGTCTGCTTCCACCGTCCTTCCCGCCAGCCGTCGCGCCGCCCCAAGCTCTCCGATTCGCGCCCTCTCAAAGGTCCTTTGGACTGAACGTCAGATACCGTTCGGAGTCCCAATACCACCGTGCGGTCCTCTGTGCATCTTCGAAAAGCTCTAGACACGCGAAACCGCCATGGGAGCCACCTTGGTCGACATCATACAGTCCGGCGTGGAGAACCTCGACAGCGACGTCGGCCTGTGCGCCCCGGATGCCGAGCCGTACACGCTATTCGCCGGCCTGTTCAACCCGGTGATCGAGGACTACCACGGTGGCTTCAAGGCGACCAACAAGCACTCGCTCACGGACTTCGGAGACCTCAGCACCTTGGTCAACGTGGACCCCCGACGACCAGTTCGTCATTTCCACCGGCGTGCGCTGCGGACGCTCGTTGCAGGGGTACACTTTCAACCCATGCCTGACGGAGGCCCAACACCGCGAGATGGAGGAGAAAGTGAGCTCGACTCTGCGCATGCTGAAGGGCGAGCTGAAGGCCACCTACTACCCACTGACCGGCATGGGCAAGAAAACGCGGCAGCAGCTCATCGACGACCACTTCCTCTTCAAGGAGGGCGACCGCTTCCTGCAGGCGGCCATCGCTGCCATCAAAACCAAACGATGTAACCAAACGCTCCCTTTCCCCGATGGGGGGGAATGTGTGGGGAACGAAAAAAGACGAAAATAAAGAGCACCGACGATCGGGGGGCGAGCTGGCACGCGGGGGAGTCGGAGCCTGGACACCGCGAGAACTAGTGTTCGTTTCTTCGTCTCCACAATATATATATATATATATATATATATATATATATATATATATATATATATATATATATATATATATATATATATATATATATATATATATATATATATACTAAGGCCGAAACGCCGACCAACTTTACGAATATTATGTTTTAAAAACTCGAACAACCGTCTCAAGTGCGTTTTCTTCCGTATATATATATTTCTTCATTTTTCTTTTTTTTTTTTTGCAGGTTGCTACGTATCATTTACCCTCAAGTTGTGATAGAAGCTCCGCCTTCAGCACGAACTTTCTGCCCTCACTAAGAGTAGCGTGCACGCTCCGGCACGCTCAACCAAAGCACCGGGGAAGTCAGCGAGCCCGCGCTTGAAGGCGGAGCTTCCGCTCTCAGCTAGAGGGTGAACGGAGTATAGGACCCCACCACCTGAGGATTCCGTAAATATTGCTGTATTTACTCAGCTTAATATATGACATTTATATTTTACCGCATAAAAATTTTGCAATTCCAGTAATGCAAAAAAAACAAAAAACGATACCACTATAGAAAGAAGTGGTGCAGTGTGTGAGGCCTGTATGGTACTCAAAACAACTAATTAAATTACTTGTAATCGATTATTTTTGCAGTATTTTTGATAAAGTAAATTCATTTATTAGGAAGTAATTGCAAGATTAATTTGATTACTTTCGGAAGTTCTAAAGCAACCATTACTAATTTTGCCTCCCCTTCTAATGGCGCCTTTTGTTTCTACAAGTTTCCTATTAATGTGAATTAACAAGATAGGTAGCTTATAATTCGGTTATTTTGATCCAGTAATAATCAGCACAAAAGACCCGTTTTCAAACCGGCAAAATATGAGCCTTTTTTGAAAATCTGCAGTAATCGGAAAAGTAGTGGTTACTTTTTCAAGTAAGAGCCAATTACTTTCCGTCTCAACTAATCGAGTTATTTAATTTAATACATTTTAACCAATAGTAATTGTAATTGTAACCGATTATTTTTTCGATTAACGTGTACAAGACTGACTGTGTGTGTGTGTGTGCTTTGGACTTTATATGAACGTGTATGGTTTTTAGAAAATGCCACCTATAGGCACGGCACGAGCCTTCGCTCCTCTTATATAATGACAAGGGTATCAATACTATACTTGAAAAACTGGCAGCGAGCACTACCTTCGAAGTCCTATGGTGAATGAAATGCATTATGTGGAATCGGTGTGTCACGTGACGTATACTTTCTTGCTAAAATTGGCGGGCAACTGGATTGGCGTCTTTGTCCAAAGACGTGAATTTTCCCTTGAAATTTAGCAGAGAAACTGAGTTGACGTATAGGTCACGTGCCTTCAATTTCTCCAAGGCGTATGGGTCAGGTGATGTCACGTGACGCCCCTTCCCGCCAAATTTAGCGGGTAAACTGAATTGGTGCATAAATCACGTGACATAAACTATCCCGCTAAATTTAGCTGAGAAACTGAATTCGTGTACAGGTCTCGTGATATCAATTCCCGCGCTAAGTTTAGCGAAAAATGCACGGACGGACGGACGAACGAACCGCAGGACAAAATTTTGGGATTGCGGGGTATAGCGTTAAAGAAAAAAAAAATTTCCTGCTTTAAAACAAGGCTTGCGGGTTTCCTGCTTTAGGGTCATGACTGTAGTCTTGACAGGATAAGAAGGGAAGGGTGTCTCTTTCGAATGCCCCGACTCCGGCACGCCCTCGTGGCCTTCCGCCGAACCATAGCCTCCTCTATACTCAGAAAGCCTGGCAGTTCGACGACGGAGCCATAGAGCGCCCGGTCGCAGATAGGAGCGCGAGGATCTGGTAGCACAGAGCATCAAAGAGCCGTTTATCGGGGAACCTGGACATCAGCGCACAACCTTTGCAGTGGCAAGGACCCGAAACACGATTGTTCGCTCGAGAGAAGTGTGTTTCGGCGTCTCGCCACAGCGGGGCGCCAGACACGTGATTCTCCTCTCACCCGTTGTCTGCCGCTCCTCCTTTTCGATTTCGTCGGCCGCTTCTCGTGGCGGTCTGCCAGGCTTTGTCAGTATGTAGGAGGCTATGCCTATACCCGCTCATAATTCCGCTCAAAGTCCGGCGTTCTGACGTTCCCGAGAGCTCTCACTTCCTCCTTTCCCTGAGTTTCTGCCCGCGTAGCTTCCTCGGCCGTTGCAAGCGTCTCGCAACAAGTTTTTATGCTGGCAAACGCCGCTCCAAAGTGCAAAAAAAAAACATTTTTGACGTGCCCTGTCGTCGAGCTTCAGCCCGATTGCCACTTGGGGCGAGTAGAGATGCATTAAAAACTACGTAATGTGCAGTCACTATCTTTCAAAGTCATCGACAGGTTAAGAAATGCGAGGCGTCTTTTTTATGCTCGTACTTCTCGCTCTGTGATTGGCTCTGTCGTTCGGCTGATACCGCAATCTGATTGGTCGCGAATCGACAATAAGGTCCTCGGTACCCTCCTCTTATGTTTTTATATTTAGGCGGCCAATAACTACAGACCGTTCCAACAATCGCCTTCTGCGCGCTGCCATCTTTGTTTACTGGACTGTGGAACGCGTTCTGGGCATGCGCAGTAGGTCTCTTTGACGGAACATCAGACACCGCGGGTGCGTCCACAACCTAGCGACACGGAACTTTCTGCGCGTAGTGAATAAGCGCTGAAAACGCTGCGTAAAAGGTACATATGGCTTGCACGGACGTCACATCAGCTGCCATTATGGTGACCTTGCTGGGTGAGCTCGTCCGTTTTCCAGCACAGATTCCCCACCACCAAATTTGTTTTTCCGGGCATGAACAGGAACGGGTGACCACCGGCATAGTGCCATGAAGTCACGTGCAAGCCGCCGTGCATTGGTTTGACATGATTACTGGCATTTTGAAATACGACACTGTCCCGTATCCATAACATTCGTACCGTTCGTTTCCTGCAGGACAGCGTCGAACCAGAGGAGCCCCTCACGGTACCGCCGAAAAGATTCACCCGTCAGAACCGGACCTCCATGTCCGGATAAAGGAGGGACAAGACGTTCCGCCTGGGCAGTAGCGAGTCCGACCGGCATCAACGCGTCTGCAGGCGACTGCAGTCCGCCATGAACCGCAGCGTCCTGCCATTCACGACCGAGAAGAAGGCCGACCCGGTCACGGCGACGGCCAACGCGGTGTTGATGGCACCACCGGAGCCGCCCACGTCCGTGGTGCACGAAGACCTTCACCAGGACGGCAGTCGCCCTTCCTCCACGGACAAGCTCTGGACCGCGTTTCGGTCACTGAGCTCATGGAAGGCTGCGGTGTTTCGGGGCACTCCGTCCATCTTCACAACGGCCACGCACAACGTTGTACGTATAAGCATTATTGAACTTTACTTGCACTGCCGTATTCGATGTACGCGTGCAGCCTATCTCAAAAACACAACCGGAAATACATTGCCATGCACTTCTCTGCACCGGTGCTTGCTGATGCAGGTAAACAGAATGAGTCCATTGTTGCTGTTGGCCCCATGGGCGGTTTGCTGATCAACGCGGATATCTCACCCGGCGGTTAAGTAACACGCAAGAGTGAATTTGAGGTCATGTGACCGGCTTCCTGGGGACAAGAAACTAAAGGTACCTAGCGTTCCAGCCGAATGGCTGCCGTTAGTCTGTCCTAGCTTCGAATGTTGAAGTCCGATTTTGTGCGCAGAATATTGGTGAAGAGCCTTGAAATGTAAGTGAAATAAACCGCATTCGTGTAAATAAACCGCAGCGGCATGTAAAGTTTTCTGTGGAAGGTGGTGTTAATCGAGAATTAAAAAAAAAAAAAAGAGAAGGTGAGGCTTACGTTTGCTGAGGGGAATCGAATGGAACGCTAGGCACTTTCTCCCCACGGAGCCGGTCACGAGGCCTCAAAACCCCTGTTGCGAGTGAGTAACCGCCGGGAGAGATGCCCGCATTGATCAGCCAACCAGCTCATGGATGTAGTTCTAAGATTATCCGCTCGGGGTGCGGCGATTGCACCTCCTGCCCAATAAGGGTCGCGTTGTTCAACTTATTTTCCACAAAGATTAGTGTCGGCCCAACACAAAGCTATGGTGGGCTAGAAGTCCATCCTGGACTGGATTCTTTACTTTATTTACCTTGATCGAGCGCGGGGAAATGATCATATATCAGTGTTGCGTCAACGTTCAGCTTATACTCGCAATCGGTTGATGCTTCACTAAGTAAACACGGTCACCAGCTGAAGGCTGACGTGTCCGGCTACTTTAGCCAAACGCAGCGTCAGCGAGCGAACAGACGACAAAATGCTTCGTCTGTTCGCTGCGTCATTTGGTGAAAGTTTTAGTTTTCTATGCGCAGGCGCCGAGTTGTTCGGCACGTTTTACAGCTCCAGGATCTATTGTGGTCACCCGAAAGGTTCTCAAGCATTTCCAAAGACCTCTGGCACATAATGTCTGCACGTCTAAAGGCTGGTTCACACTAATGTCACTGGATCCCGGGAAAGTAGCACTTGAAGCGCCCTGTATGGTTGCCATTTTTGGTTGATGGAATGAGCAGTTTCTCCTTCACCTCTTCATTTTTGGCGAGTGGATTTAAAGGGAAGCCGAAAAGGGTCTGGAGGCATAACTATACTCTATTTCACCTTATGATGTACCGCAGGAAAGGCTACAAGCGCGAGTTCCTTGCCCTAGGGCATATCTCCGCGGCACGAGCTCTCGGGCATTAAGGGCAGCTGCCAACGCTGTGACCTCGTGCTTCTAGCCTTCGCTGCGGTACAACATAAGGTGAAACGAAGTATAGTTAGAGGTGAATTCTAGAGAATGTTTATCCCGTGAATCGTCATATCACGTTCGTTTCTTCGAAGACGTTGCTAAACGCGAGAAAATACAAAAAAAACCTCCGACCAGTCCTTATGCCATACAAGGATCTTTCGGCCGCCAAGCGCGTTTAGCTCGTGTGGGCAGCGCGTGCGATTGCCCAAAAACGAGCTTGTGGCCGGTGCCATTTTGAGCGTTCGTGCGTATGGCGCGTGCTTTGCTCGCTTTCCGAAGCGATGAACACGCACGTGCTGGGCTGTGAAGATCGCACGCTGGACTGTGATTTTGTAAACATTGAAAAGGTCTATATCCTCCAGCACTGACATTAGTCGTGACGTCTTTTTCTGATCTTCTTGAATATAGCAAGAGTGCGCGTGCGTAGCTTTGATAGGTGCTGAAGATGCGCGAAAGCACAGATTCCGAAAACTCCTTTTATGACGTAACGCTCAGAGAAGGAAGGGCTTCAGCAGTACCTTGAAAATGATTTTCCGCAGCCTCCGTGCACCAAATTGAAAAACAAAACATATATATATATATATAATCTTGATTTTCGTAATCCTGGAGGCCAAATGAAAACGATTTCTGTGTTTTTACTCAAATGCAAAACCCCTTCAGCTTCCCTTTAAGTTCACTGGTGACGGGTAGCTTTATAGAGACGTTTCTTGAATACCGACATTTTGTTATCCCCACATCTGCAAAACAAGCTCACATCTTCGTACCGCCACTACATGCAATGCCGGTGCTTGAAGGCACTGAAAATAAAATTTCGGTCTTTAAATACTCAAGAACAACAATATAATTGTACGATATCTGTAGAGATAAGCATGATTGTTAAGTTGATTGCATGCACAGAGCAAAAGGCGCTTATGTCAACGAGGAGCGCTTTCAGTACGACGGTGCTCTGTAGGGATCTTGGTGCGACTGGTTCAGAACGGCACTTTTGAAGCTTCGAAGATTTGAATGAATCGAAACGGTGTTTGCCATGGCAGCTGAGTCAGATCAGCCTATCCTCTTGTGAGGTTTGGTCGTCTGTATGTCAGTATCTGTTTGTGTCTGGCTAGCAGGCAGGGAAGGCAACGGCGCTGCTTTCCTATACTCTATTTCACCTTATGATGTACCGCAAGAAAGGCTACATGCTCGAGCTCCTTGCTCTAGGGCAGATCTCGGCGGCACAATCTCTCGTGCATTTAGGGCAGCTGCCAACGCTATGAGCTCGCGCTTCTAGCCTTCGCTGCGGTACAACATAAGGTGAAACGGAGTATGGGATCTCGTTACTTTGGTTCACACAGTCACGTTTGCTTACGTTTTTGTTACGTTACGTATGAGTCACAGAAACATTGGTGTTTCGAGTGTCGCGTGCCAGACTCTCTCCTTGAACTGGTAGTTACGCTTAATATGAAGCACAAATGTCCCGGTGACTTGTGCGTAAGCTTTCGTGAAGTAATGTAAAGACTGGTTCACTCAGCCTCGTTTTGTTACGTCTTGTTACGTTACGAGAGCTTACGTACAAGTCAATGGGACATCAGTGCTTCATATTAAGCGAGACTACCAGTTCAAGGAGATAGCCTGGCACGCGACACAGGAAACACCAATGTTTCGGGGACTTTTACGTAGCGTATGAAAACGGTGCTGTGTGGAGAACGTAAGAAAAGGGGCTGTGTGATCTAAAGTGACATTATACTCTATTTCACCTTATGATGTACCGCAGGCAAGACTACGAGCGCGAGCTCCTTGCTCTAGGGCGCATCTCGGCGGCACAAGCTCTCGTGCATTAAGGGCAACTGCCAACGCTATGAGCTCGCGCTTCTAGCCTTCGCTGCGGTACAACATAAGGTGAAACAGAATATAGTGTGAAGCAGCCGTAATTCTTGGCACGGCAGGCGAATTAAGAATTCGGGTCATTCGCGGAGCACGTTCAGCAAATGGTGAGGCCCAAAAGTATGTGGTGCTGCTCAAAAACGAAATTTGTGCAGAGACAACGAGGACGTGAAACGTCATGTCGTGCTTTACATGCAGACATTTGCGGGATGTATTGGCGAGAAGATCGAGCTACGAGGAGCGTTTTCTCCTGCTTGTTTACTACAGAGTGTGGTGCTTACCAAACACACAGAATACGGACAAGACCATTTGTGTCATCCACTTTGATAGACACCGGGACACAAATTGGACACCAGCGTCAACGTACGGCTTGAACTCATGTTCCATTAGTACTTCACTGATTGAACACGAGCGTCAGCCAAACCTTGACGTCATGTTCGGCTGCGTCAGTTGAACTGTGCGTCAGGACCACATAATTAATGGTGTTACCGTCCCCATGGGTTTAGCCAGGCACGTGTCCAGGGGGGGGGGGGGGGGGCATGGGGCTCGCCCCCCCCCCCCTCCCTGAAATCGTCCATTTTGCTGGGGCCTCCTCTCCCTCTCCCCCCTCCGCCTCATAGTGCATTTCGTTATAGGCTGGCCCCCCGAAACAAGATCCTGGCTACGTGGGTGGGTTTAGCTCTCAACTTGGCCACACGGGGCGCGGCGGTTAAAACTTGTCCCGTCAGGAAGCTTCCTAAATTACTAATGCTCAGTCTCGGGATAAAACTGAGCTTCAGCTTCAGCCTTTAGCTTAGGTATATCATACGACCTTCATTAGTTTTATGCAATAAACACGCTGTAATGGAGTGTTTTAGATTGTCTTACTTGACAAAATTTCGTTAAATATTTTGTTATGCGTTATTGAGTGCATGCAAAGGGCAGTCCTAACAAAACTTGAATTGACATCATCAAATACGTAGTGAACAGGGGCTTACAGGTTTCATCGCGCTAACACTTAACACAAAGAATATTATGGTAATTCCTGAGACCGGGATGGAAAAGAGTAAAAACTGTAAGATACAAAAAAAAGGGGGTGAGGGCAAGGGAAAGGGGGGGGGGGGGGCAGAGAACGTGCATGAACGAACTGACCTCCTTTTTTATTCTGGGCCTCTTCCTGTTTTTGCTATTTTTAATTCCAGTCTCAAAGCTTAGCTTCATGATCAATATACACCAAGTTGCCTGAAATTTAAGAATTTTTCTTAAATTTTTGATGGGGTTCATTTTTGGTGTTCACATGAAGTCTCGTTTACGTGACGGCAGGACGGTACGCTGAGCATGAAGAGTGGTGCCAAGCTGCTGGACCTGGAGGAAGACAGGGACGACCACGTGTTCCTGCCCATCATACCCGAGCTGGCAGCCGACGGCCAGAGCAAGAACCTCAAGGGCGAGACCATCGTCGGAGCCGTCTGCGACATCCGGAACAGCCCCAGCAGGATCCTCAGGGTCAGTGCATTCTCGTACGCGTTGTTTTAATTAGGGTGCCTAGGACGCGTCTTCCACTGGTGCGTTTAAAGTTCTATAGAGCGTTTTATCGTGGGTGACGCCATTTTGAATACTGCAGCGCCATCTAGCGAGAGTCAGGTTCTTCTGCCATGCTGAGTGGTTAGAAACGTTCGCGAAAGTGCTCTTTGGGGTGCCACTCCCGCGTTGGGTGTGCAGGTTGGGTGCTCCAAAGTGCAGGGTATCTAACTTAGGGCGCGTCTTGCGTTTTTGTTTACCGCGGATGACGTTTTCAACTCATTGGTAACGTTTCGTGCCATGGATTATGGCATCCGCAAGAGCGGTGATGACGAGAAGAGCGACACTGAACCCGCTGCCGATAGAAATCGAAGGTGAGTACTCAGAATATTGTATCACTTTACAGCTATTGAATTTTTTGTCGTTTTAGATGCAGTACACCGATCATAGTTTTGGCGTTTTGTGTCGTCCACAACAATGAAATATAATGTGGACAAGGACGCGCGAAACAAGAGCATTGCAGGGAACGATCTATGGCAGCTCCCTCCGGATTGCAGACCTTTATAAAAGTTTTAATCATGAGGATTCCGCGTCAACGAGTGTGTAGTTTATCTAGAGCTCAAAACAGCGAAGTCGAGATTTACCTTTTGCCGGAGCGAGTAGAAAAATGATTCAACCAATCGCAATCAATGCGTGAGCATGTTTCAACAATCTATATTAAAGTTTTCTTCCCAGCTATCTTTTGTATTAATTTGAAAAATAAGAAGAACGCAGTCGCGTTCTGACGGTCAGCATAAGTTCACGGCTTTCTGCTATTCCGCAGATGATCGCGATTAAGAAAATCTGATTGTACTAACTTTTCAACGATTTCTAGCTACACCCAGCGGCGGAAATGAGCCTTAACTAACCGTTGTAGACGATGCAATCGTGTCAATGTCACCACTGCAAGATATCAGCATTAAGGTAAATTTAGTTACGAAAAGTAACAAGCTAAAACAGCGATTTTTGCGTTAAACTTGCACCCAACCTGCGAGCGTAGGTCATGTTTATCGACGGTACAGCGTTTAGTTCGGTGCAAATGTTCCGAGCACAATCGAGAGGATGGCGTTGGGGGAAAGTATTTTTTGTTTACGGACGCTACCCACTGCCACCGGAGGTTTTGATCACCTGGAAAGCGATGGAGTTCGAAGACATTGGAGCCGCAGGTGCCTTGTGGGATCCCGTGCGCGATACAGATGTCCTCCGATATTTTGCGCTTTCGGTTGTTATTCGTGCAGCCTATTACCAAACAATGGTGCCCCAATGATCAGGGGATTGTCATTGAATGCATTAGGTTTAATTAAATCTAAAACTAAAAAAAAAGTGAGGAAACCGCGGTGAAAACAAGCGAACTCTGAGGAATTCACGCGTCCAAGGCGTTTATAGGGGTCTTCCGCTCGTTCCTTACCAGACTTGTGCTCCTTACTTGAAAAATGTAATGGATTACAATTACAAATTACCGAGCCTCAAATGTAACGAATTACCGTTACAAATTACTTTCGCTGAAAAGTAACGGATTCCCTTATTCGTTACGTTACAAATTACTTTCCACGTTACTTTTTACGTACACTTATTCACAAAAACAATAGAACAATTATGACATTAAAAAAATATTTTGTGACACGATTTTTCAATTCTAATACGCCCGTATTATAGTAGTCCTTGTAAAAATAAAGTATTGTATTTAAAGGCTCCCTGAAACGAATTTCAGGCTGGGATAAATGATTTTATATTGGGTACTTTACTAATCGCATATCATTTAGTGGGCCAACAGAAAGACGGTAGAGAGTCAAAAGAAAGCTTTTCGGTACGAACATTTGAAAATATAGCGGACTGTTTTGTACCTTCTTTCCTTCGAAAGCTCTCCGCCTTTTCACTATGATACATCCGCGGACCGCGGTTCCCAAAGCGCGTCAGCGGTGCCAACCTGACGTCAGCCGACCCCAGCTCAAGGCATTAGACACGAGAACTGCGTCACCAGAACGTATGCGCTTGTCAACAATCAATCCGTTGACGAATATTTAGATTCGCATTCGTGGCCAATGACTGCCCTGAAGGAACTTGTCGTCACTTGCGAATGACCAGTTCTATGGTGTGCTTAAAAAGCACGGTGGAAGCTTCTGGTCATCGCACCGGTGCCCAAGCTTATCACGACGACGTGATTTCTCAATTCGCCTTTGAGTTGAGGATTAAAGCTCAGGAGGAAGAAGTAGAAAAATCGTTTCATGACCCCTTTAAGAGAAAGAGTGTAGGTTCACTCTGTTCACCTGTAAGCTGTCAAGGCACCGAAAGCTGCAACCAAACCCGCCATCCTGCTAGCTTACGGCCTCCGGAAATGACACCTGGAATTGTGCAGACAAAGCTAGCGGTGCGCATGCTCAGCAGCAGCGTCTACCTCCGCTACTTGATTCGGAGCCAAAGAAGCGATCTACGAAAACTCCGTTATTCACCAGAAAAGAAAAACGTGGTTCTAACGTTACAATGTATAGCCAACGCAGAATGCAGGTGTCCCAGCTTGCCTTGATGTGTTTCCGTAGATTAGAGCTTGATGTTCTTACTGATGACAATGTGTTTTTTGGCAAGCAAAGTATGCACTGAAACTTTAGGTTTTCGTACTACTTAATGCCCTGAAGTTTGAACATCTCATTAAGAGATGGCCAGGGAGACGACGGACACTCCATGACCGAAAACTCGACCAGACAGAGAAAAAGTGGCGGTTATGGGTTACCGATCGTTCATAGATTCTAACTTTCATATCAATATTCGTGGAGGCCAGGGGAGGGGAGGGCATCGAGAGCGAGATAAGCGGTGGCCATCGGTCTCACAAAACAATGAAGGATAATACCACTTTTAGCGTTCCCTCGCTCTCAGCACTCCTTTGATGGCCTAACCCCCCCCCCCCCCCCTCCCTTTATGTTGACAGTTGACTATAAAGTGAGGAGTGGACTCGAACACCATGCCCAGACAAGTAAACCAAAATAAGTATCGTCCGTACCCCCAAAAACGATGCTCTTAGCCTCGCGCCGGGCGCTTCCGTGAGTCAACAGCGTGCTAGAATACAGTAGCGCACATCAAGGACAAAGAGAATTCGAGCCCCTCGTGCGAGGCTACATCGTCTGTTACGCGAGTTGTGAACCCGCGAATCGAGGGGGTACGTACCCGCGTTTGATGTCTGCGCAGGTGGCGGGAGACGTCGAAGAAGTTGGAAAGGGTGAAACAGTCTTAACGACAAAGACAAATAAACACGAACAGCTTTCTCCTGCCCGGGAGAAGAATAAAAACACCATGAAAGGCGACGGAGAGCCTACTCGGCGTTGTCTTACTTCATCTTTGTCATTCTTATATTTGTACATGCCTTGCCCGGTTTTTCTAGTGGTTCTAGTGACTGGTCAGGCAAAAAATCGTGTCATCTTTTCGGCTATTATCCCCGTCCTGATGTTTTCTATCATCTTGAGCTTGCTCTATTTATGCTGCTGAATGTTCTGCTCGTATTGCTCCAGTTACTGTATTATGCTCATATTTTAAAAAAAGTAAGGAGTAATTAAAGTAATCCGTTACAAATATTTTTTAACGAAACTACATTACAAATAACTTCCGAAAAAAGTAACGTAGCAATTACAAAGTTACTTGAAAAAATAACGGACTACAAGTAATCCATTACTTGTAACGGATTACTTCCCTAGTCTGTTCCTTATAACCAGCAAGGAGCTGCGCCGGTAGCCCTTTTCCCTTTGCCCTCTTTCAGTAAAACAGTCTATACTGAGCGCAACTGAGAGAAAGAGAGGAGCTGATGACATGTTGTGAGATGGAGTGATCATGGTTGCAACCACAGCTCTTCCCCCGCAACTGCTTCTCGGTTCATGGCAGACGACACCTTGGCCTTGGTTTCTTCGTTCGTTGGAACGCGCCAGGCAATTGTTAGTCGACAAAACACCATTCGTAGCCTTCGAGCTGGTTCCTCTCCCCTTTCTAGCCGCCTACGTCTTCGTTCGTAAAGCACGGCCAGTGTATTTCCGAAAGCCGTAGAAAGGGTAAGGCAGCCATTACTACGACTATACTTCGTTTCACGATAACTTGGCGAACCGTGGAGGCTGCCGCCCCCGCGAACCAATAAGGGCGTCGGAGCAAGGCACTTCCTGGTCGAGGCCACGGAGGCCTCGTTTAGGCTTTTTTTTAGTTTTGTTTTATTTAACGGCAATTGAATTCGCGCGACTGCATCTCTAGTGACACTACACTACACGACACGGAAGGAAGACAAATACATGATACTTTTCAAAGATACTTCATTCGGATCCAGCCTTTTCAGAGAACCACGTGGCTTTCGAACGATGCTTGAACGATTGCAGCCCTGTATTCGACCGCCTCCGTTCAAAACATCGTCCTGGCATGAACACCCACCACAGATTCGCGGATAAATTGAGCGTATGGTTGTCTCATGAGCTGTTCCAGAAGAGATCGCGACTCTAGCGGCCGATGTTGCGGCGGTGGACGCTTATTCGAAGCTGGTTGGTTTCGCATTAGACGACTCTTAGCCAGCATACGACAGCCTCTTGCTCTGGGCCTCGCATTTGGCGCAGTGACAAAAGCTCCCGTGACGTGTGGTCACGTGCCTCGCTCCGACACACTTATTGGGTAACGGGGGCTGTAGCTTCCGCAGTTCGCCAAGTTATCGTGAAACACATATATAGCCCACGACGCCAGTGTTTGGCACCCGAACGCCAGTCCCTGAAGCCTCCCCTCCTTCTGCGCGACGGGAAGTCGACGGTCCTGTTCGCTTTGATTGGAGACACACATTTTATAGAAACAAAGGCAGCTAGCCTTTGTGTCTACCCACTTTTCTTTCAATCAGAGCTTATAGCTCTGACGTCATCGCGTCCTCTGCACAAGGAGCTCCGAGCTCTCATTTCCTCTCCTCAGCTGTGTTCCGTTACAACCCACGTATCGATAACAATTTCGAATTTGCAAAATATGACGTCACACGAGCCGGCGTGTCATGTTGTTGAATGACGCAATCCTGGCGGATGGTCGTAGCAGCTCCGGTAAAAAGTACGAGCGAACGCGAGCGCCGCTTTCGTCGAGGCGTCTCAACCTTTGGCTGCTGAACCTTCCATGGGGAACTGCCAAGCTGCAGAGAGGGGAGGCACTCACTCGGTCGAATGATGTTTTAGCGAACGCCCACGTTTCACCGAATGACACTTTAGCGAATAGTCGGACGCCGCGAAGCGGCGTTTTCGGGTGGGCCAAAAGGGTTCACATTTTTGTAATGAGCCACCGCAGACTGTCGCCGCGAAGCGGCGTAAGCGCAGCGCGGCGGATGGGTTAACGCGCGCCCCCGTTATTCGCTAAAACGTCGATTCGCTCAAATGTCGCTGTTCGCTAAAACGTCATTCGCTCATGTTATATGGACCCGCAGAGAGACCTGCAGAAGAACAGGGGGGCTATGTTGCGCTTTTTGGACTCCCAGGAGACTAGGGAGAAGGAAGTGACGTCAACAGCGCAGCAAATGCAGATTGGATGTTGATTTTGTCTTCTTCTGTCAACATCCAATCTGCGTTTGATCTAGTCGTTGACGTCACTTCCTTCTTCCAAGTCTCCTGGGAGTCCAAAAAGCGCAACATAGCACCCCTGGCGTCTGCTGCATTCAGCTCCGGTACTGTGGCACCGCCAGGATCGCTGCATGCAAACGCACGACATTTCTATGACGTCATCAGGCGGCAATCGAGGAACCACTTTTGAGGACACGTTAAACCATAACCTCCTATATACTGACAAAGCCTGGCAAATCGCCACGAGAAGCGGCCGGCGAAATGGAAAATGTGGTGCGGCAGACAACGGATGAGAGGAGAGCCACGTGACGGGCGCCCCGCTGCGGCGAGACGCCGAACCACACTTCTCCCGAGCGAACAAGTGTGTTTCGGGCTCTCGCCGCTGCAAAATCTGTGCACTGACGTCCAGGTTCTCCGAAAAATGGCTCTTTGATACTCTGTGCTACCAGATCCTCGCGCTCCAAATCTGCGACCGGGCACTTCGAAGGCTGGGCGACCGGGTCTTCGAACTGCCAGGCGTTGGGAGTATAGAGGAGGCTATGGTTAAAGAAGCCAGTCGGCGACGCGTTCCAGGCACCATAATTCAAAGGCTCATTCAGCGGACTTCCCCATCGGAATTATTTCTGCAGGAGGTGCCACTGGGGTTGCGATATAGTTTCGTGGCATTTGTAAATGCAATAGCATTCCTAGGGCCGCCAAACCGTGAGATCGTGGGGGTGCATCTGTCGCGACTCGACAGCAGTATTGCCGCGAGCGCACCGGACCAAGCAGGCAACGCGCTCGAGGCCTAAGGGTTATGGCGCTTGCCTTCCACGCAAAAAGCCAAAGTTTGATGCCTGGCCGCGGGCATTTTTGTTGACTGCAATGTGATCTGGTTAATTCGAGAATCGTGTTGCTTGTTCTAGGTCAGAATGTTCTACGAGCCGAAGCTTCTAGGCCGATTGTTCCAGAAGCTCGCGTGTACAAAAGGGGCTCCGCGCGGCGAGCAGGGGCGTAAAATAGTGCATTATGGTCCTCAACGATGAAGTTTTGTTTAGGTCCCGATGCGGGATTCCGGTCGAAGGGTTTCTAGAAGTGTTGTCATTTTATTTGATGTATACCTTTATCGGGTGGCATGACAAGGTGTATGTGCAAAAGTCTGGGGTGTGCATAGGGTCCAGGGCAGCACCTGTACGGAGTAATATCTTCTTTGCAAAGGTTCACAGAACACTTGACAGTCTGTTGAAGGCCCCCGCTAAAACGATTTTTAAGTATGTAGACGATTATTTGGTTTTTGTCGACAAAGGTAACTTTAGTCGGACCCTCGATTTTGTGCTAAAAACGTTCAAGGAGCAAGGTTTGGGCCTGAGGTTCACTTTTGAAACCCCAAAAGACCAGACAATTCAGTTTTTGGATCTCAGCGTGGATGTGAGCCAGAGCCACGTTTGTTGGTGGCATCCTCCGAGAACCACCAAGCCTCTCCTTGATTTCAGATCGGGGCATTCTAAACCCGTCAAAAGAGGCATTGCTGAATCATGTATCCTTTCGGCAGTAACAAAGTCTTGCTACCACAGGGTGGGAGAAAGCCTTGCCGCCCAGGTCGGGAGACTAAAAGACGCCGGTTTCCCGGATTCGGTTATCGCCTCGGCCGCGGAAGCAATAGTGAAAAGCATTATAGGGATTGTCCGGTCGAAACCGGAAGTACTTAAGTTTTTGCGCTCGTTACGTCAAGGGAGCCTTCATGTAGACGAACGTCATTTTTATTTTGATATATGATGACCCGTTATTAATCAAACCTTTCATGAGTCTATGTACGAAACCGCACCCAGAATTTCGCCAGTGTCAATGGCTGACCTCCGTAGCTGCTGCGTGACGTCACAAAACGCAAAGGTTTCTCGGATGGTCGGGGTAACAACCGTTGGTTGATAGATGTCGTGTATTTTGTTTAAAATTATATGGTCTCCTAGCTGTACCCTACTGAAATACGGTTTTTTAATGTAGGTCACAAGCAGGTGCAAGAAAAGTCACGCCTTTTAACAGGATATTAATCGAAAACAGCCGTAGGATTCGAGCAAACGTATGCCGCCTCGTGCATTGGTTTCGCGCGAACATAACTGCGACGGCCACCGATCGAACTAGAAGCGCTTGCAAAGCAAAGGATGCAGATTTCGCCTCTGAGGCGGCACCTAGGTAAACGAAGCGGCATCTGGGTACACATATCGGCGGATCCACTGGATCGGTGATGAGGCAACGCGTCGTTCCCTCAGAGGCGATGTCCGCGGGTCGAAGGCAAACGGCGAATCGTTCAAATGCATGTCGTCACTTGACGTGAACGAGCTTGGTGAATCGTAGCCACACTCCATTTTCACATGCGGGTCAAATAAAATTTGGCTGCAGGCGTGCTAAATACAACTTTTGGAATCGCTTCCAGATGGCCTAGCTGTTGGTTTCGGTTTCGCTGCGTAATCAAATTGATTGATCTGATTTGGGCGAGGAGTGGATGGACGTAGTTTAATATCGTTGGCACAGCATCACACCTCAGCTTACGATCCTTATGTCCACTTAGCTCAGCTCGTAGCTTTCTTCTGTGAGATGCTTGCTGCATAAGCGGGATCTCGATCTTGACGGGAACCCAGTCCCTACGCACGGCGACGATCCATTTTGCTCGTCATTGCACGTCTCGCGGAATAGTGTGGAACGTCATGTCTTGGCTCGCATGTGCTGCCCGGTGGTTGTGGCACCCAACCCCGCAACAGAAATCTCACTCAACTACGAGACAAGTCGAGCACAACAACAAAAACGAAGCACGCTGAGGCGTTCACTCGCAGGCAAACGACGAGACAGAAGTGCTCGCTTTGTGTTGTGTGGCGTCAGAGCTTCAATGTTGCCAACAAAAGCATCGTTTACGCTAGAATTCGATTGGAGCAGTATAAATTCAATTACTCATGCAGAGAGGCCTATAAAATTCAGATATTGCACGTACGATACGTCTCGAGGCAATAAAAATGATATTCAATTGTTTTCTCGAATACAAAATTTGACCGGACAACCCCTTTAAGGGTGAGGCGCGGGGAAAAGTAACAAAAAAAAGTAAAAAAGCAGGTCACAGTCATCCCTTATGTGCACCACATGTCACACGGCTTTAAAATAGCCACCTCGAAGTTCGGGGTAGATGTTATGTTCTCGGCACGTGACAAGTTAAGCGGTATTTGCTCTGCAGTATAAAAGCGCGTGAAGAAGGAAGAAAAACAGGGGGAGAGGCCGTGCGGCATAAAGCACCGCATTGAGTTCATGCCCTGCACCTTGGGTGTAGTATACCAGATACCCTTCACGTGCGGGAAGGTTTAAATTGGACAGACAGGGTGGTACCTCAACATTCGCCTGCGGGAACACCGTAGTTCTTTAACAGGAACAGCAAGCTCCCACTTGGAGTTACACTGCAGGGACTGCGCCTGTGCACCGTTACTACACACGGCCATTGTGTCGTATAATCACAGAGTCCGAAAAGCTCGAGAGATTGTCGAAGCTCATAGAATAAAGAAGGGGGGGCCAGCCTGCGTGAGTCAGGCTTCCTTGAATTTGCTGGACAGTGAGGTCGAATTTTTAGATCGGGGATGACGCATATAGAATTGTGTAACAGATAGCAGCCAATTTTGTGAGGCGCATGCGCATTTCCATCGTGATTAGAGAGTCGTGTTGTTGTATGTTTTCTTCGTGGTTTCCTGATAATAAACCTTTCAGTTATTAGTCAGCGCTCGTCCTGTTCAGTTCCTTCCTCTGTCCTTGCAAAATTCGCGCTGTTCCATTATGTATTTAGTTACTTTCTGAGCAAGTGACAAGCACCACTATTGAGTCACTTTATTAGTAACTTGTAAATGTCTCCCTCAACCCCAGCTGCAGCGCTTAGATGAATGAACGGAATGAGGTTTCATTATCTTCGAGAACCTTGCATCTTAGATTGCAGTCGAGCAAAAAGTCATGGGGGGGTTTCGGATCTGGGGGCATGTGTGGCCAAGTGTGTCAGCGCGCCACCACTCGGAGCACGTGAAGGAAAAGCTCGTTCTGCAGAATTTAGGGATTCTGGGTTTAACCCCCACCCCTATCCGTTTCGATCTTGATGAGCCTCATACGGGATTGCGGCTGTGTATCACTATTGCGTAATGCATTTTAAAGACCCCAGGCTAGCAGTCTTATTGCACTGGCTAAATTTCTCATCTACAGCGTAAACCAGTGTCGCCATTCCTCAAAAGCAGACCAATTTTACGCTGACTAAACATGAACGTATAATTTTGTATATATTGCTCGCTACAACAACGAGGTTATTATCCGTAGCTTGTGGTTGGCCACAAGATATGTTTTTACGACCCAAGTTCGACGAATGGATTTTTCTAAATCACGTGCCGGGGATGCCGCCCCCCTCCCCCACCAAAAAAAAAAAGAAAGAAAAAAAAATCGTTTTCTTTGGATACGGTTCCCTGAGCGAAGCACGTATACACTTTAGATCGATACCGGCGGTGGTTGTTTGGATCCTCTTCCGCCAGGTGGCATTAGTCGCCTTAAACCTAGTCAAAGCTTATAGAAGCTTTGCCTGGGTGGCGCTATCCGCTGCCCGATTTCAAGGGTTCAGCCGTATCCATCCATTCATGCTGTTTTGGTATTCATACGCGGATACATGTTTTTAAACACTATGAGGTTTTCCACACACGTTCGGTCCACAGTTTATTATCGCTCCCTTTATGGTCATGCGGGGGCTTTGTTCGGTCGCCGGAGTGCCGTTTAATATGCTGCAGGCAGTGTCGTAAGCGTTACCGAAAGAAGTAACGAAATACGTTACTCGTTACTCGCGAATAAAAAGAACGCTTTACCGATCTATGTTACCTAAGAAAATAAAAGAAACCCGTTACCGTTACCGATAAAAAGTAACGCCCGTCACTTTTGCGTTACTTTTTATTTATAAATTGACGGTAACAGATTTTTTTTCGGGCGACAGCGTTTTTTGACGCAAAAAAAAAAAAAGAGCGTGAGCCTTTTTTTTTTCTAAAGTGGGAGTGTTTGCATAAAAAAAGATACGCGAAACTTTGAAGGTATGAAGGATAAGTTCAAGAAGTCATATAACTTGGGGGCTAGAAACGCGAAAAAAATTAAGTTTAATTTATTTCCTTCAACTCTTGGGAAGATGTGAGGTGTAAGGTAATACGTTACCCGTTACTCAAAATAAGTAAAGAAAACAGTTATTTAAGTACTTGCTCTAAAATAAGTAGGTTATAGTTCAAAGTTCTTTTAAAAAACAAGTAACGAGAAGTTACTGCGCTACAAACAAAAGTAACACGTTAAGTGAAACGCGTTACAAGTAAGCCGCTACCTGTAACCTGTTACCGCCAACATTGCGTCGGTCCCTTTGCTCGCAGCGCCTTCTTGTCCACGTGACCCTATCCTTTAGGCGACAATTGGGGGCTATGCCAGCCCCGCCGCCAGAGCTAGGTCACCTGACGTCAGGCGGCGCGCAGTCAAGACAGACGCGGGTGAGGGGGCAATCGAGAAGCCACGGAGAACACCGCAGTGTTCATTCACACGAAGTGTTCATTCACTTGGACCTATTTTTTTTTCTCCCCATTAACAAAGTAGTTGTGCAGGCTCCGTATTATCAGAGTCAGCGCACGAAACCGTCACAGGAAGTTAGAAGATGGGTTGGTGTATGGCAGGGGTATCAAGCACGTGGCCCGCGACTCTCTGGGACGCGGCCCGCAAGTGTCCCTTGGCTGCGAGATCGCGTTCTTATGCCTCGAGCCCTGCATGTGCCATAAATAATGACATCTTGTCGTCCATTCATTTATACTGGAAATGTAACTTTGCTTGTGTGACGTCTGAAGATATTTGGCACTAATCTGTTCTATTATAGATCGATGATTGTTTTGTCTTACATACCCTTAAGACAGAAGTATTTCCTTGTAATTCTGCCATAAAAATCGACAGGAAAGCCAAAACTACAGTCGAAGAGAACTTCTTTCGTGACATATTAAACTCTGACACTTCTCGAGTGAATTCAGCGACATAGTAACGATTCTGTGCTTGGTTTCTAGTTGCATTGAAAATTTCCAGCGCTGTTGGCGGGTTGGTGGTACTTTAAATTCTGTAATTACGGTAGGTACAAAACCGAAGTGCTTTACATTCATGAAGGGTCCGGGTGGGGCACAGGCATTGCATTTGTGTCTACAAGGCGGGCCAAGCTGGGTCATGCCGGGCCAGGCCGGGACAAACCGGCAGTCACTTTTGTTTTAAACTTTAGCAGCAATAATTTTGGAAGTTTGTTTCGGGGGAATGGGGGAGGGACCATAATGGGGGGAGACCCAAATTCTGAAAGCATATTTGCGTGTTAGTATATGTTTTGGCACGGTTCGGTGTGTGTGCAGCGAATGCTCTTCCAGAGCACTATGCGCACGACGTTCACTTTAGTTACCGGCGGCGCCGCCGTCCTACAGTCGCTTCTTTCCATCAACACGCACAAATACGCGCATGCACAATGCGAGCGAATCGCAGGCGGAAACCATCTGTACTTCCGCTATGTGCTATATAGGTCACACGTGGTCATATGTCACTTTGTCGTCACAATCCGAACTCGAAATACTACATTTACGGCAAACGGTTTATTTCGTGTTTCGCGAACGTTTTCATGGCAACCGCGTGGAATTATCCCGCGCGCTGTGGCTAATGGGAGCGCGTGGTGCCCAGGGGGGAGGAGTTTTCTAGTTCGCGTTTTTGACCAGGTTAGCACCCACGGCTTTAAAACCCGACTAGCGCCACCATCTTCATTCCAAGAACTGCTATCCAACGTACATGCCACCAGTAAAGTTATCCGATGAAGAGCGGAGTTAGAATAGGCGCTGGGATCGGGCAACGTTCCGGAGCAACACCGAATCATTTCACGTGTAACAAAATTGCCCAGCAGTTTTTTTATGTGACAATGAGTACAGGAGGATTTGAATGAGATAAGCTCCGGGTGGGAGAGCGCTACCAAGAGGAAACAACAATGTTGACGCAACACATTAGCGAAAATGACAACAGCCCTGAAATGACGTGATAAAAGCGTTTATGTAACTAATCACTGGACGGTCAATAAGGAAGTCGGAACTTATACTCCTGTCAGACGGGCTAGTTTAGTGTCACTACAAGCGAGTGCACTTCGCCCTTAGTGTCATTTCTGTAGTGTGCTACGCGGCTCCTTCCTGAGGAACACACTTGGCTTGGAGTGAGTTTGACGAACTCACTTCGCTCGATCGAGTGCGTGGCATCAATAGGAGTGTTTCAACAGTAAAACGTAACAACACAGAAACCAAAAGCGTGGCGTAAGTTTTATTTTATAAAAAAAACGAAATTCGTGAAAGAGACGACATGTAGAAGAGTGGCATTGCAAAAAATAGTGGGGTGGACTTGGAGTTTAGGCTGATCTGAATCAATATTAGCGCAGCGGTGAATTGATAAAAGACGACGGCAAAGTCAGTCATTCATGGCTATCTTGGTTAGCAGAGAATGATAGAGCCTACTTTTGTTTCAGCATGTAACTATTCGAAACAACACGATAATTATGATCTAAATAGGCAGTGTCAGGGCCTCCTCGTAGACTTCTGTGGAACGATGCGGAACGCCAAAGTTGGATATGCTTCGTTCTTTATCTTGGCTTGCGATGATCGATCAGAATCACCCAATTGGCGTAAAAATCGTTCATTAATGTAACTTTGTTTTAGAGCACAGCTCCTAGGCACCCGTTTCTGAGTTGAGCGGCGTCGGCGTAACCGCGCGTTGCATTAAGGGCTGTTTCCCAAAATGACGTCACACGTGACGTCAAGTATGTCGTCACGTGTGACGTCACGAAGGTAAACTTTTCCCGCTAAATTTTGCGGTAAACGTTTTTGCTAAGTTTGGCGGAAAATTTTTCCGCTAAATTTAGAGCAAAAATTTTACCCGTGTGACGTCACGTGACGTCATACTTAAAATTTCAGATGACGTGTCATGTGACGTCACATGTCAATTTAGCGGGAAAATTTCCCGGCTAAATATAGCGGGAAATTTAGCGAAATGTTTACGCTAAGTGAGATGGGAACGGCAGAGGAGGATGGGAGGGTACGGAGGGGGAGCAGCTGGCATACCCTCCCCTTCGTACCCTTCCTCCCTCCTCCCTCTCAAGAGCTGCTCTCCAATTCGGCATTACAGAGAATTGTAAACGTCTAATTTTTTTTAACATGTCTTTATTAAGGGGTATCGGTGGCCGAGTGGGCTAGCGCCCACCAGATCGGAGTACGTGGAGAGAAAGCTCGCGCTGGAGAACCCAGTGATCCTGAGCTCAATCCCAAGCTCTGCCCGAAGAACACACTTTCAATGAAGTGAGTTCGGGGAGCACACTACGCTCGCTCCGGTAGACCGAGTGTGTAATCTCGATAGCAGTGTTCAAGGAGTAAAAATAATAGAAGAAATTAACGCTGCGTAAAATTAGTATTATTTTGATATGAGTAATATTAGATGCGCACTTGTTTTCTGTTGGTAGGAAAGTAGTGCATTGTAGAAAAACAAGCGGCTAATCTAGTTTCCAGCCTTGGCCCCTGCGTGACGGCCAGCGACGGCCAGGAGGCACCTGCAAGACTCCACCAGGAATCTGAAGGTGGCAGGAGAGACGCGAAAGGCTTGCTTAAAATGGAACTCGCCCAAATGGGGCAAGGTGTCTTCGAACCACTGTTCGTTCCTCTGGGAAGCCCACCGTTCTCGACTGATCACGGGTAGGTTGTCGGTCATGAAAGCGGCTATGGTGAAGGCATTGGCCTGCAGCTGCTGTTCGATGTCACTTGAAATTCTCGCCTGTGCGTCGGCATCCAGGTTCAGCTGCCTCTCATCTGAAAGGCGTTGGGCTCTCACGGAGAAAAGTGCCCCAACCACGCGCTTCCGCTGTCCAACATCGCGGATATCGCCCTTCAGCTCGTCCTCCACACACTCCATGATGTTTCGTTGTTTCGAGTGGCGAGTGGCCGAGCGGGCTCGCGCACACCAGCTCGGAGCTCGCGGAGCGAAAGCTCACGCTGCAGAACCCAGGAATCCTGGGTTCAATCCCTACTTCTGCTCGTTTCGATCTATACTCCGTTTCGCCTTATGTTGTACCGCAGACAAGGCTAGAAGCGCGAGCTCATAGCGTTGGGAGCTACTCTTAACGCACGAGAGCTTGTTCCGCCGAGATGTGCCCTAGAGCAAGGAGCTCGCGCTTGTAGCCTTTCCTGCGGTACATCATAAGGGTCGTACCGGCGTGCGGACGTGTATCACTGGCTTGTAATGGCTGATCGTAATGATTAAATTGGATTTAAATTTGGATTAAAGCTCGTGACTTAGCGCAACAATATGTGGTAACGTGTTTCTAATAAGCCGACGAAGTTATTAATGAAAAAATGCGTATGCACTGTAATATTTTACGTGCCCATTACTTACCCATCGTAATTGCCATCATTTTAGAGTGACACTACGTGTTCCCGTGTTGGAGTGTGTTTCGACGGGTTCAAGTGCACTCGCTTGTAGTGACACTAAACTAGCCCGTCTGACAGGGGTATTATACATTTTTGTTTTGCATCCACTTGTGCGCAAAACGCAGGCGCCTATTTTTTTTCCACTTCAGCGAATTAGCGTCGTCCGTGAATTTCAATGAGCATCGAGTTCGAATTTTAATCAGTGTCAGGAGGAACTGAAATTTTGTCGCGTCGCGGAAAGTTACTCCGTCACCCGCTCTCGCGGTCCAACATCACCTTTTTCGAAACAAGCCTCTCTTCTTCTTCTGGCACGCCTCTGGCACGGGCGGCTTGAAGTGACGGCAGACGGCTGCCTTGAGGTCCTTCTGAATCTTCTTCTGGTTCTTTTTATTGAATGTTCCGTCGATGACGACGCTCGGCACGGTCGTGATGGGAGGCTTCAACGCCGCGGTTCTGGCACCCATCTTCTGGAAAAGGTTCTTTCCCTGGGAAGAGCTCACACAACCTTGAATCTTCTGGCTGTCCATGGGACCGTCGCGCGTACACTTCCTCACGGCTCGCTCTGGCTTCCAGGTCTTCATGGTGCAGGCTATGAAGTTGAGGTGTAGCGCCGTGTTCGGGTAAAGGGCGATGGCGCAGGAATGAACAATGTTGGCGAGACATTCGGCTGCTCCGTGTCGGCAGACGAAGGTGGCGGGGCCGCCGGAACTCGACTCTTTCGTTTTCGACCTGCCGTAGGGCACCAGATCGACGATCATCTGGTTCTTGAGCTGCTTGTACACGGGCCACAGCTGTTTCGTGATGAACGACGAGCTGTCCTTGCAGTAGGACTCATATAAGACGGTGACGTTCACCTGGAGCAGAAAAAGTAGGCAATGATTGCATACCTGCATTTATAATATCTCCCCACACACAAAAAAAGTTTTCTTTTCATGTTGAGTATAAGGAGAAATTTCAAGTTACAAAAACACCCTTTGTAGTTGGGTGAATAGGTATGTTACATAGCTAGAAAAACACAATAACCAAAAAAGTAAAACAAAAACAAAAACAAAATAATCGAGAGTGACCGTGGTGTTTGTGTCCTTCGCATATAGGTAGTGTTCTTCATGCTCGTTTTTATTCAACGTTGAACAGAATCTCGAACAGCAACAGGCGCTTTCAGATAGCATTGGGGTGGCACATCACACTCGTAGCAATATAATTGTTTGGCACTTTTAATTAAAGCTGGGCAGAAAATAACAAATACAATACATATAAATGTCAATAAAATGTAAAAAAGGGAAAAAAAAGAAAACCGCTAGTGCAGCGAGGCCACAGGGGCTCACACTGCAGAAACCAAGAAAGATATACCTTGATACATTCTCGCTTGAGGATACTGCACTCATTGTTAACGCTGAGGTTAGCTAGATAGTCATGTATCCTCTCCTCTTCTTTTTCCTTCTCCTTTCATCTCCCCACCGCTTTTTCCAACTCAGAGTAGCCAACCGAGGCAGGCCGCCTTGGTTAACTCTCTGTTTTTCTCCTCATAGTTTTATCTTCTTCTGACTTGAATAAGGTCTCAAGGCATAGAGCTATAGAAAGTACCTTCAGTTTCATAAACGCACGCTAGAAAATTCGTATCATTAACATGACAAACAACAATGTTTCTCGCCCGGGCCCATACCAAAATACATACTTTTGAAGATTCGAGCAATATTACACGGTACCACTTGCTACCAGACATAGCATTGGGTAGTCAGTTGCTGCTGATGCTCCAGAATAAAAAGAATGTGACTGACAACGTTATTGGGCACATGTCATAGAGCTTGCATTTTGAGCTTGTTGCTTTAGTGCGGCAAGGACAGTAGTCAAGTATTTGACAACTGAGCCATTCGATTCTCTCAGAAGCCTGTGGTGGGAAATGCTGATTCAAGCTGTGTCGCACATGCTGCGGCTGTTCTTGGAGCAAGCACATACCGTGAATTTGCATGAGTTGTTTTTTATGACAGGCAATATCTGAGAGAGCTCGTTGAGTACGCACTGCGAAAACGCACTCAGTCGTGAAACTGTTCATAGAGCATATGCAGGACAAACTGCCACTTATTGTCTGCTCAATACGAGAATTGCGATGGTGAGAAATGAATGTTAAGGAATTGTTGTGGAAGCGCGCTGCCACCACATGTGAAGCAGCTATGGACTCAGTATAGGAGGTATTCACTGGACGCCATATTTTAGTGCGGCGTTCACTCGGCATGCCGACAACAAGCTCACACTTATAAGTTGCCAAGACCGGCCTTCTTGATGATGCTGAATGTACGCTGAAAAGGCGAAGTGAAGCTTGCCGTCAGCACGCGTTCAGAAAAAACGAGCTCAGCAATGACCGCCAGGAAGTAATTACTAAACGCCATATTTGAGTGCACGTATATTTTGTTGCACGTTAAACGACATTTCAGCACACGCAATTGTCCTATTTAAAATTTACATGGAACTTTCAATCCATATACAACTTTTCAATGTTCAGACTAATTGATAATTCTAAAAAACATTGTCTACTCGCTATGTCGCACCTTCTAAATGCGGCCAGTTCCAATCTTTTACGTCCTCTAATCGAAAACTCTTTTCTTCAGAAGAGGGTCTTTTGGAAACTTGTCCCCTCGAACTTTGGTTGAAAGTCAGCGTAGGCTCTTCGGCTTTGTTCAATATTTCTGTAGTTCAGCGTATCGAACTTCATATCAGGCTAAAGCCGTTTTACTTCACGTCCTTACTTCATCGCTCTGCTTACAAGGCACCAGAAATGGAGCGATATCGCCCTAAATTCATGACTTGTATCCAAGTTTGCCAATAGCCATCATCACCTTCCGTAGCTGCTAATGCCTGCTGAAGAGTACGCTTAAAGGGACCATGAAATAAATTTTGGGCTAGGATAAACTAGGATTTTACTAATCACATATCGTTTAGTACGCCGAAAGAAAATTAGTACAATAGGTTAGAAAAGCCAGAAGCTTGAATTTCGGTGCAAAAATTTGAAAATATAGCAGACTATTTTGTGCCTCTTTTCCTTCAAAAGCTCTCCGCTTTTTCACTGTGATGCATCCGCGGAGCCCAAGCACGCCAGCCGAACCCAGCTCACGTATTGGATACGAGCGCTGCGTCACTCGGACGCAGTGCTCGTGTCACTTGTGACTGCGGTCTGCTATGCTGCTTCCTAATGTTTTTTTCTCTAAAACCAAACTTGTTGTTTTGTTCCCCTCCAATTGACTCTCGTTGTTTCGGGAGCCTGGAGCGTTTTTCTCCACTTTTGGAACTTCCTCCACCTCGGTTTCCGTCGTAAGTGTAGCATGCAACGATTCTTTCTTCTTGGCTGCCGGCATGACATCCCTTGTCTTCTGCCTCTTGGCTCTTCGTTCTCAATGAATTTCTCTGCGACTCTGGCGCACGTCTTCACATATTCGTCACCGCTGTGTAGAAATCGGAAACAGTTCGGTCATTTCAGAACTCGACATTCCCGTCTCATGTGTCCCGTGCATTAACAGCGTAAACAACGCGGTGCACGACATGGGATGACGATCAGCTTTTCCACCAACTATCTTCATCTGGTGGGGTACGTCTTCGATGTTTACGCCTGTCTTCAGTTCCATTCGTGCTAATCTAGTTGTCGATTCCACGCCTTCTAAAGCTTCAGCACGCCATGTTGCCCTTGCAAGCTCAGTTACGTTTTCGTAGGGTTCCAGGACCAATTACGTACGACTTTGTCGGGTACATGAAAACGGTAGTAAGTACATTCTGAGGCGCACTTCAGTGCTCTTAGGGTGAAGAACCAGACAATTTGGGTTCTTTACCTTGAGTTCTCTGGCTTCCATCACCCTATGTTTTGCCGCTGCAGATCGAAGGGTCAAAATTCATTCGCGATTTATTTGGTAGAATCCAAAGGCGGCAATTTCCTTCAAGACATCGCACCTTCTGCGCTACTCAGTGAAGTCCTCGATCTGGTGGGGTCGTCCTCGGAGGTCGCAGTATAAAAACACTGATACTATGAGCGCAGCAGTTTCTCTGATCAGCGGTGGCATGATAGCTTGTATTAACTATTTGAGGCATAAAACGATGAACCGCGACCTTGGAAGGCCGTTGCAAGCGCCCCTTGGGAGCTCATTTTTTTTTCGAACGTCTGTCTATCTCGGCGCCTCCAGAACTCGAGCGAGTGCACTGCTCGCTTGGCATGCTCAGAACGAGCTCACACTTATAAGTTCCCTAGACCGGCAATATTGATGGTGTGGAATGCACGTGGTAAATACACTAATGTCTTGGTGGCGCCATCCTATGGTTCCCTCTCCTGACGTCACTACCTTGCGAACAACAAGTTCGATGGTGTTTGTAATTAGCATGATGAAAAAAAAGCTTGAATTAATTGCACTCTGAAACCAACACTGCCAACACCGTCAAAATGGAAGTTCTTACATAGCTCTCTTTTCCGTCAATAAGAAATCCTTTGCTGACGTCAATCGGGGCAGGGTGACCACTACTGCGACGCTTTCGATTGCTCACGTCACGAATAGCCGCCACACTATTAGCGGCAAGATGTTTTGGTGGTGCCCTCCTATGTTCCGTCTCGTGACGTCTTTACCTTGCGTACAAGTTCGATGGTGTTTGTAATTAACATAGTGGAAGCTTGAAATCACGGAGCTCGCAAAGCAACACTGCATTCTAAAAAAGGGGTGTAGCCTTTACACCCCTTGACACATATACGACACCTTAAACCTTCAGTTCATCGTACAGCGCACTGACGTCAAATTGACGGGACCAACTTTTACGAGAGGCTTGATGACGGTGCGATATAAGGTACTAAACAGCTGAAGTACGCATCAGAGTAGAGAAAACAAGATACTAAGGTTTTGCATCAGGGCCAAGAAAACCCCGATTACTTCTTTGTACAGTCAGTTACACTTAAGCTATTTTAATAAGTTGTACAACTCGGCTATCAAGCCACTCGTGAAAGTTGGTAGCGTTGGTTGAACGTCATTGCGCTGTATGTCTAACTGAAGTTTGTGGGTGTCGTATATGTGACAAGGGATGTAAGTGCTACACCTACTTTTTTATGTGTGTGCCAACGGCATCAAGAATAAAGTTTTTGCAGCCCTCTTCTTTCCGTCGATGAGCAATCTTTCGCTGACGTCATGGTCAGCAAATGACCAATCGCGGAAGGCCGACCACAGCGACACTTTCGATCGCGCAGGTCGCCAATATCAAAGTTGCTAGATTAGGCCAGCTGTGGAACTCCCGCGGAGGGGGGTACCCTTCCTCACTTACTTCAGTCTGCCGATGATGATGATGATTATGTATGTAGATATCCCATTTGGAACGGGGGGGTCACGTACTACTGGTGTTGAAACTGGTGGGCTCCTTTGTGTAGCCCTTCACATTATTCTTTTTTTTTCCACCAATTTGCCAGCCGTTGTTTTGTTTTGCAGACACCCATTTCTCTGTGGGGTATGCTCCGAAGTCGACCGCCTCTTGAAATCCCAGTGCTTCCGCTAGTGATGGCGCTGGTACAGGTTGTGGAGCTGTAGTGGTTGTAGCACTATAGCCTCCGTGCACACTCGCCGGTAGCGTCGTCTGCCGTCCACTGTCGTGGCTGGATGCTTGGTCGGCTTGGGTGTCGGCTAGGTCCCATTTTGGCGTCAGGGTAGGGCAGCGCAGGACCAGGTGTTCGATTGTTTCTGTTTCTTGATCGCAGAGCCTACACTGTATGGTCATTATCGTCGGGTCGAACCGCTGTCGATATGCCAGTGTCCGCAGCGCTCCTGCTCGCGCCTCAAACAGGAGGCGGCTGCCCAGGCTGCTGTTATAGAAGTCCTCAGCTCCGATATTATGCTTGTACACGTCTATCGTCGACTTTTTTTCTGCCCCCTCCATCCAGTGTGCCGTCTCCGCATCTCTTACACGCCTTCTCACCTCCCTTGTCCACTTGTCCTCCGAGTCTTCCTGAACTGGGTCGATGACAAAACCGTTTTTCTTTCGGAGCTAATTGACGCGCTTCACCCACCGTGTCTGTAGGCATCGGAGACCCAAATAGTCAAATATCAGTCTGGCCCATCAACTTTTATCCATGTGTAGGAGCCGTCCTCGATAGCAAAGCTTGCTGGCTGCCTCCCTTGCATCGAACGTCGACCACACCACGTCTCCCTGAATTGCCTCAATCGCCACTCGCCCGTGGCAACTGAGTGCCTGGCGGCCGACATCCCTCTGCCTGCTGCGCTCTAACCAGGCTCGTGTGTCAGCCGTGACACAAATTCATTCCATTGGCGAACGTAATTCCAGGCACCTGCACAGCCTTCCATAGTTCCTTCACCATCAGGCATCTATTGCCGCTCCACAGGATTCCCCGACGTAACATGTTTTGCCCTCTCTGTGCCGTCTGTCGAATATGTGCTTAATATTTGTCACAGTAGTCGGGCGCGTTCGCCAGTGTCACTCCCAGATATCTGTACTGATTCGACACACCGACAGCTTCCTGTTGCAGCCTGGACACTTTGCTTCTTGTGTAGTTCCCAGAGAACTGCACTACTGTTGATTTTAAAACGTTGAATTTAAGTCCCAGTAGTGCCACTTTTTCTCCACAGACGTCTACCAACCTCTGAAGTGTTTCCATGTCTTCCACCATGAGTACAAGGTCATCAGCGTATGCGAGGCCCGGCAATGTCCAATCCGTTTCACAACCCTCTTCTATGCGTGTGAGTGAGAAACCGAGCCCCGACTTCAGAAGATGTCGTTCTAGCTCGCCCGTGCACAACACATACAAGAGGGGCGAGAGAGGGCAGCCCTGTTTCAGGTCCCTTTTCACTTCAACCCTTCTGGACATCCCGCCTCCGAACTCAGCCGTGACAGCTCCTCCGTCGTACAAGCGTCGTATTAAGTTCGTCCATTGGATGGGCATATCTAGTCTTATGAGGCATTGGATGAGGGACCCATAGGGTACAGTATCATACGCCTTCGCTACATCCAAGAAGGGGCATATAAAATCTCGTCCATCTTTTCTAGCAATCTCTATGAGTTGCGTAAAAACGAACAGGTTATCCTGTAATCAGCGGTCTCTGCGGAACCCTATTTGCAGCTCAGTCAGTTTAGCGTTTGCCTCCGCCCAGCCACACATCCATTCCTTTATAACATGGGCAAGCACCCTGTAAATGACATTTGTCACTGTAAGGGGGCGGTAGTCATTCAGCCTTTTTTTGTTGCCTCCGCGTTTTGGCACCAGTACAACCCTACTGTGCATCCAATCCTCGGGAATGGGACTACCCGCTATGATGTCTGTTAGGATGATCGCCAGCTGCCTTCGAGCGTCATCGCCCATGCACTTCAAACGCCTCCTGTCGTTTGAAGCGCCATCTAGATTTTCGCCTCAAACCTTTGTTTTCCATCGAATACGGTACAGCGTCATATAGACGCTGTGCTTTGAAACGTACGCATTCCATGAAATACACTGCAGTTACCATAGCAGCTGTCCCGCAGGTCGAACGACGGGAGGTGAGCCGTGATGAGTGAGGGGGGTACTGCTCGGGGTGCAAGCAGCGTCTATGAGCAGTCCCGTAACTGAGCTAATTTAATAAAGTTGGTCAATACGCCCTATGTTTTAAATTAGGGTAAAAACGCATGCAAGCTGGTGCACATTCATAATGAAAAACCTAGAGACAAGGAACAAAAAGGACAAGAACAGTGTTGAGACGGTGCTATCACTGCCCTCTCTGTTCCTTGTCTTTAGGTTTTTCATTATTAACGCCCTGTTTGCCGCCATTAAGTACCAGCTCTAGGGCATCAGCCTAGACTCCATCGCCATGCATTAATTTAGTAAAACATGAATGGCCAAGATATTACCTTTTGTGGTCCAGAAGGAAAGAAATCGTCAGGAGATGAAGATTCGGCTGTCACCTGCAGAGCAGTGTTGGGGTCGGCATCCTGCGCTATCACGCTTTCCGCGAGACACAGGAATAACAGTAAGGCCAGATGTGTCTTCATGGAGAACGATTTCTGCTTCCGGCCCATCAGGCCCGTTCAATTTCGATAGCTGCCTGCTCCTCACTGCATCGTGTGTCGAATAACGTCAATGGCTCGCGAGCTTCTAAGAGCCTTGATGGCCGCGTCGCCTCACGTGACAAGTTCACCTCGTTGTCTTCCTTGTTTGGGCAGAAGAATAGAAAACCACCTACTCGACTGATAAGACAAATGGAAATTTTGACTACAAGAGGGTCCAAGGTCATTTAGGGGGTATTCACTGGGCGCCATATTTGAGGGCGATGTTTAGAGCGCATGCTCAGAACGAGGTCACATTAATAGCCTGCTAAGACCGGCAGTCTTATGGTATATTCGAATGGTCGCTTGTCAGCCTCTTGGAGCGCTCTGAAAAGCCGGTGTGCATTATGGCTGGTCGATGCCAGACACTCCAAGTATATTCGGCTTGTTCTTTCGGAGCGCTCTCGAAGCTCCGACTCTCGCCGTCCTCCGAATCGGAGCGGTTTGAGGCGCTCTGACTTGGAAGTGGGAGCGCGCGAGAGATCTGGCTGCCGACCGGTCACGTGACTCCAGCCATTCCGCCATTTTGCTTTTGTGTTGGAAGCGGACGGCGAGAACGCGGCTACTCCGCAGAAAGAGGGCTGCAAAAAACAGCCGTCAGTCGTGACGCCGTCACCGTTGTGTTGTGCTCCCCGAATTGAGGTGAAATGTCGTTGAAACGAAGACGTTTAAT
Source organism: Ixodes persulcatus (assembly GCA_013358835.2). NCBI lineage: Eukaryota > Metazoa > Arthropoda > Arachnida > Ixodida > Ixodidae > Ixodes > Ixodes persulcatus. The sequence goes on from JABSTQ010011417.1 coordinate 773,130, forward strand.
GTTAGGGGTGGCACCGTCAGTGCTGCTGGCGAAGCTAGCAGACAGCGACAACACCAGCAGCTTGGACGACGACGACGAGGGTCGTGTTTACGAATGCCGAGTTGTTTGATGCACCTTGTACGGTGCCCAAGGTCAAGGCTTACGTTTCTATAGTGCGAACCTACTCGCACAAAGCGGTAAGAACAAAAATACGAGAGTTTTCAAGCTGTAATGTTGTCTTTTTTTATAGTTTCGCAGGAACTTCCGCTTGGCACGGCTGGCTTGCGATGACCTTATCAGCGTCCGCGTTGACGGCTGCCATTTTTCAAGGATTAACGGATGGATGGATGACTGAATACTGCTGAACCCTTTGAATCCGAGAAGCAAAAGTTCCGCTAGAGGGCGGCTCGCGCCGTCCACTAGTGGCGCAGGCCACCCTCTATCCGCTAGGTTTGCTGCTCTGAAAAGTTGAGGAGCGTTCGCCTGGGCGCGCCGATTCTCTCGCTCCGATGCGGAGGCGCTCCGGGATCTGGTAGCTCCGACTCGGATAATTGGAGCGCTCGAAAGTGACCAGCCGAATATACCATTATGGTGCGCAATGCACGTTGCGAAAGAACTGCGGAAGCTCGCCGTGAGCACGCGCTCAGCAGCCGAACACACAGATATGGCCGCCAGTGAATACTCCCTATACGAGACGCTAGTAAAACGTTACGCACGAATTAGATACGAGTGCCGTATCAGCTTTTGCATCAACCTTAGGTTTATAATCTATTGGCACAAAGTCGGATTTAAAGTTCCTTAATGACGGGAATTTTATCGAAGGATTTAATAGAGACGTTTAGCAAACCATTACCGTCTTCCGCTTAGCGCTCTACCGAAGCCTTTGAAGCATGTTCAAGCAGGTACGTAGAACACGGTAACGGTTTGCTAAAAGTCCTAACATCTTAACTGAAACGAATCGAGAAAGAACTATGAGGTGAAGGAACCATTCTTGTCTGCCGTTGATGGATGAAAGTGAAGGTGCTTGATGAAATACATTTTCACGGCTGCGTACGGTGAATATGAAAGTGTTATTGATCAACCACCAGATGGCACTGAATTTTTAAGAGAAGATTGCTTTTTTTGCAAAATCCATGGAAACACCGGCAAAAAAAGAAAAGGTGGGAAACCGAGGTCAGGAGGTGAGTAAGTGGAAGCAAGGTATGCCAGTGTGTCGAGGTGGTGCAAGCGAAACCAACGCTGATGCTCTTCAGCACATATCAGGTGAAACTCAACTTCACGAAGAATAGTCTGGGACACTGTAGAAAAAAAAAGAGGTGTCTGAACGGCACCACCTCGCCATTACATAAGTGTATCGAAGGTTCGCTCGCCTTTTGGCAACTTCCATGAGATGCCCAACATAACTAGGGGCTGGAGGAAGAGTCTTTATTCGCGCACATACTTTCAAAGCCTCGGGGCACGCGGCCACGCTTGCGCAAAGACCCCTAAACCGACTGTGCCTCTGCGGGGAGATGCGCGAAGCCTGAGCGAAATTTCGGTTCACGTTAAAGACCCCAATTTAGCAGTCATACCGCACTGGTAAAACATCTCATTTTGGGATGAGTCACCTCCTACTGTCTAAATATCCAGAGACTAATAGCTCACTCGATGAGGGCGGTCTGTGCCGTGTTCCCGTTGCAGCGGCGAACTTCGTCGCGTAGAGCTCAGACGACGATTTCTGTCATCGCACTAAGCCGACAGAAATATTTTTAAACTGTTTTGGAACCTACAAAAGACTGTCGTATAAACGAAACAGTATTTCATTGATTTATTTACAACCGCATACAAGATGTTCAGGACTCCGCAGGAAAGCGGTAGACGGGAACATAGTTTCAAGCTTGACAATTGTTTTGATGCTTCGCTGAGAAGTTTGCAGCGAAGTCCAGCAATATTTTGCCCATTACGATATCTAAGGCTCTTGGCTGTCGATGTGATCTTAGCAAGCGGTTAGTGCAGACAAATAAAACTGACGACGAGTCACAAGAATGGCTTGATATTATAGCAATGATTCTCTAAATCGGAAACACCCAGGATGTTTGTGTCATCATTCACAACCCGAACAGCAAGAGCATCTCTTTAGTGTTTTCTGTGCCACAAGGCAAGAAAACAACGATGTAAACATTCGCAAAAGAATGTTTGCTGCTTAAATTGCGTTTTGAGTCACCCGGACACTCGTACTTCGAAAGTCGCATTCAAAGTTACCCTGGCTGAATGCGGCGCTAGTTCCAAACCCTGAACATAAGTGCCCTGGGGGTGGCAGACGTTGACTTCGACTGGGCAACCTCCTTCAGCCCGCTGCCTTGAATGATGTGAGCGTACCCCCAAACTGCAAGGGTCATTATAATATTTACAAGTCCTCAGCCCAGCACGCGCATGTTCTTCATTCGGAAAGCGAGCGAATTACGCGCTATAGGCACAAACACTGAAAATAGAACCGGCCAGGAGCCATTTTTTGGTAACGTCAATACTATCAAGAACATCCATCGAATAACCCGTTGACGGTCACCTCGGCTCGCGCTGTCTGACTTGCCTGGACCATCACCGAGCAACCGACACTCAGGGTCCGGTTTTCTCAACGTTCAGATCATGACGTCCTTATCTTGTATATATAGTGTCATCAGATAATCACCATCACTATGCGCGGCACCGCGGGCCTCCTTGGTAGGGGCAGTACGGGCTGTTGTCTTACTGCAGCACCACCACTCTCCGGAGCAAAAAAAAAAAGGATTATTAATAATAATATTATTATTATTATTATTACTTCATCGGGTTACGGCTCCGTATTCCAGCTGCACTTGTAAAAGCATTTCACAAAATTTTCACATCCATCCTTCATGATATTTTCAACAACTTTTTAAGAGCAGGAGTGTTTCCGGACATGTGGAGGAATCAGTTGTTGTACCAGTCTAAAAGTCTGGAAGTCGTATCACTGTGTGAAACTACTGGCAAGTGTCTGTGCTGTGTACATTTTCAAAGATTTTCGAAATGGTAGTCCAGAAAACATTGTCATTTGGTTTAAAAAAAGGTGTATTAAGTTCCAACCAACGCAGATTTGTATCAGGACGCTCGACAGCAGCAAATTTTATTTTATTTATGTCCATTTCATCTAAAGTTGTGTGCCACAGAGGCCAGTTTAATGTAGTTTACCTTGATCTGAGCAAGACCTTTGATGTGGTTGGCCATGGTATTCTTTTATCAAAACGTTGTGGTATTGGTGTCTGTGGGGGCTACACGACTGGTTTCAGAAATATATGTTGAAGAGAACATGTGTTCCTCGTGCGAGCGGCGCGTTTTTATTTACGTACAGGGCCACGTCTGGGGTCCCTTAGGGGTCAGTTCTGGGCCCGCTTCTTTTTTTCTATTTTTTGAGAACGACGTGTGTAAGCACATTGTAAACTCTTCTTTTTTGCAATATGATGATGATATTAAGATATTTAAGGAGATTAAAACTATATCAAGTTGCATGTTTATACAAGAGGACATAAACTCATTTAGCAAATGGTGTACAAAGAACGGTCATCTACTAAACAGCTCAAAAACCAAGGTCATGTCCTATAGTCGCAACACGCAAACAACGTGTTTCACATACAGTGTTCGCTCAGACGTATTGTACCGTGCTTGTGAAGTGCGGGACTTGGGAGTCCTTTTTGACTCTTCCTTGAGATTCGATAACCACGTAACTTGTCTAACTTCTTGCGCTTTGCGCGCACTCTGTGTTGTCTGTCGAACGTCTAGAGTATTTAGAAACCCGCAACGTTTGTAACCCTGTACCGCTCTTTGACAAGGTCCCAACTCGAACACGCATCTCCTGTATGAAATGGTAGTTGTAAAACTACCCTCCTAAGGCTGGAGCGAGTGCACAACAAATTTTTATCTATTTAGAAATATCGCTGTCTGCGCGACGAAACATCTCTGTCACATAGTAACAGTGTATTGGACGTCATACATATGAACAGCTTATATTCTCATCGAGAAAAGCCAGACCTCATTTTCCTTTTCAACGTCCTCCATGGCATGGCCGACTGTTCAGAGCTGCTATCACAAATATCTTCACGAGTTCCTTGGATAGCGACCCGTTTGACAACTGTACAGCACCGCGCCCGCTTTTTCTCCGCCGCCAACCAGCAAAACGCCGCCCGTTCACCGGCGCCTCTCTGTCTGAAGCGGCGAGCAAGCGAGCTCCTGACCATCCCGACCCAGCTTCCTTTTTTCCCTCAAAAGTACCGAAGAAAACGGCCAACCAAACGCTAGTTGCACAAACCGCGCGATCAAATAGCGCCAAGTAGCGAGCCTTAGCTCGCACTAACTCCTTCTTTCTCACCCGTTACCCAATAATTAAACCACACCAAGCATCCGCGTGGCGACATTGTTCCGAGGCGAGCGACGACCCCACTTCCCGGGAGATGCCAGGAGAGGTCACAATACCCGCGCGACCCCTCACCAATTCTCTACGCCTTCGAGCGAAATCAGGCCTCAAAGAGAACTCATCGTCTCGCACAAGCCCCACACGCAAACGCAAGCGCTTCATTTGAGCTCAGAACCCTCATGAACTGATGCCCCTCACTCCCCTCACCGCCCTCCCCGCCCTTACACCCCTCACGTACTCGCGGTCCTCACACACCTCACGGCCCTCACGCACTCACCGCCCTCACGCACTCACACCCCTTACGCACTCATGGTCCTCACAACCCTCGTGGCCCTCACGCACTCATGCCCCGCGCGCACTCACCGCCCTTACGCACCTCACGCACTCATGCCTCTCACGCACTAACCGCCCTTACGCCCCTCACGCACTCATTCCCCTTACGCACTCACGGTCCTCACAACACTTACGGCCCTCACGCACTCATGCCCCTTACGCACTCACGGTCCTCACAACCCTTACGCCCCTCACGCACTCATGCCCCTCACGCACTCATCGCCCTTACGCCCCTCACGCACTCATGCCCCTCACGCATTAACTGCCCTTACACCCCTCACGCACTCATGCCAATCACGCACTCATGGTCCTCACAACCCTCACGGCCCCCACGCCCTCAAGCCCCTCACGCACTAACCGCCCTTACGCCCCTCACGCACTCATGCCCCTTACGCACTCATGGTCCTCACAACCCTCACGGCCCTCACGCACTCACCGCCCTTACGCTCCTCACGCACTCATGCCCCTCACGCGCTCACGGTCCTCACAACCCTCACGCACTCAAGCCCCTCACGCATTAACTGCCCTTACGCCCCTCACGCACTCATGCCCCTCACGCGCTCATGGTCTTCACAACCCTCACGGCCCCCACGCACTCAAGCCCCTCACGCACTAACCGCCCTTACGCCCCTCACGCACTCATGCCCCTCACGCACTCATCGCCCTTACGCCCCTCACGCACTCATGCCCCTCACGCATTAACTGCCCTTACACCCCTCACGCACTCATGCCAATCACGCACTCATGGTCCTCACAACCCTCACGGCCCCCACGCCCTCAAGCCCCTCACGCACTAACCGCCCTTACGCCCCTCACGCACTCATGCCCCTTACGCACTCATGGTCCTCACAACCCTCACGGCCCTCACGCACTCACCGCCCTTACGCTCCTCACGCACTCATGCCCCTCACGCGCTCACGGTTCTCACAACCCTCACGCACTCAAGCCCCTCACGCATTAACTGCCCTTACGCCCCTCACGCACTCATGCCCCTCACGCGCTCATGGTCTTCACAACCCTCACGGCCCCCACGCACTCAAGCCCCTCACGCACTAACCGCCCTTACGCCCCTCACGCACTCATGCCCCTTACGCACTTATGGTCCTCACAACCCTCACGGCCCTCACGCACTCACCGCCCTTACGCTCCTCACGCACTCATGCCCCTCACGCACTCACGGTCCTCACAACCCTCACGCACTCAAGCGCCTCACGCATTAACTGCCCTTACGCCCCTCACGCACTCATGCCGCTCACGCACTCATGGTCCTCACAACCCTCACGGCCCCCACGCACTCATGCCGCTCACGCACTCACGGTCCTCACAACCCTCACGGCCCTCAGGCGCTCACACCAATCACGACCTCACGATCCTCACTCACCCTCACACTCATAAATTTTCGGGGTTCGGAAACTATACTCATCCTCACCTCACCTGTGAAGATGAGGGTGAGTGAAGGTGACTGAGTACCCTCATGAATGAGGTTTGCCGAGGCATTGTTGCCACGCTTAAAGGGCCTCTGACACGCCAAAAAAAAAATATTTTTTTTAACGCTAAACGTTGCAATGGCATATCAGGACATTACAAAAAAATTGTTTCAGTATAGAGTTGCGTAGTTTTTTTATAAAAAATATAAATACGAGGCCCAATTCAAATTTCCCGCCGTGCACTGTGACGTAACAGTGTACCGCACGGTGTCGGGGCGGTCAGAAGGGAGGCATCGAGCTACGTCACTAAAAGTGGGTTAACCGGAAGTCGCGTGAGTTTCACTCCTCGTGCTCTCCGCGACCGTGCCTAAGACTTTTTTTCTTTTTATTATTCTGCTCTTCGTACGAGCGATCGTAGAAAACGAAGTTTCAGTTCCACTAGCTCTTTATCCCTGCACCGTTGGTTAGTTTGCGTGCTGTAAAATTTGAGCACGAAGAGTCAGTGGATCGACGTGATGGAGGTCAATGATGAAAGCGTTGCGAGTACAAGCCAGTGTACGAGTGCATGCCGTCAGTCCGATAATACAGGGCTATACTGGGCGCAAAACAAGCTATCAAGTTTTGAAAAAAAAAATTTAGAACGCTCGCAGAAATTAGGATTGCTAGCATACGACACGCCCGATCGCATTGCTGAAGGTTGGGACACCGAGGTCGTTGAATCATCGGATATATACTCTCCAGGCTGTAGATGCCTGCCGTCTAAAGAATACGAACTGGTGAGTGTACCAAGTACAAGTAAACGTCGAGCACAAAGTGCGTATTTTGTCTAGAGCATGAGTAGAACTTGTTTACTGGGTGCTCACGCGGCCGATGTATGTCTCTCAGAAATGCATGCAGTGTGATCTCTTCTTCAGTTGCTGAAATACCGGGACAGTCCGTCACACAGCACCTTCTAGGCATTGTAGTTGATCACGTCAATTCACTGACTCCGCTTCTTCTACCTTTACAGCAACATTAAGCGATGAAAAGCAAATAAAGGAAACCTTGTCTGCTTGGATCGCTCGTGAAGGTGCGGAGAATAACAAAAATATTTAAAAAATATTACACGCGCTCGCGGTAAGCACGAGGAGGGATACAGCTCACGTGACTTCCGGCGATGCCTCCCTTCTGACCGCCCCGACACCTTGCGGTACACTGTTACGTCACAGTGCACGGCGGGAACTTTGAATTGGGCCTCGTATTTCTATTTTTTATAAAAAAACTACGCAACTCTATAGTGAAACAATTTTTTTGTAATGTCCTGATATGCCAATTCAGCGCCTGGCATGAAAAAAAAAAATTTTTTTTTGGCGTGTCTTAGGCCCTTTAACGCTTTTATGCCCGTGTCCTACTAGAGCGACAGACAGAAACAAAAGACAGCGATAGGCATCAAACCCATGCAGCTTGCTCGCGATGGTACCTTTGGCAGGCGTTTAGTCGTTCGGTGCTCGTGAAGTAACCGTGAGCGATTGCAAGCCTGCCAAATATATCCTCGCGTGCATGATGCTCGTGTTTGAGCATAGCCTCGTTTATTCCTTCGACCGATTTCCATTCTGCTAATTTTTTCCAAAATATTTGAAAGTGTAATTTATACTAGATTAGAGGCATTTTTTGTAAGTATAATGTAATAAATGAGGCACAATATGGATTTCAAAAGCAACAATCTACAGAACAAGCTCTACTTAACATAAAAGACAAAATTATCAGGAATATTGAAGATAAATTTTATACATTAGGTTTGTTTTTAGACTTTACAAAGGCTTTTGATACAATACAGCACAATATATTACTGATTAAGCTTCAATATTGTGGGATACGTGGCGTGGCATTAAAACTAATTGAAAGTTATTTAAAGAATCGATATCAATATGTGCATTTAGATAAATCAGACTCTGATAAGTTAGAAGTACGACACGGAGTGCCGCAGGGATCCATTTTAGGCCCTCTGTTATTTCTTATCTATGTAAATGATATGGCAAACATGCAGGATTCCCCAGAACTAATTATGTACACAGATGACACGAACGCGTTCTTTAAAGCACGGTCTAAAGATACATTACAAATATTGGCCAACGAATATTTGGAGAAGCTGGCTAACTGGCTTAAGCGTAACGAATTACAACTTAATGCTAAAAAAACTAAATACATAATATTTCGTCCAATTAACAAGCAAGACAAAACTTCTATATTTATTAATTTTGATGGGATACCTTTAGAGCAGGTCAAAAATAAAAAATTCCTAGGCATATGGTTCAATGAAGATTTCAACTGGTCGACGCATATACAAAAACTTTGTTCTGAACTATCTAAATCAATAGGATGCATATATAGAATTCATAAACTGCTACCTCGATGGTTAAAAAAGGAATTATATTATTCTTTATGTTACTCAAAAATATCATACGGTGCATTGGTATGGGGTACCCCAACTATGACGAACTATAATAAATAATAGTCCTTCAAAAACGAATATTTCGCATGCTCGACAATTTTCAGGGTAACTGGCGAGACTTGCGTACGGACCCACTGTTTAAAAAATTCACTATGCTAAAGGATAATAAAATATATTACTTTAAATTGCTTCAGCTTATCCAAAAAGAGAAGCTATACCTAATCCCGAAGAATGTTAGCTCATATCATGCACTGAGAACAAATATCTGGAAAAAAACCCAAAGTAAGAACCAATTATGGTAAGCAACAATTCGATTATCAAGTTTTTTCCTCGCTAGACAAAATTGAAGAAAAGGTAAACTTTCAGTGTTCCTTTCCGATTTTCAAGAGAAATGTTAAAGAACTCCTGGTGGAGAGTGATGTCGTTTATGAATGAGGAACATAATGTGAAAATGTCCTTTTTTGGTGTAACTAGTATTCTTTTTTCAATCGTGTGAAATCTGGTACAAGTGTTTATTTTGAATTTGTTTGGTTCTGCATGTGCATTGACAGATGTCCTGTTTTGCGCTGTACTGTAAAGGGAGGTAGAGGCCTCGTCAAGCTGCAATGGCAGCTTTTTTCTCTACCTCCCTTCCTCCCCTTGCTTGGAGAGAAATAAATAAATAAACAAATATTCTACAAAGCCTTTCAAATCGCGAAAGACTCTGGTTTGAGGCTTGTCGCTGTCGTTTGTTTCTGTCTGTCGCTCTAGTGGGACACGGGCATTATAAGTCAGTTCTCGCCCATAATGGCTGGTTCACACATTTGAAACGGCTGCGTTCGCACGCAACCGAAACGACCGTACCAACCAAAACACCTCAACAACAGCGACTCAGGGTGTGGTTCGCGAAGCTACCCCTTGCATCGCTTGCCATGCTGTGTACGGTGAACACTTGTCCCGGTGACTTTGTCGTTACGCTCGTTTCGGTTGCATGCAAACGAAACCAATGTAGATGTGTGACTAGCATTTATTCGCGACTGAAAGGCGCTCGGCTTTTCAGTCTTCTCAGTCCACGCGCCCGCGGACTGAATTAGTATTTTATTTCTAGTACTCTTTTCTGACAAAAATATATAGTTTTCGTTGTTATTGAAGTAAACACAAATTCTAAGCTTTTTAAACATCTTACGATTGGAACCGAAGACGAGCGTATTTCGTTCACTTTGACCAATCGCCTGACGAGCCTACATTGATGTCACTGTCCACGTGACTCAAATGCCATGGACTTCTTTCGCAGCCTCGAACGTCGCTATCATCAGTCCCGGTATGTTTTTTGCTGTACCTGCTAAATCAATTTATGTGGCGCGCCAGCGCGACTTCGGACTAAAGTTTCGTCAACATCACCTGGAATACACCTGGCATGTATTTCAATCGTTAAGCTGATCTCACAAATCGTCTTCGTGGTCCGTTTAAGAGTGGCTGACAGGTCGGCGTGCGGGAAACTCGAGACCTCGTCAATTCGTGTGAGTTCCCGAAGACACTGGACGTATTCTAAGCTTCCCGAGACGCCATATCTCGGAAAAGTTGGCCGGCGCGTGTACTAAGGGCACTCGCAACATGATACGTGACGACACTTTGGAATCAGATTCACATGTCCCAGTGGACGTCGATGCCGCGTACTGTGTAATAGCGCTTCGAATTTCGCCCTCGTTCTTTACCTCCCAAATTTACATTGGCTAGCCTCGAATAACCTAATGCATATACAGACGACGTCTTCAATTATTTACATAGCAAACACGCTGAAGTAACCCGCGGATTTAACTGAAAAGTGTTTCGCCACCGCGAACTCTCGCCGTCGACAGTCGATAGCAGCTATACTGTTACAGATCCGAAGTGCTGGAGTTCGAAATGCAGCATCTCTCAAACCCGTTCGCGAAGATTGTGATAGTTCATCCTGAGCGACGACTTTAAACGGCCTCCGGAACTGCAGTCGAAAATTGTGGTAAAATATATACTCAAAACAAAAAGGGCTGCGAACATTTGCTCCCGAAGATAAACTTTGTTCAGTCGAACGGGACGGTGGCTTCAACTTCTTGGCGTGTTTGGTGGGTTCTACTCAATAGTGGGAAATGTGCCACAGTTTGTTATTCTCGTTCCTGGTGGGTTTATGCCCTCTAACACCCCACTCACATGGCAAGCATAAAGGTACGTTTATAACGCTGGTCCCTTTGCAATCGGCAAATTAGCCCATATGATCGCGTGAAGGGTGCATAATTCATAGAAGCTCAGAGGGTCCTCATTTTTTTAACTTTTTGGCTATCACTGTTTTGAAAATATACAATTGCTAGCAACATTCTTGAAAAAAAAGCAAAACGCAAAAAAAAGAAAGAACTTCATGTAGAAAGAACTTCATCAACGCCTCAAAGATTGCCCGCTCATACTTCGTCTCGCGAGTTAATGGCAACCATAAAGCGCATAAGCGAAAAATTGCATCGTAAAAAAGATATATATGTACGTACGAAGTGACTTGCAACATCTTGCTACATGGTTGCTTTATAACTACTCTTCACGTTTTTCTCTTAGAAACCCGCTTCAGGCTGCATTACACAAATGGTAGGTTCACAGAAGAACGTTAATTACATATGCTGCAGGTTTTGTGTGAACTATGAGTGGTCTCATATTTCATGGCGTTTGACAGTTCCTTATTAAATAGATGTAGGATAATTTGTAACGGGAAGAAATACCATCGATGAAGACCAGCAGGAGGAGGGGAAGCCGAGTTAATTATGAGCTATCTTGTCATACATAACCAGTCAAATAAAATCATTAAAGGGGGGGGGGGTGCAACGATTTTAAGATTTAAAAAATTTGCATCTCGTCATTTTTACGTTGTTTATTGTGTCTCGGAGGATAAAGAAAACATTTCCCTCATTTCCAAGCAAAAGTCGAGCTTTTCCCCCCACCTACAGCCGCGAGTGGCAGCCGAAGACTAGGGCGAGAAGCTTACGTGACCTCGCTCGGCTCTAAGCTGCAGCATAACGCCCGCTAATGTCAGCAGAGAGAGGGAGAGGAAGCGTCCTCCGAGATAGCACACGGGAAGCTACACGGCGCCCCAAATTACGTCACTAGGAGTGCGACCAGGTGTGACCCTAAAGACTGGGAGCGAGTTGAGGGGTGCCAGAAATGCCAATATTTATCTTTTTTTTACACAACAACTAGGACACGCAGGCGAAATTGGTTTCATGTTCTTTACTTCAAAGGTGTCAGAGTGCAGCTTCCACAAATTTCTGAACGAAGTCCGGAAATCGTTGCACCCCCCCCCCCTCCTTTTAAAGCATTGCCTATGAGGTATTTCCTTGTTTTATACTGAAAGAAGCTAGGTGTATTTTTATGTTTCAAGGAAACTGTGAACATATTTATGAACCACCCCATTGAAGCGCCGAGCACGAGCCGTGATCCTGTGGTTGGCATTAGGCTGTGATAAGTGGTGACGTCACGTAACGCGCCATCGGTGTTTGGTTCGTTAAATAGGTTGCATCAGGCTCGCCACCTGTCACGGCGCATTTTGGGATGGCTAGGTGGCGCGAGCTGCCGCCCGTTACAAGAGGTGTAGCCATTACTATCCATCCATCCATCCGGAGGAAAAGCGAGCAGACGAGACACTATAGGTACACGGGTGCGCACTCGGTGCGCACCGAATGGCTATCGCGTCTTCCATTGAGGCGCACGCCACCCGGGCAGCCGCACTGAGGGACTTTCTTTCGTGGCGCGGACGGCACGCCTGGCCCCTGTGCACAAATGGTGCACGGCGGCGCACCGAAAAAAAATAATCGGCAGGTTTGATTACAGTTCAATATATGGCGGCGCTCAATCGGGAAATGTGTTACTGTTCTGATTTCGCTGCCGCGCCTTCTTCACGCCAGGAAAACCTTGCGGTGTGGGTTGTTCGTCCATCGCTACAACAAGAGCATCACGAATTCGTGGGGGTCCGTTCCCCGACTGGATCCTGCACCCCCTCCAACTCTATGCAATGCGATAAAGCGAGAAATCTTTGAGCGGAGAGTGTTTCCCCGTCTAAAAATGCGACGAATGGCAGTGATTTCGCGCGTCGTCATCGGAAGAACACGCTTTTGACGTTGTCCGAAGTGAGATTGATTGAAAGTGACAATCATTGCGAGGGGGCGAAACGACCAGCGGAACGTTCGATTGGCTTCCGAAAAATAACAACTGGTTTGGATTCCCGTTATGGGTTTGAACAACGCATCTTGCAATTGTTTTAGTATATACATTAGTAGAACATTTCGTGACAGATCCATGCCGGTTGAGCGTAGACCACAATCAACGCCAAAATGTTTATACGACACGAAGAAGGATGTAACGTTTGTCAACAGAACATTACTGTCGCTCTATGTCCTTGCAGTCATCGTCGGTTTTAAGCCATCAAAAGGAAATCCCAGATTGTTCCCGAAGAGGTCCTGAAATAAATTATGATTAACTTGCCTTGAACAATATAAGCGGTGTGACAACTGAGAACTGCTGATCCACGCCGCTTTCCCGGTAAATATCCAACCACAACGTCCGGGCGGCTTAGACGAGCATGCTGCAAGGTCCCTGCGGTCCCCGCTCTCGTTCAGTTCGCACGTCATCACATAAATGGCGCAATAGTAGACGTGGAGGTGAAGGAAGATCCAGCTGATGAAGCATTTAAACTCGCACACCCACTGGCTTGGGCATGATCCTGGTTCGAGCCCGCCCGTTTCAAAGAGAAAGAACCGCATCGTCATCATCATCATCGTCATCACCTGTGGAGGGCTTTCATCCTCCATTGGAAACTGCACTCTGGCCGTTCCCAAGCGAGCCGTGTCGTATTTTAGCTTCACTGCGGGAAACAGCCCGGTGGCGGTGTAGCCCAATGGAAATCGCTATCAGTCAAAAGCAGTCGACATGGTCGTTTTCTTGCTTCGCCTATCAGGAGATGGCGCCGCAAGAACTAATCCTAACTAACTTGGTCGTCGGCGTCGACGTCCGCCTTTGAGTTTGGAAGTTTGTTGACATCACTGTTAACAGGAAGGGAGAGTGTAATATCCAGACAAATGCCCCGCCCCCCTCGTCCCTCCCCCTCCCTTTCCCTCTCCACTCCTCACGCCCACAGAAAAAAAAGCTAGCGCACCCATATTTCTGACAAAACTGGCTACTTAAGAAAAAAAAACACTGAAGGGTAGTATATAATTGCAGTGTCTTTGCCAATGGTGACCTCGGCCAAAATGGGGTTAGCTATTGTGGGAGAGAGGCAAAAATTGCAGACTGGAAAGGGCAGTTGTCTATGCTTCAATGCCCCTCAATGTAAATCCAAGTTTGACAAACAAAAAAACATTTTTTTGTAATTGCACATTGAAAGTTAGTTTACTCATCATTTTTACCGGATTTGGTTACGCTTTTTGGGTGGAATATCTTTCGGAATATTACGGTTCGCCTTAAAATTTCATAAGACAAAAAAACAAAAGAAAAAAACACGAACATGGACCTTCGATGGATATTTTAGATTGCAACGTGTAGACACCGATTTTAGAAGCCAGACTCGAGATCTCTGGCACCCTATATATAAATTCAAACATCAAACATGCTCCAGTCGATTTGCTTATTCGTTACTATTTTATTGTTGTCGAAGCCTATCTCTAGAACACGACACAAAATTTGGCAGGAACCAAGCCTGCGATGCTCGACCGTGAACCTTCTCCTCCAGGCATTTGTGTAAAAAATGATAATAATATTATTTCACGCCGAGACAAAAAAAAAAAAAAATATCCCGCGATGAGATATTGATTAATCTCATTACATTTATAACAATACCGAATGCAAAATAAAGAGCCTTTTTATTCTCCATATCCTCACATATGAAATCGAGCAAACAATTGCGACCAAAACTGATCCTAATAGTTGAATTTATTTATTGTTTTGCTAAAAATAACAAGTGTCGGTGTTTTCCTTCTCTACTTGTCCACTTTGTCATCCCTGTAGTAAAGCAACAACAACAACAACAACAACAGCAACAACGGGGCTTTGGTTTTTGTGGGGTGCTTCGTTGCAGATGACGCCGAAATGCGATAGCATTGCTAGTTTCGCGTTTCTTCGCACGACCTCGCGTCTTAGCAGACAGAGTCCGCATCGCTTTTCTACCCCTAGTCGAACGTCACGCTCCCTCTCTCCCCTCCGGTGTCTCACTGGGACGCCAAGCACGGCCGTACTCGGCACGTTGTCGCTTCTGTTCCGCTACGTTAGTCCTCCCCTTCCTCTTGCAAGGACTTGCGAAGACCGCGGCACATTCAGTATACTTTTCGTCCCGCGACCCGCGCACGCCTGCGATAAGGAGTGGAGCACGGCACATGTACCCTCACTCTCCCGCGGCCCGCGCATGCGCGCGATAAGGAGGGGATGACAATAATACACTACAACCGCTAATAATAATAATGTTTATTTTTCCGTCAAAGAGGAATGACGGAAGGCACGTGTTCCTGGCTCTCTGGCGACCCGCGCATGCGCGCGATAGAGAGAGTAGGACGGCACGTCTATTTCACTCTTGCACATCTGCGCATGCGTTTCTTTCTGACGAATAAGATTTTCCAGGGGAAGGGGGGGGGGGGGGGCTACTTAAAACAATGCTATCGCACTTCAAAAGGCGTTGTCTCACGTGCATATTCGCTTACTGCGTGCAACGCACTCTCGACGAGCGCTAATGTGCCATTCCGGCGTTTAGGAAACCGTCAACGGTTCCATAAACCGGGCCCGTTTACATCCCCAAAACAGAAAGCAATCGTCTAACGATTAGAATTTGTCCAATAAATGTTTTAAAATAAAGTAGTGGATGCATTGATCGCAAAAAAGTAACTGCACTACCCAAAACTAACGGACACTAAACAACTCACGAAAGTATTGATCCTCAAGGTATTTTTTAAACATCAACGTACATAAAAACGAAACAACGCGTTACTTTCTTGTGTCCCTCCTTTTTATGTATAATAGAAAAAATTGTTTTATTGACTAAGCCCCAATGTCGGCTGTTAACTACCTAAGTAAACGCCCCCCCCCCCCCCCAAAAAAAAAAAAAAAAAAGAAAGAATTGCTTGCACATTTCCGTGTACGATTGATAAACTAAAAATTCAAAATATTGCGAAATTACGTATCAATGCATTAAGCTACTAGTATTTCGATTATTTCTAATGTATATCGCACTCGCACGCAATGTTCTAAAATATACTATTACGTTTAGTGTTTCAGCCTTGAGACGATCGGAGAGTCAAACTCACCCGAGCCATATCAAACTTGACGAGCTCGTTGTCGGTCATGCCGCTTGACGTCTACAGGCAGAAAAAGAAACTTAATTAGACAAGCCTGGACTTGACGTCATCGTTCCTTAATCCCCGACCCGACCCCTAGCGGCCAATACGCCGAAGCCCAACGAGAGACGCCACAGAAGTGTGATGCCTGGAACGGTCTTCGGCGCGGACGTTTGCAACGGGCCTATCGAAGGACACCAGCGAATGACGAAGCTAAGAAAGCGATTAGACCCCGAAAATGCGATTTGTCCAGGGGCAATATGGGAGTGACGTTTTACTTGCTCCTTGTGCCTGTCTAATCTTATACTAACCTCAGTCATTTCCTCGCTGCCTTCCATCGTTCGCGGTGATTGGCTGGCTCCGTGTTCAACAGGAAAAAAAACTCGGCCAATTTCTTTTACAATGTACACCTTTCTCGTTTCCTTGTCTCGAGCTTTTTTTTTTACCTTCATTGCTCGCAGTTATAATACACCGCGACGTCCGATCTCTATACAGCGCTAAACTGGTCGGCTTGCCCAACGATCCGTGCTCTTTACTTTATGGCACCCGGTGGTGGGGACCTCCAATCAGAACACTCTGCTTTCTTTTGTGCAAGGCGGACCCTTATGTCCTCTCCGCTGGGTTATAAAAGTTTGTCCCGGCGTCTTACGTGCAGGGTACATAAACCGGGGTTTAGATGCCCTCCGCTTAAGCATTAACGACCTGGTTTTGCCTCTCGTCTGCTGTACTTCGTTCCTAGGTGGCAGTGCGGTGGAAGCTACGTGCCAGCTGGTCCAGTCATAGGTCTGGTTCTCGTCACGTGATCACGCTCCCGTCCGTACCCACGCGCGGGCATCGGGATCAGGGGATGAAATTGAGATGGTTGATTGGTTAGGCCAGCGCGTAGCTCGCACAGCACTGTCAGCTTAGGAGTTGAACGGAGTATATGAGAAAGGACTCCGGTGTTTAACGACCAGGGTTGCACTTTTCGCAAACCCTTCTGCCGCGACTCTGATTTTCTATTTCCGCCTTCGGGGCGCGCCGATGGTTTCTCGCCAAAGACACGGGTTTCATTTTTTTAGGTTTTATTTTAGAAGGATGCGACGAGGACGCTGCTGCGCAAAGAGTTTCGCAGGTTTTCCCATTTTGCACGTTATGAAGTGTACAGCGTCCTAAACACAGACTTGCTTTCTCCCCTAAATGCGAGCGGCCACGTTTGAAAGCTGTAGTCTGGCCACCGAGGATAAAAACAATGCTTCGTATGGGTGCCAGTCTGGTAACCGTGGGCACACCTTAGGGATGCTTCACTAGAGCCGCGAAGCAAGTAGCGTCAGCCAACGTTACTAAAACACTTAGTTGGGAAACTTACCCTTGAAACCCCGACCGCTCGCTTCCACCCAGAACTACTAAATACGATAACAGCGCCACCCTTTAGCGACTAGTCAAAACATGGAAGTTCTTTTATATTGCTACTGCGAAATGGTAATGCGAGATGGCGCCATCGGCTTCTGCGTGACTCGGCCGGCTTTGCTCGGCCTGAACCGGTACATGCAGACGTGTAGTTCCCGTAGTGGCAGCTGCGGGGGAAATGGCGGCGTTGCGGTCGCCATTAGTTCGGTTCTCGGGTACGAATCGAAGCCAGCTTGTCAAAGTTGGCTCTATGGCAGTTTCCCAACTGAGTTGTTGTAGTAACGTTGGTATCAGCACTGCATTGTTGGAGTTACTTGTGGACGCCGCCATTTCGCTCCTTAGCGCAGAGCGGGCAGAATTGGCGATAGTTAATATGTGCAAATGTGACTTCCTTGACTTTAGTACGGTGACGGAAGCTCAGGCGATGTTGGCTTCTTTTGTGACTAACTGCTTTAACATTTTCGGGGGACGTAAAAACGTTTCTTGCAATTTTCAGATCAAGCTTCACATAACTTTGAGGGGGGATCGGTGGCTATGTGGGCTAGCGCACACAGCTCGGGACACGTGAAGCAAAAGCTCGCGCTGCAAAACCCAGGGATCCTGGTTCAATCCCTACCTCTGCCCGTTTTCGATCTGGATGAGCATCGTACCGGCGTGCGGTCGTGTATCACTACTGCGTGGTGCACATTAAATGCCCCAGGCCAGTGGTTGCACTGCACTGACTAAACTTCTCATATACAGCTGAGTCACCACACGCCCGTTGAGTCTGGCTAACTTCCGGCTGTTTATACATACACACAACACAATCATTATCAGATAACTGGCAACCATGATCTTAATGCATCAAGATGGTCCAAGTGTCGTTACTCTAAAGCATGGCTTATTAGGGGCTCTAGCAATTTCGAACAAATAAAATAGTGCGTTTGAAAAAGTTTTGACCTGAGCGCTGCGAGAACCCTGCGCTTTGACCGCGTAGGCCCCATTAATTGTCCCCTTGATAAAAGTCGCGTCTTAAACCTTGGTCTGGCGGCAAGCTTCTGAAAGCTATGCGGAAAGAAACTGAAGGAGAGGAGGAAAGGAGGGCGTGCGGTCAACGTAAGAGCGCCGAGCTCTGATTGGATGGATCACTGAGTAGACGCGAAGGCTAACTGCCTTTGTTCTATTCACTGCCTCCCTTCAATGAAGACGAACAAAGAGCATCGTCTGCCCCTCTCGCTGTGTCTCGTTGTATGGATGAATGTACGCTAATGGCTATACCCTTTATAACGGGTGGTAGCTTGCGCCACCTATAGCTTAAGAACGCGTTCTAATTCCGAACGCCAGCGTTCGTCGTTCGAAGCCAAGCGCCGAGGTAGGACGCGGTCACGAAGGGGAATGGGACAAACATCCCAAAACACATATTTCGCTCCTCAATAATTCGAAAGCTCACGCTGTAAAAACATTTTGACTACATGTCTAAATTGGCAATTTTTTTTTTTCGCCGTGAAGAATTGTACACATTGAAAAGGAACATTTTCTCGCGTCTTTTTTTATAGGTACTAAAAAAGTAAATCATGATTGTTAAGTACAAAAAGTAAACGAAAAAAGCAAAGGTATACGAGGCGATATTTCAAAGGTGGTGTTTTCGAGATCGACAGCGGGTGCAAAAAGAAAACAAAAAAGGAAGTATACCTACCATCGCAACACGGTCACTAATTGAACCGCGTGTATCTGACGGAATATGTTACGTGCTGCCTAAAGTCACTAGATCTAGGAAAGTAGCGCCATTGCCTTCCCACCTGCTAGCCGGACACAAACAAATACCAACATACAGACGACAAAGCCTCTCAACGTGATTGGCTCATCGCTGTTGGTTGCCATGGTGATCACCATTTTGGACCCTTTTGAAAGCTTCGAAGCTTCGAAAGGGTCGTCAAAACCAGTCACACCAAGATCGCTATGAAGCATCGTCGTACTGGAAGCGTTCCTCAACCAATATGAGCCTCTTTGGCACTGTGCAAGCAATGAACACATTGCTCATGCTTATTTCTCCAAATATCTTATAATTATGTTGCTCTTCTTGCGTGTTTCAAGACGGTAAAATTATTTTGCAATGCCTCCAAGCACTGACGTTGCGTGTGATGGCAGTACAAGATGTAGGGAATCACAAGCGGCGTCGGTGCTTGGGCGTATTGAAAAATAATTTTTACTGTCTTGAAACACTGCAAGAAGAGCAGCATATTATAAGAGATCTGGGGAAATAAGCATGAGTGACAAGCTTATGAATGCGCAGTGCCAAAGACACTCATATTAGGCCGAGAACCGAGAAAACGCTTTCAGTGCGATGATGCTCCATAGCAATCTTGGTGGGACTGGTTGGAACGACCCTTTCGAAGCTTTGAAGCTTGGAAAGGGTCCAAAATAGCGATCACCATGGCAACCGGCAGCGATGAGCCAATCACCTTGAGAGGTTTTGTCGTCTATATGTTGGTATTTGTTTGTGTCCGGCTAGCAGGTGGGGAGGCAATGACGCTACTTTCCCAGATCCAGTAACTTTAGTGCTGCCTATTTACAGCTGGGAATGCCGTCGTGACACGCAAAAACATCTCCGCCTATATCTAGCATCGGCGTGCGCAGATTTGTATCTATCGTAAATACTCTACTCAAGATACTGTATTTCAAATACTTTTGGTAGTATTTAGAAATCTAGCAAATACATTTGGTCTGGAGTATTTGCTATTCTATCGTAATTACCTCTCTCACTATCTTGTACTCAGTATCCCAAATATATTTTTGAACATTCGAAACTATTTATCGCCAGAAAAATCTGCGGAACTAGGGATCGTCAGACAGCAGGGAAAAGCTGAACCGATTGCAGACTTGGAGGCAAGCGACCAAACAGAGGACAGGAAACAAGGCACCATCAAAACGCAGTTTCCGAATTCCAACGAAAGACCAAACGAAAGACGCCTTTAGGTGTCCAACGAAAGACCAACGAAAGACGCCTTTAGGTGTCCTGCTGTCCGCTTTTTCATATTTTTGAATGGCACGTTACACTTAAAGCTAGCCAAGTGCTAGGGATGTCATCAGGATTTTACAGCTTTTGTCTGAAGCTAGAGTTGTTCCGTCAGCGGAAGATTTGACACCAACGCTTAGTGCGGTCATAAAAAACCATTTTTGGAAAAAGCCGGTTCTGGGGGTTTCGGCTTGGCTTCAATGGTATGAAAATAAACGAGCACATTTTTAAGTGAGCGCGAACACTCCCTATAGGTCGAGGAAGCTATAGATCCTGCTGGTTTTATTGAGCTGCAGGGAGCCAGATTGGGCTTCCCCAAAGTGTGCCTATTCTGGATGAACTTTGGATCCCAAGATTGTTCTAAAGCGTTTCGTTTCTCCCCTTCAGAATTCGCGCATTGTTTCGTTAAGAATCCTAGAGTCAAGTTTTCTGACAGGGGGAGCCAGGGATGAAAAGCGGCTTCGTAGAACACCCTCTTGTGCTTGTATTTGCCTCTTGACCTTCCTAATATAATATTTTTGATAGTTTGAAGGTACAGACGCTCCTTATCGCCCCTGCAGCCGGGGAGACAAAATACTCGCTCTTGATTGTTGATTATCGACAGAGGCTGCTGTCCTCTAGCCGATGTTTCTCCTGTGCGTGCACATTTGTCCGATTCCCTCGCGTGCTCATCACCAAGTCTGGCTGCCTGATCGACTTCTAGTTCGGCTCTTAGGAATATGCAAGGCCGGAATATGTGTCGAATCCGCCGTATAGCGTCAACGAATAATACGAACGTTTTGCGGAATGCGCCATGGACTAAGCCCACCGCCAAACTAAAGCACGCCGGTTGCCATGTCTACAATACGTGAGTCCCCCTTGTTCCTAACATCTCTCCGGTACCCCTTATGTTGCATATCCCGAATTATTTAAAAATAAACTGCGATTGCAGCGGCTAAGTCGCTTCTTGACAGTCATAAAGAACAAAGCAGAATGTAATTTTCAGCGAAGTCTTCACATGTAGAGCACCCCCTTTTCACTTTATTATTCTTATGTTACCAGCTTGCAACCTACTTGCCAAGTATGTTGAAATGAGATTCAATTGTTCGCAGTAATAGTAACTTATATACTACTCTAACTACATTTTCAAATTGGTATTTAGCATATTACCTCAAATACGTTTGTTGAGTATTTGCACAATACTGGACGTACGTGTTGAAGCAACTAAAAAAAAAAAGGTTCCGTAATGTTTTCTTTCTGGCTTAACAGCTTTTACGAGTATGTCGCAGCGTGCTTCAGGACGAAGAATAACAAACTATTGGGCAGTGCGTCGTCTCTTTGCGACGAGACTCCATTAGTTTTGACCGAAGATTCGTAACGAGAGAACCTCCCGCTCCAAAGCCTCAGGGAAACAACTTTCTTCTTTTTTTCAAGTGTGCATTTTTTTTTAAAAGCGAAAGAAGCAATAAATATATGTCCACGATTCCTTTAGGTTCATAAAATTTTAAATAAAAAGAATGTCGCTTGTCGTTGTTACATAATAAAAAAGATGGTACGAACGCCGGCCCTTATACGATGATTATTTATTTGTGTAAAGTTTTCGAGGAGCCGACTTTCTATACACCATTTTGCCTTACGATGGCCCGGTGCGAGCGCTACGTGCCGTCTCGGCCAATCCACGGCAGGAAACGTGTCACGTGACCAAGCGTCCCGCGAGTCGCTGGAATCCTCCCGAAGTCACGTGACATTCAGACTGCACCGGATGGAGTCCACTGCAGTATATTGTAAAGAAAAAAAAAACAAAAATATAAAGACACGGCAAAACATACACACGCACACGCGCACACCCACATACACACACAGACACACACGCACGCAAGCACACGCACACACACGCGCGATAATATCGAAGATATTGCGGAAGGCAGCTTCGTACGCAACTATTTGCAGACGCTTCAAATATTTACTTGGACATATTTCGGACATCTGTCGCCCGGTTGTCAACTTGCTGACGTGATGGGGATAATCGATCCAGTAGCGCGCAGTTCAGAGACAGGCGCCGACTTCAAGTCGTCAGGCCCTTCCTGAAAAATAAACCAAGTTGGTCAGTTTTTTTTTTTCCATTCGGCGCGTGTTCATGGCCAATAGCTATCTTCAATGTTTCATCAAACAAATTGTTTTTTTTTTTTTTTTTTTTACTTTCGATAAATACTGCCAAGAGTGAATTCTTGGCGTTCATATAAGCAAAAAAACGCGCATTTAGATTGGTCTTTCCTCTCAGGGTAAAATAAATAGCAGCAAAAAAAAAAGTATAAAGAGTGGAATAGTTATATGACACTCCTTTCTTCCCAAAGACGGCAATATGTTTCACTTCTTACGTCACAATCTTACAAAGGTTGCATCCAAACTGAAAGAAACTTCCTATTTTTCTAACCTACGACACATTTAAAATTACGCTTGTACCGTCGTGTGAATAAAATAGAACGAATTCAAAATCAAGCCGCGAGGAAAGAAACAAATACTGTAACGACTAAATTTTCGCGATGACCTAATTTTCGCAAATTTCGCGAATTACCTACAATTCGATGGCGAAAAATACGCCCCACGAACAATTCGGGCAATATGTGAACGCTACGGAAGCTACACTCGATTCGCGAATATTAGAACCCACGAATAATTTCAAATTTTCAGCTTTGGCCCGATTCGCGAATTGAGCCCGCGAAAATTAAGTCTTTACAGTAACTACAATTTCCGGAATAATACTACCGAAAAAAAGAAGACGGATGAAACTTATCGCCAAAGTATATATATACACCAATGTTTACGTCTAAATGTTTTACCTAGCCTCTATCATGGTAACACTGGTCTTCATAAGTATTCATAGTTCCTTACACCACCCTATCAGAGCCGTGTGTACAGAGAGTTTGGTCAATGGGAGGCGCGGGCAAAGCAAGGGCGTGCACCGGACGCACAAAGAGGGCTTGACATGCTCCCATGGCCAGCCAGAAGCCGAAAAGAATCCCCTAGCGGTGGTATCGAGAAACAGTTTCAATCATAGGTATATGGTTTTAATATGCGCGTAATAGTTAAATGAAGTAACCCTTCATGGTTGAAAATAGTGTGCTCGTAATGTTTTGATTATGATCATGCAGAAAGATGTAAGAAACGAATGTGCCGCTCGAGCTTTGTTTAGCTCCGACAGACGGCAGATCCCCGGCCTTCGGCGCTTAGCTTACAGATTATGGCGATCGTTTTGCTAGTCGCACTCTTCCACCACGATTTTAGGTGACCATGATTGAAACATCACGTGCACCATACTTTCAGTCACTGAGAGTTACTCCAACGCGCTTATCAAGTTTGTTTCTCGCGCAACCAAAGGCAGGGTATTATTTCCGGCTTCTGGTTGGCCACATTCGAATTTGTGAAGACGCCCTTGAACACGCCCAGTCCGCTTTCGGTCAATGGCGCCTCCTGATTTGTCTCCTATACTTCCTAATAAATGGCGGAACTCTCTACGTAAAACGGCTGTGCACCCTACTACGTCTCTCGCAGAAAAAAAAAATAATAATAGAGAAGTTACCGAATTTTCTGTGCGAACTGATAAGCTCAAGTATTCAATATTTCCTCAAACTTGTGACGGCTTGAAGCTGAGTTAGTTGGATCATTGCTATATACAGTGCTAGGTGAACATAAATGTGTTGTTTGCCTTTTCTATCTCTTTCTAATCCCTCCTTTATGTTCAGCTGGTGCTACACACATATATATATATATATATATATATATATATATATATATTCCTGAAGCTGTTCACGACTGCAACACGCTTACCGATTTAGTAGAAGAACCAGGCTCGCTGCACTCGTTTTCCATAAAATAATATATTTCTGAAGTTGCCGTTCACTTTTTGTTTAAATGTGTATTCTTTTTTTTTTTTACTATGCTGCCTTCGTTGTATGCCGTATGCGGAGCGCAAGTTCGTCTGCTACTTGAACAGGGGTTGTGGTGACGTCAGAACGCCGAGCTCTGATTGGCTATGATTAAAGGATAGTGGGTAGACGTCAAGGCAGCTTGCTTTGAGGTCTACCCACTATCTTTCGATTGGAGACAATCAGAGCTCGGTGTTCTGACGTCGCCGCAACCCCTGCCCAAGTAGCAGACGAACTTGCTCTACGCATAGCAACGCGCATGCGCAGTGTTGGAGTACTCGTTGCGGAGAATAAAGCAAAAAAAAAAGGTATATAAAAAATAAAAATAAACTTTCTCATAACTTTGGTCTAACTTTGAGGTGTCCTCTAAACTTCTCGCGGCGTAATTGGGTCTCTTGGTTCCGTCCGAGAGAAAGGTAGCCGCGATTGATTCCCTCGTGACCACGTGGCGTGCCGACGACGCGTGACAGACCCCTATTTCCGGAATCACGTGACCCTTCCCAAAGCACACTCGGGCGAGAAGTGTAGCTAGAGAGATCCATATAGCGCGTTGTCACGCAGGAATCTAGTGGCTCGCTTCCAATAAATAATCGTTACCCCAGCGAACTTTGTTCTGGGGAAGTGGTCGCTAAAACGATTACAGCAGCCGGACGTTGTATTTCTCTTCTTTTGTCCCGCGTCCGCCGGGGCATAAATAGCAATGACGAAACTGTGTCGCGCAATAAATGTCTTTTTTTTTTTTTCCTTCTTTGTCTGAGTCGGGTGTGCACACACTGCGATACGCAACGAGGTTGAGGCGTTGACGTGGGCTGCTGGAATCGAAAAAAAAAAAGCCTTCACGACCCGTTCTATACATCTCTTGCACTGACGCTACAGTAGCTGCCATGACATTGCTGTGGAGCGTGTGACCTATGCAGCACATGGTTCTCACTAAAGTTCGCACCACCGAATTTGTTTTCATCTCGGCAAAGAACAAGCAAGAAGGACCAACGGAAGGATCCGATGACGTCACTCGCAAGCCACGTATTGGCGACTCGCGCGGGACCGAAATCGTCGCTGCGGTCGGCCTTCCCCGGTTGGTCAAACGCTCACCATGACGTCATCAATGAGATAGATTGTGCTTTCGTCTGCGAAAACAAGACTAACTTTAGACAGTCAACTTTGATGGTGTTGGGTTAAGAACGCGATCACTTCTAGCTTCCGCCATGCTGTTTACGCACGCCATCGATCTGCTCGTAACTTATAATACTGCTCGTGACGTCAAGCGTACCAGTCATGTGAGTGTAGGAACTGAGGGTGAGGAGGAGGCGAGAGCGCCCGGGGACGTCGGAACACCGAGCCAAACCGAGCTCTGGTTATATGATTAAAGGGGCCATGAAACGAATTTTGGGCTGGGATAAATGATTTTAAATTGGGACTTTACTAATCGGATATTGTTTAGTTGGCCAAAAGAAAGAGGGCAGAAAGTCAAAAGACCGCTTTACGGTACGAACATTTGAAAATATAGCGGACTTTTTTGTACCTTCTTTCCTTCGAAAGCTCTCCACCTTTTCACTATGATACATCCGCGGTTCCTAAAGCGCGTCAGCGGTGCCAACCTGACGTCAGTCGAGCCCAGCTCACGCATTGGACACGAGAACTGCGTCACTCGGACGTATGCGCTCGTCAACAATAAATCCGTCAACAAGTATTCGGATTCGCGTTCGTGGCCAATGAGTGCCCAGACGGAACTTATCGTCACTGTGGAATGTCAAGTTCTATGGTGTGCATAAAAAGCACGGTGGAGCCTAGGAGTCATCGCACCGGTGCCGAAGAATGTCACGACGACGTGATTTCACAATTCGCATTTGAGTTGAGGATTAAAGCTAAGGAGGAAGAAGTAGGAAAATCGTTTCATGACCCCTTTAAGGCCGGTTCTCACATACAGCGGAGCGCTCAGTTAGCGCTTCATGAGCGCTGGAAGCAGCGCTCATGTGGTACCGACTTGCGCTTGGCGTAGCGCTCGGTTAGCGCTTCAGAAGCGCTCCGGTAGGCGCTCAGTTAGCGCTCCAGAAGCGCTTCAGTAGGCGCTCGGTTAGCGCTTTCAAGGCCGGTGCAGCGAAGTGCTAATGTAGCACTTCTCACGTGTATTCCGCTACTTGTCGTCTGCCATTAGCAACAGTTTTGACGGTGCGATGCAAAGCTGGTGAACGCTCCCGTCAGCACGCGCTTAGCGCGAGGTCAGCGCTATGCTTGTAGCGCTCCGCTGCATGTGTGAACAGGCCTTCCGCTCCTTGTGCCGTGCTTGCTGTTGCGGAACAGCGCTTGCACGGCGATTCTGTTGTTGTTGTTTTTCCTTCGGCATTGAAAGAAGAGGAAGTAAAAGAGCCGCTCTGCAAGCAAAGGGTCGGGCAGACGATCAAGAGTCATGGACTCTGAGCGACTAATTGATTGGGTACGACCTCATCGCTTTCTATTCCATATGCGTGACCCTGGTTTCAAAGACACGCAGCTAAAAAGTAATCTCCTTCGAAAGAGCTCTGTGTCTCGGACCCTCTGCCTGGGAACAAAGTTCGCCGGATACCCGTCGGTATCTCGGTGGTGAAAGATTTCGCGCACCCAGAAGGCTCTCCTGGGCGTTAGGTCGTCCCCACGCATATGCACTAATTGTGTATGTAAAAGCATTTGTCGTGTTTCTATTTCAGCGTCCCACATGTCCGCCATGGTACTGTTTATGCACACCCAACCACAGGAACCGGAACCGCGGTTCCGGTTCCTGTGGCTATCGGCAGCACCGCGGTACTAGAAGCACTAACAAGGCGCTACTGAAGCGCTAACAAGGCGCTACTGAAGTGCTAACAAGGCGCTACTAGATCGCTAGCAAGGCGCTACTATACTCCGTTTCACCTGATGTTGTACAGCAGAGAAGGCTAGAAGCGCAAGGTCTTAGCGTTGGGAGCTGCTCTTAAAGCACGAGAGCTTGTGCCGCCGAGATGTGGCCTAGAGCAAGGAGCTCGCGCTTGTAGCTTTTCCTGCGGTGCATCACAAGGTGAAACAGAGTATACAGCGCTAATTACGCGCTATATTAGAACGAAGTCACGCGCTGGGAAGCGCCACATGAGCGCTCCTTCGAGCGCTCACGTAGCGCTAACTTTGTGCTCTGCTGTATGTATGGGCTAACGCAAAGCTTTCTCAGGCCGTGTTCCAAAATTGTCTCGATTTCATGCTCGGGTAAAGGTTCTGTACCTTGGCATTCAAAAACTATATACCCGCGTCTGCAGCGCTGGGGGGCTATGTTGCGCTTTTTGGACTCCCAGGAGACTAGGGAGAAGGAAGTGACGTCAACAACGCAGCAAATACAGATTGGATGTTGATTTTGTTTTCTTCTGTCAACATCCAATCTGCGTTTGCTCTAGTCGTTGACGTCACTTCCTTCTTCCAAGTCTCCTGGGAGTCCAAAAAGCGCAACATAGCACCCCTGCTCTATTTCTCTTGTCACGTGACACGATCCGCCGGAGCGACTCGGATTCATTCGAGTAAGACTACGAACACAGCCTTTGTCTCTTTTCGAACGCGTTCAAACACCAAACGTCAGCGTCTGGCGTTCGGCGTTCGCGTTCGCCGTTCGCCAATGCGGAGAGCAAGTCGTCTGCCTCTTGCGAAGGAGTTCCGCTGACGTCAGAACGACGCCGAGCTCTGATTAGCTTCGATTGAAAGGATAGTGGGTAGACCTCCAAGCTAGATGCCTCGAGGTCTACTCACTATTTATTTTTCAGTCAACCAATAGAAGCATCGGCGTTCTGACATCATCGCAAACCCTTGTGCAAGAAGCAGACCAAGTTGCGCTCCGCGTGTAGGCCTTTTTCCGGCGTTCCTCTCCCAGTTCGGGTGTGCCCAGTCATCGAGCTGCGTGTGAAATATTTGGCACGCGAGCCGTTGCGCTTGCTCAGAAGAACGCGATCCACGTCCAATAGTCACTGAGACCTTAACAAAGGTCAGGCGTGGCGTGTTTTTAGCGTCTCAGCATCGCGCCACAGCCAATGAAAATGTGGCGTTAGCCGATAAGAATGCCGAGAAACCAATCAGGAAGCTAGAATTGTGATTATCATAGCAAGACACGTCCTGCATTTTTAAAGTTTGATGTGACTCTAGTAGACGAAAACGGAAGCAGGCAAAACTCGATATTAATAATTGGAAAAAAAAAGAAACTATGCAAACGCGTTTAGTTTTCTATCGGTTGTATCGGACACCTTCAGACACGACGCTTTTATAGTGCCGTACCTGCAATGTCCTCTCCTCTTTCACGACACGATCATTCCCGCGCACACTCATTCGTGTTGTCCATGCAGTGTGCCGAAACAAAGCGATCGAAGTGGGATTGCTGCAATCAACGCCCACATTATTTTTAATGAAATCCGTTTATTTATTTTTTTTTGAAACCCAGCACTAGGATTTATTGATTGTATCTACAGTACATAAAATCTAAATTAGACGCGCTTTGCCCTTTATTTTTTTTTTATAGGACCGCAGGTTCTAGACTATAGACCATATGCAAAAAGAAGCGCCATCTAGTGTATTCATGATCAATGATCAGATTTCCTCCATATTGGGGGGTTCCCGTACCGACGATTTCGCCCGAAAAACAATAGTCCCGGCAAAGTGTAAGTCGTAGAACTAAAATATGATCACCTGCTGCAAGTCCAGTACGAACGCTTCACAGGACGTCTTCAAGAAATACCGTTCATTGACCTGGATGGCCCAGTTCACTGCATGAGTGACGAGTCTTGCGACCTCGTTGCTGACAATTCCTTTTCCTGAATTTAGCGGCCGTCTTTCTTTTCTTCTTTGATCCGAAACTAACCAGCAACCCATTAAGTGTACAAATAAACTGCCCTAATATCATGAAAACCGAGTTAAATGCAGATGCGCCTCGTCCACAACTGGAAGATGTGATAAACCCCCCAATATGGCGGCTCCTAATGGCATGATGATGATAGCTGGCAAGGGTTTCGCATATGGCCTATTCCAACAGTCGATAACATTCAAGCGGACTGACATTTCTGTTTAGCTGTCTTGTAACGCGTTGCCAGCATGCATATGCAGTGTTTATTTATTTTTATTTATTAATTTAGGAATATTGCGGCTCTCCACTGAGAGCCATAGCAGGATGGTCATAAGCCATGGTCACACTGCTTATAAATCATACAAAAGAGAGTCTGCATACAGATTCCAACGCGAGTCACCGCGAGATTCCTGCTTCAAATGCCGCATGGCAATCAGTTGAAGGAGAAACTTGGGACGCGGCATTCGTACCACGGATATTGCGGTGACTCGTGTTGCCAGACTTTTTCTTGTATGATGTATGATCAGAGGCATAGCCTCCTCTATACTCACAAAGCCTGGCAGTTCGACGACGGAGGCATAGAGCGCCCGGTCGCAGATTTGGAGCGCGATGATCTGCTAACACATAGCATTTTTCGGGGAGGCTGTAGTCAGCGCGCAGCTTTTGCAGCGGCGAGGACCCGAAAGATGGTTTTCAAACCCGACGAGAAAAGAAGCAGTAGCTTTGCAGCGGCGAGGACCTGAAACATGGTTTTCAAACCTGACGAGAAAAGAAGCGATAGCCCAAGGAATGCGAGGAGCACGAGCGGGCATCTCATCGCTCGGGACAAGTGTCTTTCGGCGTCTCACCGCAGCGGGGCGCCCGTTACATCTCTCTCCTAAAGCCCCTTGATAAAAGCGTTTTTTACAAGTACCGCCAACCATTGTTGTGTAAACGCGCGAGACACGTGCCACGAGCGGGTGCTCCGCCGCCATTCGCTTCCAAGGGCCGCTCATTTCAGTGCTGCGCCGCCATTTGCTTCCAAAAGCCGCTCGAGACATGGGCCTCGTGCACTCGCGCATTTGACGCTACTTGCAAGACAAACGCAAACACATCGAGGGGCTTTACTCTCTCCTCTCATCCGTTGTCTTCCGCTCTACCTTTTCACTTTCAACGGCCGCGTCTCGTGGCGATCTGCCAGGGTTTGTCAGTATTGGCGACGTGCACGATCTAAAGCGTCGCTGTCGTCGGCCTTCCACGATTGGCCGAATGCTGACTATGACGACAGGAAAGGATTTATCATCGACGGAAATAAGAGGAATGTAAGAACTTAAATTTTGACGGTGTTGGCAGTGTTGCTTTCAGTGCGCAATGATTTCAAGCTTCCATCATGCTATTTACAAACACCATTGAACTTGTTGTTCGCAAGGTAATGACGTCACGAGAGGAAACCATAGGAGGGCGCCACCAAAACATCTCGCCGCTAATAGAGGAGGCTATGCCAGTGGTCATGTCTCTGCGCGCGACTGCTGAGCGCGTGCTGATGGCGAGCTTTCACAGTTCTTTTGCAACGTTCATTCCACACCATTAAGATTGCCGGTCTTAGCAGCCTATTAATCTGACCTTGTTAGCACCCTCAAATATGGAGTCCAGTGAATACCCCCTATGCCCATAGCCATTGTCATACCCATAGCCATAACGATAGCCATAGCAGAATATCAAACGCTACGCATTCGTCTACAGCCTGTGACTCGTCATTTTTTGCCTGGGGGATAAGTGCTGGAAAGGTGTGTAGCCTCTTAAATATACATCTTGCAGATATAGTGCCGCAAGAACCGAAATCGAAGCGGCACCCTTCCATCACCTCCTGACAGAGAATTTTCCCGCCTCAAACACAGTCCTAGCGTCAAACGTATTACAGGCAAAACACAAGCTTTTCAATTCCCCCTCTCCCCCCAACACACACACACACACACACACACACACACACACACACACACACACACACACACACACACACACACGCGCACACACACACACACACGCACACGCACACACACACACACACACACACACACACACACACGCGCACACACACACACACGCACACGCACACACACACACACACACACACACACACACACACACACACAAAATCTTGATTATTTGTCTGTTTATTTTTCGCTAAACACCCATATATTACCCCGTATGTTACCCCTACTGTTCTAATACAACGTGCACTTTGAAAAACAATCCTGCGTGTTCACTTTCCTGTGCGCTAAGAAACTAAGCGAAAGAGAGGGCGCGGGAACGTCAAAACGCCGAGCTCTGATTGGACAGGTTAGTTGGTAGACCTAAACCTACCTGCCCTTTTCTCTACTGCGCTCGTCGAACGCGTTGGAACGCCTGACGGTGGCGCCCGGCGTCTGGCTCTCTCATTCGAACGGGTTCCGTTCGACGAGTGCAGTGCAGACAAAGGCAGCTAGCTTTAGGTCTACCCCTTAATCTCTCCAATCAGAACTCGGCGTTCTGACGTTCCCGCCCTCTCGTGTCTCCTCCTCTCCCTCAGCTTCTTGGAGCATAGAACGCGGAGACTGTCTATCACTGTTTCCCATTGCTATGGAGCCTGCTGGAATTGTAAAGTTAATTAATTCTTTGAAAGTATTATCGTCATGTGGAAGTGATAGTATCACCTCAAAACCTCTCAGACAGACTAAAATGTACTCATCCTTTTTATTGGACAAACGTTTCCAGCAATCTCTTGAGTGAGGCACGTTCCCAATAGAATAGAAAACTGCAAAGGTGGTGCCACTGCTTAAGTCCGGTAACAAGCATTCCCCATTAAATTATCGACCCATTTCACTGACAAGTATTTCCTGTAAAATCATGGAGCTCATACTGTGCTCTCATATTTCTAATTACCGAGAATCAAATTCTTTTTTTGGTCCTGCTCAACATGGTTTCCGTCGCTCATTTTCTTGTGAAACGCAGCTGCCTCATTTTATCCAATCTACGCCCTCGTTTGGTTACCTTTCGTGACGTCATTACCTTGTGAACAACAAGTTCGATGGTGTTTGTAATGGACATAGTGGAAGCCTGAAATCATAGCGCTCTCAAAGCAACGCTGCCAACACCGTCAAAATCGAAGTTCTTACATTCCTCGTATTTCCGTTGATGAGACATCCTTTGCTGACGTCATAGTCAGTATTCGACCAATTGTGGTGGGCCGACCACAGCGACGCTTTCGATCGCTCACGTCGCAAATACTGGACAAAAACCATCCGGCTGACTGTATTTTTTCGATATTTCTAAAGCATTCTATAAGGTTAATTTTAAGTCACTAATGATTAAACTTCCTTTATCAAACCTATATCCTAATTTTGTTTACCTAATTGGAATGCTTTCTTGCCAACCACTTTCAATATGTAGCTCTAAATGTCAATTTTTCTTTCCTGACTGATGTGGTATCTGGTGTACCCCAAGAAGGTTCGGTTTCAGGCCGGCTTCTTTTTCTAATATTCATTAATGATTTACCAAGTTGTGTTTTTTCCTCCATGTATTTATACGCGGATAACTGTGTAATTTATCGGGAAGTTCATTATGATGACGATGAACGCCATTTGCAATTTGATTCAAAGAATATTACTCTTTGTTGCAAGAAAATGACGTAGAAAACTAAACCCTAACAAATGCAAACTAATGCGGGTTTCCCGGCAAGGCGCGCGCCCTTCAGCATATACACTGACCGACATTCAACTTGAACCCGAAAACTCATATCGTTATCTAGGTGTTACTATATCATCGACTTTAACCTGAAACCACATATCTATATATTAATCGCCAACGCTAACCACATGTTAAGCCTGGGGGGCTATGTTGCGCTTTTTGGACTCCCAGGAGACTAGGGAGAGGGAAGTGACGTCAACAACGCAGCAAATGCAGATTGGATGTTGATTTTGTTTTCTTCTGTCAACATCCAATCTGCGTTTCTCTAGTCGTTGACGTCACTTCCCTCTTCCAAGTCTCCTGGGAGTCCAAAAAGCGCAACATAGCACCCCTGGTTCACATGCAGCGATTTTGGCCCTAGAGCGGCGCGATTTCTGCCGTCGCGGCGCTCGTGCCACTCAACCGCTGGTGCTGGCCAGAGCGCCGCGACGGCAGAAATCGCGCCGCTCTAGGGCCAAAACCGCTGCATGTGAAACCCGCTTTAGGATGCCTACGACGGAATTTCAGAACGGCCCCGGCTAACTTAAAACTTCTTCCTTATAACACTCTTCTACGTTCAAAATTAGAATAAGCAGCCTCTATTTGAAATCCTAACCCCACCGTTCTATATAAAGCTCTCGAACTAGTTCAAAATAACGCCATTCGTTTCATTCTGCCTAATTATAATCAAACATTCAGCATATCATCAATGAAGTCCAGTTTGTTGTTACCATATTTGTCATTGCGTACAAAGTTTTTCGACTTTGCCTATTTCATAAAGTGTATCATCATCAGTCGTTACAAACCCATTTCTTTACATTGCCTGACTATTACTCTTCCCGTGTAAACAATCATAATAAAGTTGGATTAGCACGTTGCCAAACGAACACCTTTTTTTTTATTGATTTATCTCGCATACATCAAACGACTGGAACCACCTTCCAGCAGATATCGCAACTATACCCGATTACTTTCTTTTTCGCCAATCTCTGTTTACATTTCTGTTTGATGAGCTAACATGGGTCATTTTATCTCGTCTAATTTGTTCGTAACAGATGTTGCTTTCAGATTTTACCAATCAGGGTGTATTTTTGATGTTTGTACTTATCGCCGCATCCTTTTGTTTTGTCGTTGTTTTCTATTTTTGTTTCTTTTACCCCTCCCCTCTATACGATGCTTCGGGAAATCACGAAGCTCAAAGTATACGTTTAGACCTAAAAAAAAAAAACCGTTCTCCGCAGGAGCAACGCGCCTGACGTGTCAGTTGTTCATGGTCTCCGCTCAGAACAAATTTGCGGAACCAAGACGTATTTCAAGCCTTGTGATTGGCTGGGAAACTTTCCGTTGTTAGCGGGGCTTGCGTGCCTCCGCGTTCTACACAGAACTGAACACAAAGTTTTTACAGGGTAATTATTGTGCGCGTTTCTTTTTTTTTCTTTTTTTATTTCTTTTTTTACTAGTGACAACGCGTATTGCATATGGACTGAATTAAGGTGGCGATGCAGGCGAGTTGGTTCATAACTTAAGAAATTGGGAGCAGCGCGCAAAAAAGAAGACGAGGACAACGAGAGTAGAGCGCAGGACAAGCGCTGACTATCAACTGAAGCTTTATTAAAAGCGACTCAAACAAGAAAACACCACAAAGCCAACCAACGCCGAAACAACCAACGGCGTGTCGCTCACCAGGCATCTA
Source organism: Ixodes persulcatus (assembly GCA_013358835.2). Classification (NCBI taxonomy): domain Eukaryota; kingdom Metazoa; phylum Arthropoda; class Arachnida; order Ixodida; family Ixodidae; genus Ixodes; species Ixodes persulcatus. Next base: position 807,503 of record JABSTQ010011417.1, read on the forward strand.
TAAAATCTATCTTTTTTTTTTTTTGTGAAGATAAACCGAAGGCTTGCTGACGCCATGCCTCGAGCCAGCTTTTTCCATTGCATGCGCCGCCAGCACCTCTCTTAGCACTTTTGGGCGCCCCCTGCCAATGATTATGGTATCTTTAAAGACGGGGTGACACAAGCAGTCTCTGCAGTGTACGCATAAGCGACCTCCTACGCGCTGTACCCAATTTCTTAATTGCATATGGTTTCGTCCCCCCCCTCCCGTCTTTTTCTTATCTCATGCAGTGTCAAGCACTTAGGAAGAATAACTGAATGAATGTATGGAGAATCGAACCGCCTAAAAGAAACATCTACGATCAGAATAACCTATACTTCGTTTCAGCTTACGTCCGAGCGCGGCCGATACTATGAGCCGAAGGGCCAATCAAACAGCCAAAGAGGCACAACGTCATCGCGTGCTCCTCTCTGCAGTTGATAGGACCAGCCGGTATTCGCCGACTCTCTGTGCGTGCTCCTCCACCGGCTAGTCCTATCAAGCGCAGAGACCACGCCATGACGCTGCGCTTTTTGCTCTGTTTGATTGGCCCTTCGGCTCATAACATCGGCCGCGCTCGGACATAAGGTGAAACGAAGTATAAACAGCTCGAGGCACCCAATATGTGTCAAAGCCAGAACCGCCTATAGCCGTCGAAAGAACCAGACGGTATCCAAACCATCTTCGTGATGCAAAGCACTCTGGGGAGAATTAACACGGAGCAGCTTTTCTCTTATGCTTTTTCTCCTGTGCCGTCGGCTCCATTACGCGCCCTTGTCTCGTGAATAAGGGAAATAACTCCCCCCGAAAACGAAGCAAAACCTTGATGACCCAGATATCCTGCTCGTACTACTTCCCTTTGTTCTGCGCGGCGGCGACGAGCATATATATGAAAGATCTCTGAGATGCTCATCTCTAATGCCTTCCATTATGACCTGTTGAAGCGTCCCCAGACGCCGGAGAAACGGTGACAATGTGGACAGTTACAGCCGAGCCTTTACTTTACCCAGGATCGGAAAATAAATTCTCCATTCAACATAGCCCTAGTTTTTCCATTGACCATCGAGTACAAATAGGGGAGAAAAGTCCGCATTTCGTTGTGCAATGAAGCGTTAATATTGCCTTGCGAGGAAGAGGCAGCGAATGCAAGTAGAGCCGTGTGAAAGAAACACGCTACTTCGTTAGTGCGATGTTTTCTTTACGTGCATCAGCCTAGAGAACGGGAGATTAGTAGGCTCGAGAGGATTGTGTAAGATTACCTGACGGGGGGCAACTAAACAAGCAATGACGGCGTTGGGAAATGAAATAAAGCTACATTGAAAACAAACTCGACGAAAAAGTGAGGAAGAAAATGACCTCGTGATAACATAGAAAGTGAAAATGATAAAACAACATAAATAAATAATATATAAGAAGTACAACACACACACATGCACAGACACACACAAAAGTGAAATCGTCGCAAACAAAATTAATTATTTTCCCGAGAAACTAAAATGATTAGGGACATGTGCAGGTTTAGTTAATGAATTGGACCAAAAACTGTTCAGTGTGATTACAGGAATAATATTCGAAATTGATAATTCTGCGGAAGCCTACGGACGATAAGCTTCTTGTTTTTCTTTAAGGAACACAGGCATGTCATAGCTCCTGAAGGCGTGGAATGTTGTCTTGAAACTTTTATTTGTCATGCTTTTATTTATATTACTGATCTTTGTTCCGGAACATTTCAAAAACCGTCACATCGAACCGAATTATCGTTTATTAAACTAAAAGCGCTAACTATAGAAAAGGACAAAAAAGGAAGGCAAAACAGGACGAGCGCTTACTCTCGACTGAACATTTATTTAAAGGGAAACTGAAGCAGTTCTGTATTTGTAGAAGAACATTTAAATCGTCTTCATTTGGCCTCCAGGAACAGGAATGTCGAGATTAGTTTTCAACTTGGTGCACGGAGGCTACAGTAATAAATTTTCAGAGTACCGCTGAAGCCCCTCCTTCCCGGGGTGTCACATTAAACGTTTTCAGAATCTTCGCTCTCGCGCTTCGTCAGCGCTTGTCAAGGCTATGCACGCACAGTCTCGCTATTTTCAAAAAAGGTCATAAAGAGACGTCACCACTGGTGTCGGTGCAGAGGAATACACCTGGCAAGCTTGCGGTGGCACGCGCTGCCGACACGAGCGACACGCGCTCGGCGGCCCGAATAGTATGACCTCACGACTGGTCGGAGGTTTTTCACGTTTTCTCGCGTTGAGTCACATCTTCGTGGAAAACGAACCTCAGATTTACGGGATAAAATTACGCCAGAATTCACCTCTAATTCGTTTTTTTTTTTTTTTTGTTTTCGAGAAGTGTTTTAGCTTCTCTTTATAAACAGCTAAAGCAAACGACCACCGATAAAAAAAAATACACTGAATCACCCAATGACATCACCCACAACCACGTGCCAATAAAATCAATCTCTTTTTGATGCAGAAAATTTGACGGCTGGCAGATGCAGCCTCCAGTGCCCTCTTTCTTTATAGCATGTGCTTCTAGCACTTTCCTCGGAAAGTTGCCAGGGATCTATTTCTCTAAAGTTATGACTCATGAGGTATGTGTGAGCCATGCGTGTGGCTCATCTGGAAGGTGCAATTTGTTCTTAAAGAGAAGACTAGTATCTTCCATATTAACCCAGAGAAGTAAAAAAAAAAATTAAAAAAAGCGCACAGAACAACGAAGATTTTAACACAGCTTGAAATTTATGAAACGACCATCGCCTTATATACACGTCCCAGACCTGTTTCACAATTCAAACGACCTCCTCGCCCACCGCACAGTGTATCCCAACTTTCAGCCTATACCGACAACCGCACACAAAAGCATACACACCCGAAGCACAAAAGGACACAAACCCGAACACAAAGGACACAACAACAACAACAACAAGAGGATTGCGAGAAATTCCCGCAATCCTCTTGTTGTTGTTTTTGTTGTTGTTGTTGTTTGTCCTTTGTGTTTGGGTTTGTGTCCTTTTGTGCTTCGGGTGTGTATGCTTTCGTGTGCGGTTGTCGGTATAGGTTGAAAGTTAGGGTACACTGTGTAGTGGGCGAGGAGGTCGTTTGAACTGTGAAAGAGGTCTGGGACGTGTATATAAGGCGATGGTTGTTTCATAAATTTCAAGCTGTGCTAGACACTTCATTGTTCTGTCCGTTTTTTCCCCCACGTCTCAGGGTTATTATGGATGTCATTCACCAGCTCGCCTGCGTTTTTTTACCTTTATTCACTAGTATCTTCGTTACTTTCATATGCCGTGGATGATAGGAGAAAGTTTATTTATTTATTTATTTATTTCAATACCCTCAGGGCCCTTAGGGTATTACAGAGGGGGCGGGGCATATAAGAATTCACTCAAAAGAAAATACAAACGTAAAAGGCAGTGATTAAAACACAATCAATTCGACAAAATATTAACAAAAGTGTTTAGTAAGCGCTTCTTTAAATAAATCAAGTGATGGGATAGCTGCTAAAGATGCTTGAAGGTGGTTTCACTCAGAAGACGTTCTTGGTATGAAGGAGTTGTTGTATGCTGATGTCTCACAGTGAGGAATGCCGACCTTGAAACGATGATCAATGCGTGAAGAGATATATGCGGGGTTAAGGAAGAACTTATCTTTTAGTGAAGCGTTGAAGTGATAAATTTTGTAGAAAAGGCATAGACGAGATATTTTTCGCCGTAAGGAAAGAAGAGGCAGGGACAATGAGGTTTTCATAGATGATACTCTAGCGGTGCGATGATAGTTAGAATAGATAAAACGTACTCCACGATTTTGAACAGCTTCAACGTTAGTCACAAGCGTTGTATGCCCGGGGTCCCAGATTGACGAGGCGTACTCTAATTTTGATCGAACCAGAGTTTTGTACAGAAGCAATTTTAATGATATTGGGGCTAAGGAGAAGTTTCTTTTCAGATATCCAAGCATAGAGTTAGTGTTAGCGATAATATGATCAGTATGTAATATCCCTGAAACGTTAGAAGTAATATGCTGTGATTTTTCTTAAATGGTATTTCCTGGCGTTTAATATGCATTTATGTCTACAATAATGTCCGAAAAAGACATTTTCTTTTTTTTTTAACTCTCGCCCCCTGCCTCGACACCGATAGGCAGGTTGTTCTGTTTGGCGATTTCAATTGTGTCTGTAACATCAATGATAGATCAGTGCCTCCTACAAGACCTGACAACAGTGCTGAAACACTAAACAACCTCACATATGACTTCCACCTATTTGATGATGAGGCTTCTCTAGTTACTATTAGCCGATAAACTCACATTGACGCTTCCAGTAACGCAAGGTTTGACAGAGTTTACGTTTCAAGCCAATATTTTTTCGCATGTGCCTACGTAGAAGTAAAACCTACATCATTTTCTGATCATTGCTCGTAAAGTTTTATATTGGGGCAGACGTAAGTAGTAAGTCACGTCAAAAATGGGAGTTAGGGAAATTAAACACACGGCTTTTTGGTAGCGACGATTTTCAAAAACGTGTTCGTGAATGTTTTAACAATATGTCAATAAATAAAAAAATATGGCATTTTCGCCCCATGAGACTCATTTAAACAAGAGGTAAAAAATGAAGCGATTATATTTGTTTGCATTTAGTCCTTTCACTCAAAGAAAGACCAAACTGCCCATTTGCGAAATCTCAAAAGTCATCACAAACTAGAATGTGAAAAACCTGGTGAGTTTCAGGGAGAGATCATTCTTGGCAAATGTCAGCTGCAGCACTATGAGCAAAACTGCTACAACGGTGCACTGGTACGCCCTAGGTGTAGTCGTTTCTTACCACCTGAAACACCCTCGCGGCGTGCCATTGATGACGAAAGGCGCCATAGGCTTTCCAAGAAAATCAAACTTTGAATTGCAACGGAGCTCTCTGAACCAACGATGTTGACATCACGCGCACATTCGAATCCCACTACAAAAACCTACTCCAGAAACCTCCATCTTCTAACAGTCGAATGGCAGAAACCGTAGTTTTTGTTTCCTAAAGTAAGTGAAATTCAACGCGAACTACTTAGTGGACCAATAATGCTGGAGGATGTTCGTTGTGCAATAGATGAGTGGCCGACCTCTAAAACGCCAGGACCAGATGGACTTCCAGCCGGGCTCTACAAGGAGTACAAGGATCTACTCTTCCATTTCTTATTCAAGGTCTTTCTGGAGTCTTACGACTGTGATTGCTTACCACCCTCGTTTCGCAGCAGCCTTATAGTATTAATTTCTAAAAGTAAGGATGCAGATCAATTCATGCACGTAGAAGGATACCAGCTATTACCCTCTGCAATGTAGACTATAAGATTTTCGCTATAATTCTAACAAAACGGCTTCAGTTCGTCGCTTCTTGAATGTTTGGCGACCATCAGATGCATGCGAAATTAGGAGGGGAAGTATACAGCCCAATTTACACGTCGCACGTACGGTCATTGAGAGCGGTACTCGTCATAACGACCAGGTCGCCATAGTTTTAGTAGACTTGGCGAAAGCCTTCGCTCGCGTATCCCATGACTTTCTTTTCACCATTCTTTTACATATAAAACCTGGACCAACGTTGTTGAAAGGGATTTAACTATGTTACCGAACCTGCGCTACCCGTCTCGTTGTTAATGTTTCACTATCGACCTTTATAAATAAACAATCGTCGGTCGGTCTTTTGTCGCATCATGTGTCATCTCTTTACTTGGAACCTCATTGCCTGAGTTTACTTTCCAGCCCTGCTGTGGACAGTTATCGCTTCTATTCCGCGCAAGTAAAAGTGTTGGCCTACATCGACGATGTAGCGTTAATCTCTGCTGATAAGAAAAGCGTCGATAATGTCTTTACCTCTACTAAAACGTTTTGTGAAGAGTTAGGATCGTTGGGGAATAACGAAAAATGCATTGGTTTCTGGTGCGGCCAGTGGGCCACAACACCTTCAGAGTATGCTGGTATTTCGTGGAGCTGTGGAGCTCCTCAGTATTTAGAAGTTCCCTTGAACTGCATTCGGAACAGTGGTCATTACTGGTCTGAGCGGGTGGCAAAAATCAAATGTCAGGCCAATAAAATAAAATATAATCGGTGGTCATTCTTTGGCCGCGCAAAAGCCTGTAACATTTTTTTTTTTTTTTGTAGCGAAGCTCTGGCACGTGTTTCAGGTGATTTGCTGTGCGAAAGGTCAATTTAAAAAAAAAAAAAAAATCCATAGAGTTCTCGCGACCTTCGTCGGGGATTCTGCTTGGGAACCCATGCGAAGAGTCAACCTTTCGCTCCATTGATACAGAAGGACTAGGGCTGATACACATGTTTTTAAAACAATTTGTTGCTCGTTTCCTGTTCTTCCGAACTGCGTCCCATCATTTCCCCCTCGCTTACCTGCAGACAGAACTTTCAAAGCTTTACCATATCTGGTAGTCTCATCTGTGCCTGGGGGCACATTGAGTCTATTCGGCTTCATCGGAGAGGTAGTTAGTGCGATTGAGTTTTCGAAACTCCTGTTTTCTTTGGAGTATTTAGTTAAAGTTTCCCGAAAACAATTTATGCTGATCTGACTGACGTTGTGTTTTCGTACCTTTGTATCGGAGAATATTTAGTAACGGTCCAGGGCAAGGTGCTTTTAAACGTGTGAAGAAAATACGAGTGTTACCTTCAGCAAGAACCTTTTTCTTTAAACTTAACACTTCCACGCTACCTGTCAGGACTTTCTTTGCTTCGAGAAAAAGGAAGGTTCGTTCCGTGGTCAGTGAATTGCCGCCTTTGGAACCAACCAGAAACTATAAAGCATTGTTTTATTTTCTGCACTGATGCTTATCACTTCTGGGATGGGTTCAGATTTGAATATAAGTTCCTACACAATCCTGTTTTCTACCTTTAAAGGGGTCATGAAACGATTTTCCTACTTCTTCCTCCTTAGCTTTAATCCTCAACTCAAATGCGAATTGTGAAATCACGTCGCCGTGACATTCTTGGGCACCGGTGCGATGACTCCTAGCTTCCACTGTGCTTTTTAGGCACACCATAGAACTTGTCATTCCCCAGTTACGATAAGTTCCATGAGGGCACTCATTGGCCACGAACGCGAATCCGAATATTCGTCGACGCATTTATTGTTGACGAGCGCATACGTCCGAGTGACGCAGTTCTCGTGTCCAATGCGTGAGCTTTGCTCGGCTGACGTCAGGTTGGCACCGCTGACGCGCTTTTGGAACCGCGGATGCATAATAGTGAAAAGGCGGAATGCTTTCGAAAGAAAGAAGGTACAAAATAGTCCGCTATATTTTCAAATGTTCGTACCGAAAAGCTGGCTGTTGACTTTCTACCCTCTTTCTTAAACCCGAACGACAGCTTCCCTTGCGATCTGTTTACACTGATGGGTTTGCATAGTCCCTGGAAACCGAGAATGATCCAATGAAATGCTGACGCTTCCCAGACAACGAAATTCCAACTTGATAGGTATCAGGTGTACGAAATAAATTTGACTATCCTGATGAACGCCCAGAATCGTATGCTATGTTCAATTGATGTATTCATCTTCCGAATTTTAGACGTATTATTTAATACAAAAACAAAAAAAAAACTGTGTTGTGTTTTAAAATCCTTTACTCGATCCTATGAGTGAAACTTAACCAGCCACGGTGGTGTGACCTTTGATGAATGAAATGTGTGTCGATGCCCCTACATGACATCTTGTGACAACCTCGGTGTGCCGTGAATTCAAGAGCGTTTTTCTGACCTTATTCCGTGAGCACGTGGAGCCCAGGGATCCCATGGGTTCGATACCCCCCCCCCCCCCCCCCCCCCCCTCCTGACCGTTTCGATCTGGATGAGCACCGTACCGTCGTGCGGTCGTGTATCACTACTGCGTGGTGCACGTTAAAGGGGCGAGGCAACAATTTTTGTACTTTGCCCAAATACCGCTTAGAACGGATCCCTGACGTTAATGACCTATGAAACACGCGTTCGTTTTTCACCCCACGCAATAGAAGTCCCAGTAAAAAATTAAAGAAAAACGAGCAGCGTTCACCCCCTCAACTCGCAGCCAGAACAAGTGGCCACGTGATCGGGAGCCAATTATATGTCGCCAATGTTGATCATAGCCACGCGCTGGGGTTGGCAAAGCACAGGACACGCGCCGAGTTCCAGACATTGTTATGGCTCGGCTATTGTCGTCGTTGCAGCGATTGGACACGGGCCACTACCCGAATGCTTCTCAAGCTAGTAATTATCACGAGCTCAAATCGAGTGCCCACGCAATGCTCGGGGTCCAATCTATGAACAGCATTCAAATATCGTCATATGGGTGTACTGCGATCCCCACTTTACGTCATCAAATTTTGCAAAGGAGAGATTGAATGAAAATGATCGCTTTTGTCTCTGAAATTACACCGCAACAAAGGAGTTTCTTGGCCAGTAGGCGTTGCGTGCGAGTAACCTTGAGTCCCACTAGTGCCAGTAAGCTCGTGTGAAGTGAAAAACATTCCAATTGAATATCTTTGCACCGCCCCTTTAAAGACCCCGGCCAGCGGTTGTACTGCACTGACTAAATTGCTCATCTGCAGCTGAGAGACAAGTCGCCTGTTGTGGCCCATTAACTTCAGGCTGTATAAACATGTACATACATGACACAACCCACCCCTGCCCGTTTCGATCTGGATGAGCATCGTACCGGCGTGCGGCCGTGTATCCCTACTGCGTGATGCACGTTAAAGACCCCAGGGCCGGTTTGCTCACCTTGCGGCCGCGGCTGCGGCTGCGGCCAAGAGGGATTTTTCTGCCACGTGACCAGCTCCACGGGGACAAGGAAGTACCTAGCGTCCCTTCTTAATGGCGGAGAAATCCGTATCGCTTCAAGCACAAAAGCCCAATTTCGCTCGCAGAAACTGACTGCAGGGACTTTCAATTGGAGTCCAATTGACCGCTCCTTTATACAGTAGGAGCGGCAGGTAAAGTTACGGCCAGGGAGGGTAAATATGAGCCAAAATGAAGAAAAAACCACGCGAGATAAAAGCGGTTGCAGTATATTTATATCCCTCCGCTAGTGCCGGTAGCTCGCGCCTACTGTCGTGGTCGAGAGGTTAGAGCGTCGGTACTTGTCGCCGCGGCGTGAAAGTTCCGGGTTCAAATCCCGCTAGAAACTTTTTTTTTTATTTTGTGCGTGTCTCACTTTTTAATTGGGATCCTTTTACGAATCATCCACTTGCACTACTGCGCCTTACACTATTTTTACTGTTAGTCCCGCCTGTTCAATTCAAACACCGGGAAGAAAAAAAATATCAAGGCAAGTTAACGCGCTAATCCAATCGTTTCATAATGTTCATTAAAAAGAAACCAAGGTAACAAAATCGGTATGGCTTTCACACAAACGGAGCCGAAACAAGCATCCTTTCCCCAGCAACTACAATTTTGTGTTTTTTAAATATACAACGCTCTTGCTACGACTCCTTTCAATAACAGGAGACGCCTATTTAGTACTAATAAAAACTGCAGTTGTGACAATTAAAAAAAAACTTCCACAAAATAAGCAAAAAGAAAAAAAGACTAGCAGCTCTTGATCCATTGATTGAGCGAAATCCTACAGGCAAGGCACCAAGTCAAACATTTGAGAAAGTAGTAAAACCGAAATAAAAGATGTCATACTTTTACTTGCATGAAATGTGATAAAAGGTATATTTTTACTCTTTACATTTTGCTGTGGCAGTCGTTTTGTAATATTAACACATTACTTGTTGACGTCGAATAACGTAACAGCGCACTACACGAGAAACACTCGCAAACTCAGACACACCAAATAATACACACTCACTCGGCGGCGAGTGAGTGTGTATTTTTTGGTGTGTCTGAGTTTGCGAGTGTTTCTCTTGTTGTGCGCTGTTACGTTATTCGACATGAACTATCAACTCGCTCAGTAAGCAGTTTTACTTGTTGAATTTTAGTTAGAATAGCAGACGATCACAACAGAATTCAAAACTGAATTAGCCGTTGACATCGCAAACCATCTCTCTAACGCAAACACGTAAAATGAATTTGGATCAACAAATGAAATTAATTAGAGCCGTTGGAAAAAGGAAACAACCAATTCTACAGAAATTCAGCAGCACAGTTACCTGGCGAACGAAGAGACGGGCATGGGAAGATATTGTCAACTTTCCGCGGAGTGTACGGCAGATGCAGGAGGCGTGGCGGAAATCGGTAAAGAAAGCCAGAGACATGTATGCGCTCTTCCGAGGTCATGAACAACGAACTGGAGAGTCAGAACTACCCGCCCAATGATTTTATAGAGCTCATAGGGCCTTGTCTACATTCTTAGTGAGAGTGCAGTCAAATACAAAAAAAAAAGAAAAAAGAGAACGTTTCTGGCGCGATTTGAACCCGGGCCTTTTACGCCGCGACGCAAAGTACCGGCGCTTTAACCTCTCGACCACAGCAGAAAGCGGGAGCCGCGGGCGCTGGCGCAGTATATAAATATAATGCCAGCGCTTTTATCTCGCTTGTTTTTTTTAATTTATTTTGGCTCATATTTAGCCTCCTTGGCCGTAACTTTACCTGCCGCTCCTACGGTATAAAAGGGCGGTCAATTGGACTCCAGTTGAAAGTCCCTGCAGTCAGTTTCTGCGAGCGAAATTAGGTTTTTGTGCTCGAAGCGATACGGATTTCCCCGCCATTAGGCAGGGACGTTAGGTACTTCCTTGTCCCCATGAAGCTGGTCACGTGACAGAAAAATCCCTCTTGGCCGCAGCCGCAGCCGCGGCCGCAAGGTGAGCAAACCGGCCCAGGCTAGCGGTTGTACTGCACTGGCTAAATTGCTCATCTACAGCTGGGAGACTCGTCGCCCGTTGAGGCAGACCAAGTTCTAGGCTGTATAAACATACATACAACCCAATTTTTTTACATGACAAGTTTTTACAGTGTACTCTAGACCTCTTCCTTGGTGCATGCTCGCGCTCTTCATCAGACTGCACAAATTCGCTGCGGCTGCTGCATGCTGCGTTTGCCGCTCGTCACCATAGCACAACGAAGGTCCGAGCTCAAGGTACGAGCAGTGACGAGCACGCTTGACGAGCACGCAACGAGTCGACGTTGCAAAATACAGGATAGATGGACGATTAGCGGCTCTGTCCCTTGTAACGGGCAGCTTGCGCCACCTAGCCTAGACCGGACAGAGCGCCTGCCCTCTATGGTGTCTTCATGTGCATTTTGTTTAGGGTAATGACATCTGACCATTTTGTTTCCGACGCTTTTTTTTTTTTTGCTTCTGAGCGCGAGAAGGCGCGTCTCCCGGTGCGAGCTCTTGGCATCGATAGCGCTATTGTGGCATTTTGTTACCGGCTTTTTTTTGTATTTTTCTCAAGAGCGCGAGCGGTCGGCATCGGGTACTACAAAAAACGCCATCACCCTAAGCAGAGCCACATGAAGGCCCCCTAGCCCACCAAAGCTGGCCTGACTGGCCGGGCGAGTAGCGTGACTTCACGAACCGAGTTATCAAAAACGCGCACCAGGGTTGCGTACAGTGGTTATAGTTTGATTGAATAAAAAAAATGCAACTTATAATTAATTGGTGTACCATAAATGCCACGACGACGAACAATTTTTATCCAAAATACCGGTTTAGTATCCTTTTAAGGTACTCTTTGAAATCAGTAGGTCAAAACTTGCAGACGCATTGAAAGAAGATGTGAAAAAAATAAACTGACAATCGTAAAAAGAAAGCAAAAAATACTATGCATTTTATTTTAGGAGCAGGAGCAGTAAACTAAGACAAACGTAAAAGATGTAGGTGGTAGAACAAGTCGTAAAAACAGTTTTAGCGGTGCGAGTATTAATCAAATTTGCTCTCAAATTGATTGAAAACCGCAGAGCATTTTTCGCTATTACAGACAACCCAATGCTATCTTCTCGTCGACAAAACGCTCGTCGACAAAACTTGTGTGTATTGCATATGCTTAAAAAAAAACTCTTTTCTCTAAGAGCAAAAAGTTCGTATAGCCTCTGCGTCATAACATCGGTGCAACTGTAATGTCAGAAACATGGGTTCGTCTCTCAGTTGATTTCAGCGCGTCACCGGCCCCATCTCTGCAAACCCGAATATATTGTGTTTGCAGGATTTCGTCGCCAATATATACTGTAGTCCTGCTCCTGTATTCTCGTAAAGGTTGATCTCTCAATGGCGTTCGACGCATATCGTAGATCGCGCGCAACTTTTCATTTTGGGAGACTAGCGAAGTTTAGATTGGAAGGAGGAATTTGAAACTTGTCGGTTATTTCTTCGATAATAGCGCCCGCCATTGAAAACAGATGCCTTTTTCGGTGCTTTAAGAATGCCGAGATTGCTCCGAGTTCGACACTCTGTTCCACTATACACTCATAAAACAAAAAGAAATGGATTTTAGTTTTTTGCAGAACATGAATATAACCAAACCTTCCGGCGAGCAATAGAAAAATCCCAGCGTTCTATTTTTCGCCGTGCTTGGCTGTCTCTGTGTTCTGCAGGAAAGTAAACTCACATACCTTTTTTCAGAGTATGGTAAAGCTCTTTCAAAGGATAGTAGACGTTCAAACGCAAACATGCGTACCGAAAAACGCAAGGTCACTGCGCGTTCCATGTGCTTGGTTGGTTTAAAACCTATACGCTCGCACAAGCACCCAAAGATGACGACCGCCGAATGTTGTGATCTTGACGCTATTTGGTTCACCTGTCGGCCCGTAGGCTATACGCTCTGGCTTATGGCGCGTTTACACTTGCGGATTCGCGAGCGGATCCGCGAAAGTGGAAAGTGGATTTTGGATTCAGGGTGGCGAAATCGACCCGTCTTTGGTAGAAAATCGGGATTAAGCGCGAAAAACATGTACGACGAAACCGTCCGATCCGACGTGCGTGCTGCCGGAATGACCTTCGGGGGCGAGGGTTTTCGTAGCACCAGAGAGCGTTGAAAACCCTCGCCTCCGACCGTCGTATTGCCTGATCGGACGTCGGATCGGACGGTTTCGTCGTACATGTGTTTCGCGCTTTAGTCCGGGGTCCATATGCAGATTTTGCAGGACGAGCCGATTTTGCCACCCGGATCCAATATCCACTTTCCGTGTGCGCGGATCCGGCCGCGCATCCAGAAGTATAAACGCGCCATTAGGGCGAAAAGAAATCATGGTGTGTTTCAGCTAAGCTGTGCCAAGACTTAAACAAAAATGCTGGTGCGGGCTAAGCGTGTTGAACCAATGGAGACCTGGGACCTGCTCACAGTCCTGTTAAGCAGGTCTATATATATATATATATATATTTTTTTTTTGCGATGTGTCAAACTGACAATAACGCAGATTAATTAACTAACTTCCTAATGCCCGTGTCCCACTAGAGCGACAAACAAAAACAACCGACACGGACAAGCCTTCAACACATCCAGCATGCTCGCGACGGTACCTTAGGTGGGCGTTTAGTCGTCCGGTGCTCGTGAAGTAAGCACGACTGATTGCAAGCCTGCCAAAGACACCCTCGCCTGCATGATGCTCGTGTTTCAGCATAGCCTCCTTTATTCTGCAAAGCCTGGCAAATCGCGAAAGACTCTGGTTTGAGTCTTGTCGCTGTCGTTTGTTTCTATCTGTCGCCATAGTGGGACTCGGGCATAAATATTAGTTTGTGCGCCAACTCTTTAATACAAAAATTGCGGAGCGTGTTACGAAACATCTCACCATGCCGTTTCTATAAAGATAGGCTGTGTGTGTCTCGCTCATAGATGGCGGTAGCTGTCCAGAGGGTTGTGTCGAGATTTATTTGTCCAAGGACACAAAACTGGGGAACCTAGCCCTCAACAGCTCTGCTGTGAAACATTCACTTGACTACCCGCTACCAAACTGCGATGTTACACTTTATTTCGGATAAGTCCAGACGCAGACGAGCTGACGGGACCGATCAGATAGCGACAAAAGCGGACCATCACGATGTTCGTCATATTTCTGAAAGTGTTCTATCGTCGCTGAACGAATCATGTACAAAAAAGGCCTTGTGACTTGCACTTTTGATGCTGTGTGATTGGTTCTAATAACTTGTAGCGTCGACTGCGTCTGGACTTAAGCTGAAACGAAGTATGATGCCCTCAGTCACGTGCGATTCTTTTGAATCCCGCGCGATTTCTTTGGAGCTCAAAAGTTAGAACACACGAACGCTGAAAACGACATGACGCGATGTTTGTCAACAAGCTCTACAACTTTTTGTATTGGAGTGTTTTGCGCACTAACTGATATTTAAAAAAACTGGGCTAATCAATCTGCGTTAACTAGCCAGTTTTGCCCAACGCAAGAAATAGCTTGACTCGATGAATAGGGCTCGGAACAATACTGCGTTGATTCTACACGCGTTGCGTGCAGCACCAGTTGTTTTTAAAGTCTAGGCACAAGTGAGCTGAAACACCCTGTAAAGTTAAAGTACAAAACTGATTTTATTATTTCTTTTGAGAAGGCGACTGTGAAACTGTCATTTATTCACACTAATAAACTGAGTATATTCACTCGACAATGTTTCAGCCAAGAAACGACACGCAAATGTGTTCGGAGGGTGAAAAAGGAGGATTTTTCTATTAGGCCTAGCATCTAAAAAAAATATATATATATATATATATATATATATATATATATATATATACAAAAAACAAAAAGGTTTTTTTTTTGTATGTCTTTACCAATTTAAATAGTTTGATGAGCAGACATACACATCTATGATCTCAACTTCTTATGATTTGGCCGTTTCTTTTCGCTTCTTTTTAAACTTGCTATTTTTAGAAAGCGGGTACAATGAGGAGCTTAAAAATAACAAAAGATGTGCCCATCGCATATAGAATGAAAATCGCAACAAAACGGGATAATGCGAATAACCATGTGCTTATGTAGGGCACGTCGCACTATTTTTCAAAGGGGATAGCTTTGTGAAAGGAGAGTGCAGCTCACCCCAAGAGGCTTCGCAACACGCGAACAATGCTTTAAATATTTTCACATAACGCCAAAAAAAGAAAGAGACAGATGTTTCATAACTCGACAGACAAACAAATGCTCCCTAGTCTACTTGTATTATAGACTAGAGGAACGGGGCAATCTCCCGGATGGCGACATCAAGATCGAGCGAATTCTAGGGAAACAAGGGGAAAATGAGGAAAGTGTAGGTGAACTTTGGGAAGCAGGGTAGAGGCGAGACTAAAAGAAAGGCAAGAGCATTGGGGATGCAAATATGCAGGTTCGTTCGTGCGTAACATGGATCGGAACGGACTGGTGCGTTAACGAGGTCGAAAACAACAACAAGGGAATGACCTCCAAGTCTGCGAAAGTAAACACGCTCAGAGAGCAAAATGGGGAAGCCAAAGGCAGAGGGGATTTAAGGTGGCCGTAGGCACGTGCCTTGAGCTTGCTTAGGGAAAGCGGAGATAAAGGCTTTACCAAACTAAATCAGAGGGGCGCAAGCCACACCACACGAAGTTAGGGAGCAGGGGAAAAGGGAAGGGGAGCTAGAATAGAGACGGAGGGTAGTAGAAAGAGTAAGTTTCATAATACGATACACCGCAGCGGAAATTACGAGCCATCCCAGCCGATCTAGCGCTGTGGACATGTCACGTGACTACGCACCCCGTGCGTCACTGTGCATCTCCCGAAGATCACGTGACACTCCCATTGCATTTGATTGGCTTTGATGGCCCGTGCTGCTCTCTGCGGTTCATTGTAAAGAGAAATGGGATATAAACAGTGAAGAGAAATGAAAAGAGAGGAAAATAGAGAGAGTGGCCTAGGTAGTAGAGAAAAGAAAACAGGATGGAGAGAGAGGGAGAGCGAGCGAATTAGGAGGTAGGGAAAAAGGAAACGAAAGAGAGTGCTAGGGAGTAAAAAGAGGGAAAGGAAAGGAGGGTGAGCTAGGGAGTAGGGAAAAATGGAAGGAGAACTCGGTGAGAGAGAGAGAGTTGGAGAAAGGAGAAAGTGTGAGAGGGGATATGGAGGAGCGGAAGGACCGCGCGGCGATTGAGATTCGGGAAGAGAGCGCACTTGCCGTCGACCCGTGACATCAGGATGCCGGGCTGTTGGATGCCGGTTCGTCACAGGTCCGTACCGATCCTGTCGTCGGTTCTCGAACCGGTTCGCGCCTCGCAACCGGTTCGAGAAACGTTCCAG
The DNA here is from genome assembly GCA_013358835.2 of Ixodes persulcatus. Lineage (NCBI taxonomy): Eukaryota > Metazoa > Arthropoda > Arachnida > Ixodida > Ixodidae > Ixodes > Ixodes persulcatus. The sequence continues at coordinate 823,672 of JABSTQ010011417.1, forward strand.
GTTCGATCGCTCAGGCTCAAGCCGGCCTCGTTGCTCGAACCGACGGCAATCAAAGTGACCAAGCTGCTGGGAAAGTTTGAGCGACGGCTCAACGCCAATCCCCTAGACAAGGCGAGCTGCGAAGCACTGCTCCAGGTAAGACGTAAACATGACATCGTTTTTTTTTTTTTTTTTAGTATGCTGCGCTTGCTTTGATCTCCTGTTACGTTTGGCGTCTCAGTTTTAGAGTTTTCAACATAGACACTCAGCTATAATAAATATCTCTCGTACCATTTCTTCTACAAAATAAAAACAAAAAACGTCTGTGAGTATAGTGTTAAGTTGTGCCCATTGTCCGGCAACGTATTTTCTACTTCATTCCACGGTACCCTATCACGCGTTCCGCGAAATAGCGAACTCAGACTTTTTCCTTCTCGTCTAGTAACAATAATTTACTTTTCCCTATTTTTTTTTGGTGGTGGGGGGGGGGGGGGAGGGGGGGGGGGGGCTTGAGTCTATTTTTTGTCGTAGATTGTGTCACTAAGTACCAGTTCGTCTTCAGCGCAGTTCAAAATAATTTCAATGGCTGTTTTGATATTTGAAAATGAACGCGGCATTAGACAGATATCGGTTACATGGGGAGAACTCTGCTCCACGAGCAGCGAAGTTCAGTTTGTTTCTAGAAGAACTCTGCTTTACGAGAAAAAATAGATTAAGTAAGCTTCGAAAACGACTAGAGCATTAAAATTAATTTGGTTAGTTTTAGTGCAGGCACTTTTTAAGGAACGTCGTAGGAATGGTCACATAAGAATGAACAATAATATGCATAATCATATTGCAAACTCTAGCTGAAATAATAGGCCATTTGCTATATTACCCAAGCATCAAAGAGAATGCAGGGATTGGTGTTCCACGCGCCACAGGCGCACGCATTCCCCGTATAAAATATTCGAAGTAAGTAACCAAAATAAAGCGTTGATGAACGCGCGTGCAAGATGCCATTTGTCCATGGTTGAAAAAACACCGAGACTGCGGGTAAACGACACGACACTAAAAACCATGTGCAATGGTGTACATTGCACAACCATGTGCAATGTACACCAGCTCGTTTGCGCCCTTACATTTTGTTCATGCCATTTGTTTTAGGTATTTGCTTTAGAAAAGTTACTACTGCTGAGGCCAGCACGTGCGGCGCGTGGAACACCAATCCCTGCATTCTCCTTGATGCTTGGGTAATATAGAGATTGGTCTATTGAACCTCTCGGAAAGACAGAGCACAAATATATTAAAAATAATAAAATAATGAGTGAAACGTCAATTTTTTTCCCATAGCTGAGAAACAATGTAAAGAGCCACAGATTGTTGTAGCGGGTAGGCTATATAACACTTCTCGAAAATTACAGAAAAACAAAATACTGAAACAACTTACAATACTAGTGAAAGTGGCCAGCAGAACAAAATAGAACAGAATACACATAAAATGTGTATACATTCACACCGCTGGACAAGAACTCCACCAAAAAGAGTGAATGTTCCTGCTGAGGGCCATAAATGTTCGGAACTCTGATAAATGAAGAATGGCAAGCTCCTTCATTCCAACAACTTGGGCAAATGTCGACGAATCAAGATGAAGGGAAAGAGTAAATTATCAGAAAGAAGGAGAAAACGTGTCATTATATCGAAGCAGAAAGAAAAAAAAAACTTTCATAAGTAATGAGCCAACTTCCTCAGCTTAAGCCCGCAACAACCTTACATTATTTCGTAGCAATGACTCGAGAATACGTATATTAGTACGTGCTTGAATAATTTATTCGAATATAGATTTGCGTGTTTTCACAAAACTATATAGCAAACAGTTATAATTTCCTTTCCCGTATTATTTCTACTGGGGGGCTATGTTCGACAAATGTTTCGTTTCTCCTAAAAAGAAACGGAAGTGACGGAAGTGACGATATCGCGCCTGATTGGCTAGAGGCTTAAATGACGAAAGAGGGAACTTTCGTCACTAGAGCCTCTAACAAATCAGACGCGATGTCGTCCCTTCCGTCACTTCCGTTTCTTTTTAGGAGAAACGAAACATTTGTCGAACATAGCTCCCCTGTGCCCCAGAATACGCCTTATGCAGCCTGGGACAAAAGCACCTGCCTTTTACCTGGATGCAGAACAAACTATGGCCTTACTATGTTACGGTGTATCTCGCCAAAGTTTTTGAATACGCCCCTAAGTGATCTCCTGAATGATATGTCTCCTTCTGTCCTCCGAAACGTTTTTCCTCTATAATTTTTTTTCCGTATACCTTCATCTATGTCTAACATACGCGCAAACCTACGTGTCCCTGAATATACCTTTCATTTCCCTTATATTGGCTTTATATACCGCGTTTACTCTGCTGACTTGTAAGGGTGGCGAGGCCCGTCAAGCAGTGGACGACACAGATTTTTTTTTTTTTTTCAAGCCACCCTCAGTCTCTGTTTTAAGCTGAAATAAACGCCGATTGACTGGTTGATTGTCACCGGGAATGATCATTAATTTTCCAGCTTTATATAATTCATGCTTTGATTTATCTGGAAGAGAAGGTTCAGTTTGTTTCTGGAATTTGTCTTATTGAGTGTTGATACCTGTGCTTTTCAAGCAGGCTGCTAACTGAAGCTAATTAGCCATATTCTGCCTAACGAATGGCATACAGTCTTTATTCGCACCATTTACGTAGTCGTCCCCAAAATGTCTTGGACATCCCCCTCTCGGCGCTTCTCTGCTAAATGCTCTAAAAGGAGGATTTCAACTGAATAACAACAAATATTGCAATGTTCCTCGGAAATATTTTAAATGACAGTCATAAAATAGTAATGAGCGGCTATTATACTTTTGGTCGCGTATAATTTTTATTCTATTGCTCTACAAAGTTTTTTCTTTGCATTGAATCCTATATGCTGCATTAACAAAATTATGAATTTCTGCTTTTATTTACAAAAGATCGTAATGTTCCCGAGGCCTGTAATTGTCTGTGTATCACAAAACGCGAATCAATTATAATTTTTATATTTCCTCGAAGGAATGCCCTAGAAAGTTGTCTATTCTATGAGTGATCGCATTTTGTACGCGCATGTTCAAATTAAAATTGCGCAATTAAAGACAAAACACATCAAAGTTTAGTGAGCTGAGAATTTGATATCCAGAGCTGCCGGTCATAATTTTCGTGTTATACGAAGTCTGTTAGAAAAGTATCGGGCCTTTGGCCGAAAAAAAAACAAAAAACAACTGGCATAACTGGAGCGTTGGAAACTTTATAACCCTCAAAGTAGTATCCTTGGGACACCACACACTTCTCCCAGCAGTGCTGCCATTGTTGGAAGCATTCCGAGAAGGCCTCTTTCGGAAGGGAGTTTAGCTCAGCAGTCGTTGCATCCATAATGTCCTCTCTTGTCTTAAATCGCGCTCCTTTTAATGGCCTTTTGATTTTGGCAAACAGCCAGAAGCCGCAGGGGGCCTTATCAGGAGAGTAAGGAGCCTGTTGAACTACGCTTATGGCCTGAATGTCCAACGAGACTGAATGTCCAACGAGCCTGAATGTCCAACGAGCCTGAATGTCCAATCGGTCACGTGACAGGCGAGACGGAATGTCCAACGAGACGAAAGGTCCAATCGAGACGGAATGTCTAAAGTGCCTGAATGTCCAACGAGACGAAAGATCCAACCGAGACGGAATGTCCAACGAGCCTGAATGTCCAACGAGACTGAATATCCAACGGTTATAGAATGAAACTTGCATAGAATTTAGAAGATATTTCTTTGTTGAATAGTAGGATTACTGATAGTTACGGCGGTGAAAAATGCGTTCGATGAAATGGGGAACCGGACGTTTCGGTGCGGAGATATCGGTACGCGATCATTTTGGTATGTGGTCGCTTCGGCACCGGGCTTTTCAGTGCGGGATTTTTGATGCACGGCCATTTTGGTGTGCCGCTGAGCTTGTCCTACTGACGTTGCCTCTGTGAAGTCCCCAAAATGAAATTAAAATTATGCTCGTGTATTGTGTAGGCTTCATAAAACACCCAAAACAATGCATTTATTGTTCGTGTTATATATCTAAAAATCAAGATGATTTCTATAATTAAAAAAAAATGACGTTTAAAATGTCACACATGCTACAAGATCAAAGACCGAACTCGTTGACCATTGACAATCTGTCACGCGTTTGATATTAGAAGGTCGTAACTCTGGAGCGGAAACAAATGTGGGACCCACGAGAGTTTTTAGATTCGTTAATCGTGCTTATCCTCAGCCACAGTCTTTTCGTATTGTACGAGTTGCTGTATTTTTCTTATTCGTGTCCCTAGTCCCGCAAAGATGATGTTTCTCGCATGGGAGAAAAACGCCTGATTGAATTGTTAGTATTATAATTGTTAGGTAAAGTCGGTGTAGTGTGTGTAATTACACTAAATTGTAGTTTGTTTTCTTCTTTTTTACAAAACGAACGTGAAAGTTTTAGACATTTCTGATTGGACTTCTCAGTCCCCAGAAACAAAAATTGTCCGACGATTGTCCGGAGGATTCGGCACATTGACGCTTATCGCAACGATCAGTTTCGCATGCTTCGGCTACCAAAGCGATTGCTGTCGCAGTGAACCATGCATTAAGCAACATGTAGGTAATATTAATAACTAATACAATACTTTTTAGGATTGGCTTCCGTCATTTCTGCCTTTTCTGGTTACGTGGCACGCAGCAATTGCACCGATACGCGCCCAGGTAGCATACCAAGGCTGCGATCGGATTTCAACTGGTTCTAACTCTGTCACAGAGCCGCTGCGACAGTGCGACCTTGATTTATTCGTATCCGCACATTACAAGTGCACATATGACCACGGGATCAGGAAGTCAGCCCCGCGCTCGGTCTTCCCAAATTCCATAATGCTAGAGTTGCGAGCGAACATATTCACGAAGAACCCGACTTTTATAATTTGGAATAACTTGGGTACGATTCACTATCGGACCGTTGCCAATTCTGAGAGGTGAATTTGTCATCCTCTCTTTTTTGGAAAGAAGGTCTTATTGTTGACCCCCACTGTCGCCGGCAGTCTACACACCCTACCCTAATCAACCCTTTTCGACAGTTCGACAAACGGGCACTTTTGCCCCATTCTTTATTCTGCGAATTGGCCTGGGGCGAATTGCCCTATTCGACGAATTGTCCTTCTTCCAGTTGTCCACAGACCAATGAAATTTCGACGAATTGGCCGGATTCGTGGTGCAATACGCTTCCCCTACAAGAATAGAAAGCCACGTGGAACGATCTATTGTTATATTCACACATGATGCAGGCTATTGGTACATCCGGGTGTGAACCTTCTGCTGCACACCGAGAGAGATGCGTTCGCGTCCTTTATCAGCAGTCAAGCTCCCACCTAGCAAGACGTCATGAACTACCTCGACAGAATGGCGAGCTTTGGAGTGCTTCCAGAAGCCAGTTAAATTACATGGGCTTCTGAAAACCACTATGCATGTCACATGCAAAAAAAAAAAAAGTTGCGTACTGCGTGATACTAGTATTATCGCTGTACTCACTGACATGCAAACCTATCTGCAGGGAATGCATGCGTATGTCAACTACTGACGACTGCAGTGTACAGTGAGTAGTTGTCTGTTCTTAAGATAAACGAACAAAAATTAAAATTTGTCAAATTCACACAGTTGTTCTACATTTACTCAGGAATGGTCGGGTCACACCCCCCACCACCCCCATGCATTTATAGGCGCGTTAGATGTAGATTTTATTTAAAAAAAATATATCTATATTTTTTTGATTAGTGGAAAATTACACTTGTGCAAACTGTTGATGCCTCGCACCAACAGCTCCCAAAGCTCCTTTTAAAAAATTAAATATTGACTCTGCGCATAGTCAGTGGCGCTGGCGGGCGGTCATGTGTTTACAATGCGGAGCTCCGTATGTGGCTCATCTATATAAATCCAAATGGGCAGGGATGAGGACTGAACTAGAAATTCCTGGGATCTGAAGCGCGGCTTTCATAGACGTCCCCCAATCGCGATGCACTAGAACACTCGGACATTGCATCCCTATTATATATTTCAAATTGGCTGACCTATGTCATCGAAACATTCCAAACATTGGAACTGTTGATATCAAAGGAGCGTTTGGCGTCGTACAATCGACACCTTTAACCGATTGGTACACGCTTTCGGCCTGAATATCCATCGAGACGGAAGATCCAACGAGTCGCAAGGTCCAATTGGTCACGTGACAGACGAGACGGGATATCCATCGAGGCGAAATGTCCAATTGAGACGGAATGTCCAACGAGTCCGGATGTCCAACGAGACAGAAGAGTTTCTAACTAAGCATCGTACCTTCCTATAGATGAAGCTATATTATTTGTGTCCGCTCTGTTTCTTTGTCGGTCCGCCGACGTCGGCTTTTGTGGCACGACATTTTAGTATGATGAAACTACGGCAGTGTCTGCAGGAACGCGGACTAAATGTACACACAAGTCTGTACATTTAAAGGGGCGGTGCAACGATATTCAATTGGAATATTTTTCCGTTTACACGAGCTTACTGGCACTAGTGGGACTCAAGGATACTCGCACGCAACGCCACTGGCCAAAAAACTTTTTGTTGCGATGTAATTTCAAGGACAAAAGCGATCATTTTCATTCAATCTCCCCTTTGCAAAATTTGATGGCGCAACGTGGAGATCGCAGTACACCCATATGACGATATTTGAATGCGGTTCATAGATGGGACCCGAGGATTGCGTGGACACTCGATTTGGGCTCGTGATAATTACTAGCTCGAGAAGCATTCGGGTAGTGGACCGCGTCCAATCGCTCCAACGACGACAATAGCCGAGCCATAACAATGTCTGGAACTCAGCGCGTGTCCTGTGCTTTGCCAACCCCAGCGCGTGGCTATGATCAGCATTGGCGGCATACAATCGGCTCCGGATCACGTGGCCGCTTGTTCTGGCTGCGAGTTGAGGGGTTGAACGCTGCTCGCTTTTCTTTAATTTTTTCTGGGACTTCTATTGCGTGGGGTGAAAAACGAACGCGTGTTTCATAGATCATTGCCGTCAGGGATCCGTTCTGAACTGTATTTGCGCAAAGTACAAAAAATTGTTGCATCGCCCCTTTAAGAAGGCAAATTATTCTAGCACGTGATAGGCGAGACGGAATGTCCAACGTGCCTGAATGTCCAACGAGACGAAAGATCCAACCGAGACGGAATATACAACGAGCCTGAACGTCCATCGAGACGAAAGATCCAACCGAGACGGAATGTCCAACGAGCCTGAATGTCCATCGAGACGAAAGATCCAACCGAGACGCAATGTCCAACGAGCCTGAATGTCCAACGTGTCTGAATATCCATCATTGGATCTTCCGTCTCGTTGGACATTCAGGCTCGTTGGACATTCCGTCTTGTAATCGTTGAACTATAGGAGTCTGGTTTTCCGCCAAAAAAGTCTGAATCAAGTGCGAGGAATGTGCTGGATCATTGTCGTGATGAATGCGCCAATTTCCTGTTAACCACAACTCCGGTCTCTTGCGCCGCACAGCATCACGTAGGCGACGGAGGAGATCCCTGTAGTACTCTTTGCTGATTGTTTGACCCTGTGGTGCGTACTCGTGGTGTACCACACCGCGGGAGTCAAAAAAAAAAAAAAGCAGTCAGCATCACTTTGACGTTGCTACGCACTTGGCGGGCCTTCTTTGGTCTTGGTGACGTGGAACGCTTCCACTGTGACGACTGGGATTTGGTTTCCGGGTCGTACCCGTAAACCCAAGACTCGTCACCAGTGATTATGATGTTCATAAAGTCGGGGTCACTGTTTGTGGAACCCAGCATGTCCTGTGAGACTTCAACACGAAGTTGCTTTCGCTCCAGCGTGAGCAGCTCGGCACGAATTTCGCCGCAACTCTCTTCATGGCCGAATCTTCGGTACATAATGGAATGTGCAGAAAAAGTGCTGATGCCCACCTCTTCTGCAATTTCTCGGACAGTCACACGACGGTCCCGCATCACCCCGGCGTCCACTTCGGCAATGACCTGGTCATTTCGGCATGTTGATGGCCGACCGGAGCTTGGCTCGCTCTCCACCGATGTGCGGCCGTCTTTAAACCGGTTGTACCACTCCTTAATCTGTGTGCTGCTCATAGCGCCGTCACCGAAAGCCGTCTGAATCTTCCGAATGGTTTCCACTTGGCTGTCGCCCAGTTTCTCGCAAAATTTGATGCAGTAGCGCTGCTCCAGACGTTCCGCCATTTTCCTTGCAAAATAAAAAAAAACGACAAAAAACCTCACTCAAACGCTGCTTCCCAGCGACTGACGCAATCGGCAGGCGGAAAACAATTCACGCATGCGTACGAAGGTTCAAGGTCGGCTGATGCAAGCGCGCTTGTTACATATCCATCATCCATCAGGTGTTCGCAAAAAAAAAAAAGAAAAAGAATATGGTCGGATATTTTTCTAACAGACCTCTTATGATCCATACGTGAGGCCTTATTTACGACGGCACTATTATGTTTCCCCGATTTTAACGTGTATATACAAGCTTAAACAAAAGTAAATATATTCACACAAAACGTGCTTTGTTATCCCACGTGGTGTGGGAAAAGTGAACGGTGGTTGTAATGGGTGATATTAATCAACACTGTAATTTAGAATATACTGTTCGCCATAATTTGCTCCGCATTGTTATTTCCCGAAGGATGGGGTGTAAAATTACTGATCAGCATGACGTTTGATTTCATAATACAAAATGCGGTCGTCGGCATGCCATCCTATATTCACACTGGCATTTGCAGTTATTTTGGGAAAAGTAAAGCAGAGGCTCATGTCGGCTGTTACACTCGCTCTAAGAAGTCTGTTTGAGTAGCAAGGAACTGCCAAAAATCCAATTTATGATATATTTCTATAATTTAACTTGCAGCGCTCAAAGATAATTTTTGCAGGAAAGTGATAACTCTACGAATGTACACTATGAAACAGAAATATGCACATAAATATACAATTGATCGCTTTCGAACATCGCACGCAATTTCAGTAACAACCTGGTCAGAGCTAGGGTTCCGCAAGATCTAAGTATATAACGTCAACTAGGTTTCAACAATTAATACCCACAAAAAAAGATATTCGCAATGATTCTACTGAGCAGGCGCACTCGCGTACGGGTTCTAACCTTTCTGCACAGCTTCGCATGCCACCCAGGAGCACATATTTGTCTTGCAAATGAATATTATTATTATTATAATGATTATTAATCTTATTATTATTATTTATTATAATAGCGCCGAGGAGTCAGTTCTTACACAGCGCTGCACATATTTGAGAGTTAAGTTTTGTTTCGATCAGTGTTGTACACGTTCCTCAAAATAAGGAACGAAAGCTCGTTCCTCGTTCCTTCTGATTTTTGGAACGCGTTCCCATTACAAGTTCCATTTGTGAAAAAGGAACTCGTTCCCGTTACAGTTTAAAAAATGGAACGTATCGTTACATATACGTTACATTTGTACTTTGATGATTGCCATATTCAATTAAATCAAAAGAGTTGCTGTGGTTGTTTTTTGTCTATCCCTTCAAATGGCAACATACGAATTTGAATGCCTTGATGGAAGGACACCGGGAGAAGAAAACAAGCGGAAACAATTTTCATTTGTTATTATATTCACCTTTAAAAATTTCAGCTTTGAGCCATATTCATTTTTCTGGTGAGCAAATCAGACGAACCAAATGTGCTGTTACCCTACATTGTACGAGTGATTTACAACAACCTCACACGTTTCAATCTAACAAAGTCCCTTGTCCGAACTTAACAACACTTGCTTCTCGATGTTTATGTCCGGAAGACGAGCAAGTAAAGAAGAGGGTAGGGCTTTTGCAAGGCCAGTCTTGAAAACTGACAGTCCTTCGTAAAGGTTGGATTCGTTGTTCTGTTTTAAGGTGGCGGGCAAGCGGAGAAGGAATGAAGGTTAATTTGTGTGTATATTTTCAGAGACCAATGCTCGAAATACAAGGTGGCGTTCGATGTCTGGTAACCTGTTCTTGTGTTGTAACTGTAGGCCTGCCTCTTTGTGAAAGTTCAGTGATGGCTGTAGTCGGCCTTAGATTTCTGGGTGTATGAGGATTCGTGGAAGCAAAGAAAATAGCCGAGTTTGAGACGTCCCTCTTTATGTGTCTTTTCCTTCGACTAAAAGTTTTGGATTTTTGTACCGAAGTCTCTGGCTCTAAAAAAAAATGTATCAATGTCCATTAGCTCTCATTCACTCAACTGTTACCAAGCGAGAACTCCACAAAATAAACCCTAAGTAACAAAAACGTTAATGAAACCCTGCTCTTCGTAATGATAGTTTTTATACATTTAAAAATTTTCCTCCTAAAAATAAATTAAAAATTACCCCACTCGACGAAAAAAAGGAACGCCGTTCCTTTTTCCGTTCCAGTAAAAATGTAACGCGTTCCCGTTCCAGTTCCACCGATGCAAAATGGAACGGCGACGTTCCTTCGTTCCTCCTAAAAGGAACGCGTTCCAGGAACGCCGTTCCTTGGAACGCCGTTCCGTACAACACTGGTTTCGTGTCGCATGCAACAATGAGCTTACTCAATACCACCTAGAACACAAGGCCTGCGCGTTTCCTCTTCTAAACGTCATCACTAGTAGATCCCCTCAGCGCCCCCTAGGTAGCCCGGATGAGCACCGTCGTCTGCTACATCATCTGCGACATCGTCTGCTCCATCGCCTGCTTCAGTGGTTTGTGTAGCAGATAATGAAACAGATGCTCACGACAAGTGTCTGTTGCTATAGCATACGATGAAGTTAGACGTTCACGTGGAGCGTCAAATGCATGAGTGAAAATGCCTTACTGCTGTGCGAAGGGCTGCAAAGCCCTTCGCTGGACGCTGGCACTGGACGCCATTTTCGAGGGCGCTGTTTATACTCCGGGTCGCTGCTTTGAAGCGTTCTTCCGCAGAACGAGCGCGCGCGCTAGAAATGCTCGTCTCAAAGCAAGGAGCGCGTGCTAGCTCGCGCTTGTGGCCGAGGGAGTGTTCGCGTGCGCGTTGCAAATGAACTGGAAGCTCGCAATCAGCTCGCGCTCAGCAGTCACGCACACAGCTGTGGCCGCAGGTGAATGCGACGTAGTTGCGACGCGGCCCATACTCCTCGTCAAGCCTCAGCCTGTTTGCCGCTTGGGGCGGGTCGGGGATCTACTAACGAAACGTCATGCGCAGGCCTTGTATTCTAGGTGGTATTGGCTTACTACACTTATGCTCCCTCCAAAAATATTTTTCATAATGTGAGTCACTCATAATAACGAGGCAAAGTGTATGTGGTTTGCCAAGTTTGTTTTCGAACATTTTGTTTACATTGCGGGGTATCCACAGAACACAGCTCATACTAACGAGCCGTACACGACTGGGATAACAAAATCGAGCCTTTTTTAACTAATATACGTCAAGGATTTGTTACGAGAGTTCAATGTTATCTTTGAATAACCTGACTTGTGTGCGGTTTGGACTATCACGAGCTTCCATTCGCCAAGAAAACTTGAAAGTGGCAATGGCGTTTAATGAATACCGAAGTATTTCAGAACCCATTCAGCGTATAAAGCGTTTGAGAAATATATATCAGGCGTGCCAAGTGGACCATTTTTTTTTTTGTCATCGCGTCATTGCTTAGCAAAGATGGCAAGAAACTTGCCTTGTCAATAATTATATTAAATGAGACCGTGTAACTAAGATATACATTTGTAATATGAAATAAATTACCATTATATACAAACACACGGAATGAAATTGATCGCCTAAATTTGTAGCACTTTTCAGTTCATCCTGGGCAGAAATAACCGTCAACAACCAGATATATTAAAAAAATCATTTTGGGTCACACTTTTATGCCATTAAATACCTCGAGGTGCTGTCTTCATAAATGACGTAAAACACACGTTATATTAGACTGGCACATCACCTCACGTTATAAAGAAGTAGAAGGACCGTATTCGTAAATACAATTTCAGTAATCATGTTTTAAAAAATGTAATATAGGATTACTGCAATTTAGAGCTGTATTCTCTAAGTATAGAACTGACATTTCTGCCATATTTGAGCACACCAAATAGAGCACTGTAGGCGCCGCCAACTTAAGAAACGCATGACTTGGCGAGTCCCGAACATCTTATTGTCGCGCCGCAGCCAGTAAGCGTATGCGTGATTAGATCATGCATACGCTTTGCCTGCCATTCTTAAGTTGTCAGTTACTACGGAGCCACGAGTATCGCCCCGCAAACAGTAAAATTAGGCCTTCATTCGATAAGACCGCCGAAGAACGAAGCAAGAAGCGTATGCGTGATCCAATCACGCATACGCTTTGCCTGTCATTCTTAAGTTGCCATTAACTACGGAGCCACGAATATTGCCCCGCAACAAGTAAGATTGAGTCATCGTTCGATAAGACCGCCGAAGAACGACGCAAGGAGCGTATGCGGGATCTCATCACGCATTCGCTTTGCCCACCATTCTTAATTTGTCAGTAACTACGAGGCCACGAGTGTCGCCCCGCATCCAGTAAGTTTAAGGCATCATCCGATAAGACCGCCGAAGAACGAAGCAAGAAGCGTATGCGTGATCTAATCACGCATTCGCTTTGCCTGTCATTCTTAAGTTGTCAGTAACTACGGAGCCACGAATATCGCCACGCAAACAGATTTGATAAGCTGAGGCTTGTAAAAAGATTAAAAATAAAAAATTGCCTCAATCGGTACCGCCTCAATGGGCACAACCGATTTAAAGCCATTCCATATAAATGAATTGGATCCTTGGATCAAGTGGGAATTTCACCAAAAAACCAATTGGGAACTGTACTTCGAAGAAAAACTGGGCTACATCAAGAAACAGCCCAGGAAAGACCGACAGGAGAAAGGAACCCCGCAGTGCCCGACACCAGCCCAACCCCACAAAGGGGCACTCAAGGGCAACACGAGTGGGTCGACGACGGTCGAGGGCATCCCTGCGCCGACAACCACCGACATAGTGATATTTGCTTTGCCCCCCCCCCCCCTTCCCTCCCAAGGCGCCACGCAAGCAGTAAGATTGAGACATCATCCGATAAGACCGCCGAAGAACGAAGCAAAGAGCGTATGCGTGATCTAATCACGCATACGCTTTGCCTGCCACTCTTAAGTTGTCAGTAACTACGAAGCCACAGGCACCAACGACCTATAGCACTTACAACATGTTTTACTATAATTCATAGGAACATCACTCCGTGGCGCTGTGAATCTAATGCAACTTTTAGAGCGCAGCTCTTAGGCGCCCGTTCCCGGCTTGAGCGGCGTCACCGTCGGCGTAAACGCGTGGTGCATTATGGGAAATGTCCCATAATGCACCGCGCGGACGTTTCGGCATGGTGCGGAAACGTCAACGTGCCGAAACGTCACCGCGGTGCATTATAGAACGTTTCTCATAATGCACCGCGCGGACGTTTTGGCACCGCGCCGAAACGCCGCGTGACGACGCGCGTTTCTCGCGTGAAAGAAGCAGGAGGGGAGGAGGAGAGGGTACGGATGAGGAGGAGGGGCATAGTCTCCCATCGGTACCCTCCCCTCCTCTTCCTCAAGAGCTGCGTTCTAAATCGGCGTGACGGGAAGTTGTAAACGTCTTTCATTTTTTTGTTTTTGTTTATTTACTATAGTTCTTGGTGATTCACCCTCGTGAAAGAAACTGTTAGTATATAGTAACTGACAGTTCAAAAACGCGGGACTTGGCGAGTCGCAAAGTCCTCACTTTCACTCCCCAAATAATTAAGTTGCGGCCTTCAGTCGATACGCATGACTAAGGACGAACCACAAAGCAAAACGCGTGAACATAACAAACCGCGCTAGGTTTCTCTTATAAGCTGTCAATGCGGAGCTCAAGTTCATCTGCTTCTTTTGCGTGGGCCGTGGTGACGTTAGAACACCGAGCTCTGATAGACTCTGATTGAAGGATAGCGGGTAGACCTCAAAGCAAGCTGCCTTGAGGTCTACCCACTATCCTTCAATCAGAACCAATCAAAGCTTAGCGCTCTGAAATCACCACAACCTTCGCAAAAAAGCAGACAAACCGGCGCTTCGCGTAACTTTACAGCAGTCGCTCGATCATGGTTTTCTGAGATGATGTTTTGAAGTGTGCATAAAGAAAGAAAGAAAACTACATAAATCGATGCGCGCACACACACACAGACACACAAAATATTTGTTGTAGTTTAGTTACCGCTTTGATACACCCTCAAAAACGCTGACACGTCTTATGCACGGAAGCATCTCCCCCACCTAGCACATTTTGTTCCTTCCGCCGCGTTGAACATGACAAAAAATATAGCGAACCGCATGCCCTTATCGGTGCTACCGACCAGTTTATGTACGCCAACAGCCCGGTTACCGTGGCATCCGTGGACTGAACCAGGACGTCCGTACAATAACCGGATTCGTTTCAACCCGTCGCCAGCCGAGTTTGATCGAAAACTCCTCGTCGCTCAAATACAACCACTATATATACCTCAGCTGCTCCATCCCAATAGGATTTACTAAGAGGATTGGGAGACTTCGTTCGCTTGTTTGTTTTTAGAGTTTAGCGCCGCCGGTCCGTGTCGGTTAAAAAGAAAGGACACACGGAAGCTGCCTCAGCAGGGAACTAGCGCGCCTAGATTTGGGAGGGCTTCCAACTGCTCGATCGAGACCACGTGGTTTATGGGCAGCGTTTGCAATAAAAGCTTCGATGAGGGGACGAAAGCGTGGATCGTCTGTAAGCGTCTTCAAGCTTTGTTCAGGTTCTTAGAAAAGCTCGTTACTTATGCGCATGAACAACGCTTTTGGGCAGGAGCTGTCCGCGATTACATTGAGAACGGTCTCAATCGTTTGAGTTGCTCCTCCTCTAAAAGCTAGACTCTCTACAGGGAACCGGATAACCCTTCTCGCCCTCTTACGGTTGTCTCGTCAGAGAGGCGCCGTGGTTTCCTCTCGTGACGGGTTGTGTTTTCTTTGTAAGCAAAACCTTGCCTGCAGCATTTTGTTTTTTGCTTTTTTTTTTTTTTTTGCATCAGCCGATGCTTACGACAACTGCCGTGCTCAACTTTCGGCAAGCCCGTCTAAGCAGATTATTCGTCGGCCTCGCCAAGAGACAATCATTTCCTCGTTTGTTTTCCCAGAGGGCGCGACTTTCTGGTCGAGCGGGAAAGCGTCAGTTAAGGAGGACAAGGAATCTCTACCTCATAATTGCACTTTTCGCAAACCGAACACCGGCCTGTGTAAACACTCATGTGAAATGGGTATTTTGAGCCCTGTAGTTCGTTAAAGGGGCACCGAAGTCAGTTTTGATTTAGATTGTTTAAAATGTGTTAGTTCTCACATTTACCAAGTCCTATATTAGAAAACCGCCTATTCATCTCAGGGCAAGAGAAAAACATGACTTTTTTTTTTTCTCGCGGACTACGCTATGTGGACCAATGAAAGCCCTATAATATGCGCAGATTCCGAATGATTTTATTATAACTCGTTCCGAAGAGAGTCGATAGGTAAACATTCAGATAAGACTCCTGTTTTCACCGCGGGCAAAGCCACCGCTTGCAACTCACCAACAAGCGCCCTTCGTCGAGCACTTCACTGGGAAGAAAATTCTTCCCAAAAGGGGCGTGTCGCGATCCTTGAACACGCTTTTAACGAGGAAATAGCTACGCACGATTGTGATTTCGTGGTTTGTCGGGATGCTTTAGTAGCGTCTAGATTGAGTTGTCACCACAGAAGGACGATCTCAAAATCGACTTCAGTGCCCCTTTAAGAGGTCGTGGAGTCTCATTTATTTCTCCTTTTTTCGGAATACAGACGGCTCGCAGATGGCGAAATTTCGATAGTCACTGGTTGGCTTCAAAATTGGTAAAAACACGGTAAAAGGCAAGTATGAACTGTAGTAACCAAACTAAGAATTCACAATAACTTTTTCTTTCGTGAACTTATTTCATTTTTACATTTGGTCTGAGGGGGCCGGAAAGGCTTTACTGAAACCAACACTAAAAAAGTAACGTCAAATGTAATATAAGGGTAATACAAGCAGAAAATCAAAAAGAAACACACCAAATACTTTTTTTTTTTTTTTTTAGACCGCCTGCTCGGCTTGCAAGCGATACAAAGTATAACATCACCCAGCTGGAGAGTGCGGAAAAACCTAACGTTGATTTTTGACAGAACTATTATTTTACGTTTTCTCAACGTCTATTTTGAATTTAAAGATAACGAGATAGCATTCCACGATAAGTAAAGCCTGGACATTCCAATAATGTATTTAATTTGGGTGGTAAAAAAATACCCAAATCGGAGATATTTTAGGTTAGTCTGTTAATTTAAACGCGTATGTAGACTGTAACAAGCGGCGAGTCTACGAAAAATTTCTCTGTACTTATACGTAGCAAGCAACGTTTTCGTTTCAGAATTTTTTTTTTCAAGAAATTAAATAGCGAGACATTTAGTTTTTGAAAATCATAACTCTCACCCTATTCTCTAAGATGTTATTCGGGTGGACGCTTTCGTTTTCAAAGCTGCTTCTACTAACATTCACTCTTTCAGAGCTTTATTCAACTAAATCAGACTGATTCAAACTCTCTGCCACTTTTTTATTTTATGAATTATTTGGTTCCCGAATAAGGGACGAATAGTACACGTAGGGTATCCCCAATAACAATTTACAGTGTTTTCTCACCCTTTTTCCAGCGATCCGAACCATATGCCAACGTTTCATACCTAACCGTTTTCTCAGTCAAAAGGTTAAGTGATTTTCTGAACGTCTAAATGAGAAAATGGAGCATGTTTTTGCCGGTTTTCGGTGAATGAAGCGCCATTCACGTTCGTGTGTTCAAGAACTCTGTCGGGCGCCATTTTCCACTTAAAGATTTCAAAAAATCACGTTTAACTTTTAAATAAGAAAACGGCTGGTCCTCAAAACCGGTATCTGATTCGGATGGCAGTTTCTGCCGCTGTATTTGGTCGAAGAATCAACGTTCGGCATTGCGCAGTTTACTTTATCGGTAAAAAAAAAAAATACAAGTCTTTTTTTTTTTTTGGAGAGGGGGGGGGGGGGGGGGGGTAAGGAGTGCATACTCTACATATGCGGAGAGCAAGTCGTCTGCATTTTTCCTAGGAGTTGCGGCGACGTCTGACTTGAACTGGGATACGTATGTTGGCCAAATTGTTGCAAGAGCAAAAATAAACTTGGATTTTTGCGCGAAACGTTTAGAACATGCATAATATGATACTCAGCTGTTGTTATATAAAACGTTTATTAGACTCATTCTAGATTACGCTAGCAGTGTCCGGGAACCGCGCACGACTTGTAACATAGCTGGTTTAGAAAGGGTTAAGAGGATTGCAGTGCTTTTTATTTCTAATATCTATTATGTATCGCCAACAGACTTGTGTTCTAGAGGAAGACTCGAAACGTTACAGAAAAGAATGAAACAAAATCGGTTGAAATTGATTTATTTAATTGCTAACAATGAGACAGAAATAGACAAAAATCAATACATTGAATTTTTTTATTTGCCCCTGAGTAACCAGATATTCACAAAAGAATTAAGACACTCAAACCATCTAAGAATAAAAATTATTCATTTAAATATTCCTTCTTTCCTAGAACAATAATTGTCTGGAATAACCTGCCACCCAATGTGGTTAATGCAGCCACCTGTACTGATTTTCGCAACGTTCTTTGTCAATGAGTGCATTGTGAAATATTTGTATTTATGTGTTTTCCACTCCTGCTACAACCTCGAAAAAGGTTAGCACTATGAATAAACAAAAAACAGACAAAACGTCCGAACGACGCCAAACTCTGAATATCTTTGGTTGAAAGGAGTGTAGGTAGACCTCAATGCCCTTAGATGCCTCAAGGTCTATTCACTATTTTTTTTTCAATCAGGCAATAACAGCTCGACGTTCTGACATCATCGCAACCACTGTGCAAGAGGCAGACAAATTTGCGCTCAGCATACAGTCCCGCTTAAAAAAAGCGGGGAGTGATATGAGTTACGAGCATCTCATTATCGCTCCGCAACCAATCAGTTTATGGCATTACACAAATGCCGAAGAACGCATTAAAAAAACTTGATGATATTAGGCCACGCTTTGCGCTTCGTAAGCTCTCAGGAGAGCTTAAGACTGTATAGTCACTGCCGTAACTATAGTAAGGTCAATCCATTCCGGAACCACTGTTCTCAGGCGTTGATTGCCCACATCGAACGCGGATAGCGAGACGATCTGTTACCTCTCGAATCCTTATTGTCGCAACCGAAGGGGGAAATATATAGAAACTAAAATGACGATAACAAGTTAAACACCCAACCGTCACGCGTTTTTGGAGAGGACTTGGCAAAACAACCATGACTGATAACCGTTCGCCGAAGCCCTGTCATCGTTCCCGTGACAGCTGGTCATTGCCTTACTTTATTGCTCGCGCTACCCTATCATTCGCCGGACGGCTTTTTTTTCTGTTATTAGCGTCTAGGCTTTGTTCACCCCTAAAG
This sequence comes from Ixodes persulcatus, assembly GCA_013358835.2. NCBI lineage: Eukaryota > Metazoa > Arthropoda > Arachnida > Ixodida > Ixodidae > Ixodes > Ixodes persulcatus. The sequence continues at coordinate 842,210 of JABSTQ010011417.1, forward strand.
TGGATTCACAGTGCGGTGGAAGCTGCGTGTTCGTTGGTGGACCAGCCATAGGTTCATCCTCCGCCACGTGACGAAGCTTTCGAACACATCCACGCGTGGATAGTCGGGTCAGGTGATGAAGGGGAGGCTGCTGATTTGACCGGCGAGCGCTTAGCTCCCACTGCACTCTCAACTTCGGGGTGAACAGAGTGTAGTTTCCCCGCAGAGAAATCAAAGAGCCAATCACAGTAATTCATGGTCTAGGATTTGGCAAAAATTACGAATAAAAAAAAATATCAAACAAAAAAAAATGTTTTCTTTTTTTTTTTAATAGAAAATTTTCGATGCGACATTGAAGATGTCCTTTGACATATATATCTCAGACACCACGCGTTCAACTTGAAACGTCAAGTAGGCCTCATCATTCGCCGGTAGCAGTGGCGCTGTTGTCGGCAATCCGCGTGCACTGATCCTTCATTTGTTTTTTTTGTTTTCTTTCATTTTAGGGACGAAGCTCCTTAGGGGCTGGCCATGTCCGTCCGCCGTCCGTTGTCCGCCGTAGGCCGGCGTCGGGTGTTCGTGCTTCTGCTCGTGAGATCACGTGCACGAGCACGTGAGCACATGCTCACGTGCTCGTGTAGGGCAAAAAAAAAAATGAAAAAAAAAGATGAAAAAAATTATGAAAAAAGAAAAAGAAGAAAAACAGAAAAAGAAGAAAACCACACATTCTCCTACTGACATGAATCAAAAGGCTCAAAGAAAAAAAAGAAAAAAAAGAGTAGGGGGTTCTGAGATGCCATCCCATCTGTCTGCTTAAAAAAAGAAAAAGAAGAAAACCACACATTCTCCTACTGACATGAATGAAAAGGCTCAAAGAAAAAGGAGACAAAAAAGAGAAGGGGGTTCTGAGACGCCATCCCATCTGTCTGCTTAAAAAAAGAAAAAGAAGAAAACCACACATTCTCCTACTGACATGAATGAAAAGGCTCGGCATGCTGCGGCTCGGCGTCTACGCAGACAAGCACCACCAGAGCTTCGCCCCAAGCAACATCATTCACCACGTGGAGATGCGGTCAATTTTTTAAGAGACGTTACATATCCGACGACCAAAATCGTTGACCGTCTTTGTCGTGTCACAACTCAAGGATTATTAATTTAAAAAAGAAATGATTCCATTGACGTTTGTTATAAAAACGATGCAGTTTATATTGTGGAGCGTGGATTACGCAGTGCATTAAAACAATTAACAACTTCTATCATCCAAGTGCAAGAAGGAAACTTCGTTTTTGAATTATTTTGAATTCGTTACATACACATTTGTATGTACTTGCGGCCTTTGGGTGTTGCACTTCTGAAACGGGCAAACAAATGTCGTCTCGTATTCATTTCTTATATTAAAGGGATTATTCGGTCAAATTTTGTATTCGAGAAAACAATTGAATATCATTGTTATTGCCTCGAGACCCATCGTACGTGCAATATCCGAATTTTATATTGCCCTCTGCATGAGTAATTGAATTTATACTGCTCCAATCGCACTCTAGCGCAAACGCTGCTTTCGGTGGCAACATTGGAGCTCTGACGTCACACAACACATTGCGACCTGCGAGTGAACGCCTCAGCGTGCTTCGTTTTTGTTGTTGTGCTCGACTTGTTTCGTGGTTGGGTGAGATTTTTGTTGCGCGGTTGGGTGCCACAACCACCGGGCAGCACATGCGAGCCAAGACATGACGTTCCGCACTTTTCCGCGAGACGTGCAGTGACGAGCAAAATGGACCGTCGCCGTGCGTAGGGACTGGGTTCCCGTCAAGATTGAGATCCCGCTTATAGAGCAATCATCTGACAGAAGAGAGCTACGAGCTGAGCTCTAAGCGGACAGAAGGCTCGTAAGCTGAGGTGTGATGCTGTGCCAACGATATTAAACTACGTCCACCCACTCCTCCCCAAATCAGATCAATCAATTTGATTATGCAGCGAAACCGAAACCAACAGCTAGACCACCTGGAAACGATAACAGAAGTTGTATTTAGCACGCGTGCAGCCAAATTCTGTTTGACCCGCAAGTGAAAGTAGAGCGTGGCTACGATTCACCAAGCTCGTCCAAGTTAAGTGACGACATGCATTTGAACGATTCGCCGTTTGCCTTCGACCCGCGGACATCGCCTCTGAGGGAACGACCCGCAGCCTCATCACCGATCCAGTGGATCCGCAGAAATGCGTACCCAGATGCCGCTTCGTGTACTGCCGCTTCAGAGGCGAAATCTGCATCCTTTGCTTTACAAGCGCTCCTAGTTCGATCGGCGGCCGTCGCAGTTGTGTTTGCTCGAAACGGCATACGTTTGCTCGAAGCTTATGGCTGTTTTCGAGTAATATCCTGCTAAAAGGCGTGACTTTTTTTGCACACGCTTGGGAACTGTAATAAAAAAGTCGTATTTTAGTAGGGTACGGCCTAGGTGACTATATAATTCGAAACAAAATACAAGACATCCATCGAACAACGTTTGTTATCCCGACCATCCGACAAACCTTTGCGTTTTGTGACGTCACCTAGCAGCTACGGATGTCAGCCATTGACACTGGCGAAACTCGGGGTGCAGTTTCGTACACACGCTCATGAAAGGTTTAATGAATAACGGGAGATCATATATCAAAATAAAAATTACGTTTGTGTACATGAAGGCTCCCTCGTCGTAACGACCGCAAAAACTTAAGTACTTCCGGTTTCGACCGGACAATCCCTGGTGAGCCGGCGTTGTCTGACAGATGCCGCAGCAAGTGTGACGATCTCACGGGCGAGGGCGGTTTCGCGATTCATACCAATAAAGCGCCGCATAATCGGTCTGCTGTAAGCAAACCTTGTGCTTCGAGGCTAGAAAAAAAATAGTGACAAAAACGTTCAAATTTGAGCATTCTATCCCGTTCTGTAGAGGTACTGCTCAGCTGTGTAGGCTGGTTCACACTAAAGTGACTTTAGTTCACACTGCCCCATTTTCTTACGTTAAAGGGCAACTCCGCTTCATGTTTGGTTTTGAAAAAACAATGCAGTCCTCTTCAGTATCGCCTAGGAAGACCACACGTCAAATATTACGACGCAGTTCTGTCTAAATGTTTCTTAAACGGTCCTGCAAACTTTGCAACTCGCCAAGTTGCCGAAATCGGCTGTCTCGAGCGGGCGAATTCAGGCGCAACCAACAGCGCAGTCAAGGCTACGGCATGAGCGGAGCCAACATTGAGCTAAACGTCATCCTCATGGCCCCCTTTTGCTTGTTTTTACTCCTCCGGGCGAGCGCAGCGCATGACGTCAGCAACGTTGCCTCTCGGCGCTCAGCGGTGTCCACGTGATTGGCGTTCTTGGGAGCCGTCCGGCCGCCCGCCGTGGTCCCGCCGTTACCGCCGTCTTCCGCGTCACAACCACCGTCGTCGTCTCACCGTTTGTGGTTATTGTCTGTCGGAGTTTCGTCCACACTACGGACACCACGTACGCAGACTTGTGCCGCAGTTGCGCAGACCAAAACATGGCGAAGAGTGCGGTGCAGACGACACTCGCGCCTACCACACGCCCGCCCCCATCCCGCCCGTCGTTGGGCCGAGGATCACGTGACATCTCGTACCACGTGATGGCCATGTACTTGGCGGCCCGAGGCCAATGTTGCCGGACAGAGTCGAAGTTTCGGTTTCGATTTCCGCTCGTGTTTAAAATTAGATTTAAAAATATATGTCCCATTTTTTGCGAAGCAAACGACGTAGTGTCTTTTATTAGGGCTTTTTAATTCGAAATCACTCATTATCCCGAAATCTTTGGAATTGAGCGGAGTTGCCCTTTAAGTTACGGTACGTATAAGTCACCGAAACATTCGTGTCTCGAATGTCGCGTGTCATGCTTTCTCCTTGAACTGGTATACCCTCGCTTAATATGAAGCACAGAGGTCCCGGTGACTTCAACGTAATATTTCGTAACGTAACTTAACGTAAGAAAATGGGGCAGTGTGAATGGGCCTTAAGGTGCAACCCCACCGTGCATGACGTTTTGGTGCTTTTTTGACGGCTTATAACTTTCTTTCTATATATCTTACAATTTTAAATTTAATGTCAAATTAAAGAGTTGTTTTTCAACAATACTTTAATGTCTCAATATTACTATTATGTTTAGTTATTAGTTAATTATTCACCTTTTGATAGACCACAATCTCTAATATTAAAAAAAAAAAATATTTCTCGAATTATAACGTCCCATCGTTCACAATATTTTACGTGCGCGTTCGGTTGGATGTACTAAATTAAAAAAGTAAGCAAAAAACTGTACAGATAATATATATTTTAAAATAAAAAATAAAGTTTAAAATGGTAATATTTTATGGCGCTATAAAAACGGAATCACGTCAACTAATCAAAATAACGAGACATTAAATTATGAAGCATGCTTCGATATTACATTTTCCAGAACTTCCATATTGATATATTACACGTTAAGAATGTTATAAGACCTCAAACTTTTCTCATTCAGTTACGACAAATTGTAGTTTCTTAATATAAATTACAGATGGCGACACGTGTTCAAGAACAGCTTGATGTGCATTATCCATCGTGTGCCGCTTGGAACGCCACGTGAAAGACAGAAAAAGCGCCAGATGTCGGGGTGTCAGATGCCTGGATGCCCGCAGTGAGCGAGCCAGAGATGTCAGAACAACAAGCGCGAGGCTGCGGGTGCACCACAGCTACTTTTGCGCGCGTTCTACTGTGCGTCGGTACCACGGTGGTCGGTACACACGCCCGACGCGATCCAAATGAAATGGGCGCCATGAAATGCATTCTGCCATTTCAGATTCCGCCACGTATGCGAAAACATTTTAATGTTTTTATCATTTGCAAAAATCATTTCCGCAATCAAACTATGCTTGTCGGAATGGTTTGACTATATTTTGTTTAAAAACCACCTCGGTGGCTTTTAAGTGGCAATAATATTAAAACAAAACACAAAACATTAAATCGTCTCAGTGTCTCGGAGCCAACGCGCTGGCCCATGTGTCCATATTTGTCGGGGTTTAAATATCGGCCGAGGTGCCCGCAATCCGCCGGAGGCCAATCTGAGATTTCGGTTGAACGTCAAAAGATCTCCAGTTAGTCAAAATAAACCCGCAATTTTTTTTTATTGGGGCGTGTTAAGTGATTTTTGTTGGGTTGGCTTGTGAAACCCTGATCTGAGTATTTGCTTTGCTTTACCTTAGTTCGGAGCACAGCCAACGCTACGGGCTGATGAAACCACTGAAGCAGCGTGAAGAGCGCGAGGTCAAGCTGTTCGTTCTCTTTCTGTGCCTATGCGGTCGGGCTAAACTAGAGCCACTTAATAAGCTACGCTTCATGCACATCTTGGTGATTAAACTGATGGTTGTCAGTTATCTGAAGCTTTATCTGAAATCACAGGTAACGCTTTTTCGTCCTCCACAAATGTTTAAAACTTTAAACAGTTCGCGACAAAGCAAAGCACTATTACGTGAGCTTCCTGACACCGAAACTAATGCTGGGGAAGTCGCACCTTTCAATCATGACGATCGGCAGTTGCGTTTTATTTGTTACAAACCATCAAGATGGCAGCGCCTACAACAATATCGGGGGGAAAAGCGCCTATACTCTAAGCGTAGCTTATTTGGTTTAGCTCACAGGCTAAACCAAGTGCGGTGAGGGATCGTTGGCCGAGTGTGTTGTGGCACCACAGATCAGAGCACTTGGAGAAATGCTCGAGCGCGAGCTCCGTTCAAAGCACGGAGCTCACGCTGCAGAGCCTGTAGGGACCCGTGCCACACGGGCAACTCGAATGCCATTTACAGCGAATGACATTTTGTGATGGGCGAATCAGCACGCAATATGTCGCGCGTGGAATGCGCTACGCCCGGAGTGTCGCGCGCTGATTGGCCGCCCGCTCAAACGTCATTCGTTGTAAATGGCATTCGAGTTGCCCGTGTGGCACGGGTATAAATCTCTTCGATGTGTTTCCGTTGGTTTTTCAAATAACCTCAAAGGTGCCAGTGCACGAGGCCTGTATCTCGAGCGGCCCTTGGAGGCAAATGGCGGCGCAGCACTAAAATGACTGGTCCTTGAAAGCCAATGGCGGCGGAGCACCCGCTCGTGGCACGTGTCTTGCGCGTTTCCACAACAATGGTTGGGTTCAGTTAAAGCCCCTCTATCCTGGGAAAAGTGGCACCATTCATTGTTGTAGAAATGCCCGAGGCACGTGCCGCGCTCCACTCCTGGGAAATTCATGGCGTCTGAAATCTAGCTCAGTGCTACGCTGTGCCGCCATGATCTTCCCAAGGGCTGCACGTTGCACGTGCCTCGTGCAACGACAAACCTTGCACTACTTTTGAAACATGAAGGGGCTTTAGGTTCAGTCGGCCATCTGCATCCTACCGTCGTGCAATCGTGTACCACATATACTGCGTAATGCACGTTAAAGACCCCGAGCTAACAGTTGCACTGCACTTTTTATCACCTTCAACGGGTAACAATGTCGCCCTACGAAACTGCTTCTCTCTAAGAAAGTAACGACTAATTTTGAATGCGCCGTTACATTGCATTTTTAATGTGTATTCGCGTGTTCGCGTTTTTATTTTGTCTACATCTTTGATTATGCGGTTCTTACTAACGATGAAACAGACTATAGTTGTCGTACTTCTGGAAAAATATTATATAACTAAGAAAATGGCACGTGAACGCAAAAGACAAAACACACACACACACGCGCGCACACACACACACAGGCGCACCTAGTAAAATAATTGAAATAATAGAATTGATTATAATAATTGTGTCTTGAAATGTTTGAGCGCACCAAAAGCTATAAAAGCGAGCTCGATGCTTTAGATGGTGCGCTTGTTCACTGGAAGTATAGTTCAGGGCAGTATGCTCGTACTTGTATGTTCCGCTTCGCTCGCAGGATAAAACGAAATGCTTTACTGCTAATGTATTTAGTGAAACAAAGCTTACCTTCTGTATATGTGCAGTGCCCTCAGTTTTCGCGTCATTAAATGCTTGTTTATCATTGTTTTTGTTTCCTACTGTGATTCAGTTCGTGCTCTTCTGTGTGCTACATGCACTAGAGACCAAGGTAATTCAGGAGCATTCTATTTCGCGGATTGTAAACTCGACCCATCATATTTTAGAGCGCAGCTCTTAGGCGCCCATTTCCGGCTTGAGCGGCGTCGGCGTCGCCGTCGCCGTCGCCGTAACCGCGCGGTGCATGATGGGTAAATTTCCCCGCTAAATTTAGCGGAAAAGTTTCCCCGCTACATCTAGCGGAAAATTTTCCCCGCTAAATTTAGCGGAAAATTTTCCCCGCTAAATCTAGCGGAAGATTTTCCCCGCTAAATCTAGCGGAAAATCTTCCCGGCTAAATTTAGCGGAAAATTTTCCCCGCTAAATCTAGCGGAAAATTTTCGCCGCTACATTTAGCGGAAAATTTTTCCCGCTAAATTTAGCGGAAAATTTTCCCCGCTAAATCTAGCGGAAAATCTTCCCCGCTAAATTTAGCGAAACATTTTCCCCGCTAAATTTAGCGGAAAAATTTTCCCGCTAATTCTAGCGAAACATTTTCCCCGCTAAATCTAGCGGAAAATTTTCCCCGCTAAATCTAGCGGAAAATCTTCCCCGCTATGTTTAGCGGAAAATTTTCTCCGCCCCACCCCTCGAGGTCACGTGAACCCCCCCCCCCCCCCCGTGCCTTCCCCTCCTCCTCAAGAGCTGCGCTCTAATTCGGCGTTACTGGGAGTTGTAAACGGCTTTCATTTTTTCTTTTGTCTTCGATCTTTGCGCGTTCCGTTTTATTTCGATGTCCATTCCCGGATAATTAACATTTATTTGCCTTTTGACGCTGGTGCCAGTTCAGAGTTGATACCGTGATGATAGTAACACTTGAGGCACGAAACGTGAGACCGCTCTCAGCTGCTGAAAAAAAAAAATATCGAGCGATTGCCACGCATTTTTTTTCTCTAGCCAACCTAATCCATTTGCAGAAAGGTCTCAACCTAGAGTGACCAATCTAATGTTTGAGGCAAGGCATGTTTTCAGACATCAGAACAAGAAAAGAAAAAAAAAAGTGAAGAGAGAATTCACTGTTACGCTATTTTTTTTTATTTTTCTTTCCGGATTATATACATACATTTCCCCTACTTCCGCATTTTTTAACGTGCGAGGGATTGTGTCTTCGCGCTTCGCGCCGCGAATTGTTTGTTTTGTTGACACCTTCCCGCTTTTCCCAAACTGTCGCGCGTCGAAGCAACAGGCTTAAGTGCTCCGTTAGGTTTCTCCTTCCTCGCATTTTTTTTTTTTTCTTCAAGGCGGATCCTCGTTTTTTTAGACGTGTGAAGCAATCGCTGTCACGTTCTTCGTGTTCATGTGTTTTTAAACGCCCCTTCCTTGTTTCTTTTCTTCTCTTTCCTTTTCTTTTTTGCGATGTGATCGTCAAACGTTTTGCCATTGTCGGCATTTCTGATTGGCGAAAGGCTCACTATAGACGTTTTCTGTTTCCTTTCATTCTCAGTCACGTGGGTTCCGGATCCGGTATGCGGGGCGAAAAAATAATAAAACATTTCAACCTCGACTATGCGAGAAAATATAGGGGAGACAAAAGAAGAATGTGTGACAATCCCGCATTTTTCGTCAACACCTTCCAGCGGGGTGGAGAGATTCAAACGATGTTTTACCGCATCCCAGAAGTGACGAAATTCAAGATGGCTGCGCCCAACGTTTCGGGGCATTTCCTGGAAAGGAGAAAAGAGCGCGACGAGCTTTAATCCGCGCACAAAAAGGGAGAGGGCACGCGTGATCGTACCTTTGACTGCACTGCCAAGAAAGAGGTTGTCCCCGCGTATTGGCGATTTTCGTCGCGCGCTTCTGAAGCTACTTTCACGGCTTCGCGTTTCGACCGCCAGGTGCAATGAATATCTGATTCGCTCGAGGAGGCTGCAGTGCGAACCTGCCGCCACAGCTATTTGTTCTTGCCGCTAGGTGCCGTCGATTTCGCGAGAGTCGCCGATAGGACGTCTTCATTCGGATGAATTTTTTTTTTTTCTTTCATCGACGGAAATAGGAACAATGAATGTCAAACTATAAGCTTTGACGATGTTGGATTAATAATGCGACGACTCTGAGCTTCCGTCGTGCTTTATGGACCCACCATCGAACGTGTAGTCCGTCACTGATGATGAGTAGCTAGGGTTACAACTCGTGACGTCGCGGCGAGGCAATGCGGAGTGCAAGTTCGTCTGCTTCTTGAGAAGGTGCAAAGTTAGTAGATTAGCTCAGTGACGGAACTGCTCATGGACGCTGTATGCACGAGTAGTATCCCCCCCCCCCCCCTCACTCACCACGACTGGCCTCCCGTCGTTCGACGAGCCGGACGGTTGCTACGGTAACTGCGGTGCATTCTATGGAATCCGTACGTTACGAATCGCAGCGTCTAGATGGCGTTCCATCGTATGGAACCCACAGTTCGTAAACGAAAATCTAGATGGTGCTTTGAACGACGGGAGGCGGACTGTAGGGAGTGTGGGGGACCCCCTTCCGTGGGGGTTCCACAACTGAGGTAATCTAGTAACGTTGGCAGAAATTGTCCTGACGTCAGAACGCCTTAATGCTAGCTGCTTCGTAGTCTACCCCCTACCTTCCAATCGTAGCCAATCAGACCTCGGCGGTTTTACGTCACCGCAACCCTTGCCCAAGAAGCAGACGAACTTGAGCTCCGCATATTGATCCTGGTCGTAACGTCACAAACGGCAACTCCAAGGGGGTACGTCGGCCGATGCATCCCAGTTCTATACACACAAAAAAAAAACGCGTGTTCGACTTGCCTGCACTTACCGCATGTTTAGGAGAAAAGTGAGACGTGTTTTTCTCAGCGCAAATATAAACTACGCATTGGCCAACGCATCCGCCAAGGTGTAACGCTGCTGCTTGCAGTACGAACCTAACGCCGAAGTTTCAGAACTTACCGTAATCTAATTAAAATGTTATCGGCAATTTTCGGAAATTTTCACTGAGAAAATAAGGCGCGTTCGCGGAAGCGTTTGCCATTCATCTCCATGTATCAGCAGACGGCGTTCGCCGTCATTTCTTTCCGTGTATTCTATATAATGTACGCAGGGGCTTCTGCTGGAGCTAATGGGCTGTTGCAAATTGAAGCAGACAGCAGCCAGCTTAAAATTTTCTTCCGGTAAAGCATTCCTATGGAGAAAAAAGTGGGTGCATTCTTTCTCAGTACTTGATCATGCGAGCTACTATTACAAAGAAATCTAACGTAATAAATGGCTCGAAACATTTCTGAACCACGTAGAAGCAAATATTGGTCAGTTAAAGTGTTTTCCACTTTCAAATGTATGGCATTAAACAGTGCTACAATAGCCTTTTACGTGCATTTATGTACACTGTCGGACACTGTTAGCGCAAACAAGGCATTTGGGCTTTTCGGCAATCGGGATTTACGCGATAAATAAATCAAAGAAGGGCAACTGGAACATCAAAGACGCCGAACTACACAGTAACACTGCTTCAGTGACTCCCTGTGCATGCAACATGAAGTGAAGGTCAAGTAACTATAGTTCGATATGCAATAAACATGTCTAGTTTTATTATCTCTCTTCATGCATATGTGCGAACATATTTTGTTCGGCATTGAAAACATAATTTCTACGCTCGAAATCCTTCAAAATAGAGATATGCCAGAAAACGGGTGCCCGATAAAAGGCACCGGGCATATTAATTTATAAACATACACACCTTTCATTTTCATACACCCACAGCGCTGGCATATTAGCAATATATTAGCATCACCGGAATGCTGGCGTACCTTCAACACGCTCTACATTCCTCGCAACTGTTATTTTGCTTCGATTCATCTCTTGTCCTTACACGCCTCTTGTGGAACACAGGTTTGTGCATAATATATAGCGAAGTTACTGAGTGATGCACGTTAAAGACCCCCAAGGCTAGCGGTTGTACTGCACTGGCTAAATTTCTCATCTACAGCTGGGAGACTCGTCGCCCGTTGAGGCAGACTAAGCTCTAGGCTACATAAACATACACACGCCAGCATTGTTTTTTATAGAGAAGTTTAACATCGTTTATTAACTAGAAAAGTACCGTAACTAAATCGATTACACCTTTACAGTGTTAACGAAGGTGCACACTATGAGCTACGACCCAAGTAACAAAGGTGATCCCAGTTATTCCAACGGCCTAAATAGGACATGCCCCCGTGTTTTACCACGAGAATGCCCGATCACCGCAAATATAGACTGGTTGCTGGCTGCTTCAATTGACCACTTGCTAAATCCTCCAAGCACCCCGGCCCGCACTCCAAGAATCATGGGAACGGTGTTCCTTCAGCTCCCTAGTGATCGGTAATATCAATCGCTTCCATGGTTACACAGTTTGGGGTGTAATTTGGAGTCACCCTAAACAAGGGTCGTAGAGTGCCCAATAACCTGTAATATCACTTTTAAAATTTCTCGTCAATGTCTGCGTTTTCGATACTGTGCATGCTGTCTACCCTTCAACTTGGTTGAGCTGCAGAAATCTTCTACATTATTACCATTCTCTTACAGCTTCAAAGACGCCGATATTAAGTTAAAAACGCTAAAAATTCAATAAACAGCCCCGCTGACTCCGAGCTAAATCCTAGTTTTTGTTGTTGTGAATTCTCGGCTTTTAAAGCAATTCCTGCTAAAACAACAATCACGAGAATGATAATATTGTAAGAGATTTCTGCAGCTCGGTCAGGTTGAAAGGTGGATGGCATGCACAGTATAGAGTGCCTTCATGCTCACACACTCACGTGCGTTGTTAGAGTGATGGCGTTTCGGCCATTTTGATCCCCATAATTTGTTTTTAAAGTTTTCGTAGAATGCACGCGCCGACACGCGCAGTTGCATTCCTCGGCGTGAGCACCTAGCTCTTACTAGTGCTTTGGCGCCCGCGGTTTAGTTATATGTTCGAATTAGCACGCGCTGTCGGCATAAGCTACTACCAAGGATGTCTTCACCCTGAAACAGACGCACATAGAGGCACCCTAGCACAGTATCAAAAATGCTGACCTTGACGAGAAATTTTAAAAGTGATATGACAGGCCCTTGCGCTCTATAAGGCGCTAGTTCCGGTTGACTCCGAATTAAGCTCAAAACTGTGTAATAATGGAATTGGTTGAAATTACCGATCACTAAAGAGCTGAAGGAACACCGTTCCCATGATTCCTCGAGTGCGGGCCGGTTCACTTGAGAATTCAGCAAATCGCGTAAAGAGAACCACCAACTGAGCCTTTAGCGTACGTTATAATAACTCTAGTGTCGTTTCATTACTGGCCTTTTTCAGAAATCGCCTATAACTCGGACGCAGACCTTTTGATTTCATCCGCGAAACAGTACGAAACACCCCTCGGCGTAATAAAAGAAAACGTTTAAAACTGGTTTCTAAAGAAATATGCAGATTTTTTTTTTTTACATTATTTAAACTTGAGGGCGTGTGGGTTATTGAATTGAGACGACAGAAACAATAACAGACTTAAAACAAAGGGACGATGGATACTTCTTTCAACTCGCAAGAACACAGATACAGTGAATCCCCTAGCGGAGCATTTTTGAGCTAACCCATGCACAGAAGAAATACAAAGAAAGAGAAAAAAGAAAAAAAAAAGAAAGTGATATAGTTAACACAGAAAGAACGGGGACAAAAAAAACGTGACAGAAAAATCGCATTGGCGATGGAAGTTCAAATGCAATTATGCCAATTCCGGAGTAAGGAATTCGATTTCACCTTTAGTTAAAATGAATGAAGGCGCCAAAATATTGTTATTGACTGAATTCATGCCGAAGGATTCTATAATTTCTCTGTCAAACCTGTTACTGTGAACTCCCAAATTTCTTTTTCTTTTTCTCTTCCTTTGTCTTTCTTCTCGGCATGGGCGCGTTAAAAAATACTCCGCTTGGAGATTCACTGTAGCTGAGTTGTTGCGAGTTGAAAGAAGTGTCCATCGTCCCTTTGGTTTAGATTTTGATGTAGATTTCAGCAGAGCACCGCAAAAACGGAGGTCCTTTTTTGATTTTGATTAAATGGTATAATAAATTTAATGCCGCGAGGAAAAAGAAAACTCTAAATACTTTATTTTGGTGCACCGTAACTCGAGACACAAAAACCCGATACTCCGAGGGGTCCCCGCGGAAGCTTTAAAATGTTTGAGCGTAGTGTCAAATAAATCGCTCAAGCTCGGATGACTGTTTGCACTCGGCGATTCTCGGCGACTATGTATGATCTATGACCAAAGCAAGAAGCTACACAGATAGCTAACCCAGCTGATATGCTCTCAGCGCCTGAAAAATCCAGGGGTGTGCAAAAAGAGTTTGGAATCGACTATTTCAGTGTCATTCCTATACTCTTTATTATTTCCAGAAAAAAAAAGCAAGAAAAAAAGGTTTTACGCATTATTTTTGCCCGGCGGGAAATGTAGTTCTTAAGAGATTTGGTTTTCGAAGGAGGAAACGAGGCTTTTGGCGTTTGAAACGTGTATGTCTTAATATGATAACGTAAAGCGAATCCAGTGTTGTACACGTTCCTCTAAAAAAGAAACGAAAGCTCGTTCCTCGTTCCTTCTGATTTTTGGAACGCGTTCCCGTTACAAGTTCCATCTGTGAAAAAGGAACTCGTTCGCGTTAAAGTTAAAAAATGGAACGTATCGTTACATATACGTAACGTTACATTTGTATTTTGCTGATAACCATATATAAATATATCAAGCAAAGTTTTATTTTTTTTATCCATCCATCAAAAGGGAACATACGGATTTATATGTCGTGATGGAAGGGCACCAGGAGAAGAAAACAAGCGGATCCAAGGTTTCTTTTGTTGATATATTCACCAATAAAAATCGCAGCTTTTAACCATATTCATGTCTGTGGTGGACGATTCAGACGAGCCAAATGTACTGTTACCCCGCATTGCACGAGCGTTTTACAACAACCTCCTACGTTTCAATCTAACAAGGTCCCTTGTTCCAACTTAACAAAGTCCCTTGTTCGAACAGGTGAAGGCGAGGGTATGCTTTTGGAAGGTCAGTCTCGAACACTACAGTTAGTTCTTTGTGAAGGTTGGGTTCGTTGTTCAGTTTGAAGGTGGGGGACAAGGGGAGAAGGAATAAAGGTTAATGTTTGTGTATCGTTTTAGTGAACAATGTTCGGGGTACAAGGGTGCGTTCGATGTCTGGTAACCTGTGATTTTGTTGTAACTGTAGGTCTCTTTATGAAAGTTCAGAAATGGCTGTAGTCGGCCTTAGATGCCTTTGTGTATGAGAATTCGTGGAAGCAAAGAAAGTAGCTGAGTTTGAAACGTCTCTCTTTGTGTGTTTTCGTACGACTGAAAGTTTTGCTTTTTGAACCGCAGTCTCAGGCACTCAAAAAAGAATGATTGCTGTCCACTAGCTCTCCTGCAACCGACCGTTACCAAGCGAGGACCACACAATATAAATCCTAAGATAAGTAACCAAAAGGTTAACGAGTTAGAAACAATATTTTCGTAAAGATATAGCTTCTATACTCTTAAAATTTCCCTCGTAAAAATAAAATAAAATTTACCCCACTGAACGAAAAAAGGAACGCCGTTACTCTTTCCCTTCCAGTAAAAATGTAATGAGTTCTCGTTCCTTCGTTCCTCCTGAAAGGAACGCGTTCCAGGAAGGCCGTTCCGTACACACACTTAGCGAATCTAAGATGCACCTACATATATCCTAATTCAACACACGAAAAGGAAAATTAGCATCGTTACGCGAGGAAAATTACTTTTTTTTTAATGCGGTTTATGAGGTGACTACGAGAATAGCTTCTGCTATTAAAAAAGAGGTAGTCGTGGCTTTCACGTACATTGTCAAGGCTACGAACGCGGCAGCGCTATTCAGTTGGAACCAGTATTCGCACAACCCTAAAATAACCTAGATCAAGGAGAAAAAAAAAAGCAAACCTCACAAAGTACCAATTACACCTTCATATGTGTTGTCCATTTTGGCATTTTAATTTTGCCCCACAGTTTTCCCAATGATGAGTTACATCTTTCCTATGTGTGCCTGTACTTCCCCGTAAAGCCGACGATGGACCAATCACCGAGCTCCACGGGGAGTGTCCAGCGAATGGCGCAGCGCGAGAAAACCCCCAAAAATAAACTGTTCATATCGAAAGCAACATCTGCGAAGCGATATGGTCGAGCGAAACGTGTCGTATTAATTCTTTCTTATCAGATTGCGTTTTTGAGTGTCTTGAGTCGAGCAATCTTTTTTTTTTGTAGAGTCGATATTATAGTTATCGGGAATTTAAGAAATGTAGGGTTGGGCGAGTCTCGATCACCTTACAGTCGCTCCGTGGGTAATTAGATGGCGGCGTTCACCCATGAGAACACCGAAGAGCGAATCACGCAGCAAGAAGTTTTAAGATAATCAGCCCCAGCGCGCGTTTCTTATAAGTCGTCAACGGCGATAGTTGGGCGCGCTTTAAAGATTGCAATCACTGACTTATGGCGTGTTTTGCGGGAAAGTGTAGGCCGTTCAGGCATTTTCTCTACTCCTTTTTCACTTCAGGTCAAAACACAGCCGACTTTGCGACCCAATAGAACTAATCAAGTAGCGTGGAAAGTGCATCGTCACGTTGCTCAACTTACAGTGGAATGGAAAATGAGGTCTTGTTCTCGATGCGAAATAAGCGCGATATCAGTTTCAGACGTCATCATTCGAACACACAGGAAAAAAAAAAAAACGATTCAAACATTTGCGTGTTGAGTGCAACAGCGTGGATTACGACGACCGTTTCTGATTGCTTATTTACGGCGAGATGGTTTCCGTGACAACCGAGGTCCGCGCAGCGCGTCGTATAATGGCAGGCGAGAAGTCGTAACGAATTGGGTTTCACTTAAGCGCAAATTGCGTTCAACGACCAGTTGATTCGACGTTCCCGCAGAGGGCAACACGTCCTTCTCTTATCTGTCCCCTGTAACGAACGTCACTATAGAGTCGAATCAAATGCGGTCGAGCCTCGTCATTGGCCCTGAGAGGCCTATGTACACGTCTGCGACCATGTGCATCGTTTTCGACAGAGTAACGACCACCGGCAACAAATACGAGGTAAGGCAAAAGCAATAAAACAAAAAATTAATAAACGCAAAGCAGAAAAAAAAGGATAGAATTTTTGTTTTTGAGCTATGCCACCACGCTCTACTTCGTCGATCAAAAGTGATCACTGACGCACAATAACCCTCCGTTGAAATGCCACGCACGGCCATATCAAGAATCGGGCCAGTAAGGTCGTATATGTAGCCATACTATCCATATGGCCAGAGTTTACATCTTTCTGTACACGGCTGACAAAATAAGGTCCGCTGCCACCGACCGATGTACGCGTGCGATGGACCAAGGCCATCGCAGAACGGCCGTGCGCAGTAGCGTTTACTCTCGGCCATTAAGTGACGTTCGCAGAAGGAAATGTGCGTCGCAGGCCATTCGCGTCTCTTGGCGGTCACCGCCGTGCTCCGTTCGACCCCCAAGAGGATAGTGTGGTGGAGTCTACGTGCCAGTTGGGCCAGTCACACGTCTACCTTACGTCACGTGATCTCAGCGTTCCCGCCCATACCGACGCGCAGAGAGAGAGGGAGAGAGAGAGAGAGGAATTGTTTTATTGGTCCGCCGATCGCGTAGCACCCGTCGCACTGTCATTTGAGGGGTGAGCGGAGTATACTATGTGAGTAAGCAAATGGAGGTCAGGCGCCTCGATTCTCGATATAACGCACGCGATATTGATTTGCTTTCTTGGTGCAACGACCGGAAGGGTTTTCTTTCCTTCTCTCCGTTCCTATAAGTATAGTCGATGGTAAGTATGAGCGAAGTACTTGGCAAAGTTAGGAAGCGAAGCGAAAACATACATTGTTTGCTCGCGACGTCCCTTTGCAGTGACTGCTCTAAAAACCAAAAGAAAACATCATATGAATCTGTGCAATAATTGTATAACACAAACACATACTGTATATACGCTTTATAGTTTTAATATAAGTTCTCGTATATTTATTCAACAAATAATATGTGAATGTTTTCTCTTTTCAATAGGTGTGATTTCTCTTCGTTATTGCTTGCCTCGAAGTCCTAACTTGAGGCTTTAAAGACACTACTGCAGTGATAGACCCATTATTAGAGGGGCTGTTTTTTTTTTTTCACTCCGATGAGCTGAGTAAAATAAAAACAAGTTATAAAACTGTTTTAGTATACTTTTCATTTAAAGCCATACTGCTTCTCTACATAATCACCTTGTGAATTTTGGCCCTTATCATGACGTGCATAACATTTTGTATACCCTCCTCGAAGATTGCAGACTGGATTCTTTTTCGTTCCATCAAGCGTCAACAAGTCAACCAGTCGCCAGAGACGTGTAAAGTGTATAAAAGAAACGTCATAAAGTTCGGGGAGTATAACTGACGTCCATGATTATGGGGATCAGGGAAGAAGGTCTATGAGGACTGAAGGTCTTGTCGGCGCGTGATGAAACACGGCTGAGGGCTCAGTTGTCGGTCGTTTTTCGGGAAAAGACATAAAAAATCTTGTTCCACTTAATAATAATCGCCACAATTTGTGCGGTGATGTGGAGAAGTTGCTATACACTCTTTCGTATCTATTAAACTGTTTTATAGATCTAGTTGTTTTTGTACCCACTTCATTCGAGGTTTAAAAATGCAACCCTCGTATATACACAAACGGCCGTTTATATCGCCCTGTTTCAATCGACGCTCTAATTAATTTTTTTTAGCAGTGCACCTGGTGTTCTTATTTTTATAACTTATATTTATATAAAAAAATCGTTTATCTTGTTCACCAACGCCTCACCCGAGGCTTGACTTCATCCAGAAAAAGAAAATAGATCGAAACGTTATTTATTATGGTCACTATAGAACTACCTTCTCTTACTAACTTAATTTTCTAGCGTCTTGCAATACCGGTATAGTTAGATGTACATCAATAAATGCTTATTCCAGTTTTGGCCAGTTGCATTACGACCTCTACAGCTTCGCGATTTCGATAATATAAGGCACCGCTACGACGACCAAGCGTTGCTCTTTCCACAGGGTGAAAAGAGCATCCCTCGCTTCGCTGGAGAAGCACAATGCAGTGCATCGAGCATTCGCGATGAACAATATGGCACTCCCATGCAGTACCTCAGTTGAAAGGGTGTTCAGCGTAGCAGACAACATCCTCACGACGAAATGAGGCAAGATGTCTGACGAGATTTTCGATAGCCAACTGTTGCTCAAAATACCCAAGCTCAATCATTGGGACTGGTAGCAACAATAAACAACTAACCATCTTCATTTTTTTTTAGAATAGTAATGCTGGAAGTAAGGCCACGAGAGTAACTGATTACTTTTCGGAGCAACGGTCACTTATTTTTGTAAAAAAATAATTTTATGTGTAATTAATTACAATTTAGTCCTGACTGACTGTCAACGTAATTCCCTATTTTTTTGTTTTTTGAACGTGTACAAGCCTGCCTAAAAGTACCAGTTTGATGGCGCAGAGCCACCACGGCAATGATAGGCTATAATAGATTTTAGGTGTCAGGTATAGACCCTCGGTGTATTGGTTCGCCAGCCACCTGTTTTTACTCGGTTTCTCGGTGAATTAAGTAAAGCCAGGTGGTGTAAAGAAGTTAACAACGTGAGACGTTTGTCTGCCCTAAGGGGCATTTGATGTCTCGGCAGTATACGAGAAATTTAGCCGGAGAGCGCACGAACGCACGTCGGTCGGGCACCGGTGGCGATCAAACCTATAGGAGACCCGGACACTACGCAGCGCAAGCCTTCGCTCCACTGTAATTCATTGCGAGTTCTATGGCTTTGTACAAAATTTGAGCTCTCGTGCGTGTGCTGCCTGAGCTCTCACACACACGATTCCGTCGTCTGAACCTCAATAGAGCGTCCCAAGCAAACCCATCCCGAAAGCCCATCACGGTGGGGCGCGCAACGGTAGACGATGAATTGATTGATTGGTCCCCGCCAACATAACAGCACAGGTTTTCCCTAATATCATAATCACAGACAGGTTAAGAAACGCAGGTCGTGGCGCTTTTCAAGCACCCTATTATCTTCCCGCAGCCAACAAGATAACAACCTTATCATTCCACAAAAAACAAAAAAATTGACGTTTGAATGTTTATTCAGTCTGAAGTTCGTCTACCTCAACGGGCGACTTGTCTCTCAGCTGTAGATGAGAGATTTTTGCCAATGCGGTACAGCCACTAGCCCGGGGTCTTTAACGTGCACCACGCAGTAGTGATACACGACCGCACGCCCCGGTACGATGCTCTACCAGATCGAAACGGGCAGGGGTGGGGATCGAACCCGGGGTCCCTGGGTTCTGCAGCGCGAGCTTTCGCTTCACGTGCTCCGAGCTAGTGTCCGCTAGCCCGCTCAGCCACCGATCCGCCATCATCCCACAGGCAATGAGATGTCAGCCTTATCATCTCGAAGCCTATGAGATGGCAGCCTTATCATCCCTCACTCAATGAGATGGCGGCCTTAGCCGATAAGAACACTGCAGAACGAATCGCGAAGCATGGAGCGCAAACATAAAAAGCAACGGACTATAAACTGTATATATACACGTTCATTTAAGCTCTCATTTACTGTACCGCCCTTTGATTTTGCCACATCAATGAAAGCAAACCTTGGCTTCGGGATCACTGGAGTACAGAGGGGATCGAATTTGAGATAACACGTCATAAATGTGCTCGTCTAATCATCTGCTTGAGAGTATATTTTCAAAGTAGCAAATGGCTAACAGTGTGTCTTATTCACACCCCGGCAGGTTCCTATATGAAGGGAAATCGTGCCATCGTGGTGTTGTGTATTCGCCACTACTTAATGCGCATTAAAGACCCGAAAGAGGCCGTTCAACAATACTGGATTGAAGCGATTTCAGTTTCTTTCCATTTATTTTTTCTCAGGGCCATATCAGATGGAGTTGGGAACTGTAACATAAATATCGACTAAAAACAATGAAAGGGCAAAATGCAAAAATTCGTACGAAACAGCATTTAACGAACCTAGTAATCGCAATTCTAAAATTACCGGTGTTAGTAATTGTGATTATGACTGCAGAAAGGCGATTCCAATCAATAGAGGTTTGAGACACGAGGACGCATTAAAAGTAGACGAGGTGCACTTGGGGATCCTAACATACAGTTGGTGATTGGTGCGGGATGATATGCAAGTCGGTTCTGAAAATGGCGCTAGGCGAAGTGTTGGGTTCGAGTAATAAATATTTTTAAATAAACATAGGCGATATATTTCTCTACGAAAAGAGAGAGAGATGATGCAACGATAGGGATCCTTTTATAGAGGTAATTCATACTTTCCACAAGCCTACTTTGTGTGACGCAACTATAGATCCTTACGCAGCGCAACTGCGAGAACTTCAACGCATTGAAACTGGCGGGTTAACCCACATTAGCTACGAACCAGCACCGCCTTCTTGACGTGGCGCCAGAAGCACGCCGTAACGCCAAACCGATACTAGGACCAGGTGGATTTGTTTTTCAGTCGCGCACCAGTCACCTATAGTTGTGTTTGGAGATACCCGTGTTTGTACTTTTCCTGCCTGTTCCCCTTCTCCAGAGGTTATTATCGGCATTCTTGTCCAGCTCGCTTGTACCTTTGCATTTGTTGCATTATCATCATACCCACAGGTGCGCACAAAACAGGAATTTCTTGTTTTTAAGACCCTTCGTTATTACGAGATATAAAGGATTTTGTGTGTGGCTGAAAATGTTAATAATGGTTTACGTATGACACGAGCTTCTTTGTGAGGTAATCAAACAGTCATTAATTAAGGTGCATTGTTCTTAATTGTTTTTTGCGTGCGGGTTATGCGCCGGTGGTGGATCATGCACCAGGTGAGGGACTCTCTCTTTACTTTCAGCCGAAATTCGCCCTTGCGAAATACACACCGGGTGGGTATTCTAGTCCGGAAAGTACAGTACCCAAAGGGGCGCCGATACAATGTGACCGCACACAAAGCTGCGTAGACGCGCAGGAGTAAAAAAAAAAAGAAAACGAAAGCCACATATTCTTCAGTTTTAATCTCCTTGTCCGCCCATTCTGATCCTAATTACTTCTGACGTATCTCTTAATCGGCTTAACGCTGCGTGTTTAAAGTTGTACAGGCATTCGCGCTGTCGAGTGGTCGATGAGCTAATCTACCTTCACTTTACGTAAGTGGATTATAACCTGAAAGCTTCGAGCGCGCTTTGGTCGCGAGCCATCAAAGCTCGATAACAACTAGATCACGGCAAAACAGGCAGCAAACTTTGAAATTTCATCAGGCCCTCAGTATTACCATGGAAAGAGCGGTCTTTCGAAATGATCAAGAAATTATACTTTGAGTTAACTTTATCGTTGAAAAGATACGAAACATCGATCAATCATGATTTTATTTTCACATCAGGCATCATCAGACACTAATGTAGACCTGTTGAGGTAAAAACGTCAAAATGTTTGATTTGGCGAGACCTTTAGAGCCTAATTAGATAAAAATATTATTTTCAAAAGTGTGCGCCCACTAGTAGTTGGTGCGCTAATTGTCCGAGTCCGCCATTTGTTGGGCACGCACTAGGAACATATGTATGCGGAGAACAAGTCGTCTACTTCTTGCTCAGGAGTGGCGGTGACATCAGAGCGACGCCGAGCTCTGATTGGCTGATTGGAAAAAAATAGTGGGTAGACCTCAAAGAACCGAGCATTGAGGTCTACCCATTATGTTTTTCAATCAGCCAATAAGAGCTCGGCGTCGTTTTAACATCACCGCCACTCCTGAGCAAGAAGCAGGCGACTTGCTGTCCGCATTGGACACGAGGACTGCGTCAGCGTTCGGCGTGGACTCGGCTCCATTCGTATACAAAAACGAGTGGTGCGTCAGCGATGGGCAATGGCATCGGATCCAGTCACAGGCTTTGTGACCAAGAAATGGCGACCACCATTGTTACCTGATTGACTTTTTGGAAAAGTGTCCGTAGGCAGGCGCCGACCAGCCAACAACACCAAAGAAATTAAAACAAAATACAAAACATATATCTGTGTATTTCATATGAAGTGTGAATAGTTGCAGTTTTCGGGCTTACAACTTTCAGCGAGAGAAATCCGAAATAAAAACAAACATCAAGTGAACACTCTAGTAGAAATAACAAAACTATTAGACTCATTTCTAAGACGACAGCATTACAAATGTAATATTTATTTTATTGCGTGAGTATCACAAAATATCCAGAAATACTAAAGGTTAAGAACATAAAATGTATTAACACTAAACATTTAATGTATATAAACATGTCTTATTGTACCGAGATATAAGTTAACCTCCTAATGTTCTGCACATTTTTTTTTTTTTTTAAATTTGGGATAAAAGAAAGATTGCGTGTTCCATTTTGTAACCTGTACTTGGTGCAATTCGATGGTATTTTCCGAGGCTCCCCTTACGGACTTGGTATGTCCTAGACCTTTGGAGTAAGATTCCAGGTTCGTTCAAGGAAGGGTTCATTACATCGAAGGGCGGATCTGTATCGTATAACTGGTAGATATCGTCTATGGGTATTTGACACAGTTCTTTAAATAGCGGAGGCATATGTGCATCATTATACGCAACATCGTTGTCGTGTTCCTTGGTAAGTGTGTGCGCGTGTTTGGGGGGGGGGGGGGGGCTAAATTTTTTTATGAATTACTGCTTCCCGTTGATACATAAAGTTGTTTTTGTTTTTTTTCTAATATGGAAGTTTAACTTTGTTATGAGCCTGTTTTTGTATATATAAACTTTTACGGGTTTGAGACCCACGCATAGAATCAGAACGGAGCTTTCCTGGACCAAAATATATATATATATATATATATATTTTTTTTTTATAGTGAATAAATATGTATCCAAATTGTATTGCAGATACCTCGAAGATAAAAAAAAAACACTTCTTTGTACTTGCCGTAGGTATAACAGAATGGCACCTAAATCGTCAAATATAGTAAAATGAAATCCTCGCGTGACTCCATTTTCTTTTTTGTGCGCTGTTTTTGACGTAAGGAAATGACGTCGTTCAACCGCTTCCGCTCATTTAAACACAACTTAGAAAGGGCCCGTCACGTGAAGTTCAGTGACATTCTTTATAAGCGGGTTTTTTAAATTTTACGGACGTTAAAACGCGTTCTAAAGCAGTTGAGGCGGCTATCAGACGTCGCTTTTTTCCGCCAAAAAAAGCCATGCACGGAAGATAAGAAAAACAACAACGCCATCAACAACAGGAGGGCGTGTTTGTGACATAATGACACTTCACATAATGGTTCTGGTGTCGTCCTAGCCGGATTATCATCTCCGCAAGCTTTTTGTTTTCTGATTTCTACGAGGTTAATAATAAGGTAATTGCATTGTGCGATGTTTAAAGGGAAACTGAAGCGGTTTTGTATTTAAGAAAAAACACTTCACTGGCCTTCATTCGGCCTTTAGGATCACGAATATCGAGATTATTTTTCAACTCGGTGCACGGAGGCTGCATAAATTAATTTTTAAAGTACCGCCGAAGCCCCTCCTTTCTGGGGCGTGACGTCACACTAGGCGTTTTTGGAATCTCTGCTCTCGCGCATCTTCAGCGACTGTCAAAGCTATGCACGCGCACTCTTGCTATTTTCAAAAAAGTTCAGAAAGAGACGTCACGGCTGGGGTCAGTGCGGAAAAATATACCTGTCAAGCTTGCAATTGCACGCGCTGCCCACACGTGCGGCACGCGCTTGGCGGCTCAAAGATCCTAGTATGACGTCACGACTGGTCGGCGGTTTTCCGTGTTTCCTCGCGTTTAGTTACATGTTCGGGGAAACTGAACGTGATATTCAGATTCACGGAATCAAAATACGCCAGAATTCACCTCTAACTCTTTTTTATTTTTTTTTTCAAGAGGGCGTCTGATGTCTCCGTTGTGAGATACGAAACTTAGTCATTGCATTTACTTAGGTTGGTCTGGGGTTTTTAACGTGCATCACACAGTCACGGTACACGACCGCGCGACTGTACGGTGCTCAGCAAGGTCGAAAGTGTCAGGGGTGGGAAGTAAACCCGGAATTCCTGGGTCCTGCAGCGCAAGCTTTCGCTGCACGTGCTCGCAGCTGAGGTGCACTAACATACTCGGTCACCGATCCGCCGAATTGTTTTTTTTTTTTTTTTATTCGTAAGAGGTATCTTAACAAGAGGACAACGCTTAACAAAGGACCTGGTGACGTTTAAAAAACATAGCAGGTGTACCGGAGACACAGGTTTTCATTTTAAAGGGAAACTGAAGCGGTTCTGTCTTTGAGGAAAAACACCGAAATAGTCCTCATTTGGCATTTGGTGCACGGAACTGCGGAATATTATTTTCAAAGTACCGCTGAAGCCCCCCTCCTTTTCGGAGCGTGACGTCATATCGAGAGTCCTCGGAATCTCCGCTCTCGCTCATGCTCCGTTCAAAGGGGCCCTGCAATCCTATTTAAGCGTCTACCTTTTTGCGGTTTCCACGTCTTTTGTGATTCGGGCAACCCAGCGGGCAAGGAAAGAGCAACTAAATATCAGTGCGTCATATTTTAAAGGGGCCCTGCAATCATATTTAAGCGTCTATGTTTTTTGCGGTTTCCATGTCTCTTGGGGTTCGGGCAAGCCAGCGGGCGCGGAGAGTAACTGAATATCAGTGCATCATATTTTAACCGGACGAAGCGGAAACCTCCTCCACCGACGGGGGCGACCCGCGGTACCGAAAGCGCGCGATATGTGACGTCTTAGGCCCTGGCCTTACTACTGGTCAGGGCCGCTAAAAGCTTTTTTTAGTCGAAATACAATATATAAGTTGCGCGAACCGTTTCAATTATTTATAAAAGTAGTTTTTGTTCAGTATTTTAGAATAGAAAAGAAACAAATGCACTTTATAAAGTACGGAAACAAGAAGTGACCCGTCGACATACCCGCCACCAAGCGGTGGAAAAGGCGGCGCATACTAGAAAGGCGTAGTGAAATCAGGCGCCTACATGGAAAGGTCCCAGATGTACGCGGCGGCGCTGCGGTTGTTCACGGACTGGAGGATCCGACCGGCTCCGAGCGTTCCGAAGGCCTTCGGCGAGCAGCTTTGTCATGCGGTTTGGCCGTTTCGCAGTACGGCAGCGCGAAGTGGCTCCCATTCTGAACTGATCTTTACCCCGTGTTTGCTGTTGTTTGTGGCCAATGAAGTGCCATGTCGAATTAGTGTTTAATCGCGCGGCAAATGCAATGAGAGCCGCTCTGGCTGCCCGCTTCATACAGCCTATCCAGAACACGCTCGCTCTCTCGCGCCGTCGACACGGAGTGCGGCAGCCGTGACCGCTCACTCAGCTCACTACCCCTCCTCTAGTTCACGGCACGGCCACTCAAGCAACCAAGGACGTCATGAAGAAGGTTATTTTTTGCTTGTTTCTGTAATTTTAATTTGCCTATAACTATTAAAATAAAGCGAAATTCGAGAAAAGAAAAGTTTCATTAAGTTACTACGTTAAGTGCGCTCAGGTTCGGTGCAAATTAAAAACCAGTAAAAAAGTCCCTGCAGGGCCCCTTTAACCGGACGACGCGGAAACCTCCTCCTCCTACGGGAGCGCCCCGTGGTGTCGAACGCGCGCGGCATGTGACGAAATCGTGACGTTGTTGGCCCTGATCAGACTTGTACCGTACGCATCACAAGTAATCAAATTACTTGTAATCGATTACTTTTTGGAGTAATTTTGTAATCAGTTGATTACTTTTATTAGGCAGTAATCGCAAGAGTAATCTGATTACTTTTTGAAGTAATAAAATTACTTGTAACCGTTACTATTTTTCCACGGGACCCCCCCCCCCCCCCCCGGTCACACGCCTTTTTTTTTAAATGACAATAAAATTTGCTTTTTTTTCGTACGGAAAAAAGAAAGATTTTTGTGGAGCTGTAGGAAACGAGGTCAATCCCTTTCTATGTACAGTTTCTGTGGAATGTCCATTTTTTTTTTCGAGCTGGGACTGGGAGTGGGAAGCCCCAGGGAAGCCACAGTGCGTGACAAAGGCCATGCAGGGCGAAGTTTGAGGGAGCAGAATGTAGCTTTGTAAGTCCTTCGTTCAAACTAGCCCCCTCACGCACACACACACAGAAATAAAAAAATAAAAAAAAAATCCTGTTTAGGGTACCTACTCGCAGCCCGTAGGAGAACCAGAACCGAAGAATGCCTAAAGCGGATGCAAAATATAACAAAGCCAGTTGAAATATTTCCCCGTTTCCCCTACGTGGTCTTTGTGACAAGCAATGTTTCGAGTTGAGAAGTGGTCGGGGCGATCTCTTCCGCTAATGGATACTACACATGATCCGTTTCAAATCCTGGAGCTGTTGCTCTTTTGTACAACATGCGAGCTCATCTACATGTGAATAATAAAATGAGCGACGCAAACTTTGAGCGACAACCCTTGCTCAAGCTTAACAAGATCTAGAACCCCCTCCGCTCCCCCCCCCCCCCACACACACACAAAACACTCACTGGCGAACGCCCAAATCATTAAACTTCTTCAAGCGAATCCTATGCTTGTGTCCGCGTTGTGAAGGTGCAACGACCACGAAGAGGGAACCAGTTTTTCTTCTTCAATACTTGTGCAAATGTGAAATATAGGTTGGAAGTAGTTCATTGTTATGAGCGCTAAAGGTGTGCCTTAACACAATAAAGTAATCGGAAAAGTAACGGTTACTTCTTTAAGTAATGTCCAATTACTTTTGCCGTCGAGTAATCAAGTAATCTAATCGAATACTTTTTAGCCAAGAGTAATAGTAATTGTAATCGATTACTTTTTTTTAGTAACGTGTACAAGACTGGCCCTGATCAGCCGAGGAGGGAGAGCTGCCCCGTTCCCGGGCAGCTCTCTCTCCTCGGCCTCACCTCCTTTCCCTGTCTTCCCCTCCCTCCCCACATTCCTCAGTCACCGCGGTTCGCGGGCGTGGGAAAAAGGGGGTACAGAGGAACAAGAACGTCATGAAGGAGATTATTTTTTGCTTGTTTTTGTAATTTTGATATGCCCATAACTTTTCAAATAAAGCGAGTTTCGAGAAAAGAAAAAGTTCATTAAGTTACTACGTTTAGTGCGCTCAGGCTCGGTGCAAATTAAAAAAAAAAGAAACAGCAAAAAAGTCGTTGCAGGGCCCCTTTAAGACTGGAAGCTCCGCCTTCAGCGAGAGCTCGCTGGCTTCCGCGGTGCTTTGGTTGCGCGTGCCTGCGCGTTCACACTTGTGTTAGCAAGGTCGGAAAGCTCGTGCTGAAACCGGAGCTTCTATAGACCTTTCCAATGTTTACAAAATCACAGTCCAGCGTGCGATCTTCACAGCCCAGCACGTGCGTGTTCGTCGCTTCGGAAAGCGAGCAAAGCACGCGCCATACGCACAAACACTAAAAATGGCACCGGCCACACGCTCCTTTCTGGAAAGGTCTATACCTGTTTTCACCTCAAGAACCGAAGTAAAACAAGTGCGGCTCCTCGCGGAGCATTGCTAATTTCCCACTTTATGTGGATAATTAATACATATGTAGGTGAATTTTAGATGAGATATATGTTATCTTACCAAGACGCACACGTTCCAAACGCCAAAAGCGTCGCTTTTTCCTCCTCCAACCAAATCTCGTAAGAACTACATCGCGCCGCGTATGAACAATGAGCAAAACTTGCTTTTTTCTTGAGGTGAAAACGGGTATAGACTCAGCTTTAAACGGAGTGTATCAAAGATATGCGCGCGCACTTTTGCTATTCTTAAAAAAAGAGACGTCACGACCGCTGTCAGTGCGGGTAAGGTGGTGTGTAAAGCGAAGGCCGAGGCAAGTATTTGGCCGAGGCTTGGCCGTGGTGCGCGTGGATGCCGCACGGTGGCGCCTTGGAGGGGGGCGCTGTAAACGTCTCGGGAAATGCAGCGAGCGAAAGCGCGGCGGCTGCTGCTTCTGTGTTTTGCAGCTCTTGGTTATATCGGGCTACCTAACATTTGGAGTATTAATTTTCGTGAGTGCTATCAACGTCGCACTTTTGCTTTTTTTTTTTTAGGCGATTGCAGCAGCATCCACTACATTAGCGCGAGGCGCACATATGTATACCCACCTGTCGTCAAAATGCCTTTTGCATACGGCGGAGTTTTCTTCGAGAGGCTCCGTCCGGGGGATCGCGCGGGCCGACTTCTGAAACGCGTCGGGGTTTCTTGGTGCTCGAAAAAGGGATAGCGTATCCCCCCACGACTTGTATCCTCTATCGCACCCCGGCACGAAACACCAGCGTTGCGTTTTCTTCTTTTTCGTGAAAAGCATGGCATACCATTACGAGAAATCCGAGTAAACACCGATGCGACCGTAAGCCTGGCAGTTTCAGAGTCCACGGATAAGGTGTTCTATAGGCTTCTAGAAGATATAAGCTGTTCTAATACACCCTACCACGGAGTAACTCGACGGCGTACGGCGCTCCTAGGTACAGTGCTAAACGTACATCTAGTGGCGTCCACGCCCGGAGGGATCATATCGCCTTACGGGAATGGGCCGCGCTTTTTACACCTTCCCTTCTAGTACACCCTCCTGGGTTCAATTTCCACCCCTAACCGTTTCGACCTGGATGAGCATCGTACCAGCGTGCAGTCGTGTATCACTACTGCAAGTTGCGCGTTAAAGACCCCACGCTAGCGGTTGTACTGCACTGGCTAAATTTCTCATTTACAGCTGGGAGACAAGTTGCCCGTTGAGGCAGACTAAGTTTTAGGCTGTATATACATACACACCCCAATTTGTTTTCGCTATAGTTGATTGCAAGCTAAGAAAAAACCGGAAATGCCTCTCAGAGGAAACTGTATTCCTACGCCGAGAAACGCCAGCCAATCGTTTTCATGACGTCACGATTCCGTGGACCAATCGCGATCCTTTTAAAAAAAAAAAAAGCTCAACATGGCTGCTGGCCTTAGCAACGCGACGCTAGTTTCTTGTGACAATTATTCTGCTTTTTTGCACCGTGTTTTACGTGCCCGAGGTTACGCCACGAAATCTTAATGGTATCGGCTTCCGTTTGCAGCAGTTTTTGCGCGACAACGTGAGAATCCAGCGACGCGATCGCCAACGAAAATTTCGAAGCGGGCGCGAGGCTTAGCACTGCTGAGAGGTGAGAATCTACGCCGGACGTCGTCTGCTTCGTTGGATTTCTGTCGCCTCTGCCCCACATTGCTACTCAACATAGTACCGGCACCGCTGCTTCAATTCGCTGTGGTTTCCGCGGGTGAGCTGAGATTGCCGTGCACCTCAGTGGGATCCATGACGGAAGACAAAGAGAGCGGGGCGTAGGGTGCCTACATGTCTGTCTGTCTCAGGGTGAAGACATTCATTGTTGCACTGAATGTTCAGCGCGTGACGCTCTCGCGCACTCGTTGCGTGACCTGGGCGCTAAAATGGCATCTATGCATTAGCCAAAGCTACGCGCTCGAGCTGATTGACACCGGATTGCGCGTACTTCAAAATGCATAAAAAAACGATTGGGCGTAAAAATGGCTGAGATGTCACCACTCAAGCAAAAGCGCGCGTTTGTATGAAGGCACTCTGGCGGGGCGCGGTGGTGGTGTCGATGACTTGGGAGGGTGCCGATTTGTCAAAACCCGAAAAGTATAATTATTCTTGTTTTCTATTAATCCAACAAAATAAAGGCACACATTTCGTGCGCAAAGCCCACAAAACTAAGTAAATCACTAAATATTTATTATTTGCAGGAACTATAAGTGCTTTGTTATTTATAATTTTGGCGAGAGAAAGGTTGGTTTCGTTTTCGCCGCTCTCCCTCAATCGAAGGCGCTGGAAGACGGTATGTTAGACAGTATCTTGGACAGAAAATGAATTGGGAAGACGGTACATTGGACATGACTTTCTTTCTTTACTAAACAGCTATTCCGTTGACAAAAACGTATTCTAACTTATTTAAACGTCCTGAATGAATTAAATAAATATTGTAGTAGTTTAAGACACGTTTACTGGAGGAAGAAAAAGCAACGTTGCTAGCGAACTACTTTCTCGACGGCGGAGGCACTTCAGATGGGCGCAATGCGCTTGTGGGTGGAGCTAAAAGATTGTTCTTAGGTTGCATCCGACTATAGTACACCCTAGCGCGGGGAATATACCAGGCAAGCTTGCAATTGCACCCGCTGCCCACACGAGCGACACGCGCTTGGCGGCCTAAAGATCTGGGTATGACGCAGTGTTGGACAAAATACTCAATAAAAGTATTTAAGTTACTAAATAGCTGCTTCATAAAGTATTTAAAGTACTACTCAAGTTACTTTCACTGCAAAGTATTTTGAGTAGAGTACAAATACTTAGAAATGTAATTCAATTACTTTTGAAGATACTTCCGCATTGCGTAATTTGTATCGACGTCAGTGACAACGACAATTATACAGTTTCACAAATCTGGTTCACCATAATGGTTTATTAGCACGTAACAACACAAAACGGCAAAGAAAAAAAGCATTGTACGGCTATTTTATGCAGTCCAACTATAAGGAGTAGGACATTGTCACGAATGACAAATGATGAGGCGGTGAATAATTGAAGAAACTAAACGTTTAATGGGGCGAACTTGTGCCCAAAACAAAATAGAGAAAGGCTAGCGTCACAGGCGTCGATGTCGGAGAAACAGCAGGATCGAGCGCTGGGACGAGACTGACTCCGGACCGCCACGCGGAGCACCTTTTGTACCCGCTTGGGTTTCTGGAACATTCGGCGTAGAACGTGTGGTTCGTAGAACATTCGTAACTCGATCACACGAGGTTCTCGAACTTACGAGAATGTCAAGTTGAAAGAAAAAACAAAAGATGTGTCCGCCCCTGGAATCACCGTGCCTGGAATTGAACCCCGAGGCTCCACGTGAGGGCCAAGCGCGGTAACCATTCGACCACGCGCTCGCTCGGCAACGTGCGTGGCAATATCACTGATACACGTTACAATACAAAACATTTTTGGGACAGAAATAAAGAGGTCGCTTATGCTATTAGCCCCGTGCGCGACCGAAAGCGTCGCTGTGGTCGGCCTTCCACGATTGGCCGAACGCTGACTATGACGTCAGAAAGGGTATTTATCATCGACGGAAATAAGAGGAATGAAAGAACTTTAATTTTGACGGTGTTGGCAGTGTTCCTTTGAGAATGAGAGCGCAATGATTTCAAGCTTCCACCATGCTAATAACAAACACCATCGAACTTGTTGTTTGCAAGGTAATGAGGTCACAAGGGGGAACCACAGGAGGGCGCCACCAAAACTTCTCGCCGCTAATAGACCTTTTCCACAAGGGTGCCGCCATCTTGAATTGTCGTCACTTCCAGTATGGGTGAAAACATTGTTTTGCCGTAGCCACGCCAATAGAAGGTATTCACAATACGAGCGTAACCGTCACACATTCTTGTTTTGCCTCCCCTCTGTTTTTTTACTATTTGCAGGTTAAAACGTTTTATTATTTTTTTGTCGCCCATACTGGATACGCCTATAAGGTGGCTGGGGACGAGAGTACACAAAAAAGGTCTATAGTGACATCGCTGAATATCACGTCCTGCTGTGCACCTTAGACGCATCGTTTCACTACAATCTATATTCCCTATATGAGGAGTTCACTATAAACGAACTTGGGATAGGGATATGAGTGAATGGACAACAAAGATAACCCAGATAATAGCCGCTGCAGTGGCCGCACTTCCTTCAAATAGGTTGCGCTCAGAAAGGCACTCAATATTGGGGGACGCTTTGTTGGCATTTTGAGAAGTCATCCAGCTTTTAGTTCGTTTCCTGTCCTGATCTCTGCTTATCAATGTTTGTTTCGCTTACAGATAGTATTCGCGAGAGCAATAAGTAACGGACTGGTGACAAAAGGAAAATAAACAAAAGAAAACCGGGACGTTTTGCCGTAGCGGGCTTAAATATAAAACAAGCAAAACAAAAATGTATTTTTTGTTTGTTTTTTGTGTCCACTTCTCATTTTCTTCTATTTGTTATTTTCTTGACACTTAACTGTGCATTGTTGTCGTAGGTCGTTTCCCGGTCTGCGTTGCGCCTCAGTGTGGCAATCTTTACTTCGATAAAACCACCCGTTTTGTTTGAGGATTTTGGGGGGAAACTCTAGGAAACAAAAGGCGCCTTTGGGAAGGCGAGGGGAAAACATTCATTGTACGAACTTTGGACTGAAATATGAGTCACAATCGGCAAAACAAAAAACTATGTTGTTGTTTTTTTTTTTTTCACTAGCTCAACTAAAGTCGCTATAGCTAATCGGAGCTTGCAACAGGATGTGCTTGCTCGAAAGAATGTTCACGTTTGCTCGTGCCACGTCCATGCCACTTCATACCGAAAAACTCGGAAAATGGCGGAATGTAAAAAAATGTATTTGAGATAATGAGTACAAGATACCCAGAAATGTAAAATAGAGTATCAAATACTCTCGATCAAAAGTATTTGCAAGATACCAAGATACTTCAAAAAGTATTTTAAATACAGTGTCTTGAGTAGAGTATTTGAGATAGCCACTAGTGTGGTATGACGTAACGACTGGTAAGTGGTTTTTCGCGTTTCCTCGCGTTTAGTCACATCTGCGGGGAAAACGAACGTGATGTTGAGGTTTACGGGGTAAAAATACGCAAGAATTCACTTGTAACTCGTTTTGTTTTTCAAAAAACCTCTTCGGATTTTTTTTTCAGATTTTTATCCAAACCTTTGTACAAGGAGTGTTACTTGCAGGTAGTCACTCCCGTCCAGCTCTTATAGGAAAGGGGCTTAGAGAAATCCTCTTTGTTTCTAGCATCGTCGTCTTATACCCCTGTCAGACGGAGTTCTAAAGATCCTTTTCACTAAGCTCCCTTATAAAATCGGCAAACCAGCGGACGCCGTAGGGCGCGTGCGCACTCAACATCGCGAGTAGATTGGCCGATATTATAAACGAGCTTAGTGAAAAGGATCTTTAGAACGCCGTCTGACACGGGTATTACTCAAGCCCAAGAAGTCCAACGGTGGAAGCCTTTTTAATGATCGTGTACCTCATAAACACCACGCGCTCGGAAAAAAAAAATAGAAGAAAAGATTCTTCCTAGTGGAAGCAACACGAGCCTCATGTATTTTTAAAGTCGAAATGTCGTCACTTAGTCAGCCCCTTGGTGTTACCCTCTTCAAAAACTTGAAGGTATAAAGTTGACGAGACGCGTGCGAGGGGATTGCTCAATCAACTTCTTTTAGGGAGTTAACGCCTTTAGAAATAATGTTTTTTTTTTTTTTTTTTTTTTTTTTTGTAAAGCGGATTGTACTAACCGTTGATTTCCCCAGTTACGGGTTTCCCTGCTAAAATACCGGAGTACGACTGACCTACGTCAGTCGTACTCAGGTATCGTACCCAACGAGTCTGAATATCCATTGGATATTCAGACTCGTTGGACATTCAGGCTCATTGGACATTCCGTCTCGGTTGGATCTTTCGTCTCGTTGGACATTCAGGCACGTTGGACATTCCGTCTCGACTGAATCTTTCGTCTCGTTGTACATTCCGTCTTGGCTGTCACGTGACCGATTGGACATTCAGACTCGTTGGACATTCAGGCTCGTTGGACATTCAGGCCATAAGCGGGTGAAATGCAGAGCCAGTGGTTCTTCTAGCGGATCAGCCTGGATCCGCTAGAAGCCGTGGGGAAGGCATCTCCACCGCTTAAGTCAACGGCCCATGTCAGAAAGAGAGTATGTGGTATGAAACGTGGTTATATACGCATTTGAGCTTTTGACAGCAGCGCCCTCTTGTCTACGTTGAGCCAATGCATGCGAAGTTTAACGCGATTATATACGCATTTGACCGCAGCGCCCTCTCCTGTATAGACGTTGAGCGGCTACATGCAACGTTTCATCCATGACATCCCCAACTCTTGAGTTACTACCACATCTCAGAGCCCCCTACTCGTCCCGCAGTCGTGGCCGAGTGGTTAAGGCGATGGACTAGAAATCCATTGGGGTCTCCCCGCACAGGTTCGAATCCTGTCGACTGCGCAAACATTTTTTTTTTCTTTTTTTAAGACAAATAGGATGGCAATCGATGTGAGCACGGACGCCGGATGGATGGACAAGGCTAGACCCTAAGGAGCTTCGCCCCTAAAAAAAGACTTTTTTAGCTTTTTTGGACGACGTTCTTAGGGCAGTTTTTCTAAAGGGAATTCGTGCAAAACGATATTGGGTTGGAATGTTTTCACGCTTTGCACGAGCTTCCCGAGACTACCTCGTTACACCGACTCCGAGCGCGTGCAGCCGGTGTGTTACGAGCTGATGAAGCCTATCGAATAGCGCCCAAAAATGCATCGTCACGGCAGTCGTCGTTTTTGTTGGTTTCCATTCTTTCCAATACCCGTGTTAAAGAAATCATATACAAAAAATAAATTGCACACTCACGTCTTTTTCACTATATATGCGTCATTGGTTTAGTCGATGGTACCAAACGCGCAAAGACTACGAGTGTCGGGAAGATGCGCTTTTTGTCGTGGCTCGATCGGCTTCATTCGATCGTATAGCGTCGCCTGTGCTCGGAATGAAGAGGAGTGTAGTGTGACCTGTGTGCCGGCAGCGCCACTAGGCAAAATGTTTCTTTGCCGTCTTTTAAGTTGGATGAAATTTATTTTGGCTGAATCCAGTTAGAAACTTCGCGGCATCATCGATGTTCTTTAAGTCAGTCACTTTCAAGAGGATATTTGTTTGTTGCGTCTCGTTTTTCTTGGCCCCAAAAATGCACAAAACGTCGTCGCGCTCGCGCGTTTTTTTTTCTTTTGTTTTTTATTAGGATTTTTGTTTGCCAGCCTTGCGGTAAATTTTGCGCGCCACAACGTGAGTTTTCGGCGACAACCCCCCCCCCCCCCCCCCCCCGTCTCCCAGGGACGAAAAAAAATTTTTTTTCGTGGTAAGGGATTGCTTTAAACTTTTCCTAGAATTGTCTGCTTCTAGGGTTCCAGAGCGCGTTCAGCGGGCCTCGTAATTTAAGCCGAGCTATCTGTTTATCTCTGCAGAACCCAGGATACTGGGTTCAATCCCCGCCCCTGCCCGTTTCGATCTGGATGAGCATTGTACCGGCGTGCGGTCGTGTATCACTACTGCGTGATGCACGTTAAAGTCCCCAGGCTAGCGGTTGTACTGCACTGGCTAAATTGCTCATCTACAGCTGGGAGACTCGTCGCCCTTGGAGGCAGACCAAGTTCTAGGCTGTATAAACATACACACAACCCAATTATTATTTTGTTTTATCTTCACTAACCATAGAGTTTATTACACAAAGCTAATTAGAGATTGATGTGAAACGTTATTGAACTCACTAAATTGACCAATCAGCAGCGTGTAATACAATGCCGAGCGTGTTATTTTTTATTTTTTTATTATAACTCCTATTTCGTTGTTTAATCAACCGCGCCCCGTAATCCCCTTCAATTCGCATTCTGAGATGTGCATCACACCCCCGTTAAACCAATAGCAAATAAATAGAACACACAAACTAGGCATGCGAACGATGCCTGTTAGAGAAGAGCTTCGTTAAAGGTAATTATTGTCGAGCACGATTGAACGCAGACATAGTCGAGTAAATATAGTTTTCTCGCAATGACGTCCCTTAATTAATCGGAAATAGTATAGATTTGGGAACGTGACAGCGTAGCTTTCACTGTATAGATCTCGTGCTCCACGATGAGAACGCCTACGATCAAGCACGCTGGGTTTGCAGGTGCACGCGCTGCACGTGCTCGCACTGCCGGCGGGAAAACCTCGTACTGAATAGGGAGTTCTAGAATAGGGGGTCCTGACGATTTGGGCACAGCGCATGAGCAAAGATTCTGCGCTTCCGCAGTACGACGCCCCAAACTGCTTGGGGGACCTAAGACGCTGGGGCCACCTGTTCTAAACTTATTAATGACTAACGCAAGGCGATGACAAATCCATGATCTGATTTTGAATCCTCTGCGTTAACGGAATGTTTTTGCCTCCATTGAGGCTGGGAGAACCACACCTGTTCACAGAATGTGAGCTTTTTTCTTTTTTTTTTAATTCAAAACGTTTAGCGAGTTTTCCTTAGGAATATTGTATCCGTGGCATGTAGCCTCGATGACGTGACGATGTCACCTGACACCGTGACGTCATCACAAGGGCGCTATACATGTATAGTATTTAAAGCACGGCTGTCAGACTTGCACGTTAAAATCCTTCAGAACGAACTTTTTTAAAGGGTCCGCAAAGCAACGCACGCCGATAAGAGCAACACCACAACCTAATTATCCTATTCTTGAAAGGGGATCGTTCTGATGGCATTTAATACAGAGTTTTAGTAGATCGTTCCAATGACTCCGATAACGATACCCGATGCTCTGCCTCCGCCTTTGCGCTTACATATA
The DNA here is from genome assembly GCA_013358835.2 of Ixodes persulcatus. Lineage (NCBI taxonomy): Eukaryota > Metazoa > Arthropoda > Arachnida > Ixodida > Ixodidae > Ixodes > Ixodes persulcatus. The sequence continues at coordinate 878,674 of JABSTQ010011417.1, forward strand.
TAGTATCGTTATCGGGGGTATCGGAGGTATCGGAACGATCTACTAAAACTCTCTAATGTGCCCGTCCGGCAGCGGTATCAGTCTCGTACCACGTGACATGACACCAGTGGCGTCACGAGGGTCAGCGGCACCCGGGGCGGCAGCCCGCCGCGACACCCCCCCCCCCCCCCCCCGCTCTCGCGTGGCCCGCCGCGCTCCCCCCCCCCCCCCCCCCGCTCTCGCGTGGCTCGCCACGACCCCCCCCCCCCCCCCTTCTCGTGGCCCGCCGCGACACCCCCCATGAGCGCTGCACCCGGGGCGGTCCGCCCCCCCCCCCCCTTGTGACGCCACTGCATGACACCACACGTATATGACACTGTGGTGTGGTGCAACATGAAATCATGACGTCACGTGACAGTGTTGCTTCATGGTGTCACGTAACGTAAGGGGTGCGATTTTGGTCGCCACCGCAAGAGCGAGAACCAGATCTCTGCTGACGCAAAGAACGCCATTCTTCTGCTCCCTAGCGCCATTCTCAGACGGAGATAGAACAAGACGACACCGTACGTTGTCAGCAAACAAACCAGAAAAAAATACTTTGATTCTCTGCTACGAACCGAGCGCTGCGGTGAAGTGAGATCGGACGCAGGATGAAATTGTGATCACGCAATTTCACGTTGGAAGACATTGACGACCCAAGCTTCGTTTGCAAATCGAAGCAAGTTGGCTTGTTGCCGTACACAAGGTGACATTGACCGGGGGATGAACGAGCTAAGGACAAGCACGTCAAAAGCTGCGAGACTTTTCTCGCTATTTTCGCTATTTGCATATGCGGAGAGCAAGTCGTCTGCTTCTTGCGCAGGGGTTGCGGTGACGTCAGACCGACGCCGAGCTCTGATTGGCTCGGATTGGAAGGATAGTGGGTGGATGTCAAGGCTAGATGCTTTGAGATCTACCCCCTATTTTTTTTTTTCAATCAGCCAATAAGAGCTCGGCGTCGTTTTGACGTCACCTATACTCCTCGGCGAGAAGCAGACGACTTGCTCTCCGCATCAGGGAAACATTCTCATCCAAATATTGCGTTATTCTTAACTCGTGAACGGGTCAAAAATCTATCATTCGTCGATTACGCGCAAGGCTGTGTTGTCGCGTCCAATCACCGGCCGAGAACGCTCCCGCTCTCACTTTGATAAAACTCGGACCCCATCCAGGTGAGGCCATGACGTGAACCACCACGTCAAGTCACGTTACGTCATCGCGCCACGTGACAGAATGACGTAAGTTGACACCGTGGCGTAACACGGTGACGTCACGCGTGACACAATTTCGTCACATTACTCGGTCATGTCACGTGGCAGCGTGTTATCACGTGACACTGATGTTTTCGGAGTCCCGACGTCACGAGTTCATGTCACGTGTTTTTTTTTTTTTTTTCTCGAAACATTCGGTATCGTGTTAAGTGGTCACCTTTCCCGAACTAACCTTCAATTTTTAGAGCACATTGGTGGTCCGACCTTTCCTCGCAAATAATTCAGCGCAGCACACACACAGTATAAAAAAGCAACACAAAAAGACATATAATGACGAACGCCTAATGGACTGGCTTCTTTTGTTTTGCTTCGCTCACTTCCCTTAATGTGTGCGGTTTCCTCCGAATAATGTGACAGTCGCCTATTGATATAGCGAGACTACCACTGAATGAACTCCGTCTGCGAATAGCGTTGTTGACGCTATTGGATTAGGTTGGACTGGATTGGGGCGGCCTTGATCCGTCGTTTCAGGTGATTACAGTGTAACAAACAGAATCTAGCTCCACTAAATAATAAAAATGCAAAAAAAAGCCTAAGTACAATCTCCGTGGCACCCTTTCCTCTATATCGTGGCGTTTACGAGCAGTGTTGCCAGCTGGCAAAAGCCCTTTGCTCACTTGCCAAAAAACAGAAAGCACTGGAAGCAATTTCCGTTTTCTGTCTAGACAGACCGCGACAGCAGAGAAACGACATCGACAGGGCCTCCTTACGCAAGCCCTAAAGCAAAACGGGGTTGCAAGATTAAGCCCTGTCGCAAGCAGTGCACCCGCGCTGCTCCGAGCAAAGGCGGCGGCGCTCCGGAACCTCATGCGCGAGAACAGGAGTCACGTGAGGCAAGCAGACTAATGACCGCAAAGGCGGCTTTGGAGAACGGGAGCCAAGGGTGTCACTATGCCGAGCGTGGCAACGACGGAGTGACTTTCGCCACCGATCTTCCGTTTCCGCCGCCCGAACAATTAAATATAGGAGAGTTTTAGCGTAGATCGTCCCGGTGACTTCGATAACTATACTCTATAACGATACGATGGATGAGGAGGATCGAAGTACCATTATCGGAGGGAAGGAACAAAAGACGAAGACAGAGATAATAACCTAGGTAATTGATAATGATAATGACAATGATAATATCTATTCAGGCTCAAGAAATCCACGACACAGCAGAAAGGCCTATGTCATGTATAGGCCTGCTGTGATGTTCAAAGTTGGGTGAAAGTTCATGATTTTGACAGCATGAGTGTCCCGGTTGGCTACTCGATGCGGAGGGAGGGAGGTGGGGTGATTAAAGGTGAGGAAAAAGAACATGAAATGCGTGGAGTTATCAAAACGGTCTACTGCACTTCGCTCCACCTTGATCCAGACGCAGCCGACACTACGAGCTGCAGGTACCAATCAGAAAGCATCAAAAACGCATCGTCATGGTGGTTGTCATGTTTCTGCGTTTGATCTCCCATTGCTGAACCAATTATGGACAATAAAAAAATCCTAGTGACTCGCGTTTTGACGCTGCTTAATTAGTCCCATTACCTCGTAGCGTCACGCTACCGTAGTGGCCACGATTTAAACGCGCCTTTTGATTAAAATAATTAAATTTAAAAATAAATACGGCATTCGCGAAAAATTTTGATATCAAAGTTACTGACGAGAGAGTGGCAACGTTCTCTTCAAGTCAATACACTTTCGCCGCTAATTTAAAATGGTGTGCACGAGGAATATACACGAATATTCTCAAAACCGTCGGAAGGCGATCGCACCATAGAGTCGTTCAACAAATTAGTAATATCGGGCGTTGACCGATCGATTGGAACACCAGCAACGTCGTGTGGTCGCCCACGGAACGCGCATGAGCACAACGATCCCGCAGTTTGCCAGGAGTCGTCCGGCACATGCGCAAACTCTGCGCAAACCTAGTAAAACAAAAAAAGGGGGGGGGGGGGGGGGCAACACGCACGCAGGTTTCAACCCTACCATCCGTCGTCTTTGAAAGTTTAGTGTAGTCGGGGTAGAGGCTGTCCAAGAAGTCAAACTTGGTCAAATTTTTGCCGAAAGTTCGAAGGTTCGTCGAATCAGTGGATTCCCAGGTTTGATTAAAGTTCGCGACAGCCCTATAGTTTCGAATGGTCGAACGCGTTTTATGGCCGGGTCGGCGGAACACGTTAAATATAGGAAGAACAGATTCTATCAATACAGACACGGTCTTGTTATATAGGTTATGCAAAAACCACCTGCAGACATGTTCTAAGCATGCATATGCATGTAGACATTACGCTTCGAACGTGTTTCAGGCTCGTCCGTACATAAGTATGTCATCGTTTCTGCAGCAAACACCGTGTCTTTTGTAAGATGCGTGACCAGTGTGGCTACGGCGTAAATGCGATTGGCGGTACCTTTAAATAAAACAAGGTATACGTTCTCACAATTCTTTGTTTTGGTAAACACGTCCCATTCCGGAATGATACAACACTAGTATAACAGCCAAAAACCGCAGTCAAACGAACGAGTAAACAACCCCACGGGAGAACCAGATACCGAGGAGCCCCCCCAAATCAAGGTTCTCTTCTTTTCTCCAGCTTTGAACGTAGATTACGTCGAATCACGCACTTACCTCGTATATTCCGATTCAATGTATCCTGGTAAACGATGAAAGCTATACCGTCCCCGGGATCCAGTTGGTACGAAGGATCGAAGCGCACGTGACATCTCCCCGCGACAGGAGCTCGGCACTTCGACGGAATACGTGGTCACGTGTCTCACTCTGACGCCCCGATTGGCTCGCTGGGACAGTAGAAGTTTTTACCGTTTGCCGAGTGATGCTGAAAGCGAAGTACAGAGGCAGACGCCACCTGAGAAGGGAGCCCGCCAGCGATGATGTCGTTGTCACTGGGTACGCGTACAATGGCGGGAGTCCTCGATACGGCACACAATAAAGCCTAGTTTTTTTGTTGTTGTTGTTTTTGTTACGATTTTTTTTGTTTTTTGTTGTGGTTCAGAGATGTTAGCTAGGGCTTTCATTGTCCCGCTCGCTACTCCGTTGAATGCCCCCGGGCACGGCCATATCTCGGGGAGGCGGGACGACACCGATTAGGTGACGTAACACCATCGACGTGAACCAGAGCTGCGAAGCGCCTTCTCGAAGGGCGAGTGCGCGCAATGACGACGAGAGTGGTCTAGGTGCGCCGCAATAGCAACGAAAATGCCAACATCGCAGGAGAAGTGCCTAAAGACCCCTTTCGCCGAGGCCGGATCATCGCTGCCTCGGCGAGAGTAGCGCTCAAAAGACAAAATCGCCTTTCCTTTTTTTGTGACACAGAGTGTGTTTTATCAGCCGAATTCCACGAAGAAATCGATACGTTTCAGCGTTACACATAGTCTAAAGCGAAATAAAAAAAAAAAGCAAATAAGCCCACGAGGCTTATTTGTTTAACCGACCCTAACGCCAGGGTGTCACGCTACCTCGTGACATCACGTGACCTTATTGCATCACGCGACGTTACGTGACACCATGATGTCGCGTGACAGCCTGACGTCACGTGAGACCCTCTGGCCACGTGACGCCGTCCCACGTCCCACGACACCGTGATGTCACTCGACACCCTCGGGCCACGTGACACCGTCACGTCCCACGACACCGTGATGTCACTCGACACCCTCGGGCCACGTGACACCGTCACGTCACACGACACCGTGACGTCACGTGTCACCTCGTGATGCGTGACTTTGACGTCACGGTTTCGAGACGCGGTCAAGCAGCTAATACACCGTACAAAAGAGAATCTGCAGACACTAGACAGTTTTAGGTAACTGTTTTTGCCCGTCCGCTACGGTACGCACTGCGCATGCGCTACCACAGACGACTCGCATTGGTGACACCGAAACTGTCTGCAGAAATGTTAGGAGCACGCGCATGCCTCGAACTTTTGTCATTGTGCCTGCAGCGAACGCCATATGTCTCTTGTGCGAAGTACGGGCAGTGTGCGGCTTTAATGACCACGTCTTGGGGGATAGCACGACGGTATGCCGATTAGGTTGACGGAACGCCTTTGACGAGAGTCGGAGTCGCCAAGTGCCTCCTCGAAGACCGAGCGCGCGGACAATGGCGACCGGAGTGCTGTTGTTGCGCTTCAGTAGCAACGAACATACCACGACGACACGAGGATGAAGTGCGTCGAGGAGCATATATCGCTTCCTCGGTGACGGTATAGAGTGCTAGAAATGGCATCGCCTTCCTTTTTTTTTTCAATGCTTGGTGTGTAGTATACAATTTGTTTCACGTAATGCAAGCCCAGCGTGTTCTAGCGAATTGTACGGACCGCTTAGCAAGAAGCGCTACACTATACCACGGAGAGTTTAAGAACCCCAGAGCGTGGCTTACTGATTCTATAACTGTTGCCTCCAGCGTTTTTTTTTTTTTTTTTTGGTTGCTAATGCTGTAATTCTATTGGTTGCGGAGTGATAATATGATAATTGTGACTCGTATAAACCCCACGTTTCTTAAGTTGTCAGTTATAACAGAGGCATACCAAGTTGGCACTTTCAATGAACCAACATTTCATGTTGTATATACAGACTGGCAACTTTTAATGGGAACAAATTTATTAAAAATATAAAAAGAGCCGTGAAATGGTACATCGATGTGGTCTTTGCACGTGAGATATACGGCCAGTCGAACACAATTGGCTAATCCTCGAGAAAAGTCAAATAATGAACCGAAATTGGTTGATTAACTTCGTAATTAACGTAAATAAATGTACGATTAGAATTAAAACCTTGCTGAGCGTCATCGAAAACAAAAAATTGACAAGTTTTAGAAATACCTAAAGCATAAAGGAAGCGAGGGGGGGGGGGGGGGGGGGTAAAGTTCCCACTTGTGGAAAAGGTACGTGTAATGCCATAGTGGTGCGGAGATGAACTACGACAAAGTCGTGATGCTCCAGAAGATGATACTTCGCATGGTTGATAATTTTCGGGGGAACCCGCGGGGCTTACGCCCAGACCCGTTCTTTGGAGATTATTCAATATTAAGTGAAACAAAATATATTACTTTAAATTGCTCCAGCTCATACAGAAGAAGCTGCACGTGATCCCAACTAGTATTAACACAGAGAAAAAAAAGAAAAAAGAAAAGCCGGCAATCCCCAACAATTAGAACCAAATGTGGCGGGCAACAATTCAATTACCAAGTTTCTTCTTTGTTAAATAAAATTGAAGACAATGTAACCGTTCAAGGTTCCTTTTCCATCTTCTACAATAAGACCAGACGTTTCATGGTGGCTACTGACACTGTTGTTTTTTTAATAAGAAAAAGTGCACATTGGAATGAGAAGTAAAAACAAATACATATATATATATATATATATATATATATATATATATATATATATATATATATATATATATATATATATATATATATATATATATATATAGAGAGAGAGAGAGAGAGAGAGAGAAAGAGAGAGTGTCTTTATTAGTTCCTTTTAGTATTGTTTTAAACAGATGTAATTTTGTACAAAAATTTTGATAATATGATTGATTTATTCTTTATATTTTGTGCTGGAAGAGATAGTGACGACTTCGATTTTGCTGATGTCACGTGCCAGCACTCAACTGTAGTAGGAGGTAGGGATCTCGTCAAACTGCAACAGCAACTTCTTTCTCTAACTCCCTCGCTCCACTTTTGGTGGAAACAAATTTGGACATGCGTTCGGAAAGAAAAGAACGCGGATAATTAGAGTATTCTTCTTATGGGCGACGTAGATGGTTGAGCGTGTTGGTTTCTAATCTATATACGATAACGAAGGAGGGAAATGGAAGTCAAACAGACAACACAGTTTGTTTTCTGTTTGTCTTCCATGTCCCTCTTTCGTTATCGTAGCTTATAGGTAAGTTTTCAGAAGTGAAGAACAGTAACTAACTTTCTACTCATTGTCGTCTTTTTGTTTTAATCAGTGGGTTGCGGTAAAATTGTCCGAGTTTTTTAATCACAGTTCTAGACATAACAAGAAGGATTTTAAGAGTCATCTTTGTTGAAGGACGTCAATGAAAAGTCTGTGAAACACATGTCTAAGACAGAAGCAATTTATCACCTCTTGTTACGATTTAGCGTTGTTTTATTTTAATGTTCGTTTTTCGCAAGCTAGCTATACACTCTGAAGTAACGATTTTCTGGAGAACTAGTTCGCTTTGAAGTACTATATTCTGAAAATCGCCTTGCAAGGTTTCAAAAAGATAAACGAGCAAATAGTTTTGCCGTGCCGTCGAAACGACTCAGATCTAACATAATAAAATGGGCTGTAAGCTGCTGTTCTTAGGGGTGCGCTAATTAAATATTGACTCGTTTCTTAATTGTGCCAGAGCTGCGAAATTTTCTTTTAATCTACGCAGTAGTAGAGTGTTCTGTCGGTGGAAGCAAAATATAAAAAAGAGCAGGAAAAGAACACCTTCTAATGAAGTATAACTAATTAACCGAAACATCATAATCTGCCAGCCAACGCAGCCATCCGTTCATGGCGGGAACACAGCTCCAACTGTAGTTAGTGTCGATACCTAGTCGGAAGAAAGAGCAGATACTTTATTTGCCCGGTCAAAGAAGGTATGAAGCTGTTTTAATAACACAAGCTCGATGCCACTATTAAAAATAAGGAAATACGACTTTTGCCTTTCTTTCTCGCGTCGAAAGTACAGAGACGCGTTTTTTGTTTTGTCACGTGGAAACATTTTTTTTTTAACTCTTTCGTATCCGCTGAAGGCTCTAGCTTCGCTGCAATGCGGCGCGTGCCACCATCAAGGAGAAAAAAAAAAAGATACATATATATATATATATATATATATTATTTTTGAGAAATAAAATTTAATTATTTAAATTTGATTTATTTTATTCACTACATGTTTATTTTATTTGACTTTAATTTGATTAAATAGTTTGCAGCAAGACAAAAGTGATTCTTTATCACCAGATGTATGGCATGACAAATTGATTGATCGATCCGCCCGATCACTAAAAGCAATCCGGAAGAAAGAAATAGTGTAAGTTTAATACTTCTAAGTACAGTTTAATCAAAAATATTTTATTGATGTCAACCCCGTCTTAGTAGAAGAAAAGCAGCTTGATGTGTTTATATAGCTTCATTTGCTTTTTCTTTTGCTTTATGATTCCTTTGCAATAGGACATAACCTAACTGACGAACAAAATGGAAGTTAGAAAAAAAAGAACTATCTGATTTGCTCAGAAGAGCACCAATTTTTGTTCGTTTTCAGTCTGGTATAGTTTTTTTTTTTTTCGCTTGATGGTACATTTATTTAAATACGGAGCAAATTCATGCAAAAAAAAAAAAGTTGGATGAAACACCAACAGTAAATAAAAAGCATTTTGGGAATATCAGTTTTATTCTTTCCCCTGCCCTAAACACGTGCACTCTAAAAAAAAAAAAAGAAAAAAAAAAGAAAAAGAAACGTTTTTGAGTACACTTTGCCGCGGAACACAGAAACGTCTTATCACGGCGAACAAGGACGAATTTTAGAATGCTCTATGCAAAAGGTTTGCGTACGCAAAGAAAAAGTGCCGTCGTGATGCGCCAATCCAAAATGCGATTTGGGCTCGGCGGATGTTCAACGTTGACAACTCTATGTCTTTGCGTACGGATTTTTTTTTTTTTGCGTTAGTTATGCATTTTAAAAAGAAGGATCTCAGCCAATGATGAAGCACAGGATACGAATAGATCGAAAAACTGCGATGACCGCATGGAGGAACAACGAGAAAGTAAATCGTCATGCTCGTTTTCCCTGTGCACATGGCATTTTGTGTTTGCCTAGTCGTCATCTGAGCTTTTTCATCCGATGGGATATCCTTTTATTTTTAGCCATGATTGGCAGATTTCATGCTCTGCAGAAACTACAACTCACAGAACTTCCCTAAAGAGTGTACAAACTCTTCTCTATACTCTTGAACTAACGCGACAATTTGAGCCAGTTGGTTTATGATCAGGTAGGTAAGCGCAAAAAGAAAAAAACAAAACAAAAAACATAAAGATAAAACAGACAGACAATGGCGCATTTCGGAACTAGCTTTTATTTGGGTATATTCCTCTGACGTTCGCCACGGATGTTACCCATGGGGAAGTCTCTACCCTCATTTTAGCAGAAAACCATTAACCGACCACGCAAAAAGAATATGCCGAATTTTGAGGCCCGAATCTCGGAGTCAGGTGGGAATATACCGAGTGGCCGTGAAAATCAAGTGCCATGCCAGTGGAGCGAGACAAAGTGCGACTGAAAGAACCTACAGACTTCATCTCCGGACAGTAGCGTAGCAGGCAACAACAACTCTGAAGAAAATCTGTGGCAGTGAAGGTCAAGAAGAAGTCACCATTCTAAGAAATGTGACGCTTCCTCCACCAATCAAGTCTCGCTTAAAATGTGTGCAGAAGTTCAACGAGGAACCACGCTTGTGCCCGGTCACGAAACTATCGCTCGTGAGATGGATGGGCGACAAGGCCATACTTCTCGACAAAGCAAGATATGCGGCTGAAGGCGTTGACGAACTTCAGCGCTCTCTTGGCCGAACGACCAAATACTTCAACACCATTAGCATCGTCGAACACTTCTTGGTCAAATATCTAAAGGTGCTCACTTCGGACATTGAGAGAGGCTTCGTTGTCGCACCGGATGTTCTCTATGGCACCAAGGCAAGAAAGCCATACAGAAGAGCTTCAAGCAAGTCAGTCCACCATCGTTCACAAAGGTGAAAGCCTGCGCTATGGAGATGCTCAATGACATGGAACTACAAGGGCTGCTAAAAAGTGTCAAAGCAAGCGAGAAACCGTAACTGGACATTTTATTTACCGCAGAAACCCATAAAATCAGTGTCTCCTTCGGGGCTATTTTTACTGAGAGGAATGCTTGGCAGTTCTTGTGTCCCGCGATCTGTCCATCGTACAAAGCTCCGAATGCATCATCGATATTTTTTTCTTTTTGTTTTGTTTTATAGGATGCTTAGAGAATGCAAAGTGTATTCTCTCTCGACGTAAAATACTTTCTTTTTTTGTGCCTCACGAACCTTTGTTTTTGTCTGTCAGAGTGTGCATTGAACATAGCGGTATTTTTCCGTTCCAGAACTAATGGTGCATTAACGTGTAACATTTGCTGGATCTTTTAATTTTTAACTTAAAGCACACATTTTTTTAAGGGATCTTTTTTGTGCAAAAGATGGGCATTTGCATAGGCTCTTACGTGGCGCCTGTTTAGTGCCACGTTTCTCTAAGTGTCTGCGGAAGAGCCATCTCAGAGAAACTGTGGGACTCGAACAGGTTCGGAGTCTTCAGATATAATAATAGTAATAATAATGTTTATTTTCTGTCAAAACACGTATGACGGAGGGAGACTGAGGAAAAAGGCTGCATCATGCAGCTTGACGGCCCCTCGGCCCTCCCCTCCTTACATATGGCAGCAGTGGCACAACAAGTAATCAAAAAAGCAATTAAGAGAAACGCTAACAATTTCAGAGATGAGAACATGACAATATTACGAAAAAAGGTGCGACTTAATAAGAGGATAACAAAAACAAAGTACATAAGTACATGCAAGCTCAGCATTATTCAACTTAGCAAAAATTGAGGTTATGAAATATGACAACTAAGCAATCACATTTGAACAAAAATGCTCAGAGAGTTTTCACGGATGTTGTGGGAAGATCAATGTTCTGAGTAACAAGAAAATTAAGCAGTCGAGGAAGTGCATACCTTAACATTTATTCACCGTAGTTGGTTTTGCAAATATATCTGGAGCGTCCAAATCCGTGTTTCGAGGAGGACATCTTGCTACTTTTGTTCAGAGAGACGCCAATTCACTAAGGGCATAAAGCTTAGTTTGTACATCCGATTTATAGGTCACGCATAAACGACATTTGTATAATCTATTTACAGGCATCAAATTTAAAGTTTTAAAGAGAGGTTCACTAGGGTGATCGTATGAGACGTTACAAATACTTTCTTTTGTATTACAAATATTTTGTTTAAATTTGTATTTGTAGTATTACCCGAGACTAAGAAGGAGTAATGAATGTGGGAGAGAAATAATGATTTAGAAATAATTAATTTCAGATTTGTTGGCAGAATATAGCGATGACGATACATTAAGCCAGCGACTCCGGACAATTTCAGAGAAATATAATTTATGTGTTCATCCCAACTCATTCGATCCGTGAATATAACACCAAGTGTCTTAAAACTAGATACAATCTCTATTTTTGGTCTATTTAAAACAATATCACAAGTTATATTATCATACTTATTTTTTGGGTGAAATAAAATTGCTTTTGTTTCGTTTTCATTGATTTTTGAAGCATTACATTGGCTGCAAGTAGCTAGGTCTTTTAGCGTTTGATTTGCCCTAATTGCAAGTTCCTGACAGCAGTTACCGGTAAAAAAATAAACTTGTAACACCAGAGTAAATTACGTATTTAATGCTTTTATTGATATTGACATTATCGTTGACGTATAAATTAGAAAGAAAGGGACCTAATATGCTTCCTTGTGGAACGCCAAAGAGAAGGGGTTTAATATCAGATTAATAACAATTTATATGAACATATTGTTTATGATGTGCAAAATAAGATGTTATGAGAGTTGATGCATGCCCATGAAATCCATACATTTGTGCTTGTTTTAGTAGCAGATTTTGATTTAAGTGCTCAAATGCTTTACTGAAATCAATAAAAATACCAAGAGTCATTTTGTTTATCTTATCAAAATGTATTCTTTTCGTTCTAAAAGTGCAAGTTCTGTAGAACGGCATTTGCGAAACCCAAACTGTGACGGAGTGATTAAACCCTGTTTATCTGCAAACTATACGCGAAAATATAATTTTTTCGAGGCCTTTTGAAAACACTTATGAAATTAAAGGGGCACTCAAGTGGTTTTTGAGTTCGTGTTTTGATGATGACAGCTGAATTTAGACGCCCTAAGTATCCCAAAAACCAAAAAGTATAGTCATACGGTGATTATTTCTTTAATAAAAATGTAATTGACGGCCACCAAACCTCGGATCCACCCGAAAACGAAACCACTCTCATTGGTCCTCGCACGCTTATCAAAAGGATCTCGGGCCAATGGCGTTGGACGACGCTCCGTCGCGCAGTGATCCCGAGGTAGCCGCATCGGCCAAACCTCTTTGTCATTCGAGCTTCGATCATGGCGGAGTTCTCTACGCTCGAGGACCTGACGCCGTTAGAGGTTGAAATTCTTCGGCGGACAGCCGACCTGGGGATGATTTCCTATGACGCCACTTCGACGTGCGATGTGGACGATAGCAGCGCTTCGGAGTCATGTTCGGGTTCCGAGGACGGCCAAACGCTGACCTTTTCGGGCATTCTTCGATTTGCGGTTGGGGCAAGTCGTAACCGAACCAACGTTTGACATCGCAGCGTTACCTCTAGTACGTGATGTCAAACGATGTCGCCACGTTGCCTTTCGCCTCGGGAGGACGGGGGAAAGGCTGGTTCAGACATGTGCAACGAGCGCGTACCTACGACTGCGTTTGTTGCGACCGGAACGACCGCTCTGCGCCGCGCGTACACACACCTGCAACCACTACAACAAGCGCAGCGGGTCGTCAGCACGGCGACCGCTTCTATACGCGGCCGTCAGCTGTTTCAGCGGCCCCTCTAAAAAGGGGACGCACTGCTACTCAATGCCGTAACCGAATACAGACAGACAGTTGTCTATAGCCTAAAGCTTTATTATTATTTCTTCTTGATAGGCTTGCAGGGAACAGTGGATGAAAAAAAGAAAATAAAAAGATGCAGTACGCCGTCTTGGACGATCACGACTCTAATACACGACATTGCAATAGTACAAATATCGCCACACGCCCTTTCTACGATTATAAAAGACAATGTAATCTTAGCAGCGATATAGCAACGTAGAAATATGATTTCGTGATCAGATAGACGTTGCGAGCGTTCAGGATTGCTAACACTAATCACTTCTCTCCGGTGATGAAAACGCGTGAAAATTCGCATCCTTTATACGGTACGCGCCAGTAATACCTTGAACTTGAGCACACGCATGAAATGCGCCAAATAAGAAATCCGGGCGATGTTCGAGGACACAAATGCTTAGAAAGCACCACTGCAGTCGAAGTAAACAAACACGACGGCACGGGCGTTTCTGCTGTCTTGAGAGTGCCGCCACGACATCGCCGCACGAGTAGGTGGATCTTCCCTTTTAGTACGTGCTGGGTTATCATTGCGACACACGACGAAAATTCACAGTCAAGGATAGCGCTTTTACGCGGAACGATGAGCTTTCACCACGCCGTCCACGTCGACCTGCAACGCGCACAGATACGTGCGCTTCCGCGCATCCTGGGGGAGCGGGAAATTCACCCCCGCGGAGGAAGGCAAGGAGAAAACGTAGTCCCTTGTTTGTGAAACGATAATTGCAGTATCGCGTATTCTAAACTAGAAATATTTTACGTCTTTTGAAATTATCATGCACAACATATTTAAATGAACTGAAAATTGTTTCTTTAGCGAAACTTTACAAAGGCCGCCAAAATTTTCAAACATACGATAATTTCATTGGTCCTCGCAAGTACAGAAAAGAGTCCGCACGTATTTTATTCCTGCGTGATTAATAGGCGGTTCTGCCTTCTAAAACTGAAGATACTCATTCACTAACACTTCCTTAACGCCATTGCACCAAAAAGTAGCTTCTCCAAAAACTGCTTGAGTGCCCCTTTAAGATTGGCCTGTAGTTACCTATATCATTCTTGTCACCTATTTTTAAAGAAAACGCTAACTTTTCCAATCAGCATTATGTGAGGGAAATACCCCATGGTACAAACACAAATTAAAGATACTACGTCAAACAGGGCGATGTGTGCTCTAAAACGTATTTTATCGGACGATTTGTGTGGACGATTTCCTCATTCTGGGTAAACAGGCTGACACACTAACTAGTGACGTGACGGAGGTGGTGGAGGTGTTCAAGAAAAGGACGATTGAAGTTTTTGGACCTCACGTTAAGCCTACAGAAGGACCATAATTGCCGGATATATGATCCACGTTCAAAGAAACGGTATATTTACGTTTAGCTCCACTCATTCAAAAATAGTAAAAAGAAGCATTGCCTCTATCTGTCTGGAGGCGGCGCATAAGAAGCCTTGCAGGCACTGTGCCCAAGGAAGTTTCGAGAAGCAGGTACTCCGGCTGGAGAGAGCGGGTTTCTCCGAGGGCACTCTGGTTGAGGTGGCAGAAAGCCTGGTGAAGAAAATAGCGGGATGCAGAGGCAACCTCGCAACAGGAACACGGCGAGGCCGGTTTAATTTCCGTATTTGCGCACCGTCGCGCATAATAGGGAGCTTTAGAAAGTCGTTTTCGGAGCACACGGTTCTGAAATTATGAGCAGTGCAGCTACTCCGTTACCTGAAACCGTATGGAAAATGTTAACACGTTTTTTTTTTCGAATCGTAAAACTCGCGCGACCATTTAAACGATGATGATGATTGCGTTTTACCGGCAGCGCCGTAGCGTATATAAACATCGAAAACGTTCTGCAGCGTACAATGCTGTAAACAAGATGGCCGAGGTACTATGTACCGGTCGGAATTTTAAGAGCTGTGATGCTAGATTGAGTAGAACGACCACAGAGGTGGGTGAGGTGACTCTATCCTCCTGTGCTTTAACGATCGTACACGTCGTGTGCTGTATAGAACCAATACTTTTCGTCTGCTCGTTGTCGCCACAGCGGCTCGTTAGCCCGGGCCACCAAAGTTTAATCACCAGCGCAGTTTACATCATTCACGATCGCTTTCCATTTTGAGTAGTCTTCGAAATTATTTGGTTCGACTTCTCAGACAAAGCAAAAAGTCGCAAGATGGCAGATCGCCTCCCGCTGCGGTAAGCCTAACGCTCGGCTGGGCCGGCGGAATCGACCGCCATCTTGCATTTTGCTCGAGTCGTCAACCTCGTTGGCTGGGTTTCGGTAACGACTCCAGCGACTGGAATAGGAGAAACACACGAGAACCGCATCCCAAAGCCGCCAGCGACTCGCGCGCGCACGCGCAGTGGTGCCGGCAATCCGTTCGACGACTAACCGTTCGTGTCGAAACGACTCACTAAAACTCCGTAACCTTAAGAAACTGGCCTATCGGCACGATGTAGCAGTGGTTTTCACCGCTCCCAATAAGCTGTCCATTTGTGCCGCAGGATCGACAATCCCAGTGATTCTGCAGGCCCTTACAAAACCTGGCACCGCACCAAATACACAAAGCGCACTATACGGGAGTCCTGTATGAGATGCCCTCGTCCTGCTGCTCTTATATCGTCCAGACAGGCCGATATAAGAGCCGCTTTAATGATCGTGCGCGTAAACATACAGCGAACACGCAAGCCGCCTCGTCGAGATACCTTGCCGCTCACTGCAGTCGTTGCCCATGTGCACCGTCATTTAGCGACAACAGGTACTTGGCTAAATACCCAGGTAAGGTTTCTATACTTCGTTTCGGCTTACGTCTAGACGCAGCCGACGCGACCTGGTAATGGGGTCAGTCGCGCTGCGGGAAAAACACAAGACACCAGACCTTTTCTGTTTATAATGGATTGAGCGACGGTAGACATCCTATAGTATAACGAACCCCATGATGGCGCTGATTTCACGCTGTCTGCTTGGTCCCATTGGCTCGTAGCGTCGGTTGCGTCTCGTCTTAATGTGAAACGAAGTATACACTGCTACATGAAACTTTGGAAATAGGAGTAAAAGGGCAATACGTGCATAAGTGCATAAGCGTAAGTGGCACGTCACTGTCTTTATCGGCAAATGAGTACCACTATACTTGCAGTCGAGCCAATCAGAGCTCGGCGTTCTGACGTCACCGCAACCCCGTGCGCAAGAAGCAGACGAACTTGCGCTCCGCATTGGCAGCGCCCAAAAGTACGTTGTCACGGCTGTCTTCGTCTTGGCGCGCTTTCTGTCACCCGCTAAACCAGTGCGCATAGTGCATCACCACCACCAGAATAATCAAAGCCTCCGCATCGCCTCCTCTCCCTTCATGAAACGTCATCAAAGTCGGATCGCACTAACTCGGCTATTGGGCCCGAGCCCGACCTTGGACGCGCTGATTGGATACGAGCCCCGGCCGAACACTGAAACAGCACTCGTTCACAAACTCACGCCTCGATCGATCTGACTAGGATGACGGTGCGGAGGACTTCTGCTTATGGTGTTGAATGAATGCTGCTTAATCACGTGTCTTTTTTTTTTTTTTGTGCGGGATTGATTAAGCGTGAGCGCCATGATGCGATATAGTTTTGGCACGGCTTGATCGGCTCCATCGAATCGAATAGCCTTGGTTGCGTTCGGACTTAAAAAGAAGCGGGATATGAAAAAGAACATTCCGCAATCCCTGAAAGCTGGTCTCCCCGCAACGCGGAGCGCGTCACCGCGGCGTAAACGTCGACGACGTCAGCAGACTGAATTTTTGTTGATTTGTTTGACAGGTGAACGACCGCGTGAATTGCCGGTAGAGGGCGCCCTCCGTAATCACGTGTTTCTGCTGAGTCACCGCCCCAAATGGAAGTCGCGCGCGTGGCTCGATAATTAGCGCCGGACCTAATTCGTTGGCCGATTTATACGACGTCCGGGGGAACACGGTGCCGGTAGGGGCTGAGAGAGATCGAGCAATACCAACTGGAAGACAAGGCCTGGCCTTTCTCCCCCCCTCCCCCCTACGTCATCACTAGTGCATCTACGCAACGCAGCTTAGCTTGCGTCATCATCGCCGCCAGCGTGCCTCGCGTGTCTCACAAAGAGCTCGACGGCTAAGCACGCGACGACGCCAAGGCGGACGCCTCTTCCGATTTGGGGCGACTCTCGTCGAAGGCTTCGGCGTACTTATTTGCCGCTTTGGGCAGGTCGGGGAGCCACGAACGGTGACGTCATGTGCAGGCCTTGCCTCCTAGGTGAAATTGCATCAAAACGCTCGGAATTCGCGGGAAGGGGGGGGGGGGGGGGGGGGGGATTGTATTTTAACAAGTATCGTTTAACGGAATACGGAACTGAAAGCAGCGATCGCGTCAAAGGCTTCCTCTCGGCTTCCTCTTAAAATCTGGAGGCTACGAATGGCCCAGCACTATTCGATTCAAACTAACTGTCCGCCCACTTTTGAGATTGAGTGTTATTCGATCAATAATGTATGCTTTCCGTTATGTTAGGTGCATAGAGTTATTGTAATGTACGCTCGAGATTCAACTGGCCCTAGTGCCCATGTGCTTTTGCGATGCTGCATTCGTACGGAAAACCAAGCGTGCATTTTGTTTCTTCGCCGGAAAGTGACATGGATCACGATCGTACCCAATAGTATGTACCTTTATTATCGTTGTAAAAGTGTAATTGCTTTACTTTTTTTTTCACCAGTGAATGCTGTCAAACTTCGCTATATTTAAAGGCCATACCTCTGTTCCATAGCAGGGGTGTAGAAACGAGTGACGACTCTAAAACAAAGAACAATCGAAAGAAAGGTAGAGTGGGTTCAAAGTTCGCCAGCATTCCGATCGCACCTATACATGGCTAATGTGCCCGTCCTGTCACTATATAAAAATGGCCCCGTCGTGCATCTTTAAGAGCGGTTAGAAACGTTTACAACGTAAAGTATAAAGTACGCAAACTATGAAAGGTGTTTCCTTTTTATTATTTCCCACGTCGGGCAGCTTTTATCGGGCACTTGTTCTCTGGCGTCTCTTTATTTTCAAAGATTTCGAGCGTGCGGGTGATGTCTTGAAAGCAGGACAAGCCATCTTGGCACACACTCATGAGCAAAAAGAATAAAGCAGTGCCTATTTATTGCTAATCGGACTATATATTACGTGGCCTTCAATTTTAATTTTGATCGTTTACATGCACAAGGGACTTACTGATGTAGTGTTACTGCCAAGTTCTTGTCGTCTCTCTTGGTTTTCCAGATGTCCTCCGTTCGTGAGGCACAATTAACCCCATGCTGAAAAGCGTCGACGACGCCGTGCCCACATGTCACGGCCATGAGCTTCCGTGCTCATGTTTTGGTTTCGGTTTTGACCAGTTGAGTTTTTTGGCTTTATAAAAAGTATACGTGACTCTGTAGCAAAATATTGATGAGGTAGTCAGCTGACACCATCCTAAATCGCCTAACAAAAAAAATGAAATGTGTTTTTTTTTTTTTTTGGGGGGGGGGGAGGGGGGGGGGGGTTAAGCCAATATTAGGAACGTTGCGAAACTCTTGTTGAACCTCGAGTTTTGACTGACTCTGCGAACCTTCCCACTTTTCGGGGAAATTCGACGAAGTTCGACTTCATAAATAGTTTTGCCCGACTTCCACACAGACACTAGAAAATGTTGGCGAAATAAATAATTCATTTAAGCGGTAGTTTTAACTTTTAGAGAATGTCAATCAATGCTTACAGATTAAAAACTCGAACGTATTAACTTTTAGCAATATATACATATTGCACACCGCCTCCTCCGCCGAGCGACGTCAGCCCGTTTTAAATTTCCGCGCATGCGCGTGGTACTCGAACTTGATCGAACTTTTGTCAAACGTTGCTTTAAAAGCTAGAAAAAAAGTTCCGACCTGGGGCCCTAATCTGGACACTTGGCGAGAAACTCGGCGAGAAATCTAGAGGGGGTGATTGGCCAACGCCACATTTGACCTTGGCGCCGGCCGATCAGAGCCGCGGGATTTCTCGCCGACTTTTGCGCCAAGTGTCCAGGGGCCCTAATCTGGACACTTGGCGAAAAGGGCGGCGAGAAATCTGGCGGCCGTGATTGGCCGACGCCGTACTTGACCTTGGCGCCGGCCAATCATAGCCGCCGGATTTCTCACCGTCTTTCTCGCCAAGTGTCCAGATTAGGGCCCCAGATTAGGGCCTCTGATCGAAGTCCAGCCGCAACAGGTTCGCGACATCGGATAAATAGAGTAGTGGTCAAGAACGAATTTGCGTTTACTTTCCGGCAGAACACACAGTAAGTTAATCACTGCGACATCGGAATGATGTTATCGAAGGAGGGAGCTTGGCATACGAAAACAAAAAAAAAAAAAATTTGATGTGCGCAGGAACAGTGAGCCTGGCGCTTTTCTCGTTTCTTGTCCACGTGTACTACTCCGACTTGTACTGTACTCCTTACACGAAATCAAATTACTTGTAATCGATTACTTTTCGGAGTAATGTTGTAATAATTTCAATACGTTTATTACGAAGTAATCGCGAGAGTAATCTGATTACTTTTGGAAGTACGAAAATTACTTTGCAACCGTTACTATTTTTCCTTCCCTCCTTGTTAAATGGCGCCCTTTGGTTCTACGAGTTTTCTTTCGAGAAATCCTGGAAGCAAGTATCTGACAGGAGGATGGTTTAACCAAACTGGTGGATTAACCTAACCCTAATTCATTCCTAAACCTAGTCCTAATCCAATCGTGTAATCCTAATCTTAAACCTAATCCTAATCCAATCATGGGCAACACTCAAAACCCGTTTTCAAAACTGAAGAAAAAATCTGTCGTACTGAAAATCTGATGTAATCCGACAAGAAAAGTGACGGTCATTTTCTCATTATAATGCAATTAAATGTAACGGTCGATTACTTCTCTTCTCGAGTAATCGGGTATTCTAATTGAATACTTTTTTAAGCAAAAGTAATAGTAATTGTAATCGACTACGTCGCAAATCATCCTAAGCTGCATGTTATTCGAAGGGATTATTCCATCACCCGCAGTGATTAGCTACAGGCGTATTCTGCTGGAAAGCGAACGGAGTTTTTTTTTAGAATATATTTGTTATCTATCCGACAACTTAAGAAAGGCATGGTGTGGCGTGCTCCGAGCATCTCATTATCGCTCCTCGATTAATCAGATTACGACATACGGCAATAAAAAAAAAAACCATAGACCGAATCGCGAAGCAAGGAGCGTGAACACGATAAGCCGCGCTACGTGCTGCTGACAATAATAATACTCTCTTTAAAAAAAAAAGAAGAAAAAAACATGTTTTGACGAAACAAAAATTGATGAGCGTGTCCTTCGTCGACAAAACTGAATGCTCCATTTTGTTGCAAGCTCAGAGCATCGACTGGAGAGTTTTACTGCAAAATTCTTACATCTTTTTTTATTAGAAAGGAAGAAAAAAATTTAAAGCCGTGTTTTTTTCAGTTTTAAATCTTTTTCTTCAAAATTGTTCATTCTGCACTGCTCCCATTTTTTTTTTTTTTATTGCGTCAATCTAGTAATACTCAAAAACGGCGTATGTATTCCTAAATTATGTCGATTCAGACACCAAAGTCTGCTCCGTTTCGGGAAAAAATAAAAATAAAAAAAGTAACTTTGTGGGGATAAACCGATAGCTCACCCTAAAACACAAATGTTCAAAAAAAAAAAAAAAACGAAACAGGCGTCCTGCTGAGTCAAGATCTAACAAAAGGACCCGGGAAACCAGTTTATGACACTACCACGCACCCCTATACCCCTGTCTTAAAAATTCCTCGAGAAATAATATATATATATTAAAAGAAACGGAGTTACTTTAGGAACTGGAGTCAGCTGGTTAGTTTGAAAGGGGTTTCAAGGTTCCGGCTCTTAAACAAGATTTTTTTTTTTTTTTATCGCAGTATTCGAGACGCCGACGACGTTTGAGGTAATATAATATAAGTGGCGATCGGCAATAAATATTACCAGCGACTTTAACCTACAAAGCCCTATAACGCGTGGAATGCGGTATTTGAGGAGCGATCGTGTACACTTCTTTAGAAGACATTAACCACTCGTTCCGGGGACAAACAAGGAACACGCTGATAATTTAATTTCTCCGCTAAATCTAGCGGGGAAATTGATGTCACGGGACGTCGTGGGGTCGCGTGACTCAAGGACTCGTCATCGTGACGTCACGTGACGTGGATTTTCCCGCTACATTTAGCGAGAAAATTAACGTCGCGTAATCCGACACGCCGATCAACGGGGTCACTCGACGTGACATCACCGCGTCAAGCCGTTGCTGTCAAGCGATACCTTAATGTTGCATGCTCTTAATTTTCCTCGCCAAAGTTTGCGGGAAGATACACGGGCGGACAGATGAACGGACAAGCTTCTGGAAAAAAAAAACGCTTTGCTAAAAAAAAATGTCATGTTTTAAAGGGATTATGAAACGTTTTTTGAAATCGAATTTCGTCCACCGCACGTCGTAAAAGGTGTGAAAAGAAAACCAAAAGACAAAAAATAGAGCGACAAAAAAATGTTTCGCTATAGAACTTTAGAAAAAAAAAAAAAAAACTCTT
Organism: Ixodes persulcatus; assembly: GCA_013358835.2. Lineage (NCBI taxonomy): Eukaryota > Metazoa > Arthropoda > Arachnida > Ixodida > Ixodidae > Ixodes > Ixodes persulcatus. Next base: position 900,254 of record JABSTQ010011417.1, read on the forward strand.
TTATTCCTTCTTTCCTGCGGAAGCTCTCTGCCTTTTCATGACGATGCATCCGCGGTGCCACGGCACGTCAGCCAAATAGCCTACCTCACCAACACCGCGATCCTAAACAATAAAATGCCGACGCATGTTTCTTAAAAGTTTTGTTAAAGAATATTCTGATCCACATTTTGTTGAATAATAAGCGATGTGACGGAAATTGCCGAATTTTATAATGCTCGGAGCTATGCGCCATCTATCGTGTGGTAAACGAAGCAAGAGGAAGATCAGACTGCACCTGCGCATAGCCGCCTGTCTACTGAAAAACATGGCGTCGGTGGTGATGATCGACGTGGTCGGACGTGGTCGAAGCTCATTGCTCCACGTAGAGCGCTATCCTTGACTGAATTCTCATCGCGTGTCGCGATAATAACCCAGCACGTCCTAGAAGGGAAGATTCATCTACTCGTGCGGCGATGTTGTGGCGGCACCCTCAAGATAGCAGAAACACTCGAGCCGTCGTCTTTGATACCTTCGACTACAGTGGTGCTTTCTTAGCATGTGTCTCCTCGAACATCGCCCGAATTCCTTATTTTGCGCATTCCATGCGTGTAATCAAGTTCAAGATATTACTGATGCGTACAGTATTTAAAGGCGTGTAAGAAGGATGTGAATTTTGACGCGTTTTCATCACCCGAAAAAACTGATTAGTGTAAGCATTCCTTGAACGATCGCAACGTCTATGTATCGCGAAATCGTATTTCTACGTTGCTATATCTCTGCTAAAATTACATTGTCTCTTGCAAACGTAGAAAAGGCGCGTGGCGAGATTTGTACTATCAGTAAAGTCCTGTTTTTAAAGTCGTGATCGTCCAAGACGGCGTAATGCATCTTTTCCTTTTCTTTTCTTTTTTCATTCACTCTGCCTGCGAGCCTATCCCGACAAATAAAGTTCATAAAGCTTGAGCCCATAGAAAACTCGGTGCATTTTCTAGCCAGTGAGTGACAACGCGTCCCCTTCGTTTTAGAGATACCGCGGAAACGGCTGTCGTGCTGACGACCTGCTGCGCTTCCTTCCGGCGTATGAGACCAGTCCCATGCTATCGCTGTGGCGCAATCTAATTGAATTGCGCCCAGGTGCGATGTTCCATAGCTATCGCGGTGATGAGAGGCGCCGATTCAGAAATATGCCGGTGGCGTCGGCGCCATCAGCGCAGTAAAACCCCGTGGTAAAACCTACCGGCACACCGCCAACACGCCGCTAACGCTCCCATTCTCCTACTGACGAGAGAGATTCCGGTTCCGGGTGACAGCGCAAGTCATGACCGTCGAAATTACGCCGCGGCTTGTTTTGCGGTAAGTTGGACAGAAAGATAAACTCGATATTTCAATAATTTTAGTGTAGAAGTTAATAAACCGAAACGAAAGCGGATGCCTGTTCGGCGTTCAGTATAAACATTGAAGGTTTAATGTAAACGTTATTTGCGAAAAGTAAAAAGTTCATTTCATGGTCCCTTTAATACGACACCGATAAGCTTGTATCCAGGCATCGCTGAACACTAGACCATTCTCTTTGGGGAAAGTCAGGAAGCGTGGATATAAGCCAATGCTAATGAATTTGACTGAGAGTATGGTTGGCACGTACTGAGCCCCTTCGTGTCGTAATCAGCTGCTGATAAGTCAGACATAATTTACGATATCTCGGGTGGAAGGAATCTTGTGAATTCCATGCATTTTGAAATTTCTAAAATGATGGCCCCTGCCTTATTAAGAACAACGACGTAAAAGGAAACAGAAGCATTTTTCGATTGCCGTGACAGGACGCTTATGTCACGCAATAAGCGTTTCAGGAAAATTAAAATTAGCACGATATTTACGTTCTGAAATTTAATTTGAGTTGGGAACATTTCTGAAACAGGCTTACACTTTTAGACTTTGACACCGATGTAGAAGATCACATGTTCGAAATTCCCCAACTCAGTCTCGCGACTCAAATTCGCGTCATTTGTTTTCGGGAAAATATATTTTAAGGATTGCGTGTTTACGCAAATCCTTAAAAAAAATCCAGACAATTAAAAAAAAAGAAAAAAAAAGACGCTTGGGTGTTTAGTGCCTATTTAAGCTTACAGGGAAGCGAATCTATGCTGCAGGAGCAAAATTGAAGTTTCGAAACGCCCTTTTGCAAAACGAGCGGTCAAGCTAAAACAGAGGGAAAAAAACAAAAAAACAAGGAGCACGCGTGCACGGACTAAGGCGAATTCCGCTTGTAGATCCGGAGCGCCTTCCGAAATCCGTGAGGGAGGCCAAATTCCGCTCAGTTTTCACCGCTCCGACTCGACGAGCGGAAGATAGATTCGCATTTTTGGAGCGACCCACATATTCGCCCGGGACAATCGGCCGCTCAAAATGGCCACTGCTCGAACTTGACAAGCCGACCACGCCTCAGCCGACTCATCTTGCCGACAACCAGTGACAACTGTCACGGCTTAGCTGCAGAAATAACACGCGACACAGGCCGGGCGAAAGTGTCCGTACCCTCGAGCCCGTGTCACAAATAACGAGGAAGACGTCCGCGTTCGTCACCGTCACATACCATTCGGCCACCTCCAAGCGGCGGGGCACGCACAGCGATCGCCACTGGAGTTCAGATTGCTGGTAAGACTTTAATAACACGAAGAGGTAACAAACCATCATTTGCAGGGTCGTTGTCTAATCTGTTTCTTGCTTTATGGCCCGAGATAACGACGGCGGCACACAGGTGTAAAAAGGTAAACAATCATATGCTGCAGAATGAACAGGCCTGACCTTGCGTCTGCCTCCGGCTTTTCTGTCGTACTTTTTCCCGTTCTTCCTCTCACGATCACAGATGTCAGCACTTGCGATTTACCACGCGCAGTCCTGGCTTGTATCCCTGATCTACGCGAGGTAGAAGTGTTCGAGCCGTCACAATAACCAGTTCTGACGAATGGTACTTACTTGAAGTTAGAGCATTAATTATACTTCAGTCTGTGTAGCACTTACTATCAAGTTCACAACCGCTGCCCCGGTGGCTTCGTATACTTCCCGCTCTAACCTCAGGTAAGTACCATTCGTCAGAACTGGTAATTATACTTCAGCCTCTGTCGCACTTACTATCAAGTTCACAACTGCTTGTTCAAAGTTTGGCATGTGTTCGCAGCACCTGGGTTCCAAAGTGGGCCCGGGTATCTGACTGCCGTCGGTAAAAGCTGTTAAATGTCGCCTCAGAGTACAGTAAGCTGCTGCTAAGATGTCAGCGAGTGGTAACTCCGACCTCCACGGCTTTGGAGGTTGCCGCTACTCGTGCTGAGTGCGCTTTGAAGACCGACGTGTCAATTTGCGCAAGCGTTAGTGTGTGTTTTATCCAGTGAGCTACTCTGTCCGCGCTGCTGGGCGAAAAGGCTCTTGCGTAGTGAGCGAAAAGCTGTGTGTGGGCGCCTCGGAGTCCTGCAGTTCATTCGCGGTACACCTGCAAGCATTCCACTGGACACAATTCCCGAACCTCTTCGAATGCTGAGAACAAAAAAAAAGGGAAGGGGTTTAGATGCCCGGAAGTCTTTCTGAGGCCACTGAGCGCGAGCTCCCAACCCGTCGATTGCTTCCGGATGTAGCAAGTTCAAAGCAGGCACAAGTCTGACGTCCTGCCTGCTGAGGCAAGGGCTAACAGCATAGCTAGCTTGCTAGAGTGTTTTGAGATTAAGGTCTTTGTTGGGACCCCACGACTGCGGGAGGGTTGTCACCGTTTCCACCTTCCAAGTTGTGGGTATCGGGGCAGGGGGGGGGGGGGGGGGGGGGGGGGTTTAGAATTAAACACTCCCTGTCATCAGACGCACCACTGCTGGGTGTTCTCCTAGAGGGCAACCATCAAAGTTCTGCAAGATCTGAGACAAGGCAGAGCGGTAACATCTTATAGTGCGATATGCCAGGCCCTCCTTAAAGAGGCTAGCGAGGAAGCTGAGCACCTGTGCTAGAGTGGGAAAAAGGGGATCAACAGTCCTTGAATGGCACCAGCGTTTCCCACCTGCGCCAGCAAGAGGCGTAGGTGAGCTGTCTTCCCCGCCTCCATTATGCCTGAATAGGTGTGCAGCCTGCTCCGAAAGTTGGTTATGTGTTTACTGGAGTTGGTCAGTCTCCATGCTGCTAGTGTCAGGCTCCCTGCGCTGAGCATTGGATGTACCTGCCCTTCGTGGCTGCGCAGTAGGTCGTGTGAATGGGGAAGAAGCCGTGGTTCCTCATACGAGTGGTGCGCAGCGATGGCTTACCACTGCTGAGATGGCCAGACCGGAGCTACTAGAATGAGCGGACTGTTGGAGGTCTGCAACTTGACAACGCATCTGCTCACAAAGCTGAACGCTGGGAAGGCCTAGAGGCCCTGACCCGTCCAGTCCCTGGCTGAGAGCATCCACTGCTGCCGCCCGAGGGTCCGGCTTCCAGCTGTAGTAGTGCCTTACCTGGTCAGTGAAGTCTGCGAAAGGGTCCGTGTGCACGGGGCCCCGTAGACAGTTGACCCTGTTGAATATGAGCGGGCACAGTTTCCAACTGGCGCATCATCACTCTCCTGGACGCTTGGTCTGCATCCGTGTTCATGTGCCCCGGAATGTGTTGCGCCCCTGTCTGATATTCCCCTCGTCCAGCACCACGACCATAGCTCGTGGGCTATCCTGGTGAGTTGTGGAGTGCAGAGGCTGCCCCTCCTGTTGATGGCAGCTACTGCTGTTGTGTTGTCTAGCTCGAGGAGGATGAAGCCCCGAGACACATTCTTTGCCAGCGCCGCAGGGCCAGGAAGGCTGCCATCAGCTTCAGGGCATTGATGTGCCAAGTGGATTGGAGTGGTGTCCAGTGATGCCCGGTCGTTCACCCTTCCGAGCATGCTCCCCACCCCTTCAACGAGCTGTCCAACTGTATCGTCTGCACCTAACTTGGGGGTGTCTTAATCTGGCCCTTTGGGGTCTTCCTGAGTGCTCGGATCCACCACGCAAAGTCCTGCCTCGTGTCCCTGGATAGTGTAAGAGTGGTCGTGTACGTGCCTCTCTGTAGGGCTTGTCTCAAATCTGTTTAAGGTTCCTGATATAAAAGGAACCCTCCGGCGCACCATTAGGCACGCGTTCAGTTGTCCCGCCAAGCATGCAACCTGGCGAGCCGTGATCCCCGGTTGCTTTAGCCTCTGCTGTAGGTGGTCCAACAGGTTGGCGAGTTTTTTCTCCAGGGAGCTCGAGCATCAATTGTCTCGAATCCTATTGATAGTCCCAGAAACAACAAGTCCTGGGCTGGTTGTCAGTACTGGCTTCTCCAAGTTTACGGCAAAAACTCAGGTTTTGTAGGAGGTTCACGATTAGACGTCCCTGGTTTGCAGTAGGGAGGGGATTGGTTTATGACGAGGATGTTCGTCAAGAACATGACAATGCGAAGTCTCTTGGACGGAGATTGGCCGCGACTGGTTTCAGTAGTTTTGTGAAAACTCTCCGTGCCGATCTGAGGACAAATGGAAGCACGTTCTAACGGTAGACCCTGTCCCCCTATCGAAAGCCGAGCCAGGGGCGGTCCTGATGGCGGATTGGGACCAACAAGGTATGCGTCCTCCAGGTTGATACGTATCATGGAGTCGCCACTGCTGGATAAGATCTTTCACCGAGTGCCACCCCTCCATCTCGAAGTGGTTGTGTTCCACCGACTCGTTTAGTTGTTTGAGATCTAGGATTGGGAGCGCCTTGTCCTTCTTTGGTACTACAAAGAAGGGGAGAGGAACTCACTTCGGAGGTGGTACCCGAGAGACTGCTCCATTTTTGACCAGCTCTGACGCTGCCGCCCGGACCTGATTTGACTGCTTTCGTTTCGGCACGCTGTGCGACCCTTGGATCGCTGGTACCTCTGTAAACTCCACCTGTACCCCTGTATTGTCTGAAGGACCCATGCATCATGGGTGAGTAACCTCCACGCTTCGCGGCAATAGCCAGTCGGCCCGCGGGCGGTACTGCTAAGAGGTGCGGGTTTACACTTGCCCTCGATGTCCTTGGTGAAGGTAGGCTCCCCTCGTGTAGCCTCGGGAAGGGGGCCCCCTATGAATGGGCTGCTGGCCCCCACTCCGGCTCTGGGCGCTGGTCCCCGGGGCAGCGGTTGTGAACTTGATAGTAAGTGCGACAAAGGCTGAAGTATAATCCCGGCGTAAACAACCGACGCATCCGAACAGATCGAACTCGACGGCCCGACCGGTCCGGCGACTTTGGCAACTTCGCTGGCGCATGCGCACCACGATGAGCACTGCCGAGCTAAAGGAAATGACGCACGCGCTTCCCGTCAGCTTTCTCCAAGATCTGGGTTATTCTACGGAGCGATTGTGGCACGATTTTGGGGCGCTCCACGGAGCAAGCGTTGCCAGAGATCTACGAGCGGAAAAATGACCAACTCGAGCCAGATCTGCCAGCGGAATATGCGCGCTCCAAATGGTGCGCTTTTGGAGCGCTCGAGGTCTGCGAGCGGAATTCACCTATACTCACGCTTGCAGTGCCCGCTTCCATGTCATGAAGTTCAGTAGGTGCTTCTCGGAGCTTAACTGATGTCTTCGTTAGAAGTTAATCCCAAAATAGTGTGACATTCGCCGACACTGAAGTGCGTTCAATTTTTAATCGCGGACACGTGCCTAAACGAGAGATTTGAACCCTAATGAATCGATTAAAAAGATTGAAGTAACTTTTTTTTATGCAAGCCCGTAGGCGACTACATGTGTTGCTTTAAGCAGACATTGACCTTTCAACCCGGTGCTTCGGATGAATCCAGTTAACGTGGTGCTGACAAATCCAAAGTATCTCCTGAATAATGTATTTGTATTCTAAATATTAGTACCGAGAACCCCCGTCCTTAGCAGGGTTGTAATCTAATTGAATAACTAATTAGATTAGAGAAGTTAGATACTGGGTTAAGTAGAAGAATTAAACACAATGGCGGGCTCACTTTATTTACACGAAGAAAACAACAATAACGATTGTTGTTTTAAAGCCGAATATACATAATAGATTTAACTTTCGTGACGTAATCTCTAGGGTCCACTAACTGGTAGCAACTCGACAAAAAAAAAACAAAAAAACACGTCACTGAAGATTCATCAACGTCAAGCCCGGTTTTAGAATCGATCTTGACTGCAAAAAAGTAGGAAACCACTAAGGGCTTATCCATTTCATTTATTCAACCCTAAAGGCCCATGGGGCATTACTAAGGGGGGGGGGGGGGGGGGGGCAAGGAATATAAAATAAATACAGAACACTGCACGAACCGAAAAAAACACATCAATTATACATTTGTACACGCTATGAAAAATAGAAAAGAAAATCCACACAGAAAAATAGTGAGGCAAAATTCACCGACATATCGTCTATGTAAGCACTCGCTAAAAAAATCAAAGTAGCCAAATATGAAAACGATGTGGAGAAATTGGCCTCATGGACAATAGCGGGTGTCACTAATGTCGACTATGGGGTTGGGAAGGGTCGTTCCAATCGCGGATCGCGGGACAGCGGAGTTAATAAACGCATTAGTTTACCAGTTAGGTGCTTGAAACTTTTGCTGTTAGTGGTTTCGACGGGAAGATCTGTTAGGAGGCTCGAGAAAGGTATATTAGTATCGTGATAGTAGAGCTTATAGATGAGGCACAGAAGAGCCAATTTTACGGCGGTTTTCGAGTAGAGGGAGAGAACACTGGTTTTTTTCAAAGTAGAACACTTATATTTAGAGAATTACCTCGATCTTATAAAACGTGCCGCTCGGTTTTTGGGTGGCTTCGATACGTTTGGTCAAGTAGACTTGATGGGGGTTCCAGATTGGTGAAGCATAATCAAGTTTAGGGCGAACGTTTGTTTTGTTTGTTTGTTTATTTTCTTTTTGACACAATTGTCAAGGGGGTTGGGACAAAAGGCGAATACAATCACATGACTGGGTCACAACCCCTATAACAACACTCAACAGTAGGGCACAAATCGAGATAAAGAAATAAAATGAAAATGAAAAGCCAGCTCGCAGCACAAGAAAGAAATTATTACAGCCAGCTAAAAACTCTTCAGCTTAAAAACAAAAACAAAAATCACTGATTAATAGCAAACTCACTAGGTTATGTACACAAGCAGCATTAAAATATTCTTTTAAGTATTTTTTTGGAAATGAAACATAGAAGTGATTTCCTGGGCCATCTCATACACGCAATAATGTTTATTTAGGATATCTGTGAATCTGGTAGGATAATTTTTGAGTGCCATATTAGTTCTAATTTTTGGTTTTGGAAACTGCTGGTGCCTCAGGTGGTAATTTGTTGCCTGGGTAGGTACGTCTCGTGAAAGATGTCAGGATGAATGTTAATTTGTGTAGGAATTGCAATTACGTAAGTTTCGTAGGCTAGTTTACGGAGTGAGGATGTGCTGCCATGAGGTTTACGCTTAATATATACGAGGGTTCGAGAAGCATTAGCAATTAGGTTGTTAACGTGGGTGATTCATGAAAGGTTAGAAGTGGGCTGAACTCCCAGATATTTGTAAGAAGAAGCAGCGCAAGAGAATAGGAGAATGAGGAAAAGGGTTTGTTGCGAGTAAAATTAAGTAATTTACGTTTTGACGTTTTTAGGGGCATTAGCCATTTGTCCCACCAATTATGAATGTTTGTCAAGATCTCGCTAAAGGATTAGATGGTCATCCGGATGATTAATTTTTCGGTATAGTACACAGTCATCTGCAAACAAACGCAATGTTAGAGGACAGCGAATTAGGAGATCGTTAATAAAGATAAGAAGCCGAAGAGGCCATAAGAATGGTGGCTTGAGGGACTCCCGAGTTGCGGTTAGAAATTTCAGATTGAAATCCCCATTGACATTAGACTGGGAACGGAGCGAGAGGAAGTTTCGAATCCACGAGAGACTGAGAGACTCAAGATTGAGTGAGGAGAGTCTAGATATTAAACCACATTGAAGGTACGCGATTAAACGCTTTAGAGAAATCAAGAAATACGGCACCGGTTTAAGAGTTAGTGTTTCATACTAACATGAAGGTCATGGTGAATTCGAGCGGTTGCCTATTACACGAGAAATCCCTTTCTGAAATCATACTGATATTCCTAAAAAAAAAAAAATGCTAGATTGAAGATGTGATGCAACATGAGAGAATATGATATGTTCCAAACAACGTTACTTACACAGTTAGTGATATGGACGGTAGCTTTCCGCTGAATGACGATCTCCGCTTTTTTTCAGCGTTCAACCGTTTATCGAAACCGTGATTTCGCGCGATAAATCCTTTTTAAAATTTAGTAGCATCTGGTGTCTCAAAAGCAGTTTAACTTTCGACAAAATAACGGAGGTCTCGAAAGTGTATTTCATTGGGTCCCGCACTTTCGCACGCCAACGGCAGAAGAGAACTAGTCCCCACAATTGTTTTCTTGTTTTTGTTTAATTTTTTTATTGTGTGACCATAAGACTTCACCAGTACAAATCGGCGACCCATAAGCACCTCGATTAAACTTTTGTCATCAAAAGACTTTAGAGCCGAATGTACTGTTGATTGGACTACACTTCGAAGTAACGCTTTCGAAGCCGTTTTAGCCATTCGTGCGTCTTGTGGTACCGACGCCTCGAACGTAGAGGCCTCGGATTTCCTCCTTCTGGTAAAGTCCTTCAACTCTCACCAAACTCAAGAAGGATGCCATATTAGTTGACACAGCTGCCATACACTGAGAAATGTGATAGCGACCATAGTTGCCAGACTGAATTTCGGAAGCGGTCTATTGGCCTGTTCACACGATGAGTGGACGCGTAAAAATCCTGGACAGTAATGACTTCGCGCAAAATAGTTACTAAATTTCCCATTAGCACGGCGCTAACGAATAAAACCTAGCCGCTCAGCATCGTTCCCATTAGGTAGCTATGCACCAAGCGTCGTCGCCTTTCTCCGTTGCCATAGCAGCGTAGTGCGCGGTGCTAGGCCTCCCGCCAGAACCTCGCACGGAAGCGCCTGAACCGAAACATATAATTCTTTTGCTCCTTTTGCGTCACGCTTTAAATCCTCCGAACCCCTGTGCCATTTCCTCCTTTGTCACTAGGTTCTTTCAGTGCACTTGGTGGGTATGAAGTCTCACCTTTTCATCGAACGTACTTACTGCGGTCGCGGAGATATTGGCAGCGTCCACGGTTGTTGGTTTCGTTTTCTTTGGACTGGGCCCGGCTTCGGTATCGGCCACAATGCGGACTCCACCAACAACTCGCTCCGCCTCATAGGTCACGTGAACCCATTTTTGTGAACGGTCATTAACGGAGTTCTTAAAGTGATTGACAGCGCGCCATGTTTTGGGTCGCGTTCGCACGGGGCATCTGTTTCCCGAAACCAAGTCTCGCGACACAAGATTCGCCAACAAGATGCCGTATTTAAGGTGCGATTGTCCAAGTTTGCGTAGATGACCTTAAACAGTCGTTCGTTCAGTCACGTACCTACCTATATATATTTTAAATAAATTTCTGCGTAACATTTAGGAAGAAAACCGAATTGGTGAGTAATAATAATAATAATGATATCGTTATTAATATTGTTATTTATTGCGAATGTTTAACTGAGTACAGTTACAAGCCCGCAAAAGCTTAGCGTGCTTGTGCGCGGCACCTGGCCAACCAATCAGGTTGGCAAATACACTAACTAAGCACGCTTTGTTAGCGTGGAACAAAACAAAACGTAATCCAGGGAGAAAAATAATAAAAATATTAAAACTGGAGGCACCATTTTCTCATTTCGTATTTGACTCGTCTTACTGAATCTACGTCAAAAAAGAATTTCTGGAAGCCTATTATATTAAAAGGGAAGGCAATAAAACCTTGTTTTTTCCATAATTTGTAAACACTTTCGGATTAACAAAACTTTAAATATGTAGGCTACGCGACGTCCATTTTTCTGCTAAGCTTACTGGGGCAACTGACTTGGTTTATCGGTCACGTGACGTTATTATCCACGCGAAATTTGAAAGTGGAGACTGGGTTGCTCTATAGGCCACTTGACGCCAGGTCACTAGACGACAATTTCCTAGCTTAACTTAGCGGGGGCCCGGAAAAACAGAAAGGCAAACACAATTAAAAAAAAAATATTATGCTTCGAAGACCGCGAGAAAAAAAACAGAAGAAAAATAAAAGCACGTCAACAAAACTAAATTCGTCAAAAGGCACGAACAAAGCGTCACAATAGAAAGCGGGCTGTCGTGTCTCTCTATCCGTTGTTCACGTCTTTTAGTGAGTTTAGTTTTCTTGATCAACCGACTGCGCCAGCTAATTAAATTCTGTTGTTTATCGTGCTACACGGCCGCCCTGCTGGCGATAGATAATCCGACATCTTAAAATTGTCTTCGTTGAAAAACAAAAAGATTTTGCCAAACGCTTGTGCTTGTTTTTTTTAATCGTCTTGTTGGATGAAAAATATATAAAAGAAAATGCTGTCTCCAAATAGTTGCCCTATATACTAGATCCAGTGATCCTAAAATTTGCAAAGAGCAATTTGTTTTTTAATAAGACGGTTTTAAAGAAACCGGACGTTTCAGAGCCAGCGTGGTAATTTGTTTTGCTTTGTTTCCTTTTTAGTTTCTTTTTGTTTCAACCCCACGGTTTTGTTAAAGTCAATTGGCAAATTCCCATAGACCCTTGTTTGCAGAAGCAAGTGGCTATAATGCCACTTGCTTCTGCAATTAAGCAACGGATTACAGGCATGTAATCCGTTGCTTATGAAGGTAATTTGATGAAAATACCGCATTACCTTTTTGAGCGTTGTTGTGTTCAGGTGATCAGTCAAACAATAACTACTTCTATACCTGCCGACCACTTTGTGTGGCTATGCCTTTGACGCTATGGGAGCACGTGGGCTTGTTCATCTGGGGGGCTCACCAAAGCTGGGCATGCGCACTCTTTACTTCACTTAACGCAGTCGTTTTATACTTAAACGCAGATGTCTGAACCAGCCTTCAGCTACGTTACGGAGTCGTTCAATCAGATTCTCGTGTTCAGAGATCAGGATACCGTGCGCTTGAAGATTGCTCAATTACCGTACGCTGCTTCAAAACGTGTTTTAGTTTAAAAAGCTTTTACTTTACTTTCTTTTGTTGCAATATTGCTTTTCAAGTTTGATAAATCTATTTTTGACTTCAGTCACTTCCTTCTCTTGCGAGGTCAGCTTTTTCTCAAAACCTACTTATACTTGACTTGCATTTGTTGAGCTTTGCTCCTCAAGTTTTAGCCCTGTTTTTTTTTTTTTTTTTGTTTCTTTTGTTTGCACAGCCAGTTCGTTGATCAACTTTCTTTTCTGATGGGACAAAGACCGTTATCATTTACGCTAATTCCGTCAGCTTCTTTTGAATTTTATACTTTACTCCCGGTGCATTTCTTTCATCTTGTCTTGGTTTTAAACGCATTTCGGAAACACAAAAAATATGACACATCGAAGTCTCTCTTAAAGAGACTATGAAATGACCTTTTTACTTTTGCCAAGAGTATCTAAAACAATAAAGCGAACTAAAATATGGGGCAGTGTTGAGATAATGACGACTTCGAGTCATAAAAGATGATAGATGAGGTTACAACGTAAGTCGAGAAATGCCTCCCACGCACTGGAAGTTTGCCAACTGAGTTTGAACTATGCTCCGTTCGCCATTGCACTGACAGGGCGGTGGAGGCTACGTGCTCGCACGGCCAGTCATACGTCGCTCTTTTGCCACGTGATTACGCTCCCGCCCATTCCTACCAGGGGCGGATTTATAGGTCAGGCCTGGGGGGCGGGGGCGGGGGGGGGGGCGGTAGGCATTTGGCTGGAGGGGCGGGGGGGGGGGGGGTGAGGGTTAGGAGGTGGGGGAAGTCTGCTGGGATATGATGTTACTGTCGAAACGTTGCTCAGATCTATTTTGTTGACCCAATATTTGGTATGTCACCAAAAACAAAACTTTTGGCTGGTGTATATCAATGATTTTATTAGAACGAAGTTTACCTTGAAAAGCTTTGGGGGAGGGGGGTGGTCGCCCCCCCCCCCTCCCCTCCCTTCTTAATCCTTCCCTGATACCTGCACGCAAAGAGCGGGGTCCGACGATGAAAGGGAAGTGGCTGGTTAGTCCAGCGAATGTGTAGCTCCTACCGCACGGTAAACTTAAGGACGAATGGAGTCTGCAGTGAAGTATTCCAGAAGCACAGCCCCGCTTGTTTTATACGCCGTGTTCATGGCATCTTACCGAGTACTTTATGACTTTGACACGGACTACAAAGATTATATACAAGCTCGATCATGCAGAAAAAGACTGGTGAGCACAGAATATGGGATAGGCCCTTCCGTGAAGAAGAGGAGGGCGCCTGAATGGCACCGCCTACCGAAGATTCGCTTTCATCTTTGACACGCGCCGTGAAATGTCAATACATGACTGGAAAGGCCGCGAAGCGCACGAGCCCATTCACGCGCCGCGCGATTGAGCCCGCTTTTGCGTGGTTCATACCATCGGCCCCGGATAGCTCGGATTGTGAGTAGAAGCGATATTTCACCTGTCTACAATTTATTTCAATAACAGGGGCCCGGGTTTCTCCCGGGCGACCCTGTTTGCCAAGACGCTATTTTAAAACGGCCACGCCGTCTACGAGAAAAGAGACGAGCTCCAGCGGGAGAAGTTCGACATTTGATGGTCGTGTTTTTAAGAAGACATTGGAATCTTCAGACTACAAGGTTATTTGACCAGGATTACCACAAGGTATACTCGTCACAGATTTTCTCTTTCTACATTCTCACATCACTGGAAAGCCTCACAGGGCAAGCGACTTCAAGGAAGCGATCATTTCTGTCGTTGATTCATAGGACGTCCTGGGCTTAAGCCCATACCAAATGAGCCACGTATGGATGGTGACCTGCGGAGATACTGCTGCCAAGCTCAAGATCAAGGCGTGCGAAGAGCTTCTCATCAAAGGAAAGAAATGCTTAGTCATTGATCCGTGCAAAGAGGACATCAAGCTAAAGCTTTTATGCCTGCCAACCCCGATGCCAGACTCCGAGTTCAGGAAGGTTCTAGAGCCTTTTGGGACAGCCAAGAAGGTGAAAAGGGACACGTGGAGATTCTTAGTAATTGAAGATTTCAAAGCAACAACCCGAGAAGTGACAGTCGTCCTGAAGCAGGACCTCACAATCGACAAGATTCCGCACCTTTTAAATCTGTACGGCTCAAACACGCTCGTCGTCATCCCCGGACGACCACCTCTCTGTCTTAGATGCAAAGGAATCGGGCACATGCGCCGACAATGCTGCACCCCTCGGTGCATGCAGTGCTGGAGATTTGTTTAGACAAAAGAAGAATGCGTTATGACATACGCTGATCATAGCGAGCACGTAATGGACGTAGAAGGAATGTCCAATGAAGAAATTCAACTGACACAGGCGGGGAATGATCCAACAATCCAGAACGGAGAGCCCTCCTGCAGCTCTAATGAAAGTTCGATGGAGGAGCATGGGCCCGACGTAGACATCACCCTAACATCACAACCAGAATTAGAAGAGGCTTCACTGAACAAAGCAAAAGAGAAGAGAACGCAATCCACACGCACAAAGAAATCGGCCGAGGTTGCCAAGAAGGAAAGACGGCACTACAAAAGAGCCAAAGTTCACATCAGAGAGAACTTTGCGGAGGAACTTGAAGCCACAAAAATCTCAGTGGACTCAACAAACCCGCAAATCCGACTGAAGCCCAAAGAGCCGCTGTTGAAGCCCGAATTCAAGGGTCGGAAATCCACATCTCCGGCAGCTTCTGAACTGTACACAAATCATGAATAGGCGAACTAACACGACTACCCAGATAAGTCCCTTCACTATTTCCACTATAAATCTGCCAGGGATAAATTCGAGAAAAAGAAAATACGAACTTTTTGGCTTTGTACAGAAATACTTTATGACAGTGCTATTGTGACCCTCCAAGAAACTAAAATGTCCGAACAAACACCTTTTTCTGGATGCAAATTATGGATGAATTCCTACGATGTGTTATACTGTCCCGCTGTGGAGTACTCTCTGGGGTGCGCAATTCTGTTTAAAAAAGATATGAAGTACAAAATATGCAGTATTCTCGAAGGGACTGACGGTGGTCGCGTCATGGTAGCTAATGTTCTCTTGGAAAACCAGCCCCGGCTGTTTTCCAAGCCCGGAGGGAAAGTTTTTTTCTGTCAAGCCAGAATTTACGCCAGCACAAGATTTAACAGCATTCTACTTGGCGACTTTAATTGTATTTTGAATAAGAAAGACAAGGTTACATCAACAAATATTGTAGATCCAAGTGCAGAAGGTTTAAGATCACTGGTTTGAGACTGTGACTTGATATACTCAGCAAGAAATCACGCGCTCTGTTTCACACAGATTCAAGGATCGTGTCATGCACGTTTAGGTAGGATATACATATTTTCGGTAGTTAATACCGCGCTGAATAACTTCAGCATGATCCCTGCCTTCTTTTCTGATCACTGTGTGGTTCAAGTTCGTGTAGGTATAGAAACACACAAAAATATAAAACCACAGACCTGGTCAATTTGGAAAATGAATGAAAGGCTATTTGAAGATGACAATTTTAAACGAGGCGTAGAATCAGCGCTAGACATTGAGTGCTCCAAAGAAGGAGAGTGTCACAAATGGGAAACTTTGAAACTACACATCAGAAAAATGGCGATAGAAATGCCATCAACTGGCGGATATCACGAAAAAATACAAGAAAATTACCTGATCAATGACATTGTCTACCTGTATCGTCTAGAGTGCCAAGAGCCCGGAATGCATAAAAATAAAATACTGAATCTAAGGAAACAAATTGAGGAACACGATTACATACGTTATGGAATCGCCGCTGTAAAAACGCGTACTCTGGAAATGATAGAGGGAAAGCAACCGGCAAAAAATAACTCAAAGAGGAGCGAAAATATATAAAGAAGAAACGTATTTCAATATTAAGCAAAAATGGTCGTTTACTGAACGAAGAAAAGGAAATAAAAGATGCCTTTGTGTCCCACTATGATAATATATTTGCTTCTAGCCCGTTGTCTGTAACGACCTAAATGCAGGAATAGCTGTTAACTGGGTTGCCACAGCTTAAAACAGAATTGACCGAAACACTAGACACACCCATTGACGTGACTGAAGTTGAACTACACATAAGAGAAATGAAGAACGGAAAAGCTCCGGGACCGTGCGGTTTACCAGCCAGCTTTTACAAGAAATGGAGCAAGAAACTTGCGCCAATGCTTCTATATTTCTTTAATAAATCATACAGAAATAAATGCTTACCCTATCGTTTGGGAAGCACACACAGTGCTAATTCCCAAATCTAAAAAAAACCCGGGCAAGCTCCAACGAGTGAATGGTTATCGACCGATAAGGTTACTTAATTGTGCCTAAAAAATAATTTGCACGGGTGTTAGATGGCCGTTTACAGAGTGTGATATTGGTATTATTAGGAGAACACCAGACATGTTCCATCAAAGGAACATACAAACCAGCATTCACATCGTCCGGTCAATAATAGAGATTTGCCAACGAACCGACGAACCGGCGGCCATTCTACAGCTCGATCTTGCCATGCTAGGTCTTCGACAAAGTCCAACACTCATTTATTTTTTATATTCACAAGCACATAGGATATGGAGAAAATGTCAAATGCGGAATCAAGCTCCATTATATTAATATTTCAATGAAACTACTAGTAAACGGAACTCATACAAGATCCATAAAAGTCCAACGCCTGGTCGGGCAAGGATGCCCCATGTCCCCGCTGCTCCTTGACCTCTAGCTTGACCGCCCTCTACAGAAACATCATAACTGACAACGAGATTCAAGGTTTTCGCCTTCACAGCTGCGAGCTCAAGCTTCATGCTTACTCGGACGACCTTGTGCTGGCGTGTTCTTACAGGCCAAGCATAAAAAAACGCAATACTCCGTGTTTCGAAGTTTTGTGCCGTGTCAGACGCGGCGGTAAACAATGACAAACGTAGTGGCTCGTTGGTGTAAAGGGTGGGGATTGACTCCATTTTAATATGTAGACCTTCTACTGGTTTACAACAAAACCACAACTCTTGAGTGTGCCGTTGAGCACAATGGACACTCCCTAGCCTATGTGGTACGCTGTAAGCAAAAGCCTTAAATCCGCGGCTAATATGTGGCGCTCGCTCCATCTTTCTACTTTTGGGGGAGTAGCTGTATGCAACATTTTTCTTTTGTCAGAATTAACGTACCGTTTGCAGGTTATGCATTGCTCAAGGCTAACAGTTAATGTAATTAACAAAATAATGGCGATATTCATCTAGAGGTCACCAGACGAGTCAATGGGAAGATCAATCTTGTTTTGACAAATGCACGACGGAGGACGGCGGTCATATATTTCTAAGACAGCTATAATTGCCAGAGAGAATTTTTTTACACAGGAACAGCATCTCTTTTTAGAGTTGTGCAAAAAATTCTTTTTGAAAAAAAAAACAATATTTGGTACCTTTAGGTAATGGTGCAAAAATCACGAGCGATATAACAAAATTACCAGGATTCTATAAAGTCGCGTACCCATTAGAATTTCTAAAAGCAGGATTAGACAAGTCCTTTTTGGCTTTGTGAACTAAAAAGAAGCTAGTTGCTCAATGGCTTACTTCATTGTTCCCAGAACCTGTGTTTCGCGTGTACCCTTTCGCCCCCCCCCCCTTTCCCCCTCCAACTGTGTTAAAATGAGTTAAGGCAATGCCGATACCCTGGAAGTGTAAAACTTTCTTTTACATATTTCATTATCGTACCACACTCGTTAAAGAGAGCCTCGACTCTCGAGGCTTTGCGACATATGGAAGCACTGATTGTAGACATTGCCAGATAACCAAAACGTTCTCCCATGCATTCGTTCTTTGTGTTGGCGCTGTGTTCCTTTGCGATGTCTTCAAGAGAACACTCAAAAAGGATTTTGAAGTGGAAGAGGCAAACGTTCGCTACTTGCATTTTGCTGACGACCTCGACACAAGTGGAGAAATATTTGTACTAGATCTTCACTTTCGGTCGAAAACGTGCTATTAGACACAGAAGCACGTGCTGCAACGCCATCTTGGATTATATAAAAAAAGAGTTGCAATACATCTTAATCAAGGCATACTTGCCACATGTAATGAAAGTGACAAATGGAAATTATTAGGAAATAATTAACCTCAGTCGTTGGCCTGATATTATGTATGCTGTGATATATTGCGTTGAAGAGGTCAAGCCAAATGAAAGTTCAAGTGAAACCTCCTTGTAAAGTCTTTTGAGAGAAGTGCTGATCGTTTGTAACTGTGCAAATGTTCTTTTTATTAAACTTCGTTCCTTCACTCACCATAATTCGTTGCCTGGATATAATTTAACGCAAATGATTATCCTGTAAACACATAAAATGTAAATAAATGTGAAAAAAAAAACCTGGACAGCTCAGTCGGCAAAGCACTTGTTTCGTAATCTTTATGGGGTGAGCTCAAATCCACTACGGGGACTGTTTTTTTTTTTTTATATGGGTCCCTAAGGGTAGTAACGCTTTGTGGTGTCAGTTTTTTCGTCACAACCGGCTTTTACAGCTCGTTGTCACAGACTAGAGTTACAGAAATCCATGAAAATTAGCTGATAAAACACAATCTGCGTTGAAAAGAAGACCCCACAACGCATATCTACAAATGTCGAAGACGTCCCAAAACCTCTCCGTCATGGCCCGTCCGCCGCAGACGCTCGGGGCTTTCGTGCCCCATCCAATCAACTCTCGCTCACTCTGGAACGGCTGGGCCCTGCCGGGCGTCTGTGGAATATGTAATTGCCCTATCGACTTTCTCCATACGCTAAAGACGGCTGCGTCCGACACTGCGACTGGCGCAGAGCAAACACAAAAGCTAACCGCGCTCTAAGTGCATCTTCAATTGCGCATAAAGGACCGAGGAAGAATAGAGACTGCCCCCTGCACTGGATTGCGAGCCTCTGTCGTGAAGCCGAATGGGCCGCAGTTGGCCTCGGAGGATGGAAGGAGACGAGCGACGAACTCGTCGTATCAAAAATAGACGCCGTTCTTTAAGGCCGAGGAACCAGAGTTGTAAAAAAACGAGTCTTGACAACAAATTACTTAAGTTGTAGTTAGATTTTCTTTAAAGGTTAGCAGTCACTGCGACTCCTTGTATCAAAAATAGACGCTGTTCTTTAAGGCGAAGGAACCGAAGTTGTAAAAAGCTGATAGTCTTTAAAACAATTACTTAAGTTGTAGTTAGAGTTGTTTTAAAGATTAACAGTCATTGTGACTCGGAAAAACCCGTTGTACGTCTTATAACAGGTACATCATGACGTTCAGATGAGCTCACATTGCTGGACGATGGATGTACTGTATTTTCAGGACTTTAGTGAGCGGGCCATGCATGTTTTTAAAAGTTTAAGTTTTCAAAGATGCGGATTATCTTCATGTGCGGACTATACGAGAATTCTTTTTCCAAGATTGTTTATTATGACGGGACCTGACAGATATTGTGAATGACAAATCATATTAATGATTATTTATGTTTGATACGAGGTCTTTGGGCCCTAATAAAGCAGGCCCGTTTGAAGGTATGCTGCGTATAAAAATAGTTTGCGTGTGGAATGCTCACTAGTTGAGGACAATGCACTAAAGGCAAAATATATATATATATATATATATAAAGTTTTATTTTTGGTCGGAATTTGCTTCGGCAGACTACAGACGTTGTGCTGAAAATAGCCGGGAAAATACAGTTACATTTTGCTACGAGTAGCAGTTACAGCTAATGACAAACATAATTTGTATAACTCATAAAATACTATCTCGTGACGTTCAGTATCCGGGCTGGACAACCGATGGAGAAACCTTCAGATTAATCCGTTAGTGATTTAATCACGATTCTTTTTTTTTTCAGACAGGTAATCGGCTTAGACGTAGTTTGAAAAAAAATCGTGTAAATGAAAAGGGATTGCTTTATTAGTTTGCGCTTTTATGGTAATTTTAGAAGGTAGCGGTTTTCTTCCATGGTAAAACACTTTAGGATCACACATAAAATCCTGTTCACACATAAACCGTATTTGTGTGTGTTATTTGTTTCTTTTTTTCATGGTTGTAAGCGTCAAGTTTTACGACAAGTTTTACATATATGGTAAAAAAATGAATAGTCATTTTCTCGGAACTTATACAATAATGTTTACAGAACCGACTAATCGAATCGACTAAAACGTAGTGAATAATCGGGTTGAAACTTTTATTCCGCGCCCAGCCCTAGTTTATACATTTGTTGTAATTGCTAACCGACGGATCAGTTTTTAACCCAAGCCAAATCAGACCTCTTTCTCACGCCAAAACTTAAAGATGAAAGAATACGTATAGCTTATGTTGACACTAAATCAATGTGAATATGCGTAAGCCGATATGTGAGTCTGATGTGTATCTGTAATTGATCGAACTAAGTTACATTTTACTTCATAAACTAGGTAACAGTTAGCACTGCAGCAGCGCTGTTGCTTATTATTCCTTGCTCTTATTTATTGTAACTCACGAAGTATTTACCTACTGGAATTGTGACTTATTCCTGTAATTTACATTATTTCATTGATTTAAGAATCCCCAGTACTTGTGGGATTTCAAAACTTTATTTCGTTTAAGTTGCTCTCAAATTCAATGTGTTACAACGTGTTTGCGGAGGTTGCGAGAAGAAAAACGAAGTTAATTAGACGTTGGGCTTTAGACAGGGTGAGGTTAGTCGGCCGGTCTATGGCGACACTGTTACACGATGTAAATGAAAAATTTTGCCAGTGCACAAACTCCCGCTAGCCTGGAGCCTTAACGTTTAGCATGCGGCAGTGATACACGACCGCACGCCGGTACGCGATGTCCATCCAGACCGCAACGGGCATGGGTTAGGAGTAACGTTGGTTAGGATAGAACCCAGGTTGTCTGGTTTGCGCAACGCTAGTTTGCGCCCCATTTCCTCAGAGTTGCGGCGTGCTAACGCACTCAGCAGGAGTAGACGGGCGTCTGACTTCCGCTCAGAGAGAATGCATTATATATCACTCCACGCCTCGACACTGTCCAAGTATTAGGGTGCTTAAAATCATTGTTTCCAGTTGTACGACGCTTATTCTTGAAATCGCCTTTAAGAGTGGAACGCGATAGCCTTACCGGGTCCCGTTCGCATCACCTTCTCATTCGCCGTGCGAGCGCGCCTCGCGTGGCCTGGTCAGTAGCGTGTCTCTCTTGCAACCGAAGGGTCGTGGGTTCGAATCCCGCCTAAAACTCTTCAATATTTATAAAGTGAAATTATTTGAGACATGCGGCGACCTTTAATTCGAATTATATGTCGTATTTTAATCACTTTCATTCCACGCGCGACGTTACGTTTCACGTGAGCGTTGTAGGTACTGTGTTCTAGAGGTTGTAGTGGCAAGAGCGGCGCCCGCTGGGCCGCGAGAAGACGGTCGACGTAGATGGCCGCGAGGGGAGAACGTGGCGCTGGAGTTCCGGGCCCTATACACCAACGCAGTGTTTACAAACAAGCCCGCTTTGCCCCCACCAGGTGTGGACACTGCGCGTGCGCAGAAACCAACTTCTAGAAGAGTGAAGCATCTGCGCATGCGCAGTACCGACAGCAGCGCCACCGCAATAGCGTGACGTCAGTCAGTTGAGTTGGTCTATAGGGAATTGGTAGCACATGTGCAATGAGCGAAGAAGAAGGCGAGGCGGCTGCGGCGGTACCCTTCTCCCGAACGTAGCACCATAGCACTTTTCTTTGTGGTGTAGTGGTGGAGAGTCTTCACCGTTCCGTTGCCGTCTCGGTCATGAATGCAAGGAAAAGGATGGACACACACTGCTTCGCGCCGGGATGCAAGTCGGGCTACACGGACAACAAGGGCAGCCGGAGCACCAGCGATCGTAAGCCGTCGCTGTTATGAGCGCCGAAGGAGGTGTCGAGCAGAGCACAGTGGGAGCAAAAACTTAAACGAGGAGATAAGCGCCTCGCCGAGACATCAGCAGGTGTGCGAGAGACATTTCGAACCGCGCCTTGTCCTTCGGGACTATGTGCACATCGTCACTGGCGAAGAGGTTAGGATGCTATGCCCCAAAAAAATTTGGAGTATTATTTAGTATTTTTTGCGTAGTATGTTGCTGGGTATTTGTCATGTGTTTTCTGTGTATGTCGATAACGTGTGTTACCCCTCTTGAGAGGTCATACACCAGTCTGTTAAAAATAATTTATTTTTTTCATATTAGGGGTTGTTGAAGTTTGGGTTCATATTGCATTTTAATGCTTTATGTACTCCCTATAGAGGTATTTTTACTTCATAGACTGTCTTCCACAAAAGACAATTTGCTAAATGTTCGCGAGTTGCAGTGGCCGTTCCCAAACGCGCTCGGCCTTGCACCTTACACAACGCAGGTCCGCGCATCGGCAACATGATGACAGAAAACAATACACCAGTTTATTGTTTCGCCATTGAAAAAGCGCTAGATTTATTAAGAATTATTAGTCTATTTTTCCTTGTTATATCAGTATCGCGTGGTTTCTTTCGCAGCTATTAAGCGTGCAGCACAAGTGATAGCGTTGCAGAACGATCTGTGAGTACTGGGAAAGGGAGGGGGGGGGGGGGGGGGAGTCGGTATTAATCGAATAATCTCCCTTAGAAACACGCGAGTATTGAAAGTAAGGGATAGCACACACTCTAGAGGCATTCGTACAAAGGCAGAACTACAATTTTTCACATTAGAAATTGTTCCGTGTAGCGAAAAGCTCCAGTCGAACCACAGTAGTATACGCTGAACAGCACCGACGGCGAGGCAGACGGGGGCGCGCTCCTAGGGCTCAGCACAGCAGCGCCACGGTGTCATCTACGCGCAAAATCTTCACGGGGCGGCCGCCGCTCTTGCCACTACAACTCTCTAGAGCACTGTAGTCGTGGGTGCCATAAAACTTGCGCGTGCGCTGCAAACACGAGTATGAAGGGAGGACATGCCACAAACGAGAATTACTTGAAATGCCAACTCAAGGTCATGTGGCTCTACGTCATGACCATATCCACCAATTAAGATTTTACCGTCACATCACGTCACTGACATCAACTTTTCTGCGACACGAGCTCCTTAACGCATTCGCGTTAAAATGACATCGCTCGCGCTTCCCGACAACATATTCAAAAGAACATCAGGAAATCGCCGTTTGAACTTGTATACACCAACTCATGTTTACAAACAAACCGGAGCGCCCCTAGCGGACGCCACCGGCGCCGCGCATGCGCGGTGGACGGTGGGCAAGAAGCCCGCCGTCGCCCATAAACAAACCATTGAATTGCGTTGTTGTCGGCGTCGGTGGGAGTCCCCGTGCTCTTTTTCGCGTTGGAATTGTTGATTCTACGTCCTCCTAACAATGTCTGACTACTTGAGCGGCTTCAGCAAAATTAACGAGGCAAAACTTTGCGTGAATAATGTGACGTGCGGCGATTCATTTCACGTGGACGCCACAGAATGGGCGCTAAAGCCTGACTCCCACGATGAGATTCTGCTCGCTATTTTCAGTCGCGACGTCGCTCGGGCTGCAAAAGCTTGGACCGTAGCTGAGATGCTGGACGTCGATTCTGAAAAACGCAAGTATAATCGGGCATTACAAGTCGGTGATGGCCACTGGTAACAATGATCAACATCTTCTTGTATCTACTGTTTACACTTAGCCTACTTACCCCAACCAACCTTCAAAAGTGTTTTGAGGCCTGCACTTAGTTCTTATAGCAATTACCGGGTCAACGTTTGGTTTACGGGCCGCTGTCATTTGACGAGCTGACTACAAAAAGCAGTCAAGTTTGAAAGAGCAGACGACAGCTTGAACGCATGAGCAATGGAGTGCGGGCAAGAAGCACCGCGTCCCGCGTCAACAAACCATTGGAATGTCACATTGTCGGCGTCTGTGTGAGTCTGCATACTCTTTTTCGCGTTGCAATTGTCGATTCTACGTCCTCATAGCAATATCTTACCACTTTAATCGCCTGTGCGAACTTATCAAGGCTCGTTACGCCTCTAAACTTTGCGTAAATAATTTGACGTGCGGCGATTCATTCGCATGAACGCCGCAGAATGGACGCCAAAACCATGATGAGATTCTTCTAGTTATTTTCGGTCGCGACGTCGCTCGTGCTGCAAAAGTGTAGAAGGTAGCGGCGATGATCGACGTCGATACTGAAAATCGGAAGCGGGAACAGACCAAGCGTAACAAGTCGGTGATGGCCACTGGTACCAATGATCAACATCTTGTATCTACTGTTTACACCGAGCCTACTTTTGAGGCCTGCAATTACTCTTATTGCAAGTCGGTATGTGAAAAAGGTCCATTACTTCTTATTGAAATCACCGGGTCAAAGTTTGGTCTACGGGCCGCTTTTGTTTGAACGAGCAGACGACAAAAACCAGACAAGTTTGAAAGAGCAGACGAAAGTTCGAACGATCAGGCGGCCGTGTGAATTTGAAGACGCACTGAACCCGTGGGTGGTCCGGACAACTTGGCGGTTTTTTCTCGTTCATGTTAGAACAAAACAAATACATCTGGCGACCACGAATTGTTGCCCGCACAAGCAATCGTAGTTCGACAACGTCTGGTTTGCCCTTTTCACGGCTACTATCCACGTTCTCGGACGAACGGAAGGGGCAGAAACACATGAAAACTGATCTTCAAACTTTTCCAGGCTCTCTTGGTACAGCCCCCGTCGCAGCATTTTGACGAGAAGGCAGGTTTTTTGTCTGGTTTCTTCCGAGAGCACACAGGAATGCATGTCTCGCACGGCGACTTCTGCCCACCGCCCCAGACCGGAAGTGCGACCGATGCCACCACCGCGGCGTGACGTAGGAGAGTTGAGTTCGTGTATACACGAACTCATCTTTGTTACGTCACGGCGCGGTGGTGGCGAGTCGGGCTCGCTTACGATCTGGGGCTCTGGGCGGAAGTTACCGTAGGGGACGTGCATTCCTGTGTTACTTTGGAAGAAGACGGATAAAAGCCTGCCTTCTCGTCAAAACGCCGCGACTGGAGCTGTACCAAAAGAGTCGGGAAAGGTTTGAAGGTCAGTTTTCATGCGGTTTCTTCCTGCTCGGTTCGTCTGAGAACGTGATAGGAGCCGTGAAAAAGAAAAACAGACGCCGTCGGACCATGATTACTTGGGCGGGAAGAACTTTGGATTGAATTCCCGAATACTTGTGGTCGTCAGATTTATTTGTTTTGTTCCAACATGAACGCGGGAAAACCGTCAAGTTGCACGGACCACCTGGGGACTACGTTCAGTGCGTCATCAAGTTCAAACGGCCGCATCATCGTTTGAGCTGTCGTCTGCTCTCTCAAACGTTTCTGCTTGTCGTCTGCTCGTTCAAACGACAGCGGTCCGTAGACCAAACGTTGACCCGGTAATTTCGATAAGAAGTGCAGACATCAAAAGACGTTTAAGTTTGAAGGTTGCTTCGGGTAAGTAGGCTCGGTGTAAACAGTAGATATAAGAAGATGTTGATAATTGTTACCAGTGGCCATCACCGACTTGTTACGTCTGATTCACTCGGTCCGATTCCGCTTGCGATTTTCAGTATCGACGTCGACATCTCAGCTACGGTTCAGGCTTTTGCAGCCCGATCGACGTCATGACTGAAAATAGCCAGCAGAACCTCACCATGTGAATCGGGCCTTAGCGTCGATTCTGCGGCGTCCACGCGGAAGGAATCGCCGCCTGTCACATTATTCATGCCAAGTTTTGCGGTGTAACGATCCTCGTTAATTTCGCTGAGTCCGCTCAAGTAGACAGACAGTGCCAGGAAAACGTAGAATCAACAATTCCAACGCGAAAAAGAGCACGGGGACTCACACCGACGCCGACAACATCCCATTCCAATGGTTTGTTTATGAGCGACGGCGAGCTTCTTGCCTACACCCCTATTGTGCATGCGCGGCGTCGGTGCCGTCCGCTAGAGGCGCTCCGGTTTGATTATTCATTTAAATATTCTAAGCTTAAAGGGTAAGACAAAATGGCTAGGTTGCGTAAGCTACCGCCCGATCCAAAGGGCTCAGCCGTATTCGTCCATCCATCCATCCAAACATGAGCTGGTGTATACGATCATCAATAGGCCCTTTTCAAAGGTCCGTGCTAAACGGCTGTCCGCCACATCGCTTCATCACATTATCTCGGCACTTATTGGAAGCATGAACCGCGTCAGCGTTCGGCGAGGATTCGGATCCAATCACGCGCTTCCTGTCCATGAATGGATGCTGGATGGATGTTATATGGCTATACCCTTTGTAACGGGCGGTAGTTTGCGCCACCTTGCCTAAGCAATGGCGACCGCCAATGTTGCTCGATAGACTTTTGAAAGGGGTATATTACACCCGCTCCGAACTAAACACCAAGATGGCGGCGTCCACAAGATATTTGATGAATGGTGTGCCGATACTCTAAGCGCCATGCGTCGTGCGCAGACCTTGCTTTCTATGTGGTATTGTACGAACCCAATGCCACGCTAAAAGGTCATAAGCTGTGGGGAGGAGACTCAAAAGGAGGAACCAACACATTTGCGATGAGCCACAAACAAAATGAAAACTGCAGCCACCTCACCCCAGTAAATGGCTTTCGGGCAAAAAGCGTGTATCACATATAATTTTTTTAACAAATAAAAAATAATAAGTCTAGTACCTGCATTTCTATTTCCAGATCCTAAATTAGCAATATATTTTTATTGTTGTTTTCAAATCATCTTGCAAACGTTTTTTTTTTTCTTTTGTTCGTCTTTGTTTAGATATATCGAACGTATTTTTACGAGCCTCTGATGTTCGCTTCGAGGAAAAAATGAAAAAAATGAAATGAAAACTTCCTTAGTTTTGCCTCGTCTTTCGACGTCTTTGTAAACAGCACACACCCTGCCGCGCCTGTAAAACATCTCAATTTTTCCTGCTTTGCGGATCACGTCAAGCCCTTTGCTGGCTGGCTACGTGCTTCGAATGTCTGTTGTCCCCCTCTAACCGGAAATAGGTGGCCACTTGGGTAAAATGTTTTCGCCGAGCTGGATTTTGTTTCTGTTTGCGCAAAGCCTCGAGCAACGTTGCCAGGCAGGAAGTGACATTGGTACACGCCTAATATATCGACAATCGATCGCTTACACTGGCATGATTTAGTCCGCCATGCTGGTGACCTATACATGACTTGCGCGTGAGGTCGTCGTCGTGTCATAATGGCTCTTATGGGGACATATTCTTCTAGATAAAGAAGACACATGCAGTGGCACAAAATGTATGCTGCAGTAGGTGAGCGCTCAGCGGCGAGGAACCGCAATGGGTGATGATGTGGTGTCAGTGCAAAAGGATACTTCGAAGCAAGCGACAGATGGAAATGACCAGGAGCACTGCAAAATGACGTCACGGGCAACTCATGTTCGAAGTGTCCCCCCCCCTCCCCTCCCCCTCCCCCCCAAAAAAAATATAAATAAAATACACAAAAAACAGAAAACAATATGTACACCATTTTTTTTCCCCACAAAAATAAATTATGTATCGCCGAACGCTCCTCTAAGCCCAAATGTAGCGCTAGTGGTCCCAATCAGATGCAAAAGTTTCAGAACTAACTTTTATATGATTCAAAAGTTACGTGATTTTCTGAAATTTTCAGTGGGAAAATGGTGGTCAACGGGGCTTTTGAATGAGATAAGGGTTTGTTTTAAAACTTTGGCATCTAATGCCTCGTTTATTTTCGCGACAAAAAAAAAAGTATGTGCTAAATATTTTGGAAAGGAGACAGGCAGTATTTGTTACTTTGCTGGTGTTTATATTGATGTGTGTACAGAGCACTACAAATAATTTTAATGTCACTATATTGTTACTTTCTTATTACCCTTTGTTTAATTACAAGTAAAATCAAATTTCACAAGACAGTAGACCGATCTCACCAAGCGTTCGGCGCATCCGTGACGCCGCCATAACTCTATAGTTCGCAGGAGGCAGGCAGCAGTGCATAAGACGGCTCGTGCCTCCTCATGCTCCACACGCTCAGAGCTCCAGCGAGCTGGTCGCACGTGCAAAAAGACTAAAGTTCCCTCGATGCATTGCGGCAGCGGTGGCGTAGTCAAACTGGCTGGTGAGATCGGTCTATTAGTGAAAATTTTCAAAACCCAAGAAGTACCCTGGGTTTATATTTTTTGCAACATAAGACCTTCAGTAGAATCTCCGCCTCAGGTCTCCCGCTGGAGGCGCTCATTCTACTGAAGATTCTATCAGAAGTTTTGTACGGCAAACTGCTATCGCAGGAAGAAATCTCGGGCAATTCGCCGACGGTTAGTTCTTTTTTTTTACAGAGCTTACTCGAAATCACGCCGTGCTAGTATTCATTTCGTGAACCGAATTTTTGCTTACGTGCTTGAGTACTATGAATATTTCGTGGTAAAAAGGCAGAAGCATAGGCTCCTTTATACTAGAATGCCTGCCAAATTGCGAAAGAACGTGGCCGCTGTAAAGGGGAAACGAAATTAGAGAAGAGGGCGCGCGCAGGGGCTCCCTCGGGCAGCGGCAATCAATGCTCCTGCGGAAAAATTCGCAAACACCCTTTTTTTTTTGTTTTTTCAGGAAAGGACATTTTGCATCGACCCTCCTCTGTTTCACCCCTCTCCCGTTTCTCAACATGCCGGTAGCCTCTTCTTTTTTTTTTTTTTTTTCCAGTGCGGTTTGTTGTATTTCACGTAGAGGCCACCGTGCGTATTGTTGACGCTGGCTGAAAGGCTACCCCAGAAGTGGCTCCGCGCTACCATATGGGTTACCGTTCGGCGCTGCTCCTCCCCTTTTTGCGGCGCCCGCGCGCTCAGTGGCTCCGTCGTGGAATTGACAGGCTTTCTAGGATAAAGGGGGCTATGGCAAAAAGCATTGCAAGGATGAGTCTCTCTTTTTTTTTAATTTACAGGGGGAATTATGCGTCTGGCTTTCTACCCTCGCGTGATAATTCACTTAAGCCAAACTAAGCAATATGCGGTTAGTACACTTCGAACCTAAGATTGTTTCGTCGTCCTTTAAACGTGACCTACACTGTAGTTTGCTCGTATTTCGGAGAGGAGAGAAGGATGGAGATGTGTGGGCCTCTGCCGACGGGCCAAGAAGCTACCCAGTGGACCAGCCAAGAAGAGGAAAGAAGGAATGAAAAAAATTGGTATGAATATTGAACACCAGGCAGAGATTTCTAAATGCGAGACGTCCATTATCTTGCTGGGAGAGTGTTCAAGAGCCAGCCACCGACGGCTCTCTCAGCAAAACGTCAGTCTATTTGTACGGCCGGTGTGAAAGTCAAGAAGCACCGGGAACTTCTTAGAGCGCAGCTCTTAGGCGCCCGTTTCCGGCTTGAGCGGCGTCGGCGTCGCCGTCGGCGTAACCGCGCGGTGCATGATGGGTAAATTTCCCCTCTAAATTTAGCGGAAAATTTTCCCCGCTAAATTTAGCGGAAAAATGTTCCCGCTAAATCTAGCGGAAAATTTCCCCCTAAAGGTCGAGGTCACGTGACCCCCAGGCCACGTGGACCCACCCCCCGTGCCTTCCCCTCCTCCTCAAGAGCTGCGCTCTAATTCGGCGTTACAGGGAGTTGTAAACGGCTTTTTTTGAGTGCAGAAATGCATTCCACGGGAAGCTATCTCAGATTTCGTCTTCTGTCCGGTGCGAAGTTGCGGGTTCAAACGTTGTGATGTAACACGACGTCGCGCGACACGACTACGTCACTTAGCGTCAGGTCACGTGACGTAAGTCAGTAATTAAAGTTATCCAATACGAAAGAAAAAAACACGTAATATACCTACCGTTTTTCATCCATTGCCATTCGGCATACGACGGTTTGATCGATAGATCAAAGTAAGCTGCCAATTTTTTTTTTTTTTTTTTTTCTTTTTACTGCGACAGTTGTATTGGGCTCTTTTCACCTCTGGAAATGAAGTTCGTTGCTGATGTCGTAGTAGTGGCAATTGTTGTCGTTGATGATGTTGCAGTAGTACGTCCGTCGTCGATGTTGCCAAATCCCCGAAAAACGATTACCTGCCGCCCGTGGAAACAGAAGCTGAAGCGGAGGCGTTCCCACTGAGCTACGCCACGCAGTTAACAACCCGTTCTAAACTAAGGTTTTTTTTTGTGCCATTGTAGTGCACGCGCTTTCTAGAAAAAAAAAAGCGATAACAAAATGCCATTTTAGCACTGTCAGTGCCAAAGGCTCGTGCCAAAAAACGCGCTTTCGAGCGCTGTACAAAACAAAGAAACAAAAACGTTTGGAACAAAATTGTCAGATGTCTCTCTTCTTGCGAGCGCTTTTGTTCACGCACCCCACGATGCGTGAACGCGACGCCGATGTCTAATGATTTTGCCGTGACTTGTCATAGCTGTCACTGAGACTCGACTGTAAATTAACACAGGACTGCTCATTTTTGTTTTTTCACTCCCTGAACGTTTTTAAGATTTAAACATTACATTTCCCGAAAGTGGTAAGCACAAGTCCAGCTTACGACGTCCGTAACCACAAACTCTTTGATTTTGACTGGACGTTCGTACACTTGAATGGCTGCTTGCGCTTGTAGCCTTCGCAATAAGTTTTTGTTGTGTTCTTTCCTTTGATTAAGCGGGCCACCTGGATTACTCGTGAATTTAAGTTAATTTTAAAGTTAAAATGTAAGGTATTTAGTACCATAATCTAAAACCGCCTAACTCAAATCACGCAATGAATAGGATGCGTGTAATCGACTCTACAGTTGTACCCTTTATTTATTTTTTTTACACAAAAGGTAATTCATGGGAAATGTATATGCATTTACAGCTCAAAATAGTAAAAACTCATACGATACGATATATTTTTAGACGAAAAACTTCGATGTCCCGTTGTCGTTGTTTTTCAGCACGTAAGGTCTAGCCTTGTAAAGACCAGTCCTCATAAACAGCCGTGCGTCGGCTTTTTGTTGCGCGTGCTGTTTTGCCAGGAGCAAGTGGTGTCTTTCAGCCAGTTCCAACCATCTCAAAACAAAAAAGTCCGGCAAGCAGCTAGAGTTCCGTTGTTTTTGTTATAGGTCATTTTCATGGCAAACTGCAACGTTTCTCTATATCTTGGCTTGCAAAACACAATTTTTTTTTTTTTTTTTAATAGATTGGAAGTGGCAACAAAGCGACACTTCCCTGTGGCGAAAACAATTATGAAATAAGGCTTTTTTATTCTTTCTTACGTTAGCCATATACTGTACGCAAAACTGGGCAGTGTGACGTGACGTTGTCAAGTCGGAGTGTCACGTCACGTCACGCTACGACTTCGAACTCGATGTTACTCTTACGTTGTTGACATTTTGACGCCACGTGACAAAACATTGCACAGTGAGAGTCACGTGTCACCACGACGCTCTAACGTGACTTCATGTGACCTGGCAGGCCCTGACGCACGTCACGCGTCCTGGCGGGGCCTGACACGTCTCACGCGGTAACGTGCGTCTTGGTATCAATCTGCAGCCGATGATATTACGCCATTAGTCCATAAGACCAAGGAAGAACGAAGGGAAAAGTATAAACATAATAGGCCTGCGTTTTCTTAACCTGTCAGTGTTTCTACCGGAGTGATTCCAAGTCCTTCGCTTGGACGTGCCAGAAGCCTTTCGTTGGTGTGGCTTGTGAAGGGGCACCCCAACAATGCCGTGAACAAAAAAAAAAACACTTCCTCAATACGCGCATGGAAACCTTGTTACGTCTCTCTTTTTTTGGTTGTGAGCGGCTAAAAAAAAAAAAAAATGTTGATGGGGACGCCGCGTTATGTGCCGGACAGTCTCTTAAATTCTCGCAAATTTTCGGCTGCGCAGGCTGCGGAGAAGGGGAACCTGCGCGAGTTCGAGCGCCTGTTCACGGCCGACGAGAAGCGGCTCCAGTTCCGCGACAGCCGGGGTCGCGCCGCTGTCCACCATGCCGCCGCCCACAACAAGGTCAACATCCTCGACTTCATCCTCAAGCACAACGGAGGTAAGCCCACCCTCGAAACTTTCTTTCCGCCTACTCCGCTCTCACCACAAAGGCCGCTTCACATATCTGGGTTGCAGTGTGCGAGAGAACGAACTGGCGACATCTATAAAAAAAACTGCGTATAGGTAGACCAACGTTGCACTAGACTGAACGTATTTCAGTATTTGAGAGGTCAAATAAACGCTCCACTCGTAAGAAATTGTCGCTTATAACACTGTCGAAGTTAGTCCAAGCCCACGGTGATAGAATTACACGTAAAATATTCTAGAAATACGTCCGCTGACTGAAAGGGTTCCTGTTTACCTAATAGATGGCGCCAGTGTACTCTCGTGTGATAAGCAGATACAAGGATAAGCAACGCACTTACAAATGCAAATATGTTAACTAGACTTTAGTTGGTACAGGGCAAAAGCTACTTCCTTCCCGCACAAACTCCCGAAAAAACACCCACCCCCAAAGATCGCCCACCTTAAATTCTTCCCCTTTTATTTCTCTACCTTGGGTGGGCGTTGTTTTTTTTTTTTTTTTTAATATATCGGTAGAGAGCCAATCAGAGCAACGGAACAACGAAACAAGTAACGAACCGTTGTCACCTACCCTGTTTTGACGTTCTGACTGGTTCGTTGGAGTTGTAGCTCTCGCCATTTGCTGTATATGCTATAGTGAAACGGAGAAATTAGTCGCGTTCTGTTGCTGTCGATGTGTCTTGACCACGAATGTGCGTTGTGTCTCTGTGTTTGTTTGTATTTTGGCTGATTGTATTCGTGTATACTCTTTTGTTTGTTTCTAAGGTTTTCGTTTAACTTTCACTTTACCAAATCTGGAAATACGAAAGGGCTAGCATAATAGATAATATACTAAAGTCAAATAATCAACGTTCAGCGGCCATTTTAAATCAGGGCAGTCAATTAAGAAGCACGGGTCTCGCAACGTATACGGCGAACCACTACCACAGTTCCGCGGTACTAAAATCTGGCATACTTCATCATCTTGACTCCTAAATTTAGCCAGCTATGCAAGTTCTTTAAAACGTTATTTGTTTTTGCAATGGGCTCTGTTTTTATTTTTTGAAGTTTCAGATGCCTTTTAAATTATATTACCTACTATTATGACATGTTGCAGTTATATTTATTATATCTGTGTCGTTGATTTACATCGTATAAGTATGCCCACTGAATATGTTACCAATATATACTGTTAATTTTTTACTCCGTTTTATTGAACAACGACTGTTGGAGTTCTATTATTGTATTATTAAAATAGGACTAAACTAGCCAAAATATCCAGTTCACAGGGCTTCATAGTAGTCCGTATCCTAGACCTCCTGAAAATAATGCTCAATGCTATTTTGATTGACGCATTCGACTGTCTGGGTGGGAAGTGTGTGAACGCAAATGTGGGTGTGTTCGTGCATGTGTAAACGTGGAAAGGCGTGTCTGTGTGTGTGTGTTTTGTCTGTATCTTTTTGTGAATAAGCCGTGCTTTTGTCAATTACATTTTACATGCAATGTAACAATAATTACCCCTTTTTTCGATCAGAAATAGCATAAACGCCATAGTATTGCTAGTAGCCAAAAGACGATTCATTACAATTACACATTCAATCTAAAAAATAATGCCTTTACTTCGCGATTTTTTTTCTTCGGATTTAGTCGATTTCTGTGATGTTGAATCGTTCATATAATTTTCTCCGTTGAAGTTTCAGTATGCCGCGTTTTATATTCAACGGGTTTTTACTTTTTGTTCACCAAATTTACTAATGGAACGAAAGGGTGGAAAT
This sequence comes from Ixodes persulcatus, assembly GCA_013358835.2. Taxonomy (NCBI): domain Eukaryota; kingdom Metazoa; phylum Arthropoda; class Arachnida; order Ixodida; family Ixodidae; genus Ixodes; species Ixodes persulcatus. The sequence continues at coordinate 934,027 of JABSTQ010011417.1, forward strand.
CTACGATATAGGTTATTGCTAAAATCTGGCGTGTACACACATAACAATTTAAGTCGTTTTTATTTTTTTTATGCGTGCTGACAATAAACGCCATCGGGATCGCGCCTCGTGTGTCTTCCGGATCCTTGCACGTAGAAAAGGGCTGCCCACAGAGAACACATCTTCCCTTAACTTTTAAGGGACACGATTTTATGACACACAAAAGCTTAAGCAAATCGCGGGGAGTTGTTGCGTGCGCATTTGTGTGTCCTATAAAATTGCGCCCCTTAAAAGTTCAAGAAGTTGTGCTGTGAGTGGGCAGCCCAATTAACGTGACTGTGCATGAACGACGGATGCTCAAGTGCAGTTTCGGAGCTTCTAAAAACGCTACGATCTAGCAAAAGTGCAAAGGTTGAAAGAGGCAGGCGTTCAGCGCACTCTAAAGTTGTGTTTACAAGTGCTATTCGGGCGTACAATAAATTCGTATATATAACCGAATGAACAGAGGGCACTGTCACTTTTCACAAAGATGTCATTAAAGGGATACTGAACCAAAGAATTTAGTGCCCATAATAAGTGGCTCACGTTCTTTCCACGAGCCAGCAGCCGCCGGTGTGCGCGAGCACACGCAACAAAAATGACGTCAAAGGCCTCCATTCGTGGTTGAGATGACAGTGAAATGTATGGGCTTCGGGCCAAAGGAGAATAGAGAGACGATTTTCATCTACACAGTCGTGTCTGGTGTAAAAGGTAAGCGATTAATTGGCCTAACATGCACGTAGCTTTTCCTTGTAGAGATGAAAAGCCTGTCTTTATTCTCCTTTGGCCCGAAGCCCTTGCATCTCACTGTCCTCTTAAGCGCGAATGGAGGTCTTTGACGTCAATTTCGTTGCGTGTGCTCGCGCACACCGGCGGCTGCTGGCTCGTGGAAAGAACGTGCGCCACTTATTATGGACACTAAATTCCTTGGTTCAGTATCCCTTTAAGGTGGTGCATTAATTATACTCGAATGTAATGAGTATACGTACGAGAAAAAAATGAGCCCCTCAAAAGCTCCCCCCCCCCCCCCCCCCCAGTAAAGGAAGGATAACAACCAAAACCTTCTGGTTGACACTGCTAATTACAGATGGCGCAGCATAACGCACAAACGTGAAATCTTCTTTTCAATCAATACCTGAAACCAGATCGAGCAGATTCTTGCATGTGCGGTACGGGTGTTTCTATTTGCGCAGCATCAACTGGGTTGTCACGTGATGCTCCAATGACGTCGTTTCTCTCCGTCACGCATTTCTGTTGGTGATAACAGAAGCGCGTGTTAATCCCCCCCCCCCTTTCCCAGATCACTTATACCATAGCCTCCTCTATACTGACAAAGCCTGGCAGAGCTCCACGAGACGCGGCCGTCGAAAGTGAAAAGGTAGAGCGGCAGACAAGAGGAATGTAACGGGCGCCCCGCTGCGGCGAGACGCCGAAACACACTTGTCCCGGGCTACAGCTTCTTTTCTCGTCGGGTTCGAAAACCACGTTTCGGGTTCTCGCCGCTGCAAAAGCTGTGCGCTGACTTCAGGCTCCCCGAGAAATGCTTTGTGCTACCAGATCCTCGCGCTACAAGTCTGCGACCGGGCACTCTATGGCTCCGTCATCGAACTGCCAGGCTTTGTGAGTATAAGGGAGGCTATGCTTATACACATGTCTATCGAGGATAAAAACGCTAGAAACAAATTGGCAGAACATCTTGCAGATAATTTGGGGGTGCATTCACTTGTGACATTTATATTTACGGCGATCGGCCCTTTATATATGTTGTCAAATCTTCAATCAATAATCAAGCACATTTTTATTATCATCAATAACGCTGACTGTATGAATTTTACATAACCGCTTGAGACCGACACGAAAGGACGAAACTCGGAAATACGCCAGCTTTTGAGACTGCGAAAACGTGCTTTTTTGTTTGCTATTTGGCAGTGTGAAACACCGGATCGCGGGATGCTAAACAGAACTTTGCGCTCACATGACAGATCTGACCGCAAATGCACGAAATGTGCAGAAAGAGAGAGATTATAAAAGGTATTCTTCAAAAAATCTTGATACACGATGCCGCAAAAAGAAATACATAGAGAATGTAATAATATTCCTAATTATACATAAATTGCGCGACGGACAGATCAATGTTCTTACATATAAAAATCAGATTTGGACATCGGCTTGCACGAGCTTGAAACATCGAGAAATACTGCCTCGGGGGCGCTAATGTTATATTGTTTTACGTGTCCTTGTCTTAGGCGTTCACGTTACAGCTCTTTCCTTTGTCACTCATGCGCTTTAACATTTTATGCGGCTGCCGCATCTCATCGCAAAACTACTATATGTAAAGATTTTTTTTTATGCAATACAATTTTTTTTAAAGAAGCCGTGAAAGCTACGCAAGTACGGTCTGCGCAAGTGAGTTAAACGGCCAGGCAATGTTAAAGAGAAAATGCAACTAATAGATGACTAATTAACGAACATTCACTATTTAATTTTTTTTTTTAATTCGACGTGCTAGCGCACATGTTTACATTGAATAAGGAAGGCAATGAATGTTGAAGGCCAGCCCAGTTTTTTTTTTTTTAAATCCTTGATCGCGAGCACGCAGTTGGAGTTACTCATTGTCAAATTTTGTTCCGGAAATCTCTCGATACCGAATCCAAACGCGCAATGCCCGCCGTAAGGACAACCCTCGTTTGTCACCGGACGGTCACGTGTCAATGATCCCAGAATTAAAAAAAACTAGGGTGGCATTTTTTTCAGGACCATTGCCTCTGGCTAGAACTTAAAATACCGTCTTTTTTTTTTTTCGGCATTGGTACGTCGACATTCGGAGTTTATCGGGTAAATATGAATCGACGAAATATTTACCGGCGGCTGTTTTTCGGTGTTTCTCTGTTTTATTCAAAAAAAACAACAACAGAACCCTAAGTATATCTTACTTGACCTCATTTTCCCCGCTAACTTTAGTGGGGAAACTGAATTTTTGTATAGGTTACGTGACGTCAGGCAACGTAACATCACTTTTTTGCCAAATTTAGCGGGGAAACTAAATTGATGCATCAGACACGTGACGTTAGTCACGTGACATCAGTTTCCCGCGAAATTTAGCGGCGAAACTGTACCTTAGTGCGTAGGTCTCGTGGCAGCAGGTCACGTGACATTACTTTCCCCGCCAAATTTAGCAGGCAAACCGACTTGGTGTAAAGGTCACGTGACATCAGTACTCCCGCTTTTAGCGAAGAAACTGATTTTGCGTTTAGGTCACGTGACATCAATTTTCCCCGCTACATTTAGTGGGAAATGCACGGAAGGACGGACGGATGGACGGACGAAATTTGAAGATTGGTGGATTCCGCTAAAAGTCATTTCGCGAGTCAAAAATAACTCTCATACAATAGACACCATCTAGAATTGCCCAGTTATCGCTATGTCGGCACCGACCCTCCGATATATTCGTACATTTCTTTTTTTTTTTTAACAGTCTACGCACGCTCTTGAAAGCTGCGATCACACTCCCGATACGTCATACAATTAAACACAGTCTGCAGACATTAGGGAGTTTTAGGGAACCGTTTTTGCACGTCCGATACGGTACGATGGGGCCCTCCGGTAGGAACTGCGCATGCGCGAGTCTTATGCGGTGTCGCATGCGCAGTGCGTACGGGAGGGTCCATCGTACCGTATCGGACGTGTAAAAAAGGTTCTCTAAAATGTTCTATTGTCTGAAGAGTGTTTCTCCATTGAAAGACGGTCACACTGGTTATACAGAGAAACCGTCTGCGAGCATGTTCGAAAGCACCAATGAAAACCTGTTTCAAACACGCTTGGGGCTTGTCCGCACTGTCATCATGTCTGCTGAGAACATCGTGTTGTTTATACGATGTACGTCACACTGCAACTGAAGCTCAAGTCTTTGTCTTTTGTTCGAGATTCAAATTACACCTTGCCAAAATCTTGATGTGGTGCGACACTGGAACTCAGGAGCATCTGCTGCGATGCGCAAGGCGACCGGACGGGCTCGCACGCGTGCATGGCCGTCGCATGTTTATACGGGCGCCATCACTTAAACGCCTACCCGCCTGGCCAATATACGCCAGACTACAAGTTGGCGAAATTTTAAGAACACCTCCTGTACCGGATTGGGCTACAATAAAGATAATATGACAATATTTATTTGCAACTCAGAGAGAGGCTGGTGGTTGCAGAGAGACCGAAGGTCCATACCAAAGGCCCGCAACACAAAAAAGGGAGGGGGGGGGGGGGGGGCGTTATAAAAACTAGTGCAGCTTATTATGGAGTGATATAATATACTAGATGCATGACGATGTTGAAATGGAGCTCGTAAGCGAGGGTGCGGCTTAGAACAAATTTCTTCTAATTCTTTTACAGCGGAGCTGTTAAGGGCTAATTTCCCCAGGATCGTGTACCGTCCTCATATGACCTGACGACAAAGAACTCTGAACAGCTATCGCCATCTATGAGCGACGGCGGAAACCAGACAACCGGCTGTCTGGTTGCCGCCGTCGCTCATATATCGCGGCAACCTTTCGAGCATTTCCACTCTGGCTTAAAGACTTGCGGCCGGCCATTACTTTATTCCCACCATAGGACAGCTTCGCTGATCTTCCTTCGTCCCGAGAGTGGAAAGGCTGAAAGTTTTCTTGCTACACGCGTATTTCGTAGGCGAGAGGCTCTTGATTTGACAGCACAACCGTTCCATCTTCTTGGGAGCTGGGAACAAGACAGGAACATTAAAGAGCTGGAGAACTTTATTTTTTTAGGTTGTGGGGAAATACCGCTGACTGCTGACTTGCGATCTGGCGTTTATTGGCTAGACTTTGGGTGCCTGAACGATCGCACGCGTGTGCGTGCAGCGGCCACGCGAGCGACCCTGTCTGTTCACCTTGTCAGTCAAATGTAGCAGAAGCCCATCTGCTCCAGCGTTAAAAAACATTAAGGTATTGTCGAGTTGCACTGAATATTTTCCAGAAATGTACAGGGGCATTTGAGATTTGGACAAAAGCCAATCATTGTGTAAGCGAACTGTCCACAGCCTCCCTCTCTCACTTGCATTTTTATAAAAAAGAGTATATAGATCACACTGAGTGAGCACCGAGCCATACATGGGTAAATTAGTTCCAAAATGTAATTTAATTACAAGTACAATTACTTTGCTTCAAAAGTAGTTTAACTACAATTACAATTACTACTACATAAAAAGTAATAAATTACAATTACAAATTACTTTTAAAAAGTAATGCAATTACTTTACAATTACTTATTTCTGAGAGTGACCCGACTTGTACCATATAACTTTAAACGAGTTGTATAGAATGCTACGTATTTGTTCATTCCTTGCCCCAGTGTTTGAGGAGGCTTAATCATCGCTGCATAAATGTCACGTATTGTACTTTCCTTTTACGAATTTTGCAAAAATTCATGATAGAACTTGACAGTTTGGGGCAATGAAGTACTACGTTCTTATATTTTAATAAATAATAATAAATTAGTTTATATTCTGGAAAACGCCAGATCGCTAAAGAAAAAATTGGGTTGACTGACTTTTGTTCGCCAGGCAAATGACAATGAAACAATTAGTCATTCATAAATATTTTACGAGTGTTAATATAAAACTAAAATCCACACGCGCTAGTATGACCGCATTCACATACAAACATCACGGTATTGTAAATAATTTACATCGCGTTGAAATTATAACGGCTCAGAAATATGTAAGAACCGAATTCGGGCTCCCGAATCATTGGTGACAATACTCACAGGTGCGAGGTCCGTCTCCAAAATGCTTATGCAAAAAATATCCGAAGTAAACCAACAGGAAATAAACTTGAAAATAATACAAGGATACAAATATGTGACAGTATGGGAGAGGGACGTAAAAACTGGCAAACACGAAAGAAAATAACTTCATAGACAATTTAAATTCCCAACCCCGGCTGAAAGCTGAAGCTCAATTTTTTTCTTTCAATATTTTGGCATGTTTGCGCTATTGTTTTCTGCTCGCACCACAGACGGCGCTACATGGCGCCGTTAAGGTAGGCTCCAAAAAGGATTGTCTGTCTGCCCGCAGTGTAAGCAACAAAACAACAAACAATGCGACTTTATTTTTGTTGTGCATGTGTGTGTGTGCGTGTCTGTGTGCCAGTGTTTCACCGAGAGCTAGGCCGCTTGTGCGAGCGCTGAGGCTCTCAGAGAGGTTCCGTCGGCGCCACAAAGTTTTGCAAAAGTAATTGTTATTGCGCCTGAAATTTTGCAATTACGGACGCTAGAGAGTAATTAAATTACAATTACAATTCATTTTAGCCGAATATAATTAATTACAAATACAAATTGCCAAGAAACGTAATTAAATTACAGTAATTCAATTACTGTAATTGAATTACTACCTAGTATGGCACCGACATAGTGATGACTCTGAAACTTGGCGACAACTGTTTGGTAACAACTATTTTGTGCCACGTTGCCAAGACCCTTTTATTGTTTACAAACACAAGCCGTCACTTGGCCCCCAAGGGACTTCCGTTCGCTCCGTTAGAGCGGGCCTTCGGAGCTTGTTTATGCTAAAAATTTCTGAGACGATGAAGGTCTACGAAAATCTCTAAGTTGAAGATTTAGCGAGGTCCCTTTGTTGTTCAATTTAATATATACAAGAATGTGTCGGTAGTTTTACAGAAATGAGAAAAATGTCCAATGAATTGATCGCTAACCGGTCCTTTGACTAATCACGCGGAGAGCTGGTCATAAAATATTTCACGAACATTACAAGAAGCGGTGCTACGATGGAGATTGTCCTCTCATTTGACCGGAAGTTCGCGGGGACGTAAACTGACAACAGCGCCTTCTTCCAGCGCTTTTAATAAACGAGTCTATATATACCTTTCCAGCGGCACTCTCGGACGAAGTGATTTACAGCGCACGTCCCTGGTTTTGAGAGTGTACGTCAGTGTTGCCTGACTGCGCTGGGCTGTGGGTTTTCTCGTCAGTAGGCTTTGGCAGCCTGCGAAGGCGCAATTTCGGACCCTCTACTTTTTCGGCGCTTTTTTAAAGGGCAACTCCGGCCAAAACTCAAAATGAAATAAATTACTGGTATCGCTGTAGTGACACAGAATACGACCCCAGCAAAAATATTACGTCCGGGGGACGCCGCATTCTCAACTAATGCCGATAATAAAAATGCGACCTGCCGCGAGCCGCTGCTCCTTAGCGGGCGGCCAGCGGGTTGCCGATCGCTAAAGCAACATTGGGCTGTGACGTCAGTATCGTTCTCTTTTTTTCCTTCGGTCCGGGCGTTGCACGGAGTGCGCTTCTTTGAGCCGCTACCACCGCTACTTCGGCTTGTGATTGGCGTGTTTAGCCGTTGCTTTTATCTGTAGCCCATGTAGCTTCGGTATAGCCTTTTGTTTATTTGCTTGTGAGGACTCCAAGACTCGTTTTAGCGAGCAACTCAGTGCGCCCAAGACTGCCCAGCTGTTCCTCGAAAGATGCCGAGTACAACTTGTAGCGCTGTGGGCTGCTCAAACAACCCGCTGCGCAACCCGAAGGTGCTTTTTCACAAGTTTCCAACGGACCGGAAATTGGAGAAGGTGTGGGTGAACGCTGTTCGACGAGTGGACTTTCGACTTCGGCTTTTACGCGCCCGAGGAAAAAAAGAACGAAAAAACAGACGTGTACAGCCCAGCACACGTGTGTTCGGGCGCCGCGGCCCACGCCGGAGAGCCTCAAAGCTTCTTGTCTGGGACCGACCCGCAGCGCGAAAGCGAGAGGGCCCCCACCCAGTACTGTACGTCACTGGCAGCGCGGCGTAGAGAAACGCCGCTCCATCCACGGAGCCCCGATGAAAATTTATGCCTAGGGACGAGTACGGAAGACAGCACGCACGGCGACAGCCGCTGAGTACGGCACCGAACGAGTTCACTTGTTTTCCAGTCGCTAGCTTTTGGGTATACAAGCAACGAGTACGGCATAGCGCACGCACGGCGGCGGCCGTCGAGTACGGCACCGAACGAGTTCACGGATTTTCCAGTCGCTAGCTTTTGGGTATACGCACTAACTCTTGCTACATATGCTGGATAACTACCACGTATACAGAATTAAAACAAAATCAGCTTCCCTCTTATTTTTAGACGGTTAGCGCAACAGAGGTAGGTGCCGCTCGGCCTGCGTACTTGGTGAACGAGAACGATCCTGACGTCACGTCCACATAGCGGCTGATTTCCAGTGTTGCCGGGGCCTCGAGCGGCTAGTTTCGGTTTCGTTGGCCGCGCCACAAACAAAACTTTGAGGCGTCGATATCTTTAAAACTACGCCCAATAACGAGAAAAAAATTACACCTTGCGATTCAGGAACGCTGACTGCGCTAAAAACAGTCATAATCCCAAAATCGAAAGTATGAACCGGAGTTGCCCTTTAAGTTTGCAGTCTGTAATGACTTTACAATTTGCTGATGGGTCAGCTAAATAAAGCCTTGAAGACTTCACATCACTGACCCTGAGCGTTCACCAAAGTATGTGGTAAAGGTACTTGTATTTGCAACTACACTTTTTGGCGATTACTGAAGTAAAATGTAGTTAAACTAAAACTACAATTACCTTTAAGTCAAAAGTAAATAATTACACTTACATAATACGCGGAGTAATTTAATTTCAGCCATTGAATTACGCTCCAAATGTGATATGTGTGGAAGAAGGTTGTGCGCGTGTGTGCGTGCGTGACTGTGCTCGTGTTTGTGTATTTTTGAGCGTGTACGTGTTTGCATATCTAGGTGTGTGCACTTGCGCGCATGTTTGTGTGTCGGTATGTGTATGTACTCCCGTTTGGGCGTGTTGAGGAGTGTACGTGTTTGTGGAGACCCGAGTCATGTAGATGTTGTCCACCAGACGACATGCTGCTGCGTGCTGTTCACATCGCAGTACGGGCTCCCACAACTTGTCTGCTAAGAATGACAACTGTGACTGGCACTCTGTGAAAGCATTGTGAAAACTCGCCATCAACTCGCACTCAGCACTAACGAACTGTAGCTACGGCCACCCGTTAACGTCACCTATTGTTCGGCGCTGCTCACGTTAACTCCTCGCGATTATCGACAGATCTGGGAATGCTGGACTACGAAGACAACACTCCACTCCACAGTGCCTGCGAGCACGAGGCAGCGGACGCCATAAGCTTCCTGATCGACAACGGCGCCGACACTAGTCTCCTGAACAAGAACACCCAAAGTCCGCTCCACGTGAGCACTCAGCTCAACAAGGTCAAGTCCTTGCAGGTAAGTCCATCCTTCCTAAGAGCAATATGTGCATGCTTTTAAAGACTGAAAAGTGCCAGGCACGAGCGACGAAATTTGGAATAAGGTTGTACGAGCATCGGATACGATTACCGGCCATCGTTTCTGGCTTGCAGAATCATCGCACGCTCAGCTCTACAGCCTGCACCGCTGATTGTACGTGACGTCAAAGGCACGAATTTCTAACGTAAAAAGAAGAAAGATTTCACGCTCGGTGACGTCGCAGTAGAGCATAAACATCTCCGTCACTGCTCCTATTCATCTTTCCTGCCCTTGACAACCGGGAAAATAATTCCGAGTGACTGGGCACTGGACGCGTGCGCAGTGTCTTAAATTCCCGAGAAGAGTGCTACTGCGAACACTCTCAACGCATTTTACATCCCGGTAGAGAAATATGGCAGCGCGCAGAGGGCGGTGAATGCGGTGAATGGTTTATACTTGATTCACCATTCGCAACTTTCAGCGATGTGAGAACCGCGTTCCCTAGCTCCTTGATTATCGGCTTCAAAGTAAGGGTGCTTGCTTACACCTTCCTGACGCGGAAGCGTGACGGAAGGCTCTCATATAGCTCGTATTTAACAAAATTAAAATTACTAACGCTTCACAGACTGAACCTCGTTCGGCTGTTCTACGATGATCATCCAGATAGAAATAGAGCGGGCCCTATTAGCGATGTTTGCGACCAAACGAGTCGCTGCGGTAAACTTTCCACGATTGGCCAAACAACGGGCATAAGGGCATTGTCAGACTGTCAACTTCAACGGTGTTAGTTTCAGAATGCGATGGCTTCTCTAGCTTCCACTGTGCTTTTTAAACACACTATGGACCTTGCCTTCGCAACTGATGGTAAGTAGCCAGGGTAACAACTCGTAACGTCACGGAGAGGCAAATCCCAGTCGTGATGTTACAGATGGAGACCATAAGAGGGCGCCATCGAAACATCTCGACGGTAATAGGGGTATTCACTGGACGTTATATTTGAGGGCGATGTTTAGATCGCATGCTCGGAACGAGCTCACATTACTAGGCTGCTATAACACCGGTAAAATTGACGGTGCGGAATGTACGTTGCAAAAAAACTGCGGATTGATTGATTGATTGAAATCTTGTCTTTATTGATGAGAAAGGTTCGCCTGCCTATGGTCTGGTGAACCTGAGGCAGGAGGGAGGGGGGTAGTGAGGGTTGTAGGGAGAGGGGATTATGATGATGATTAGGCTAGATGAATTGATGGACCCCGGATGTCCTGATAAAACGTATCAGTGAATCCAGGATTTGCTTTCTGTGTTGTGCTTGTCCTTTTGGGTGGGTCCAGGCTTCTAAATTCCTTGGTTTCGCCTCACTCGTTAGCGAGGCCCATGCGTCTTGTCTGAATTTCTCTAGACTCTTGCAGACCCATAGCCTGTGTGTTGTTGTCAGCAACCCTCCTGCGATGCACTTTTTGCACACAGGGTTCATGTCGTCATTTCCTTCTTTCTTTTTTGAAAATGTTGCTTTTCTTGCCGGTGTTAAGGCTGTACCGGTCCTGATTCTTCGTAATCGTACATTCTCCCACCTCGTGTACCCTTGCGGGATTGGGTCTTCTACTGTCAGTAGAAGGCCTTTCAAATAGAGTTTTCGTTCTTCTTTTGCGGATTTGGCGAGCAAGCGTTCTAAATTGCGCATGTGGCGCATCGCCTTCGCAACGCGCGATGATGAGGCAGTCAAGCGCCCGTCGTCGTTGGTCGAGGTCGGGGGAAAACAAAACCGCGTGGGCGAATTTGGCGGGTCAACAAACGCACGAGCTGCGCAAGGAGCGGGCGATCTTGCGCGCCGTATAGTTAATTATCGGGTGTTGCAGTACCGCGTGACGTCGACGCTTCAATTGTTAAACCGAGCTTGAGGGCGCTAATTGGCACGTTGGCCGGATCCTGGAGCGTTGGCCGCAGCTTCCTCTCCGCGGCTCCAGTGTGGCGCGGCGGAGCCACCTTTCGAAGACGGCGCGCCATTGTTTTCGCACTCGACGGCGCGAGAATTGTATCGGGAGTGAAAGTCGTTAAGAACTTCCGCACCATGAGTCTCGCTTTGTTGGACCGCCTTCCCGAGTTTGTGCGAACAACTCCAATTCAATTCAACTCAGTTCGCTCGTGTGCGCGTGCGTGTATGTTTGTGTGTGTGTGGGTGTGTGTGTGCGCGCAAGTGTGCGTGCGTGTGTGTGTGTGTGTCTTACTTTTGTTATGTTGTCAAGTGTGCAGGTTTAGGTAATGATGCACAGAAATATTAGTTGTTAAAAACAAATGGGCGCACCACTTTCCAAGGTATAAAAACGAAAATAAGAAGTATCAGAACACTTCGCAGTTGCTGGTGGATTGGCAACTTCTCAGTAGCATGCCTATGAGGACTATGTCCTCCTGGTTGAATAGAGCCACCGAATAAGCTACACTTCAAAGTCACGACACTTCAGTCATCGGATGGATGAGTGGATGGATAGACGGATGCTAAAATGTCCCCTTTATAACGGGTGGTAGCTTGCGCCACCTATAGCCGAAAAACCAAAAGTATGATATATCTTAGTGCTTCGCATGATTGCTGCCAGTTATCTGATGATCTATCTGAAATCGCAGGAAGCGCTTCACCGTCGTCCAAAAAAACTTTAAAGAAAAAAGTCAGCGACAAAGCGAAACGATATCACGGGGGATTCCTGGCGCCGGAACTAGAGCTCAGGAAGTTGATTTTGCAAATCGTAACTATCGCGAATAGGCCCTTTTCAAAAGTCAATCAAGCAACATTGGCGGTCGCCATTGCTTGGACACGAAGCCTGCGATTGGATCCGAGTCCTCGCCGAACGCTGACGTCACACTCGTTTTCCATGCGAGCCGAGCCGAGCTCATGCCGAACGCTGCCACAGCCCTCGTATCCATTACATGCTCAGAAAACGTGATCGTGCGATGGTTGACAGACGATTCCGCGGAAGTTTTGAAAACAGTCTATTGCGCCCACAAGATAAATCGCAAAATGGAGTGCCGATACTGTAAGCTTATTCAATTGCTCTAGGGTTGAACAACGAACGTAGAGTTGGGTCGTGACGGGATATTTGAAGGTAAAAGTTTGGTGGCTCTCTGCCTGGTTAGAAAGAGATATCAGCCGAAAATTGCTAACACTAACCAAGTTTATTAAATAGTGTCTCTACATTTCGGGACCGATTCGGTTCATTGTTCACGGGTGGGTGCCTGTGGGGACACGCGTCGCTATTTACACACACGGATGTTGGGTGCTTTGCAGACGTCACGCAGCCTTGAGGCATAATTACTGGGCAGAGTGCCCGAGGAGCGGTTTACGTTTCCATTTGTTCGTCGAATAAATCAGCTAAGACCCACCGAAGAGCCGCTTTCGTCACTGCCTCTCTCAGGCCAGCACAGTGTTCCCTTCGCAGTCTATCGTGGTGGCCAGTTCCTTTTGCGTGTTCTTCTAGGGCACTTGCTTCAACATCGTTTTTTTTAGTCGAACATCGTATTTGTGTTCCGTGAGGGCATTTACTATTTTCAGCTCCAACTCCTTATTGATGACGGGGTGGTAGTTTTATCAAGATCATCTCGTGGGCTAGTTGGTTAAACATATTATGGGATAGCGCGACACGAAGAGTAAAAGTAAAGTAGGAGACATTAAAGGGCCCATGAAACGAATTTCGAACTGCAATGAATCAATTTATATTGGTATTTTACTAATAGAAACATCGTTCAGTGGGCCAAAAGAAAAAAGGTAGGAAGCCAAAAGCCTGACTTTCGGTACGAAAGTTGAAAAACCACAGCGGACTATTTTGTACCTCCTTCCCTTCGTAAACTCGCTGCCTTTTCTCTGTGATACATCCGCGGACCCCGCAGCGCGTCATCGGGACCCCGCAGCGCGTCACCGGGCCCAAACGAACGTCACACGACACCGGAGCTCACTTAATCCGTTCACCCCTAAGCTGACATTATGGTGGAAGCTACGCGCTTGCCGGACCAATCAGCCGCTCCCCTTTCATCACCTCACCCCATTCTCTGCGCGTGGGTATGCGCGAGAGAGCGTGATCACGTGGCAAAAGTGTGGCTGGCCCAAGGAGCACGTAGCTTCCACAGCACTGTCAGCTTCGGGGTGAACGGGGTGGGGAAAGCAACCTTTGTCTGAATTTTGAGCGACGGCTAATCTTCTAGGGGGAGAATGGATGTGTCCGGATTAGAGAAACGAGAGTCCGAGCAAGAGGTGACTCCCCCTTTTCGTCTTCTTGAACTGTTTGGTACAATGCGCGATTTGTGAGTTGAGGAGGAAAGCTAAACAGGAACAAGTTGGAAAAGCGTTTCATGACTCCTCTGACTCTCTCTTTACGTTTGCTCTCCGTGTCGCGCTATTCCAGATCTTAATAAAACGGGAGTTCCAAGATGGTGGAAGAGACGGGAATAGATTCTCCAGGATTTCCCGTGCCCCCGCTCGCAGACGTTGGTCCGTGTGCTAAAATTAATTTTTTTGGCTACAAGTACAAAGCAGTCAGGGCAGGGGTATATCACAGGTGACGCGAATGCTGACATTCGCTAAGAAAATGAGACTGTTGATTTTTAAAAGTTACGGAGAGGAACACAGCGATTCCTATTTTAACGCACTCGCTTTTTCCGTTAAAACTGCACAGTGCTGAAGACACCGACCAAACCCATACGGTAACAGCAGCATCAAGGCCGGCAGTCCCTGCGACCATCTCCGCCCCCGTTCCCGCTCCTTTTTTTTTTTTTTTCTTTTTCGTCCGCGAGAGGGCGAGTGGCAGGATGGGGCTGCGTGCGAATCTTCATTTCATTTCAAGTGCGAGCGTAGCAGAAGCTACGAGAGCGAGCTCCGGGGTTTCCACGTTCCTGCCGAACACGCGCGCTCGTGCAGGGCGAGCATCGTTCAGTGCAACATGCTCGTGCTCGTAGCTTGGGCATCGCTCGCACATAAAATAAAACCCTTCCTATGTTTACAAAATCACAGTCCAGCGTGCGATCTTCACAACCCAGCACGTTCGTGTTCGTCGCTTTGGAAAGCGAGGAAAGCACGCGCCATGCGCACGAGCACTCAAAATGGCAGCGGCCACACGCTGTTTTTTGGAAAGGTGTTTCCTAAAGAACTTTCCAATGGCCGGGTTTGGTGGAGTTGAAGCTATATAGCTTCAACTCCACCAAACTCGGCCGTTGTGGCGCTGTACCAAATAAAAAAAAACACAATTATATGAATGTTTTCAATAAATATATCAGAGCTTATCAGAGCCTTATATCTAATATACCTTGTGATATGTTTAGGGGACAAATCACATTTATTTTTTAATAGGGGCGTTTGAAGGGGAGAGGGGGTTTACACTGTACTCCTAGTTACTTAGTTACTGCCATTTTTCTATCAGGTATTGCTAAAATTATTAACAATAGGATATTCACTCTATTTAAAAAATAGGACATGTTCAATAAACACCTCAAAACTTAAATACATTCAGGCGTATATCAGCTCCTATAATTTCGTATATCTTCTCCATTTTTTTTTATTGGACACATTCATATATTTTTTTTTTCCTGTGGGCGATCTGTACATTACGATCCATTAAGCAGTAGTTAAGTGCAAAATTTACACGTGTAGATGTGGAGCGATAAATTAACCTTTCGATGTCTCTTAGTTCAGAGCGATTCTTCGGCGTATACATTATAATAAAGCTTACAACGCTTACCAATATCGCGAGTACACGGTATGTACACTCCTATTTCTCCGTCAACTAAAACGCTTTACACGATCTCCGCAGGCCCTGGTCAAACACAAGGACAAGGTGGATACCAACCTGAGAAGCAAGCACGGGAGGACTGCCTTGCACCTGGCGGCGATTTACGACCACGCCGAATGCGCCCGGATACTGGTATGGCGGCCCAAACTGTTTTTATTTCATATTTCTCCTTCAATTGAGCCGCAGTCGAACCGTTCATACATCAGACAAAAACAGGGTGTCGGGCAGCAGACACCCACGACAAATTTATCCGAGGGCATACTTACATGTTCATACATCTATTTTCACGCATATTTGTGCCTCGAAGATTTCTGCAGACAGCTTTTGTATGACCATTATGACGGAAAACAAGAAAGAAACGCTTACGCCTCAGAGTGTAGCTGCCCACTGCCTTTTGTAGGATGGATTAGCAAGGAAAGTGCGGTATTATGTTGCAGTTGCAAATTTATACAAAGAAGAAACGAGAAAAAAAATGTTGCAGTTGCGAATTGCGGGAAACGCTTTGTCGTCCCCTGAGCAAGTCGGCGAGTCGCATTTTGGAAGCGTATAATTATGGCCCACATTCGACCGCTCTGCACCGGTCAACAAAATGGCGGCGCCCAAAAGATAATCGAGCAATGAAGTGTCGATGCTCTGAGCGCATCTATATGTAGTATATATAATCGTTGTCTCGTCAAGAAAAAAGAAAAAAAAAAAGACGTTTTTTGCGCATTATTTGTGCGCTGCGCGAAGTAGTTCTTGCGAGATTTGGTTGGCGAAGAACATAAAACTGATCTAAGATTCCCCCAGATGTATCCTAATTCAAAGCGGGAAAGGGGAATTTAGTAACGTTCCGCGAGTGTCCGGACTACTTTTACTACGGCTGTTGAGGTTTTACGAGCCAATGAGGCCCGTAGACCATTTTCGAAGTTCAGTCTGGCAAGTTTGATCACCACGATCATCTCAGTGTGTGGGATTCGTGCCAAGCTAATGGCGGTCTTCTTGAGGCCGACGAAGGCAGAAGTTAAAAGATACTACCGAGCGGAGGATATATATATAAGGGTCGAACGTTCGGAGACATTCGGTACAAACACGATGCACGAATTAGGCACAACGGCTGCGTAAGCTTTTATTTTGAAATGTGGTCCAGTCGACCTCTTGGCACAAGTAATTGGTTCTAAAGCCTTTCGACGGCGGCAATTTATTCGAGGGGCTTATGGGCAGACTTGTACAGTACTCCATTACAATTAGTTAAAGTACTCGTAGTGGATTACTTTAAGGAGTATTTTATAATTATTTGTATACATTTGTTAGGAGGTAATGACAGCAATAATTTGATTACTTTCTGAAGTACTAAAATTACTTGTTACCGCTACTTTTTCCCCTCTCCCTTCAAATGGAGCCTCTTTTTTGAACATAGATTCTCCGAGCGCAGTATGTTTCACTAAAGTTTTGGGAATTAAGAAGATGAGTAGCTTGTAATACGGCGATTCTAGTCCAGTTATGAACAGCACGGAAGACGCAGTTTTAAAACCGCTAGAAAAACGTGTCGTTTTGAAAACCAGACGTAATATTAAAAATTAATGTTTTCTTTTTTCAAGTAACATGTAAAAGACTGCTTATGGGTCGCCGCTGTTTTGTTCCCATGTTCACGCCATCAAACGTGGAACGTATCAAGAAAAAATAACGATTGGATAGAAGTACTGATTCTCATTTGCCATTGACACTGCGAAAGTGGACGGTGCCCGAATATAATTTAATGACTACCGTTGCTTCGTCGAAGCTCAAGCGGCTTTATAAGCCACCAAGATGGCACTGCATTTTTAAAAGGGGGGTACCACGAAAACGCGCAACCTCGCGGTATTCGTTGTATTTCTGTGGTCTGATAATAATAATAATAATAATAATAATAATAATAATAATAATAATAATAATAATAATAATAATAATAATAATAATAATAATGATATTATCGGCTGAACCAACGGAGCGCAGAGAATGCGCCGTGACCTTGAACTGTTGACACTTTTTGCTTTGCAATTCGTTCTTTGATATTCTTATCGGCTAAGACTGTAAGCTCATTGGCTGTGGAGCGGTAATAAGATGTTCGGCATTCAACGAACCTGCTTCCCTTAAAGGGATACTTCAACAAAATTTCGGCGCTTCTTTTTTGGTCTATATGTGTTCAAAGGAGCTGTATCACATCGAACAGACCAATATCTTGTTTAAAAAAGTCACGAAAAGGGATTTTAAAACGAATTAAACGATTAGCAAGGAGCACCTGGTGGATGTCGCTAACGCCTCGTTTGTAACGCCCGTCTAGGAACCTTGACAGGTAGTGACGGTAACTGTCTCGCCTCCGGCCACGACGAGAGAAGAGGCGTAGGAGGAGCTCCCGTCTTCCCGAGAATCCCTTTTGTGTGACCCAGAAGTCACTATTGTCCCTCTACAAGATTATAGAAGATTAACCCGTCACTCCAAATTCGTACAAAAGCAGCCGCTTCGGTGGCTGGAACGACTAGGCCATCCTCTCGACGTCAGCCTCGCCGTAGCTTTGCTCGTCCCGAGACGAACTATGTCACGAATCGATTGCGTTGGATGTCACGAGGTCTCCGCTGGCTGTTCTCCGAGCGCTTGCCCGAGCGGGTCGTTTATAACAAAAAATACAGCCACCAGGCTCAAAATACAAACGTGCGATTGTCATTTACGGATATTGTGGATCATACTCAATCTATTTTTGAACACGACGGGTATATTTCAAATTACATTGAAGTATCCCTTTAAGCTGACATTAATCATAAAGTGTGTTTCTGCAATAGCTTTCAATAATTTCTAAAAATAGGGTAATTCAGAAAGAAAGCGAACTTTTAGGGAACAAACTGTTAGCCACAACGGACGTTAGGGGTGGAAAAAGAAACCGCACCAATTACCTAAAATTTTACGAATTAACGTTTTTAATTAGCGCAAATAAAAGTACGGTTTTCATTAGAATCTTGCTGGGCGTCATCTGCAAACTCCGAAATCGGTCAATTTTAGGGAGACTCGAAGCACGCGAGAAGCGCGCGCGGTGCGCTCCCACTCGTGCAACGGTCGCAAGGCTGGTAATGCGATAACACGGTAGATCTTTTTTTTTTTATCATTCGCTTTTTTGCGTTGTTATCCTTCCACCTGCTGCGTGTTATCAAAGAAGTGCAAACACGAATCTCAAACACAACTAATTAATCATGTTTATTGTTATTTTTTTGCTCAATTTCTATCAGCTTGTTTGCACACTTACTTTTTTGCCCACTAATAGTCTCGTCGTTCGAAGATTGCAGCGATTGTCACTCCCAAGTGCTTTGCAGGAATGTAGACGGACCTAATTTCTTGGAGTGTATAGAGTGTTCTGCGGTGAATTAGAGGGAAAGAATCGTTTTTCAGAGTGTTATTTTTTTTTCTTCCACTAACTCGATTTACATGCAGCACAGAAAGAAGCTCGCAGAATAGAAAACTATGCAAATCAGCAGCCTAACTTAATAAACGTCAACCTCCTTGCACAATCAGAAACCTTTTCTTTTCAACTAGGTAAATAAAGTAAAACAAAAATAAAATAGACAAGTTCATCCGCGGAATTGCATGCTGCAATTTACGTTTCGCAAACTGGAAATGAAAAATCGTGAAAATTTAGGCGAACACGAGGATTTTTGTTGTCTATAGATACAACGCGAATTCAATCCTTTCGAATTTGAGATATTTAGTGATCGTGAAAAAAAAAAAAAAAATCTCTTTTTAATTCGCAAAAAAAAAAAAAAATTGCAGTCGCGAAAACGATTGAATTTTTAGAAAACTGGAGAGTTATACTTGGCCGCAAGGTGCCCGGGGGTGCCAGTCATTAGAGAGTTCTAGTAGATCGTTCCATCGCATGAATCGTATGGTTACCGGAGGGTGCTTCGTGAGTGGCAAGGCTGACAATAGGCTTACACCTAAGGAAACAGTCTGCGCTATGAATCTGAGCATAAAGAATCACCATGTTCATTCTCACAACCCAGACTTTTTTTTTATGTCTAAACATAACAAGGATTGTCATTTGCCGAGATGCTTCCGTACATTGCAGCAGTCTTGTACAAGTTACTCGAAAAAGTAACTCGAGTACAATTGCAGTTACTCTTGCTTTAAAAAAAAGAGTATTCAATTATATTACTTCATTGATTGAGATGTAAACTAATTAACCGTTACTCGAAAAGTAACCGTTACTTTCCCGATTACTTCAGATCTTCAGAACGACAAATTATCCTGCGGATTTCAAAACGGGTTTATCGTACTGTCCATTATTGGATTCACGGAATTATAAACTACTTATATTTTTAATCCACCAATTTCGGTAAACCGACCTCCTCTCGTAGGCGTCGTTCGAATATTCCTTGGAAGGCAACTTGCACAAAGAAAGGGCGCCATTAGAAAAAGGAGGGAAGGAGTAACGGTTACGAGTAATTATAGTACTTTCAACAGTAATCAGACTACTCATGCCATAGCCTCCTCCATACTCACAAAGCCTCGCAGTTTGATGAGGGGGCCATTGAGTGCCCGGTCGCAGATGTGGAGCGCAAGGATCTGGTAGCACAGAGCACTTCTCGGGGAGTCCGGCATTCAGCGCACAGCTTTTACAGCAGTGAGGACCCGAAACACGATTTTCAAACCCGACGAGAAAAGAAGCGGTAGCCCGAGGAACGCGAGAAGCACGAGCGGACATTCCATCGCTCGGGACAAGTGTATTTCGGCGTCTCGCCGCAGCGGGGCGCCCGTTACATGACTCTTGTCTGCCGCTCTACCTTTTGACTTTTGGCGGCCGCGTCTCGTGGCGATCTGCCAGGCTTTTTCACTGTAGGGGAGGCTATGCTCATGCGATCAGTCCCTAATAAATGTATTCAAATGATTCCAAAATTACCAGAAAAAAAAAAAAAACGATTTCAAGTAATTCGGTTACTAGTATTGAGTAAAGAACAATTCCATGGATTGTAGCGACCGGCTCTCCAGAGTACTTTACGGTGAAAGGGACCTTTTTCCTGTATGCTTCTGCGCATGCGTACACTCTCTCCCTAGGCCTATCTTCCCGCTGTCGCCATTTTCACGGGGCACCGTCCCGCACGACCAACGTTGTCAGCATCTAACTTCGCGCCTATTTAGTCTATTTTGACGTTTCGTTTTTTTAGTATCGTTAGTATATATGGGGCACGATGCCAATGTGTTCTGACGAGCGGAGGCATGCTGGGCTGCCCTCATTTGTAGTTCGCAGACAACTCCCGAGACGGCACTCGTTAATCGAAAAAGCTAAAGAAAAAGCAAGAATCAGGGTCTCCGCTGAGACTGTGTGAAAGAGAACACTGCCAAAGCTTGCGCACGAGTGGAGTATATACATTAAGTCGATACTCGAGCGCTCGCGCGCACCAAAATTTAAAGGCTTTTTTTTTTTTTTACACAGATTAAGCTAAAACGTTGATTTTAGCAAGCCAGCCTAGATTTATTAGAGCAAATGCACGTTTAGTATTGTTTTTTTTTTTGTCCGGATTTGCTCGATTGAGCGCTCACTTCAAACTTGACGGAATCACGGAATAATGGCCGCAAATGCGCGATTATCAAAATCAAATGTTAGTAGAAGAAGAACTCTGGTTTTTTGTATAATTCTCTTTCGCTCCTAAAGCTTTCCATAACCCTCACGACGTCTGGCAATATAGCATTCAAAATTGCGCACAATGGCTTCTTTTAGGGGAAGAAAAAAAAAAAAAACTCTCGAGCTTTTTTTTTTTTTTAATTTCTTTCAATAGCAGAAGTATCGCACGCATTTTTCTACGGCTTGAGCTTTCACCACTGCTTTGATCTCCCTTACGGATATCCGGTTTCCCCTTTAAAATAAGTATCACACTAAAAATGAGTAAAGTATGTGCACATACCGTATAAAATGCAAGCCCCTAAAAGCTGGAGCAGGCGCCATTCACAAATGGATCTGCGCTTGGGAGCTTTCAGTATGGTATATACCTATTACTTAAAAAAAAAGAAAACGATAAAAAAGGAACGTGATATAGTGGAACTTTTCTATGAGCTTTTGAATTATGTTTTGTTGATTTCCATGTACAGGCTGAAGGAGGTCTTTGCCGCGGCGTCGTTGCTTGATACTGCCGAGAAGTTTCGTGCGCGAGGAAATGTATTTGGTCAGGATATTGGGAAAAACATCGGCGAAGGCGAGATTAAATTTGAAATTCGCGATTGGTTTCTTCCACTGCACGTAGAGATAGAGAGAGAAAATATAATAGAAAAAAAAAACCTCCTAACAGTTACGTGAACTTGGTGTTTTACGAGCATGCTCAAATACGTCTTTAAATGAGATGCCAAATTGAGTATTTTAAATACGAGAACACGCTCTAAAACCCAAAAGCTACTTTCTACGGAAAAGTAAATAACTAATATTTTCTTGGCTCTAATGGATCGTGTCTACGATGTCGCTCTCGTGCGGCCTCAACGTAAATCTTTTTTTTTGTGTGTGATAACGTTGTTTATTTTTTTTTTAAATAATATTGATTTTAATACACGTTTCATTCATTAATTCATTCATTCATTTATTCATTCATTCATTCATTTAACATAAATTTTAGTGCAGGCTAAGGTCTATAATGAATGAATAGATATAGACCGTTTTATCGTGGGTAGCGCCATTTTGAATACTGTAGCGCCGTGTAAAAAGCGTCAGGTTCCGCGTCCATGCTGAGTGGTTAGAGGCGTTGTCGAAAGTGCTCTTCGGGGCGCCGCTCCCCCGTTGGGTGTGCTGTTTAGGGGCTTCAAAGTGCTGGTTATTTGACTTCGGGCGCGTCTTGTGTTGTTGTGTGTCGCGGATGGTGTTTTTCAACTCATTGGAAACGTCTCTGCCCCGCATTATGGCATCCGCCAGTGCGGTGATGCCGAGAAGTGCGGCACTGAACGCGCAACCGATAAAAATCAGAGGCGAGTACTCAAAATATTGTATCAGTTAACAGCGATTGAATTCCCCTTCAAGTTTTTTTTTTTGTCGTTTTAGAAGCGGTACACCGATAATATTTTTTGACTTTTGTGTAGTCCACAACAATGAAATATAATATGAACAAGGACGCGTGAATAAGAACATTGCAAGGAACGATCGAAGGCAGCTCCTTCCGGCGTGAAGATGTTCATAAAAGTTTTATATGAGGATCCCGTGTCGACGAGTGTGTCCTTTGTTGAGAACTGAAAACAGCAAAGTCGAGCTGGGCCCATTGCCGGAGTGAGTCGATCGATGATTCAACGATTAAAATCGATTCATGAGGGTGTTTCAGCGATAGCAATTGAAGTTTTATTTCCAACTATATTATGTACTAATTTTCATAACAAGAAGAATCCAGTCGCGTTGCTCCAATCGACATAAGTTCACTGCTCTCTGTGTCGTGCAGGAGATCACGACTCAGAAAAACCGATAGAACTAACATTTTGGCAATTTTCAGCCACACCCGGCGGCGGCAATGTGCCTTCAACTAAGCGTTGTAGATGATAAAATCGAGTCAATGTCAGCACTTCAAAATATCAGCCTCGAGTAAATTAAGTTACGAAAAGTTACAAGCTGCAACAGCAATCCTCACGAGAAAACTTGCACGCACCTTTCGAGCTATGCCCCATGTTCATCGACGATACAGCGTCTAGTTCGGTGCGCGCTCCATTCACAAAACGTTCCGAGCACACTCGAAAGGATGGCGTTGAGGAAAAGTATTTTCGGTTTACGGAGGGAACCCACTGCCGCCGGTGGTCTCGGTCATTTGGAAAGCGATGAAGTTTGAAGACATCGCGTACCGCACTTGCCTCGTCGGATGCCGTACGCGATACAGATGTCCTCAGATAACATTCTACACTTTAGGTTGTGATTCGTGCAACTTATTACCGAACAATGGTGTCCCGATGGCTTTGGGATTGTCATCATTGAATTCACTAGCTCCAATTAAATCGAGAAAGAAAGGAATGGAGGAAACCGCGAAATTAAAAAGCCATCTCGGAGCAACACACGCGTCCAAGGCGTTCATCCGGGTCTTCCGCTCGTTCCTAACACATCAGCAAGGAGGAAAGCGCCAGAAGCGCCGGTAGCCCTTTCCACTTTTCTCTCTTGCCCTCTTTCAGTAAAACGAGCGTTCTCGCGTAAGTAAGGAGGAAGCCTGTTTACCACCGCAAGTGACATTTGACCAAACTTGTACACGTCAGTCAAAAAAAAAAAAAAGTTGTCGATTACTATTACAAGCACTCTGGGTTAAAAGTAACCAAATAAATGACTCGAATAATTGAGAAGAAATGTAATTTTCTGTTACTTGAAAAAAGTGACCTTTACTTTTCCGGTTACTTCAGACTTTCAAAACGAGAGATTGTTCTGCCGGTTTGAAAACGGGTCTTTAGTACTGCCTATTATTGATTAGAATCACGGAATTACAAACTGCTCATCTTTTCAATCTATCAATTCTGGTAAACCATCCATCCTGCTTTCGGAGACTCGATTCGATGATTCCTGGGTAGGAAACTTGGAAAAACAGAGGGCGCCATTAATAAATGGGAGGGGAACGTGGTAATGGTTGCAGGTAATTTTAGTGCCTCCGAAAGTAATCAAATTACTCTCGCGATTCTTTCCTAATAAAGGTATTGGAACGATTTCAAAATTTCTCCAAAAGTAGTTTGATTATATGTAAAGAGTTTACCGCACGAGTCTTCCCCTGACGTGCGTCCGCAGACCAAGAACGTATCCCAAGTGTCACTATAGATTTGTAGGTAGGACAAAGCTGCAGTTTGCTATATAGATATTTTCCGTTTACTCTCGTCTCCAGTGATCTCCAACCTTGTAGTTCGCGCATCCAGTACTAGCGGCGAAAAAAAAAGTGAAAGCCGTTTACAACTCCCTGTAATGCCGAATTGGAGCGCAGCTCTTGGGGAGGAGGGGGGAAGGGTACTCAGGGGAGGGTATACCCCTCCTCCTCCTCCTCCTCCTCCTCCTCCCCTCATTCTTCAATCTCCTCCGGGGGGGAGGTCACGTGACCTCGGGGGTCACATGACCTGGGGGTCACATGTCCTGGGGGTCACGTGGACTCGGGGGGGGGGGGGGGTCACGTGACCTGAGGGGTCACGTTCCCCCCCCCAAGGTCACGTGACCCCCCTCCCCCCTAGGTCACGTGACCCCGGGGGGGCTCGCGTGGTGGATTATGGGACATTTCCCATAATGCACCTCGGGGGGAGGGGGGTCACGTGACCTCGGGGGGTCACGTGATCTCGGGGGGGGGGGGGTCACGTGACCCCGGGGGGGGGGCGGCTCGCGCGTTGCATTATGGGACATTTCCCATAATGCACCGCGCGGTTACGCCGACGCCGACGCCGCTCAAGCCGGGAACGGGTGCCTAAGAGCCGCGCTCTAATAAAATAGAGAGGTTACAACCTGGAACGAGTACAAAATATGAAAGGCAGAACGACAAGGTTTAAAAACCGTGATTAAAAAAATGAACACCTTCCAGTTGTGTGGCTAGGTCAAAACGACGTTTTCCCTCTTCATACCCTAAGTTCTCCGATTCAAGATGATGACTACACAAAGAAAGGGTCTATACCGCCACCAGACTTGTACGCTACTCATTACAGGCAATCGAATTACTTGGAATCGATTACTCTTTTAAGTAATTTTGTAATCGTTTCAACGCATTTATCATTAAGTAATCGCGAGAGAAATCTGATTACTTTTGGAATGAACTGAAATTACTCACAATCGTTTCTTTTTTCCTCTCCCGTTTCTAATGGTACCCCTGGTTCGCACGAGTTTCCCCACCAAAGAATCATCGCATTAAATCTTTGACGGGAGGATGGTCTACCAAAATTGGGGGATTAAGAAGATAAGTAGTTCATGATTCGTGTGGTTTTAGTCCAAAAATAGACAGTACGGAGCATCCGTTTTCGAACCGGCAGAAAAATCCGTCGTCTTGAAAATCTGAGGTAATGGGATAAATAACGGCCAATTACTTTTCGTATCGAGTAATTTAATTGAATATTTTTTTTAAAGAAAGAGTAATAGTAATTGTAATATTTTACTTTTTTCGAGTAACGTGTACAAGACTTATAGCCACTGACAGATCAAAGAAACACTGACCCCCCCCCCTTTTTTTTCTTAACTTTTTGCCAGAGGATTTACCATGGTGTCAGGAGACTAACCAACAAATATTTTGCTAAAAAGTTACGTATATTTTAGATGCGGAGCATCTCTTGCTCGGGTCTATGTCCCGCGGCGTCGGCGTTGTAGTCGGCACTCGAACTACGCACGCGCAACTCTCCTCCTTCCCTCTCTCCAACAGCTGCCCGTTACTCTCTCCGCTCTCTCTCTCTACCAGCTGCGTGCACTGCGCGTGCGTTCGCTTCTCCTCACACCGCGCGCGCACGCGCAAATCTCCTCCTCTAGTCTCCTCTCCTTCAAGTGTGAAAAAAAATAAACGGCGAGCGGCGAGCGTTCCAAGTTTCTCTGCCGCGAGCCGCGACGAAGGCTCGCGTAGGAGGTAACGCTAGGGCAGTCGGTGGCGCCATCTCTCGACGTCAGCACGCAACTGACTCTTTCCTCGGAACCAACACGATGCTCCGCATCACCCCATGGTTCCCCTCGGGAAGATGGTGTAATTTTTTTTAATAAAGCCAAGACTCAACTGCTTGAAACCGAAACCGAAATACGAGCACGGAAGCTCATGGCCGGAAGTCACGTGGCTACGCCCGATCGAGTTTTTTTTTTTCGCTTCTTTGGCGTGTGAAGCAGATGACGACGACGGCGAATTCGCGTGCACCGTTTGCCGTGGTGCGATTGTTTCGCACTGATATCCCCTCCGCTCGATGTTCTACGCTTGAAGATCGATTGGCCGGTACCACGGACGACAGTTCCGAAGCAGCGGCCCCACGTACGCCGCAACGTTGCTCCGTCGTGAGCCGCCATCACGTCGTCCAGCCCGCGGTGTGTCGCCATATTGAGAATGACGTAGTACACTTCTGTGCAACTTTTTTTTTTTTTTTTATCAACGGGTTTACAGTTTTTTGAAGGCCGCAAAAATAGGGTTCATATTCTTTTCTATTCTTAATACTGAATGCATAAATTAGACGACCTTCAAATTTGAGTATATTTGGTACGCATTGCTTGAACGTCACGTGACCATGGAAAAGAGAGTCAGCGCGACTAAAACCGGCCAATTCTCGACCGGCTGTTTTCGGGTGGAAAGAAAATGAAGTTTGAGCCGCAAATTGCTTTCTTGGTAGAGGGACACTAGCTCGCCAAGGTTTTTATTTGTATAGACCAGCACGCAGCCCCTCACGTCACGCAGCTGCGGTGGCGCTGTCGACGGCACTGAGCATGCGCAGACGCTTCACTTCACGCGAATTCGGTTTCTGCGCACGCGCAGTGCCCACACCTGGTGTGGGCAAAAGCGGGTTTGTTTGTAAACAGCGTGTCAGTCTATATGACATACGAGAGCCCAACTGCCCAAAACAGTTTGCGGCTCGAAATTCGTTTTGTTTCCGCCCGAAAACTGCCGATCGAGAACTGACCGGTTTGAGTCGCGCTCATTCTTTTCTCTGTGGTCACGTGCCGTTTTCTATGGTTTAGACACGACCACCAAAAATAATCAAAGTCGTGGGTCGTTGAAGGCATAAACACAATATTAAAACTAGAAAAGAAATATGATACCCATTTTTGTGGCGTCTAAAAAGCTGCAAATACGGGGATACAAAAAAAAAGAAAAAAAAAGCTGCCCGGCCACATGATTTTCGCCAACGCTCTCCTCCTTCCTCCCCAGTCCAGTTTCGGTTTCTGTTTGGAGGAGTTGCGTTTTCTGACTTTATTAAAAATATTTGTGACGCTGTAGCAAAATATTGTTTGTGTAGTCTTCTGACACCATAATAAATCGCCTGGAAAAAAAAAGAAAGAATGGAGGTCTTATTCAAATAAAAGGCTCGAGGTCAGGGTGTAAGATAGACAGGTGGGGAAACGGCCCATAGAGGCCTACAGCAATGCCGTGACCGGATTGTGTACTCGTCTGCTTGCGGGTACCCCTGATTTGCGACAGATGGCGCTGCGGCGAGAAGAAAAAAAATCTCCGTCGGTTTAGCTGGTCGCCACCGGTCGACCACCTGGAGTGAGAGTTCGCGGTGCTCCACATAGATGGCGCCACAAAAAAAGAGAAACCCGAAAGGGACACAATCCGGTCGCTCATTTGGCTCTCGTTTCCCCACCTGTCTATCTTACACCCTGCTCGAGGTACACCTAAGCACTTCTTATGAGTTGTGAATGCGAAAGCATGAATGCCGTTCTTGCGCGCGTCCTCGTGAAGTGACCACGCTGCGCTGACATAGGCCTTGCCGCCGCTCTCCAGAGTGGCGGCACGGCCGTTCCCTTTCCCACGCGCTGGAGGTCTGCCCGATCGCATTAGCCGATTTCTTGTACCGGCGCGCTGGCGGCGCAGGCACGCAGCGTCATGGGGTGGCCCTCTTTGAAACTGACGCGCAGCGGCCAATGGGAGCCTCGTTCCTTGAAACTATGATGCGCGCCAACCAATGGGACCGAAGCCGAAATCCATCACATTTCGGCTTCACTGCGCTCCATTGGGAGCGGGGATACTCGGTGCCGTTGGCTAGGCTTTTCGCGCGGCTTCAAAGCTGGGAGCCATCGGATCGTGGCTTCACTTGGAGAAAGGTTAGGTGCCGACTGGCGCGGCTTCGAAGCTGATGACGTCGGCTCGCTCCGTGGGACAGTTACTGCTTTTACATTAAAAACCTCGGCGAGCACAAATACAGGATGTCACAAAAGAAAATTTACAGGGTTTTTATTTCCGCAAAAATAAACTAGGCATCGCCGAACGCTCATTCTCCACCCAAAGGTAGCGCTAGAGGTCACAACCAGATGCCAAAGTTCAGCCCGATTCGATAACTTAATAAAAAGTTATGTGATTTTCTGAAAATTTCAATGGGAAAATGGCGGCCGACGGTGTTTTCGAATACATGGGGCTCTATGGCACCAGAAACCGAAAACGGGCGAAAATGGGCTCCATTTTCCCATTGAAATTTTTAGAAAATCACTTATAACTTTTGAATAAGTTATCGGATCGGGCTGAAACTTTGGCATCTGGTTGTGACCTCTAGCGCTACCTTTGGGTGGAGAATGAGCGTTCGGCAATGCCTAGTTTATTTTTGCGGAAATAAAAACCCTGTAAATTTTCTTTTGTGACACCCTGCACTAGGGCTGTGAGCGTCATCGATTAACCTAACAATTAATTAATTAATGTTTTAATTGCGATTAACGTTTTAGAGCGCAGCTCTTAGGCGCCCGTTTCCGGCTTGAACGGCGTCGCCGTCGCCGTCGCCGTCGGCGACGGTGACGCCGCTCAAGCCGGAAACGGGCGCCTAAGAGCTGCGCTCTAAAACGTTAATCACGATTAAAACATTACTTAATTAATTAATTGATAGGTTAATCGTGACGTCACGAGGATCCTGCGCGGTACATTGTGGGACATTTCGCATGATGCAACGCGCGGGGAGGAGGAGGGGAAGGAAGACGAGGGGGAGGGGGAGGAGGGGGAGAAGGGTGGAGGAGGGTGAAGAGGGGAAGGGAAGAGGGGAGGAGGAGGATGAGGAAGATGAGATGAGGGGAGGAGGAGGTGAAGGAGGAGGAGGAGGGGAGGAGGAGCACTAGGAGGAGGAAGTGGAGGGAGATGGGGAGGAGGAGTAGCAGGGAGGATGAGGACGTGAGGAGGATGGAGGAGGGGTGCAACCTCCCCTCAGTACCCTCCCCTCCTCCTCCACAAGAGCTGAGCTCTAATTCGGCGTTACCGAGAATTCTAAACGTCTTTCATTTTAGAGCGCAGCTCTTAGGCACCCGTTTCCGGCTTGAGCGGCGTCGCCGTCGGCGTAACCGCGCGGTGCATGATGGGTAAATTTCCCCGCTAAATTTAGCGGAAAAGTTTCCCCGCTAAATTTAGCGGGAAATTTTCCCCGCTAGATTTAGCGGAAAATTTTCCCCGCTAGATCTAGCAGAAAATTTTCCCCGATAAATTTACCCGAAAATTTTCCCCGCTAAATTTAGCGGAAAATTTTCCCCTAAATAGGGGCTAGCATTAGAGGAGGAGGGGCATAGCCCCCTCTCCGTACCTTCCCCTCCTCCTCCTCAAGAGCTGCGCTCTAATTCGGCGTTACAGGTAGTAGTAAACGGCTTTCATTTTTTAACCAATTTATCGGTTAATTTTTTACTAACAAAAAAAATTAAAATTAAACGCTTTTACCTCGCAGATAAGGACGAGAACACCTGTATGAAGGTCAACTTTACGCGAAATTTAGACCTTAAGTAAACTGTAGGGGCGAGGTTTGTAACTCGAACAAGTGGAGAAGGCTATACGTGTCCCGGCCACTTGAACGTCGTGCGAGTGCCCGTTTAGCGCAGCAGAGACTGCTGTGAACGGTCAAGGTTCGCTATTGCCTGAGAGTATCAACTAACACTTTTACTTCTGCAGCTGAAGTATTAATTTATGAGTGTGGGTGTCTTCTGATTGTTCTCAACTACACCTGAAGGTTGATTTAAAATCCAAAATTTCCACATTGCGCCGTTTATCACATATTCAACAAAGGCAAAAACATGTAAATTTGACTTTTTAAAACTCCTTATGCATGGAAATTAACGAAACCGATTAATCGGATAACTTATCAGTTAATGGGTGCCGATTAATGGGGTTAAATCTTTTAATTGACGCCCAGCCTTAATAAATACCCTGTCACTGTGCCTTTAAAAAAACGGTGGACGTAGCCTGTTATCATTGCAGAACTCGCATTGCCATTCGTCCTTCAGTGTTCCAATAGACTACTTCCATAAAGCTCTGCATGCAACACGGCGCGCGTTGCACTCTGGGAACTAGTTGGCCAGGGAGGAGAGTGGCACGGTTTCGGTTTCGATCGACACGTCGACAGAGCGTGGACTATTAACGGCCGTTATCTCATGTTTTCTGGTCCCGAGAGCGTCATTTGTGGTCTCTAACCTAACCTAAATGGCCAGACCTCGAAGCTTTAGCACAAACCCGAGACGTACAGCTTGTCTTAACACATGCTTGTTGTATTTTTTGTACTTGAGACTTTCTGTTAGCGTTTCTATCCAGGTATGTGGACGAGCCAGTGCTGGCAATCTCGACGCTGCGAAGCTCGGGGATCTTGCTTGTGTACGAATCAACAAGCTGTAACAACCAATAAGTATGCATGCATCGAGCTCGCGCCTTTACATTAGTGTTGTTGATCAGGAAGTTTGTTTGTTTCGTGCGTCCATAGACAAAATATTACTTTTTGCGATTACCGTTTGTCTTAATACGCCTGAGTACGCGAGGTAAAATTCGGAGGCGTCATTGAAAAGCTCAATTTTAACACACTTCTTATCTCTTATCTCTACAGACCCGCAGCACTGCACGAATTAAAGGGGCGGTGCAACGATATTCGTTTTGAGCGTTTTTCAATTTGTATGAGCTTACTGGCACTAGTGGGACCCATGTACACTCGCACGCAACGCCACTGACCAAGAAACCTCTTTGTTGCGGTGTATTTTCAAGGAGAAAAGCGAGCGTTTTCTTTCAATCTCTCCTTCGCAAATTTTGATGACGTACCCTGGTGGTAGCAGCATCCTCCAGGGACGATATTTGAATGCGGCTCATAGATTGGACCTGAGCATTGCGTGAGCACTCGATTTGGGCTCGTGATAATTGATAGCTCGAGAAGCATTCGGGTAGTGTCCCGTGTCCAATCGCTGCAACGACGACAATAGCCGAGCCATAATAATGTATGGAACTCTGCGCGTGTCCTGTGCTTTGCCAACCCCAGCGCGTGGCTATGATCAACATTGGCGGAATATAATCGGCTCCAGATCACGTGGCCGCTTGTTCTGGCTGCAAGTTCAGGGGGTGAACGCTGCTCGTTTTTCTTTAATTTTTTACTGGGACTTCTATTGCGTGGGGTGAAAAACGAACGCGTGTTTCATAAGTCATTAGCGTCAAGGATCCGTTCTAAGCGGTATTTGCGCAAAGTACGAAAATTGTTGCATCGCCCCTTTAAAGGGAAACTGAAGCGGTTGTGTATTTAAGAAAAAACACTTCAATGGCTTTCATTTGGCCTCCAGGATCACGAATATCGAGATTATTTTTTAATTTGGTGCTCGGAGGCTTCAGAAATTAATTTTTAAAGTACCGCCGAAGCCCCTCCTTCCCGGGGCGTGACGTCACACTAGGAGTTTTCAGAATCTCTGCTCTCGCGCATCTCCGGCGCCTGTCAAAGCTATGCACGCGCACTCTTGCTATTTTCAAAAAGGTCAGAAAGAGACGTCACGGCTGGGGTCAGTGCGGAAAAATATACCTGTCAAGCTTGCAATTGCACGCGCTGCCCACACGTGCGGCACGCGCTTGGCGGCACAAAGATCCTAGTATGACGTCACGACTGGTCGGTGGTTTTTCGTGTTTCCTCGCGTTTAGGTACATGTTCGGGGAAAATGAACGTGATATTCAGATTCACGGGATAAAAATACGCCAGAATTCACCTCTAACTCGTTTCTTTCAAGAAGTGTTTCAGCTTCCCTTTAAGTGAAGTCCCCACCCGCTTGCATTCCACTAATATTCAACATCGCGCATGCGCATGAAGTTATCCTGCAATCAAATAAGCACATTTGCACATACCAACCGTTTTAAGAAAGCAAAAGTCGAGCACTTGTGTGAAGAATGTCGCACCGTTCGCCGGAAGTGCGCCGGACGGTCATGAACCCCTACGCGGTGCACCAAACGAACGAAATTATTCAAAGCGCGTTTGACGCTTGCTAATGTTCATAATATTTGTTATGTGTTTGCTTTTGTGGGCTCTTATGAAAGCGAGGAGTCGCGAGCGCCACAATATATATTTACATATTTACAAAAAAAGGAATAAACGTGAAGGTTGTTCGTTGGTAGGTACGGCCGAAAACTGGCTCACTTTCGTGGTCTCTTCTCGCGCCTCTGGCGCATCCCTGCGTCCTTCTCTTCTTCCTTGTGACTGTAGTTCCTACACTTTCTTTCTGCCTGAGTATGCCGAGATAATTTCAAACGCACCGTTCAGGCACAGATCTTGGGCGTCAGTAAAAGCTCGTACAAAAAGGTTCAGCGAGGAGTACGGGACGCTTGTTAGGGCCTCCGTCGTAGCTAGCCGATCTCAGCGTTTGCGAAAACTTAAATCTTCTATGGGCCTCCTGCGTTCCCCAGGGGGTGCTGCAAAAAGGGACTTGTTAGGCCTTGTTTTGGGTAGTACAAACTTTAGCGTCTCAAACTGTCACGCATGCAGAAGCGTGCCAGCTCTGGTGCCGAGCGCGAGATCACGATGAAAATACAAAGAAACAACAAAAATTCGAACGCCGTCAAAGCTAAGACGCTAAGCGCGTGAGCCAAGAACTGCCGTTCCACGCGTTCCAAAGTAGACATGACAAAGAAAAATAAAATTTAAAGCGTCGCGTCACAGGTATTTTGACGTCACCACCCAGAGATAACAGACGCGTACCCAAGTGGTGGTGTCATGAATTTGGCACTTTTGATTGTCTTGCGGCGTTGAGTCTGGCCGATTTCTGGCGTCCAAAGGTATTTTTTCGTTCTTCAGCACCAGACAAAATGAAAAAAAGCTCTACCAACGTGCCATAAGTAGTGCGAGGCTCAATCAGGTGAGCTTGTACTACCCAAAATGAGGGCGCTACAGTTCGTTCAAAGCTTCAGCGCAGGAGGCCTATCAGCATAAAATTTGAGTGGGAGATACAGTAACTTTTGTGCAGTAGTGAGGTCGAATTTATTGCGTTTCCTTAAAATATCATGCGTCAACGCTGGGCTCAACTTTGATACTCCCGTGAGGATGCGGCTTGCTTTTCGCCCAATGAGGTAACAAGAAGCGGACGTTTGGCAATCAAAATACGTGTAAGGCTCCAGGTGACCAAATTTCAGTTGTAGTTCACTGGTACTAGACGACATTATCGAAATGGAACTCAAAGATGCACTCGTGGGGTGAGGTGACTAAGCCACGTCTTACTACTTTTGCATACGCACGAACAATATCCGGTGTTTCGGGAACCAAGGAAAGTGCCCCGGTCTTCGTTTTGTATCGCTCGAGAATGAGTGCAGTGCACGTTCATAAAAAGTCAGATAATCGAAAACGCAAGCAGCGCGTTCGGTCGCGGCGTGATAGCATGAGACGAAGCTGCTCAGTCGAAACCGAAACTGAGTGGCCAACTAGTTCCCAGAGTGCACTCCGTGGTATTTCGCCGCGATGGGGCGCGTCGGTTTTGGAACAAGTCCATTGGAATGCCCGATCTCGTTGACTACGAAGCCACAATAAAATGTTGGAGACTCGTCAAGCCCTGCGTTTCTGAATTATCTTCTTGTCATGTACATTTATTTTAATAACGCTAACCTTACACCCGCCCCCCCCCCCCCCCAAGTTGCGTTTTTAAGGGTGCAGCGCGTGCCTAAAGCGAGCTTAAGCCAAATTAATTTTGTCAAAACTGTTGATCTCGAGACGCGATGAGTCGTTTTATTCTCGGCTTGCGATGATGACCTCACGTGGATACCTTCTATGCACGTAACACCTTTCGTTTGGACAATATTTTGCGCCTGGCATTATGTTCCCGCAACGAGAGATCTAGTGTCGAGGTTCACGTTTCCTAACTCCCCGCTTTCAACACAAAAGCCGCGTGCGAACTGGACAACCCTTCGCGGTTGCCGTAACCGTGCACGATGAAGAGTACACTAGTTGTTGTACACAACTCCCGCGAAAGACAGCATTGTTTGCCCTCGCGTGACAGAAGGCTCGCCTTACCCAAAGTTCTCCCAAGCACAGTGTAAACAACGGCCCTTTGGAACCAAGAGCGTTCACGGCGAACAAAAAAAATTTTAATCTTCCGAAGTATGTCGTAAACTATCCCGTTGCACCCGGCGATGGGGAAAGCACCCTTCGAAGGCTCAGAACGCTGGCAGAACCAAGGGGACAACAAACGAACCAATAAAAACGAAGAGTGTCGTCCGCATAATTTATGTATGTAATACATCGTTCCTGTATCTCTAAGAAACCAATCGCTGTCATCTACAGAAAGAGCTCGGAGAATGAAAGTAAAAGCATTTTAAGACCTAAAAAAAAATCCATTTGCGCTGTGGCATGGCGTTAAGTTACATGACGCATGACGTTCTTCGCGCATGCGTCATAGCGCAAACAATTCTGTTACGTCTCAACCTATTTTCAACCTCGTTGTTTGCCGAGTTCCCTCCATAGATAGTAGCGATGGGCTCACCCAAGTGGAAAGTGGACACTCCAGATATTTTTCAGAGGTTTAGAACGCTAGAGCGCGCTCTCGCGTTCTGAACCTCTGAAAAATACAAGGAAACAGAGACAGCACACTTTGGGTTGCGTTTTTTTTTCCCTTTTTTTTAACTCTGCATTATCTGTACGGCATCACTAAGCCTGGTAAACAACGTGAAATACGTCAAGGCGCCCTGAAAGTTTTATTATCGCGTGATTTGATTTCGGTTTCGATTGCTCGGAGTCGGATTCTCGGGATGACGTCACAGACTGGGTTGCGCAACACGCGGCGGCTGAGGGTCACGTGGGCTAAAGTGAATTAGGATGCGGCACATGTAGGCTTCATGTGCTAAAGTCACCGCGTCGATGTCGTCACCACGCATGCGCAGACGATTCACCTCACGCGCATCTGACCTCCGTGCACGCGCAGATTCCACACCTGGGCGAACCTGGGCTCGTTTGTAAACAGCGCGTTGGCTTATATTTATCAAATGAGAGCAGACGGCGAAGCCTCCACTGCGTCACTTTTTTTTTGTCCATGTAACCGCCATTATACAGGGTGTCACAGAAAAAAAAATGTATAGGGTTTCTTTTTACCGCAAAAATAAACTAGGCATCGCTGAACGCTCATTCTCCGCACAAAGGTAGCCGGGTCCAGAGGTCAACCAGATGCCAAAGTTTCAGCCCGATCCGACACCTTATTCAAAAGTTATAAGGGATTTTCTGAAATTTTCAATGGAAAAATGAAGCCCATTTTTGCCCGTTTTCGGTTTCTGGAGCCATAGTATTCGAAAACTCCGTCGGCCGCCATTTTCCCAATGAAATTTTCAGAAAACCGCTTATAACTTTTGAATAATATATCAGATCGGGCTGAAACTTAGGTATCTCGTTGTGACCTCCAGTGCTACCTTTGGGCGGAGAATGAGCGTTCGGCGATGCCTAGCTTATTTTTGCGGTTAAAAAACAAAACAAAAAAAACAAAAAAAACTAAATTTTTTTTTGTGACATTCTGTAATTACGAGTACTGGTCTGTGACGTCAATTCCAGATTGAGGTTCCCAGAGGGTACTTCGTGATCGAGCCGCATTCAATCTGGCTACGGTAGCACCTGATAAGATGGCGGAAGAACGAACCAGGAAGTTAGAAGCGACACAATATGCCAGTTTCTGAGTTTCTTAAACGTGGTAATAAATTGTCTTCAGTGATATGGTGTATTTTGCGTTTTGTTCCATGATTACTGATGTCATACGCAGTATTAAGAGTATTAAAAAAAAAACGCAACAAAAAAAAATTATTGTTCGTACTTTTTGAAACCGAGACACTCTCCAACTTCTATCTCTTCAGAAAAAAAAAAGCGACGATTAGGGGTACAATGAGCAATTGTGAAACGTCACGCTCATTGTGCCTGCGCACATTGCACTTTTTTTTTTTGTTTAATCTGACGCTGAGGTTCGTCAATCGCCGGTATCCTCCTTTTCCTTCGCCCAGACTTGTACACGTTACTGAAGAATAGTAAGGAATTACATTTACAATTACTCAAGGCTAAATTGTAATTTATTACAATTACAATTACCGAACCAATAAAAGTAACTGACCGTTACCCCAAAAAGTAATCCGTTACTTTCGTGGCGTTACTATCAACATTATTGCCCTCAAGTAAGAAACAAAGGGAAGAGGGTTATTCAAGTTCTTTTTGTTGCAACCTGTTCCATTTAAAGGGCCTCTGACACGCCCCAAAAAAATTTTTTTTTTCGTGCTAGGCGCTGAATTGGCATATCAGGACATTACAAAAAAATTGTTTCACTATAGAGTTGCGTAGTTTTTTTTATAAAAAATAGAAATCCGAGGCCCAATTCAAAGTTCCCGCCGTGCACTGTGACGTAACAGTGTACCGCAAGGTGTCGGGGCGGTCAGAAGGGAGGCATCGCCGGAAGTCACGTGAGTTGTATCCCTCCTCGTGCTTACCGCGAGCGCGTGTAATATTTTTTTAAAATATTTTTGTTATTCTCCGCACCTCCACGAGCGATCCAAGCAGACAAGGTTTCTTTTTTTTGCTTTTCATCGCTTAATGTTGCTGTAAAGGTAGAAGAAGCGGAGTCAGTGAATTGACGTGATCAACTACAATGCCTAGAAGGTGCTGTTTGAGGGACTGTCCCGGTATTTCAGCAACTCAAGAAGAGATCACACTGCATGCATTTCTGAGAGACATACATCGGCCGCATGAGCACCCAGTAAACAAGTTCTACTCATGCTCTAGACAAAATACGTACTTTGTGCTCGACGTTTACTTGTACTTGGTACACTCACCAGTTCGTATTCTTTAGACGGCAGGCATCTACAGCCTGGAGAGTATCCGATGATTCAACGACCTCGGTGTCTCAACCTTCAGCAATGCGATCGGCCTGTCGTATGCTAGCAATCCTAATTTCTGCGAGCGTTCTAAATTTTATTTTTTTCAAAACTTGATAGCTTGTTTTGCGCCCAGTATAGCCCTGTATCATCGGACTGACGGTCGTACACTGGCTTGTACTCGCAACGCTTTCATCATTGACCTCCATCACGTCGATCCACTGACTCTTTGTCCTCAAATTTTACAGCACGCAAACTAACCAACGGTGCAGGGATAAAGAGCTAGTGGAACTGAAACTTCGTTTTCTACGATCGATCGTACGAAGAGCAGAATGAAAAAAAAAGGGAAAAAAGTCTTAAGCACGGTCGCGGATAGCACGAGGAGTGAAACTCACGTGACTTCCGGTGAACCCACTTTTAGTGACGTAGGTCGATACCTCCCTTCTGACCGCCCCGACACCTTGCGGTACACTGTTACGTCACAGTGCACGGCGTGAACTTTGAATTGGGCTTCGTATTTCTATTTTTTATATAAAAAACTACGCAACTCTATAGTGAAACAATTTTTTTGTAATGTCCTGATATGCCATTGCAACGTTTAGCATGAAAAAAATTTTTTTTTTTTTTTGGCGTGTCAGAGGCCTTTTAATGACCGGGAGTATTTTGAGCAACAGCTGGTTCTCGAACGTCTAGTCAGACATTTTGCGTTATTCCTTACTCAATATGCCGACTGCTACCATGAACACCCTCTGAACGAGGCACTGGATGGGAGTGCCATATTGTTTCTCACGAATGCTTCATGCTCTGCATTGAGCATCTTCAGCGAAGCAATGGAAGTACTATTTACCTCGAAGATAGAGCAACCCTTCGCGGTTGCCGTAACCGTGCACGATGAAGAGTACACTAGTTGTTGTACACAACTCCCGCGAAAGACAGCATTGTTTGCCCTCGCGTGACAGAAGGCTCGCCTTACCCAAAGTTCTCCCAAGCACAGTGTAAACAACGGCCCTTTGGAACCAAGAGCGTTCACGGCGAACAAAAAAATTTTAATCTTCCGAAGTATGTCGTAAACTATCCCGTTGCACCCGGCGATGGGGAAAGCACCCTTTGAAGGCTCAGAAAGCTGGAAGAACCAAGGGGACAACAAACGAACCAATGAAAACCAAGAGTGTGGTCCGCATAATTTATGTATGTAATACATCGTTCCTGTATCTCTAAGAAACCAATCGCTGTCATCTACAGAAAGAGCTCGGAGAATGAAAGTAAAAGCATTTTAAGACCTAAAAAAAAAAATCTATCTGCGCTGTGGCATGACGTTAAGTTGCATGACGCATGACGTTCTTCGCGCATGCGTCATGTCCAGTGAAACAGCGCAAACAATTCTGTTAGATCTCAACCTATTT
This sequence comes from Ixodes persulcatus, assembly GCA_013358835.2. Classification (NCBI taxonomy): domain Eukaryota; kingdom Metazoa; phylum Arthropoda; class Arachnida; order Ixodida; family Ixodidae; genus Ixodes; species Ixodes persulcatus. The sequence continues at coordinate 972,158 of JABSTQ010011417.1, forward strand.
TCAACCTCGTTGTTTGCCGAGTTCCCTCCATAGATAGTAGTGATGGGCTCACCCAAGTGGAAAGTGGACACTCCAGATATTTTTGAGAGCGCGCTCTCGCGTTCTAAACCTCTGAAAAATACAAGGAAACAGAGACAGCACACTTTGGGTTGCGTTTTTTTTTCCCCTTTTTTTTAACTCTGCATTATCTGTACGGCATCACTAAGCCTGGTAAACAACGTGAAATACGTCAAGGCGCCCTGAAAGTTTTATTATCGCGTGATTTGATTTCGGTTTCGATTGCTCGGAGTCGGATTCTCGGGATGACGTCACAGGCTGGGTTGCGCAACACGCGGCGGCTGAGGGTCACGTGGGCTAAAGTGAATTAGGATGCGGCACATGTAGGCTTCATGTGCTAAAGTCACCGCGTCGATGTCGTCACCACGCATGCGCAGACGATTCACCTCACTCGCATCTGATCTCCGTGCACGCGCAGATTCCACACCTGGGCGAACCTGGGCTTGTTTGTAAACAGCGCGTTGGCTTATATTTATCAAATGAGAGCAGACGGCGAAGCCTCCACTGCGTCACTTTTTTTTTTGTCCATGTGATCGCCATTATACAGGGTGTCCTAAAAAAAATTTACAGGGTTTTTTTTTTTCCGCAAAAATAAACTAGGCATCGCTGAACGCTCATTCTCCGCACAAAGGTAGCCGGGTCCAGAGGTCAACCAGATGCCAAAGTTTCAGCCCGATCCGACACCTTATTCAAAAGTTATAAGGGATTTTCTGAAATTTTCAATGGAAAAATGAAGCCCATTTTTGCCCGTTTTCGGTTTCTGGAGCCATAGTATTCGAAAACTCCGTCGGCCGCCATTTTCCCAATGAAATTTTCAGAAAACCGCTTATAACTTTTGAATAATATATCAGATCGGGCTGAAACTTGGGTATCTCGTTGTGACCTCCAGTGCTACCTTTGGGCGGAGAATGAGCGTTCGGCGATGCCTAGCTTATTTTTGCGGTAAAAAAAAAAAAAAAAGAAACTAAATTTTTTTTTTTTGTGACATTCTGTAATTATGAGTACTGGTCTCCGACGTCAATCCCAGATTGGGGTTCCCAGAGGGCACTTCGTGATCGAGCCGCATTCAATCTGGCTACGGTAGTACCTGATAAGATGGCGGAGGAACGAACCAGGAAGTTAGAAGCGACACAATGAGAAAGTTTCTGAGTTTCTTAAACGTGGTAATAAATTGTCTTCAGCGATATGGTGTATTTTGCGTTTTTGTTCTATGATTAGTGATGTCATACGCATTATTAAGAGTATTAAAAAAAAAACGCAACCCAAAAAATTATTGTTCGTACTTTTTGAAACCGAGACACTCTCCAACTTCTATCTCTCTACAAAAAAAAAAAAAATCCCAGGGCGTTGTTAATTATGCTCCCGTTTCTTGTTTGGTGATTTGCTCTTCAGATTTCTCATCGGCTAATGCCGACACTTCATTAGCATGCGGAGCGACAAGATGAATTACTTACTTCAATATGTGAAAATCGATGGAGTTATTTTCCCCGTTAACACAGTGTAAGCTTCTCTAAACCAGTTGTAACAAAACTAAATAAATATAAAAGTAAAACTTCGTCACCACCCTCTAAGAAAAAAAATATCAGAGTTCCCTTTCCGGCAGAGCAAAAACCTCGGCCAACTACGGCGAAAAAAAAAAAAATATCCTAGCGAATGTCACATTTAAAAGCACAACTAGATCTGAAGAAAAAAAATGCGACCATTAAGGGTACAATGAGCAATTGTGAAACGTCACGCTCATTGTGCCTGCGCACATTGCATTTTTTTTTTTTTTTTTAATCTGACGCTGAGGTTCGTCAATCGCCGGTATCCTCCTTTTCCTTCGCCGTGATTAGGGAGTTTTCGTAGACCGCGTTTCCCTCTCCGCTAAGCACTCCGCAACGAAGAAGCCGCTACTGCGCCTGCGCGGCGCTAGCCTTGACTGAAGAAACCCGGATCTCGTAGCGTGTTGCGGAGAGCGTTGCGGGACGGCGAAAACGATCTACGAAAACTCCCTATTGTCTGTCTTAGTGTTCTGCAGGAAAGCGACTCGGACGTTTTTGTGTGTGTGTGTTTTAGAGTGCACTTGTATTTTAGATGATGTTGATTGTGACCGCGTGGTTTCAGCTGAGCCAGTTCGGGGCCTCGCCCAAGATCACCTGCGACAACGGCTACTACCCGATCCACGAAGCGGCCAAGAATGCGTCGGCTAACGCTATCGAGGCCCTGCTCGAATGGGGTAAGCTCTTTCTCTTTTAATACTTCCATTGTTTTTTGTTTTTTTTTAATAGTTATAGTCACTGACAGTTTAAGAAACTAAGGGGCAGGGTTATAATGTCCGTGCCTCTTGATTCGTTCAACGGCATTTTGATCGGCTCATCCCCAACTTCCTTGGACATCAACGCCTCGCCGCACGCACTAAAACGAAAATTTCAACACTGAACAACAACAAACATCGCAATATTGTTCCCAGGGACATTTTTGAGATGATAGCCACTAATTATCAAGAAGCAGTCATTCATTTTTTGGGGGCGCGTACAGTTGTAAATTACATGGCTCTACCATTTTTAGCACTGAATATTAATTCATATATTTTTTAATTCCTGATTTTTTTTTCCAAAATATTTTATTGTTTTTAAGGACTGTAATTGCCCGGGTTTCATAGAACGCAATAATATTAAAATACGTATATTTCCTTGAAAACTTTATTATTTTTTTTTATTTCACAGAATGTCCCACAAAGTTGGCTATGAATCCAGCAATCTGATTGGCTGAAGAGCGACATAATGAGGTGCTCGGGACCTAGCACGTCCAGCGTTTCCTAAGCTGTCAATGGCTACGCTCTAAAAAAAAATAAAAAAATTTAACGTTTATTTTTTCGAAAACAAAAAAACACAACAAAGGAAAACACTTTGGTGTGCCAATGGCCACAGCCTAAGTATGACGAATGTCAGGGGTGAAAACGTGTTTAGGTCTAATAAAAACTGTCTGCACTACGACCCTGGGCATGACGTTTCACCGTGCTCAGTGCAAGGGCACAGACTCTCTTTTTGTACTCGTTTTCACGCCAAGAAGAAAAGAAAAGGTTTTGCGCATTGTTCATACGCCGCGAGAAGTACTTCTTATCACTATTTGGTTGACGGGGGAAGAATGAGCGATGCTTTTGGCGTTTGAAACGTCTTGATCAGATAACGCATATCTAATCTAAAATGCACATAGACATAAAAAGGAGGGGGCAGGGGAAGGGGGCGGCATTAGTAATGCTCGGCGAAAAGCTGGACTTTGTTTACTACGCTCCTTGAAGTGAAAATGAGTACAGGTCTAAACACATTCCCAGTTTCGTCATTGGCCCAGCTCGCTCCGTAGATTCCGGCGCTTGGCTTTCATAATCGCTTTGCCGGAAAGTGGACACTCCTGATTTCTTTAAAGGGGTATTCACGCGAGGCATGCTTTTCGGGAAGGGATGTTCGTGAAGTCAGTGATTGGCGGAACCAGCTGAACAAGCGCGGGACTCCCTTCCCAACTTGAGCATTCCCACGAACGGCGGGGAGTCGAGAGGGACGTCAGTGTTGTCAGACGCATTCACCGGTCGCACTCTCGACAGCGGGGGTTTTGTGCGCGGTGACGAAAGTAGGAAAAATGGAGGCGTATACACGAAACGACGATACGCAATTATGGGAGCAGCGCTGTTAAATGCGGAAGACGACGAACACATTCCCGCTAAAAGAAAGACGTTTCCCGAATGGATGGACGCGTCACAAAGGACGCGGAATCTAAGACTATATAGTTGTACGAGGCAGCGGCTCGAGGAGGGCATCGACGAATATCGAATAGTTCTTTCGGGTGCCTCGGACGACACGCGCAAGCCGCAAAAACAAGTTGGGCGAAACTGATGCCACCGCCGGCGTCTCGCCGAGCAAAAATCTCAAAGTTGCCAGACCAGCGAACAAATTGCCGCCAACTGCAAAGATATATTCCACGCCAGGATGGGCAAAAGCGTGACGTTTTTACCACGTGACGCGCATCCCGGGGTGCAAAAGGAGGGATTCCTCTCCCGTGTGAGCACCCTGCAGACGTGATGGTAGAATTATCTGAGGACACGACTCGGGCAATGTCTGGAGCATGGTTGCTTCGTACGTGCTTACGCTTTCGAGCATGTGTGCCGGCAGTCCTTTGTATGATGTACTATATAGGAAGTATCCACTGGCGGCCATAGCTGTGTGCGCGACTGCTGAGCGCGTGCTGATGGCGAGCTTCCGCAGTTCTTTTGTAACGTGCATTCCACACCCTCTAGATTGCCGGTCTTAGCAGACTATTATTGTGGGCTCGTTCTGAGCATGCGCTCTAGATAGCACCCACAAATATGGCGCCCAGTGAATACTCCTTATAGAAGCGAGGTAGAGCGGCTTTAGAGGGTAGAGGGTAAGGGGACCTCTCTCTTCCACCTCAACACTCTAAAAAAAAATTCTGTTGGTTTATTTTAAAAGTCAACGTGCGGAACAAGGAGCATGAGGTTGCAACTTCTTTTTTATCCAGTCGTATTTTAGTTTTGTAATTTGATGGCTTCTTTTATTTTTCACCGCGACCGGCTGTCCTCCGCGTCCTGCTTGAAAGAAAACTCGCAGACCTTTCTTAAGCCGGGGTCACACTGCTCATTATATCATACAAAAAAAATATACTTCTGGCAACACGAGTCACCGCAATATCCGTGGTTCGAATGCCGCCTGCCAAGTTTCTCCTAGAACTCATTGCCATCCGGCATTCGAAGCACGGATCTCGCGGTGACTCGCTTTCCAATCTCTATGCAGACTGTCTTTTGTACGATGTATAAGCAGTGTGCAATCTAGAAGTTTTTTGCGCGACACAAGGGACAATCACAAGCGAATAGACACGGGCAATCGCAACTTTCAACTAGTTTATTCGCGCTCGATAGACCACGAATACCCAGAAAGAGCATGCGCAGCAAGGCTACATCGAAGGAAAAAGGAAACAGAAAACAGATAGAAAAGTCAGCCACCAAGACACATTCCCCGATAGTCATTATCACACCAGCAACCCGGATAAAAACTGGACTTCACTCTCGTACAAAGAAACCGAGGTTTCGCTAACACAGTCACATCCCTTCTTTATATAAAACGCTTCCATCAGTTCTCTGGCTGTGCTATCTTTGCTTCTACCCAAGATCCTGATCTCTTGAAATCGCGCCTCACACCCACAGTCCGCACAGTGAGTTGGCAAGTGTGCATTTTGACAATGGACCTCTTGGCGAATATGTGCTGCCACCTAGACGCGCGACTGGGTTCGAGGCTAAGTGGCGAGAAAACAACGCGCGCCCAAGGCCTCTCCTACCCGTTCCAGACCCAAAACGTCAGCTACTTCCTGTTCACCCATTGAGGCGCTGTGACCTAGATACGGTTTCCCTAAACTCGCCTTCGTCCCCATCGTGCGTAATCTTCCGCCCCGAAGTCAACACAACGAAACCATCTTCCCTCTCTGCTCGGCCAGAAGGAAGAGAGGGAGGGTACTCAAACCACTTATTCTCGAACCGATGTTTCTACAAAAAGGGTCCATTCATGTTCCCGTGCGCGGACAATAACACAGCGTCCAGTTTGACCAATATCTACTTTCCCACACGAAAGCGGAATCTCGTATACCACCGCTGTGGCACAATCCACAAACGGTCGGGCGTGCTTTTTGTTGCAGCAACTCGTCTTCTCTCTTCCCGAGGAAATCCTCCGACAGAGGCCCGCAAGCTTGCGTGGCGCAGAGAACACGAAAGCGTGCATGCTCTTTCTGGGTGTTCGTGGTCGATCGAGCACGAATAAACTAGTTGAAAGTTGCGCTTGCCCGTGTCTACTCGCTTGTGATTGTCCCTTGTGTTTCGCAAAAAACTTCTAGACTGCATCGTGAACCAACTAGGTCAACAACAAGTTTTAATTAGTAGGACGCAAGCGCTAGCGAACCGAGCGGCCCGAAAGGCACGCAGCGTTTCGTTCCCAACAAAAATAAAAATATAAAAATGTCGGCGCCAGCAATAGCTTTCAATAAACAGATTCATCACAAGAAGACAGAACGCAAAATAAAGTTTATTCGGAGCGCAAGTTCGTCTGCTTCTTTTGCAGGGGTTGTGGTGAATTCAGAACTCCGAGCTCTGATTGGCTCTGAATGAAGGATAGTGGCTACAGACCTCAAAGCAAGCTGCCTCGAGGTCTACCTACTATCCTTCCCATCAGAACCAATCAGATCTCGGCGTTTTGACGTCACCATAACCCCTGCAAAAGAAGCAGACGAACTTGCGCTCCGCATTAAATTTTATGGGTGCTCTTTTCGTTTTTTGGGTCATTCAGATACGTGGTTGAAGACGGCAAGGATAGCCTTTTAGATAGGATATATATATATATATATATATATATATATATATATATATATATATATATATATATATATATATATCCTATCTAAAATACTAGAGTGAGTTGGCATGCACACACCAACCAAGCATTAAGGAAAGGTTAATATATTTTTTTTTTTTTGCAATATACCTTTTTCCGAAATTGCTTCTGACAACCCTGAGACATCGCGTTTGACTACGCACTGTTTAAGGGGCGCGCCGCCATGACTTCGTTGGCCGTCGCCGCATACGAGTGCGGGTAATGCCGCTGCCGACGATCTTCTACCGACTCCAAATAGGAGTTTGGCTGCGATTAACAATCATTTACGAATAAACAAATTTCACGAGTACCATGCTGCCCTGAAAACGAGCTACTCTAAACGGTGGCGTAGCTGCGTATTCGTCAATGAAGGCTACTTTGAGTCCTCATCGGTTGAAACACCGGTATCTCTTCGTGCGTACATTTCCAGTTCGGCGTTAGGTGCACACTTCGCGTTATTTTGTTTTCTCAACTTGCGTATCGCGTACCGACAATTTTAGGTCTTTCTAACGGCAGTACTTGCCATCTTGGTGTTTTACGGCAATTATCAATTTCTTGCAAATAACCTAATCTTTTGGAAAGTTAGCAAGGGTACCGTGATATAGAATACCTCGCACAAGAGTTCGCCAGAATCAAGCTCATTCTAAATCTAGAGTGATCTCATGTTGATGCCTTTACCCTCGGGTATATATAATTCTATATGATTTTATGTAATTAGGAGCGCCTGTGTGCAGACAACTTTCAAAAGTTCTGTTGCAACAGAATTTGTAGGCCAGCTACACTATCCTTAGTACATTTTCATTCTTGAGCAAAAGCCAAATAAAGTCCCATTAACGCCTCTCCAAGGTAGCACGTTCTATATACCTATTCCATTGCGTGTGTGCGGTTCGCATGCGCCTTCCCTTGCTTGTCAAAGCATTAGGATCGCGCTGTCTATAGTCTGATTCGGGAAGTACGATTTCTCACCTTGTCTTTGTTCTTATCATTCACTCTCGTATGCGTACCGAGTGACGTGACAGGAAGCAATGAAAAGGCATCTTCTAATTAGCGTTGGAGCAGCGGCAGCAAACGCAAGTACTTAAAAAGGCAATGCAACGATTTTCGTACTTTGCGCAATACAGCTCAGGACGAATCCCTGGCGCCAATGAACTATGCAACACGCGATCGTTTTTCACCACGCGCAGTATCAGTCGCAGAAAAAAATTAAAGAAAAACGAGCAGCGTTCACCTCCTCAACTCGCAGCCAGAACAAGCGGCCACCTGATCTGAAGCCGATTATATGCCGCCAATGTTAATCGTAGCCACGCGCTGGGGTTGGCAAGCCACAGGACACGCGCTGAGTTCCAGACATTGTATGCCTCGGCTATTGTCGTCATCGCAGTGATTGGACACGGGCCACTACCCGAATGCTTCTCGAGCTATCAATTATCACGAGCCCAAATCGAGTGCTCACGCAATGCTCGGGTCCAATCTACGAGCCGCATTGAAATATCGTCCCTGGAGGATGCTGCTACCACCAGGGTACGACATCAAAATTTGCGAAGGAAAGATTGAGAGAAAACGCTCGCTTTTCTCCTTGAAATTACACCGCAACAAAGGAGTTTCTTGGTCAGTGGCGTTGCGTGCGAGTGTACTTGGGTCCCACTATAACTCGTTTTACACTTATAGAGTGCCGCAGGAAGCAAAGCGCGAGCTCCTGCTCGGGGCCATCAGCGCACAAGCTCTCTGACACAAGGGGGATGACTCTTGAGCTCGCTCTCGCCTTCGTGGCTGTACAACTATGGGACTTACGACAGCAGTATCTCATCAACGCTCAAAGCATAGAAGTAATGCATTTTTTTTTTTTTTTTTACGTACACGGCTAATGGCCGCTATGGAGTATTCCTGCGGCCACAGCTGTTGGCCAAGCTGCGGAGCAGCGTATAAAAGCGGCTTCCACATTCTTTTCACTGCATTCCGCAGACAAGATTGCCACTCGCAGCCTAATGCGGCTCGTTGAGCATGCATCTAAACAGTACTCACAATATGTCGCCGTGACCTCTTAGGAGATCACGGCTGCCATAGCGCTGTGGCTCGGCGCGAGCGCTTGCTGACGCGAGCTTCCAAGTTTTCGCAGTGCATCGCCACCAGTGCCGGTCTTGCAGCGCATTAAGCGAGCGTTCTGAGATGCTCTCTAAACGTTGACTCAAATGGCGGCCAGTGATACTCCTATAGGGAGTATTCACTGGCGGCCATAGCTGTGTGCTCGGCTGCGGAGCGCGTGCTGAACGCGAGCTTCCACAGTTCTTTCGCCACGTGCATTCCGCACAACAAGATTGCCGTCTTGGCAGCCTATTAATGCGAGCTCGTTCTGAGCATGCGCTCTAAACAGTGACCTCAAATATGGCGGCCAGTGAATACCTCCTATACTCTGTTTCACCTTGTGTTGTACCGCAGGAATGGCTACAAGCGCGAGCTCCTTGCTTTAAGGCACACCTCGGCGGCACAAGCTCTCGTGCACCAAGGGCAGCTGCCAACGCTATGAGCTCGCGCTTCTAGCCTTCGCTGCGGTACAACATAAGGTGAAACGGAGTATAGTGGGACTCAAGGACACTCGCACGCAACGCCACCGGCCAAGAAACTCCTTTGTTGCGGTGTCATCTCAAGGACAAAAGCGAGCGTTTTCATTCAATCTCGCCTTCGCAAAAACAGCTGGGCGGTCGCAGTACCGCCCAGTGACGATATTTGAATACCGCTCATAGATTGGACCCGAGCATTGCGTGGGAACTTGATTTGGGCTCGTGATAATCGATAGCTCGAGAAGCATTCGGGTAGTGCATCCCCCGTACAATCGCTGCAATGACGACAATAGCCGAGCCATAGCAATGTAACTATTCGCGTGTCCTGTGCCTTGCCAACCCAGCGCGTGGCTATGATCGACATTGGCGGCATATAATCGGCTCCAGATCACGTGGCTGCTTGTTCTGACTGCGAGTAGAGGGGGAGAAGGCTGCTCGTTTTTCTTCAATTTTAGAGCGCAGCTCTTAGGCGCCCGTTTCCGGCTTGAGCGGCGTTGCCGTCACCGTCGGCGTAACCGCGCGGTGTATGTTAGGACATGCACCGCTCGAGCCCCCCCCACCCCCCCCCCGACGGTGCATGTTAGGACATGCACCGCTCGAGCCCCCCCCCCCCCCCCCCCGAGCGGTGCATGTTGGGACATGCACCGCGCGAGCCCCCCCCCCCCCCCCGCCCCCCCCCCCTCCCCCCCGAGGTCACGTGACCCCCCCCCCCCCCCGGAGGAGATTGAAGGATGAGGGGAGGAGGAGAAGGAGGAGGATGAGGAGGGGTATACCCTACCCTAAGTACCCTTCCCTCCTCCTCCTCCTCAAGAGCTGCGCTCCAATTCGGCGTTACAGGGAGTTGTAAACGGCTTTCATTTTTTCTGGGACTTCGATGGCGTGTGGAGAAAAACAAACGGGTGTTTCACAGGTCATTAACGTCAGCGATCTGTTCTAAGCGGTATTTGCGCGAAGTACGAAAATCGTTGCATCGCCCCTTTAAATCACATGTACCTTGCATTTAATTAGCCGAACTTCTATTCGACAACATTAACTATTAAACTTTGTACAACAGAAACCTTGTGTAATGCACTTCATTGAAGCGCACTTGAGGCCTCATAAACTGCGCTGAACTGAACTGAACAAACAACAAATGATGCGTGATGTTTAATTTGAATCCGGACAGAAAAGCTCACCGGAGAAACGCACACCGGAGAGAAGCCCACCGGAGAAAAGCTCACCTATCTTTGTGTGGCCCCGGAGAAAAGATCACCTAGAATTCACATTTTTATACAATTTGGTCTTTATTCATTTATTGCTTGTTTCATCATGTGAACAATTGGTTCCTGTATTTTTGGGCCGGGGTGAACATTTTAGGAGCAGTAGTGGAACTAAATCTACAGGTGTGTCCCATCCAGGTGGTAAACACTTGAAAGCAACGCGCTTCGCTGCAGTCCTCGTTCCGCTTTTATGTCGACCGTTTTCTCGTGAGTGTTGCCATATTTATTTGTGACATAGCCGGAATGGAGGAAATATCAATTTGATTTAGTTGCTCATTGGAGAGGGTTAGAATATTGAAAGCTTATCTTCTTAAGTGTCGAAATGTGAAGGTTTTGAAACGTAGAATCCGCTACTAGTAGATGAAAGGTAACTTAATATATAACAATTCAGGAAGGAACTACTCAGGCTGCAGCCTACTAAATGGGCTATATTTTCCCCCGGCTATCTTTCAATTACCGGTTTATATGTGTTTTTTTGTCGTGCAACCGATTTAGTATAATTTGGATATACTCAGAAGTATAATATTTGATATTGAAATGTAGAATGACCGCAATCACGTACGGCATCCGAACATACTTGAGTTGAGTGAACGCATCTCGGTTTCAGCTCTCGATATATCAATGGCGGCCCAGAGTGGCCAGCCTCAGCGCACGCGTGATTTGAAACGCCGCCGCTAGATGGCGCAAAATTCGTAGAGGGGTCTGTATAACAGCGTGTTATGACCCCTTCCGGACACGGTGTGAACTACGTACAAACTGGGCGATATTGCTCACCTTCCATGTCCCGTATATATAGTTCCGCTAGCCTCTTGCGAGTTCATGCGGGTAACACTTTGAGGGCTATATGGAGTTTCCTGCTCCTCGGGCTCTCGTCGCGGTATGTGCGGGCGTCAGTGATGTTAGGATCATATATATCTATGCGAAGAAACTACAGAAATAGATTTAGGTGATTATATTGTCATTGCATGCGCTATCACTTTAACGGGACTAAATTGCGAATGATCCCGGCTAGTGCGCCTCTTGGAACCGCCGCTCTGCCGTTCCCTTCCAAGACACGATTGAGTTTCCAGGTAAACTCTTCCTTGGAATGCTACACGGTATTTGCAGCAGATATAATAACAGTTACCTGCGTACACGTTTGCTTCATGCAGACGTATTTTTAGAGAATGTCTGCGGTCAGTTTTGTGCAGACAGTGTGATAGGACAGTGATGCAAGAGAAAAAAAAAACGCCTTAGGCAGCTTGTCTACAAATCGTCTTTGGATGGATGGATGGATGGATATTAATGGTTATACCCTTTGTAACGGGCGGCAGTTTGCGCCACCTAGCCTAAGTCTAAAGAGCTTTTGTGTGATGTATTAGCAGTGTTGCCGCTGAATTAGTCACCCCGGCGTCCCCTGAGCCCAGAAAGCATTTTGCGGCGGGGACGTGTTAATAGTTCACGCTAAACCTGATACATACACGCAATACAATATTACTCACGCCCCCGAAAGGGTACAATCCAGTTTAAACATATCCGCTTCGTTATGCTTTATTACCTCAATACGAGCCCCCATTATATAAAAGTCATTTCCAACTTTTTTTTTTTTTTTTAAACGAGTGCAAACATATTTTGGAGGGGGACAATTTCCAACTTGCAGCGACACGCTTCAACTGCGGAAAATGCGACTAAACAAAAACACGTGAGTCGGACATTTTACTTAGCCTGTGACAATAATACGAATCCCGACTCTGCTTATTCGGTTTATACCTTTTTTAGAGTCATGCCCGCGGAAACGGCGTTTGGCGAACCCACTGCGAGTCAAACGTCAAGTGAGTTACCGGAAAGCAGCGATCATGCTTGATTTCATTCGGGGCAAAGTAGGCCATACATTGTGGATTCATTAATTCTCACGTCACAACATGTTGTCAACTCTTAAACTCAACGAGCGAATTTGTGTTACGCTATGAATACTTGAAACCTTTCAAAAGCTTACCTCATTTGAAAAAAAAAAAAATCCTGTTCTTGCCAAGAGCTGTTGTCAGATTTCCTGTGTGAAGTTAGCTAAAACTCAAAGCGTTTTTTTTTCCTTTTTTTTTATCGAGCAGTGTTTTTAAAATTGTGGGTAGCGACCCCAAGGAGGACTTCGACAAACTCAGCGGGGGTCCCGGAGTGGCTCACGAACTTGAAAATATACAAACCTGACTTCTTTGCGACGACGTTGATGAAAACAAAATACTAGTTGCAGCTCAACATCGAGGCGGAATTGAAAGTTGCAGCGTTCAAACTCCGCCCTCGTTTTGAGATACTGTGCTCCAGTAAACAATCTATCGAAGCAACAATCATTCTCGCTGGAACGTTTTTTTTTTTTTTTTGATTGTATATATTTAGGCATGTCCACGTTGCCCTCAAAAAGTAACTCAATACCGTTACTCGTCACTCGCTCAAGAAGGAACTAAGTACATTACGCGTTACTGATTCTCAAAAGGAACGAGTTACTTTACCTGAAAAGCAGCGAGTTGCTTTCCTCGTTACTTTGACGACCAAATACACAACTGCTTTTGTTTCATGGTTTAAGAGTATTGTTTCTTTTCAGTGGTCGTTGCACTTAAGCAGTAGTCACCTCTCGAAGTTTTCATCAGTTATGTTTCCCCGCATCCTTGGGAATACATCTCCGGCGACGCTGAAGAGTCGTTCTGCTGACGCGCTCGAAGGAACGGCAGTGTTGTGCTTCAGCAAGAGCTGGTGAATCTGATTTTCCCCTCTCCCTTTTGTCCTATCTCCTTCTAAAATTCGAGGTTGACAAGGGGTTCAGTGCTTTCCCGTGTTGGCAACCACCTCCGAGTACACATTCGGTCTGCCCACGATTCTAGAAGGTTCAACCAGCGAATTTTATTGTGTTCTCTGGGTGAAGAACATTCTCAGCTGTTGAGTTCGACTGACGTGTTCAGCGATAGACGTTGCAATACTTTCATACTGTTTAGTTGTCTTTCGGGTTGCCCAGCTGCCTTTGTCACAATAGACGCATAATCGTGTTAGAATTAAAACGAGGTTGTTTAAACGGTGTTGCACATGTTACTCCTCAAAAGGAACGAAAGACCGTTACTCGTTACTTGGCCTTAAAAGTAACCAAAAACGTTACTCTTTCCTTTTCTAAAAAAAAAGAGAAAGTAAATAGGTTACTCGTTACCGAAAAAAGCAACTAGGTAGAAGTAAAGTAACGCGTTTTGTACATGAGTTAATTCACTCTAACTATATTACCTGTTGGTTAACATTTCAGCGTCAATTTTATGCATTACTGTTCATGCACTGAATTTAAAACGCTCGTGGCATCGCAAACAGGTCAGGGGAGTCGCGACGCGATATATTATGGATTTTGATGAGTCGCAGGGCAGAAGAGTTTGGGAAGCACTGTCCCAGAGTGTGAAGTTGCTTGCGTTAAACCTTTCATAGAGAAACACTTTAGGATACGACAAAAGCAACTTAACGGAGCCAGCATTGACGAAAGCTTTCCTGCATTTAAGTGCGCTGCTGGCGGGTGCCAACAGCGCGGTGGCGAGTTCCACAGCGGCGAGAGCTGTGAAACCCGCCACCGCGAGTTCCACAACTCTCGCCATTGCAACGACAATTTGATAACCGGAGCACCTGCTTTCTAGACGTGAGCCTTGCGGAACACCACCGGGTTCGGCGTCGGAAACTGCCACGGCCGCTCGAGCAACCACGAGTTTGGCGCAATTCCCGTTCTTTATTCTTCAATCTTTCTTCGGTAGCGTTCAACTAGACGGTGGCATCTATCGAACGACGAGGGGGAAAGGGGGGATGACAGCAAAATTTTGCAAGTATGAATCGCCCACCGAGCGAGTTATTGGTCAGACCAGGCAAAAGTAAAGTGTCTCCAAAAGGGCGAGGGTGGCGAGGGTTGTCACAGACAAAAAGAGCGAAAGACGGAGCAAACTCGCTGTGGTGATCACTTTTTTTTTAGTGTCTCTTCGTTTTTTTTTCTTTCTGCGAAGCAAAAGATAAAGACAAACAAAAGCTGCAAAAAAAATATTTTTTATGTTTGTAAGAAGCCGTGTAAAAGATAAAAAAAAAATGATGCGCGCCATATTTTTTTTTTTTTATATTTTGGGAACGATGATTGTGGCTCCAAAAGCCGCAAAAGGGGTCATACAACCTAGAGGAATAAAAAAATCAAAAAAAAAATCGAGGGTTCGGTTGGGGCACTTCTAAAGTAAAATTCAAGCACAAAAAAAAAAGCGCATTTATTTTTAAGCGCCATTTTACTTAAAGTTTGTCAGCGTTACCAAAAAAAAAAATGAAAAGTGTCTTTCAAAAGAACATCACCACACACACACACACACACACACACACACACACGCACACGCACACAGACACACACGCACACGCACACGCACACGCACACGCACACGTGCACACACAGAAATTGCCCTGCATTTGTGTGCCCACGTGAAGCATTCCCCGTCTAGCGCTACTAACCTCCAGGCATTTCGTTTCGAGCTGTGCCTTCGGCGAGGCTATGCAAGACGGCGTTACGAGGGAGGACGCCGTCTTGCGTAGGCCCCCAAATCTCTCCGGTCCTCTCTACCCCATTGACATTGACACCACCCACCCCTCTCCGCACTATTGATTCCTTGACTAGCCGGCCTGTGCAAGAAAAAAATTGTGAAAGGGCTACAGGCGCTTTCCATCTTCCTGAGTGGAATTAGGATGTTTTCTTCGCGGTTCCTTCCATTTTATTTTACTTCCAGATATAATTAAAGCTAGCGGAATCAATGACGACAATCCCTTGATCATCGGGACATCATTGTTCGGTAATAGGCTGCACGAATAATAACTGAGAGCGCTGCACGAATAATAACTGAGAGCGCATAATATTATCGGAGGACATCTGTATCCCTCACGCGATCCGGCGAGGCAACTGCGGCTCCAATGTCTCCGAACTCCATCGCTTTCCAGATGACCAAAACCTCCGGCGGCAGCGGGTTGCGTCCGTAAAAAGAAAATGCTTTTCCCCGACGCCATCCTCTCGAGTGTGCCCGGACATTTTGTGAATAGGGTGCGCACTGAACTTGCCGCTGTACCGCCGATGAACATGCAGCTACGCTCGCAAAGTGGGTGCAAGTTTTCTCGTGAGAATCGCTGTTTCAGCTTGTAACTTTTCGTAACTTAATTTATCTTAATGCTGATATCTTGCAGTGGTAATATTGACTCGATATTATCATCTACAAGGCTTGACTGAAGGCTCATCTCCGCCGCCGGTTGTGGCTGGAAACTGTCGAAAAGTTAGTTATATCGGTTTCCCTTAATTGCGATCTTCTGCACGATGCCAGAGAGACGTGAGCTTATGCTGACCGTCCCAACGCGACTGGGTTCTTTTTATTTTGCAAATCGGTACATAACGTAGCTGGAAAGAAAACTTAATATTTGTATTGCTGAAACATGCTCATGCATCGATTTCTAATCATTGAATCATTGATCGACTCGTTAAAACGGAGGTTCGGGCGAGTTGGTTGTTCATGATTGACAAGGAAACAGCGCACCCTCAAAACAAGCACTCTAAAGTTTTCATACACACAAAAGAAAGAGCCACTTACACAGCGCTGTGTAAGTGGCTCTTTCTTTTGTGTGTATGAAAACGTTAGAGTGCTTGTTTTGAGGGCGCGCTGTTTCCTTCCCTACCGAAAAATCCGGTATAACTCTTCGCTATCCGGATTATGGAACCGGAAATCTATCTGGATTCTATCTGGATTCTATCTGGAATTTGGGTTTTCAGAAATTATTCCTCTGTCTGCAATCTGGATTTCGGGTTTCCAGAAACAAATTTCCGGTTCCATAATCCGGATAGCGAAACGTTATACCGGATTTTCCGGTAGGGTTGTCAATCATGATCGACTCGCTCCGGCAATGTGCCCATCTCGACTTCGTTGTTTTCAGTTCTAGACAAAGCATACACTCGTCGACACAGAACCTCAACTAAAACTTTTATAAAGAGGAAGCTTACTTCGGTCGTTCCCTGCAATACTCATATTTCGCGCGTCCTTACCTAGAATATATTTCATTGTTGTGGATGACACGAAACGCCGAAAGTATTCTAGGTGTACTGCGCCTAAATTGACAAAAAAAAAATCTCAAGGGAAATTTAATCGCTGTAAGCTTATACAATATTTTGAGTATTCACCTCCGATTTCAATCCGTGGCGCGTTCAGTGCCTCTCTTCTCGGCATCACCGCACTGGCGGATGGCATGATGCGAGGCAAGAAACTTCCCCTACAACTTAAAAAGACAATACCCCCACCCCTTTCCAAAAAAGAAAAAAAAACATGTTTTCGCTAGGCGATTTAGTATGGTGCCAAAAGACTACACACTTAATATTTTGCTACAAAGTCACGTATATTTTTAATAAAGCAAAAAAACGCACCTGCTCGAAACCGAAACCTGCGCAAGGAGGTCGGAGAAATATAGAGGAGGAGAGTGTGCCGTAAGTCATGCAGCTTCACCTGACCGCGCTTTTTCTTTTTCTTTTTTTTTTTTTTTTTTGGCCTCGCGCAGTAGACAACATTACAGAGAGAGAGAGAATAAACTTTATTCTACAACTCAATTCCAAGTTGTTGTATTATCTTCCCCAGAAGTTAAGGGGTCTTCTTCGTCATCCGGGTAATGTGGAGAGGTGGTTGCCTGGGGAGAGATGCTCCCCCGTATGTGCTTGGCTAGGAGAGGCCAGACGGTTTCTTGGAGGTCATTTGGTGGGGCTACTTAGCTCGCCCAGGAATAGAGGATGGTTGGAGGGAGGAGGTTACGTGGGAGGTACGAAGATAAGAAAGTTGTGGGTACCGTTTGCAGTGCGATTGCTTTTCAGTTATGTTTGTTCCGCTCGCTGTTCTGCACTTCAAGATTAGTTGTTTTGTACATTGAAGAGTTGGAAATGAGTAGTGAGTGCCCGTGGTCGGCTCCGAAAAGAAAGCCCTCAAGATGTTGCGTGAAGAGCTGCCTCACAGGTTCTGCATCTAAAAGTGGCAATGTGCGGCAGTGTCTGCACAAGTTTCCGAAAGATCAAAGGGATCGGGATCAATGGCTGGCTGCAATTCCGGCAGAACAGTTACGGGCACCTCAGAAAGTGGACGCTACACGATTTGTATGATAATGCAATTAAATGCAAAGGCACAAGCGAGTTGAACAAGAATGACGAAAATAATCCCGAGAGAAGGGGAACAAGGCGGACAAAGAACAAACACAAGCAGACGCCGATTTATATGCTCCTTGCATTTGGTGGCGAACGACTACATTCAGTTCGCAGATGTCAAAAAGGGAGTCCCATTCCATTTAGTTCGGCATGTTTTTTTTTTTCTGTTTTTTTTTTTTCAGTGATAATTGCAATAAAAAATTGTAAATATCGCAAAAAAAATTTTTTTTTTTTTTAACTGTTTGCTTACGTTTTGGATTGAACCTGGATCCGCTGCGTGTGAAATTGACACCTTTCCACTGAGCTACACTACAGTTTTAAATAGTCGTACTGACAAATACTGCCAGAGCGGTGTCTTCAGCCACCAGACGGGGCGACGACTCGGCGACGTCTTCGTGCTAATCGGCTTGCTAGTCGGGCGTGTTCTCTTTAGAAGGAAGACAGATTTCGCCGGTACCGCGAATGACAGTTTTGGAGTAGAGGTCCCACTCCCATCGTCCACCGCCATCGCCTTCCAGCTCGGGAGTCCCACGATACGCGATACGACGCCAGGTTGAGATTTGCGCAGTGAACGCACAGAATACTTCCGGCTCTCTGTGCAAGTTTTTTTTTTTTTTTTTTTTTCAATCAACGTATTTTCAGTTTTTAGAAGCCACAAAAATGGGTGTCATCTTTTTTTTCTATTTCTAATTTTGAGCGTGTGCCTTGAATGGCCCACGACTTTGATTAAATTTTGTGGTTGTGTCTAAACCAGGAGTCACAAACACGCGGCCCGCGGGCCGCACGCGGCCCGCGGGCCGCATGCGGCCCGCGACTCGCTGGGACGTGCCCCGCCGGCAACCGGCTACGAGTCCCGGTTTCCATGCCTCGAGCACTAGAATTGGCATGCGCCATAGTGATCTCATCTCGTTGATTACTTTTCGGTCGAAACGTAGCTCTGCTCTTATAACGTATTCTAATAGTTTAGACTTATCTGTGTTCCTTTGTCATTTGTTTAGCTTTATTTCTGGCCTCCCAGCTTTTTGTATTGTACAACAATTCCGCTTCTATGCTGCAAGCGCAAGCTGTTCGTTGTAGGATAAATCTCGGCTGCGCAAACTTTCGATCAGCAGGAGCAACTGCCAAAGATAAAGCTTGGACCTCGGGTTTCTTGTTTTTAAAAACAAATGTCACCATTAAAAGACAAATGTGTGTTCAGAGTGTTGTAATAAAAATCTCCAGGAAAGCAATAACTGCCAAAATTGGTTTATAGAGTAATGTTGAGCTTGATTAATTCCTGAGTGAATTGAGAAACGGGAACGACAGTGTACTTGCTCTCTTGTTCTATTAAAAATGGCAGAACATTGGCGGGGGATGTCATTTTAATTCCTTTATCACATCAGGGCCGGCTTGCTAAAACAGCGTCTCAGCTGAGACTGGGTGAAAGAAAGGACTGCAAAGGCTGGGGCGCGCGAGCGTCTTGAGACGCAACTTGAGTCCCGCTCAGCTCGTGCGCTGACTTTGGCAGTGCTTTCTTTCACCCAGTCTCAGCTGAGACGCTGGTTCTAGCAAGCCGGCCCAGGTTTCAGTCGAAAGTAGTCATAAAAAAAATCAAATCTAAAGATGTGACTGGCAAAACTGGGAGTTTACAAGAAGCATAGAGCACGAGGTCTCTTCTCTTTATAATCTTTCGAACCCCCTCCCCCCCCCCCCCCTTCTTGTCTTATGTTGGCCCTCGACCTTTCCGGTGTGGGCTATCTGGCCCCCACACCCAAATGAGTTTGAGACCACTGGTCTAAACCTTAGAACACGGCCCGTGACTACGGAGAAGAGAGCGAGCGCGACTCAAACCGGCCAGTTCTCGATCGGCGGATTTCGGACGAAAAAAAAAAAACGAATTTCGAGCCGCAAATTTTGTTCTGGATAGTTTGGCTTTCATATGTCACGTACAACTAAAAACCTCGGCAAGCATAAATACTCTGTCGGTGTCCCTTTAAAAAACACCATCCGCGACACACAAGAACGCAAGACGCGCCCTCATTCGGATACCCAGCACTTTGAAGCACTTAACCAGCAGACCTAACGCGGGAGCGGCGCCCCGAAACTTTCGTCAACGTTTCTAACCACTCAGCACGGCCGCGGAACCTGACAATGGCTAGATGGCACTACAGTATTCAAAATGGCGTTTCCCACAATAAGGGGGGAGGGGGGAGTCATCTCCCCCCTCCCCTTTTCCTGTTTTTTTTTTTTTATTAATTAAGATGTAATTTTATTCTTCCTATACAATGGCGTTTGGACGGACGAGTCACGAGGTTGCGTCCAGAAAGCGCCCAGACCTTGGTGTCGTGTCTTGTGCCTCCAGCTCATCTTTGAGCTATTGTAGTAGTTAACACGTTGAATATGAGGTCAGAAGATCCGACAGTGCTCTCGGAAGTGCTAAAATGGTGGTTGGGGGGCGGGCATGATGAGGGGATGTTCGGATCCCTGTGCCGGCCCATGTTTCTCGGTTGATTTCATTGGTTAAACAATACGGTTTATGAATCTACACAGTTCGAGTGCATTTTATAGTAAGCTTTATAAATTAATGACTTAAGAATTGAGAATAAATAGGAAATTGGGTGGAATATTAACAATGTGATCAGAGGTCAGACATATAACTAATAACGTGTGGCTTTCACAAGTGCACCACATGGAAACACGCAGCGCTGGAAATGAAGCGTCAAAAGTTTAACTGCGAACACAATACACGGGTTGCATGTGATGTCACACCGGTGATATTTGGGTTGTGATACTGTCTTAAATACGCATGGTCAAAAGAGATCAATGATTTTATTTGCGGAGTTTTAATGATGAAAAGCAAAGTACCATCATCGCATAATCGACCCTTGGCCGCACTGTTCGTTCGCTGTAATATTTCGAAAAATAAATTCCCATATAGTAAGATTCGAATTCTGGAAATCTATTAAATGAGCGTCAATGTTCAGGACAAGGTTTCGTGATAGACACTCACTCAGGATATGCGGGAAAGACGGTCACCTTCCTTTTACCTCCGATTAGGTCCCGAATTTGAAACTCACCCGAGATGTCCGCGGTCTCATTTGCCAGCACCGTGACACCCCGAGCCGTGCGGACACGACTCACTAGAATGTCTCAAATTAGCTTGCCGCTTGCGGCGATGATTTCATTTTGGATTCGAGGGCTCTATCCTGTCTCCCTCGTCTATCCTTCCTTTTCGTATTTGCGCTGTTAATTCCACATAACGTGCTGAGATAAGTTGCGTTCGCGGGGCCTGACTCAGTGTGTTCCTTTTGCACCTCTTCGCCACCTCGCACACTCATCCGTACAAGAGCTCGAAAGTTTTCCTCGTTTTCAACAGGTACCCTCACTTCCCCCCCCCCCCCCCCCCCGCGAAATAAAATGCTGGATACGCCACTAGCCCAGCACATGCCAGTTTCTCACTTTACAGAAAAAGAAAGCACGCGCCATACGCAAAAACGCTGAAAATGACACCGGCCAGAAGGACTTCTATGGAACAGGTAATAACCTATAATAACATCGGGAATATTCATCGCCGCTTCAAACTGCCATGTTTAACTGTCACGTGCAGTTTAGCACGTGCAAGGCTTCGCTGCAGTCGCTGAAGGGTCCACTCCCCGCGTAGCGGACGCCCCTTCGTAGGCATCGACGACCGTGGCGCTTCTGGTGGAGTGCATGAGAAACGGGACGAAAGTTGGAAGTTTCCGGAGACGGCATTACTCCACCTGAGCCTTCTTACACCGTGGTCACTAGGGGTGTCGCGAACTTCTTTCGAACCGTATTTTTAGGTCGAACTTTCGGGATTCAACAGGTCGAACCGGTTCGACGAAACTTCGACCTTTTAACCAGATTCGACCGGTTCGACGTTGTGGACAGTATGGCCAGACCTTGATACAAGCATGTCGTTAGGAAAACTTCTTTTTTGTTCAAAAGGTCATTTTAATTTGATGAACAGTTGCAATTAAAAGAAATTAATTATAATCACTGAAGAAGATAATAACTTAATTGTGTGTACTGTATTAACTGAAATAACCAATTAGTGCTGCCCTTAATTAAATCCTTAGCCGTCCCCATTCAATCCGAAGCGCACTGGCCAGCCTGTCGCGCACGCGAATAGCAGTCGAACCTGAGTCGAACCTTTGTCGAACCTTTCACAAGGAGGTCGAAAAAGTCGAACCTGGTCGAACTTGAACCTCAACCGGTTCGGGATATCCCTATTGGTCACCAGACACCACCGCAGTAGGGCTTCCTTTGAGGGAGTAGAGAATCACTCCCATTGGCTGGCGTAAGCTTTCATGGTACCATAGCGACAACCAATGGCGTGCTCGTTGGAACTCGCGGAATTAGTCTCGGTACATAAGTAAACGGTTGCAGCGAGATTTACCGATGAAAGAACGCATTCAACGTATGACTTCTTTTTTCAGGTATTATAAAGGTGCAGCTGTTTCAGAAAACAGCAGAACAATGTGGCAGCCCACTTATACCTCTAGACGACAGCTGCGTAGATTGGGTTTCCAGCTGTCAGGTGCATTTGCTCTTAGGAGAGAACCAATTTCTTTACGTACCCGACCCCACTACAAATCCCTCGAACGATCTTCCGCTTCACCGTGAATAAACCTCTGATTACCATCAGGGTGTTTCTCTATTTGAATCTATCTGCATGTTTTTTTAAGCCTATAATTTCTCCTCGAAAATCGGAGCTTCCGCTACTTCTCGGCGAACCGTTCAAAAAAAAAAAAAAAATCCTTTCAATTCCTACTTCCCCGCGAATGCCAGGGAAATTCTCTATCGTTTAATATTTGTATCTTGCATTTGTCCCTCGCGTACAATGCTATGACTAGGTAGTTATCCCGCGTGTGACGAGTCTTTAGATATATACATATATAAACGAGCATCGCTTCAAGGATAAAAGTGTCTAAAATTCGCGAATAAAGTTTGTTACAGAAAATAATCCCGGACTGAATAAATCTTTGAATCAAAGTGCCTGTTGTCACCCGCACGTGAACGTTGAAAGGCTTGAGCGGAGCCGGAAGTCGAATAAGATTTTTTTTTATCTTCTCTCTCGTGATAGATTATTCAATTCTTAAAAAAAAATAGAGAGAAAAAGTTATCACACTTTTACAACTTCAGTTAATGTACAGACGAATAAACCGTTCTAAACTGAATACGCAAACTAAAAATGAAAACCGAATCATTAAAATCACACAAAATGCCAGTGGTGGGATTCTGGAAATATACTTTCCATGAGCATGTCACTCGAATATTTTATTTTTAATACTTTTCGTTTATCTTCGCATTTCAACTTTTTTTTTTTTTTGAAAAGCGAATTAAAAACGGCAAGGACACGCTTTTATACATTTTATCTGTGATTTCACTCCTACAGCCGTCCATACTCATTTTAGATGTACATAAATGACGGCACTCGGGCAGCCACCATGTGTAACTCTCTCTCTCTCTCTCTCTCTCTATATATATATATATATATATATATATATATATATATATATATATATATATATATATATATATACAGATTTGTACGTAATCCGTTACAAGTAACGAAATTACTTGTAATCCGTTACATTTATCTGTAATTTTGTAACGGATTCGTTACATATTTTCTGGGGTAATTGTAAAGTAATTTAATTACTTATTTATGTAAGGGATTACTTGTAATTCGTTACTTTTTTTATTGGCGGCGGAAAAAGCGGGAAATTTGAACGCAAGAAAAAACATCTTCAATTTCTGGAAAAAAGATGTGTTCCGGTAAGCTCAACTGCAAACCTGCCGTCGCGCGCGCACACACACACGCATACATAGACCTGTCGAAGCTTTTTTTTTTTTTTTGCATCGCCTAAACATTAAAAGCTCTTTCTTTTTAATCTTGATTCTTTAGATTGCTTACCTACGACGAGGGGAAGCACACTGATGTGAAGAACCGGACTCGGGACGAAAAGAGTTGTAGGCCGTGACGACAACGGGTCAAGACATGAATTTCTAAAACACGCATAAATGGATAAAAAACGAAAAGAGTATCTTCCTTCTTGCCATTTTGCTCACGTTGCTGTTTTTTGCTAGTGAAAATTCATCTTCTTTCCACTTCCCTCCCACTAGAGCCAAATCCGCCTTTCCTTCCTTCAAACTCTCTTCGCTATCCCCGATGCTATCCCCGATGAAGGGGAGAGGAACACATACTGCCCTCCAGAAGCTGGAGTTTGTATGAACATAATAGACAACATAATAGACAACAACGATTGACGCGCCATCTACCCAGGAAGACGGCGCGGACCACTCCTCCAGCGTTTACTTCAGCTTTGCAATGAAAACGGCATCAAGCTCCATCTCCCAGAATAAAGCTTCGCGTTTCCTCCAGGACTCAGAGTGCACCTCCATCGCCTCACTTCAGAGGTACGATGCGGTGCGCCAAGCGTTTGTGCGCTATAATAGTACGCTCCCATCCAGCGCCTCGGTGGAGGTGGCGGCTGACATCTTTACAAAGAAGCGGGGAAAGATGTCGGATGCAACTTTCGAGAGTCAGCTACTGCTGAAGATCAACAAAGTGTGACTTGGTCAAACAATAAACAGTTGCATAATGCCGTTCTTTGTTTGTTTCTTATTAATAGTGCAGTAAAGTTGAAAGTAACGCCGCGAAAGTAACGGATTACTTTTTCGAGTAACGGTCACTTACTTTTACGGATGGGTAATTGTAATTGTAATAAATTACATTTCAGACCTCAGTAACTGTAACTGTAATTCCTTACTTTTTTTTAGTAACGTGTACAAGTCTGTATATATATATATATTCGAGTTTGGTTGTTTGGTTGTCAGCTCAGGCGAACTCACAATTGTAATTGAATATACATTGAATAGAAAAATGATATTAGAACGCCGATTTTAACTGTTGCGAATCACAAATTAAAGGTTCAAAATAAAGAGAGAGAGAGAGAGAAATAGGCTTTTATTAAAACAGGGATGTCATCCAGCGCCTTGTGCTTTTTGCTACACTGTGTAATGAACGGAATAACAAAAAATAAAAGGGAATAAAGAAAGGTAAGAAACAAAAAAATGATATAAACAAAGTATAAGAGATTATAAAAAATGATACAAAAGAAAAATGAAGACTAAATGGAGATGTGAGTGTTTCCATGGCAAGCGTCATTTACCACTTCAGTTCATTTTAGAACACTACAGCCTATGCTGAAAACGAGTATTCTTCAGAAACTTGAGGAGAGCTTCTGTGGCCTTATCACCGTCAGAAGATGTGATCCACGGACAAAACACGAGGTCGATGCTTATTTGTTCTTCCTCTTTGACGTTCAGGTGTTTCTTTATTAACTCCCTTTCATGGCTGTACTCCTCGCATTCGCAGACCACGTGTTAGATGGACACCGCCGCACGATGCACATTCAGGAGACTGAGCTTTTCCAATTTTATAAAGGTAGCTGTTGGTGTACGCAACTTCAAGCCGCAAGCGGTGTAGCACGGTCTCCGTTGGTCTTGGTAAACCTCGTAGAGCCAGAAACTCTGGCTTAGGGTCAATATTGTAAAAATATCTGTAGTGGTATTAAAGGTTTTCCCAAAGAGACGATCTTATTATACTTGTGAAGCGGCGGCCGCTTCACAAGTGCGCGCGCTTGGCCGCCGCTCTCGTGTCAGGCGTTGCCGGAAAAAGGGGGGGGGGGGGGGGGGGGGCTGCGGGCTGCGGCCGCTTTTGTTTTTCTAGGTGCTAAAGAATATGGCGGCGCCTGAGGCATCTATTAGCCCCGTGCGCGACCGAAAGCGTCGCTGTGGTCGGCCTTCCACGATTGGCCGAACGCTGACTATGACGTCGGAAAGGGGATTTATCATCGACGGAAATAAGAGGAATGAAAGAACTTTAATTTTGACGGTGTTGGCAGTGTTCCTTTAAGAGCGCAATGATTTCAAGCTTCCACCATGCTAATAACAAACACCATCGAACTTGTTGTTTGCAAGGTAATTACGTCACAAGGGGGAACCACAGGAGGGCGCCACCAAAACATCTCGCCGCTAATATCGTCGACGGCCGCATCCTCGGCAGTAGCGAAACGTGGCCGTCCACGCCAGTACACCACCGACGAACTAAAGGAGCGGAAGAACGACATTCATGCTTTCGCATTCACAACTCATAAGAAGTGCTTAGGTGTCCTCGGAATTTTTAGGGGCGAAGCTCCTTAGGGGCTAGCCATGTCCGTATGTCCGTCCGCCGTCCGCCGTAGGCCGGCTTCAGGTGCTCGTGCTTCTGCTCGTGAGATCACGTGCTCACGAGCACGTGAGCACATGCTCACGTGCTCGTGTAGGGCAAAAACAAATTGGAAAAAAAATGAAAAAAAAATATGAAAAAAGAAAAAGAAGAAAAAGAAAGAGTAGGGGCTCCTGAGATGCCATCCCATCTGTCTGCTTAAAAAAAGAAAAAGAAGAAAACCACACATTCTCCTACTGCCATGAATGAAAAGGACCAAAAAGCTCGGCATGCAGCGCCTCAGCGTCTACGTAGACAGCAAGCTGCTCCGGAGACCAGGGCGCGAGAAGCTGCTGCATAGCGTCAAAAACGCCAAGCGGACCCGGAGTTGAGAGCTCGGGAAGCGGCGGCAAAGCGTCAACGCCGACAGCAAGCAGCAATACCTGTGACCAAAATCAGTATCATCAGCACCACCCGAGCTTCGCCCCAATCAACATCATTCACCACTTGGAGATGCGGTCATTTTTTTCCTTTGTTGCCTGCAACGACAATGGAGATTTTAAACCTATTAAGGCCCGTTCACACACTTGCAACTGAGTACGACCGAGAGAGACGAGAGCTTTTGAAACCTCTTAAAATTTCTTAGGACAAGAGAAAACACTGGCACGCTGGCGCCATCTATCCGGTAACCCTGGAACTGCATTTCACAAGAGCGAAGGTTTTGCGGGATTTCCGAGGTCAAATGTGCGTAATACCTATGAAAAAGGCTCGTTTCAACGTTGACACTAGTTTTAGAGCGCAGCTCTTAGGCGCCCGTTTCCGGCTTGAGCGGCGTCGGCGTAACCGCGCGGTGCATTATGGGAAATGTCCCATAATGCACCGCGCGAGCCCCCCCCCCCCCCCGGGGTCACGTGACCTCGGGGGGAGAGGGGGTCATGTGACCCCTCAGGTCACGTGACCCCCCCCCCCCCGAGGTGCATTATAGGATATGTCCCATAATGCACCGCGCGAGCTCCCCCCCCTTGGGGGGAGGGGGGTCACGTGACACCCCCCCCCCCCGAGATCACGTGACCCCCCCCCCCGGAGGAGATTGAAGAATGAGGGGAGGAGGAGGAGGAGGAGGAGGAGGAGGAGGAGGAGGAGGAGGAGGGGTATACCCTCCCCTGAGTACCCTTCCCTCATCCTCCTCAAGAGCTGCGCTTCAATTCGGCGTTACAGGAAGTTGTAAACGGCTTTCACTTTTTTTCGATCCAAAAAAGAAAGGAGAATGCGCGAGAGAAATAGAAACTCTGCCGTACCGCCAAGTTTCCACTGCTGCCCAATCGATGGCGCCAGTGCGACCTCTCGTCCTAAGAGATATTAAGAGGTTCCAAGGCACTCGGTTCCAAGAGGTCGCAAAGTGTGAACGGGCCTTTAAGCTCTCTGACGCCTGTCTTTATTATCAAATATAAAAGGAGAAATAAACTTGATTTTAACGACGAAGTTAACGGCGAAAGGAGGTTAATTTGAGAAAATTTAGGACGCATAGTTCCGTAAACTCCCCGTTAGCACAGCATGTCGGCTAGCACTGGGAAGTTGAAGGCCGAGCCTGGGCAGCGGCGGCCAGGCTCGGCCGTCCAGTTCCCGGTACTGGCCGACATGCTGTGCTATTTGGAAATTACTTCCATATCTTCTTCTATTTTTGACGTTACGGTATTTTGTTTTAATAAAGCCCTCGTTTCGGCTTGATTTTTTTTTAACCAATATGCGACGCTATGCCGCCATATCATTTGGGCGACGTTTTACGCCCCTTATTTTAGAGTGTCGCGCAAAAACGCCGAAACGTCATAGGCCTTTTATTGAACAGGGACGTTTCGTCGGTGCCAATTACCAACGTAACAACTTCATCCGAAAGTTAAAAAAGGGAGAAATTGTGACATAAAATTGTTGAAATAGTCTTTAGAAGTTACCTTCTGCTTCTCTCATTGTTTTGTATACTGTGTGTTGCGCAAGGATCATCTGAAAGACGAGATCACCAATACGAATAACAAATCTTTGCTATAATAACAGAATAATAATAATAGTATTGGAAATGAACGATGCGAGTGTGAAGTAAGACCTGCCTAAGCCACACTGGGCTTGACTAGGATCGTCTTACACTCAGTGAAGCCAGCCCTATGGAAAGGGAAACAAGTAAAATAAAATTCACGCAAAGAAATTAGAATAAAAAGCGAACTAGTGAGCTCTTTACAAACTAAAATTTCTTAGGGCATTCTTGAGCTTGTACTTTGTTCTTAAATTAAGAATACTAGAGGGTAGTTTGTTCAGAAATGCTGGCACATAATAACTACGAGCTCTTTTTCCCAAATCTTGTCGAACATCGAGGTATTCGATAACGCTCTTTAGGTCTAAGAATACGAGAAGGGGCATTATAATTTATAAAGCTTTAAATTGACTATCCCAAAAATGCCTACGAACAACAGTTTTCATCAATAGCGAGTTAAAATCAGGCAAATGCAATGCTTTAATAATGTCAATGTCCTCACCAAGGCATAAACCATAGAAATGTTCTTTGACAAAGAATGCAGAATCGAATTAATTCAAATCTGCCAGCGGAGAGCACAATGACCACACACGGTAATACCATAACGAAGCACACTGTAGACTAGAGCAAGTACAACACTTTTTTCGAACGGATAGTGGCATAAACATATCTAGTGTTGTATAACAAACAAGACACTGCACGAATTTTCTTACACACATGAGGAAGATGAGTGTTCCAGGTTAGGGCACTGTCAAAGATTAACCCAAGATATTTTATAGAAGATGTATGCTGTATAGGCTCACATGCACATGATAGACATCCAGACGTATGTAACCGTAAACGAGAGGTCACGTTAACTTTTTTCAAAACATCAACTTTAATTAAATAAGCTTCAAACCAGTTCATAGTTTTGATTGTCGCAGTTTGTAAAGACGAAAAGACACCTTAATAATTGGACGCTCTAGATAAAATAATGATATAGTCAGCATATTGAAATAGTGAAATTGGTACCACCATGGAGAGGTCATCAACATTCAGATTATATAACAGTAGACTTTAGACCGAACTAGACCTGGGGTACGCCAGCTTAGATTGAAAAGAATCCGCTTTGATATCCTCCAAACAAAACTATCCTGTAGAAAGTTTTCAGCAGAAGTAGAAAAGAGCCTCGAAAGCCTAACTTTAAAAGCTTTGTTAACAAAATGTGATGGCTAACACTATCGAATGCCTTGCGGACATCAAGGAACAGTGCGCAGGCGACTTGATTCCGTTCAAAAGATAAATTGAGCATGTCAGAAAAGTCCTCAAGGAGCATTTGAGTATCGCAGTTTTGTGTGAATCCGTACTGACAAGGAGATAGCAAACTGGGTTTATCTAACAAGCTATTCATAGTTATCCTCAAATGTTTTTTCAGTATTTCAGCAAAGCAAGACAGAATGGGAATAGGTCGATAATGTTCTACGTTATTTCCCGCGCCTCCCTTGAATAATGGAATCACCAAAGCTGTTTTCATTGCTAATGGAATGATACCATTAGATATAATGTGATTAAAAATTGAAAGTAGAACAGCCCTAATCCTTTCAAAGTTTCTGCGCAAGTCAGCTGAAATACCGTTGATACCCGGAGATTTGTTGGGCCTAAGGCTAAGAAGGATTGACCTAAGTTCTTCTTCAGAAAGAAGAGTAAGATAATCCGTGTCTAAGACACCATTGTTTAAAGTACATGAATCTCGGTGTTGTCCTGCAATACCTGGTACTCTAGAGAAAAAATTGTTAAAATCATTAGCAATACTCTGTCCATCAGTAGAGAATGGCGAAAGAAGGTAGCTACCCAAGCAGCACAAAACGTCGTGGAAACGTCGAGAAAAGGTCCCTGACGTCCGTGACGTCCCGCGTCACTTCGATCACGTTTTTTCGACGTTGAGGTGACGTCCTTATATAACGTTCCATTATAGTTCAATCAGGGACGTTGCGACGACGTTGTATTTCGACTCAAATGTCGTCAACGTTCCCACGACGTCGAGGCACGACGTTCAGGCAACGTCCAACGCTCACGTTTCTTTGACGTTGAAGTGAAGTTCATAAATGACGTTCCATTATCGTCCTGTCCGTGACGTGCTGGCGACGTCATGTTTCAACTTCTACGTCGTCATCTTCGCCACGACGTCAAGAGAAGACGTTTTAGCAACGTCGAACACTCACGTTTCTACGACGTTAAAATGAAGTCCATATTGACGTTACATTATTGTCCCGTCAGTGACGTTTCAGCGACGTCGCGTTCACACCTAACTGTCGTAAACGTCATACAGGACGTTCTGGCAACGTCGACCACTCACGTTTTGTTCAACGTTGAGGACAAATTTAAATTACGATCCATTTTTGTCCTGTCATTGACGCCCTGGCGATGTCATGTCACAACCTTTGTTTTGTGTTTCTTTACCTTTTCCAGCTCCATCTCCAGTCGTAAATCACGTATAATATGCGTTCACTGTTAAAAGCTTAATCACAGCTGTGGTCAAGGTGACACTGCTCAAGAGCCGCAAGCAAAACTTAATTTTTGAGAGCGTCAGGAATTTATTTATTTATACATTAAATTTATTTATTTCAAGATACTATTAATTGCACATGGGATTAAGCTAGGGGGGGGGGGGGGGCATATACAAAACTCAATGTACACTGAAGGGAAAAAAAACATATGAAGGCATGTTGGGAATATCATTCCTTTTACATGTGCTTGTTATACTTTTGGTTTGTTTAAAATATTGTTACGGTTCTGATTTGCGAAGTGAAGCCCACGCGCGTTGTCGTCTTCCTTAGGTCCTGGACGCGCCACAGGTGCGTCACCACACTATCTCCTCTCCAGGTGATTTCAGGCATGCATCATTTCCAGGGAGCATCCATACTGCTCCACGACCTCCTGGCATTGTTTTAAGGTTCGGCGATTTCTCTTCGTGTTTTGTTACCCATGCTCACTTGCGCACAACCACAAAATTCGCATCAACATCACAGTTCATCCACAACACCAACTTCCAGC
This sequence comes from Ixodes persulcatus, assembly GCA_013358835.2. Taxonomy (NCBI): domain Eukaryota; kingdom Metazoa; phylum Arthropoda; class Arachnida; order Ixodida; family Ixodidae; genus Ixodes; species Ixodes persulcatus. Next base: position 1,002,893 of record JABSTQ010011417.1, read on the forward strand.
ACATGATGCTTTCGGTAGATCGGTGCGCAGTCTTGTTACGTGACTGTCACAACAGATCTTGCTTTCTTTGGCACTGATGACGTACCCAAACAAAAATCGCACGCCGGCACACACCATATCACTGCACACTTGCGCATTTTTTAACTCTACTCCAAAAAATAAATGCCCGGTAATGACGAAATGCGGTAGATACTGTCAACAGTTTGTGTAGACTGGAACTCATGATGCCAACCGTTGAATGCCCCAGATGACGGTCCAAAAAGCGTTCAAGTCCAGCCCGCACGGGCCGCACCTACGTGTCGGAAAAAAAAAAAAAAAAAAGCAGAGCCGGCGCCAACGCGGCGCGAGAGAGAGGGGGAAAAGCAGGCTGAAGAGATGCTAATGGAAAGTATTTGCTAATGGCATCTCCATAGAGCCCCATGCGATGCATGGGGAAACTCGGCAAGAAGAGGGCGAGAGAGAAAAGTGGGAGACGATAGTGGCGACGAACAATCGACAAGCGTTAGTTCCGGGTGCACATATTTTCTCAGTCGTTCCTAAAATATTTCACTGGGTAAAGCACGCGCATCAGCGGATTAATCAGAAGCAGAACAAGGTAAGCGGTGGAACATTCCGCGCAGCGTGACATCGTCCCTTGTTCATTTCTTTACGTGAATTTGTTTGTTTTATATACTTCTGGCTGCCACATCCAGGGACGTCTTTTGGCGGCGCTCCGTATTGCATCTCGTGTCTGAACATGCTAAAATAAACAGTTCGTACCAAACCTGTGTTTTAGTTACTTCCTTCATACTTGCATGAGAGCAACTTGCCTTCGCAATAATACTCAAAAAGTAACTTTTTTTTTTTTTAGTTGGGGGGGGGGGGGGGGGGGGTGGAGGCAACGTCTTTCCCACGACGCCTAGAAAACGTAATTTGGAACGGTGTCTCGACGTTCTGTGAACGTCATTGGTAGTCCGGATGTCGAAAAAACACGTATCATAAACGTCGAGGGAGGACGCAACGGCCCACTGAGACGTGCATGTGACGTGTGACAAACGTCATTGGGAACGTTTTCTCGACCTCCTGTGCACCTTTTCTCGCGGACATTTAAAGGTTTTCTCGACGTCGAAGGAAGGTAACGTCCGAACCTTCGACGTTGTACGACGTCACGTTACAGACGTCTTCGACGTTCTTTCGACGTTTTCTTCACGTTTATGTGCTGCTTGGGTATAATTACTTTTAGTGCGCTTCTTCGTACCATAGAGATTGTTGATGAGCGACCAAGTTTCTTTTTTTTTTTATATCAGAACGAGCGTCCTTTAATTTATTTCTAAAGCGCATGCGTTTTGCCTGACGAATCATGGCATTAACCTTATTTCTATATTGCTTGAATTTCAAGTGTAGCATAGTGTTACCGGGGGAGCGTTTCGACTGTGCCCATGTGCATCTGTCGGGTTATATGCATTATGCAGTTGTGTTGTGTTCGTGATCGTTAATGCGCTATAAGTTATACTTGGCTGAGTATGAACGAATCACTTCCATGTACCACGAAGATTTAATTTTCAAATAATTGTTTAGTTCCGCAGCCATATTGGCTTTTTTTCAAGTGGGCGTCGTCGAACATCAGAGATCCATGGAAGATTCTGGAGAACTGGTCGTCGGAAATGTAATCATCTGGTGCTCAGATGATGACGTCATCTGAGTGCCTTATTGTCGTCACACGTGTCGTCGTCATGAACGCTGTTAAGCGTATCCAGGCGGTTACGGTTTCAATATGTATAAAACAAAATAGAATCAACAGCGATAGGCGAAAAACATCAATGTCAACTTTGACGCTAATGCCCTTCGTTTTCAGCCTCTTTCGCTCGTCCCCCGATGCTCAGTTTTTCCGGGGTGACTTCAATCCGGACTAATGAAAGGTTCAGTGTAACCGCTGAAATGGCGTGGCACTTTGATTGCGCGTTTTCTATATATGAAAGCGCTGAACGTGAACACGATTAATGTGTGGTCTTTTAGACTTTGCGAGGCAGATAGACCAAGATAAGGACATAAAAAGATAAAATCAACGGCCTTTGTAGTTCAGGCTCTCTTTTAAAGCACCTATAAATCCCCACTCACTGGTTACCATCTGCTTTGAGCTTTTAACTAATGCGCCCACAGCCGCAACATTAGATTCCTCCCTAGCTCCATACCCCTTGCGTTCCTTATAAATTATAATCCCCAGTGTGGGAGGAGACTAGGCTGTGTTTACTTTTTATTGGCTTTCTTTTTTTTTTTGTCTCAAAGGGCCACATTATTTCCGCTCCCTTTAAGGGGTATTCACACTGGAGAGAAATTCTTCCCTTTGCTGTCCGGGATGCTCATCAGGTAGTAACAGCGTCACGCTTTTGCGCGGGGCCGCGCTGACGTAGAGATCCCAGAGGGATAGGGGGAGCTTTCGCTCGGGCTGCACAAACACTTCCCACTTTAGCGTGGGATCTCTTTGCGCTTGGCGATATTTTGTTCGCGTGTTTGGCAACTTTACAGATTTTTCTCAGCGAGATATCGGCGGTGGCATCGAGGTCGCCTAACTTGTTGCGAGTTGCGCTGTTGAGCATGTTCGCATGTCGTTCGATGGCACCCCTGAAGGAGTCTTTGATATTCATCAATACCGTCCTCAAGCCGTTCCTCGTACAACTGGTTTGGGATTCCACCTACTTTGTGTTGCCTACACCCATTCAAGAAGCGTCTTTCTTTTAGTAGGAATCAGTTCGTCGTCTTCCGCGTCTAACAGCGCTGCTGCCATAATCGCGTTTTTGCCGATTCATGTATGCGCAGTGGCGTCGCGAGGGTCAGAGGCACCCGGGGCGGTAGCCCACCCCCCTGAGCCCTGCACCCGGGGCGGTCCGCCCCCCCCCCCCCCCGCCCCCCCCTTGTGACGCCACTGTGTATACGTCTCCATTTTTCTACTCTCGTCAGCACGCACCGAGCCCTGTTGTCGAGAGTGCGACCGCTAAATGCGTCTGATAACACTGACATCCCTCTCGGCTCCCCGCTGATTGGCTGGTTCCGCCGATCACTGACGTCACGCACATCCCTCTCTGAAAAGCATCCCCGTGTGGATACCCGTTTAGTGCCCGTCCTTCTTTCAGGTGGGGGACGAGCACGTGGAGCGAAAGCTCGCGTTGCAGAACTCACGGATCCTGGGCTCAATTCCCACCCCTGCCCGTTTCGATCTGGATGAGCATTATCATAGCCTCCTCTATACTCACAAAGCCTGAGAGTTCGACGACGGAGCCATAGAGTGCCCGGTCGCAGATTTGGAGCGCGAGGATCTGGTAGCACAGAGCATCAAAGAGTCATTTCACGGGGAACCTGGACGACAGCGCACAGCTTTTGCAGCGGCGAGGACCCGAAACACACTTGTTCGCTCGGGAGAAGTGTGTTTCGGCGTCTCACCGCAGCGGGGCGCCAGTCACGTGGCTCTCCTCTCATCCGTTGTCTGCCACTCCACCTTTTTCATTTCGGCGGCCGCTTCTCGTGGTGATCTGCCAGGCTTTGTCAGTATATAGGAGGCTGTGGCATTATATACCGGCGTGCGGTCGTGTATCACTACTGTTTGGGTCCTAGGCTAGCGCAGTGGTATACTGGGTCAAATTTCTTATATATACAGCGGAGACATCAGGAGCCCACTGGGACTGATTCACTTCGCACTGTCTAAGACAAACACGGTGACGATTTTATGTTTTTTTCAGGTGAATCGAGCGGATACTCGAGGGCCGAGATGATGAAGCTCTTTGATGCCGACGGCAACGTGCCCCTTCACTCTGCGGTCCACGCCGGAGACATCAAGGTAAGGAGGAGAAAGCAGTGAGGAACAACTCCTCAGACGTCTATTATAGGAGGGAGCGGATGGCTGGGTCGTTCCCATTTTGGGAATCGCTGAGCGGCTTATCGCAGGCAATTACTTTCACCAAGACGCGATGGCGTCAATCTCTCGGAATGATTGTAGCCGCGCTGTGCTCTATCGTGCATGTCAAGAAGATTTGAGTGTCTTGTATACGTTCAGTGGCGTGTACTGACAAGGGAAACACGACGCCGAACCTTGTTAGCTGTGACGCGCAAGCGGTGACTGCTCCATGCCTGCTAGTTCCGCGACGCAGCGCAGCGCAGCGCAGTCTGAACCACCATGGGTACGAAGAAAAGCAGTCCCTCACATCTGACGCTATGTTTCAGGGAAGCCTGTAATGTTGTGCTAGCGGTAATCACTCTGAGACGGGCAAAAGCACGACTGCGTTAAAGCCAAAACACATGTGTGCAAAAAAAAAAAAAAAAACAGCCGTAAATTACGCGGAATTCGGAAAATGCGAACTGCGTTCTATGCTATCTTTAAGAAACTAGGACATTTACTGCACGTAAATAGAATATTTGGTTTCGTTAAAAGCATATAAGCCACAAACCCTTTCTTAAAAAAAAAAAAAAAATGCGGAACATTTTTTATTTTTTTATTTTTAGGTTTGTGCGATTTTTGAAAGGCGCTATGCTATGCACAGGAGTTTAGCCTTTACAGCTAACGAAACCCTATTAACACATAGGTGAAAAATGAAATATTTATGTTTATTGCTTATTAAATTTGCTATATTAAAACGGTTGCTGTAGCACCGTTGCACTTCAAAACATTTTTTTGTCAGTAGTTAAAATTGTGTTCCTGGACACTTGCATTCATGGCTACGCACTCTCAACGCTATAGGATGATATTTCCCGACAAAGCCTTCATCTTTGAAAGGTACAGAAAAACTTGAAAAAGGACGAATGCCTTTGCTGTGCGTGTTAGCGGGGCTTGTTTTAGCGAGTTCATCTAATATTATTACTTGTGCCGATGATTTATACCTGAGATAAACTTTTTAAATACGAGATATCTTGCTTCATGCTACATATTTTCGAAACAAAGCAGAGTGCGCATAACCTTCGTAATTATTCAAGGCTGCGCCTACCAATGAGCAGTTTAAATTGTCGAGTATACGGCGGTGGAGCAGTCAACAGGTTAGTAATTACGGTATCCTGCGTGCGTCTTTAATGGCTTATGTGCATCTGACAACTCAATGTGTTGCGCGTTGCTCGTAAACTTGTCGCATCTCGTGCTAAGGTCGCTTGCAACCTGTGTTTATATAGGGTGTTCGCCCGCATCCTAAGCGCGTTGGAAGAACACCCTTGTTATCTCTGGGGCAAGGTGATTTATGCCTAGCCGAAACATCTAGTGTATAGAGCAAACGCAGCATCTGCGGCAGAAGAGATACAACCGAAACATACTTTATCTCTTAGGCAAAGTGCCGAGTTCTGTGTCGCTAAACATGCACCCGTCGACAACACGGGTTGTGGTGATCCTTGCCCCCTTTACAAAAACAAAAACAAACTAAAGCGCACGCCAAATTTTGTTTTCACGAATGTGGGACTGTTTGTTCGTGTGTGGAAGTGCAGTATGGGCAGCAGTGCGCTAAATTCCAATCCTAAATACCATCGTGTACGTACTACGTATAGTGTACGCCACTGCTCCGATCATCGTATACGAACTCCTAAAATTGAGGTGGCTTCAAATTACGAGCACTCAGTAGGATACTTGGATTAGTTTAGAAAAGGCACGTATATTATATGCATAACGCAGCATCTTCACGCTTTACGAAATAAAATTTCGTAAAGAAACGCTGTCTTAGTGGCGCGCACTTGACCACAGATACACTCCGCGACCATGTTAGCGCGAACGGGCAATCGCAGGCTTTTTTCTTCTTTTTTTCTCCCCTATTGTATCGAAGTAAATGAAGGACTGTCATCAGTACTAACATTGCTGTGGAAAGGGCTGAGTTGGGATACTTACCTAAGTGATAGATTTTGATGCCCGCCAGTAAAATGCGGAGAAGCGCCGAAGTCGTGTTCGCGCTAACGGTGTCGCGCAGTAGGTATAAGCACGTGATGTTCTTGACGCTGCGGCTGTTCCGTTGTAGGGTTCATAACATATTTGAGGGACGTTTTTCGAGTTATTGATTACAAGACGTAAAGTACACGTAGCAGAGCGCGTTGAAAACTACAGAATACACAGAAAGAATAAAACACGTGAAAGACGAACACAGACACACACAGTTTTGTGTGTCTGTGTTCGTCCTTCACGTGTTTTATTCTTTCTGTGTATTCTAAGATGTAAAGCTTGTAACATATCACTTCACACAAAAAAAAAGGGGGGGGGGGGGTGTTCCTTAGTGCGTTAAGAAGGGAAACAGTCGCCAACAATTTGAGAACAGGGTCAAGCTCCAATCAGCTAATAAAACGAATGAAAAATTGCTAGACAATTGTGTTGCATACGTGCAAGGTTCTAGTATCACAGAGGCTTAGCGATGCATGTTTAACGTATGTAGGGCTGATAAACCTAACGATCTTCCAGAGCCTTCCATACTCTCGAGCTCCTCCTCGCCTACTTCTCTGGTCACGGGACCCCCCGTTAACCAATCAGCATCGAGCTTCGCGGCCACGCTTATCAGGCTTCACTTATCTTAACAGCGAGCTCGCTTGAGGATTCTTTCTGTGTTTTTAGATATAAAACTGATTGATAATTTCGCCTACTTTGAAATTGAAATATGGGTGCGAATATTTGTTCGATTGACTATAGCTGTTAACTTAAGCTTTTTTCTTTAAGTTGATCGTTTAAATTTTGAAGAATGATCATTCCAAGTAGACAAACGTCATTTTCCCCAATGGGCTTCCCAAACTTACATTCCCCGACTTTATGTGATTCGCATTTTACGGCGATAGCGATTATTGGCGAGGATTCTCAGCAAGATCCACTATATGCGGTGCACTGTGTGGCCCGCGAAACATGGAGGGGAACGCTCTCCGCTCAATTTAGTGGGATTTTATTCTCACGTGACGTCACAGTGTCACATGACGTTGCGGTGTCACTTGACCGCCAAAGTTGCTAGAACCCCTTCATTCTCCGCTTCCCGTTGCCTGAAGCGCCATTAGATTTTCGTTTCAAAACTGCGTTCCACAGACCCTGCACAGAGCAGCAAAGAGTACGGCGAAACGCCATCTAGACGCTGTGCTCCAGAGCATATCCATTCCATAGAGTACACTGCAGTTACCATAGCAGCCGTCCTCAAGACGGCGGCTCGTCGAACAATGGGAGGCGGGCCGTGACCCGTGGAGGATAGTCGGGTACTGCCCGTGGAAGCAGCGTCTATGGGCATTACATAATGCGGCAGAGTTCTGCCGCATTAATGAGTTTTTGTTTGTTTGTATATTCTCTCACCACTCATACCAGAACAAGGAGCGACGCCCGATGTCTTTTGTAGAGAAATGCGGTGAAAGGAAATAAATTTACGAAAAAAGTAAAAAAAAAAAAGGTATAAGGACGTTTGTTCGAGATGGCTGTTGCACGTCACTGGCGCCAGATGTCTGATTTCTCAAATCAAGACCGTCGGGTAAACACGGCGGCGACAATTCGCACAAAAAGTATTTGTACGTCTGAAACATGTTGTCGAGGGCACGAGATTTCAGCAAGCTGCAAAAGTTTTATTCATTCCCAAAAACAAAGAGTTCCCTAATGTTTCTTGATAGCGTGTTTTCGCGTCATAAATGATGTATCGAAGTATCAGGCGATGGTATAAAGGTCACAAAAACAAAATCTGAATATTCAGTCACTTAATGTTTCTTGTTTTTTTTTTTTTTTTTTTTTTCATCGGCATGATTATTTGCAGTATAACGCGAGTCGTGATACATGGCAGAAGCACGAGAATTTGCTCCTTGAGTTCCGTTGTAAAAATGTTTTTAAATACTCCTTTTTTGCTCGTTCTGTTTAGGAGTGGAATGAGTTGCCCCCAAGTGTGACGGCGATTGCTTCCACCGCTTAGTCACCAATGACTAAGCTACTCGTTAATTGTTGTGTTCATTCGACTCATCGATGGTTTCTGATGTTGTCTTATCATGCCTTGGCCCTCAAAAGTTGGCCGGCAGTGATCTAAAATAGATAGATAGATGTTACTTCAATTGTTCGAGTAATTCCAAACTCTTTTCTTAAGGGGCCATAAACTGAATTTCGGGCTGTGATAAATTATTTTAGATTGGGATTTTACTAATCGCATATTGCTTAAAGGGGATGCTGAACCGAAAATCGAATTTCAGAAAACAACGCGGAATTGGCAGGCGGGACGCTACGAATCCCAAAACGTCACTCATAAAGCGTTATGCTCTAACGAATCGTCGTATTTTTGTAACAAAAGAACGCGCTCGCACAAGGTCGAAAAGACGCGTGACCTCGCGATTTTCCTTTCCTCCTCTTTTCGCTTTGACTCCGCGAGGATGCGGAGAGGAAAGGGAGCCCGAGGCCATTACTCCTCCTTCTCAACTCTTCTGCGATAAGATGACGTCAACATTCTCCCTCATTCGCTCCTTTATTTTCCAGAAATACGGCCATCCGCTCGAGATATGGCTATATGAGTGATGTTTCGTTGCTTACGGCGCCCTGTTAAACATTTCTGCAAGCTTATTTTGTGAAATCTGAATTTCGGTTCAGCATCTCTTCTAATGGGCCAAACGAGAGTAATAGAAAGTCAAACGCCTGCTATTCGCTGAGAAAATTTGAAAATATAGCTCACTATCTCGTTCCTCCTTTCCTTCGGAACTCCGCCTTTTCACTGTTCAACCGGTACCAACCCCAAAGCCGGGGGTGGCCGCCCCCCCCCCTCTTCTCAAGACCGTCAACGCCCCCCCCCCTGAAATATTCCCGTCGTGTTTAAAAATAGGTTGAATATGATCCACCATATCCGTAAATGACAATCGCACGTTTGTATTTTGAGCCTGGTGGCTGTATTTTTCGTTATAAACGGCCCACTCTGCCAAGCGCTCGGAGAAGGCCCAGCGGAGACCACGTGACATCCAACGCAATCGTGACGTAGGTCGTCTCGGGACGAGCAAAGCTACGGCGAGGCTGACGTCGAGAGGATGGCCTAGTCGTTCCAGCCACCGAAGCGGCTGCTTTTGTACGAATTTTGAGTGACGGGTTAATCTTCTATAATCTTGTAGGGGGACAATAGCGACTTCTGCGACACACAAAAGGCATTCTCGGGAAGAGGGGAGTTCCTCTTTCCCCTCTTCTCTCGTCGTGGCCGGAGGCGAGACACTCACCGTCACTAGCTGTCAAGGTTCCTAGACGGGCATTACAAGCGAGGCGTTAGCGACATCCACCAGGTGCTCTTTGCTAATAGTTTAATTCGATTTAAAATTCTTTTTCGAGACTTTTTTAACAAGATATTGGTATGTTCGGTGTGATATTGCTCCTTTGAACACATATAGACCAAAAAATAAGCGCCGAAATTTCGTTGTAGTATCCCTTTAATAAGGTCATTGGGTTTTAGAGACAGCGAAGGAAAAGTGAATTTCAAGACAGTAGAGATTACCAAGCAAAGATTAAGAGAATGGTGGCAGAAAGCGAGAGAAAATTAGGCATTTTCTTATTAACTGATGGCAAGGGGGATTTATAGCCTCACTTTCTTTTCAGTACGGAGTGAATATAGTTTTCACATTTAAATATTCTAAGCTTAAAGGGTAAGACAAAATGGCTAGGTGGCGTAAGCTACCGCCCGATTCAAAGGGCTCAGCCGTATTCATCCATCCATCCATCCATCCATGGTCGCCATTTTCGAGGTCTCTTTCTATCCCACGTAGGTGTCGGCCGGACCTTTCAGCGTGGTTTAGCAGCATTTTACAACTTCAATGGGTCTTTTTGACCGAAACTAGGGGTTATTCTTATACTTTGGTGCTTTTGAAGCGCCGTAGGAATATTTTTGGTGTGTGTTTTAGTTAGTTTTTGTCGCTATCGGACTCGTTCACCGCGGCCGCGTTGCTCCCTCGGCTCCTTGCAGCGCTCCGTGTCGCGCACCCTGCCCACGGCGGTAGCTCTTGCAAGAACTGATTTTTCTACTTTGGTGCTTTTGTAGCGCGGTGTGATTAATCTTGACAGAATTAATAAAAAGGACGACAGCGAAAAATTGAGCGTGATAAAGAGAAAGAGAGAGAGAGAGATAAAGAAACAGGGAGATGTAGAGACGAAAAAAAAATAATGAGCGAGATTGAGAGATAGAAAAATAACGAGAATGAGATATATTCAGAGAGACAGAGAGACATTTCGATATAGTTCCTTCACACGTACCACAGAGCCAGCGCTGAAAATTGCACTGACATTGCTGAGGCAGCGTTGACTTCGCACTATATTAATGATACAGCGCTGATAAAGCGCTAAGTACGTTGAAGGCTGCGCTGCATCAGCACTGTTCTCAGGGGCGGATCCAAGGGGGGTGGGGGGGGGGGGGGGGAGCACGGGGGTGGCCGCCCCCCCCCCTTCCCCCCTTCTCGGAGGGCAATTTGACATGGGCGGAATGGGTGGACCCCCCCCCCCCCCCCAAAAAAAAAAAAAAAAAATAAATAAATAATAATAAAACCGATTACCGGCCTGCCAGGTGGCTCGGTATACTCAAGGACGAGGGTTCAAAATAGGGTGGGTCGCACCCAGGCACACTTGTACTCTGAACTTGGAGAACCACTCCGTCACTTCAACCGAGACTGAACTCCGTGGCGGCGGTTTCAAAGCACGGCTTGGAGCTGCGCACATCTAGGGGCCGTCGGCGCTGTGTGGTTCTGCGGCGACTAAAACAAAAGGTGCAACCGGAGTCCTGTTTATGCTACATTAGATTTACTGGTCTTAGTCCAATCATTTTAGTGATGCGTTATTTGTGCTAATGGTCACTGTTATTATGAATTTCGAAGACGAACTGAGTAGGTACACGGTTCACAAAAAAAAAAAAATTACAGGATTTTTTTTTTTTTTTTTTACCGCAAAAATAAAGTATAGGATCTCCGAACGCTCATTGTCCGCCCGAAGGTAGCACTAGAGGTCACAACGAGATGCCAAAGTCTCAGCCCAATCCGAAAGTTATCAGTGATTTTCTGAAACTTTCAATGGAAAATGGCGGCCGACGGAGTTCTCGAATACATGGGGCTCTATGGCACCAGAAACCGAAAACGGGCAAAAATAGGCTTCATTTTCCCATTGAATTTTTTAGAAAATCACTTATAACTTTTGAATAAGGTATCGGATCGGGCTGAAACTTTGGCATCTGGTTGTGACCTCTAGCGCTACCTCTGGGCGGAGAATGAGCATTCGGCGATGCCTAGTTTATTTTTGCGGTGAAATAAACCCTGTAATTTTGTTTTTGGTGACACCCTGTATATACCTTTGCATTTCCGACTCAAAGTATGAATGATTTTTCGGTGCAAAAAAAGTTGTCTATATTAACGAGACACGACTGAACAGAGAGATACACACCTATGGAGAAGTGCTGCCAAGAGATGGCGAACGCCGCTTCCAGGCATCGCCGGTCGATTCGGGCTATAATATCTGACGATCCCGCAAAAGAACTCGAATCGGCCGGCGCTCGTATGTATGTATGTATGTATGTATGTATTTCTGGCGGCAATTGCTCTTTTTAACGAGCGTCTATAAAATAGACATGCCAATAAAGAAAAGAAGAAAAGAGAAAGATAATGAAAATAAAGGAACTAGAAAGTCAGAGAAATGGTTCGTAGTCACTCTGAAGTATCACGAGTGGACTTTCCACCATGCCTCGAGCCTCCTCTTTGAGCACATCACATGTTTGTGCTCCTCCGTAAAACCGAGGGCCTGCTCAATGCGGGTGCGACAGCTTTCCACAGTTCTCGGGTAATTAAATAACGGTCGCAGCTCCACAGGCTCTTTCGACGAAGCACATTGCGCTTTCTCAGTGCCGATGTCTTGAGGTTTTGGTGGTGTTCTGCCAGATAATCTGCTGAAGTAGTCAGTGTCACCCCGAGGTATTTGTACTTGGTACTAACAGAAAGCACATCGTTCTGAATGGTAAGGGATTCAAGGCCCTCCATTTCTCCGGAGAAAAGAACAATTGCCGACTTTTTGGCATTGAACCGTAGTCGAAGTCGAGCCGCTTCTGTTTCACAGGCGATGAGCAGCACATTCATGTCTGACACGTTATCAGCCATAAGGACAATGTCATCTGCAAAAGCGAGTCCAGGAAGCCGCCAACTGACGACGTCTCCATGTTGAGTGTGTTGCAGGGAAAAGCCAACGCCCGTACGTTCTAGTGCTCTCTCTATATCGGATGTGTAGAGCATGAAAAGAAGAGGTGACAGCGGGCAGCCCTGACGTAGTCCTCTGCACACCAGAACGTCATTAGAGGCGACCCCGTTGAACGTTGCCATCACGTGATTGCCATCATATAGTCGCTGTATTAAGCCTACCCAAGGTTCAGGCATGTTGAGCTGTTGAAGTTGTTTTAGCATCAAAGAATGTGGGACACTGTCATATGCCTTAGCAACGTCTAGAAAGCAACAGATTAGGTTACGCTTTTCCGCCCGCGAGATCTCTATGCACTGCGTCAGGATGAATACGTTGTCATCAAGCCGACGATCCTTTCGAAAACCGTTTTGTAGTTCCGTGAGAACACCAGTACTCTCGGCCCAATAGGATATGCGCAAATTGAGAATGTTTGCAAACACCCTGTATGCAACAGCTGTTACAGTGAGAGGGCGGCAGTCACTCAATCGTTGTTTGTTGCCTCCTTTCTTGGGAATGAACGTGACTCGACCACGTCTCCAATCACTGGGAACTGGTTCATCTCCGCGAACTATGCGACCTAAATAGGTGCGCCATTTGATCTCGTGAATCTGATTTCAAGCGTTTCAACACCTTAGCCGAGATTCCGTCCAAGCCCTGCGATGTATTCGCGTGTAATCTCGTGAGTGCGCGATCTATATGCACCCGCCCCACAAGGGTTACATATTCATCTCTAGAGGCCGTCGATGGGGAGTCTTCTTTGAGCCAGGCATGGTCATGCCTGTCTTCTGCAGGAATTTCCACATCAGAGCCAAACAGCAGGTAGAGTTGTTGCTCAAGCAGTTCTCCAACATTTTGAACTGGGCATCCACTGTCATAATCAAGGAGTTGAGGAGCACTGTCTTTGCCATCTAGAGATCTCATATATCTCCAGAATGTTTCTACGGCTCCTTTTCCGCCATCTCTAATCTCTGCCAAGACCTTGCATTCGTGTGCTTGTTTTTTTGCTTCCACAATGTCTTGCGTGATTGCCTTGTTCTTTCGGTACTCCTCCAATAGTCGTAAAGTAAAAGGATTCTTCCCAAAAGTCTTTAGCGCTTGCCTGTGTCGCCGGTTAGATTCCTGTCGTATTTGAATTGCTTGTTTAATTTCAACATCCCACCATGGAACAAGGTTTCGTTTTCCTCCCGTGTTCTTTACGATGGAGTGTTTAGCAATGGCAATCCTAAGCTGGGTTGCAAAATCATCATAGCTGCGGGCTTTCGCATGTTGAGTACTCTCTTCAAATTTTTGGACAACAGTGTCTATGTCTTCTTCGCGCAGTAGGGTCGTAACTTTGCGCGGCGTGCAATTCCGAGTTTTTTCAACAGTACCAAAGTGCAGGAAGATGCTGTTGTGGTCGCTGCTGACACTGCACTCGCCCTCTCCATCCACAACCATTTTTTGAAGATGGCTGCCAAGTCTGTTTGACGCGAGTGCATAATCTATGCAGGTCCGATGGTCTCGCACTGTCCATGTATATTGTCCCTCACACTCTTCCCTTAGGTTCAATATTTCCAGTTCGAGATCCTCTGCCAATTGTCTCATCATCCTGCCGTTGCAATCTTCCCGCATGTCTAATTCAACCAGATGTCCGTTAAAATCTCCCAATATAAGCACGGAGATGCCTCGATCCAATTTGTGGATATCTCGACGAACACACTCAAGGACGTTTCTATTTTCTTCGTGGTGGTTGCTTCCCACAGAAATGTAAATGATGCACACAGCTGCCAATACGTTTCCTATTTTTTCATGCACCCATAGGTGTTCCCGGCAATCTTCCGATGTTCGAAGCCATGTTTGTCCATTACTGGACCAAAGGAGTCCAATGCCTCCACCTCGCCGCTCTCCTTCAACTCTATTGCAGCCAGTCCAGCACCAGGCTGGATCTATAGGGGGGTTCTCCATATCTCGCAAGTGGGTTTCTGCTACGCCAAATATAGAAACACCCTTATTGCAAAGAACCGCGTACAATTCATGTCACTTTCGCTGCCGCCTTGCGCCCATTCACATTTAAGAAGCCTACCACCACACTTTGCTTTTTTCGATGGCGTGTTGTTAGCCTCGTCCGATTCGGAACGTATACGTGATCGACTTCGTCTTCCGTTCCGAAACCCCGACTTCCTATCTCCTCTGTCGGTACATGTCCTCCAACTGTTGTCGCACCACTTGGTGCACAAAGTGCATCACCTCCATCGATGGAAGGGCAGTAGGGTGCCGAGGGAAGTCCCCGGTGATCCAATGGTGAGGCCGGAGGTCCGGCACTGGAGGAAACCTGTCGGTCAGTTTGGCTGCCCTCGTGGGTGGCAAAAGATGGTTTGCTGGGTGACAGTTGTAGCCTTCTGGGAATAAGTTGTTCGGCATCTTGTCGCACCCAGAACGAAGGCTGTCCCTGTGATCCGTTTCCCTGCGGAGGGGTAGTGTGGAGCATTGTCTTTGTGGGTGTACAGGCCACGTCGCACTGGTAGTTTGAGGCCGCATCTCGAGTCCCGCCAGTGATGGGTATTCCTTCGGGTACTCTGAGGAACACCCCGGGCTGATTGTAGTCGGTGTTTGATTGTATCCAGAATCGGTGGTCCTCATGTGTGGTCTCATGTTGGAACGAGCACGGGGTGCGCCTGGAACCAGTTCTGTGTAGTCGCGTCTCGCAGCTGGCACGCGATGTACCGGTGCCTGGTTCTTCCTGTGCCTGTTGTTCATTGACCGGCTTGTCTGCTTGCTCCAACGTGACCGGAGCCCTAAAAAACGGCTTGCCACGGCCCCCAGCCGGTTTGTCACTATTTGTACTCCTAATTGCTGATAGTGGATCCCATCTTTCTGGATGACATTTGTGTTTTCAAATTCTCGGGTAAAGTCTATAAACCGTGCTTTGATGTTTTTGCACAGCTGCTTTAATTTAACATTAAGCAGCATTATCTCAGCTTGCAGTTGCTTGCCTCTGCTGCTAATCTCTGGAACTGAGCAGGTGGC
Organism: Ixodes persulcatus; assembly: GCA_013358835.2. Lineage (NCBI taxonomy): Eukaryota > Metazoa > Arthropoda > Arachnida > Ixodida > Ixodidae > Ixodes > Ixodes persulcatus. The sequence continues at coordinate 1,018,008 of JABSTQ010011417.1, forward strand.
AAGTGCGTTTTTACGCTTCGTCCACTTCAGTCTCAAGCCTTCTATTATGGCATCTGATTGATCACCTTGTAATATATCGTTCATACCCACATGGAGGATGTACATACTCGCTCTTCGTATGTTTCAATCAGGTCATGGATCTGCTCGAGCGTTCCATCTCTGTTCAGTATTATTTCCATACTCTGGTAGTCTCCGACTTCTTCAGAAAGCGCTCGAGCAAACAGGGCCACATTGCAGTCTCCAGCCACAATAACTTCACGGTGAACACCGGATGGCGGTCGGATCTGTTCCTCTGTTCTAATTAGTTGAGTAGTGTCTTCCGAAGTCTGCGTCATTCGATTCGTTGTACTCACAGTTGTCACCTGCGATCGCTGAGATCCAGTCGCGTTCTTTCCGGCTGCGTGAGCTTGATCTTCCACATCACAGTTTAAAACTATCTGACTCTGCGTCGAGATTATGTCGCAGTAAGTTAACAATTTACCCAGCTGTGTTTCATGTAATGAATCGAACGATTGACTGCTCTGCCGATCAGTGGAGTCGTTTCTCTCAAAGTCCACGAGCGCGGTACTCAACTGCTTCTCGGATATCGCTATCGGCAGTTCTTGATTGGCTGAGCCCATTGATCCTAGTGGCCTGTTCCCCGTGTCCTGTAGAACCGCCCTCCATTCTGTCAGTTCTTTCAACTGAATCTCCGTTGACGTCAGCCTCTCTTGTATTTGGCGTAGTGTGTTTCCATCCGCCTCCGCCTGCTGCAGTCGTTCGGCCAATCCGCCTATTCGCTCTTTTAGCTGCTCAATTTCCTGCTTGTGTATGCGGCGTAATTCAGCGACTGCTGCGCAGTCTTTGCATGATATCTGGGGCAGGCCGTCGTTGGTCTTGAGCTGTTCACCAGTGACAGGCTCAATAGAATGGTGTGAAGCCTGCTTGGTGATCTTGCCTTCTGGCGGTCTTTGAAGAGGCTGTCCTGGATCCCTCAGAAGTAAATGTTGTGCCTGAGGTTGACAGAAAGTCCTCCTCGCGATCAGTGAGCGACCCGGTATCAGCTTCGCAGATCGTTGGGGTGAGAAGGGGGTCTGCACTCAGCTCCCCGGTGCTGCCCGGCGATGTTTCATCCCACTCCACCTCAATCAGGATGTCGTCAGGAACTGCCGTAGCGGCTTGGAAGCGGTCGAGCAGTTCGCTTTTCGAGCCGACGGTAGATAAACCTCTTGCTTTTAGTTCCCGTTTCAGATCTGCGACCTTCATTTTCGTCTTCATCTTCGTCATCTTCCCTCGACGCCACGTACGCCATTTGTCGGCAGCACTTCTGACTACGCGTGCATCGTCTGCAAAGTGGCGTTACCAAAAGCTTTTTTTTTTTTTTTTAGCGAAGTATTTTTTTTTACTGTAATTTTTTTTACCTATTTGCGCCTTTGTTGTAAATCGCAGCGCGAGACGGTAAAAAACCGTTTTTTTTTTTTTTTTTGCGGGCCGTCTAAAGTGCCCTAATACTGAACCAAACAATTTATTGTGCATAATAAGTGGCGCACGTTCTTTCCACGAGCCAGCAGCCGCCGGTGTGCAAGAGCACACGCAACGAAATTGACGTCATAGTTCCCCAGTGAAATGTATGGGCTTCGGGCCAAAGGAGAATAAAGACAGGCTTTTCATTTCTACAAGTAAAAGCTACGTGCTTGTTAGACGAATTGATCGCTTACCTTCTACACCAGACCCCACTGTGGAGATGAAAAGCTTGTCATTATTCTCCTCGCTCGCGCACACCGGCGGCTGCTGGCTCGGGGAAAGATCGTGCGCCACTTATTATAGACACTGAAATGTTTGGTTCAGCATCCCTTTCAAAGCGTTAGTGTACATGCCGTAGAGAGCTTGCCCTGTAAATATGCTTTTTTTTTTTTTTTCAGGCTGTGAAACTGTGCCTGGAGAGCGGCGCCCTGATCAGCACCCAGCAGCATGACCTGTCGACCCCGGTCCACCTGGCGTGCGCTCAGGGTGCCATCGACATCGTCAAACTGATGTTCTCCTCCCAGCCGGACCAGAAGTTGCACTGCCTCACCTGCAGCGACGCCCAGCAGATGACGCCACTGCACTGCGCCGCCATGTTCGACCACGTCGAACTCGTCGAGTACCTTGTGTCCGAGGTAGGCGTCCCGTCGCGATAGCATTTATTGTAGTCGAATCTGGAGGGACCAGCTATGATAATCTAAATTTGACATATTTAAATTATCATATTGCGCTTTTTATGTTTTTTTTTTTTTTTTACCGGAAAAATAAAGCACGCATCGCCGAACGCTCATTCTCCTAACCTAACCTAACCTAACCTAACTTAACCTAACCTAACCAGATACTAAAGTTTCAGCACAAACCGCATTTTATTCAAAATCTATAGCCTATAAGTGATGTTCTGAAATTTTCAGTGGGAAAATGACGGCGGACGGAGGTCTCGGTAAGGTTTAATACATGAAGCACCGAAAATGGGCGAAAATGGGCCCCACCTTTCCATTGAAATTTGCAGAAAACCACTTATAACTTTTGAACAAGATAATGGTTCGTGCTGAGGCTTTGGCATCTGGATCGGACCGCTAGCTGTACATTTGGGCGAAGAATGAGCGTTGGGCAACGCGTAATTTATTTTTGCAATAAAAACAGAGTGTTTTTTTTTTTTTTTTTTTGGGGGGGGGGGGGGGGCGTTGTATGTGTTGTACCTTGAATAAACACAAACAACGACCAAATTAACTTATGTGAGTAAAAACTTGAAAAAGAACATTTAAATAAAAAAAAGTGTGAAATCTAGCGCTAATCATCGAAACAGATGTATATGCTTTAATTTTGGTGTAGGAAAAGCTGTGGACCTGTTTTCAAGAGAGCAGTAGAAACTATAATTAATATATGTGTAACGCCGTTATCTCTAATGGAAACAAAATTGTGTGATAACTTTGTCGTGTACCCCTAGACTTGGCTTACATTTCGTCCGTTATATCGAGTCTGGTTTATAGTTTGGAGAACTAAATACTAAAACCGTTAATTTACTTTCAACAACGAATTTGAGTCTGGAAGTGCTTCCGCCAATGGCGCGCGGTCACAAACATTAGCTCTTATCTCTGTAAACTGTCATTATAGCGGGGTGATGCCGCTCGCTGTGAAAGAGCGCGTGTACCTCATGTGCAAATGCTTCGCGTTTCATAAAAAGATATAGGAGTATCCTGCGCATGCGTACCAGCATGACTTCTATGACAGACGTAATTGCTCATAAACATCGATATCTGAAGAAAGGAAATCTCTGTTTGGCTTATAGCAGGGGTCGGCAACCTTTTGCTACAGTGGGTCCAAACGTCTGAAATTGAGGACGAAGCGTGCCGGATCAAACACCGGAGAGGGGGAAGAGAAGGTGGGGAGGGGGGGGGGGGAGGGAGGGAAGGGAAAAGGGTGGCAGTGTGCAAATAAATAAAAAAAAGTTTCTCAGCTTGAAGTGACGTACGTACACATTTATTTCTTGGTTTAGGCACACATAACTTAAGATTGCTGAGCCCTCTCTCAGTAGATTTGGTGTTGCCAAGACAGAAATGTGCCCTTTCACGTTCTAAAATTCAGTCACAGGGGATGTCAGTACGTAGGCTAGCCGCTGCCGTCTGTGTCCAAGCTTTCCACCTGTTCGGCATTTCGGCATAGTTTCGAGATGTAAGTACGCATTGCAAGGTTCCCGATGACCCGGCCGTTGATGTTACCTTGTATTGTATGGATATACCAGAGCTCGAGGCGCAGTCCTTTCCACCTGCTACTCGGCGTTCAATGCGATCGGCCGGTAAGGGGGTGCCCCGATTTCGCCGCGTATCAGTGAATTGTAGTGGCCCGGACGCTTTTCTTGTTTACAACGCATTCGCGGTACGACGCGGCCGGAGTTTCCTGTCGAATTTGAGAGTAGGCATTCATCACGACCTCTCGCGCCTGACGCCGAAATGTGCCTTTGCGAAAGGACGTGTTGAAGCGACTCGGTGAGAAGAGCAGCGAAGCACATGATTCGGCCAATACCGGAAACGAAATCACACAGAAAAACCGAGCGCTGCAGCCGTGTCGGCCGTGTTACCAGCGGATGTACGTGTTTTCACCCAACCACATGCATTTACATATATTAATAAAAACATAAACTTCAGATATTTAATTCCTTTCGTTGCAAAATCATTCTCAGCAGTACACATCTGGAATGTTGTGCAATGTTTACGCACAAAGCAGTTATTTAAAAAAAAAAAAAAAAACTTTTGCGGACTACTTTGTGGTGCGTAGGAATGCTTTTCTCGAAGTTGCGAACCGCCCCTCAGCCTTTGGCTGCGCTCGGACGGAAGTTACGAAGCTAAAAAATAAAACAGCAAAACTCTTGCTGTTTTTGAGTAGTGCTGGACAGTTCCCTAATAAGCCTCTGTGTGCGACAAAATTGCTGAAATGAACGATGCAGGGATAAGTCGTGATCCCGGTCAATTGCTGTGCATACCCAGGCGAAAATCGGCCCACTTCCAGCTGGATTATGGAACTGGTTCCAGCTGGAAATTAGGCAGTCCAGCTGGATTCCAGCTGGATCCAGCTGGGACCAGTTCCATAATCCAGCTGGAAGTGGACTGATTTTCGCCTGGGTAACTTTGATGCACAACAATTGCCGAGAGATGAACGTGAATAATGAACTGCCCCCAGGCGTGTTATTTGAAAATAATTACGTTCCATTGCACCACATTTGCCGCAAATTAGGCTTTTTGCACCATTAATCCTGATGTGTGTGTGTGTGTGTGTGTGTGTGGGGGGGGGGGGGGGGGGGGGGTCTCTCTTGGTAGCGTGCCGGGGGCCGCATAATATTTCCTCGCTGGCCGCCTGGCTTATAGCTTAATAAATGCTGCTCTGCATCTCAATCATATCTGTTACACGGGTAAAATTAAATTTAGAATGCACTAGAGCGTTCCTTTAAACAAAAAAAAGGGAGACTAACGAAGAAACGAATGGAGAAAAGCGAGCGAGCCAAATGTGGTTTCGGTTTCTGTTCCGTCACATTCACCACACGCTGATGACATCTTGTCCTGTTGTATCAAAATAACTTATAGAATAATTAAAACAAGTTTCCCTTCATTTAACAAAGATCAATTGCGTTTGCCAGCGAAGTAGAAGTTTTTATATCTTTTGATGTTAGTAGATTATCTGACTAGAGCCATTACTCATTACTGCTATCACTATCCAATCCGATCTAAGACCGCTGGTGCCATGGACAAGATCGCCATAGATTTGAATTTCTGTTTGGTGTGTTTTGGAGTTCGATTTACGACATTCGGGGCGTTCTAGCCTGTATTCGTTTGTGAATCTTTCAAGAATATGCCTTGACTTCACTTAACTTTCCATCAGCGAAATGACAACTCGCTGTAGTTCCCAGAGTTCTTTCGGATACCTACTGATCATGAACTACCGTACGTACGCCTCCGGCCCACATTTATTTGCTACCCTTCTTATCATTGCGATCCTGCTTTAGCGTGGTTTATTGCTTCGTTTATAATCGGGGAAATACCGATGCGGCGGACGCAGGGAGCCAGCATGACGGCCACAGACAAGGAAGGCCGATCCGTGATCCTTCTGGCCGCCGCCCGCGGTGCCTGGAAGACGGTCACGACGCTCCTCACGCTCGGCGCAGACCTGACGGTGAAGGACAACCTGCGCCGGAACCTGCTGCACCACATCGTCCTGAGCGGCGGATGCCTGGATGACTTCTACAACGAAATCAACGAGGTACTGCCATCGTCGCGATCGTATTGGCATGCAAACGACAAGCATTTGCTTATTATAACACTTTGCGCACTCTAAGGCTTTAAGCTGCACCTCAGTTTTAGAATCTTTCTTTTCTTTTTCTCAAGGCATAGAATGTGTTTTGTTAGCCGATTCTCATGAAAAGCTGTTACATTGGAGCGGCACTTGCCTGACGTCATGAGATCACTTGACACCGTGACGTCACGGTCTGCGACATTATGCGACGTCACAGGGCACGTGACCTCAGGACGTCACCTGACAACATGGTTTTGCGTTACAACATGACGCGATGTGTGTCGTTTTGTGCTAGGGCTGCCCCAGTCATATTGGCCTCACTTACAAACCCCACACGGGGCGTAGGGTTTGCAGTCAACATGTTCTGTGCTTGCGATCTTTGGCAGCATCATCAAGCTTTTCTAATGTTTTTTTTTTTTTTTTTTGTATTTGACTGAATATAGTTTTATGGTGCAGCCTGAGCGAGTTTGTGTGTTCTCATATTGACACCCTACACACTCGTTGAAATCTTGCCTGAAAGGGGGCCAACATTTACATGTGAAATCTGGCACACGTCAGCTGGCTCACTTCACCTGGCTCGGCCGTGAATCTTGCGAACTGAACAATATTTTCTCAGATTTCGGGGTGTTTCAAGGAGCTTAAACATGAAGCTTAATGAGCATGTGAAGCGACCTGCTTGGAAACGCTTAAACTTCCCGATTTTTGTGTCACAACCGCAATGGATCCTTTTAGGGAGACATGTGGGAGGGTGCTAAGGTCTTTTCGGAGTGGCGACGGCAATGAAGGAGAAAGGGGGGGATTTCTTCCCCTTCCGCCGTATGTTTACATGTAAGTGTCTGAAATGTTGGGTGGGCGATTGCCTCCCCTGTCCTCCCCTGTTCTCCACTGTAACCCTATTTAAAATGTCTGCTAAACTACCTGCCACATCTACTACACTCTCATTCTTAACCTTTCTACCTTAATAGCTTGTGCATCTGAGGTGCTGGGCAAGAGGTGGAATTTGTTGGTGTCTCTCCACAGACACTTTCTGAAATTCAGTGTTGTCAAGCAGCTGAAACGGCGGTCTGTCACCTGGACATTAAATATATTGTAGTATTTCATAGTGCAGTCTTACTTTCCTGTGTCACCGGCGGACAGGATTGTGTTCTTCAATGCTCACATCATGCATGATTTATTTCAGTTTTGACAGTGACAAACAAAACAACCTGTCTGTACTGTGCACTGGCCCAAGTTCTTGCCAACACGTTTACTTAACTCGAGTCCGCGAGAAATGTTCACAGAGTGCTTGTGTCCGACTCTTGTGGATGCGGGGGACTCACGCCGCCCGCTTTGGAGCGTATGTCTTCATCTTCTTTCTTTATCAGTTCCGAAAGGTCGTTATTAGTATGGCACAGACGCCATACACTCGGGTAACGACAGTGGTCATTAGAGCACTATTGTCATCAAAGATTTTGAGGTTGGTTGCCACGCTGCCTTAGTGTAAGTCCTACCACGTCTGCCCAGCTCGTCTAGCAAGCCGAGGGTTTCTCTTGGACGCGTTCCCTACTTCATTCTTTTTTGGCCCTTCCGCATTGGTGTTTGTCGTAACGCCGTGCAATCTTCTAATTCCAGCGGCTCCAAGACTTTGCCCTGCTGCTGAACGAGCGTGACATGCAGGGCTGCACGGCAATGCACTACGCCTCCCGCAACGGCCAGCTCAAGACGATAGAAGGCCTCCTCCAGTTCGGGGCCATCGTCAACCTCAAGAACAACGAAAACCAGTCGCCTCTACACTTTGCTGCGAGGTACGATATTGTTGTGCACGGTCAGCTCATTCGATTGCTTCTAAAAGGTATGGGGGGTGTGCTGAACCATGGCCTCCGAGATCCCGAAGCGCGCGAACGCTTCTCCGGCCGTCCCATTCGTGCGGAGAGGGCGTAATCAGAAAAAGAGAAGGAGGCGGCGTCTATCCGCGGGGAGGCGCTCCCAACCCAGTCATCGACAGCGTGGCGCGAGGCAGAAGAGTTCAAGAAAAAGTCTTGTCACGTCGAGTTACTGCAACTTATACTTACAAATGTTTGTGTATAGTGGTAGAACGGTGAACAGCTGCTCTGGGGACATAGATAGACAATCTGTGATGCTTATTTAATTATTTAATTTGAGATATTCATCTGGACATGTGGCGGCTAGCGCTACAAGCGCGCCTTTTGATATATTTGATTGCAATGTGTAGCATGTATAAAACTCAAGATAAAAATTAGCTCCGTACATAAAAATTTCGGATTTCCCTAAACAAAAATAATCGTGCTGCAATTTTCTTTTTTATCTTCGCACTTTGTTTGGCGTAGCTTTTTGAGCCTGAACACGAGGTTTGATATTATATAGTGAAGTCCGTGTTGTCCTTTTTATGTTTTTAATATTTATTACGCAATTTTCGCGGGTCGTATTGCGGTGTTTGCTTCTACTAGAAGTATCTTTAAGCCAATGTCACACTGCATATACATTATACAAAAGACAGTCTGCAGATATCAGTCACCACGATATCCATGGTTCAAATGCCGCGTGCCAAGTGTCTCTTTGAACTCGTTGCCGTGCGGCATTCGAAGCTCAGATCTCGTGGTGACTCGAGTTTGAATCTGTTTGCAGACTGTCTTTTGTATGATGTAGAAGCAGTGGGACCCCGGCTTTGGGGAAAAACTTATGGCGGTGAGGTACAACCATCTCGCAATGATTCCGCCATTTTTGTTTTTATAAACTTTGTGATAATTGTAGGTACTGGTTGAAAAGGTGGGGCGTTATCTTGTAAACGTCTAGTTTTTGGCACATGTAGCACAGACCACCGTATCACGTAATGCACCTTGTGATGTAACTTAATTGATATGCAAACAAACAATGGGATCTAAAAAAAAAAAAGAACTCTGGTTTATTTATAAATTCCAACCTTCTTCCAACCTGGTTTATTCGGTATTCCAACCTGGTATATTTACAGATTCCAAGCCTTAATGTTTAAGGTCAGACGCAAAGTACAGTAATACCTCGTTAACTCTAACACGGCTATCTCGAAATAGTGGTTAAGTTGTAAAATTTCCTTGTCACGGAATGAGCTCCCATAGGCACAATGCATTTTGTCCTTGCTTATCTCGAAAGGTTTTCATGACGGACTTCGGATATCTCGAAATTTCGTCACTGTCGCAAAAAAAAGAAACAAAAATGTGCGCGGCGCGCAAAAAAAAAAAATAAAAAACAAAAAAGGCGCTTGCGCAAAAAAAAACAAAACGCGAAAGTGCAAGAAAACAGTTTAAAAAATTAACCGTGGGTACGGTGTACGGAGACACGGAGAGATGTGCGACTCAGAAACATTGTTTTCTTTTTTTATCATTTTTTTGTTGTTTGTTTTGTTTTTACGATTTCCATTTGGACAAGCTAATCGTTCGCAAGCCGGGATGCCTGGCATTCGGTGCCCCCTTTCCCTTGAGCATTTTGTTCCGCTCTGTCTTTCGTTTTCTCTTTGCTCCTGGGTTCTTCCGTTTCCCTTCCCGGTCCGGTCGTCGGTCATTGTGAGTCTCGGGTTTCCCAGAGGTGTCTCGTTTGTTTCGAGTGTTGCTGCTCTTTGTTGCTTGTCCGTCATTTTTGTTCCGTGTGTTTCAATCGTCTTGCAGCACCACACGAGCAAGGGTGAAGTGTTCAATTCGGTCATTGGTTGTGAATTCTCTGATGTTGTTGGCACGTGACTCGATTGACTGTGAAGATGGCGGAGCCCAAACAGTGCAAATCACTGACGCTTGAGAGCAAAGTTGCTCTCATCAGAAAAGTTGATGTTGCCGCGATTGTTAGAAGTTTTATTCGGAACATTGCGCGATCAGAGGTAAAAACAATTCCGGTACTTTGCTTATCTCGAATTTTTTCACAGTTTTTATGACTTCGAGTTAACGAGGTATTACTGTACTTTGCGATGCAATACGGCTTCAAGCAGTTTCTTTCGATACGCTACCCTGTCTGTCATAGTCAGGCCTATGTTGACCAAGAACAGCCGTACAAACTTCTCTATAACAATCCTAGAATTTTTTGTCTCATGGTCATCTCTTGTAGCGCAAATAAAACAAAAAAAAAATTAACTTCGTGCAGAACAATAAAATTTGCCTAAGTAGAAACAACCATGCTATACTTTTTTCTTTTTTTATATCCGCACATTGTTTGACGTAGCTTTTCGATCCTAAGCACAAGGTTTGATATTACAAAAGTGCAGTCCTCGGGTCATCCTTATTTTAATATTTTGTTATTATTTATTACCTAAATTATGCAGGTGATATTGTTTGCTTGTATAAGCATGTTTAGGGCAAATATTATGGCAGTATGATACGACTGCCTCGCAATGATTTTGCTAGAGCCACTAAATGAGCTGCGCTTAGAGTATCGGCACTCCGTTCCCCGACATTGTTGTGGGGGTCGCCATATTAGGGCTTGTGCAGAGCAGACGCAGCCGCAGATCGTCATGATTCAAAAGTGTGACTTCCTCAGCATTCGAATCGGTGTCAGGAAGCTCATGTAATATTGCTTTTCTCTGTCGCGGACTGTTTAAACATTTGTGGAGGACGGAAAAGCGTTTCCTGTGATTTCAGATAAAGCTTCAGATAACTGGCAACCATGATTTTAAGCCACAATATGGCCAAGTGTCGTTACTCTGAAGCGTAGCTTATTTAGTGACACTAGATTTTGCCATCTTTTTACAGACTTCATGATATTTGTAGGTATTGATTCAACAGGTAGGTAGTTTTTTAGTAAACGTCTAGCCTTTTGGCACATGTAGCACAAAGCATCACATCCCATTGTGTAGCTGGCACTTTGTGATGTAACTTGTTATGCGAAGAGACAATGAGATAGAAAAAAATAATTCTGGTTTATTTGTAAATTCTAACCTTGTTCCAACCTGGTTTCTTTGTTATTCCAACTTTCAGCCTGGTTTATATACAGATTCCAAACATTGAATTTCGAGATTAAACGCGAAGTACCTTGCGATGCAGGGGCTTCGAACACAGTTTCTTTCGATAGGCTTGCTTTCAATTCATGTCCAGAAGTTGCCGAAAAGAAAACAGTTCGGAGAGCCCGGGTAAACGCAAGATGAAGCACGACGATGCGACTGACATCACCCACCCGCGATGCCTGCGACTACAAGTCTGCACGGGCCGATATTTCGAAGCCCGCCCCAGCCCGGCCCGTTGTCTATTGGGCCCGGACTTGCCCGCGGCCCGCTATCCATTTCAGACAGCCGGCTCGGCCCGGCTCGGCCCGGCCCGGAGCTAATTTTCACGGGCCAGCTGCGCTTTATTTTAGCCCAGTATGAATAGCTCACAAATTGCGCGGCATGGCAGCTCGCTTGCAACTGCTACACATAAGTTGATTACGGTACCCAATAGTAAATACTGTAAGAATTGTTTTTTGCTGCTATTACAGTCTACGCTCATTATAAACAGACCTAGTTACAACAGACATTTGGATATAACATACCGATTTGTGAGGTTCGGTTGGTTTTCTTCTACATGCCATTGACTCAGCTTCATATCTGCATACAACATACTCCTCTTACAACAGACCAAAACCTTGGTCAAAATCAAGGTCTGTTATAACGAGCTTAGACTGTATTAGTTGGATTAATCTGCAGGCCTAGGCAGCTTATTGTTAAGAAAAATCAGCCGATCTACCTTTTCTGCGACCAAACACGTGCGGAAAGGACGGAAAAACAAAAATGACAAGCAGAAGTAAACAAAACCACGTGTCACAGTTGGAAAGGGAGGGAAACATCGCGACGGGTTTGGACGAAAGACGGGCAAAGTTCTAAATTAGCCACTCTCGCTGCGCACAACGGTAAAAAAAGAAAAAAAAAAGAGCAATGTCGTCGTCTTTTGCAGTGATCTGCGAGAAATTGTTCAGGAAAAGTACCCCTCAGGGGAACCTCTTCACCCCTATTGGGGATGCAAGCACTTGTGCGTACAGACAGTTTACGCCGGCGAGGGCGCATTGTGTAGACGCGTGTATGTGCGTGTTTGCGGGGAGAAGCGATTGTATGATGGCGGCGCCGCCGGGGACGAAAAGGAACGCCGCACCGCTAGTCCTCTGGAAGAGCATTCGCTGCACACACCGAACCATACAAAAACATATACCCACACACACATGCTTCAGCATCTGTTTATCTCTCACTGTGTTTCCTCTCCCAACACCCGAAAACGCTTCCAAAAAACATGCCGCTAAAGAAAAAAAAAAGTAATGGCCGGTTTGGCCCGCTTTGGCCCCCCCTTGTAGACTTGAATGCAAGGCCCGTACCAGGCCCGAGCCCTTCATGAATGTAGCCGTGAGGCCCGAGCCCGGCCTGAGGGCCGGGCTAGCCCGTGGCCCGCGGTCTGGCCCGTACCAGTGCAGATCTCTACCTGCGACACTCTCTGTTATGACTGGGCAAACAGCGCCGCCTAGCGGCGAGAGACGAAGTTAGCGCAATTACACTCTTCTGCTGGGGAGCGACTCGATTAGGACGGCCGGAGAAGCTTTCGCGCGCGCGCTTTGGGATCTCTGAGGCTATGGCTGAACGGTCCACTGAAAAGCTACACCGAACTTCAAGATATTGGTAAACTTTGCTGCTGTGGCATTTGCAACTTCTGCGAAATCAACGGCACCTAGCAGCTAGAACAGAAAGCTGTAGTCGCAGATTTACTTGCCGGCTTTCTTGAGCGAATCGGATGTTCACAGTGCCTGGCGGTCTAAAAACAAAACCGTCGACGTAGGGTTGAAAACGTGCAATGAAAACTAGCAATAGTTTCGGCGACTCTGATGCAATAAAAAAAAAAAGTGGCTATCCCATTCCCAAGCTCTGTTTAACTTCAAGACATGGGGGACACTGCAAATTTGAGCCTTGATACAGTTTTTGTGCTAGGTGCTCTAGAATGGCATGTGATCTGATGTGATAGAACCTGAAAAACTCAAAACCGAGCAAATAAACAAGACAAATGCGGAGCGGTATCTAGCTGAGTTTAGATCCTACAGTTCTGGGCAGCATGCAGTTAGAAAGGAGAAAATCTGAAGGATGTATAGAAATCGATGGGCAAGCAAGAAAGACAAGAAACGTCTTTATTGCATCTAATCCGATAGTTGCGTATGGGGAAGCGAGCAAACATATAGTATATCTATTTGCGCTTGATCTCTTTTTTTGTGTTAGACACAGTGCAAAGAGAGCATGCATCTGCTGTGCAAAAGTTGGTAGATAAGTGTAACATTTTACCTAGTCCCATTTCAATTTCATTAAAAGATTTTTCTGTGGTTTGAAATTTCGGTCTTAAAAGCACAACTTAAAGAAATACGAACGCATGTAGAGCCACTCTTTTTAGGGACGCATAGTGTACCAATGAAAACCTACTGAATCCTGTAAATTCTTCAGAATCTCGTTTTTCAGGAAGACCTAATTGGTAACTTCCATCCAATGGTGAAAGGATGCACCATCTTTGTAGCCGGGAACTGCAGCGAAAAAAGATGAGAACTGACTACGCTCACGACGCTCGTTGTCAGGTACGGGCGTTACAACACGGTGCGGCACCTGTTGGAAAGCAAGAAGGGTCACCTGATCATCAACGAAATGGACGGCGAGGGCAAGACGCCCCTGCACATAGCCTCGCAGAACGGCCACACGCGTGTCGTGCATCTACTTCTCGTGAAGGGAGCACTTCTGCACAGGTGAGCAAGATCACCTGCTCACAGTATGCTGGGTCGTGGGTTCTAGAACCTTTCTTATTCTTATGGAACTCATTTCTTTCACGAACTAGTATGTGCACCCTGGATTTTTTCGGTCAAAGATTGGAGTCGTGTATGCGCCCCCTTTTTGCAGAAATTCAGTCGCCACTGCCTGTCTGTGGTTTCCTGTGCTCTGCCTTTAGTGTTTGGGGTTTGGCACTAGACTGATGTTTGAAAAGAGTTAATTGGTGTTTTGCGCCTTTAGCTTGGTTTTCTCTCGTAGCGAATGGCCTCACGTCGCTGTAGTTAGCCTGGAAATGTGGTCATCCGAAATCTAAGTAAAATGAGATTATCTCGCCCCGATGAATTTTCTGTTCAGTCATGCTCTTGGGAGACAATTGCAGAAACCCAGGAAAAGTGAAGTTTTGAAACCTTTCTCTAATAACTAAAACAAGCCAAAAAAGACATTAGCTTTTTCTTTTTGTTTATTTCTCAGTTATTAAGTAAGCCTTGAAGCCAATATTTACTTGATGTCTTTGGAAGCCACAGTGGCATTCTCAATGAGGGAGACAAGGGTTGTCTGGTTTCCAGTAATAGCAACCATTTGATAATAAAGTTGACCTTTGACAGCACTTTGGTCATTCTCGTTTCTAGGGACCACAGGGGAAGGACCCCGCTTCACTACGCAGTCACCAACGGGTTCACCCACACCATGGAACAGTTGCTAGCTGTCCATTCTCATCTCTTGGACCAGAGTGACAGGGACGGGGTAAGGGAATCGCTCACTACGTTCACACTTTTGCTCTGTTTTAGGAAGGAACGGGCGGTTCTTGCGGGATGGTTGTTCCTAGGAAGCATACCTAGGATTTGCAAGCTGCTGGTTGCTTCATGCATGCTGTGCCTGTGATTATGATGAAGATTACCGTAGAATACCGTGCATCCGCCCATTCCACATTAAGCGCCCATTCCCAAATCTGTAAGATCTGAGAAAATACGCACAGTACATTTATATGTAAAATTGATGACCGGAAAAGCGCCCATCCCCCATTTTATCGCAATTATCTCCAAAGTTTGAGTGGGCGCTTGCCCGGTATTTTACGGTAGCTTTGCTCAGGCTTTAAATTACCATAGTTAATGCATGTGAATTTGTTCATACAGGTTTTACGATTTTTCTTTATATAGTTTGCTTCTTTTTTAAAAGTCTGGGTATTGCAGCATCTAAAAAAACAAAACAAAGTAGCACAAACAGTGCTACTTTACATTTAGGACACTGGGCCCTAACTGCTCACATCCGTGCTATTTTTAGCGAGCTACCGTTACAACCAAAGCCAATATATGGAGAGGATTCGCAAAATTTCCAGGAAGGTTCATGCTGTGTAAATGCCAGTCTGCTTATAACACATGACCGACCCAACAAAAACATGTGAAAATATGAAAGTCTTTTATAAGGGGTTGTTGCAGCACAGCAGAGACATTATGCTACATCCCACTAATAAAGGTTAATCCAAAATGTAATGTCCTCTATATGTTCTTTATTTTTTTTACACAATGACAGGTATCCTTATGACCTGCATATAATATTGTATAATTACATCATTGAGAGGGTATCAAGATTTCAAAATCTGTAATGCTTTTTATATGAATCATAAATCAGGCAATTAGCCGTTCATGTACGCAAAATAAAGAGATGAGGATAATGCTATTTGCTTCTTATAAACTGATATTTATATGAGCCCTTTTTTCTGCGATGAATTCCTAAGTGAGCACTGCTTTGTATTTATGGGCAGCAAAAGCAAACCTCTTAGAGAAAATGAGCACCTTGCTCCTGGCAAGGACATATCCTCTGGCGCACCCCATCAGGATCAGAAAAAATTAAAATAAAATAATGAGATTAATGGTCCAAAAAGACATCATACTGTAGTACTGAATTCTATGTCTAATTCCGAGACATCATACTATAATACTGAAATACTATGTCCAACTCTAATTCCATAGGAAGTTCAGGGCTGTCTGATTAATTTTGGTTTTTAGGAAGCACCTCTCTTTGACGGATAATGGATGGAGTGTTTTAATTGTTTCCGTAACTTTCCTCTTGTGCCTGGCCAGAACACGGCTCTGCACCTAGCTGCGATGCACAACAAGTCGAACACGGCCTCACTCCTGCTGAACCTCAACTGCAAGATTGCCCACAACGAGCAGGACTTCACCCCGATAGACTACGCGCTCCACTACAAGCACAGCGAGGTGGCCATGGCGATGGTGACTCACCCCTCCAGGTGAGGCACTGCGAACATTGCCTTCATCTCATACCTTTTCTAAGTATCTTCGTCCTTGCGCTTATTTTGGTGCTGTTTTCTTGCGCATCACTATGGGGACTTTGAGCAAAGGCAGTTTTCCCCGCTCGATCCTGGGGCACATACCAGCTTGACTTTGTGCCGTCTGCTGCCCTGGTACGCTTGTGTTGGAATGAGGCTTGTAGCGTTCTGGATGTGTTTTGAAAGTTGTTTAACTCTAAGACGCTAAAGGAGCTATGCTTCAAGTAACGTCTCTTCAGTAGTATTGTTGTGTTGGATCACCGTTGCCAATTGCTGCCGGGTTTTGCCGATGCGGCCAACGGAAAAGGCAGGCGGCACTTTCCATCTCTTTTGCTAAAGCAGTTTACAACAGAGCAGAATGACATTGCAGGAGTATCCTTAGAGTGAATCTAAAATTAACGAAATCACATTTTCGAACCGTAACTGCCACCTATAGAGCTTCCAAGTCTCTATCTGGGCTACCAAATGGCGGTGCCGACGAGTCGCTCGCGCAGGTAAACAAATGTCACGCGACAAGAATGGACGAACAACCATTTTAGCAGCATCAGACAATCAATGACAAGAGTGTTGGTTTTTTGAGCATTGCTCCAGAGTGACTCTATTTCAATGGTACAGTGTATAAACTCATTTCAAGAGACTCTAGTACTAGTAGTGGTGAAGATTTTGGTCTGTTGTAAAGGAGTATACAGAATGCAGACACCCTTACTACGGACTTTGACATGGATTACGACTGGAGTCTGTTCTCACCAGTGAGACTGACGAAAGGTGAATGGATATATTAGAAAAGAACTGGTTTATTGAAACTTCGGAACTTTGAAAGGTAGTGATTTTTTATTGAGTTGCACCGATGATCGCCATCACCGCACGCTTTGGGTGGTATGAGGCTCACAAGGTGCTGAGCGCGGTGACAGCAGTTCGCAAAATGGATGCCACCGCTACCGAACCGAAGTAGCATAATGTCCGAAGTGATGACTGCCATTGCAGAGCCCACCATGAGGGAAATGTGAACCATTTACAAACTTCATAATATAGCTCATGATATCCAAATGTATGTTCTAACAAAATCTGTAATAAGTAAAATGGCTGAATGGCATATATGGATAGGAAGACCAGCCATACTTCACGAATCGGTATGATAGGACCGAATATCTGGTGTAACTAGATCTGTTGCAACGAGGTTATACCGTATATGCTTACTAGATTTTATTCCATTAGCACATATTGGCTTCAAAGTGCATCTGATACTACATCTGTTTATTTGCTTGCAGGAGCGAGGAGGTAATGAGTTGCCGGACCAAGCGATACACCTGCCTCGTGGAGGGGCTCACGGCCGTTATGCCCGAAGTTATGATGGTGCGTTGCTCCTTTATTTAAATTTGGTCGAGTACCCTAAAAGCCTACTCGGACATTACGTTGGCAGCATGGAACACACTTTCGTGTGCGTACCGTGCTCGCGCAAAGGAAAGCCTTGTGCTTCCTTCATCCATCCCAATGTTGTCAATATTTTCGGAAGTGAGTGCCACTTGGGGCCCTAATCTACGCAGCGGGTCGAAGGAACCGGGACATAGCTGCCCTGCAATCGGCCGGTTCCGTACTGCTGCCGAACCGCAGGAGACGGCAATGCCTTAGACCCTTGTTCCCACTTGCTCCTGCCGTGTGCTAGATTTGGTCCCCTGGTGTGCCCTTAAATAGCCCCATGGTCATTGATAGGATTAGACCGGCAGGGAGGAGCCACCATTACCCCGTCTCCGGCGAGGGCTTTCTACCTTCGACAACACTTCTGCGTCTTGCAAGCCTCGAGCGCACGCTGGAGGCTGCAAAGTATCCGAAAGAGAGGCCCTGCCATTCTTGTCCCATCTATTTACAGCAGAAGGAAACTGATATCAAGGAACACTTCCATACTTGTGCCTCTATCTCTTATACTCCGTTTCACTGTTAGTGTGAGCGTAGCTGTAGCTACAAGAACGAGCTCCGGGCTTTCAGTGTCCCGGCCAAGCACGCACACTCGTGTGGTGCAAGCACCATTCAGGACCACACGCACGTGCTTGTAGCTTCGGCTGCGTCTGGACTTAAGCCAAAACGGAGTATAGTACCCTATTTAATCGAGTGATAAGTGCTCTGTTTATAAACAAAGCGTGCGGATGGCCTGTCGTCTCGATCGACAGAATGCAACAATAGACCCTTTCCGGAATTCAGTGCCATCTGGTGACTCAAATGGCAGTTTATCTTTTGCTATACTAATGGCGGCAAAGAACCTGTGGTCTGCAGTATTTAATGGGGCACCGTCACTTTTAAAGGTCAACGGTAAGCGATAGTGTGCACTTCACTACAATTATTTTTCAATCTATTTTAGTGTTGATGGCGAAACAAATGCAGCCAGTCGGAACGAAGCGCCAACCCACATAGACACCTTGACAGAGTTCTATCACATCAAGGGGCTTTGAAGCCGAGTGAGTGCTACTAGCAGATTGGCTGGGACCGAGTTAGAAATGAACGCTTACGCAGCTCTTGCGTCCAATTCCTGCTTCACGCCGCGCTAATATCTAGAATGTATAGGCCTCGAATCATCTGCTTAGGAGCATCTTCAACTTCTTTCTTCATCAGTAAACAGAAGGCCGCCTTTAGTATAGCACATATGCCATTTTCAGATGATGATGATAGTGATCGAAGTGGCCAGACTGAATTCCGGAAAGGGTCTATTGGCTACGGGACAGATGGCATCCTGTCGCAAAAGTGTTATCTTCGCAGAATGGTGGAGAATCGTTTCTTTCGATCCCATTACTTGCCGTTTCTTATGTATAGAATGCGATGATCGGCCCTATCTATGCTCTACGGGAAAGTGGACCCACGGGCCTTGTTCGTAACTACTGCGTCCATAACTCTAGTAAATATGCTACTAACTCATCCCAACTCACGATTGCATATCTCCCAAAACCATTGTGCTTTTCCCCAAACTAAACCACGAGCACCGTCTTCACAAACTGCTCTGCGCAGAGATGCAGGGAACTTTGATTTGTTGGGTTCGTTAACATACCTTTCTTGTCTCCCTCAGGCCGTGTTGGACAGGGGCATCACCAAGTCGAAGTATAGCCACGATTCCACGTCTTATTACGTGAGTTGGATTAGCACTTGCTCTCGCAGCCACCGCACATGGATCACTTAAAATCTTGAGCTTGCCAGCTCACCTGTACGAGCCGGCTAGGTTTCGAGCACTGAAAGTAGGCTCGTTCAATCCCTGCATTTCTCCAAACGTTTACCCGTACAAAATATAGGAAACTTGGCTATTTCATTAAATAAATGATTGAAGAATGCAGCGAGATGACAAGAAATTAGTGATAAATGTGGATTTGACTGTTAGCAGTGGTTTGTTTTGTTCCACTCTTTCTCGAGGCGTTACCAGGTGCCGTTTTTATTCTTTTGTAACAAAAATGTCACGATTGTCCTGCTGTTGCCGTTTTTAAGACGACGGGGGAAGGATAGTTTTTGTTACGGCAGCAGAGACCGTGAAAAGCACCACTCTAAGGTCATATAAATTGGCTTTCACTCTTGTTTTTGTGGAAAGGGTAAAAGCATAAAGTGCAAGGACATATATCTTGGTTGGTCCTTTATGTTTGTTATTCTTTCTGTTTAGTAGTACCTTCTCAACAGACTCAAATGCCGAAATTTTCTATTTTTTTAAAGGGCCCCTGAAAAGAAAAAAAAGTTTTTTTTTGAACAGTCTGGTTGGGACACGCGTGTCGAAAAATGAATTTTACGCGAAAAAAATTAATTTTTAGAGCAATATTGACGGCGAGAGATTTATTTTAAATTTTTCGCGCAAATTCCATGGTCATTCAGCTCGGCTTCTCATTGGTCACGATGGTCATTCAAATCAACTTCTCATTGGCCAATAGAATGAGTGACAGCTTAGATGTTGGTTATAAAATCTTCGTGATCTCTTGAAATCGCCTTTTGAATTACATTTTTATAGGTTTAAGAAAGAATCCATCGAATGAACGTCGTAATTGTTTACAAACGTTTTACAAAATCGTAACTTCCGTTCGGATACTACAACAAACAAAAGCTTCGCCATTTTTTTTTCTGTCATGGCCTCCGTCTTGCAACGCGTCTCGCGTACTCGGGTGGTTTTATAGTTTTATCGCGTTTATATGTGAAGACCTCCGAAGAGGGCTTGTTGCTTCTGTTAGTTAGTCATGGCCGATTCACACACGGACTGATCCGCGGACGGATTGATCACGTGACGACATGTCCGCGGTTCGTCTGTCTCCCAAGCGCATCCACACGAAGGAGACGACGAGCAGACGCCAGCGAGGACGGACAGAACCTGGTCGCCACCCCACAGTGCCGCGAAACTCCAACATCGCAACGTGGCACCGTTGTCCAAGAGAGAAATCGACGTTCGCTACCGCGAGAATGAATCGTACGCCGCTGTTACGTACAGAGCGAGACAAAACACCGCGATAGGCTTCGTGCGAAGCGCCACTAGCTTTACTAACCCAAAGCATGAGAGTGACACAGGCATGGTCTTGTGCGAGAAGGGTTCCGCGTAGAAGCGACGAAGTTCTGGGCTCGCGAAGGGGCGTTTGGAGATGCCTTCACGCACTCCGCGCTCGTGCACAACACTCAAGTTCACCACAGCCACAAGAGAGGTCTTGCTCGGTGAAGTCCTGATTGGACGTGCAAGAATTATCGCGGCGTGCTAGACGAGTTTTGACGGAAGCTTCTTGACGCGGACTCAGAGGAGTACCGGAACCTGCGTCGCGTCAGCCAGACAAAGTTTCTGCAGTTCCTTTCACACGTGGAACGAAGAAACGCCCGACGAAATGAACCAGCGAACGCACAAAACACAACGATGCCCCACTTTTATTTTCATCGCCCAGAAACAAAAAACAAAAGAAAACAATGTACCGTTGCCAGACTAAACACTTTTCAAGTCAATCTCCCGCCAAAAACCCGCGCGTGAAAAAGGATCAGTCCGCGCGTCCGTGGACGAGGCGCGGATCGCAGGAATCGGTGACGTGCCGGTCACTTTGTACACGGTCTGCGGACGAAAATCGCGATTCGGTCCGTCGTGTGAATCGGCTTTACGACGCGGTACGACGTGCGACCGGCAGACACAGGAAGTAGGAATGGCTCTCGTACGGGGCGCAGCCAAGCCAGGCAAGCAGCCAAGCCGTTCCACTACGAAGAGGCGGGGAGTACCTCTCCTCCACGCGCCCGAAATGCCGAGAGAGAAAACAAGTGGAAAGGAGGTGACTGCCGACTAAATTGCGTCTGGCGCAGTCAATATTGCTCTAAAAATTTTTTTTTTTTTTCGCGTAGAATTTATTTTTTGACACGCGTGTCCCAACCAGACTGTTTTTAAAAAACTTTTTTTTTCTTTTCAGGGGCCCTTTAATGTATGATGCAATGATTTTTCACGTTGAAATGTAAAGACACAGAATAGCTTTTTCACAGTAAAGCCAAGGAAGCTATAAAATCTTTGCTTCATGAATGTAAAGGGAAAAATATACCGTAATTACCCGATTCTAGCGCGCCCCCGATTCTAACGCGCACCCGTTTTTCCAGGCCAACAAACCAGAAAAACTTTCACTTCCGATTGTAACGGGCACGGAACTTCGTGATCAAGAACAACGAATGCGAGAGAAACAGGCGATTTATTTACCGAATCAGTCACTCATCTCACTCCTCGTCGCTCTCCGCTGACCACAACATGTCGTCCTCGGTGCCGTCAAGCGCGTTCGCTATGCCACACTTCTTAAACGAGCGTTCAACCATGGCCGAGGCCGAAGGGATCGTGGCCCACGCCGCGCGCGCCCATCCCGCGAGCGTCTCGAGAGGCGCACGCTTCAGCCGACCGCTCGTCGTAAACGAGTGTGAGCCGCTCGTCAGCCACTCGTTGTACAGCACACGAACGCGATCTCTCACGGACGCGATCATTGCGCGCAAGTAAGCGCGCAAGTGGGACGACTTGCGTGAACGCAGAAGGAACAAACTGGTTGCTAAAAGCACGGAGGAAAGGTGGCAAAAAGCTTCGGCGCCATCTTGAGATGGCGATGGCAATGGGTGGAACGAAATTTCCGCTGTTTTGACAGTTTCGGTTTCGTATCCGATTCTAACGCGCATGCGATTTTTTGGCCTATTTTTCCGGAAAAAAGGTGCGCGTTAGAATCGGGTAATTACGGTAGTTCTGTAACTTTGGTATACTCCGTTCACCCCTAAGCAGACTCTGTAGTGGAAGCTATGTCCTCGTTGGACCAGTCATACGCCTCTCTTTCGCCACGTCATCATGCTCCCGGCCACACCTACGTGCCGAGAGCCGGGTCAGGTGATGTGAAGGAAGTGGCTGATTAGTCCGGCGGGTGCTTAGCTCCCTCCGTAGTCTCAGCTTGAGGGTGAAAGGAGGATGGTGGCCATTAATGTGTATTGTCATATGTATATCAAAGCATGCTGCACACCTTGCTGTCTGGATAAAAGATTATGGATATAGTGAAGTTGTTGCTAGGTTGTCATGCTCATAGAGGCATTTGAGGTACGCTCTGGGACACTGTTGGTATGAGCGTGAAATCGCCGGTCTTCTGTTTTTTTTTCTTAGAATTTGAGGACTCATCAAATCTACTAATGTGGCGCAAAAGTGCTTGTTCGTGCCCGCTCATAGCCTTTCAAAGTAAAATGCCAAAAAGCGCCAATGTCGTGTTCATGCTGACAGTGTTGCACAATGTACATACTAAAGCTGCTTTTGTAAGTTTACTGTAGCATAGTTCTACCATATAGCTTCCTTCACATAAAAAAAAGAGAGAATGATATCATATGAATCCTTCAACCACTGAATGGAACCATGAAAGAAATGTTGAATTGTGAATGCAGGTCAAGCACAGTTTTCAAGCTTTACAAAACACGGAGGGCGTAGGCGACATTGTACCTGAAACGGACCAGCCGTTGCCTGTCATGAATGTGAGTGTTTGGAAACTTGTATCTTTCTATACACGATGCCATGGCCCTTAGCCAAACTACTCAATGGTCTGGAAACTATGGCAGTTTCCACCTTAGTAAACGTAGTCACCACAAGCAGCACTGATGCATGTAAAAGTTTTAAAAAAATGTGTAAAAAGTTAGATATTTAAACACGCGGTATGTGTTTCAATTATTCCGAAATGTCATGACCCCTAGCTCTCATGTATGGGTGGCGTCTCCAGTTGTCCATCTTTTCGATGGGTCCGTGGGTTTTAGGAAGGAGTAGACATATCCAGCGACTCTCTGCGTAGAGGCTTCTCCGATTCCACGTCCCTCCGTTATGCTCTCCGAGCGACCTGATTGGTTGACTCCTAACATTGGCGGCGTGCCTCTGGTACTTCAGTGTATCCCTATTAAAAACCTTCCCATAGTGTGACGGAAAGATTCCGGACCAGGTAATCTAAGGAGTGTGAGGATGTAGAGAAAGCCACTCATGAAGCCGGCAGCCGGTAGGAACGGAGCGAGTTCGCTTCAGCTTGCTTCCGGCTGCCGGCTTGATGAGTGGCTTTCTATACAAACTTAACAAACATGTGGTGCCCTCTGGATTAGTAGTTTTAATATTAGGTGCACCACTCTACAGATGCCACCACTAAAACAACATTTTGTCGGTAAGTAACTGCGGCTAATGGATCTGTTTTGTCCTTTTTCCTCCCTATTTCTAGATCATGGTGCGGTACGGGCGAGAGGAGCTCTTGTCTCACCCCCTCTGCGTCAAGTACCTCGAAACAAAATGGTATTCAAACTCTAATTGTGATTCTTCTATGTTTAGCCTGCCTTGCATGCTAGCATCTATGATGAATCTAGCACTGTTACAAGACATGCTGTGTCGAAGGCACTTAACAACAATCAAGCTTACATGAACTTAAAAACTCAGGGACTAGAATACAGAGTGGAATACAAGAACTGGAACACGCAAACTGAAATACAGGGACTGGAATGCAGACTGGAATATAGACACTGGTGTGCAAACTAGAATACATGAACTGAAAGACACACTGGAACACAAGGGCATTTCGAGACGGGATTTGACGAGGGAAATCATATCGCCCATTTTGTAACGTCTCGTAGCTGTCGCTGTCCGACACTTGTAATGAATTGATGCGTGTGGTTAAACTGTGCCTCTCTCGCTCTTCCATCCAGGAATTCCTACGGAATGTACTTCCACATGCTGAACCTGGCGGTGTACACGGTGTTTCTGGCGTTCCTCACCACCAATGCGGTGCAACTGATGAGCGACAAGTCGGAACGGGGCAACGCGTCCAAGGTGACCTCGGAGCAGATCGTCACTGCTTTTGTCAAGCCCTCTAATGTGAGCCCCACACACTTTGCGTCTGACCCATCATCAAACTCAATCTTCTGCCTTGTAGTCTTTCGTACTCGTAGCTATGCTGACATTATACCGTCAGCATATAAGGCGTTTCAGAACCTCCCCCCCCCAGGCTTGAATTTTTGCACATGCAAAATCCAAGGGGAGTGGTCTGGACATTCTGATTCCCCTCTAAATCTGCCCCTGGTTAGAATGAAGTGAATAAAGTTTAACCATGTTGTTTAACATCTGAGGCTGTGGTTCAGAAAAGGGAAAAAAACTTTTAGTTCAATAAAAGATTTTTCCTTTTCTGCACCAGTCTTAGGTGTTAAGCGACATGATTAGCTACCACCAGCTCACCTGCACACTTCCTCTTTTCACAAATATAGCCTGTTAGTAGGGATTTCCAGACCTTGCTGTCTGCCACAATGAAACGCGACCGACAAACATGCGCTCAATCATTCTTTGGACGCATCGGCTGGAAAAGAATAAACATTAAAAAATCAGTTGGCTGTTCTGCTTTAAATATTGTTGTACTCTTAGTAGCTTGTTTGTAAGTGCCACAGGGTCCACCGGAATGCAGACACTGGTCGTTGTGAGGCTGTCGTTCTCAGCATTTGCAGTATTCTTAAACGAGACAAAGGAGACTGCATTTGTTCCGTTCTATTCCATTACATTTTAACGCAGAATGCGTTTTATGACTGGCAAGCGACAAAACTCGACAGGCCGCTTGCCAGCCGAGCGCTGACGCAGCGCTCATCTCCTTACTGATCAAACACTAGTGGCAGCCGAACCTCTTCCTCGAGTGCCTCTTGGTCACTCCTGGCGGGGGTAAAACATCACGGGTTCAGACCCACAACGGCACTCTGCTCCGTCAAACAAGCACGCTCAGGCATTCCCAGAGAAAGACCGCGTGAGAGAGTGACAAAAGACCCAGAGGAAAGAAGGCAGACTCTTTTGCCGAGGTAGTTCCATGTGCTTTGTTCTCTCTTGCCGCGAGCTGGTGCCAGGGCTCTGCTCGGCACTGCCGCATTCCAAGTGTTTTGTTTTACGCACGCTCCGTCTATCGCATCTTGCACTCCTAGTGGGCTCTGAGAAAGGCACACTTACAGTGCAACCGCAGAAGACGGCATCCACGAGTAAGACATCCACGGAGTGCTCGTGCGCTTACCTTGCACAACGCGGGGCCGCTTTGTGCCATCCAGTCTCCGCATGTCTACATGGTTTCTTCACACGAATGGTGTATTCGCACGAGAGATCTTTATCTCCGGCGAGAACCAAGTATGTCATAGAGCTGCGAGAAGGAAGAGGCGGTGCAGAGAGTCCGTGCGAGCGTCCGCATGATGGAGTCACAAGTAGTTTAGTCGCCGGAGTTTTTTTTCGCAAACCTGTTGGCGACCCTCGGGGGCTCATCGAACAAAAGGCAGGGAAAAAAAAAAAAAAGAAGAAAAAAGGCAACTCACACTTTTATTCTGTTGATCGTAATCCTTCCCCAAAAAGCAGGGGGACAAAGGAGGGGGCCCGGTCACTCTGACTGATGTTCTGTAGGCCGCTCGCAGATTCTCCTTGGCTCCTCGCAGCTAAGGGGATTAGCAAACGTATGTGACGTGAACGTGGGGCACGTTGCCTCGAAACTTGATGACGTTTAATCCTCTCCTCGGGGAGAAACTCCGTTGTGTGAATACAACATAATGCATTGCATTCTGTGTTACCACTGCCTTTGCCACTATTCGTCTAGGGGCGACTTTTAATGTTTGCCTTTGTGCCTTGTTGGTATACCTTCTTTGCATGGTTTCATAGCCGGCTTGATGCGTTGGAGTTACAACCCCCTCTTGATTGACTGCAAAAATTCCTGTGTGGTTTATTGTTGGCAGTGTGTGTAGCTATTGACACACTTCATTTCTTCTCCAGGCCACCGTAATATCTCTCACCTCGGTGATTGTCCTGGCATTTGTGGGCTTCAATATCGTCAAGGAGTTCTACCAGATGTATCAGCAGGTAGGCTGGCTATTGATATATTGTGGCTTCATTATATATACTATTCAACTTCTAATACTAGTACTAGTGCTGATGGCCTCAAATATTAAATAATTCTAGGAGAACTTTGAAAGTTACCAGGAATACAAAAATATCTACTTCGACATCTAAATGTGGAAAATACTTTCTCTTTGAGCTCATAGTTGCTTGTAGTTGTATAAGTAAATAGGTTATTTTTATTTGGGCTTTTGTAATGGTATGTCATGTGGGAAAATATTCTGGCGCAGACTCACCTGGGAGGAGGGCTTGTCCCTTTGTGCTCTATGGTGCTACGAGAAGGCATGGTTGCCATTATGGCCATCGCTTCACTGCAGCACACTGTCATATTAGGGCAAGAGATGTCCTGAATGGAGATATAGTAACACAATCTTTGGTTGCTCACCTATTGTCTAAATATTTTTAATAAATCTAAATTATACTCTAAATTATTTAACAATATATTGTGATTCAAACTTTGAATAGAGCAGATTGATTTTCAAATTGACATTAAAAAACGTCAAATATTCTTGTACGCCCATACTTGTTACCTCAAAAGGAAAGCAAGTTTTGTGCACAGTTCGTACGCTGCAGAATGTTGTTCTTACGAGACATGGTTGTCATAGAAAAAAAAAAGTTATTTTTGCTTTTTGCATATTAAACGTTTGCATTTTGATGAAGTAACAAATATAACCAATCTTCGATTAATAGACTACTAGTATCTATATTTGCCACATAAAAGGCTAAATTACTAACACCCTTTAAAGAGTAACCTGTTCTTACCATGGTTATGAGGTGATAGTTAGTGTAGATGCTTCCACACAAGAACTGGGATGGAGCAGGAAATTAAAAAAAAGCTATGCCTTTTCTCTGGCTGCTACAAGAAAGGCTGTTATGCAATATAATTTTGGATTCTTTGCCTGCTGAGTTGCCACCTACGGAATTCCTACATCACACCACTGCATGCTCCTTCCATGCATAGCTGTTACGTGCTTGCGTCGCCTCCTCTGTATTGGGCCACAGTGCCTGCTCTCTATGTGCGCAGTTGGTTTACACTGTCACCTGGCCTGTTGAAGCACGTTCCGCCAGTCCCTTTCTCTCGCTCAAGTGCCCTCCTTCTCCCCCCATTTCCATCACCGAGCGGGCGTGCTATAGGGCCGCCTGCGGATATATGCACACGACTTCACAGCTTGGTGGCCCTATACAGTCAAATCTCGATAGAACGAATTTCATCGGACTCGCGAAAATCGTTCGTTATTCTGAAATTATTGTTATAGTGAAAAACTCGTCAATTGTAATTATATCTGAGCAAAAATGACCTACCTTTGCAATAGGAATGTCCGGACGCTCGGTTTTATCCGAAACACAAAACAAAAAATGCTCCACGTAATTGAACACTACACATTTATTGAGAGAAATCAGAAAATTTCTGATAGGTCTAGCACAACTCTATAGGAAGAACGATTTGATGTCGTCCACCTTGTTGACGGCTTTGGTCATACTGGCACCGCTCACGCGATTGAACACGGCACAGTTACTAGAAGAAATCCGAAATCTTCTTCTGGTGGGTGTAGCAAAAACGCTGCAGGACGAACGATTTGGTGTCGTCCACCTTGTTGACGGCCTTGGTCATACTGGCACCGCTCACGCGATTGAACACGGCACAGTTACTAGAAGAAATCCGAAATCTTCTTCTGGTGGGTGTAGCAAAAACGCTGCAGGACGAACGATTTGATGTCGTCCACCTTGTTGACGGCCTTGGTCATACTGGCACCGCTCACGCGATTGAACACGACACAGTTACTAGAAGAAATCCGAAATCTTCTTCTGGTGGGTGTAGCAAAAACGCTGCAGGACGAACGATTTGATGTCGTCCACCTTGTTGACGGCCTTGGTCATACTGGCACCGCTCACGCGATTGAACACGGCACAGTTACTAGAAGAAATCCGAAATCTTCTTCTGGTGGGTGTAGCAAAAACGCTGCAGGACGAACGATTCGATGGCGTCCACCTTGTTGACGGCCTTGGTCATACTGGCACCGCTCACGCGATTGAACACGGCACAGTTACTAGAAGAAATCCGAAATCTTCTTCTGGTGGGTGTAGCAAAAACGCTGCAGGACGAACGATTCGATGGCGTCCACCTTGTTGACGGCCTTGGTCATACTGGCACCGCTCACGCGATTGAACACGGCACAGTTACTAGAAGAAATCCGAAATCTTCTTCTGGTGGGTGTAGCAAAAACGCTGCAGGACGAACGATTCGATGGCGTCCACCTTCCTGTGGACAGCCTCGGTCGCACTAGCACACCTTCCAAGAAATATGCGCAACTTGCTGATGGCACTAAGGACATCGGAGTTGGAGACCGATTCTTCCTGCTGATCCGTGACCGTTGCCTCCTCGTCTTCATCGTTCGGGTTCTCCTCGTCGCTGCAGTCATTCTGCTCACGAACGCTGTTTAGGATGTCGTCAGTCGTCAGTTCTGCCGATGTCCATGCTGCATCTTCGCACTGCACATAGTCCTCGAACGTCACCGAAGGGGCCACGGGAAGCTTCTCAGCGACTTCGTTCCACAGTTCACTTGCGTCGTCTTCCTCTGGGCGCTCGTCGTCTTGTGGTTAGATTGACGCTTTAAGAAGACCCGCCTTCCTCCAGCAGTTTTGGATTGTGGTTGGCGAGACGCGTGAAGCAGAGGTCTGACAGGAATGTGAAATTAGGTGGGTAGGGTTAGGATTTGTTTCCCGGGTCGATCTTTGATGATGATGATGGTTGGGCGTTGCGGGAGCCGCCAAGCGGCCAAAATGCGTGTCTTTCTGTAATTTAAAATTATTTTCGCTATCCATCGTTGCTTTCGGCCATTTTTTTTGCTATATAAATTCGTAATAGTGAGGTGTTGTTCGCATATAAGAGCATTTAAATTACGGGTGTTATTCTGAAATATTCGGTATTTTGAAATTCATAGTACTGAAATATTTTTGCATTGAAACCAATAGGCATTTGGAAGGGGATTTTTGAAATGTTTGTAAATCTGAAAAATGTGTTATAATGACGTTCACAGTAACGAGATTAGACTGTAGATGCTTACGGATAGATGCACATTTCGTATCTGCAGTGCACCAGGGTCGTACCCTTCAGGCATCACTGAGCAAATGCTTGGGAGAAACGTTTCGTGGTTCTTTGACCCAGTCGTCACGCAGAATGTGTTTTATGGGTCGTTTTCTGAGAAAAGATTGTGAGAAACAAGCGTCATGAATGAGCTAACAAAGAAAACAAGAAATTGACGTCACGTGATTTGACGTTATGAGACCTATCGGCCAATTCGGTTTCTCCGCTACATTTGGCGGGAAAATTGATGTCATGTGATCTATATACCGCCAGGTTCTCTGGAAATATAGCGGGGAAATTCGCATCACATGACTTTCAGTTTCCCAGCTAAATTTGATGGAAAAATTGACGTCATGTCGCCTATACACAAATTCAATTTCCCCACTAAATTTAGTGAGAAAATTGACGTCGGCACGACCTATATACCAATTCGGTTGTCGCCGCTAAATATGGCGGAGAAATCGACATCACACAATGTATGTACCGTCAACTTCTCGTCTAAATCCGCTAAAAGAAATTCAATAAAAAAACAAACATAAGTGTGTGGTGTTTGTGTGGGACACGTTCTGTGCCCCTTGGTCTTTGTCAGGACGATCAAGCTCGTGCAAATTTTGTTTTCCCGCATTGCACTTGCAGAAGGCCAAGTACTTCCTGGACATCATGAACCTGCTCGAGTGGACCCTGTACATCTCGAGCGGCCTCATGGCCGCGGGTCACCTGTCGACCACCGTCGTGGACCGAAGCAATCAGTACATCATGGCAGCGCTGGCTGTCTTCCTCGCCTGGTTCAACTACCTGCTCTACCTGCAGAGGTGGGCACCGTTTGTCTGTTGCTGGCGTGAGCTGCTACACTCCGTCTCATCTTATTGTGATGCCTGGAGCGCGTCTCCGACCGGTGTATTTAACTGCGTCCGCAAACATGGTCCCTTGATCTCCACCTAACGACTTCGTAAAAGTGACGTGTTCTTGCCCGTCGTGACCCTGCCGGTGGCAGACCAGTGGAGGTGGATGTGGCAGATGCCTGTTCTGCTGTGGCTCGCTCTCGGCTCGACAGTCCACAGAAACTTATGCAGCGACGATTTGGGACGCCGCAACGACGACTACACCGGTGTTTGCTCATCGTTTTTGCCAGAACTTCAACGACCAACTGCCAGGGTCGCAACATCCCATCGTCACAGGAGACGGCGCATGATGCGCCGTCTCCTGCGACGTCATTTGTCACTTTTGGGTCACTTTCTATGCATGGGCAGTATATGTGGAGAGCAAGTTCGTCTGCTTCTTTTGCAGGGGTTGCGGTGATGTCAGAACGCCGAGCTCTGAATGGTTCTGATCGAAGGATAGGGGGTAGACCTCCACTATCCTTCAATCAGAGTGCAGATAGGACTCGCGAGGAGTGTGTGACCCAATCGCGTGTCGAAGGGCTTTTTAACTGAGAGTTGCCTAAGGACAAAGAGATCGGTATTCTACTAACGCATTAATTTTTTGGCCTGTGTTTAATTGTTGCATTCTGTATGCAAGCACTATTCCCTTCACTCTATTGGTATTCCTTCTCCTTGCACTGTGGATCTAAAGCAATTGTGACTGTGTTGAGATTATACTAGCATTGTAAAAAAACAGTCGAAGCACGCTTTTTATCGAAACGAGAAAAACAGTGCAAGAAATGACGGATCAGTAGAAGGTACAGAAAGACAGTTCCTTGTCTGTCTGTATCTTCTGATCTATTGTTTTTTTGCACCGTTTTTTTTTTGTTCTAATGCATCACCAACTCGGCCAGATAAAAAGCATGCTTTTACATGCTTTTTATGTATTGGTAATTTATACCTAGGACGATTGGTACCTCGGTATACCACCAGTGCATAAGAGTTCTGGTATCTGCACCTTAGAGCGATGCTGGTGACTTTTTAAGCCTCGTGACACAGGAGCATGGGAGCCACACATGTACTAAGACGGTGGCACACTTTAGCTTCTTACTACAGCCCTTGCCCTCATGCGAGGTGTTCCGTGACGTTTTTGTCTTGCAGCTCAACTGACAAGAGCTTCACTCTACGAGCCTTCTCCAAATTTTGTTATGTTTCTGTTTACTTTTTTTAAATCAACAGCACTTGCTGTAAGTCTAGAGTTGTCGAGCAATGTTCACATTTTGCTTATCGGCGGAATGTCGGGATGACACTTTCAGCAACCTGGCTATAGCATCGAACAAACACACCTGACCACATACTATGGTCACTGACAGAATGAGAACATCGCGGCATGTTTTTCGATTGCCCGGCGTCCGGCACATGCTCCATGCCTCCCTCCGTGCCTTGGCCGCGTGCATGCGCTTGAGGTTTAGAGACGCCGAAGCATCATCGAAGGTAGGCAGCTCGCTCTGGATCTGGGTCAACCGAGGCTCCCCCCTGGCACTCTCGCCCTGTCAGTGACCACAGTGAATTTTAGCAACGATAGAGCCAGGGCCTGGCCCCTTTTAGTTTTGTAGCTGGAGTTTGGCGACTAATTTTTCGTTTCCCCGTTCCCTTCCAGGTTTAATCGGATCGGCCTGTACGTCGTCATGTTCCTGGAAATTCTGTCGACGCTGCTAAAGGTCATGTTTGTGTTCTCCGTGCTAATAATCGCCTTTGGCCTGAGCTTCCATATTCTCCTGGCAAAGATAGATGTGAGTATGGCACGTCTCTCTCTTTCGTCCCCTTCCCTTGTTTTTTGCACGTTCTGCGCGACTTAGTTTCACTTGATTCGGGTGTCGAGTCGCTGTTTATTCTGAGTTCTCTGTCTTTCTTTATAGATCAACGTGAAGACTGCAGTCGTCGACCCTTACACCGGAAACGTCACGATGCGATCTATGGTATGAACAGATTTTGGAAAAAGGCTTTTAAAGACACTGTAGTCACTGACGACTTATGGAACGCGGGCCATCTTATTATCACTTCACACTCAATGAGATTAAGGTTTTAGGTGTTAAAAACGCCAAACATGGATCACAGAGCAAAAAGCCTAACCATAATAAGTCACGTCCTGCTTTCTTAAGTCGTCGGCAACTATACACGTTTGCAAGTATGGCCTCAAGGCGCTGCCATTCTGCTTAGTTGATGTGTGCTTGCGTGCGTCATAATCCGATCACAGCACCTTGCTAAGGCGGCGTAATCGGATTACGGCTGAGTCGAAGCGCACCCCAACTGAGCAAGATGACGGCACCCTGAAGCCATACTTGCAAACGTGTATAGAAATTAAAAACAGCGAGAAAAGACGAGGACCAGATGAAGAAGTAACATGGACGCAGCACTTTAGCACGATGCTCAACTTTAGCATCGTGTATAGAAAACATTTTTACAATGTTTGCTCAATGGGGATTGGATTAAACCCTCCAAGTGTGCAGGCTGTGGATGATAATTTATTTTGAAAGCGGCAGCTTTATAAAATCCAACCAGCCTCAGGAGCCGCATAAGCACGAAATGTGTAGGTCGGTCAATCCGCATCCGCTAAATAATCTTGTAAAAAAACAGCAACCGGTGCCAGAGGTCCATGCCCGGTCACCGGCGTGAAAGCCAAGTGTGCTGCTGACTGAGCTACGGACCCAGCACGCAGGAATGGGAGGAGCAGAAGCAGGTGGTGTGAGAGAGTGCAGAGTGGAGAGGGGTACGGAAAGGGCAAGAAAGAGAGGAACAGAAACAGGTGGTGTATAGAGAGTGCGTGGAACGAGGAGGACTGGAAAGGGTAGGAATGCATGCTTCACCTTTCTTGGTGACCCAGAAACTTCAGCGCAAAGGCTTTGTATTCGGGTGCTGAAGGGAAGCGTGTGCAGCGTCACAAATAGGGTGTGACAAATTTTTTCCCATACCAAACCCTTCCTTAGTCACCACCTTAACTAAAAGTACCATTCACCCCAGGCACTGAAAGACTAAAGGCTCGTTTTTACTCTTGCGACCTCTTAGAACTGGGTGCCTTGAAACCTCTTACAACGAGAGGACACACCGGCGCCATCTATTGGGTTGCAGTGTAAACTTGGCAGTCCGGCATATTTTCTATTTCTCTCGCGCATTACCCTTTCTTTCTTGGCTCGAAAAACTTTTGTCAAAGTTATAAACGAGCCTTTCTTATAGGTATTACGCACATCTGACCTCGGAAATCCCGCAAAACCTTTGCTCTTGTGAAATGCAGTTCCAGGGTTTCTGGATAGATGGCGCCAGAATGCCAGTGTGTTCTCTCGTCCTAAAAAATTTTGAAAGGTTTCAACTGGTCTCGTCTCTCTTGGTCGTATTCGGTTGCAAGAGTGTGAACGGGCCTTAAGGGTCATCGTGCCCTAGGCACCGCCCAAACTAAAAGCACCACCCATCCTTAAAGCTACCGCATTTAAACACATTTGCCAGAGTGACCAAATATGCAGCAAATTTTTGTTCATACTGCATGCTAGATTTTGCAGGGCATGTATTGATGTCACTGGATTTACTTGTCTTTTTTTCAACTAAGTCTTTGTTTCTCTGGAATCAGTTCATATATATGATTACCGTAAAATTCCATAATGGCGCCCTCCCCAGGAGATTGCCCGTCTTGTTTTTCTGGCTACATATTTATAACATAAAAATTCTGAAACATCGCACACGCCCTATTCCCGTTAGACATCATGCGATGTCCGACAGGAATCACTTCAACTGCGCGATCTGCGGTACTGATACGTGTGACGAGAGTTTGTAGCGAGTTCACGCTTTTTTGCCCGCGATCTGTGCGCGCAACATTGGTTTTTGTGACACGCGAGTTGATCCTGCTTGTTTATTTCATCGTAAAATGTGGGTCTGCTGCGTCTGGATTCGCATTATTTGTTCCCGTGACATGCGAGTTTGTAGCGGGTTCTTGCGTTTTTTGTTCGTGACCTACGCATGTGATATCAGTTCCCGTGACATATGAGTTGTTCCCGCATGTTCATTGCACTGTGAAACTCAAATCTGCTGCATCCACGATCTGTTGTGTCGGTTTCCACGACATACGAGCTCGCGCTAAATTCCCGCTTGTCCTTCGCATCTTGTAAAACGAATCTGCTGCGTCTGCGATCCGCAATACCTTTTACCGTGGCACAGTAGTTCATAGTAAATTCCCGCGTGCTTATCGCATCACGAAACGCAAACTTGCCGTGTCCGCAATTGGCTGTATCAGTTCCCGTTTCTGTGATTTGTATGGGATGACCCGGTGTTTCATCAATTTTTGTATAAAATTTTGCTGTTGTGTCCCCAAAGATGGCCTACTCCATGTTTTTTTTATTGTTGTTTATCTCATCATTTTGGGTGGGGCATCCTTATGGGACAGTTTTACGGTGTATCCTCATGGCTAGCTTGGAAGAGATTTTTGTTCAGAAACCAACAAAAGTAGGGTTCTATTTTTCCCCACAGATTGTCCATTTAGCATACTTATAGAATAAACCTGCTCTCCCCTCCTGGCCACTTGGCTGGGTCACTGCTGAATACCCATTAGTGTCTGGTGCAAATGGCATCTTGTTTTTTGCTGTAACCATTTCATAGTTTCTTCAAGATCAGATTTTTTGTACGCTCACTGCCCCTAAAGGTTGATTTCAACTGTGGTAAACGGACACTTTTGTGACTTTTTGCCTTCTTCCACGACCGCGTCGCTCCACACGAGAGCAAGTTGGCAAACTCTTCAATCACCAACTTTCTTCCCCATGTCGCGGCCGTTCCTCTTCCCTTGGCAGAACACGAACGACGAGGGTTTCCGCAGCCTTTTGTCTTTGACGCGTTTGTGATGCCGCACCAATACGAACCGGCAGACTCTCTCTTCCGCCGCGGCGACTCCCTTCTGCCATTGACTCTGCTGTTCCCGTTCCTCTTCCCTGGACAGAACATGAGCGACAAGGGTTTCCACAACCCGGTGATCTCGCTGGTGCGTGTGGGCACCATGATGCTGGGGGAGCTGGACTTCCTGGGCACCTACCTGCGGCCCATGCGGGTCCTCGACTCCTCGGCCTGGTACCAGATCGTGGCTGCCACCTGGTTCCTCGTCGTCTTCATCGTCCTCATGCCCATCCTGCTCATGAACCTGCTCGTGAGTGACGCACCCCGACACGGCGCGTGGAACGCGTCTCCCACCGGAGTCTTTATCGCATTCTCAAAAGTCATAGAGGTAGGAAGCTTCTAGAGGCGACACGATGCCACCAGAGGTGAAGCAAAAATGTGGAGGGACACGCCCCCAACGATGACCAAAACCAAGAGATGCTATTGGACGAAAAGGAGAGGTGACTCAACAGCTGTTTGGTCACCCTCGGGGCCCCGGGCTTGGTTTTGGTCATCGTTGGTGGCGTGTCCCTTCACACTTCTGGCTTCACCTCTGGTGGTGTCATGTTGCTTCCAGAAGCTTCCTACCTCCATGTCAAAAGTGGTCCCTTGATATCTGCCCTATGGCATCACGAAAGTGTCATCTTATCGTCGGCCGCGATCCTTGCAATGGTACAGCGGCGGCGGTGAATGGGGCAGATGTCCGTTCTGTTGCAGGTCGCTCTCATGCTCGGCAGTCAGCGGAAGACTAGGCAACCGGGAGTTGGGACTCCGCAACGATGGCGACACTCGCGTTCGCTCATACTTTTTGCTGGGACATTTAGCACCGACCGTCGGGATTGCGACGTTCAAAGACCCGACACTCCGGCTCCCCCAACGTCATTTGTCGCCGCTTCGGGGCCGCTTTGGACGTTTAGGTCACTAAATATGCCAGTCGAAGAGAAGTTTCGGGCACTGTAGCGACGACACCAGCGTGCGAGGACACCGGGGGTTTCGGCTTTAGTGTCGGATGGGAGCGAGAGCTTTCTCGGCTGCCGATTGGACGTTGCATCGCAGCTTTCCGCCGGGTATGTGTGTTTGTCCGACGAGAAATTTTCAACCCGTTAGAGAGTCCGCGATTGAGCGGTATTTCAGTGACGACTTCCCGCCAACGCACGGACGGCGATAGGAGCCTTCCTTCCTCTGATGTAGGCATCCCAAGCGTTTTGTCCACCAGTTGATGTTGGCTTGTGTACGGCGGCAGAACGACTCGAGGTTTGCGGAGGAAGCTTGGGTTGTCAATCACTTCGAACGTGAAGTAGCAGATCATGATTTCAGCCCGCGTTCAACCTCACTTTGCCGTGACACTCGGTTTATGGCAGATGATCTCATTATTTTCGGTTCGATAGCAGGTGGTATACGGTATTTACTCGTTTAATTTTCGTCTGCAAATGACACTTTATAGCAGACAAATTCCATTCTTTGCTCACATTGAGAAGCAGACCATCTGCTCGCAAGCTCTGTGAGAGGGAAATTTGGTCTCGTTCTCGCTGTGACTAATAGCAACTTGTTTCACTGCACTCATGCCCACATGTGCACACTCGCAGCATGGAGATAGTTTGTTTCAGCCAACACCCGACGAGTGACTGCACTTTCCGAGTTTGTATCAGCACCAGTACTTTATGTGTGCACGCACTGGCTGCACTGGGAGAATCGAGCGTGCACCAGAATCCAATCCCGTCATGCATCGCTCAGGCAAAAACCTAGAGCAGACAACGGGGGTTTGTCTGCTGTAGGTTATTTGCTATTTCATGAAAGACGAACTCAACGACCCGTGCTTTATTTGCAACTTTTGAGTCATTCTGGTGCCGTACAAATGCTGAAATCTACCAGTGGGTAAAGAAAGGTGCAGGACAAATGCATCAGCAGCCGCAAGATATCTCTCACCATCCGTGTGCTGTTGAAAGGCTTAGTATTTGTCGACAAAGCTCGCCCAGCAGATGCCTGTGACGCGTAAGTGACGTGGTCAGTCAGCAACCGAGAAAGCTGAATATGGTGATTTTACCCGACTTTTCAGTAAAATTATTATGTTTAACATTTACACGGCAGCTATCTTGCCCAGCCGTATATTATTTGAGCAAGCTTTTGTTCTCGCTTAATACGGATCAAGCTTTTGCACGGGCAGTGTCAACCGTTTTCTCCGGTGTAAACGGTTACAAAAATTGAAAGATTACTCGACTTCGGTTACTTCGTACAGCTGTTTTGTAGTCAGCTGGTTGTGGAAACTTACTCCTTTTGTAAATATTCCTGTGACGATCGAGTTGTTTGAAGTCATCGCAAATATAGACTTCACATTGCCGTGACTGCACTATTTCATTCCTGCCTGTCCTGTCACGTCAAACAGCAGTGTGCTAGTTTCAGTTTGAGGTCGGTACTCTTACCGCAAAATAGATGATGGCAGCATCAGTCTGCACTTGGTGCATTCGTCAAGTTCGTCCAGGGCTAGTTCTCTGTGCAGTGCTTCGTGAATACGATGCATTGTGGGAGAGAACTCGCGCAACACCAGTGCGTGTGAAACGAACTCGCCATAAAATTGGACCCCAGGGCAGTGGCGTCAGTAGGGGTGCAGCTGGGGAGTGAAAGGGGGGGGGGTGTTGTGGCGGGCAACGAGTCGGGGGGGAATGGTGTTCGCTGCAGGATACCGGCCCGTGTGCTGCTGACCCTAGTGATGCCTCTGTCCCAGGGGCTCCAGACTTGTCAAACACAAAGTTAGGGCCGAAGTTTACAGATTACGCTGATTGAACTCTTGCGATGACAATGTAGTACTTTAAACTCTTGCGTTGACAACGTCACACTTTTGTCGCAAGCGTTCAGTCCGCGCTGTCTGCAAACTTTCAGCTCCACCTTTGTTTTTGACGAGTCTAGCGCCACAGCATGCTAATCTAAACTTTCTGGGTAATGAGAGGTTGACTCGATAACTTGGCAAACTGAATTTTGTTTCGTCATTAGGTCACCCTCGGTCAGAGGTTGCAGCTAACTGAGGATGAAGTCAGCGGTACGAGGAACGAAGATGATTAGACCTCGAGAGCCAGATTCAGCGTTATTACTACTTTGGCATACTCGATTACTTAGATGGCAGAGGTAATGATTAGAATCGTTTCTCTTGCAAAGAGAGACTGAGAAGAAATGCGAAGCGTGAGCTCGGCAACGCAAAGCAGTACACATGCTACTAAACTCTTATTGTTGCACACTGGGCTGTTACTTACTGTAAACAAAGGAACAGCTTATACTCCACTTCATGCTTCTAGTTGGTTTCTACATAAAACCTGCCAGAGAGGCTTTTAGTGAGAGTACTTAGAAAAGCTGTGGAGCCTGGCTCTCAGTTTGCGTGGGAGCAGCGTTCCGGAAGAACAGTCTTACCACTGTCGCATTTTGAAAGATTCTTTAAAATGATGTTGCTCACACCCTGGAACGAGTATGGTATATTGCTGACCTTTCGGCAGTTACCTGAAATGGCCCCCGTTCTCTCTTCATTTGTTGTTTCTCTTGCTGTGCTACCTGACCCAGAGAATGACACAATGCACTTGTTCAACATCTAGTAGTCATTGGTTGACTGTCATCATCGTTCACTACTCACACGACCCCCCCCCCCTCCCTTCTTTGTGCATACTGCGTCGACCTTATATTGTTAGCTGAGTGCCAGGCTGATTACAGCTGCCTCGTGGCGGAGATGGCAGAGACCGTTTGACATGCAAGCAACCTGGTCGAGCGCTTCGTGCCACCAGGGTTCCCACAACTTTCAGTTTTAGGCTGTATCCTAACTGTACCACCTAAGTATTGCAGCTTAACCTCAGAATTATTCCCTCCTTAACTTGTACTTTAGCAGATGATAAAATATTAATGTAGCAAAAAGACAGCTTACTGCAGTGTAATCTAACTGACTCCATTTATTGCAGTATAGTGTTTAAAAAATAAAAAGGATGATTACAAAAAGCAATTTCGGCACATCCCAGTGAAGTGAAACCCCATTCCTTATCATTTTCAGATTGGCCTGGCGGTTGGGGACATCGAAACAGTGCGCCGCAATGCTCAGCTCAAGAGACTTACAATGCAGGTAGGAGCCTGTATTGTCAGCGTTACTACAGTGGCTTAAAGGGGGTAGTGTAACGAACGAAACCGGAGAAGCGGCACACCGTTGGAAGACGGCCGCGGGTGGCGCTGGCGCTTGCAGCACCGTCGTTTCGGCTATGGCTCCGGCTTGGCCGCTTGGCCAGCTTGGCTCCGGCCAGCTCCGGCCGATTCGCAGCTGTCGACTACACTGTCGTCTGCTAGTTTCACATTTTTATTCACCTTCAAACACAAATCATGTCCTTGGAAGTTCACTGGACACAAATAATTGCTTTTGAGGTATTTATATTAGTTACGAAGCGTGTTAGGGTGCCTCTATCTGCCGGCCGATCGAGGCACCCTAACGGAGCTGCAGATCGAAGCGCCACCTGCACCGTCTTCCAAGGAGCGGCCGTTCCCGATGCATGGTGGAGGCTACGCGGTAACTACACTACCCCCTTTAAGCCACTGTAGCGTTACCGTGAACCCTATCATTGCTTTCTTTTTCTTTTTTTTTTTTTTTACGCCGCTCAATGAGCACGTTTGACACTATAGTTATGTATGTGCGTGATTGTTTTACATTTGTCTGACAGGTGGAACTTCACACCGACCTCGAGCGAAAGCTGCCTCGACGGATCTTAACGATAGTCGACAAGACAGAAGTTTACGTTTACCCCAACCAGAAAGGCTCCTCATCTTACGTGGTGAGCGTTCTGTCGGTTTCTTGTAACATATCATTCTGCTCATAGTAGTTACCTTTTCTAATGAATGTTACTACATACTTAAATTTAGAAAGATATAGATAAGATGTAGTGCAAGAATTTGTAGCACTCGAAGGGCTACAAGTAGGCACAGTTCCTAACTCATTGCAAGAACTGACAGGCAGTAAGATTTTTGTTTTATTTTCTAGATTTTGTTTTCAAAGGGGACTTTCTGTAATTGGATGTGCTATTGCAATTATTTTTTTTATTACTGTTGATTTTTTTTTTTAATGGGATCCAGTGGTTTTTAAGAGGATGATATTATGATAACCATTCAAACATCTGAACAAATGTACTTTCAGAAGTCTAAAATTTGCATTACAGAATTTGTTATCTGATATGTGTGCATTTCGGCTTGCTTATTATCTGGCTTTTTTACGGGGGGACCCAAGTTTCGCAAAAACGCAAGTTAAGCACCACGCAAGATTTACTCTTCATCGTCTGTGAGCGTGTTTTTTTTTATAAGTTGGTTTCTATGTATATATTACAACTTCTTGTTGTAATATGTAAATTTTGCACTGTGCCTGTTGTGTTGTGCAAAGCATATACCGTATTTACTCGCATAATTTGCGCCTACGCGTAATTTGCGCACCCCTAGCTTAAGGGCCATATTTCCAGAAAAAAAAAACTTGCTCGCGTATTTTGGGCGCCCTGCACCCTTCTGTGCCAGCTCGCCAACCGTTTCCAGATGCCTCACGGGCGCGCAAGCTAAGCTGCGCAAATTCCGCGCGGCTGCGTGAAGAATGAGAGAGGCGAGAGTCAGAGAAAGATGCGACTCTGCACTTCTCTGGGGAAACTACGAGATGCGTGCGCGTTCGCGCCGCTGGTTTAATGCTGCGAGGTGGTTGGCCTGCAAGCAACGTTACCTGCAAGGGAGCATGACGTCACGCTGCTGAGATTCCCGGATGTGTCGTGTGGTGTGCGGTTGCGGCAGTCGCTGTCGTGTGGAGTGGCGTGAAGTCTGCGATGCCAAAGCGCATGCTTTCCATTGTTCGGATTGTGTGCTTCAAGTTTGACGCCGTCAACGGTTTTCTCGACGATTGCTCTTGCAATGAGTTACAATAACTATACAGCGAAGTTGAAGCTCCTCGTGATCAAGTTTGCCGAGGAAAATGGAAACCGCGCAAGCTGCCAGACAGTTTAGGGTGAGCGAGAGCCACGTACGTTATTGGCGAAGACAGAATTTGCAACTGGCAAGTGCAAAACCGGGAAGAAAAGCGTCACAGGGGCCCAAACGAGGGAACTTTCCTGCTGTTGAAGATGAACTGCTACAGTATTTTCGTGATCACAGGTCGGCTGGTCAAGCCGTGTTGTGCGAGATGCTACAGTTTCAGGCAAGAAAGATTGCACAAGAAAAAGGGATCTCGGCTGCAACGTTCAAGGCTAGCAGAGGATAGGTGACACGCTTCATGAGACGCCACCACTTGTCTCTGAGACGACGGACGACTCTCTGCCAGCGTTTGCCCGAAGACGACCCGGTCTGCAAGTGGGT
Organism: Ixodes persulcatus; assembly: GCA_013358835.2. NCBI lineage: Eukaryota > Metazoa > Arthropoda > Arachnida > Ixodida > Ixodidae > Ixodes > Ixodes persulcatus. The sequence continues at coordinate 1,059,351 of JABSTQ010011417.1, forward strand.
TCTAACAGAATGGGACGGGGTCTCCCAGCATTGTCGAGTTGAGCTTCAAGACGACGGGACTATCAAACGCGCTCGACGGAAGTGAAGACAATGCTATTTGGAACGCGAGTGACGACGACAACCACGATGATCGCAGCCATGGTACTGAGTGCGAGAGCTCCACCAGCGACTCGGAGTAAACGAAGTAGGTGCGTTTTGTAAAATAAAAATATTTTTATATACATTACAGCCTTTGCAGATGTTGATGTTTTAAAATCCTGAGACTGGGAAGGAAAATTGAAGAAAACTTGTAAGACAGAAAAAAGGGGACAGGACAAACGTCCCTCTTTGAGACGTTTGTCCTGTCCCCTTTTTTCTGTCTTACAATTTTTCTTCATTGAGACGTTTGTCCTGTCCCCTTTTTTCTGTCTTACAATTTTTCTTCAGGATTTTAAAACATCATGATCAACATACACCAGCTCGCCTGCACCTTGACAATTTTTTGCAGATGTGTTATTTGAAATGTGCTCGCGAAATAGCCGCGTAATTTGCGCACCCCCTTTCTGATGACAGATATTTTAAAAAAAGTGTGCAAATTATGCGAGTAAATACATAGTTTTGTCATAATCGCTCCTGACGTTTCGTGACCTTTATCTCTCTTGTGCTACCAAAGTGGCAAACACTCCAGCGTTGGTTTGCCAGCCCAAAGGAGAATGGAAAGCGTGGCAGGGCGTTCGTCGGCAGCAGTGCTCTTCAGGACAGTGCCATGCAGGACCTGTGCGACGAGCTTATCCGGCAGAAGAGAAGGTGGAGTACCGTCTTCCTTTACTTTCAACATATTCTGACAAATCTGGGGAAAATAAATAAAGAAAGTATCTTTGAAGTAACGGTACCTGTAACTGTATCTTAGGTACATTTTTTAAGTAACTTTTACAACTCAGGTGGGCACCACCTTCCCAACATTTTAGTTGCTATCCTTCCTCTTCTCCACTGCCGTTTCCAAAGAGTAGTTAACGAAAGAAAAAACCAGCAGTGCACGCGCGAAAGAGAACATGCATCCTGTACCATCTATCCGACAGCATTGGAGGTACGGTGCCTGCAACGCGTCTTCGTTTTGTGCGTTTGCCGTCCACGGCGTCCTATCGGACGTAGAAAGGCCTGCAAAAAAAGCGAGCCGACGCAAGGCTCGCTTTTGTCGTGGCGTCCCATCTCGCGTCTGCTTTAGTTTCCGTCGACTGTCTGGCTGGAGATTGTAATCTACGACGTAATCGGGCGGAAATTGCAACATCACATCAGTCGAGACGTGCTCCAAGCGTCCTAGAGAAGGCGTGCAACCAGTGTGCCTTTCACTGCTGCCGCTACTGCCAGCTAGTTTGCGCAAGCTGCTGCTCGATATAGGGTAGCTCATTTGAGTGCCTGATGTGGCTACGAGCAAGCTGCTCACGCAAGTAGCAAGAGCTATTTTTGGAGTGAATTGATGGAATTACTTCTATGGAGGTTGTAGAGGTAAAAAAATATAGCCACATTTACCATCCACCGTCTATCCTTTTTGTCACGGGTGAGCATTCGTTCAAGAACTTGCAGTATGCTGTGCCTTGAGTTTGATTTCCGCAGCTCCCGCTGCAGCGAGGGGTTAGGCCGAAAACAGAAAAGTTTGTTGCACTCCGATGCCACAAAGGAGCTCTCTGTTAACGACCTTGGTGAGAAGTAAACGAGTAAAGATGGATAGTGTACGTCTTGGGAGGGAACAGGTGCAGTGAGAAGGAAAGAGTATAGATGGAAGCCACATGACTTTTGTATGTGTCTGTATAAAAACGTGTGGCACGCAAAAAACTGCCTGTGTCTGGCATTCCACCACAGGTGTCCTAAATGCATAAGCATTTATAGGACCTCTTGTCTTTTTTCGCAGACACAGTAAGGGGACCACTGAAAGGCACACTGCGACAGTTTTGTGCACATTTAAAAGTCAACCAGTGTGACATAACGTGATGTCATTGCAGTGTTACATGACGTCACGGTGGTATATTGCCGCGTGCATGACCTAGAAGGGACTCTTCTCCGTACTCCTAGAAGATCCGAGTTTACTCTTGCCCCTAGTGTGAAACATAAGGTAGCCAACAAGACCTTGCCGAGTCAGTCTTGTCCTAGCTTGCTCTCGAAGATTTTAGGTCAAATATTAGAGATACCGAGTGTGGTGGATAAGGAGCCGAGCGTGGCTTTGCCGACGCACTCTCTCCCGCAGTCTCGCTCCAGCCAGCCGCCGCCCCGAGGCCACGACAATCGCTGCTGCTGTTTCAACGCTCATTCTTTTTTTTTTTTGTTTCTGGCACAAGCTCGCCAATTAAACCTTTATTTTCAGTTTACGCTTATTGAGCCTTTTCTTATCCGCGACAATATGTTGCGGTGTTACGACGTGTCATCATGATGTCTCGTGGCACCATGATTTCATAATGTCACGTCACAATGTTGCCCGACGTCACAGTGTCACGTGGCATCACGGCGTCGTGCAGGGTCATGGTGTCAGGATGTCACAGTCTTGCCTGATGTTGGGGTGTAACGTGAGCTCACAGTCCCGTGATGCCGGGGTGTCGCGCGACATCACAGAGGACGTGTAGATGCCACGTATACAAGGTCTGTCGGGATGGCGTCACAGTGTCACATGACACCGGGACGTCATCGAGGCACCGTCTGCGGACACAAAAACCCTAAAGCCACAGCCACACTGCTCACACACCTTAAAACAGACACGTGTTTGCTACAGACATGGTGACAGAATTATACCTCAGGCATGTTCGGAGCATGTTTGCTTCATACATACGTATGCTTCCAGTGTGTCAAAAGACAGTATTTGTATTTTAGGATCATCATACAAAGAAGAAGCACCCCTCAGGCAGTGTCGGCAGACTGTTTTTTGTACGACGTTTTAAGAGTGTGACCATAACTTAAGAGCTGGGGTAAATGCTACGCATTTTTAAAGTCATTTTTGCATACTCTTTTAATCTAACGTCAGGCTTACCCACCTTTTCCTTTCCCTCGCTCTCCATTTCCCCTTCGCCCAGGATGAAGGACATGTCCCGCGCAATGGAGCAGCAGCTGTCCCTGCTGCGTCTGATCGTCACGAAGATGGACATTCGGGCAGAAACCGACGACCGGGACGAGGGATACTTCGAGAGTGTCCAGGACAGGCCGCTGAGTGCCACGGGCCCCGGGACGCTCTGATTGGCTCGCGTGCAGTCAACGTTTTCCACCAACCCACGGGCCCCCGAGACGCCGTGATTGGCTCTCGTGCGGCCGGTAACGTTCTCGACTGACCCACATTCCCTAGGTCGCTCATCACGTTTTCATCCCTTTTTCATCAAAGTACACACCCCATCAAGCGCCCCCGGCCACAGGTGCCAACATGTGGGGGGCTTTTCGGAGTCACAAAGTTATTTTCGTAGCTCTATCATCGGTGACGGGTTAAGAATTCGGTGGAAGCTCCTCCCACCTCGTTCCACTTTAGCAGAGCAAACGCTGGAGAGGAGGTGACCTCCTCTCCAGCTTTCTCTCAGCTAAAGTGAAAAGAGGCACGTGGGAGGAGTTTCCACTGAACACTTAACCTGTCACCAACTATAGTCATCTCAGGCCTTGGGGAAGCAATCGTCTTTGTGTAGGGAGGGAGGGTGGGTAGGTGGGAGAAGAACTTTCTTAGATTTGCCTTTTGTGGACTTTGAAACTTTCTTACGCGCACACCGAATGTGTGCCTCATCAATGACCTTAACTGTTTTTATGTTAACAGTTTGGGTATAGGATGACGAGCTTTAAAGAAACACGAGCTCGACGACAGTAGCTTCGGATGGTACAAGTCCAAATCAGTCATGCCCCCCGTAGAGCCACTGACATAGGCTATGTGTAGCGTCGGCGCCCCGTTCCCCAATTTTCTGATAATCGCCGCGCCGCCATTTCGGTACTTAGCACAGAGTGGGCACAGTCGGTGTTCCTTATGACTCAGAAATTTAACTTTTCTAACTTTAGATATGGTGTTGGGAAGCTGATGCGGAAGCATTTTGCTTTGTCACGATCTGTTTCATCGTTTCTGGAGGACGGAAAAGCACTTTTTGGGATGTCAAACAAGGCTTTGAATCACTGGCAGCAGTGATTGTAAGCACCATGATTGCTGAAGGGTCGTTACTGAAGCATAGCATATTTAGGGGGTCTAGTATACGGAGCGCAAGTTCGTCTTCTTCTTTTGCAGGGCTTGTGGTGACGTCAGAACACCGAGCTCCGATTGGCTCTGATTGAAGGATAGTAGGTAGACCTCAAAGCAAGCTGTCTTGAGGTCTACCCACTATATTTCAATCAGAGCCAATCAGAGCTCTGCGTTCTGACGTCACCACATTCCCTGCAAAAGAAGCGGACAAACTTGCACTCTGTATAGCCTCAGGGTAGCAATCGTCTTTGTGGACGAGAGAAGGAGGAACTTCTTTCTCAGATTTGCCTTTCGTGAACTTCGAAACTTTGTCTCACACACACCGAACATGTGCGCCTTTATTAACCCGAACATTTTTGATGCATATATTTGGGTATAAGATGACAGTGCCCTAATGAGACACAAATGCGTCGACCGTAGCCTCGGACGTCAAGTACACATCTGTCTCGCCCCCCCAGTGTCCGGGTTTTCTAGCCACGGTGATGCAATGTTTGCATCGCCGTCCGAATTCTTTCGTGACTGGCGTCGACGGTGTTTGTACGGCGGTTCTTGCGACTGTCTCGGAAGTCGGCGTCCTCATAGCAGCGGCTTCTCTACACGCCAAAAAAGTGGGGTGAAGACTTGTCGATGCCAGTAATGTTGCCGGACGTCCGCAAACCTCGGACTAAACTCCTCGAAAGAGAGTCTCCGTTGAGCAATGGCGTTGATCTGGAAACGCGTCTTCGACTGGCGTGCTTACCGTTCCATCCCTCTACGCATTCAAAGACGTCCTGAATTTTCAACAAGTATTGTCACACGATCCGGTGTGTTGTGCCGTCGTACGTCGAAATTTCGGCGGTCGGTCGTAGAGATGCAGGCGAGAATAGGAGCAGACGCAGGGGCCGCCTTCGTCACGGCATCCCGTCTCACGTCTGCGTCGACCGTCTGGCTGTAGAGTGGCTTACAGCCATGGAGGTGGGAAGCTTCTGAAAGCGACATGACGCCACCGGAGGTGAAGCCAGAAGTTTGGAGGCCCCAACGATGAACAAAACCACAGCTGTTTCGAGGGTGACCAAAAACAGCTGTGGTTTTGGTGATCGTTGGAGGCGTGTCCCTCCACACTTCTGACTGGTTGCGTCATGTCGCTTCCAGAAGCTTCCCACCCCTATGCCTACAGTGGAACGGGCGTCGACCACGTCCACATTTGTCGCTGCGCCACCGGCAGGATTGCAGCGGGCGACAGCGTGGCAGTTTTACGACATCATCAGGCAGAAATCGAGGGACCACGAATGGGGACGCAGTAAGTGCACCGGTCGTTGACGCCCTCCAGTCACCGCAGTGATACCAACGGTCCCTGTGTAATGGCGTTCACACCAATAATACGTCGTACAAGAGACTCTCTCCGAGGTGTGTTTCTTCCTTTTGTGATGGTCCCGGCATATTGGTCACACAAAAAATCTCTGCAGACATGTTCGATGCGTACGTATGTATGAAGCAAGCACGCTTGAAGTGCGCTGGCAGTCTGTTATGTGTCGAGCATGGCTGCGTCGAGGCATGGCCTCCGAGGTCGCTGGTGCTGAGGGTAGAGATGTAACAAAGGACGGCAGGTTCCAATTCTAAACTGAAATTTCCGCTCGCTTTGCGTTTTGCGGCAGGTGGAGATTATTTGCGGAGAAAGCTAATCGAAATAGGTACAATGCCCAAAGTGCATGCAACCTGGCGTGTTGAATTCTGTCGACAGCGAGTAAAATTGACGCGTCGTCAAAGTTTTGCTCTGGAATGCCTCCTGTGTCTTTTCTGGATGAGCGCGTTGATATTGTTTATTTTTATTTGTGGGTATGAAGAGTTGGGAGTATTGCCAGATCAAACTCTGCCAAGTGCTGAATTTTAGACCGAATTTGGTATAAACAGTAGTCTTGTAAAAACACCTTTCAAATTTCAGCAGAAATGAATTCCAAAAACATGGAATTATATTTGTAAGTAAATTGGCAACTAGCGGCAATGTACACTGCACGACACTTTTAGCACAAACATGGCGTCGGCTTTTTTTTCGCATTTTACTTGGAAGGTGTTTTAGCGGGCACCAAATTATACACCTTAGGTTAGTGCCTCAAATGGGCACTTCTCGCCACACTAGTAGTCTTGATGGCAGCCTTTCTGTAAAAGGAACCCGCAGTCGCTTGTTCGTGCTAACAGTGCCGTGCTATGTACTTACGCAGCATGGGGTTTGGTCGCACTCGCTGAATTGCTATTACTAACCAGTGAATTGCCTGAGGGCACCGAAGAAAGTATTGATGTGTGCCTAAATTTTTATTGAAACAAACTTACGAGAGCCTGACTATCAAGAACTATTTCATCCCTTATTTGCTACGTATTGGCCCCGATCTCGAACAGTTCGAGTATGGAGCAGTTTTGACGTGCTTACGGGATTGCATCAGCGTCAACGTTTTTCGATTTGTGCGTGCATAGTAGTTTCACAGGTGTTGATAGTATCGTATGTTTGCTGTTTGTAAAAGTTGGGCATATTTTGTTTTGGTCTTGGGAACACTTTTTCTTTTCTGTACTACATACTTTCGGTAATAAATCCAAATGACACTAACAACGGCCTTTTCTGTGTTTTGCTGCATTGAACTGGGACCAGTTAGAGTTTCTGGCTTCCGGGAAGTGTAGTGACGTGATTGCTGCTGCACAGTGCTCATCTTGGTACATCCTGTTACATTTCCCTAAAATGTGATGACTCTACATCAACATTGCTCCAAAAGTTAGTTTCACTTTCTCACTACTGAAACAAATCGCTCGCGCACCGTTACACCGGTGGCACTCGGTTTGTCGAACGACATTTCATCAAAAGGTTCCCGCGATCGTTTCATCGGCACACCTTGCGACATTTTTTTTTTAAGTGTCTTTTCGCTTACATCGCCTCGGGTGGTAGCCTAGCTTGCCGAACCCTTGGCGGTTGAAATGTCTGTTGGAATGCGAGAATGTAAGAAAATGGCTCCGCCCTGAAAGTACTTAGTGGAATGATCTATAAGTGGCAGAGGTGATTCCCACGGTTAATGAGCCAAAGTCCGAAAATCGTTGCGCTGCCTCTTCAGTGGAGCCATGAAAAGAATTTTGGGCTGGGATAAATGAATTTAGATTGGGATTTTACTAATAGCATTTGTTTCGTGGACCAAAAGAAAGAAGGTAGAAAGTCAAAAGCCTGCTTTTCGGTACGAAAATTTCACAACATTGCGGGCTATTTCATTCCTCCTTGACTGCGAGTGCGAAAGTTCCCCACCTTATCACTGTGATACATCCGCGGCAAGGCACGTCGCACGACACCTGGCCCTCCAACAGTATTTGAGCGTCTACTTTTTTTTGCGGTTTCTCCACGCTAGTGGTCCCGGAAACCCAGTGGACAACGAAAGAGTTTAAAAATATTAGCGCATCATATTTTAATTTGACAACTCGGAAACACCTCCTCCGACGGTGGCGCCGCGAGGTGCCGAATGCGCGCGCATAACGGCGCTCCCTTTCACTATACGTCACATTCACTGGGTTTCGTGATTGGCGAGTGCCGTCCCAGAAATTTTGAAGCGGAATAAAGTATATCACACGTTAACCGTCATTATTTCTCTAAAAAGTCGCTTTTATAAAGCTAATAAAGTTGCAAATTAAAGTTCAAAAAGGGCGAAAACAACGCCTCGTCGCTCATGCGCGCCTCCCAGCGGCGGAGTACCTCCTACTGCTCCTACTCGCCGAGGTGGCTCCGGTGGCGGAGTTGCGGGAGACGAGGCTTCCGCGGCTGTCGAAGTGCGGACTGAGGCAGAGACGCGTCGCGGCGCTTGCGTGGTGTGTCCTCGTACGGCGCGACGCCCAGCTCCGCACTCCTTTTTAAGAATTCGGCGCTCAAAATCCGATAAGCCCGGTAAATTCATCGATGATGGCAACCCGATTCCAAAGCTACGATGGTTGCAGCGAGGCCTAATGGCCGACCGGGCCGCGTCCAATTGGCCAACCGCTTTGCGTCCAATTGGCCAACCGCTTTGCTCCAATCGCTAAACTGTTTCATTTTACGTCATGAAGCGCAATGTTTTGCTTATTTAAAGTTGTTTTCTGCAATATTTAATTTGCTGATAACTCACAAAATATTGCGAATTTCTGTAATATTTTTTTTTTCCTTGGTGTTCCTGCTTTCATGGAGCTCCGTTTCAGCGCGAACTTCAAACCAGTCAAAAAATTGTTGGTGGGCCCCTTTAACTCCTAAGCTGACAGTGCAGTGGGAGCTATGCACTTGCCAGACCAATCGGCTGTTCCCTTTCATCACCTGATCCCATTTATGCGTGGGTATGCGCAAGGCTTCCACAGCTTCCACAGCACTGTCAGGTTGGGGGTGACGCAACCGGGGGGGAGGGGGGGGGGGGAGCGGGAGCGGAAGCAACTTTTGTCTAAATTTTGAGCGATGGGCTAACCTTCTAGGGGGAGAACGGCAACGTCCGGGTACAGAAACGAGGGTCCGAGTAAATACTTTACTGAAAGAACACAGGACACTCCTCATTTGCATTAGACAGAATGACGACTGCGCCATAAACCACTCCTGGAGGAGTGGTTTATTTGACCTCACCTCTCGCTTCCACCTGCCTCTTAATTGCCGCCAGAGTACGTGAAGGGCAACGCCTCAGAATGCGGTGTGGTTGACGGGGTCGCGTATGCGAAGAGGGTACTGCTGCCCCGCCCCGTCGCTCGTGTTTCCTCGGATCTTTGTTGTCATCATTTTCTATGTATTCTTGGGGAGTGTCCTGTATTTCTCTAGTAAAGTATCTTGTCCGAGCAACAGGGGAGTTCCTACTTTCCCTCCTCTTGGACTGTTTGATGACGCTTCGGGGTTTGTAAGTTGCAGAGAAAAGCTAAGAAGGAAGAAGTTGAAAAATCGATTCCTGGTCCCTTTAAGTTGGCTCCGTTCAGTGCGCTTATCACCGCGCACCGATTTACTGCGGAGAAGCGATACCCGCAGAGCAGACATCGCGCATGCTTGTGTAGCTTCTAGTGATGCAAAACTATCGATAAAGTGACTATCGATAGTGCTATCAATAGTTTTTCGATAGTCGACTATCGATGGTACTATCGATAGTTTTTCGATAGTCGACTATCGATAGTTTTTTTTTTTACTATCGATAGTCAGATTTCTGGCGACTATCGATACTATCGGTAGTGCTATCGATAGTTTTTTATTACTAAAGCAAACACAGTTGCCGCACCGCCGCTTGCCTCCCTTCCTCCTCTCTTCGCCCAAACTCCCGTCTTCGTCATCACTGAAAGCTGAACCAAAGTTGGCATGGTAAGTGCTTGGGCTAGTTAGTGTCCCATTTGAAAAAATAAAGCGAGAAAAAAGAGAAGAGGGCATGACGCAAACTTCTAGTGTCGCAGAACTATCGATAGTAGACCGTCGACAGTAATATCGATAGATTTACGATATTCGACTATCGATAGTTTTCCGATAGGCGATTGACGATAATTTTCCGATAGTCGACTATCGTTAGTACTATCAATAGTTTTTTTTTTTACTATCAATAGTCAGATTTCTGGCAACTGTCGATAGTACTATTGTTTGGTTTGCGCCACTAGTAGCTTCCCCTAATTGAAGTCATGTACTAAGGAGAAGAGCACAGCACAAATATGTGGTATTAAAAAAAAAAGGTAGTGAATTTAAAATTAAGTGCTCTAGCTTGCAGTAAAAAAGCATCCAAGTTTTAAATTTAATTTAAAGGGATGTTTCAACGAAATTTGAAATATACTCCTCGTGTTCAGAAATAGGCTGAATATGACCCACAACATCCGTAAATGACAATCGCACGTTTGTATTTTGAGCCTGATTGCTGTATTTTTCGTTATAAACGGCCCATTCTTTCAAGCGCTCGGAAGAGCAGAGAGCATGTGACAACCGGCGCAATCGTGACATAGATTGTCTCGGGACGAGCAAAGCTGCAGCGAAGCTGTTGTCAACAGGATGTCCTAGCCGTTCCAGCCACTGAAGCGGCCGAAGCGCGCCAGCAATCATGCCACCATAACTATACCCCCAAGCTGCTTTTGTACGAATTTGGAGTGACGGGTTAATCTTCTATGATCTTGTAGAGGGACAATGGTGACGTCTGGGACACACAAAAGAGAGTCCCGATGAGAGGGGAGTTCCTCCTCCCCCTCTTCCCTCGTGGTGGCCGGACGCGAGACAGGCATCGCGCCACTACCTGTCAAGGTTCCTAGACGGGCATTACAAACGAGGCTTTAGCGACATCCACCAGGTTCTCTTTGCTAACCGTTTAATTTGTTTTAAAATTCCTTTTCGTATCTTTTAACAAGAGTTTGGTGTGCCTGATGTGATACTGCTCCCTTGAACACGCATAGGCCAAGAAATAAGCGCCGGAATTTTGTTGTAGTATCCCTTTAAAGGCTGCCCCCAAATAATGACACGTTTGCGGGAACTATTCCTCACGTGGTGTTCTGGAATCTTTGCTACTGAAGCAGTAGTTGACGGGCCAGCTTGACTTTCGATAAAAGTGACAGACATGCGCAAACAAGTAGTTAGCCCGAGTAGAAAACCTGTTTTTATTTACTAGGATAGGGCCAACTTGAACTTAGAGATTATTTTTTGTAAATTCATAGAACAAAGTGAGCTCTCGGGTAAGTGGAAGGTGACGTGCGTTACGCCAATCCATAAGCAGGGATCAAAACACAAACTGGAGAATTATCGCCCCATCTCACTGAGCTGCATGTTGCAACATTTTAGAGCATATTATTAATAGCAATGTGGTGAGGCATTTCAATTCAAAAAGTTATTTCTCTTATTCTCAACATGGTTTTATAAAGGGCCTCCCATGCGCCACACAGCTCGTAGAACGTTATCATGACTTGGTTTCAACGGCTGAGGGGGAGGGGGGGGGGGGGGGGGGGGGGGAACGCACGCCATCTTTCTTAATTTCAGCAAGGCTTTCGATAGAGTGTCTCACTCTCACCCCTTGCTGCTACACGAACTGAGCTCCCTTAGGCTTGATGGAAACGTTTACCGTTGGATAGAAAATTACCTCTCTTGGAGAAAGTGTCGTCGTAAATGGTGCAAGCTCAGACTTTGTTGATGAGACTTCTGGCATTCCGCAGGGGTCAGTGCTGGGACCTCTTTTATTTCTTGTGTTTATTAATGATATATCATCGACCATTAACTCGTCCATAAAGCTGTTTGCGGGCGATTGTGTTTTGTATAGCAGGGTGATTCGGCTTTTTTACAGTTGGATCTGGATAGAATATCGGATTGGTGCAGGATTTGGGAGTTAGGCTTGAATATGGGTAAGTGTATGCAAGTCATTTTTGGGAGGAAATGCAACCCTGTCCCATCATGCTATTTTATTGATCATCATAAATTAAGTAATAACACTGACGTTAAATTTGGGGATTACCTTGTCAAGCACACTTTTTTTTTAATGTTCATGTCAATGAAACTTCTAAAAAGGCCAGCCGAACTTTAAATTTTCCTATTCAAAATTTACGTGGTGCTCCACAGAAACTAAGGGAGACAGCCTACTGCTGTTTGGTTAGACCAACACTGGAGTACGCCAACGAGCTTGGAGTACGCGTGTGTTTTGTGGGATCCGCACCAAAAGTACCTTGCCGATAAGTTAGAGAAACTTCAAAACCGTGCGGCGAGATTTGTAACAGGAAATTATAGAAACAATAGCGTCGCAGAGGTTAAAAATGTACTTGGTTGGGAAACTTTATTAAGACGCAAATATTTTCGATTGAGGTTCCTGCTCGCAATTTTTAACGATTTGACAGGTAATGATAACGCAAATGCATAGAATATTACTTAACTATAATTCAAATCGTGTGGATCATTCCAGAAAGCTAAAGGGAAATTTTTTTGTAGAACAGACTAGAAGTTTTCATTTCTTTCATACACAATCGCTCAGTGGAACCTGTTACCCAAGTCTTTTTTTTTTTATTAATGACGACATGGGACCATTTACACCAGGAAATGGTCTTGATCTTAATGTTACTTATTTTTATCGTTCATGTATTTTTTTTTCTTGACAGCCGAGGCTGTATATTCAAGCGTTCTGTTTTTTTAGTTCATCATTGAGCGTATTCATCCATGGGCTGTACCTGCTATAATGCCGAAGTTTCGGCGCTGCAGGTTTTCTCTCGTAAATAAATAAAAACTTAAATGGAAATTCCGGTCAATATTTTTGAATTTGGGATTTCGACTGTTTTCAGCTAAGACAGTGTCCCTGAATTACAAGGTATATACTATATATAATTTTTTTTTTCGATACTGTGTGCTATAGTTCTATAAATATCACGGCCCAAAAGTTTGGTTTCCGGCGTTTACGGCAAAACCGAAACTTTCTGCTAAAACACTGAACTTGGCGTCATCGTGGTGTTTGCGGCAACGCAAACACGTCGAGGGGCTTTAGCTGCGGCAATGCTGCGGTAAGCGGGACAACCAATCCACCGCAGTTCCACCGCGGCATGACGCCACAGGGGTGCTGCGCCAGTGTTCCTTGACTAAGAGCTAACCCGCTTGCAGCCCACTAAAGAGCAGCTGGTCGCATCTTCAAAATCGGTTTTAGTGGAGTATGCGGCTTCACTTTGACGTAATCGGCTCTGATCATATTTCGTCCCATTAAAGCTATACCAGTAATTTAGGGAAGTGCTGCGCCATTTGCGCCAAATTACGCCATGTACAGAAGTCTGCTACATCTTGCGCGAAAATGTATGTGTTGCTTCGAATGGCGCCACACCTGCGCCGAGATGGGCTTAGACAAAGCAAAAAATATAAATATTTTATTGCTCGACTCTAATATTGAAAAAGTAGAAGGGAAGAAAAATGGAACAAAATCTGTTTGACAGCGTGTCTACTAACTGTGTACTTTTACCTTAGGTCAGAGCCAATCGAATGTTCAAACAGATACAGCCATGAATACACATACTAAAATCGCGAGTCCCGGGACATTCGCAAAAATATGCGCACGTCAAAAAGAAACGGCGCCGCGACGAGTGCAAAACACATTGTATTTGTCCTGATTCACATCCTAGATGCTGATAGTTCCATGGCATATTTATTGCGCATTTCGCTTCCGTTTATTTCACAGTGTAGCAAACCAGCTCTAGGCGCTGGTTGACGACATTGTTTAATAAACGCCTCCCTCTCTCTCTCTATTGCGCATTGTCACCGCGAGTATTATCACTCAAAGCCCCCTGTTTCATGTTTGTGTAACAATGTTGAAATTAATTTGCGTTCCCATGTATATAGTACCCAATGTGCTGTGTCATGAATAGTGCGTATTGTTATAATAAATTTTACTGTTCTCACTAGACTTCTGTCGTATATGAATATGCCAGGCACGTATCCAGGAAGGGGGGGGGGGGGGCCTGCCCCTCCCCCTCCGAAATCCTTCATTTTGCTGGGACCTCCTCTCCCCCCTCCCCCTCATACAGAATTTTGTCATGGGCGGCCCCCCCGAAACAAAATCCTGGCTACGTGCCTGGAATATGTCATTGTTTCTGTGTGCTTTAATGCATTCCCTTTTCTTGGTCACAATTAGTGTATGTAGCGAAGGTGATGTCGCGGGGGGAAAGAAGACAACGAGGACTAAAACACGCAGTGCTCACGACTAGAGTTCCTGTATAGGCTCCCTACGGGAGCCAGAGTTGCGCGTTCACGCATGGCATGTGGATCCAGCTCCTCACGTGACTGAATTCGGCGAATAGCAGCGCCGCGCGTTCGAGGCGCGCGGCGGGCTCAAAAGCCTGGGAACGTACGCCGGGGCGGGTGCAACGTCTACTTTGCTGCACGACACTTGATACGGCTCCTCACGTGATCGGATCTCGGCGAATAGCGGCGAGGGCGGCACGCGGCATGTGGAATCAAACGCGCAACTCTGGCTCCCGTAGGGAGCCTATAGACCTTTCCAAAAACGAGCTTGTGGCCGGTGCCATTTTGAGCGTTCGTGCGTATGGCGCGTGCTTTGCTCGCTTTCCGAAGCGACGAACACGCACGTGCTGGGCTGTGAAGATCGCACGCTGGACTGTGATTTTGTAAACATTGGAAAGGTCTATAGACCGACACGCTGTTTACAAACAAGCCCTTTTTGCCCACACCATGGTGTGGGCCTGCGCGTGCGCAGAAACCGAATGCGCGCGAAGTGAAGCGTCTGCGCCTGCGCAGTGCCGTCGACAGCGCCACCGCAGCTGCGTGACGTCAGGGCCGCGTGCCGGTCTATACAGGAACTCTACTCATGACAGCAGCTGGGAGCCCACGTGGCCTACGAGCAAAGTAAGCGGACGTCCAGTAAATGAACTGCTCGTAGGGGGGAAATGCTACATTCTCTCCCCCTCCCGTCTTTTGTGAATTTATCCGGGCTTAACGAAGTCCTTTGTACAGTCGATCACGGTGAACCACGAAAGCCCGGGATCGATCGTTTTGACGCACGATTGTAAAGGGCCCTTGCCAGTGACGCTGCAGCTTTGGGGACAGTCGTCGACTCCGGATCGGGTTATACAACTCTACCCTGTCACCTGGTGAAAATGGGCGTGTTGTGACGTGTGCGTCATAGTAAGATGTAACTAGGTAAATATTGATTCTAAAATAAATTAAAGGGATTCATCCAGCTTGAATTATTTTTAGTGTCGACGCAGTTTGGTTAGTCCTATAGGAAGTATTCACTGGCGGCCATAGCTGTGTGCGCGACTGCTGAGCGCGTGCTGATGGCTAGCTTCCAGGGTTCTTTTGCAACGCGCATTCCACACCATCGAAATGGCCGGTCTTGGCAGCCTATTAATGGGGGCTCGTTCTGAGCATGCGCTCTAGACAGCACCCACAAATATGGCGCCCAGTGAATACTCCTTATTGGGTCGTAGCGACGGCAGCACTTTGACTTGAAGTGAAACGAAGTACTATATAGGCCTTGCCAATATTTCTAAAATCACAGTCCATCGTGCGATCTTCGCAGCCCAGCACGTGCGTGTTCGTCGCTTCGGAAAGCGAGGAAAGCACGAGCCATACGCACGAACACACAAGATGGCACCGGCCACACGCTCTTTTTTTTGGAAAGGTCCATAGAGACTGCTCGTCAACCGCGTTGGCCCCGTCATCGTCTGAATTTCCAGACGGCGTCATCAATGCCAGGAGCTAAACGTTGCGATAAAAAATGGCAAAATCGCGAGATGGCGGTTACTGTGATAAGACAGAACCATGGTCTTTTAGTCCTGATGAGGTCACTTGATTATTATGTCTCCTGCATGTTTGCATGCCGTGGCTACAGTGCACCGTGGGCACTTGCTCCGCTTCACCGCCTCTCACCAGCACTTGCGTCGAGCTTCACCGCTTTACACCGGTGTTCTAGGAGCAACGGCTGACATGGGAGAGTGTGCGCGTTAATTATTCTGAGTACTATTACAGGTCGACCATCTTTGTTTTTGATTGAAGGTCGACCTCTAATGTTAACAAAACGATAAAAAAAAACATCGTTTTTTTTTTAAAATAAATCAGACTTGTGCCTATCTCAAATGCTCTACTTTAAAGGGATGCTACAACGAAATTTCGACGCTTATTTTTTGTTTTATATGTGTTCAAAGGAGCAGTATCACATCAGACACACCAATATTCTGTTAACAAAGACACGAAAAGGAATTTTAAAACGAATTAAGCGATTAGCAAAGAGCACCTGGTGGTTATCGCTAACGCCTCGTTTGTAATGCCCGTCTAGGAACCTTGGCAGATAGTGACGACGTTTGTCTCGCCTCCAGCCACGACGAGAGAAGAGGGGAAGGAGGAACTCCGCTCCTCACGAGAATCCCTTTTGTGTGACCCAGAAGTCGTTATTGTCCCTCTACAAGATTATAGAAGATTAACCCATCACTCAAAATTCGTAAAAAAGCAGCCGCTTCGGTGACTGCAACGACTAGGCCATCCTCTCGACAGCAGCCTCGCCGTAGCTTTGCTCGTCCCGAGACGAACTACGTCACGATTGCGTTGGATGTCACGTGGTCTCCGCTGGCTGTTCTCCGAGCGCTTGCCAGAGTGGGCCGTTTATAACAAAAAATGCAGCCACCACGCTCAAAATACAAACGTGCGATTGTCATTTACAGATATTGTGGATTATATTGAAGCTATTTTTGAACACGGCGGGTATATTTCAAATTACATTGAAGTATCCTCACATTAATCATAAAGTGTGTTTTTGCAATAGCTTTCAATAATTTCTAGAGATAGGGTAATTCAGAAAAAAAAGGGAACTTTTTAGGGAACAAACTTGTTCCACCGACCCGCGACCACGCTTGGTCGCGGGTCGGTGAATTCGTGACCGTTCTAGCTTCTCTCGGGTATTTCTGGATCCAGCGTTCTTGTTCGTCGTGGTCTGTTTCAAGTACTTTTTTCTTGCTGCTTGAAGTCGGGACGCGCGAGAAGAACACGTAGAAAAATAAACGTTCCTTGATCGTCACGGCCTATACTCTGTTTCACCTTATGATGTACCGCGCGGGAAAGGCTACAAGCGCGAGCTCCTTGCTCTAGGGCACATCTCGGCGGCACAAGCTCTCGTGCGTTAAGAGCTGCTCCCAAAGGTATGAGCTCGCGCTTCTAGCCTTCTCTGCGGTACAACATAAGGTGTTGATCGTCGCGGCCAAGTAAACGTTCTTGATCGTCGCGCCCTACTGCGCACGCGCAGTAGTTGCTTCGTTTACCACAAGATAGATGGCGCTTGGCTCTCAGCATTATCAAATTTGGCAATTTTCGTCACATCTTTAATTATGCTACAAAATGTGGATCTGAATATTATTTAACAAAACTTTTAGGAAACACTCGCCGGCTATCTATTGTTTACGATCGCGTTGCTGGTGTGGTAGGCTCTTACCCAATAGGCGACGTGGATTCGGCTGACGTGCTGCGTTTCCGCGGATGCATCGCAGTGAAAAGGCAGAGAGCTTTCGAAGGAAAGAAGGCGCAAAAGAGTCCAGTTTTCTTTTAAAAGTTCTATAGCGAAGACTTTTTTTTGACTCCCTATTTTTGTGTTTTTGTGTTTCTTTTCACACCTTTTACGACGATCGGTGGATGAATTTCGACTTCAGAATCGTTTCATGGTCCCTTTAATTCCCAGATGTCCTTCGTTCGTTTGGCACGTATATCCCTCATGCTGAAAAGCGCCGATGTCGTGTTCGCGCTAAGAGTGTCCGGCAGTGTACATAAATACACGTACGAAGCCGTTTTGGCACCGTTTTTAATGCGAGGAATTTGAAAGAAAAAAATT
This sequence comes from Ixodes persulcatus, assembly GCA_013358835.2. Lineage (NCBI taxonomy): Eukaryota > Metazoa > Arthropoda > Arachnida > Ixodida > Ixodidae > Ixodes > Ixodes persulcatus. The sequence goes on from JABSTQ010011417.1 coordinate 1,076,775, forward strand.
AAAGCCGTTTACAACTCCCTGTAATGCCGAATTGGAGCGCAGCTCTTGAGGAGGAGGAGGGAACAGTACTGGGGGGGGGGGGGTCACGTGACCTTGGGGGGTCGCGTGACCTGGGGGGTCACGTGACCTCGGGGGGGGGGGGGGGGGGGGGGGGTCACGTGACGATGACGATTCCAATGACGTCATCAGTGACGTCACTGATGACGTCATCAGTGACGATGACGATACCTCGGGGGGGGGGGGGGTCACGTGACCACGGGGAAGGGGGGTCACGTGACTTCGGGGGTCGCGTGACCCCCCCTCCCCGTGGTCACCGAAGGTACCCGAGGTCCTCCCGAGGTCCTCCCGAAGGAACCCGAGGTCCTCTCGCGGTCCTCCCGAAGGAACCCGAGGTCCTCCCGACGTCCTCCCGAAAGAACCCGAGGTCCTCCCGAAAGAACCCGAGGTCCTCCCGAGGTCCTTCCGAAGGAACCCGAGGTCCTTCCGAGGTCCTCCCGAAGGAGCCCGAGGTCCTCCCGAAGGAACCCGAGGTCCTCCCGAGGTCCTCCCGAGGTCCTCCCGAAGGACCTCGGGTTCCTTCGGGAGGACCTCGGGTTTCTTCGGGAAAATTTACCCATAATGCACCGCGCGGTTACGCTGACGGCGACGGCGACGCCGACGGCGACGCCGACGCCGCTCAAGCCGGAAACGGGCGCCTAAGAGCTGCGCTCTAAAACGCCGTACCTGACCAATTATTTCGTCGGCCTGACAGAGAAATGTTCCAAGCTACCTAGAACGTACGAATTATTCGGGATATTTGCTCTTATAATCGAGCGCAGGGAGAAAATGCACTCACTTTTTCCCATAGAAATGCATTACCGGAAGCCAATTTTCGACTGGTTGCTGTCTGCTTCAATTTGCGTCAGCACACTAGCGCCACTTGAACCTCTAGCGTACACTATATATGGCATAACTATGGGCGCGTTAAGTTAACGCGCTCGAGCGCGCTCCAGCGGTCAGAGTGCACTCGAGCTAAACTAAACGACATCGTCTTACTTCCGGTGCACGGTGGCGGAGCGCGCTCCGCGAGCTCCGTCGTCGGAGATGGTGCGCGAGAGCTCGAACAGGTCGGTTTCCGGTGAGAGACGGAGTTTCCGCTCTCGCGGCTAGTCTCGCGGTTACGCGCGGTGGTTTCACGGGTGTTTCACGCTGTGGTCGCTGTGGTTGCTGTGGTCTCACACAAGATCGAAGAAACATCAAAACACAAGCGTTTTGGGCTCCGGGCCGGGCTGCCGGGCCACTCTGGACCAGAGGCGTCGTGTGTGCGCAATCCCTGGCGAGCGAGATCGTTTCTGAACGCTCTGAGGATGCCACCGTGCTCACCTCACCAAACCTCGCCGACCGCGACCGCACCAACCGAACCCCGCGGCCGAAAGGCTCCGGCGCAGCCAGGAACGGCACCGAGGTAGGAGCTGCTCGTTCTGCGCTACCATGCAGTGCTCGGAGCTCTCGGCGTCGTTCATGCTTGCGCCGAAGCCTTTAGGGACTCCCTCGGACGCGCGAGTCGCGCGTGCTTGGATGCGTGGATACTTCGACGGCGATCACTTGGCAGCTCGTGCTATCGTTCCGTCATCGTGGGAAATAAAAAAAAGAAAGGTGCTGGTGTAGACAGGTGCATACATCCCTCAAATGCTTGTCAAAGTTCTTCATGTACCTTACCGCAATTTCAGGATCAGGCGAGCCGATGAATTCGGCCATTCAGCCGTCAATCTTTAATTAAGGCTTTTGTGAATTCAGAAGATGTTCGGCGTACCTTAAATCGCCGCACCAACAGCGTGCAGCACAAATACAAGCTCTTGCTGTTGCCGCCGTCTCCGCGCACTTATTCATCGAGGTCGTCGTCTAACAAACACCGTTTCGACGAAACGGTGTTTGTTAGACGCCATGTGTAAGCGCGCGCCAGAAAGCCGGAACCGGAAACGTTAAAAAAATAGGCGCAGATGGCGCCTCGGTACCAAAGATGTCCGGAGTCTGGAGCTGGAGCTGCTGGAGCTCACTAACTTAACGCGCCCAGTGAGCAGCGAGAACTCATCCACTCGCGACCGCGTGACCACGTGCTGGCCGGCGCAGCGCGAACAATATGGTGAAAGGAGGAAAGTCTCATCCGGGTCCTGCCGTACCCGTCCGGCCCTCCCCCCCCCCCCCCCCCACCCCGCCCCGCGCGGCTGTTCGCGGTAGCAGATAGAGCTGACGGTTTTGTGGACCTAGGATAGATGGCGCCACTAAAACTCCGTATAATAAAAGTTTTGTCGAAGATACCAGGCTTTTGACGCATTTATATTTATGTTGGAACGACAAGATTTATAGAAAAGTTACCTTTTATCGAGCGGGTGTTCGCACAACTTGCTATCTGTCTACAAGACCCCCATTGACGTCATGCCGCGTGTTTCTCATGGTCGCCGCTCGCGGCTGCAGGGCTGCAGGTCGAGGAATATTTAAATTTTTGCCTCGCTATTACGCGGCGGAATCGCAACATTTCGATGAAAGGAGGTGTGTTTTCTGTCATTTGTGACAAGGTGAACAATCTCAAAAGTCAAAGATGCCAATTCTTTCAACGTTAAAATCGTTGCACAGCTCCTTTAAAGACTCTCCCTTCCAGAAAAATCAAACATACATATTTTTGGCTAAAGCTCATCGATAACGTTCGGGCTTCTTCCGAGTAATCACTGCTTTGCGAACCACTCGTCCGCTGGTGAAATTGATGTATCAGCATATCTCGGCAACAACAGACTAGAGCTTGTAAGAACAATATAATCTCACATGGGACATTCATGATTATCAGATCCGTAAAAGAAAGTCCCAACGAATTAAAATGCTCGTGCTGTACCGCATATCGTAACAGATGGGCCATCTGTTACGAGAAAACAAAATAATCTCGAGGTCATTATATCTTTAATTTTGTCCTTTGTGATACAAAATTACACGACTATATCCCCTTGCATGAAACAGTGCACAGCAGGGGGATCGGTGCTTGAGTGGGCTCGCGCACACCAGCTTGGAGCGTGGAGCCAATGCTCGCGCTGCAGAACCCAGGAATCCTGGCTTCAATCCCTACCCCTGCGGGGGGATCGGTGGCCGAGTGGGATAAAGCGCACACCCAGCTCGACGCGCGTGGAGCGAAAGCTCGCGCTGCAGAACCCAGGGATCCTGGGTTCGAGCCCCACCCCTGCCCGTTTCGATCTGGATGAGCATCGTACCGGCGTGCGGTCGTGTATCACTACTGCGTGGTGCACGTTAAAGACCATCTAGCGGTTGTACCGCACTGGCTAAATTGCTCATCTACAGCTGAGAGACCAGACGCCCACCGAGGCAGCCCTACCCCTGCCCTTTTCGATCTGGATGAACATAGTACCGGCGTGCGGTCGTGTATCACTGCTGCGTGATGCACGTTTGTTTGTTTGTTTATTTCGGACACAAGGTCACAAGGAGAAAGGACAAAAGGCATATAGGCTCTGCCTGACGAGGTCCAGGCTAGCGGACCTCGTCAGGCAGAACCCCTGCAAAAGAAGCAGACGAACTTGCTCTCCGTATAGCGAGTTGGTTTCCCTGCATTCGTGTCCACGCGTGCATCCACTCGCTGCACTACGGTGCCTGCAGGAACGCGTCTCCCTCCGACTGGTCTGTTCAGAGTCCTACTCCGCCCATGCATCAAAAGGGGTCCCGAGGTGCATAACAGTTATCAAGGGCCAAACACATGCGCGTCCAAACTGTCCGATTCCGCATGCGAACCGCCGGAACGACCTTCGAGGGCGAGGGTTTTCGTAGCCTCCGGTGCGACGAAAACCCTCGCCCTCGAAGGTCGTTCCGGCGGTTCGCACGCGAAATCGGACAGTTTGGACGCGCATGTGTTTGGCCCTTTATAGTGTATACGCTAGCTGTGGCAAATTGAAGCAGACGGCAACCAGTCGGAAATCTACTTCCGGTAATGCACTTCTATGGGAAAAAGCGAATGCATTTTCTCCTTGCGCTCGATTATGAGAGCAAATATCACGAATAATTCGTACGTACTAGGTATACACATCGCGACAGTGTTAGCGCGAACACGACATCGGCGCATTTTTGCATTTTACTTCTAAATAGTATTAGCGAGCACGAAATGTTTTCGCTTACAATATAGAACTAAATGAGCTATTTCCATGGCAATAATAACTTGGATGACATCCCTTCGTTTCAAAGAGAAAAACTGGAAAAACCGGCGATCGCTTGTTCGCGCCAACAGTGTCGCGCTCTGTACATTGAAACATTTCTCAGTCACGGGGACGAAATAATGAGTCAGTTACGGCGTTTTTATTTCAAATTCGTAACATTAAAAACGGCGCTAAAACCGCTTCGTTACGTGTATTTGTGTGCACTCTCGGACACTGTTAGCGCGAACAAGGCGTCGGCGCTTTCCAGCATGGAGGATGTACTACGTGCCGAACGAACGAAGGACATGTGGAAAACCAAGAGAGACGGCAACAACTACGCAGTAACCCTGAATCAGTAACTACCTGCGCATGTGTACGTATGATCAAAATAAATTGAAGGTCGCGTAATATAGTTCGATATGCATTAAATAAGTACCGCTTTAGATTTCTACTTTGAACATGTACGAAGAAGCACGGAATCTTTGAAAATAGGGAGTAGCCAGAGAACAGGTGCCCGATAAAAGCTAGCTGTCCGACATAGTAAATAATAAAAAGACACACCTTTCATAGCCCACGTACTTTAGGTTTCGAATGTTTTTTAACCGCTCGTAAAGATGCACGACGGGGTATTTTTCATATATTGACAAGACGGGCATGTTAGGAATATATGAGCACCACCGGAATGCTTGCGAACCTTGAACACATGCATTCCTTTCCGTTGCTACTTTGCTTAGAATCGTCGCTCGTTTTTACATACCTGCTATAGAACTGAGGTTTGGGCCTGGAATGTAGCAAAGTTTAACATCGTTCGCTGGTAAAGAAAAATGCTCTATAACTGAAGCAATGACAGTTTTACAATGTATAATGAAGGTACATACTATTCGGTACTACACAAATAACAAATCTTATCTATGTTAACATTTTCAATTTTCAATTTTCAATTTTAACATTTTCAATTTTCAAGATGTCTTCTCCTTTCTTTCTTTGCCCCCTTTCCACATCTTTTTTTTTATTGTGGGGTGTGATTTCAAAAGAGAGTTCGTTCTGAGCATGCGCTCTGAACAGCGCCCACAAATCCATTCATGTGCTCGTGGGCTGCATCCATTTTCCCATCAAAAATTTTCGAAAATCGCTTATGGGTGATTTCATTATAAATGGTGCGGGAAAAAGAAATCATGTCTTAAAAACGTCGGGAAAAAAAAAAAGTATGCTGGGCAAATTTTTTATTTGGACGAAATCGAAAACCGTTTTTGAGTCATATTTTTAGTTCTCGAGTTGTTGACTTCTAAAGGACCAAAGGCGGTTTTTGGGATTTGGGAGTTCGTCACAGGTCGCGTATTTGTTCCTAAAAAGTTTTTTTTTGTTTCTTTATTCATTGAAAAAAAAAAAAATCCTGAATACTTTTGGCGTTAATTTACCTGGCTTGGATGATGACAACTTTTGTTAACATTCAGTTGTACGACATAAATTATTTGAAACCTTAAACAAATACCCATTCAAGAAGCTTCCTAGTGATGTATCGTTAATATGGACACCTCCGTTCTCCTAAAAAACTCGTTTATAATGTGAGTTGTCCATAATAAGGAAACAAAAATGCAGGTATTTTCGATTTTTGTCCCCTAAAATGGCGTCCATGCAGCGGGGTATCCATATTAATGGGGTCCATATTCGCGGGACATGACTGTATCGTTATAGTCCAATAAAGTTATCTCGGCGAAAAATTGCCTTTGAATACAAGAAGAAATCTAAAGGAACAAAATTCAATATCCATTTTCTAAAAAAAAAAAAAAAGGCTAGTTTAAGATACTTTATTTTTCAACATTTTTTTTTATTTTCACGGATTTCCTTCTCGCGGTCGTCTACTCCCTTTTCTACTTTCCGGGAGGTCGGGGACAGCGGAGGCCTTGACGACAACCAGCAGTAACCAGCAGTTGCTCACGTATCTCTGTCTTGCGCAGACTTCCTTCTGCGTGGAAATGAAAGAGGTCACAGTTATACCTCTCTTTCGAAACCAGGCGTAATTCTTCGACATCCAGCTGTTTCACCGATACGTCGGAGCATATTCTTATCAAAAGGACACTCTACCATTTAGGAAACATTCTGGCTGAAAACTTGGTCAGCTTGCATTCCTTTCGTTATACATGTACTTGACCTGGGTCTGTAATCTGGACGCTCGACGAAAAAAAAAAAAAAAAAATGGGCGAGGGATTCGACCGCCGACTTTTCGCCGATCCTCCAGATTAGAGCCCCAGGTATAGTTTGTTTTAAAATGGCTACTTGTGGAGCCTTTGTGAATAAACAGCGCTGCCTTTCGGTGATTTTATGCTCGCAGAAGTTACATGAAACGGCATCATTTAAGGAAGATGTGAATCTTTCACGAGGGGCGATGCCCGCGCCCGCTACTAAAATACTAACCATGCGCCCATCCCTCATTTATGCGTTTTAAAAAATTCCCAATTTCAAGCACTAACCCCAGGCTGTGAAAGAAAAAAAAATTACGAGACACATCCAGTGTTCTTCACGGCGCTACCATATTTATCGAAGAAAGAGAAAGTGAGAAAATAAATGTTTGTTCTGGAGATATTGGCGGCCTTAAAAACGAATCTGGGTACTTTCTTCTTTCTTTCTTTCTAACACGATATTTTTTTAAACTTAATTTAAGGGTTAATTTGTAATCGTAGACGAAAAGCGTCCACATCAAAGAGCGAGCAAAACCTCCGAGCCCATCGAGCTAACCAAGGTGCTCCGCCGCGTCAGCCGCTTCTCCTAGCACGTCGGTGCAAGGCGGGGAAGCCCGACGCCCGCACGTGGTGCGAGGTGGTGAAGCTTAACGCGCAAGCGCCGATGCGATCTGGGTTCACGCGAGCGGCGCAGCGTCTTTAAAAATTAGGGTCGGCTATACTGGTGTATTTTTTTTTTTTTTACAGCGGAGCTGTTAAGGGCTAGGCTCCCCAGGATCCTGTCCGGTACCAAACAAATGTCGACACCCGTGGTCGACACACCGCTCTGGTTGGCGCCATCGCTCATAGATGGCGGTAGCTGTCCAGAGTGTTGTGTTTGCCGATTGTCTGCTTGCCGCCGTCGCTCATAGATCGCGGCAACCTTTCCAGCCTCAACAACCAGACAACTGGTTACTGCCATCGCTCATAGATGGCGGTAACATTTTTTCGGAGGAAGAAGAGCGGAAACGGAACGAGTGGCGATGTGCGCAGCTGCGTGAATGGTTCCGCAACCGCCGCGAGGCCGCTATCGCCTAAAGTTCCACTGCGTCGAGCGCTTCAGATTCCCTTGCGAAAGAAGATCAGATCGCTCGCCTGGAAAGCCACTGCCGAGAACAGAAGCTAGAGCTCCGCTGCTCTGCCTTCTTCACCAGAGCGCAAAGGCTGAAAGTTTTTTTTTATTATCCTAGCTCCCATTTCCCACTTTCTCGCGATTTTCTCGAAACACTGGGTGGGTGCTTGCTCGGTATTTTACGAAGTGTTTATCTTTGTTTACCCGGGGACAGCTTTCTCTAAAACATTTTTTCGGGAGATCGGCATCCTTCTGGGGTTCTGTCCTGAGTGTTACTCTTTAATAGAAAGAATGAATTCCATGGTGTGTGGGGTCGCGTGTGACCACGGGTCAAGTACATTTCCACTTTCCATCTCCTTTTCATAGCCCAAGTTTTACCGAGTGTTCTTTTTATAGGAACTTTCCGATCAGAAACTTGTAAATTACCAACATTCTTTAACCGATCAATCATATTAAAAAGTACCTTGAAGACTGCAAAATATTCTCCCCAGTATAACTGTCGCTTCATTATCAATGAAGTTCTGTGTTTTCGGGGTTTATTTTTTCCCACAGATTTGCGGTTTTTTGGAATCAAACTTCGGTGTTGGACAAAATATCAAGGTTTGTCTGGACTTACGCCGAAGGAAATAGGACACTGGCATGGGATTCCCCAACCTGCAGGAGACATACGCGTGACCTTTTGATCTTTTGATCTCTTGGTCTTTTGATCGGTGCCTTCTTAGCTTTGAACGCCGTCTCTCGATGCCTGTGAAGGGAAATGGTCATCCCAGACGTATAAAATGCGAAGGACAATCGAGGACACGAAGAACATGGTTGCTCTGCTAGGAAGCCTTGTGGCACCGTCTATCCTTTATGCTGGAGACGGTAAATACATACAATACGGTGCTAGCATCAGCACTAGGAACCTTGCTGATGCATCACTTACTTAGACCTAACTTAGTACTGAAGCAGCACTGAGTTCAGTACAGTATCGCTGCTGTGCTCTGATATAGTGCGAAGTCAGCGCGGCATCTGCATAAGGTTGGCGCTATTTCCAGCACTGTCCGATAGTGCCGAGGTCCTTCAGTTGGGAGACTGGACAAAAGACTCGTCCCCCTTCCACCTCTGGAGGCTGAGCGCTGTCACCTTTCCTCCTCAGCCCTCCTGCTGGGGCTGCTGTGGAGGTGTGCCGGACAGGGCTCGGAGGTGTTCCTGGACGGGTCCTCTCGGCTGGTGCTGAACGGGACGGTGTACCCCCGGGGGGCGACCTCTCTGGCCTTCCGCACCTGCGGCCCCGGCAGCCTGCTCCGCCAGGGAGGCCTGTCCCTAGCCCTGCTGCCCCAGGGGGCCCTCGAGCTGCGCTGGAGGGATGCCGCACTGCCCCAGGACACCCTGGTCCAGGTACCCGCACCGTGCACCTTTCAAGGAAACGGACTAAAAAAAAAATGCAAACCCCCCTCCCCCCCTTCCCAAATCTTTTTTGTTTTTTTTTATCGCAGAGTGTGTTATATAGTTACCTTCATTACATAACCAGTGTCAGAAGTCGATAAGCCTACTGCCAGCCGAACAATGATGCAGTGCTCGTCTACTCACCGATTGGATAACAGTGCCATCTGAACGTCTTCTTTGAGTGCATCCGCAGCGGTGCTCTGCTCCGTGAAACGAGCACGCTCCAGGCTCCCTCAGGAAACGAGCGCGAGAGAGAGCAACAGAAAAGCTGAGAACAAATGGCAGATGCTCCGTTAGACATTCTCACTTTGCTGCGATGGTGGCAACGGGTTGAAGTACGTCCGAGCATAAGGTCCTCTTTTGCCGCAAGCTGGTGACAGAGCTCGGCTCGGCGCCGCCATGTTTTAATTGTTCCTCTCTCCGCGCGCTCCGCATACTGTGTCTTAAGCTACAACACACTCCAAGGAAGTCACGTTTACGTTGCTGCCGCAGAAGATACAACCAACCCAGCATTCGTGCCATCCCGTCTCCATGCGTGTACACATTTTCTCCACACTAACGCACCATGTCCTGTGTTAACCATCACATTTGCCGCGCTGGTATGGCAAAGGGTCGACTTTTTTTCAAGTGCCCAAATAAAGACACATATTTTGCAAAACAAAATCACCCCCAAATGATTAGCGCAATACCGTCGTCGTGAGATGCATTTGAGCGATCCCAAAACACTAGAGGTGTGCGAATGGCAAAATTTCAACTCGAATCGAATTTGGATTGAACATCTCTGAATAGTGGCCAAAAAGTTGGAATGTCAATGAGAATAGCAAAAGTTTTATTCGCGATGTTTGCGAAACTGTAATTACCGACTGGATAAGAATGGTAGGGGGTTTCTTTTGGACTTGTTTCCTTTCGTCATTCTTTGGCTGTACGTGCTCGCTCGAGGTTCACCTGGCGCCAAAGTGTTATTGACGGTAGGAAACTCGTTCTGGAGGCGGGACAACCGAAGGACATCCCTGTCCTTTTCATCTTGTTGGTGACTGTAAAAAGAAGCAGCACAGACGAGAAAAGAGCCCTACGTGTTTCTTCTTTTGCGTGGCGTGGCGAACGAAGAGAGGCCAGCACAAATAAAAACGGTTTTAATGACCGCACAGAAATAACAAACTTGAGGCACGGCTGATGGATTTTGTTTTCCCGCCCATCCTTGTGCGGATACGCAGCGTGCTGGACGAATGAGCGGATGTGGCTGAATTGCTTGAATCGGTGACGTCTTATGCCACCTAGCCCTCGCAACTTGTTTGACGCCGCGAGAGCGACGGGTTGGCACGAAAGGTCGGTTTCGGTATTGCTGCTATTTGCACTTTGACAATAATTTGTCGTATAATGGACGTAACGACCGATAATAGGTCTATGGTTCCCAGAGCCAGCTGAAGGTGACGCAAGGTCCTTGAATTCGGGATAGTTTCGTCAAGCGCCTCCGAGAAGTTGGGAACGTGACCAGTGGCGTCACTAGGGTCAGTGGCACCCAGGGCGATAGCCCGCCGCGACACCCCCCCACCGCTCTCGTGGCCCGCCGCCACACCTCCTACCCCTCTCGTGGCCCGCTGCGACACCCCCCTGAGTCCTGCACCCAGGGCGGTTTGCCCCCACCCACACCCCCCTTGTGACACCATTGAGCATGACTGCTTTGTTCGAGGAATACGAGAAATGAGCTACTTTCTGTCAAAATGATTTGTTAGTCAACGCTTCTGAACGCAGGCTTGATTTGATTGAATTCAACGCAGGCACGTGAGGATTACTTCTCCGCACGACCATCATTCTTTATTAAACCAGTATGACGCGCCGTCTCCCGCGCCGTGTTTTGTTGCAAGTTCGGGACCACTTTCGATGCTGGGGCAGAATCGAATGTTAAACGCTCCAGTTGAAGTTGCGTAGAGGCGCAATGCATACTCTCCCTCTCTGCGGCCCGATACGAGATGACATGGGTGACAAGGGGCTCCCCTTTGATTATAAAACAAAGTGCATAAAAAACATGGACGAAAAAAAACACACACAACAGACGAGCATACGTGTCTTCTTTCTTTTTTCCAGTTTTTCGCGTGCTCTGTTTTTTAATAAGTCGGCACCAACTGGCCCAGTCCTCAACACTGTGATGGTGCCCACTTGTCCCCAGGTGGGCCTGGACCTTCGAGACAACCGGTGGCACTGGGTGGAGCTGCGCTACGAGATGGGCTCCCTGCGACTGCGGTTGGACGCCAGCACCGACCGCCTGGTGGCCAGCGCGGGCGTGCGTCCCCGGCTGCTGAATCTGACGCCCTCCCCACCGGTGCTGATGGGGGAAAACTTCACGGGGTGCCTGCAGGGAGGGGCCGGCCTGCCCCTAGGGGCCCCGGGCACCGTGGCCGATGGGGCCGCACAGTGGGGGCCCTGCCCCCTGCCGGACACGGGACACTGCGGTGAGGACGCTCGGCGCTATGGAAGATTGGCCTCTCCGTGGTTGCCAGACATAAGTGTGGTGAATTTCCTGCCGTAAAACAAGCTGGGAAAATTTATGCCAGCACATAGAAAGCTCAAACTTTCACCATTTGCATTGGTGGGGGTGGGTTTTACTTCGTGAAATTTCCAGGCATAGTTTTCTTCCTCTAGGAAATGATATAAACAAACTTGCCATAGTTACTAGGATAGGGCCAGCTTGAACTTGGGAGACGAGAAAACGTAAAAAACAGAGATAGAAGAAAGAGACAGAGATAGAGATACTGCTGGTCCTCGTTTCCCAAGTTCAAGCTGGCCCTATCCTAGTAATGCACCAACTAGCTCAACTCAAGCCCGTAACTCAGTTGCCATAGTCAATAGTGGATGTGTTCGCAGACGACCAAGTTAGCAATGAACGTAAGTCGTGGCGCAATTTCCTGAAAGGCGCGGTGAGCAGACGGCGCACCCTGTTTTCTGGTCGCTGTGCCTTTCTGGGGTTTTTGTATTGGGGAGAATGCTTGGCAACAAAACCGGCCTGCGAAGAAAAAAAAAATGGAATGGTCCCAGACTCGTTTTTTATGGAATCGGCTTTTAACTTCTTAAACGTTTAACTTTTAAGGCGAAAGCCTTACTTGTTCCATTGAGCAAAAAAGTGTTGTATAATCCGATAAAAATACGATGGAGTGGCACACGGCACTCAATGGGCGTCCCTACTTGTCCCATTACCTCAGCGTCGACCTTGCGGTCATCCTAAAAGTCATCCTCGACCTCTAGGACAACCTCACTTGTCACATTACACGAAAAACAAGCGGCGTCGGCGTTGTTGTGCCCGAAAGAGGGCCATAACAATATGTCATCAAGCGTCATCAGCGTGATGACATCAAGCTTAATCATACATTATCAGCGTAATGTCACCGCCGGAGCGCCATGTTCAAAAAGTGCACTTCGGGCTTCATCTGTGCTCGTTGTGTGCTTCGTGCGATGGACTGCGAGGTGACTGCGTCTACATCTATGGCCTCGACATCGGCAGCAGCATCTACATCTACGGCGACTTCCGCAGGCAAACGTGGCTACCCACGCAAATATGCCACAGCCTCCTTAAGTGTCCTCCTCTAGGCATCGTTCTCAACGTTGTCCTAGATGTCGTCCTTAAGGTCGTCCTAGAGGTCGTCCTAGAAGTCCTCTTAGACGTTTTTCATGACGTTGTCCTAGAAGTCGTCCAAGACATTGTTCTTGTTGTCGTCCTAGAAGTCGTCCTAGACGTTGTCCTAGACGTTGTCCTAGACGTTGTTCTTGATGTCGTCCAGGAGGTCGTCGTCTAGGTGCCGTTCTCGACGTTTTCTTAGAGGTCGTCCTAGAAGTCATCCTAGCCGTTGTCTTTGAGGTCGTCCTAGGGGTCGTCCTAGACGCCGTACTTGGTGTCGATCTCTAGGAAGTCGTCCTCGACATCGTCCAAGACATCGTCCTAAACTTTAAATATGTGTAGAAACATTACCCGAAAGCATTTTTCTCGCGGGATTATAATGCTTTTGCCTTCCTACATGTAAGCAATGTTAAGTGTACTCATGTAATTTTTAAGTGCGAGCGTTGCAGAAGCTACGAGAGCGAGCTTTGGGGTTTTGGCGTCCCCGAAAACATGCACACTCGCGCAGTGCAGGCGTTGTTTCGGGCAACGTGCTCGTGCTTGTGACTCCGGCTTCACCCGCAAATAAAGAGAAAAAGAGTATGGAGGCGCCCACCTCTACTGCCTGCGATGGTTGCGGCAGCCGGGTGAGTGGGGCATCCGCCGAGCGGGGCATCCATTGAGCGGGGCATCTGCCGAGTGGGGCATCCGCCGAGCAGGGCATCCGCTGAACGGGGTTCCTGGCACTGTGCAGATGGGTACGGCGTTGACCCCTGCTGGAGCCACGTGTGCCAGCATGGTGGCGTCTGCGTCCGGGACCCGGGACCCCGCTGCCGCTGCACGGCCAGGTACTCTGGGAAGCACTGTGAACTCGACAAGGGTGAGTGCCGGATGTCGGTCCACCTTTCCTACTTGTTCTTGCCTTCAGTGCTGTTTGTGCTTTGCCCTCTGATTGCAAAGGGGGGTCCTTGCCTGTCTGTTCATTAGAGAAATTTAAAGGGTGTTCTGCTGTGCTCGTCAACCGCTTTCTCTGCCAAGGTACACTGTTTTCCTGTTTTTTTTTTTAAATATAGAGGCTGTCATCGAAACCACTACGGTCTGTTCCAGGTTTAGAATAACAGGACAAGCCCCTCCTGTGAAGTTCACCGCACGCCACAATGGGTGGATTCTTCCTCTCCACTCATCTGTTCTCCATCATTGGGGAAAAAGGAAAGAGTGGAGGGTTTTGGTGGCGAAGCTTGTCTTGCTATTCTTAACCTAAAGTGCTCATTCGGGGCACCAAGATAAGCGGTAAAATGCGGGGCCTACCAATACCCTCGTAATGTAAACTGAAAAAGTGCCAATGTTGTGTTTGCACTGATAGTGTCACGCAGTGTACTTGCACTAGCTGTAGGCACCTTGTGTTCTTACATCTTGATTTCCAATAAAAGCTATGTGTGCAGTCTGCAAGAGGTTATTTCGGAGTATAGAAATGACGTGAGAGTTCTTTGGTCATTGCCTTTATCAGTGCTAATCTGAAACTCATACTTTTTAGGGGTGTTCATGTTTTTGGTTCATACACCGCGTAAGCATGTGTTAGGGATTAAGCCGAGTCACCGGCGTGGAAGCCAAGTGCACTCTTGACTGAGCTATCGACCCAGCATGCAGGAACGGGAGGAGCAGAAGTAGGTGGTGTGAGAAAGCTCGCAGAGCAGAGAGTGGTGGGGAGGGCAAGAAAGAGAGGAGCAAAAACAGGTGGTATAGAAAGAGTGCCCGGAATGAGGAGGATTAGAATGGGCTTGAAAGCACGCTTCCCCTCTTTTGGTGACCCAAAGAGTTCAGCGGAAAGGCTTTGTATCCAAGTGGTGCTGAAGTGAAACGCGCGCATCGTTGCAAAGAGACAATGGTGCGACATAATCTGTTTCCATACAAAACCCTGCCCTAGGCACCACCTGAACAAATAAGAGCACCACTTACCCCAGGCACTGAAAGACTAAGGGTCATCCTGCCTCGGGCACCACCCGAACTAAGAGCACCACCCACCCTATAAAGCTAGTGCATTTAAGCACGTTTGTTAGAATGACCAAACATGCAGCCAATTTTTACTGTGCCGTAGGTTTCCAGACAGCATCTGTGCAACTCGCGTGCCACCTGGCTCCTCAAACCTTCTGACGGTGTTTTTTGCGGTGTTTAGAGATTCTGGAATATATAAGAGTTTAAACTTTCCGAAGGAGACTCCTCGTCTTCCTCGTCTATTGCCCTGTATAAGCTACAACGAATCGTGGTAAAACACTGAACGCTAAAGATTGTAAGATTGCCATTGTTTCTCAACAGGTTACTGCCTGTTGAGGTTACTCAACAGGGAAAAAGGGTTACTTTTTTGTCATGACATGTCACACATATGGGGCATGTGTAAAAAGAAACTGAAAGAGTTAAAGGGGCCCTGCAAGGACGTTTTTACTGGTTTTTAATTTGCACCGAACCTGAGCGCACTGAATGTAGTAACATAATGAAACTTTTCTTTTCTCGAATTTCGCTTTATTTTAAAAGTTATAAGCAAATTAAAATGACAAAAACAAGCAAAAAATAACCTCCTTCATGATGTCCTTGGTTGCTTGAGCGGCCGTGAACTAGAGGAGGGGTAGTGAGCTCAGCGAGCGGTCCCGGCTGCCGCACTCTGTGTTGATGGCTCGAGAGGGTGCCACTGAAGCATGTTCTGGCTAGGCTATATGAAGCGGACAGCCAGGGCGGCTCGCATTGCATTTGCTGCGCGATTAAACACTAATTCAGCATGACACTTCATTGGCCAGAAACGACAGCAAAACGGGGTAAAGATCAGTTCAGAACGGGAGCCACTTCGCGCTGCCATACCGCCAAAAGGCCATACGGCAAGCCAAAGCTGCTCGCCGAAGTCTTTGGGAATGCTCGAAACCGGTCAGATCCTTCAGTCCATACGATTGCAGCGCCGCCGCATACATCCGGGTCCTTTCTATGCTCGTCGCTCGTTGGTGCACTACATTTTTCTATTATGCGCTACATTTTTCCCACTACATTTTTCTATTATGCGCTGCCTTTTCCACCGCTTGGTGGTGGGTATGTCGACGGGTCATTGTTTCCGTACTTTCTAAACTGCATTTGTTTCTTTTCTGATCTAAAATGCTGAACAAAAGCTACTTTTATAAATAATTGAAATGGTTTGCGCCACTTATATTTTGGGTTTCGACTAAAAAGAAGCTTTTAGCGGCTCTGACCAGTAGTAAGCCCAGGACCAAAGACGTCACATTTCTCGCGCTTTCAGCACCGTGGGTCGCCCCCATAGGCGGAGGAGGTTTCCGCGTCGTCCGGTTAAAATATGATGCACTGATATTTAGTTACTCTCTCCGAACCCCAAGTGACGTGAAAACCGCAAAAAAGGTAGACGCTTAAATATGATTGCAGGGCCCCTTTAAGGGGGAACAGTGGTCTTAGTGCTTTTCTCCTTATTTCATGACCAAACCCTATAAAACTGTACAAACTTGTTCAGTTTTAGAGCTGGTTTCAGATATTTGGGCATTTTCACAGTCAGTAAAGTAGTCCTCAAGATAATTAAAACCCACCTATCTTTGTTTGAAGGAACAATAGAGAAAAAACTGTTCAACAAAGTATTCTTCAGTGCCTGGCTAGATACTATGAAGTGTTAAGAATGCAATGTTGAGAGTACTTTTAAGTGTCAACCAGTGACTTTACCACACATTTAAGTCGAGTGTTCAATGCGTGGCTACCAACTAATAGCTAAAATGTGACTTGAAAATTTTTTTAGACCTATATTGAAGAATCTGCTTGCAGCATTGTATTATTCACACATTTAGCTACATGTTGCAAAAAAGGTATGCTCTAGATGTTTAGATATCCATCCTGCAAATTCGCTAGGAGTCCAAAATTTTTGACTTTGGGGAGCGGTGTTTTAGAGTCATCTTCAAGGCAAATTCAGCCTGCAGAGATTTTATAGCTAAATATTCATCCACAAACTAAGACACCTGGTAGATTCAGAAGAACAATAGCTGTAGATTTCTAAATTGCCATCTCCAAAAGATAACGTTTTAGGGATTTTATGGCACCAAAGACTCATGTCCCCCCTTAATCAAGGATTGTATGAAAGGGAGAAATTTTGGTCAGTCTTGGAGATTTTGAAGTTTCGAAATACTTTCCTGGCAGGACCAAATGAAACAAGCATGCACTGGGAAAACTTACCACTCTTCTCACGTTTATCTAAAACTGTTGCGCACAATCGCCATTCTGAGGAGTGGATGCCGGTTTCTTTCAACTCTCTTTTATTGTGGAGAAAGAATGATTATCCTCTCAGAACAATGGTGCGTTCGATTTCGTAACGCTTTACGCTTGAGCAAAAGTCATACTATATTTCCTCGAGCAATAGATACAAGTCCTGCGAGCCCACTTTCCAGCTGAGCACAAACACAGCCATTAGTTTCGTTGTATGCAAGAAACATGAAGAATGACGATGTCGAGAAAACAATTTTCCGTCGAAGGTCAATCTCTTCCGGTAGTGTTTTCGCATAAAAATATTATCTTTGCCCCGCAAGTCCTTCGATCGATCGCAGTCATCGTCTGCCCACTTGCTTCGTTTAAAAGTGATAGCGTAGGTTTTTTTCTATACCGAGCGTTCATTACTCGAGAAATACGGCTTATTTATAAAGAAGCATAGGGATTGAGCCATCCTACGACATCTTCCGAGCTGGACGGGGTGTGCCGTGCGTCAAAACAAGACCGTTGTCCAATCGGTGCGGCGTTCGCAGGCCCCCTGTGCAGCCGGCCTGGCGTGGCCCCCTGCGCGAACGGGGGCTCGTGCCGGGAGGACTGGCTGGGCAACGCCACCTGGTGCCAGTGCGCCCCCGGCTGGACGGGGCCCTCCTGCCAGCAGCTGGCCCAGAGCTGCTCGACAGACGTGCCCTGCTCCCATGGTGGGGCCTGCCTCAACGCCTCCTGCGTCTGCCCCAGCGGTGCGTGTCCCGTCGCCCTCCATTCCCAAATCTTGCGCTGCCCGATGTCTTAAAGGAGTGGTGCAACGTTTTTTTCAAACTTCATGCAATTAACTGCAAGAATGAGCCTGTCACCCGCGTTATGCAAACAAAACCATTCCCCTTAAAATAGAACATTTAAATCATGTTGCAGAATGAACATGGTTGCATAGAACGACCTAATGATTTGAGTAAAGGTGGCAGCTGAAAATTGGTTGAAGCTATGGGCTTGCACGGAGAAAATCCTGGAGTGCATATGTTAGGGAAACATCGCAAAGACGAAGTGGCCAGGCGTCGTCAGCGAAAGGTCACATACACATACTGTATACATACAGAAATACTAATGGGCACATTCCTGTTGAAAAGGAAAATGTATCCATAGGCTTTCACCAAACTCCTGTGAACGGAGAATCCATTCTCAGGAGCCTTGTTCTCAGGAGTCACGTTCCGTCGGGTAACAAGGCTGCATCAAATCCTGGCAGGTCACGTGGTCATGCCACATGGTCTCTGGTCATGTGAATATATGTCACCTGACGTTATTGTGTCACGTAACACCGCGGTGTCGCACGGTGAAAGGTCAAACGAGACCAGGTGTTTATGTGGTCACAAAGTGTCGGATGCATGCTCTGTCCGTGATGTTACGTCTCTTTTCAAAATTGCCCCCGAACCAAAAAATTAATTTTGTCTTCCTAATATCCCTGCATTGGTTTCTGCAAACCATCGATTTAGAGAATTGACAAAATATTTAGGGGGAATGGGCAGGTTCCTAGTAAGGGGGGGGGAGAGGGGTTTGGGGCCCTGGGTACCAAGCGTCCCAGTCACGGGGCGGGGGGATGCCCCCTCAGGCGGCACCCTGCCCGCCTCCCCACTTTACTGGTTGTGATCTCGGGGAATGAATGGGAGGGGGGCAGGGCTGCAAATAGCCTAAAGGCCCCGGGTGCCGGATGGCTTAACTACGCCACTGGGTGTGGGAACATGAATGGCTTGTAGAAGCAGGCTTGCCCCCGTTCCCTTGTTGAGAGGTGGTGACCACTGGCTGCAGGCTTTGCTGGGAGCCTCTGTGAACTGGACATTGGGGAGTGCCAGCTGATGCCTTGCCGCAACAACGGAACCTGCACCCAGGGACCGGCAGGGCCCCTCTGTGACTGCCAGGGCACAGGTATTAAGGGAAAGCGTCCCCAAAATTTGGATGATCTGGAAAATGTTTGTTTTTGAATGCGATAGCATTATCAAGCTACTCATCACAGATTTCTGTCTATCTGGTATCTGGCCTCCTAATGTGCGGTAGACCATTTGAGCTCACTGTGTTTGCACCCCATTGCACCGCGCATATCTGGAGCGGCAGTACACACTTCTTCACATTCGCACCCTCTTCAAAGGACTTATTAACCTTGACATTGTCCTCGATGTCGTCCTCGAGGTCGTCCGAGGGGTCGTCCTAGAGGTCATTCTTGAGATCACCCTAGAGATCATCCTAGAGGTTGTCCTAGATGTCTTTTGACATCGTCCTTGAGGTCTTCCTAGCGGTCGCACCAGAGATAGTTCTAGATGTTGTCCTCGATGTTGTCCTAGATGCCGTCCTTGACGTCGTCGAGGACGACGTTAAGAGCATTGCCTAGGACGACCTCAAGGACGACCTCTAGGGTGATCTCAAGGACGACAAGTATTTAGCATCGTCCTAGAGGATGCTAAATACTTGTCGTCCTTGAGATCACCCTAGAGGTCGTCCTAGACATTGTTCTTAATGTTGTCCTTAATGACGTCAAGGACGGCATTTAGGACAACCTTGAGGACGACATCTAGAACAATCTCTGAAACGACCTCTGCACCAACTCCATTTAGCTGCGAGTTTCCCTGCTAAATTTATCGGAAAAATTGACGTCACGACCTATGCACCAACTCAGTCTCCCCACTAAATTTGACAGTGTGCAACAATAAATGCTATCGTATTATAGATAATGAGCCCTATGGTTTCTACAACTTTGCCTTGACCATCAATTTGCTACCCTTTAATTTTTTTTGTGTTCAAGCACACAATGCAGGGCTAACTTAGTGCTAGTGCAGAGATGATGTAGTGCTCACTTGGGTCTACAGCATGTAAACTAACGTTTTTGAGGCACTTTAAACGGCACGCAAAACTTTTTTTTGTTTTTTCAGGAAAAGTGTATTATTTAGGACGAAGTAAAATGTTCACACTAGCGATGGGAAATTTGTTTTTAAGTATATCGTAATAAGAGCAGTGATTCTTAGTTTTTAATAGTAAAATAAGACAACCATTCAGTAATTTTAGTAACTGAACAGGTACCCAAAATCCAGTTCCCCATGTCCTGTACCAGGTAAAGTCGAGATTGCAGAATGCTTGGTGGAATTCCTACATAATGTGCATCATTTGAATTGGTGCATAAATTAACATAACTGGACTAGTTGAACCGTTGCATATCTCTCCACCAAATAAATTCCTCTAAATTCCTGCTAAATTTAGTGGGTAAGGTCAAAAGTAAAGTGTAATGCATTTGCACATTATGCTTTGTGCATTACGCTTTACGTATTATGCTTTGCGCATTTCGCCTTAACTCGAAGGCCGCCTTGGATAGCCTTCGAATTAATAAGTGAATTGTTTTCCACGTGCAATTTCTGAGACTTTGAGGCAACATTAAATTACCTGCGGTCCATTGCATTTCTGTTAAGGCACAACTTCTAAACTAGCTTCATGCAAAATATCCTGTTCTTCAATGCAGGAGCAAATATTTAAGGCTTACTTTGCGTTTCCAATCGCTGCTTTGGACGGCGTCGGTGGGGAGCTGCACCGAAGGCCGTCAGATGCTCATTGAAATTGAAGCGTCATTTGACTGTTGCATGAAGACCACCTGGGTCAAAACAGTGGCGAGAGCTGAACGGGCCTGTTTTTCATCCACTGCGCCATAGATAGGTGGCCAGGCAAGACTTGCACAGGAGAAAGAGTGCACCGAGTGATATCTCGAGTTTCAGCCACGCTAACACAAGCGTGGAAACGTGGAAACCCCAAAAAAGCCCTCGCAGCCTGTCCCGGCCCACCTTTCGAGGGCGGCCCTTGTACGATGTGCAATGCGGCGAGGCATCGCCCTCGGCAACGATACGGTACAGTTCCTGGAACGCGTCCTTTAGCGATCTCGAAGCGGTAACAAATCACGTCGCGGGAGCACGGATGTCCCGCCGTTGGATGTTGCGATCCCGGTCGTGGAAGTTCCGTGAAAAAGCACGAGCGTGCGCGAGCGACGCCGTCGTTGCGGCTTCCCAACTTGCGGCTGCCGAAGCTTCTGTGGGCTGTCAACGTGGAGAGCGACCTATGGCAGAAAGGGCATCTGCTGCGTCCACCGACAGAACGACGCTCTTAGTACGTTGTTGGGTGGAAATCGAGGGACCACAAATGAGGACGCAGCAAGCATGCTGCTCGGACACGCGTTCCAAGCACCATGGCGACGGGTGTCGTTCGGTTCCTCCTTCCCGTGCAGGCTTCGAAGGTCCTCGGTGCGAACGGGACGTGGACGAGTGCCTGGAGAGCCCCTGCCTGAGCGGCAGCACCTGCTTCAACCGCTGGGGCTCCTTCGAGTGCGCCTGCCCCCGGGGGCGGGGGGGCCGGCACTGCGAGCGGGACCTCGACCCCTGCGAGTGGGGCACGCCCTGCCACGGAAACGCCTCCTGCATCGCCGGCTCTGGCAACGGTGAGTGCTCACTCCAGTCGTTGGAGTTCCCACCGACAGTCTTTATGTCCCGACTTACTGTGGGTCAGGGTCCACGGTACCTTACATGTTTAATGTTCCGCATGAGCCTTTTAGGGTACTATGAGCATATAAATATACGTACTATGATGGTTTGTGGATTCATAGGGGCACCCCTCTCTGGCTACCTGCCCGCACGGCGGTTGCCTGCGACCAATGGCTATGTTTGCTTTTAAGGAATGAGAAAACGAGGCACTGCCATTGGGAGACGTCGCTTAATATTTAAGTATTTTCGACAAAGCTTCAGGCTGCCTGGGAGCACTGCACCGTTTCTGCGGTCTCCTCTGTATGTCTCGAAGACCCGTACCGTTTGTTTGGTGCACGACGGCGAGAGGAAGGAAGGGGGGCATTGCGGCTTCTCAGGGCCCTTCTCGGCCTCTGCAGCTCGTCCCGACACGCCACGTTGCTGGTGCACTTAATCGTTTTCAGAACGTCGACTGCTACTGTGCCTCCGAAATTCGCAGCTCTGATCCTTGGTGACCACGTGTTTTTGTTGTTGAACGAGAAATGTTTTCTGTATTCCAGAATACAGGTGCCAGTGTGGACCGGGGTTCTCAGGTGTCCGGTGCGAAGTGCCCCCTGACGGATGCCTGCATGGAGGCTGTCCCAACAATTCGCACTGCGTAGGCGGCCTACACTGTGCCTGCAACAGTGACTTCGTCGGTGAGTGGGCACTTCCTCGGGGTGAGAGGCCCGTCGATGCCGGGGGTACGCTTTTAATTGGCACAAGGGCGGGAGCTGGATCTCATTTGGCACTCACAGAGCGATGGTGAGATCTAGTTTGGGTCTCGCAGAACGAGAGCGAGATCTAATTTGTCTCATAAAGCAAAGTGAGATCTAATTTGTGT
The DNA here is from genome assembly GCA_013358835.2 of Ixodes persulcatus. Lineage (NCBI taxonomy): Eukaryota > Metazoa > Arthropoda > Arachnida > Ixodida > Ixodidae > Ixodes > Ixodes persulcatus. The sequence goes on from JABSTQ010011417.1 coordinate 1,098,849, forward strand.
TTCACGAAGCCGGAGCAATATCTAACTTTGCTCTCATTGGGCGTGTTAGGTCTGCACTCTTTTACTCCTACTCTGACGCTCCGTGTTTCATACTTAGAGCACAGCAACTAAACGGAGCATAACATACAAAAGTGCAACACACCGTAACTATAGACTATCCGCATGAGTCACTTCTGACCGCACGGTTATGACAAACCCGGCGTCTCGTGGGAACTGGTGCCAGAAGCCGAAATTATTTCGAAGATAAATTTTTAAGTACTGTGTGCAGCGGCCGAGTGTAAAGTAATAAAGAGGGTGACGTTTTGAAGTTTCTATGAATGTTTTAATATTTCTGAAAGGTTTAAAGACTCGCTTCTAGCACATGCGGCGAGATGCATGTGCTAGACGAGATGCATTCAGGTGAGATGCATGAACAAACCTCCTCCGCAACGCTAACTAATGTTTCGGCTTTTCAATCTGAGTATTTTATTCATCTCGACAACTTTTCTGTCTCTGTGTTATCGGCACGCTTCCGTTCAATAGATGAATTTGTTTTCACCGCGAGATGCACAAACAAACCTTTTCCGGAATGCTAATTGCTATCTTGACTTTCAAATCAAATTGTTTTACCTGCTGGATTAGCCTGGCAAATTTCAGCCGAAACCGGCGCTTGTGTGCCGCGCAAATCAATTAAACAGTCGCGGTAACAATTGTACCGGGATCGACTGGGGCGACGCCCCGAGAGTTGCGGGAGATGCCAGGAAAAGCGGAGCTCACGTGACTGATGTGGGGCCAAGAAGCGCGACGTCACAAGAGACGCGTCAGCGATTGGGCGAAACGAGAAACGTGCCCTCGGTCACGTTTTGGTTCGCGAATTTTAGAGATACTGTTCTAATTTCCGCTTGAATAACCATGAAAAGTATAAATCGAACCGGAAATGATTACTAAACTGCAAATAAAGCAGCATAATTCTTTTTATCTTTGCTACGCTGGACGCGAAACGGGCAACAAGCAACTATGGGCCAACAAAATAAAATAAAAAAAAGAACACGGTACTCGAAGGATTCTGCAAAATGGTAGCTGTAGATGGCTGTTCTAACGGTCGACTGAAGACCAGTATTCGTTCGGGCGACGCTAGTTTTCACGTGTGGGTTGCTGTTCGTGTTCTTTTGACGACGAAAAGAGGACGTCTGCGGAGGAACCGGATCCCGGAGCGACCGGATCGCTGCCGCTTTCCCCTCGGCATCTCCCCCGCGTCCGTCCTTCGGTATGTGGGCCGCTCGTTGCCGGCTGGGCGGTCTCTGTCGGGTGATGGCGGAGGCCGCCACACACATACTCCCGTTCCGTTGGTGTTAGGTCACTGAACGGAAGCTCGAACTCGCTCTCGAGAGCGGCATTGCCGTCCATGTTGACAGATTCGGCGAAACGACCGTGCCACCGCGCTGCTATAACCCACCGCGGTAACCAGAGTCTCAATCTCCTAAATACTACCGATACCGACTATTCACACTTGACATCACTCCCTACGTCACCTCCGTTTTCGGAGGCCAGAAACGAGAATGGAGATTGTTCAGTTTCGGTTTCTTTACTTCTTTCGTAGGCACAAAAATACGCGTCACAAATGTCTACAAAAAATTGGGCAGCATGCTATGTTCCCAAAAAGCATAAAAACACCATTTAAAAAAATTAAATAAAATCGTCTTCATTGTCCCTTTAAGCACTGTTCTACTGAAAAGAGGCAACGGTACAATTGCGCCCCTCATCTAGACAACTTTTTTGTCAGTGCAGCGATCTTGTTTGTGGACGTGATGTCACAGAGCACGAAGAAGTCACTCGTGCTCCAAGAAAAATTTGGTGCACGAAGCCCGGGCTCGAGTGTCACTCCGTCGGCGCTCCTGTCCGTTTAGTGAACACAGTGCCAAACTCTTATGCTCCGGAGCACGGACTTAACCCTCCCTGTGGTGAGATCCAATTTGGGTTTCACGAAACAGGATCTAATTTGACTCTCACGAAGCAATGGTAAGGTCTAATTTTGGTTTCATGGAATGAGAGTGATATCTAGCTTGCCTCTCAATAGTGAGATCTAATTTGGATCCCATAGAGCGAGAGCAATATCTAACTTGGGTTTCAATGGTGAGATCTAATTTGGGCCTCCCGACACAAATATACTTTGGCTCTCACAGAGCAATGGCGAGACCTAATTTGGATCTTATGGAGCGAGAGCAATTTCTAACTTGGTTCTCAGTGGTTAGATCTAATTTTGGTCTCACGAAACAAAATCTAATTTGGCTGTCACGGAACAATGCTGAGGTCTATTTTAGGTTTCATGGAGCAAGAGTGATTTCTAAATTAGCTCTCAATGGTGAGATCTAATTGGTCTCATGTAACAATATCTAATGTGGAATTGTGTAACATTCCAAATAGTAGATATTTAGGTACTAAATTTCAGAAAATCACCTATAACTTTTGAATAAGATAACGGTTAATGCTGAAACTTTGGCATCTTGTTCGAACCTCTAGTACTAAATTTGGGCAGAGAATGAGCATTCGGCAATGCACAGTTTATTTTTGCGGTGAAAAACCCCCGTAAATTTTTTTCGGGGGAACATCCTGTATATGGTGCACCTTTGCCCAAAGGCTTCAGGGCACAAGAGCTTGTCTTTCGAGCTTCCGTGCTTACTCCCAAATTGAAATTAACTTTTTATACGGGCTGTCCACAGCGTGGCATTTGAGTTCATTTCACTGCTCAGGTGAGAACATTTTGAAGTTAAAACTGGGGAAACCGTCAGGTGTGCCAGCGTTCAGAAACTGCACTTCAGACATGTCCTGTCCTCTTAGGAGTCAGTAAGAGAATTTCGATAAAATATTAGGGAAAACCTGGGAAAGTCAGTGACTTTGAAAACATCATTTTGGTGCTGACTGACCAATGTCGCCTAGATACAAGGGCACTGCTCTTTCCCCACAGCACTAAAAATAACACTAGGCCTGCGTTACAAATGTTAGTTGGGCAGACATGAGTTACTCTCGTAGGTCATATCACACGATAACACAGATAAGGCGACTCTGGATGGGAGTAGGTTTTCAAACGACTAGGTACCGTATTTACTCGCACAATGAACGCACCCGCGTATTGAACGCATCCTCCAAGTCGCCTCTCAAAATTTCGACTTTTTTTTTCACTCGCAAATTAAACGCACCCCCAACTTGGGACATCAAAATTTTGACCCCCGCCCCCCACGCGCGCGAAATGAACCACTTTTCTATCCTGGTGCAGCGAGGTCGCGAATGCATGGGCAAGCGTGGGCCACCAAAACGCCTTGCAAAAGGCGTTAAAAAAATAAAAAAAAGATCCAACCGAAGCAAGAAAAACAAAAACATGGAGAGGAGCTTTTTTTTTTTTTTGCACAGCGCAGTCTGGACTTTGGGGCGTGCGCCGCACGCAAGGAGATAAGAAAGAGAAGCGGATAAGCCCTCGCCTAAGGAAAGGGAAACGAAACAGCTTGCGAAAGGCGGAAAAAAAAAAACAATCCACGGAACCAAGACAAAAGAAAAAAACATAAAGAAAAGCTTTTTTTCTTTTTTTTTTTGCACAGCGCAGTTTGGTTTTGGGGTCGCGCGCCGCCCACAAGAAGATAAGAAAGAAAAGCGGAGAAGCCCTCGCCTAAGCAAAGCGCACATAATGAAGGCATCCTGCCCTCGCCTCCTCCTCGCACTTTGGAAAGAGAAGCGAGAAGCCCTCGAAATGAACGTGAGCAGTGTGGGCAAACAAAACAACTTGCGAAAGGCGGGAAAAAAAAGCCAAAAAAAAAACATGGAAGCAAGAAAAAAAAAACATGGAGAGGAGCTTTTTTTTTTTTTTTTTTTTTGCGCATCGCAGTTTGTTATTGGAGTCGCGCGCCGCGCGCAAAGAGATAAGAAGTTACATCGATTTTTCGGGATAAAAGGTCCGTTCATTATGTGAGTAAATACGGACGCAAAAATTTTACTTGGCGTAATGTGTGTTATTTATATAGAACGTTGGATGGATATTGCAGAGATTGTAAGAAAACATGAGGAGCATCTCTATCTTTTCAAAGTGGGTTATGTCGGCTACCCCATACAACTTGCCTTTAGAACAAGTGTGGAAAGACAATTGCCTCCTTCGTAAGGCTGCGCTTGTTCCTGGTGCATAATTTTCTAGAACGGCATTGCTAAGAAGTCTCAGGTTATCTCTAGGTCATTGACTTTCGAGTTTTAACCAAGAAACACTGATAGCTATCTGTCGGTGTCAAAAGTACCAAATAGGTTAAAACCAAAAAACACAAATATTTGTACCTAAATGTTCTCTCTAAATGACTTTCTTTGTCGAAACCCTCCCCTTGGTGATCGTTGGGCGCATACTCTTTCCTAGGATCTGTCACCCTGCCAGTCTTAAATCAGTGAAATAACTGACCGTGGGGGACAGTGGAATGAAAGCTGGGTCAGTTATTTGGTCACCATGGATTGTCACAATGTCTCGGTTCTACTCAGGTCAGAGCTGGACAACAGTGTTTGAAATTACACTGGAAGCCGTTATTGCTCGGATCTTGCGAAAGAAGCGAGAACATTTTGCTTAAGAACAATTAAACTTTTGTTATCACACGGAGCAGTGGTGTAGCAGGATACAAAGAAAACGAAAATTTCCGGATGATTATGCTAAAGGTCACTCATACTTTGGCTCGTGTTTAGACTCGTTCAGGATTTGCAAGCACTGTGGCATTATGATAAGTGTAAAATGTTACAAGCGTGTATACAAATTATAAATTAAACTTTTATCTCCTTGTCTTCCAGGAGTGTTTTTTCCAGCAATACTCACCATTTCCTGCTTTCATTCGAAACAAATCACCGAAATAAACTGATTTTTGAAGAATGTGTAAACACCGAAAAACCTCCGCCGAATATACACGTAAATAGGCACCAGAAAATCTACAGCCTAGTTATCTTCGAGTCATTGCCAAGGATGTCCTTAGCCCGGCGAAGAATCCTCGGCTTCGGCCGACCGAGGTGCAAAGTGTCGCTGTTGGGAGGTCGGCCCGACGAGAAGGGTCTCTTTCGCAGGAAAGCCCCCTTTCTGCGAGCCCGTGAGGAGCTGCGAGGTCGGTACCTGCCTGCTGGGGGCCACTTGCCAGGAGCGGCCCGATGGGGGCTACTTCTGCGTCTGCCCGCCGGGCTGGACGGGGACCCGGTGCGACCGGTCGACCGACCCCTGCGCCGTCGGTCCCTGCCGCAACGGCGCCACGTGAGCTGCTCTTCCTCCATGCTCGGGTCCACACTCTGTGTCCAACATAGGTCTGATAAGCTGACGGGGCAGTGGAAGCTACGTGCTCGTTGGACCATGTCTGTCTTGCACCTCTCTGCGCACACTGTTATTGCGCAGAGGGTTGGATCAAGCGATAAAAGGCAGCCAATTGATCGTTCCGGCAAGAATGAGGCTTCCCCTGTCGCATCGGTTTAACACTGAACGGAGTGAAGAAAAGAGCCCCTGAAGTTACCCTAAAGTGTAGATTTTTTTAGAGATGTGAGACGGCATGAAACAATATTTTTGTGTTAGTATTTAAATGTTCAGAGGGCAACATATTGTATGTGATTGACGACACGATTCAATCAAACTCTCGCTGCTCTGCAAGTGCCAGAAGTTCTTTCTGTGAAGGGTTTCTCATTTCTTTCCTTGCCCCGTTTTCTCCGATGGAGGCTTTAGAAGACGCTCTGGGTTGGGTTTGTCCGAGGGATTTCTTGGACGTGCCATTTACACGTCTTCACTCTCTGCGAGTTGAAATCCGTGTACCGTAAAATTCCGAGAGATGCCCCACCTCCGAAAGATAACCCGCCCCCCATTTTTTTGGCACTATTTGCTATTTCTTTAAAAACACCGAAAGATAGCCCACTTATATTAATGGCAGGGCCCTGGCCAATGGTGACCTCAGCAGAAATGGTGTTACTTAGCCACGACGAGAGATAAGCTGACTGGAAAAGACATTCGTCTTAGCACATCACCCCTCCCTGCGATTACAAGTTTTGCAGATCACAAAATCTGAAAGTAACATTTTTTCAACTTTTTTGGATTGCACACCGAAAGTTAACCCTCTTCATTTTCATCCGGTTTGCTTTCGATTTAAGGTGGGCTATCTCTCGGGGGTATTACGATAGTGTCTCGGTTAGTTTTATGGGACACTGTTTCACTTTCAGTGCACCTTCTGAAAATTTGCCGGTGAACCTTCTCTACCATTTTTCCTATTCGTCTATGAGTAAGCGATTCCTTATTAGCGTAGCTTTTGGCATTGGTAAAATGCAGAAGCGTGGTAATGTAATTCGGTCAACAACAAGACTCCCGAAGCATGACTGGGAATGGGTGGCATGAATTCGTGCTTACTTCGTGTTTTCCCCTTCGTACTATGCCCCGGCGACATCTAATTGCTTGTGTGCTAAAGTCGGTGCTTAAGAGTAAAGTGGAAGCTCCTCCCACCTCTTTACACTTCAGCTGAGCGAACGGTGGAGAGGAGGTCGCCTCCTCTCCAGCGTTCACTCTGCTAAAGTGGAAAGAGGTGGGAGAAGCTTCCATTTTACTTTTAAACCCGTCATTGGCTATAGCTGGGTAGGTTTGAAAATTAAGTGCCATTCAACGTTTGTTTATGTTACTGCGGCTGGCATGGTTGATCGCAATGCAAGAGAGTTTGAGCGGCTTAAAAAAATGAAGTGTCCATGCGTAATGAAATCTGGGGCAATGGTTCACTACTATGGACCCCTGCGAGAGTTCTCGCTAAATGCCTCATACTATAATGTAATTACAAGGCACACTCTTTGTTTTTTTAAATACTGTAAACGACGAAATTTTCGCAAGGACCTAATTTTGTGAATTTCGCGAATCGCCTACAATTCGCGAAAAATACGTCCCGCCAACAATTCGGACAATATGTGAACGCTACGGAAGCTACACTCAATTCGCGAAAATTAGAATCCGCGAATAATTTCAAATTTTCAGCTTTGGCCCGATTCGCGAAAATTTGAGCCCGCGAAAATTAAGTCGTTTACAGTATACCTGAAAACTGTTTCCGCGTTATAGCTGGATACAAAACCGAAGTTGGTGGCACGTTAGAATTCTGAAATTGGGTGCATGTTAGAGTTCTTGGGTATAAAAAGTAAGAATAGGGCAAATATGGTATAGTGCAACGCTCTTGGCAAGCGATCGCCGTTTTTTTTTTTTGTTTCTTTCCAGATTGAAAGGTTGTGATGGGAACTAGTACAAGTGGTTTAGTGGCAAGTGCTGATTGGTGGCACAAACCTAACTGTAAAATTCGATGTTTACCAATCTTCTTTTTAACCAAAATACAAAAGAGTGCCTATGTCATGTTCCCAACAACAGTGTTGTGCAACATACATAATAGCATAAAACCATTCTATAGTGAAAACGAGCCAAGATATTTCATACCTTTTTTATGTTTTTCAGTATGTTGGACTAATAAGAACTGCTCCTTTCGATAGTAAACATTACTTATCTCTTATACATATTATTAACATTATATATCACAAAAAAGTACTTGGAAAATGTGCAATTTTTTTTTTCCTGACATCATAATAAATTATGGTTTAGTATTCTGTTTTTCTTAATTGTTAGTGTTTAATGTTTTTTTTTAATAGTGATGCTTTCATTTCCAGCAGCATTTTCTTTGTTGCAGCTGCCTGGCTTAGCTCTAAATCGATATGCCTTGCCTTCCGTAGAATACCGTGCATCCATCCAATTCACACAAGTGCCCATTCCCAAATTTGTAAGATCTGAGAAAATATGCATGTTACATTTATATACCATAGAATACCGCTCATACCCAAATTTGTAAGATCTGAGAAAATATGCATGTTACATTTATATACCATAGAATACCGCTCATACCCAAATTTGTAAGATCTGAGAAAATATGCATGTTACATTTATATACCATAGAATACCGCTCATACCCAAATTTGTAAGATCTGAGAAAATATGCATGTTACATTTATATACCATAGAATACCGCTCATACCCAAATTTGTAAGATCTGAGAAAATATGCATGTTACATTTATATACCATAGAATACCGCTCATACCCAAATTTGTAAGATCTGAGAAAATATGCATGTTACATTTATATACCATAGAATACCGCTCATACCCAAATTTGTAAGATCTGAGAAAATATGCATGTTACATTTATATACCATAGAATACCGCTCATACCCAAATTTGTAAGATCTGAGAAAATATGCATGTTACATTTATATACCATAGAATACCGCTCATACCCAAATTTGTAAGATCTGAGAAAATATGCATGTTACATTTATATACCATAGAATACCGCTCATACCCAAATTTGTAAGATCTGAGAAAATATGCATGTTACATTTATATACCATAGAATACCGCTCATACCCAAATTTGTAAGATCTGAGAAAATATGCATGTTACATTTATATACCATAGAATACCGCTCATACCCAAATTTGTAAGATCTGAGAAAATATGCATGTTACATTTATATACCATAGAATACCGCTCATACCCAAATTTGTAAGATCTGAGAAAATATGCATGTTACATTTATATACCATAGAATACCGCTCATACCCAAATTTGTAAGATCTGAGAAAATATGCATGTTACATTTATATACCATAGAATACCGCTCATACCCAAATTTGTAAGATCTGAGAAAATATGCATGTTACATTTATATACCATAGAATACCGCTCATACCCAAATTTGTAAGATCTGAGAAAATATGCATGTTACATTTATATACCATAGAATACCGCTCATACCCAAATTTGTAAGATCTGAGAAAATATGCATGTTACATTTATATACCATAGAATACCGCTCATACCCAAATTTGTAAGATCTGAGAAAATATGCATGTTACATTTATATACCATAGAATACCGCTCATACCCAAATTTGTAAGATCTGAGAAAATATGCATGTTACATTTATATACCATAGAATACCGCTCATACCCAAATTTGTAAGATCTGAGAAAATATGCAAAGTGCATTGATATGTAAAATTGATGACCGGACAAGCGCCCATCTCCAATTTTTTAGTGATTATCTCTAAATTTAAAGTGGGCGCTTGCCCAGTATTTTAAGGTATGTAAAATCAGTGACCGAAGAAGCGCCAACTCCCCATTTTTTCGCGATTATCTCTAAATTTTGAGTGGGCGCTTGACCGGTATTTTACGGTAGTTTGTGGGAATCCTTTCTGGGGGAAAAAAACAGGGCCAAACCTGCAAAATACATCTTTATGAAATTACATTCAAAAAAGACAGTTTGCCTCCGAATAATGAACAGAAAAAGAGCCTTTGGAATATTTGTTTATGATACTTGTGACCTACCGCTTTCTAAAGTTTCAGAATATAAATATCTTGGTCTTGCAATTTCTAAAAATCCTTGTTGGGTTGCTCATATTGATAATATTTGTTCATCCACACTTTGTTGACTAGGCTTTGCTAGGCGCAAACCAACAAAATCACCATCACGTATCAGACATTTAGCTTATAACACCTTTGTTTGCTCCAAAGTTGAATAGGGTAGCATTGTTTGGGATCCATTCACTCAAAAAAGAATGGTTAGAAGCTGTAAATTGTCCAGAGGCTTGTGGTCTACGGAAAAATGAAAAGGCTGGACTTGCCATCTCTACTAACGCGAGCAAATGGAATTATGACTAAAGCTTCTTAGGCAAATCTCCCAACTGAAATTTTCGTTCTTTTTGCTACTATATGAATTTAGGCTTCATGTAGATAATTATCTACAGCCGTTGATAAGACACAGGGGCAAATCCAGGGGGGGGGGGCGACGGGGACGGCCGCGCCCACCCCCCCCCCTCCCCAAACAAGTCGACCCCCCCCCCCTCTCCCCCCCTTCTCGGAGGGCAATTTTACATGGGTGGACCCCCCGGTGCACACGAAAGAATGGGAGAATAGTATCCTTACAAATTTTCGGCCCCCCCCCCCCTTTCAAAACGGAGTTCTGGATCCGCCCCTGATAAGATGAGCCACAAGGCACCAAATCAAAACTCATTAACACCAATCTTGGCTCCCACTAATCATTTTGAGTTTTCCCTCCTTCCCCACTTCATCACTGTATAGAATGGTTTACTGTTGAGCATTTTTGAGAATGATGTTTTCTGCAATGCTGTTAAATGCTTTTTATTCTCAAATATTGTTATAATAGACCAGGGGTGGCCAAGCTGCGGCTCGCGAGCCGCATGCGGCTCTTTGCGTGCTAAAGAGCGGCTCGCAGCTCCTCCTCTGCCCCCCCCCCCCCCCCCCCCCCCCCCCCCCGCCCCCCTTCTCCTCCCTCCCGGTCATATGAGCAGTTCCCCAGAAAGAAAAATGGAACGCGTTTTAAATCGAAAGACAGGCTGTGGTATGGTAGTCTTGTGCTGCTACTTCCTTATGTACAGTTGAACTGCTTTTGACTTAGATTTTGAAAGTAGTTCGAGCTTTTACGTGTACAGTTGAACTGTTTATGTACAGTTGAAATGCTTTTGATTGATAGATTGAAAGTAGTTCGACTTTTTGTTGCTCTTTACATACCTTTGCCCTTCACCCCCCCCCCGCGGCTCTTTGAAGTTTCGTGGATTTGTTTGCGGCTCTAAGGCCGGGTCAGCCTGGCCACCCCTGTAATAGACATATAAGCGAATCTCCAAGTTGACAAGCATTAAGTGTTTGCACCATATTTTTTACTTTGTATAGCGATTATTGAAAACTAGACCTTTTGTACCTGTATGTGTATCTGTGCGTGCAAATGTGATTCAGCCTCTCTTTCTGAAATGGGCAGACGAATGAGTGGCCATTGTTCATAGTCACAAACAGGACGGGAACGGCAAGGTGCCTCATTTGAATGCCTCTGGCACGCTCGCCTCAGGTCAGGCTTTGGCTGCGTGTGCGCGCTCGTTTGGACACCCGTTTCCGAATGGCCGCTGAAATGAAAAAGACATAGAAGCGGTCAACGGCGCGAGCTAGGGCGAACAAATCGTCACGGTAAAATACTTTTTCCTCAGCTGGTCATTCCATTGCTTTTACGAACGACTTCGACTTTGCCCACAAAGTCGCCAGACTTGAGAAGCGATTTGAGGAGCTCGAAGCGCTTCTCAATCATCTCGTGAACTTCGAGCGCTTCGTGAACTTCGCCATCTCGTGAGTTTCGGGCGCTTGAGAAGCGCTCGAAGTTCACGAGATTCCGGAGCAACGTTGAAACCGGGAAGCTTGTACCAGGGGTGGGAAGACAGGAAGACCTCTCTGCCGCTGTAGTCGCTGGCAGCTTAGGAAACGGAGTCCCTGGCATCTCATCATCGTCCTGCAGCCCACGAGATTGCGGCCTTAGAACGCCGAAGGTTGAATCACGAAGCCAGAAGCGTGAACGCAACAAGTCCCGCGTTTCTTAAGTTGTCGATCGGCGACCAAACGCGCCTCCACCGCCGCAGGTGTTTGGCAGACGGGCAGGGGAGCTTCGACTGCATCTGCGCGGAGGGCTTCTCCGGCAGACAGTGCCAGGTGGACGAGGACGAGTGCGCGACGGGCCCCTGCGCCAACGGCGCCACGTGCCAGAACCTGGTGAGTCTGCTTGCAGTTCCCGGGGTGACGGGTAAATTTGCAAATGCACGCCTTTTTTCGTCCCACGGTTTTCTCCACTCCTGGGTTCAGAAGACAGAGTGCCAAGGCGTTTCGGTGGTCCAACGGTGAGGTCTTCGTAGTTTTGCGGGTTAGTGCTTCGAAAACCCCTCTTGTCCTCGGTTTCATGAGAGGTCGTATGATGGCACTCTGTTGCTGTAAGTGTTGATGGTGGACACCCTCTTTCTTTAAGTGGAGAATTTCGTTTAAAATATCTCTCTGGATTCCTGAATATATTACGACGGATAACCCCAAAGCCATATTGAGCTTCTGTCGGCTTATTGCACCACAAAAGTCTGTTTATGGAATTGTCCACTTTGGAACCTGCTTTGTGCATAGCGGTGTATGTGCTCTTCTCAACGCGTTCTAACCCAATTAAACCGGAGTCGACAGAAATCGGAAATATGTTTGTTATATCTGAAATTCATTATAAGTGGGATTCACGAAAAATCTTGATTTTTTTCATACATGTTACGCCAATGTCGTGCAACATACAGCATAACGTGGCTAAATAGTCGGCGTTATTTGTGCCTGGAGGTGGGTTTCTTCCTATGTGTTTTTGTGTGACTTGAAGCTAGGGGAGCGAGGATCCACAAATACGCAGGGTACACAGCCTCTGGCTGGTGGGTGGGGGAGGGGGACTTGCGTTTTTAAGGGAGGACACTACCTTGAAATTGCAATTTCGTTTTAAAAGTCACATTTTTAATGACTGGTCTTATCAGCTATCAGATATCCTGCTGGATGCTGTTAGAAGGTTTCACTCCTGCGACTAAAATATTTTTTCCAGAATAAATTATTTCCAACATCCCGGCACTTTTAAACTGCAGCTTTCTGAACTTTCAGACACTTTTATCTCAGTTTCACTTTTTGGCCTCAAAAACTGGTTCAGGAAAACTGTCATTTGATAATGAATTGATGCGTGGAGCCATTTTTTGAAGTCTCCATACTGAAATTTTGTAAGGAAAAGTGACTGTGAACTTACTTTCTGCATCTTAGTTGCCTTTTGTTATGAAAAGCTGCAGTATCTACAATGTAATGCTTGCGAGGAAATAAACTTTATTTTCGCATTTTTAGTTTCGATTAAAAAAGTATAATTTCTCTAACTTATTTTCACAGCAGCGTGTCATGGGTGTTATACCGTATGTTTCACTAAAAGAACTGGCGATTATCATTACCTTTCTTAAACTGTAGTTTTCTTCAGGGGGTGCACTGTTTATTTTATTTACTTTTATGTAACTTTATGAAGTATAAACTCAGAACTTTGCTTCTCATCCTTTTTCTCAGCTATGAATGTGCCCTGCAAATTTTAAGCAAATAAAACTAACGATTAAAAAGTTTGCCTTTCTGAGTAGCGTCCTCACTTAAATGCTGCGAAAGGAAATAGAACACACTAGAGCAAACTTCCCAAGTGTAAATGAAACTGAATGTGAGACAAGGATGCGACCCAATAGACCTTTCCGGGAATATGTGGCGCCCAGCGTCTGCTTTACGCATTGTGACGTTCGGATGTACGGCACCTGGAATTCTTCAAGAAACGAAGACGAAGTTGAGGTTGTTTTGACAGTTCGTTATTTCAGAACGCGGAGAAGGCAGATGGAAAGCAAAACATAGTATGAGATAACCTTTTTTTCCCCTCTCTCTTTTTTTTTTTTTTTGTGTTTTGAGCTCCTAATTATAAGAAAGAATGAATTGTTTTGCTACCAGGATGTACGAAGCGTTCAAGCCTGCACGAGCACACATCCGAACAGCCCCACGATTCCCCTCAATGCAAGCTCTTCTGAGATTTTCCGGAAAGGTCTTTGAGTGCAAAACAAATGATCGCCATTTTTAATTTCTTAAAAATTAAAATTCTTTTATCAAAAATGTAAGCATGGCAGAAAGTGTTAATTCTAAGCAGGAGTCTTAGCAGTATAATTTTTGATCTCACCAACTCCTGTCCCAGTAAAATATCAAAGGTACCAGTGACTTGTTCGTGCTAACTGTGCTGCTCAGTGTGCGCAGAAACAAGCTCGCTAATTCGTCGTTCGGCGGAATAAGGTTTTTTGAGCCAGGCTCCCTTAGAGCAATGCGTTGTTCAGAGCTTGCGTGCATGTGGACGACTCGTGTTTTGTGTTCGGTTTTTTTCCGTAGCCACCTCATCGTCCGCAGCCTCCGAGCCTGGGAGAAGCACTCAGTTTTGAAGCGACTGGTGATGATTTCATGTTCGATACCAGATCTCTGTCGGGCAGTCGATGTTGCCGGTTATTTGAAGCGGTGCTCGCGGCGATCCGAAAGAACCGCACCAAGCCGACCGAACAACCGTGCAAACCCTCCCCTCTTTACCACTGCACGCATTCTTTCTCCCGGCCTCTGCCACGCAGTGCCGTGTATTGGGAGAATCTGGTCAGTAGGCGTGGTGACGAAGGTGCTGGAGAGGAGAAAAGTGAAGGAAAGGGGGGAGAGTGCCGAAGGAGGGAGCAAAGAGGAGACGACCACCATTTTGACGCAACACGCTTTCGGCGCCGAGCACTGTTGAGGCTACGCGTTGTTTGCTACGGGCCGACTTCTTTTCTTGCCTGAATAAAAGTTTGCGGTCAAACATAGAAAAAATTTACCGCATCTCCACGTGGTGAATGATGTTGCTTGGGGCAAAGCTCTGGTGGTGCTTGTCTGCGTAGACGCCGAGCCGCAGCATGCCGAGCCTTTTCATTCATGTCAGTAGGAGAATGTGTGGTTTTCTTCTTTTTATTTTTTTAAGCAGACAGATGGGATTGCATCTCAGACTCTTTTTTTTTCTTCTTTTTCTTTTTTCATAATTTTTTTCATCTTTTTTTTTTTCAATTTTTTTTTGCCCTACACGAGCACGTGAGCATGTGCTCACGTGCTCGTGAGCACGTGATCTCACGAGCAGAAGCACGAGCACCCGACGCCAGGCCTACGGCGGACGGACATACGGACATGGCTAGCCCCTAAGGAGCTTCGCCCCTAAAACTTCATTCGATAGCTTTTTAACCCACTGAGGAATAACACTATCTAATTAACTTTTATTTTGCTGGCTAGAGCCAGCAAAATAAAAGGAAAGAAACGAAATTCGATGTCGATCCCATGCATTCCACCGGGTGAATGAATGAAAATGGCAGCCCTCCCCGCACAGCTGGGAGCAGCCGGGAGTTCATGTGCATGCGCTCGCGCCTCGCACTCTCCGCCGTGGGCTGATTGGGTCACTCGGGAGTGGGGCGTTACGGCGGCGAGATTGTAAACTGGCCAAACTCTCCCAATTTACGGCTTTGTTGCCAGGACATTGCAACAACACGTGCGATGCGACAGAGCCGAATCCGTCGCATCCGGTGAAGAGTAAATTTTCTCGTAGAGAGCAGCCCGATGTCTCCGGGAGCCACCCTGTACCGAAATATAAGGAAACAACAATGTTTTTTTTTTTTTTTTTACTGTACTCCCGGCACTACTTTTTGACTGTGTTCGTCGCATATTTTTACTGCTTTTGGAATTCCTTTTTGTTACAACCGCGGCCCCAGTTTGAATTTTTCCAATAAAAGCGGGCTCGGTGAACGAGCACCGTCGTCGAGAGACGGGGACGCTGAGTGGGCTTTCCCCTTGCGTGCAGGCGGGGGACTTCCTGTGCCAGTGCGCCCCTGGCTGGCGGGGCAAGCGCTGCGAAGAGCCCGAGGACGCCTGCAAAGCCCTGCCCTGCGCCCATGGCCGCTGCTCGGCCACGGGCCCGGGCAACTTCAGCTGCAGCTGCCTGCCGGGCTTCGCGGGTAAGCGACCCTGCCGGCATGGGTCCTCGGGGACCAACCCGACGCGGGATTCCCTTCTCCTTCTTTGTAATGTTGACCTTGCAACTGCCGGGAAATTCAAAGAGCAGCGCAGGTGTCGGGAAAAATTCGTCAATGCGTGTCGCTTTGTCGTGTGCCGACCCCAAACGGGCCCAGCAAGGTCTTGTCGGGTGGAAGTAAATAATAACGGTGTCGACGGCAGCTCTGGGATCCCGAACAAACTCTCATCCTCGTCGAACAAATTAAGCTGCAATCAATACGAGGTGGGTAAGCTTTTGGGATATGGTGCCAAAAGTTTTATGAAAACGAACGGCGAACGTGTGGGCACCCGCTACGAGCTCGCTCGACGCTGGGATCGATGCTGCAGATTGCAGGTTTGGCTAACTCGCTTTCCACTCTACTTGCTTTCGACTTTATGTTGTCACGTGGGATTTTGTCGACCTCCGTTGAGAACAAGTTTTGGTGTGCCCAACGGCAACTGCGTACGAACTCTGCGAGTCGGGCAGCGGACGGCAACTCTGGCGTCCTTCGCAGGGGAGCGCTGCGAGGCGGACGAGGACGACTGCGTGGGCTCCCCGTGCCTCAACGGGGGCTCGTGCCACGACGCGCTGCGGGGCCGCCTGTGCGACTGCCCGGCGCCCTTCTTGGGGCCGGACTGCGGCCAGCGGGGGGACCCCTGCCTGGCGTCGCCCTGCCTCAACGGGGCCTCCTGTCTGGCACGAGACCGGGACCCCTGGTTCGAGTGCGCCTGTGCCCCGGGCTTTGGGGGCCCCACCTGCAACCTGGACGTGGACGAGTGCCAGGGGGTCGTCTGCCCTGCGAGCATGCGCTGCGTCGACCGGGTCAATGGCTACGAGTGCAGGTGCGTCCTCCCAAGGTCACGGGAGAGGCGTGGCTGACCTTGACGGGTCGCCACCGTGCAACTGGATGAAAACGCGAAATCAACTTGGCGGCCGGCCAACTCTGCGGCATCTGCCTTTTTCGAAACACTCCAAGGGCCGCGAATTTCTGAATGATTCTAAATGCATAGCATTTATAAGGCCAGTCTTAGGGATTTTGTGTCTGCAGATATAGCCTCAATTGTGTCACGTGACATTGTGGCACCATGTTACATTATGAGATGACATCGTCACATCGGGTGACACCATGACATCATGTGACACTGTCACATAAAAAGACTGAGATGACATTGTGACATGACGTCGGGTGACACCATGACATCATGTGACACTGGCATAAAATGACTGAGATGGCATTGTGACATCACGCTACATGACACGGTGACGTATCTGTCGTGTGATGTCAGGTGACACCGTGATGTGACATCATGACATCACATGGCACATTGACATCATGTGATGTCACAGTGCAATGTGACACTGTGATGGCTATTCGTAAAACCATCACAATGAATATTGTCACAATGATGTTCATAAAACCATTACATTGTGCTCTTCAGTGGCCTGCAAAATGAAGTGAGCCAAGGGGCCCTTTAAACGCTACGAATGTGCAGCATGTCCCCAAAAAGAATGTACAATGTCTTTTCACTGCAGAAATAAACTACTCATTGCCAAATGCTTATTCTCCACCCAAATGTAGAGCGAGCGGTCCGAACTAGATGCCAAAATTTCAGCACTAATCATAAACAAGTGCCGTGATAACAAAAACTCGGACAAGTTGACGTAAACACTGATGCCGGTGTTTGCGTCAACTTCTTGTCCCTGTCTTTTTTTGGCGCTTGTCTGCGATCATGAACCAACTGGCCCAAATTGCCACATTAATTTCAGCACTAACTGTTATCTTATTCAAAAGTGGTAAGTGGTTGTCTGAAAATTTCAATGAGAGATGGGGCCCAATTTTTGCCCATTTTCAGTACCTGGCACTATAGAGATCCATGAATTCGAGACCTTGGTCGGCCGTCAATTAATTTCCCACTGAAAGTTATAGGAAATCACTTATAACTTTTGAATGTACTGAAACTCTTGCATTGGGTTTGGACCACTAGTGCTACATCTGGGCAGAGAATGAGCGTTTGGCGATGCATAGTTCAATTTTGCGATAAAGAAAAGCCCGTAAATTATTTTTGGTCGCCCTGTAGATGAGTTCAGGAAATGCCAAAGAAGCGGTCAATTTTTTCAAATGCTTTCCTCGACACTGAAGGCTGAGGCAGCTGCAGTAACGAAGCATTTCAAGGTTTAAAATGGAAGAAAACATTTAAAATGACGCAAAGCATGGCTCGGAGGGGGTTTGTAAAGGTGTGCGTGGTTGACACAGGTGTGCCTCGGAGGGAGCTTGCCCCTCGGCAGGCTGCGGGGTGGACTCGTGCCCGGCCAACGCCCTGTGCCAGGACGCGGAGCGGGGCTTCCGGTGCGGCTGCCGTCGGGGCTGGACGGGGCCCCGGTGCTCGGAGGACGTGGACGAATGCCGCCAGGGGCTGTGCGAGCACGACGCCATCTGCCGCAACCTCAACGGCTCCTACCAGTGCTTCTGCCGACCAGGCTACACTGGCACCCACTGCCACATCGAGGTGAGGAGCGCTTTTTTGCCCAGTCAGGGCACCGGGTGCGGTCTGTAGGCCAGTCGGAGGACCACTGTGTTACCTGGGCTTTGGAGTCTGTTCCCACCTAAGGTACCTATAGCCGGTGACAGGACAAAAACGGAGTGGAAGCTCCTCCCGCCCCTTTCCACTTCAACGGAGCGAACGGTGGGTAGGAGGTCGCCTCCTCTCCCGAGTTCGCTCTACTAAAGTGGAAAGAGGTGGGAGGAGCTTCCACTTCATTCTTGACCTGTCACCGACTATAGTTGGTACCAACTGGGCACCAATTTGGCACCAATACGGCATTATGTCGGCACAATGTCGGCACAATGTCGGCACCAACTCGGCACCAGTTCGGCACCGACTTGGCACCAACTTGGCACCGACTCCGCACCGACTCCACGCCAAGTTGCGCCATGCATGTCGGTGCAGAGGTTGGAGAGGTCGGAAACCAGAGAAAACCCCCGTCTTAGAGAAACATGAATGCATCGGGAGGCTTTTCTTGCCTTTGCAGGTGAACGAGTGTCTGTCCCAGCCGTGCCAGAACGGGGCCACGTGCCGGGAGGGCGTCAACCAGTACCAGTGCCTCTGCCCGCCGGGCTACCTGGGCGACCACTGCGAGGTGGACCTGGACGAGTGCGCCTCTGCCCCCTGCCTCAATGGGGCCACCTGCCTCGACCAGGTGGGCACGTCTGCGGGCATGGCCTCTGGCGCTGCCACCTTGCTGCACTCTCTACTCGAAACGATGTCGGGAATGCCGCACAACCCAGCCATTGTAACCGAATATCATATCTGAACTGGCCTTTGAAAGTCCATGAAATGATGTACGATACTCCAATGCTGCCGGTCCTTGAGGTCATCCAACTTCTTGGATGACCTCAAGGACGTCTAGGACAACCTCAAGGACGAGGTGTAGGATGACTTCTAGGACGACGCCTAGAGAAATTCAGCCCTTCCCCTCTGGTGAAAACCAGAGTGTTAAGGCTGGAAAGGTTGCCGCCATCTATGAACGACGATGGCAACTAGACAACCGGCAAGCTGGTTGTCTGGTTACCATCGTCGCTCATAGATGGCGGTAGCTGTCCAGAGTTTCGTGTCGAAATTTGTTTGCCCACGAACACGATATTGGGGAAACTAGCCCTTTAAAGCTCCGCTGTAAAAATATTTGAAGATATAATGTCACTTTGAATTGTAGTTGACAGTCTGAACGGCGTAAATAATGAGCTGCTTAAATATGCCAAGCAAGCATGGGAGGCTGTAGTTTTACATATCTTCTGCATCTAGGAATGCAATTGCCACACGAAAAAAAGCCATATTCAAATACCATAGCCGTGCACTTTTCACGAGTAACAATAGTAACTCTCTCCGTGGTTTATCACCTTTCTTGTAAATCTCCTCGTCAAGTGGGCCTCTTCTCGTTGACAGGCTAACATTTAGTGCGGAAATCATGGCAGAACAGTCTCTTTACTAATTCGGGCAACCAAACCACTTTCCCTCTGACTTTGCACAACAAAACGCTAAAGTATTATAGTATTGGTGCGGAAGCGTACACAGACTGGCATGAGCGACGCAGTATCCTTCAAGATGGAGTCGTCGGCTAGTTGCTTTTTTTGTGCGACAAATGACATTCTTTTATCTAAAGGGTCTATACCCATTGTATTGGGTGGTAGTGTATGCCACCTCGAGGTGGCATACACTATATATATATACCCATTGTTCAACTCCAAAGCATGTTGTGTCTATGTCTATGGGGCTGTCCTTCTTACACTGAGTGTTTTCAGGTTTTTGTCTAATTTTGGATTTTAAGTCCAATTTTAATGTGCACATAATTTTGAGCGCATTTTTTCCAAAGAAAAGTGTGCGTTTGGTTTGTGGAAATACGGTAACGTATTGAAAGAAGCATTAGCGACCTTGAAGAGGTCCTCACCAGCCACACATATTCAAGGGCGTTCCTTTACCGTAACTTCCCGATTGTCAAGAGGTTGCAAGGTGGATATGGTCAGCAAGGCATTGGCGCTCTCGTTTGGGTCTTATGGATGCACTACCTCATTCCTTACATTGGCACAAAATATCCAGCCACTTGGAGGCTGTGTTTTGCCCGAGGTTCTCTAATCTTTTCTGAATATATTGTTACGAATTTAGATTTATTTTTACAAGGCGCCCGGGGTATAATCAACTCTAATGCATTCTAATCGCCTGCCCGTGCCATCTGCACATGCACCGTCGTCTTCATCCTCTGGTTTGCTACATTGCCACATGATGTTACATTACGTGCATCAAGTGCTTCCTTGCTTGCTTTTTTTTTTCTTGAAGTAGTATTTGTATCCACCCTCATACAATGCCCTATCAGGGTACTTTGAGCTATATTAAATAAAAAATAGCAAAGGTGACTTGGGTTATGTGTGCTTCAGGTGGCCGGATTCCAGTGCGTGTGTGCCCCCGGTTACGAGGGCACCCAGTGTGAGGTGGACGTGGACGAGTGCCAGTCTGGACCCTGCCTCAACGGTGCACCCTGCCTGGACCTGGTCAACGGGTGAGCACTCCTGCTGGCAACGTATTGAAAACACTCAAGCTCTTGTCCTGTGGAGTGAAAAGAAGGACACATTTTTGTTTCAAATTTTTGCGAGGACTATCTGGCTTAGTTGCTTTTGGAGGGGGACAACCAATGCTTTGCGTGAGCATCTCCAGACACAGTTTATGGGTAACCCAGGAACTTGCTTGTAACAGCTGCGACCACCTGTCTATAGTGTGTCCCCCCCAAAAATTTATAGGGTTTTTTCCCACCGCAAAAATGAGCTACGCATCGCAAACTCTCGTTCTTTGCCCAAATGTAGCGCTAGCAGTCCGACCCAGATCTGAAAGGTTTCAGCACTAACAGTTATCTCATACGAACGTTAAAGGGATTCTCTGAAAATTTCAATGGGAAATATGGCCCATTTTCGCCCGTTTCTGGTAACTGGCGCTGTTCAGCTCCGTGTATTCGAGAACTCCGTCGGCCGCCATGCTCTCATTCCGAAGTGTTTGAAGATAGCTTATAATGTTTGAATAAGATAACAATTAGTTCTGAAACTTTGACATCTGGTTTGGCAATGCATAGTTTATTTTTGCAGTGAAAGAAACCCTGTTTATACTGTATTTACTCGCATAATGAATGTACTTTTTTTTCCCAAAAAATTGACACATATTTGGGGGGTGCGTTCATTACTCGGGGTAAAATTTTTGAATTTACACACTTTGTGTGAATGTCATTTTCGGTACAGTAAACTTTTGTTAATTCGACCTCGACGGGACCTGGATTTTTGGTCGAATTATCCGAATGATCGAATTAAAAAAAGGACAAAAACGGTTAAAGTTAAACTTCCTTTTATTGTCCAGAGTACTCACGGATGGTCTGCTGCCGTCTGCGCTTAAAACGCGTGTCCAAAAGCATGCTCCGGAGAGCAGCGTAACTAAACGTCACAAATCCAAAAAATCGCGCACTACAAAAAAAAAAAAAAACAAAAAAAAAAAAAAACGAAAAAGTAAGTTTTATTAGCCAACCCAGACTGTTAACAACAGAGAAAAAAAAAGTGGAACGAGAATTTGCGCTTTTTGGCACGCAAGATGGACCGCACATGATGCTACGGAAAAGCGCTTTGAGAGCTCTGAGAAAGCTTTACGAGCCGACTTTGGCGCCAAGCGGCCAGACCGCCAACGACATCAACAAAAAAAAGAAAAGGAAAAGAGAATTTGCATTTTCCGGCGCTCAAGATGGACCACACACAATGCTACAGAAAAGCGCTTTGAGAGCGCGCGACCACTGGCTATGTTCTCTGCGCTACTCCACACCAGATTGGTTGCTCTGGCTCGTGTCATTTGCTACGTTCCATCTCAACGGCATAGAGAAGCAGGCGCATGTTTGCGCACGTTCGGCTTTGCAGCAAAGGGCCCGTGTTTCGCGGTACGTTGGTGGTTTTTCTCCCGTGGTGCCGTGCAATGTGAGCCCGCGTGCATTCGCTCCGGACGAATTGTCCGATGCGGAGTCTTCCCGAGTTCGAACTATCAAACTTTTCCTTCCATAGAAATGTATGGGCGCTCGCCGGGACTTTTGAACACGATCGAATTAAGCGAAAAGTTGAATTAACCAAGGTCCATCTAACAAAAGTTTACTGTACCAATATGACACGGCAGGGTACTGTGGCATGTCTCCACTGACAGAGGCGCACCCATGGCTGGTCGTGGGCGCGCCACAGTAACCATACTCTATAAACTGCGAACCTTTGTTAGGGCGTTTTTGGTGTGCCTTTTGCCGAAGAAAAAGCGCCCTATGAAGCTAACTCAGCACGGAGAGCAACGCGACCATTCTTAGGCCTAACCACTTTCACAATATCATTGTCCGAAAGTGCATCACAGACGACGGCGTGCTTGTTGGCATCAATGCATCCGATGTACGAAGCACGTCCGGGGCTGGGCAATTCCTCGACTCCAGCTTCGCTAGGCGTGCGCGCTGCTCGGTTTCACTGTTGATCACTTCCGCAGCCATGCAATCACAGCCATTACGAGAGCGGCTTGGCTTGGCTTGACTTGACCTGGCCGCTTGGCGGCAAAAGGAAATTGGCTTCAAGACTCGCGGAGCCGAAAATTAAAAGTGCGTTCATTATGCGAGAAAAAGAAAAAAGCCCAAATATTGATACCTGTTGTGGAGGGTGCGTTCATCATTATGCGAGTGCATTGATTATGCAAGTAAATACAGCATTTGGGGGGGACATTCTCTACTTTATCAGCTTGGTGTCGTGCTTGCACAATGCATAAGCTTGTGCTTAGCACAAGCTTATGCTTATGCCAAGCACACTACAAATGCTGGGTTTACTTAGCTACAAAGGAAATTGAAGCACCTGGGGCTGTGTGACTGGGTTGCTTAATTTACTTACTCTGCTCTGCGACAGTGTTAGAAGTAATGCACTGTCTTCTGCCGCACTTCGCTACAAGTTACCGGCCTTTCAATATATGGCTTCTACAGTTCACTCCATACAGTCATTCTTGTGGTCGTCGCTTTCCAATAAGAACTTGCCGTACGTTTGAATGTTGACCGTGTCTGCAGATCGTACAGGTCACCGTCGCCAAAATCGCGGCCGAGAGGCAGCCAGTGCAGCTCGTACCGTCCGCAGGTACATCTGCAACTGCACGGACACGGGCTTCACGGGGCTCCACTGCGAGCAGAACATCGACGACTGCCGCCCGGACCTGTGCCTGAACAACGGCACCTGCCAGGACGGCGTGCGAGACTTCACCTGCCTCTGCCACCGGGGCTATGAGGGCCGCTCCTGCGAGCGGGACTTGCCAGACTGCGCCCCCTCACCCTGCCAGAATGGGGCCCACTGCCTGGAGCGCTCCAACGCCAGCCTCTACCGGGAGAACTACCTCGGCCTGTTCCCTGGCCCCTTCAGCTACGACAATGCCTCGGGCTACCTCTGTTTGTGTCCGCCGGGGTTCAACGGCACCGACTGCGAGAACGACATCGACGACTGCGTGGCGCACGACTGCATGCATGGCCGCTGCGTAGACCTGGTGAACGCCTTCCGCTGCGAATGCAACGCGGGCTTTGAGGGCGCCGACTGCGGCCGTGAGGTGGACGAGTGCAGCCTGCTGGCCCCGTGCGAGAACGGCGCCATCTGCCACGACCTGGTGGCGGACTACCACTGTGACTGCGCTCCCGACTTCGGAGGAAAGAACTGCAGTGTCGCCCTCCTCGGCTGCCGTGGCAGGCCGTGCCGCAACGAGGGCCGCTGCGAGCCATTCCTGGGTGATGCCGGGAACCACCTGCACCGCTGCCATTGCACACCGGGCTTCGCGGGGATGGCCTGCGACGTGGGCACGACCGCGTCCCTGCGCAACAGCAGCTCCTGGAGGCTGAACTTGACCCAGGAGCAGCGGGCGGACCAGCGGCTCACTTTGCGGTTCCGGACGACGCTGCCCGACGGGGAGCTGACCGCGCTCGCCGTGGATTCGCGGTACACCTTGGTGGTGGCGCTGCGCAACGGGAGCCTCGAGTTGCGCCTGCGGGAGGGTGCGGGGAGCTCATCGCGGCCGCTGTTGCGCCTCGGGGCCGCGCTGAATGACTCGCGCTGGAAGGAGCTCTCGCTGGGGCTGTACCCGGGCACGGTGCACGTCAACGTGTCGGGGGCCAACGGCAGCGCCGACCTCGACCAGCAGCACTCCAATGTGGCGCTGTCTTCGGTGGTGCTCGGCGAGGGGGGATTCGTCGGGTGTCTTCAGGAGGTGTACGTCAACAGCGTCCTCATGGTGCCCGGCGACCAGCAATCCCTGCAGCGGGGCGTCGAGGAGGGCTGCCCGCGGACGGAGCAGTGCGTCCCGGAGGCCTGCGGGAACGGGGGCCTCTGCGTCGACCGCTGGGACCACTTCGAGTGCCATTGTCACCGCCCTTACCACGGACGGCGCTGCGAGCTCAGTGAGTCATACCACGAGGAAAATAAGACGAGGCGAAAAGACCCTGGGACGATTAAAAGGAATATGCGGACACGGTGCTTGTCCCTGTGTCTTTTTGCGCCGTTTCATTTCACTTGTAACACGTACCAACTTGCCCAACTACAAACGTTGCTACAGTTGTACCACGGGGAGCAGGATTGCGAGCTAATGCTCAGCATCCGGAGTGCCATTTGCGGAGTGTTTGGGTTTGACTTGGTGGTACCTGGTCAGTATCCTCACGCTTTGGAAGGAATAGGGAGAAGTGAAATTGCCAGGGAGAAGAAAAGTAGCTGAGAGTCCAGAATGTTTGGGTTGGACTTGGTGGGACCTATAGACCATTCCATTTAGCGCTCTCTGGGCGGCACCATAGCCTCAACTACTGCGTGTATTGCGGCAGGAGAACCGTTTTTATTTATTATTTCAGCTTCCACTCATGGTCGCTAAAGGCCTGTCGAACTTTGTATAGTAAAAAAGGTACAGCAACCGGTTCACTTTTCGGGAGAGACGGCCAATCTGACACAGTTTTCCTTATTTTTTTTTTTATTTGCGTCCCTCCCGGCTTGTCTTTTTATCGAGCACAGCATTACACGATAACTTGCATATCAAAATTCGCGCATCGCGCTGAAATTTCCAAAATGACGCGATTTTAAACAGAGTTTGCATGCCAGCCGGATGCTAGGTATGCCCACTGCGGAGTAGACACTCGGATGAGAGGGGGAGGGCATTTTTTTCTCTCTATTACCCTCTCTGCTAATGACGGTCTATAGTCAGGTCCTCATGCTTTGAAAGGAATGGGGAGATGTGAATTAGCAAGGGAGAAGAGAACTGCTGAAAGACCAGAACGTTTGGGTTGGACTTTGTGGGACCTGGTATCCTCATACTTTGGGAGAAATGTAAAGAGTGAAGTAACGGTCGATATGTGACATAGCGTGGGAGAAGAAAAGTAGCTGTGAGATAAGAATGTATGGTTTTGAGATAAGAATGTATGGCTGTGAGATAAGAATGTATGGTATGGTTCAGTTCTGAAAGGAATGGTGAGAGGCAAAATATCGGATGTGGGGAGAAGTGAAATACGGAATCTTGGTAATGCACGGCTTATAAATTTTAATATGATATTAATAAGCAAAATTCTGGCCAAAGCATTGTATACAACTGAACTTTTTGGGTGTTCCAAATGGACGGCTGCGATGGCTGGTGCAAATGCGCGCCCTGCGGCAAAGGCGAAGTCTTCAAAGTTTCCACGTTGTCGTGCCAGCTGCACGGATACTGTACAGCAGGTGGCGTCTGGGAAACAAAAATCGCAGAAGGAAAAGCTCTAGATTTAAAAAAAAAGTGGCACCCTGAGGATGCAAAGGAGGGAGGCCTAGACAAGTCATGCCTCTCGCCCACCTCCTGCAGGCCACCCTGCGGCCACCTTCGGGGCCAGGGGGCCCTGAGCTGGACCAAGCTGGAGGTGTCCCCCCACCGGTGGGCGTCCCTCAACGGGTCTCTGACGTGAGCCTGTTTGTGCGCACTCGCAAGGACCGGGGCCTGCTCTTCTACCTGTGGCTCGGACCCCCAGGCTCGGACGGGGCTTCCTGGCCGCCCTGCTGCATGGGGGGCGCCTGCGGGTGCCCTGAACCTGGGGGGCGAGGACCGCACCACTGCAGGTGCCCGGGGGACCCCTGGACGCGGGAGGCTACACTCGTGCAGGTATGTTATGGGCTCTTCCCACCCCTGGAAATGGCCCCTATTGTTGATTTTGTAGTTGTTGACAATGTAGCTGTAGTAGTTGGTCGTTGTAGTTGACATTGTAGGGCGTCCGTCGTCGATGTTGCCAAATTCTTCAAAGAGATCAACCGCCGCCCACGGGAACCGAACCTGGGTCTGCTGCGTCTGAAACGGAGGCATTGCCAGAGTGCTATGCCGCAGCTTTAATAACCCGCTCTGTACTTGGGGCTTTTGTTGTACTCCATGCCCACTGCATGTGCTCTTTGGAAAAAGGAAAATGGTTGATAACAAAATGCCATTGTAGCACTGTCACTTTCAATGGCTCGTGCCGGGAAACGCGCTTTCACGCGCCCCGGAACAAAAAAGAAAAAAGCGTTTGGAACAGAATGGTCAGATGTCTCTTTGGTTCTGAACGCTTTTGTTCATGCACCCCACAGTTCATGAACGCGACACCAATGCCCGACGACTTTGCCGTTACGTGTCGCAGCTATCGCTGGGAGTACAGTGGATTAACAAGGGACCGCCCAATTTTCTGCCGCGTTCGTTTAGCGGGTTGTATGGGCGCTTGACGGGCCAATGCACCAAGCCCAGACGATGCGTGCTATGCATTATGAAGATCGGTCTTGTTTCAACCTCTGACTTGTCAGAAGCTTGCAAAACCGACGTATCCGTCACCAAACACGTGCGGCACGTCCGGCAGTGCTCGTTTGGCTGCCGTGGTGAGCCGCCTGTCTTCTTTCTCCTCGCGGCAGCTATTCAAGCTTCTCTTCTCGTGGGATACAGCTTGGCCGACAAAAGTGTAAAAAAACGTAGCGTTTCATTTCCCATAAAAAAAATTTGTGCAGTTATATGCAGCGTGGTGCGCTGGCATTATAATAAGAATAGGCATGAGCGAATAATAGATTTTGAGTTTGAAGTGATTTCGAAGCAAATAGTAGTCCTGGCCGAATATTACTGAATCGGTTAGTTTCTCTGAGCCTTTCACTATTGCACCATGCCTAAACAAAAACCCAGCTAAACTCGTGAAGGTTTTAGGAGCGAAGCTCCTTAGGGGCTAGCCATGTCCGTATGTCCGTCCGCCGTAGGCCGGCGTCGGGTGCTTGTGCTTCTGCTCGTGAGATCACGTGCTCACGAGCACGTGAGCACATGCTCACATGCTCGTGTAGGGCAAAAAAAAATTGGAAAAAAAAAGATGCAAAAAATTATGAAAAAAGAAAAAGAAGAAAAAAATTTACTTTTTCACAGCACTACCTTATTAGGGGCGAAGCTCCTTAGGCTAGCCATGTCCGTATGTCCGTCGGGTGCTCGTGCTCCTTCTCGTGAGTTCACGTGCTCGTGTAGCGGTCATTAATACACCGTCCTGTCTGTCCTACGTAGGACAGACAGGACGGTGTATTAATGACCGGTTAAGGGAGCACAATCTTTCTCTAAATTCCACGGTGGGGGGTCACCTACCTCTGCATTGTCAAGCGTGTAAGTGTACACCTTCTTTACAAAAAACCTCAATAATTGGCAGATTCCACGAAAAACATACTAGGGAAATTTTTGAAGCTTTCAGTATACTCCGCCTAGGCGAGCGTTGTGTCAGCCATCCTTCTGTGGCTTTAACTGACAAGGAAATTGCCTTTCTACAATTGTTGGAGTGTGGTTGATGGTGTGTGTCCTCCGCGTGCTCGGGTGCCCCCGTGCGAGTGTGGCCTCGGCTCGAACTGATACCGCGGGCTGTTCTTTTTTCTTCTGCAATACACCGAGTTGTGAGTTTGCGCTTGTCTCTTCTCTCTTCCCTCTTTACTCTTCCTTTCTGTTTGTGCGCAATTTTAACCATGTTCAATCATTACCAACTCGCCCAACTAACCACTTTACTATAATAGCCACAGTTTAATTTTGAAAATCTTAATGTAGTGTAGGTATCGACATTCACAAAATTTATGTTTTTTTTTTGTATACACGAGGCATGTGCGTGCACCATCCTGCTTTGAAACTGTGCTTTCCTCCTGATTACGCAACTGCAATTTTTGGACTTTTCGAAGTGCGGCGGTTTAGCCTGGTTGACTCTGGTTAAAGGGGAACTCGGATCAATATTTTTTAATTTTGGGATTATGACTGTTTTCAGCTAAAGCAGTGTCTCTGAATTACAAGGTATACATGTTTTTTTCTCTATTGTGCATAGTTTTATAAATATCACGGGGCAGATTGATACTTTAGACCCATGTTACGGATAAAAAAAACAGGACGCGGGATGGCCAAAAAAACATGCTTTTCGTGTAGGGCTCGTCAAATTATGAGGCGCTGGAGAAATTCAGCCTTTTGCGTTAAGTCCTTATTTCGAACTCTTTTGTTCGCCTTCCGCCCATTGAAAAGCATGCGGGAAGGGCCTTGGAACGCACCTGGTATCAACCGCCTCCGCCGGTGCTCGATCGCCGTCGGCGATCGAGCACCGGCGGAGGCGGTTGATCTGACATATTGCGTTCGGCTTTGGCTAGCAGACGGCGTTCGTAAAATGGCGTCAGCTGTTGCTGGCTTCACGCGACGGTACCGTGCGTGCTTCTATTCATTCGGCGTTCGTTGCCATGGTGACGGCGAGGAACGCAGACGAACTTCGTGTTGCGGAAGAACGCTGCGGCGCAGCGATACCAGGTGCGTTCCAAGGCCCTTCCCGCACGCTTTTCAATGGGCGGAAGGCGAACAAAAGAGTTCGAAATAAGGACTTAACCCAGAAGGCTGAATTTCTCCAGCGCCTCATAATTTGACGAGCTTTACACGAAAAGCATGTTTTTTTGGCCATCCCGCTTCCTGTTTTTTTTTATCCGCAACATGGGTCTAAAGTATCACTCTGCCTATCACGGCTTAAAGTTTGGTTTCGGGCGTCTACGACAAAACTGAAACTATCTGCTAGAGGGATGGCAACACTGATCATCAGCCTTTCGACCGCGACGTGATGTCACAAGATTTCTGCGGTACACGGTACAACCAATCAATTGCAGCTCCACCACGACGTGATGTCACAAGAGTGCTGTGCCAGTGTTTCTTGACTAGAAGCTAACCCGCTTGCCGCCCGCTAAAGAGCAGCTGGTTGCCTCTTTGAAATCGGCTTTAGTGGAGTATGCGGCTTCACTTTGACGTAATATTTCAGCTGTGTTCCTATTTTGTGCCACTAAATCGATATTAGTCATTTATTTTGGTTTCGTTTTCTCCCGGTGTTGCCCTTTAAAGAGTGCACAAAAGTTCAGGACAAAGTAGAGAACAAACATGACAGACAAGAACTCACTCGCAACTAGCAGTTGAATCAAAGTTCGAAGGCACTTCTATAGCTCTGTTGGATGCACTTCTTACTGAGCATCGGTGCACTGCAAAAAAACAACACCCACGGACGCGAGCGTTGCTTCTCCGCACTGCACCGGTGCTTGGAAAGAAGTGCGCTCAACGGGGCTAAACCGCTGCGATCAACACTTAGAATAATATGAAAATCACAGTTTATCTTGAAACGAATATTGAATAACATATTATTCGAAATTACTATTAAAAATTTGAATATTTACACAATCCTAAATACTAATAATAATTATAATAGGAATGTGCAAATAGTGGATTTTCAGTTCCAAACAAATTCAAAGCGAATAGTAGTTCTGCCTGAATTTTCTTAAATGAAATATGGAATAGTTCTTCCAAGCCTTTTAGTACTGTTGCACCATGCCTGAACGAGAACCCACTGAACTCGTGAAGGTTGTTCCCAAGCTTCTTCTTGTCCGTCTCTATGCTAAGTTAACTTTAATCTATATATAAACTGTGGCCTCAGAAAGTCCAGTGCCTACATTGGTATCACAACTAAACGACTAATTTGACAATAAACTAACCCTATAGAGATGCACAGCAATACCTAATCGAGGGAATTTATAGATCTTGTTATATGCAAATATCCTTTCTTCAATCTCTAATTGAAGAAAAAGACACTCACGAATGATAAATGGAGTAGCAAGTGCTGTTTTAAAGGCTGCTGTTCTCTTTACAAATCTTATTTATATTTGCTCTTTGAAAGCAGGTTGTCAAAGCATCTCTGCCTAAAAACAGCAATGTACCGTAAAATCCCGTAAGAACGCCGACCCAAAATGAAGAGATAACTGATGAAAAGCATGGGGTGGGATATCTTTGGGGAAGCGACAGGAAACCTTTATGAAAAATTAGTGATAAACACCAGGGCACTCGCTACAAACCACGTGACACAGGAACTGATACCGCAGATCGCAGACACGGCAAATTCGTGTTTCACGATGCGATAAACACGCAGGAATTCGCTACAAACTCCTGTGTCATGGAAAAGGATACTGCAGGTTGCCGGCAGCGAATTCGGGAATTTGCCACGAACTCCTGTGTCGCAGAAAAGGATATTGCAGGTTGCAGACGCAGCAGGTTTGCGTTTCATGAAGGACCTGCAGGAACCCGCCACAAACTCGCATCTCACGGGAATGAATAAAGCAGGTCGCGGATGCAGCAGATTCAAGTTTCACTGTGCAATAAACATGCAAGAACCCGCTGCAAACTTGCCTGTCAAGGGAACCTATATATAGCATGCACAAATTACGGACAAAAATGCAAGAATCTGCTACACGCTCGCATGTCATGCGAACGGATACCGCAGATTGTTGATGCAGCAGATTTGCATTTCACTATGAAATAAACACGCAGGAACAACTCGCATGTTACGGGAACTGATGTAGCATGCAGATCGCGGACAAAAATGCGGGAACCCATTACGAACTCGCCTGCCAAACGTACCGGTACTGTAGATCGTGCAATTGATGCGATTCCTGTCGGACATCGCGTGACGTCCGACGAGAATCTGGGGGTGGGAAGTGTTTTAGAATTATACGTTGTGGATATTTAGCCAGAAAAACGGGATGGGCGATCTCTTGGGGGAGGGCGTCCTTAAGGGATTTTACGGTAGTTATCAGCGCTCACAAAGTTTCTTTTTTTTTTTCTTAAATACATCAGGCACTTACGTGCACCATCCTGCTTTGAAAGCATGCTTTTCTCCTAAGCACGCAGCTGCAATATTTGTGCTTACCGAAGTGTTGATTGCAGCAGGTCAGCCCCATTGAGCATGCTTCTTACCGAGCGCCGATGCACTGCGGAAAAGCAACCCCCGCGGAGCTCGCTTCTGCAGGTGTTGCTTCTCCGCATTGCACCGGTGTCCTGTAAGAAGTGCGCTCAATGGGGCTAGCCCATCGACACTTCGAAAAATATTGAATACTGTAAACGACTTAATTTTCGGGGGCTCAAGTTTTCACGAATCGGGCCAAAGCTGAAAATTTGAAATTATTCGCGGGTTCTAATTTTCGCGAATTGAGTGTAGCTTCCGTAGCGTTCACATATTGCCCGAATTGTTCGCGGGACGTATTTTTCGCGAATTGTAGGTGATTCGCGAAACTCGCGGAAATTAGGCTCTCGCGAAAATTTAGTCGTTTACAGTATCACAGTTCATCTCGAAGTGAATATTGAATAGCGTATCATTTCGAAACTACTATTAGAATATTTGAACATTTGAACAATCGTAAATAATAATTTTTATTTAAAGTGCTCAAAAACAACCACAATGGTCTTATGATTGGTGCTCCTCCACATGAAAGGGGGGGACGCAGGCCTTGAAAAACGAAAAACCGCGAAAAAACAGTTATTAGAAAATTACATATATGGGTTGTTTATTCCATAAACTATCTTCTTTTTAATTGTCAGCCCCTAATACATCAAGAAAAAATGTTTAAAAAATTAATTATGAGGCCGTGATAGCTTTCAAATGGTGGTCAAAACACTAAATCAAGCCCATCTTCACGCGATCCGCGCTCCCGTTCCTTTCGGCCAACAACCACCATCTTGGTCTTGTTTTGGAGCTGAATTCTTTCTCCACCTTTTGCCGGCTCTCAAAATGGCATCGTCCGTGTGGTCGCGGCGTGGTCGGTGGTTTCCCCTCTCGTGATTGCGAAACCGCGATTGGCCAAGCACGCATTCCTCGAAATCTGCAACTGCCATTGGTTGCGACACATGTGCCCTCTCTCCCGGCACTTTCTCCTCCTCTCCATTTCTCCCGTCTGCCGCTCCTGTTGTCTGCTACGGCAGTGGTCTGCTTGCTCTCTTTTCGTCAGCTCCGCTTCGCATTTTGCCATTTCTTAGATGGTTTCCGACACTTTTTTTTAGCAGTTTCGCATCTTTTTTTTTGCGTGTTTCAAGGTCGTACACAATGCCAGTTTGAAGTTGCAGTGCACGAAAGCGGTCCATGAAGCTTTTTCGGATGGTGAGGTTGGAAACCTCCGTCCGTCATGTCGATGCTTCTAGAGGGGACTTTTCTGTGCCATCAGCTGTCACCGACGACGCATTCTTCGTCCCAGATCACCGTGCTCCGGAAACGTCTGGAGTGCCGACGCCGACCACCTTGGCTGCTTTGAACGTCGCGGGCCCCAGTGGCAGTATCGATGTTGTTGCAACGGGTGTGAACGTATCGTTCACCGTTCGTTTGACAACAGATTTTCTGATGCAAGAAGAAATGGAAATGGCTGCTAAATATCGTGCTTCCCGCTCAAGCCGAGCTTAGTGCTATGTCAGCGACCATAAGGAAGTTTCAAACCATGGAGCCTGATTCTGCAGCCCCCACTACTTCACCTGCTACAAATTCAGAGGCAAAGTTCTGCCTCGTCCAAATGGATGTTTTGAACACTCTGCTCTGCTCCACACTGTGCAAGCATTGTTTGGAAACCGGCCTGACAGTCCAAGAGAGCACCAAGCTTGGACTAGCCACGAAGCTGGAGGTTGTGTGTGCCATTTGTGGCATTCTGTCTTCTGCTTGGAGTTTGCCATACCAGCAAGACTCCGTGGCTTTTGAAGTGAACATTCGAGCCATGATGGCCATCAAGAAGATCGGGTAGGCGCAGACAGCTCTCAATGATTTCTGGGCAGCGATGAATGTTTCCCACAGAGGCCTTCATCACAAGATTTTTCAGGAGAAACTGAAGAAGACTTGGACGGGTTTTACGCAGAGTCGGCTACTGCTGTAAAGGTAGCCTACTGGAAGACGGAGCAAGTTCTTGCAAGGACATAACTGTGGTGTTCGACGGGACGTGGCACAAAGGTGGGCATACGTCCCACATTGGTGTTGGATCAGTGATAGAATACCACACGGGCCTCATCTTGTATGCCGTGGTGCTCTCAAACCTGTGCCTTGGATGTCAGAGGGGACCGCAGCCTTGAGGCCAAGGGTACGACAACTGGCACCAGCACCACATATGCCAGAAGAACACCGATGTCAAATCAGGGAAGGTGGAAGTGGAAGCAGGCTTGACTCTTTTTAAGCGATCCATTGAGAAGCATGACCTGCGATACAGATGCTCGTCTCTGATGGGGACAGCAGGACCTTTGCAGCCTTGATGGAAGAGAATGTTTACGGAATAGTCCCCTTTGTCAAGGAAGAATGCCTGAACCATGTTCAGAAGAGGATGGGGACGGCACTGCGTAACCTGGTCCAGAAGAGCGACAAGTTGTTGAGTGGAGAGGGCAAACTGACGAAAGTTCTTATCGACAAGATGACCAACTTCTATGGTTGGGCGCCATGCAACATCTTGAAGGATGTGGCAGCAATGCAGCGCAGTCATGGCAACTTTCCACCATGTCACATCAACTGATGTGACACTATGAACTTTGCCCGGAGGGAGCCGAGTCGTGGTGCTGCCACAGAGCTGCTGAGGCAAGAGGTGAGCAACAGCCCAATGCATGAATACAAGCTTCCGCGCTATGTGGCTGCAGCTATGCGGCCCGTCTATGACCACCTGCCTCAGGCTTCCCTTCTGCAGCGGTGCTTGGGAGCCAAGACTCAGAATGCCTCCAAGTCGTTTCACGCAGTCCTTTGGTCACTCCTGCTCAAAGAACAGCATGCATCACTTATTGCTAGTGCTGTGGTTCAACGTTGGCTGCTGCAAAGCAACAAAGGAGATCTCGGCTGCACTGGGGCTCCAGCCAGGTCATCTAGCCCTCCAGCGAGTTGTTGGAAAAGATGCCCTACGCTTGCACAATGCCGAAAAGCTACAACAGGCAAGGATGGAGAAGCAAAACAGGAAGAAAGTGTGCAAGGACACTCCCAGCTACTACACAGGATCATTCTAACCTCAAAAATGTTTTTGCAAATTTCAAGGGCCATTCTTTTCAGAATTGATTCTTATTTTCTTTCGGTGGTCTCACAAGGGCCATATATCTTTGGAACTGCTGGATGGATTCGAGTGCTTTTTCTTGTTTTCTGTTCCTAAATAACATTGCGAGGGCATGACAATTTTCTTTTTTTGATAAATTGAGTCAGGAGTTTATAATAAACACATCAAATTTGATGAATGTGGGTATGACCAAAAACATAAAATTCAATATTGCTCAAAATGTTTTTTGCAATAATATTGATAATGGCTTTGTCTTTCCCTGGGGTACCTATCCACGGTCATTATAACAAATTTCACACTGTTCCTACTTTTTGTGAATTCCCTAGGCCCAGAAATATATAGAACCACATGAACAATTAGGACAAACTCCCATAACTTGACACCTAGCAAGCACAGGACCATGAAACTTTGCAGTTACTCTTGTGCTGGTGTTATGAACATGAAAAGTTTTTTGCGATATCTCTAAAATAAAAAAGTTTGTTTTTGGAGCCACGTGCTCCCTTAAAAGGTAAGAAAAAAAAAGGAAAAATATATGTAGTATATAATCACACTCGACACACTATACAAATCATTACAAAGCACAAAAAGGAAGTCACCGTATTTATTCACATAATGAATACACTTTTTGTAACGAAAATGAATGCAAATTTGGAATGTGCATCATTATGCGCCGAGAAAAATAAAATAAAATTATCGATGACCATTGTGGAGGGTGCATTCGCTATGTGAGTAAATACTGTTACCAGTGAAGAGAGCCACAACGCAGCCTATTACAGTGTAAGCTTCGGAACAATGGGCACGTGCATTAGCTTTCGAACCAGACAGGAAGAGCTAGCATCTTGTCATGCAGGAGCAGCAGCAGCTTTTCTGCAAATGATCAGTTTGCTGTCGATCGTCATTCGTTTCTGCTCCTTCCCTTTAACTTTGTTTGCGTGCATGCTCTCTGTTAACGTGCCTCATGGCTTTTGCGCACGTCCCGCGCAGGTCTCCCTGCGTGTCGCCTGGCTGGAGGCCCGTGTGGACCACGGGAGTGCCGTGAGAGAGCCCCTGCCCCCGGCCCTGGAGGGAGGGGCGGTGTCCCTGCAGCCCCAGGTGCTCTACCTGGGCTGGCTGCCCACCCACAGCAGCGAGCGGGTCAAGCGGCAGAGTAGCAACGCCTGGCTGCACCGCATCACCGACTACCTCGAGAACGTGGAGCACTTCAAGGGCGTGCTGCAGGACATGAGGGTCAGTGCCCACCCCCCGCGGCTGTGGCAGCCCGGAGCCTCTACAAATGAGCTGCGCTTTGGCGTAGCGACTCTTTGGCCGTCTCGGTGCTCGAGATCGTTGTTGGCAGTCATCTGAAACTCGGTCTGAATCTGCAGGGAGCGGTCCTCTGTCCTCTAGGAATGGTAGAACAGTTGGTGACGAAGCAATACGACATTGCCCGAATTTGCCGACACCGAACCTGAAGCTTAGGAAGTAGCATTTTTGAATCGTAACAATTGCCACTTGCTCCCACTCTGCAATAGGCACCAAAATGGTGGCACCAAGGAGAAAACCTACGAAGGTGGTGTTGTTACTCGAAGCTGGGCTTATTTCGTGGCTCTAGGGCTACGTAACTCTTTGAAAACTTGACATAAAGTACCGAGCACGCGCCCACGTCGCAGTAAGCACCCACCCCTATTAGAAATTTGAAACGTAAGCGAAGAACATATAGAGCGGCCGCCCGAACAAATCTCCGAGCCTGCCGAGCTAACCGAGGTGTTTTTTTTTACTTCGGCCACTTCTCGAGAGAATTTCGCCCGCGACATGCGAAAAAGTAAAAGTGACAACTGTAGCACGTTCGCTCACCCGGGGCAGAAGAAACGCTTGACACAGGTTGAGCGCATTATCTGAACCGTGCAGTGCACGTCACAAAGGGAGAGGAATAGATCCGCTTTCGCCGCCTTCCCCCACATTTTGGCCACCCCAAGCTCGGCCCGCGATGCGCGCTCGCGGCGGTGCACTGTTGTTGATTTTCGGGGACATCTGCCGACGTCGACGAAGCGGTCGCGGCGCAGTCGGAAGCACTCTACGGAGCCGGCGCTGCCATAAATCTGCAAACAAAAGATGTCTAACCTGAGCCGGCTCTGCCGGCGGAATATGCACGCCTCGAAAGGGTCACCTTTGGCACGCTCCCAATCTGCAAGCGGAATTTGCCATTAATCACCGGCAGCTAAAAAAAAAAAAAGTGGGGCGTGGCGGGTTTTGGGCATCTTATTATCACTCCGCGGCCAATGAGATTGCGTCATTTTCCATTAACAACTCCAAAGGATGAATCGCGAAACAAAAAGCCCGAAGATAATACAACACTCCCTGCGTTCTTTAAACCGTCGGTGACTGTCGTTAACCAATAATGATAATGAATTAATTATAATGCGAGAAATATGCGCGCCCTTCTGCCGCACACTCCGTGCATTCCGACTTTGCCCGTAGGGTTAAGATGCCTTTCGTTTTGTGGCGAAATCTGTGCCGATCGACTTTGTGTGCCTGACCTCTTCTTTGCCCCGGAACGACGCGCAGCTCAACGAGGAGCCCGTGCCGCTGCTGAAGGGGCGCCAGCCGCAGGCTGAGGACGGCGCTGCCCTGGTGAATGTGCTGGAGAGCAGCAAGGTGGACGCCGGGGTGGTGAGCGACGACGAGTGCTCGAGCGGCCCGTGCCTCAACGGCGCCACCTGCACCGACATCTGGAATGCCTTCAGGTGGGCCAGGGGCCAACACGGGCCGTCCGAAAGCGCGTGCTACGCTCGCGCCGGGCGCAGGCCGCCATTGGGCGGAAGAAGCTGACGAGTTGGAAACTACGCCCATGTGGGCAACGCCAATTCAAATTACTCGTTTGCGTTTCCGACGCACCGATCGGCTGCCGTAGCCGAACGCCGCGTCGGCGTTTGGCCGGAGCTCGTTTTCAGTCGGCGCAGTGCCGATGGACGATTTGCAAACATTTCAGAAGGCCCGTGCTCCAATTGCCCCCACACCGCTTGACGCTGAAGCGATTGAGGGAGAGACAGGGAGTGGCGCAGTTGCTCACCTGCCCTCGCCCGCTTGCCCGCGCTTCCTCCTTTGCCTTTGTCGTCTCCTACAACCGGATCTGTGCATGTCGTTCCCGGCATTTCTTTCTGTGCCGCCGACGACGTGCACAGTTTGCCACAAGTCTGTTCGGCGCGAGTCCCGGCCAAATGCCGGCTCATCGCTTGTGCCCAATCTGCCCCATGCCTGATCGATGAAGGTGACTTAATTAAAGGATCCAGTCCACAGACCTTGTTTTGGCTGAACTTCCCGCAAAAGGCTTGTCGACCAACAAAAAGCGAGGCACTAAGAAAGGCCCTGCTACTATTCGGTTCAACGTAGAAATGCACATTTTTCCAGGGTTTTTCGTTGAGAATACAAGTGCCTTTCTTACTTTTTTTCTAAACAATCGGGATGATATAGTGTCATTTGAACCATTCTAAATTTATTAGTATAAAAAACGTCTCCCGCACACAAGCACACGCGCCTATAAAAACATAATATATTGACAGATGCAACGACAGAAAGAGCTCAAAAGTTTCCTCTAGGGGAGGTGACATTTTCATAGTCTGTATCTTATTTTTTTATAAAATTATGTTCGTGATGAGTAAACAGTCTTTCGGTGCTCTTCCACTCACTTGGTACTGATTTTGCAACTTTGCGCATTCCCACTAAAATGGGACGTGAGCGAAGCTTTGTTGAAAAAAAAAAATAATGGGTCGACAGTAATGAAGCTTTTAAATGGTACTGCTCCGGTCCGCATGGGACGTCCGATCAGCCCGCTCGGCCCTCTCAGTAGCTCCGGGGCAAAGTGCTGGCCTACCGGTCTCCAGTTGGCGGATCCAACTTCCGGTCGAGTGGCCCACAACCCGACGGAGGCTTATTGCGGAAAAGATGCCGTGCAACTGAGATCTTGGTTGCACGGCGCTCGGTCGCCCTACTTCCAGCAGAAAGTTTTTGACGCCTGAGCGCCCATTGGGGGGGGACGAGCAGCGTGCGGAGGCTGGAGCGGTCGCAGCTCGGTTGTCCCCAGAGGGGGGCGGCCGGCGGGTCTTTCTTCCGGGGGAGCTAAGCCCCTTTGCGCGTCCCCCTCCGTGCAGTTGCGTGTGTCCCGCCGACTTCCGGGGCAAGCTGTGCGAGGAGCTCAGGCCCTGCGTGCGCCACCGCTGTCCCAACCAGAGCCTGTGCCAGGACCTGAAGGAGGGTCACGAGTGTAAGTTGCTTCTCCGGGCTTGGGGGGGGGGGGGGGTTAAGTGGGGGAGGGGGGGCTTGGGTGGGGCACTTTCAGGCGACGTGTTGCGCTGCCCCCCCCCCCCCCCCCTCCTCCCCTTTCTCTCCACCCTGCCTGGGCCTCGGATGCCTTTTCTAACGGTGGCAAGGCCACTACCGTGCTTGGACGACTGCGGTCACACGTTCGAAAATTCCGGCCTAAATGCAAAGCCCCACGCACTCTGGGAGGCGCTACCGTCTGTTGCGTGTAGAAATGCGAGGGTTGCCCAGAAAGTAGTGCGTCACATTTTAGTTCCCACCCAAAAATAAAGATAGACCTTCAAGTTGTAACATTGACATTTTCTACATGCGCACATGTAATTGCACAGTCCTCGCTTAGACGACGCTGTTGTAGCAGTCCGTGAAAATGGTGACCGTGTCCGACGCGCGTCGCGAGCAACAAACAGTGATTGAACTTCTAGTGGCGGAGGAAGAAACTATGGAAAAAAAATTGCGGTGGCTTAGCTCGGCTATGCCAGAATATATGTAGCGTGAGCTTATGCGCACAATATGAGAGGCGCTTTCAAGCGGCTACCCATTGGTAACGCTAAAGAGTGGAATCTTCTGCCTAACGAGAAAGTTCTTGCACGTTGTACAAACCCGCGCCACGGTTTCACCCCACTCAGGCGGCGCTGCTAAACTCAACGTTTCACGCATGGCACTATTTAACGGTGTCAAGTCTTTCATGTGCCACAGTCTTTCACACACGTTGCACACATATCCAAACGGATTGTTTACGAAGTCTGTCTCGAAGGTCCGAATCGCGCTGGCGCTTTCGTTAAGTTTTACCGTATAGTAAGTCAATCGGCGAGCCTTGACGTCATCGACGGCGTCTTGTTGTTGCTGCTGCTGAGATGGTTGGGCATGTCGCTCAGCCTCCTGGCGACGCTGCTTTGCTAGACGTTCCTCCCTTTGCTCCGATGTCTCCGCAGCACGTTTAGCCTTCTTCTGTTCGGTCTTCCTACGCTCAACCGCTAATTGCCGGGCAACTACTTCGGGATCCGAGTTAAGCTTCACCGCTCTTCTGCGCCGCTGAGGAGCAATTTCGCTCTCCTTCTCCATGGCTATACGTCTGTTTCTCTCGGCCAGGGGGAGCTGTAGCGTTCACGAGACGCGACCACAAAAGAAGCGCTTCCGATAGCGTCCACAAGACGTGACCATTTAATTGTGACGTGAAGCGGCATCCTAGCGTTCCATCATGTACACTCCACGGGCGTAAACTAGCGTCTGTATAGCTTCCCTCGGCGTCTGCTCGCGTCTGTCGCGGCTATGACGTCACTCCTCTGGAATGCGAAGACCGGCAAGGCGAGCGCGGTGGCGGCGGAGCCCGCGGCGGCGGCGGCTCTGGTGCGCCAGCTGTGCGCCGTGTGACGTCACTGCTCCTCGTGCTTGCGCAGACCGGCGAGGCGCGCACAGTGGCGGCGGAGCCTGCGGCGGCGGCGTTTCTGGCGCGCCAGCTGTGCACTGTGTGACGTCACTGCTCCTCGCGCTTGCGCAGCACGGAGCACGGCTCATTATGCGAGCCACGCAAAACTGTTCAACCTCGGCCAGTGTAGCTCACGCTACAAAATTTGCAACTGTTTGTGCACGGTGTGTGAAAGTTGTACAATCATCAGAAACACGGTTTGACATTGGGTCCAAAGAATTAGGGCCTCGGAAAGTGAAGAAACAAAGCAGCACGATTGGCTGCAGTTGGGGCATCCTGCCACTGCCACCTACCCAGACATGTTGCGGCATGCCGACAAAATTATTTGTGCGAATTGCACCTACCGAAAAAAAATGACCTAACAGCTTTCAGTCAGCGAAGAACCTGCAATGCCAATTCAATTCAATTCCAATTAAATTAAATTTTATTCAAAATTCAAAATAAGCACGGAACACACTGCACAAATGCATCTGGATCCATAGCCTACTGGCCAGTCTTGGATTCGTTCCAAATGTCCAATACTAAATAATGCGGCGATCACCTGGCACCCATGCTTGTGCTGTACACAGATATTTCTCAAACATTGTTTTTATATAAAACCTTTTAACTGTACTTTCAAGCGTTTTGCTTTCTTTTATTGGGATGCTTAAGGAATTCCATATTTTTGTTTCAGTATATTGTATCATTCTTTGACCATACATATTACGAGACAGTGGAATGTTAAAATTGTTGGCAAAAAGATTTCTGGTTACCCTTTTCGACTGAGAGAATATACTCGGTTGTAAAGGTGAATCTTGTTAAAATATTGTGCATCATAACTACAGCTTTATAATTCCGTACTAGGTGAAATGGTGGTATCTGTAGGCTTTGGAATAATGGAGCGGAATGAGTATTACTATTTTTGTTGGCTAAGATTCTGATTGCTTGCCTTTGAAGTGTTACAGTCAAACCCATTTATAACGAACAGCAAGAAAGGCTACGATCAGTTCGATATGGCTAGTAATTCGATATAGCAAAAAACATTTACAACGAACTTCCACGATGCGTTCCTTGTAAGGGGAGAGGTTCTCTTTCTCATCTCTTCGCTTCCGCCTTGTAACAACGCGCTGGAAAGATTTTTTTTTTTTTTGCATGAGTGCAGTTTTTTTTAGCTTATCTCTTTTTCTCAATCGCTTCTCTTCATGGGCAACCGTTTTGGGATGAAAAGCTTTTTTTTTTTGTGTGTGCATGCAGAGTGTATTTTTTAGCTTTCTCCCCCTTCTGAATCGCTTCTCTTCGCTCACTTATGTTCGTAACTTGAGCTTTTGGAATTTTCTTTCTTTCCTACTTTTGTTCTGGGGGGCGGGAGGAAAGGGACAGGCTAGAAGACGATTCTTTGCACGTTTTTGGAAACCTTCCCGGGGGGGGAAAAAGTTTGATATAGCTAATATGTTGTTCATTATAAAAAGTACTTTTTACATGCATTTTCATTTAAATTTTAAGTGAGTTCGATATCAACAATAATTCGCTGTACGTGGGTTCATTCCAAATGGGTTTCACTGTATAAATGGTTGCATGTGGCTTTGATAGGTAAAACCCTAGGATTCCACACAGTATTGGAGGTGAGTGTGAAAGATGCTAAAATATATCAACCTAAGTGTATTATCAAAGTAGTGATGTGTTTTAACTTTAATGTATATAAAATATCCTAGTTTTTGCACAGGTCTTCTAATGCAGCTTTCAATCAAAAGATGTGTCAAGTGTCACTCCAAGATATTAGAGCGCAGCTCTTAGGTGCCCGTTTCCGTCTTGAGTGGCGTCGCTGTCGGCATAACCGTGCGTTGCATTATGGGACGTTTCCCATAATGATGTCACACGTGACGTCACGAAGGTCACTTGTGAAGGTCACAACCTTCATGTGACCTTCACTCGTGAAGGTCGTGATCTTTACGAGTGACGTCACGAGGGTCATGAGTGACGTCACAACGGTCACAAGTGATGTCACAAGGGGGGGGCGGAGGGAGGGGGAGGAGAATGAGAGGAGGAGGAGGGAGGAGAAAGATGGAGGAGGGGAATATCCGCACTCTCCCCCCTCCTCCCCAAGAGCTGCACTCTAATTTGACATTACAGGGAATTGTAAACGTCTTTCATTTTTTTTTATCATTTCCACCCTTTGGATATGTTGATTTCCTATCTTAATATCTTCCCCCAGTTGACATACTCTTAGAGGGGGATGAGAATACAATAGAATCTGTCATTTGTAAGTCTAAAGCTAATTTATTATCTAGGAACCACCTCTCTATTAGCTTGAGTTTGTCATTTCTGACTGCATTGATTCTAGTGAATT
Source organism: Ixodes persulcatus (assembly GCA_013358835.2). NCBI lineage: Eukaryota > Metazoa > Arthropoda > Arachnida > Ixodida > Ixodidae > Ixodes > Ixodes persulcatus. Next base: position 1,141,214 of record JABSTQ010011417.1, read on the forward strand.
TCCAGAGATAAAAACTGCAGTATCATCCGCATACATTATAGTTATTAGCTATGTTAGTATATTATAGTAATATTAGCTAGGTTGTTTATGTAAATTGAAAAAAAGTATCGGTCCCAGCACAGAACAATGGGGGACTCCTGTCAACACAAACTCACTAGTTGAGAATTGTTCTCTTACACCTACACGATAAGTAACTCAGAAATCAAGAGTAAAACCTCGAAAACCATATCTTTGTACTTTCTCCAAGAGCATGCCGTGATCTACAGTGTCAAAGGCTTTTTTATGTCCAGAAATAAGCCAACAGCAATGTTATTGTTGTTTACTGCATTGTTAATGAATTTACTAATTGCTAAAACTGCAATATCTGTTGATTTTGCCTTGTCGAAAACCATGTTGGTTTTCACATAAAATATTATTTTTAGTTAAAAAGTCTACTACCCTTGTCGCTATAAGCGGAGAGTGCTTATACAGCTGAATACTGATATTGGTCTGTAGATTGTGAAAATTGGTTGACACCACCATTTTTATGTATTGGTAAAACTTTTGCTATTTGAACAGTTCAGAGTATGTGCCACAGCTAGTAAAACACTTGATTGTATTTTTTTTCCAACGGTATGTTTATGCGCACTTCGTTTATGCGCACTTCGTCTTCCTCTTTTGAGTTCCGGCACTGCCGGCACCTCAAAAGGGGAAGACGAAGGCAGTCTCCTTGGAACAGAAGTGTCCCGTCCTCGACGATGTGCGCATAAACGTAAAGAACGCCATCCACCGCTGCATCCTCCGCGGCGACCGTGGGAGCGGTTGACAGAGTTCATACGTAGCTGGCAGGACCTTTTCTCAATCGGAGCTTCTTGCAGTTGGCGAGAAGCGACTTCGATCTAGCAAAGACGCGTGCAGGGAAGCCTCGACCGCTTTCTGCAGGCACAATAAACATGTGCCTGTGATGGCTCGTGTTATCTTCTTTTTTTTCTGCGTGTTACTCTTATGAGTTCAGATATAACAAGCTATCGGGACATACGATACAAGCTTCTTTTAGCTTGGGGACTTTTTTTATTAAATGATCCGGACAACCTGGGAAAGACGATGGCCATTCGGACCGTACGCAGACTGCGGGGGTGGGCGTGACGGGCGGCCCTTCTCGCAGGCGTCTCCTCCGCGACCCTGGACGGCGGCGGCGGCCTGGGCTACCGTCCTGTGCTTCTCGGCGATCGCGCCCTGGACAATGTGTCCCTGCACTACCGGTCCCGCTCAGCCGGCACGCTGTTGGCCGTCCGGCACGGGGACCGGCTGCTGTCTCTGTCCCTGACCTCGACGCACGTGGAGCTGTCGTGGCACCCATCGTCGGTCTCCTCCACTCTCCGGCTGCCCCGCGTCGACGGGGAGTGGGCGGCCGTTTCCGCGACCGCCAACGGGTCGACGCTCACCCTGCGCCAGGGGACAGACGCAGTGGAGAGCCCGTGGGACCCCGCGGAGGCCCCGGTGCTGCGGGGCGCGTCTGCGACGGTCGGCGAAGGCTTCGTCGGCTGTTTGAAGGAGGTGCGCGTGGGGGGCCTCCTGCTGCCCTTCTTTCCCCCGGACATGCTGGGGGAGGGAACGGCACCGGAGCGCTTCGAGCTGGAGGCGGCGGAGGGGCCCCGCGGGGGCTGCCTGCTCTGCCGGGAAAGCGACTGCCTCCACGGGGGCCGCTGCGAGGACCCCGAGGGGTCGTACGCCTGCGCCTGCCCGCCCTCCTTCGAGGGGCAGCTGTGCGAGAAGGACGTGGACGAGTGCGTCGCGGCACCCTGTCGCAACGGTGCCACCTGCCTCAACCTGGAGGGATCCTTCCGGTGCCTGTGTGCGAATGGCTTCGAGGGCGATCTGTGAGTGACCGTCGCCGGTGGGCGGACCAGAGGGGGGGGGGGGGGGGGGGGGGTGAGGGGGCATTGACCCTGTGTCCACTCCGGAAAGGCGACGTCTGCGGTGCGCTCGCCACGAACGTCGTTTTTATTCACGGTAGGAAAAGAGGGAGGTATATAATTGGTGCAGTCTCACCGCGAAGCAAGTGTGGCGAAGGTTGGATCGCATTACTGACAAGCACCGAGGGATGGCGCAGCACGTCTGGGGGTAATAGAGGCCTATGAGGGCCACTCAACGAACCGTTCTTGTTTGGACGCGGATTTGCAATGGCCGTCCCCACCGCTTAGCGTACGTTGCATGGCCCGTAAACGGATGGGGCCTGAGATTGCACGAAGCTCGAGCAAACTTTTGTCGCCTTCTTTAGACACCTCTTAAAGCGATAGCTTTATGGGCGACTCTTTCCAGAGATTTCGGCTTCGTCTTCCTTCGTCACTGTGCTCTGGAAGAAGGGAAAAACACTTCTCTCCCCTCTTGCCGCGAGGAGAGGGAAGTCGGGACGTCCCGTTGGCCGTGCCTTGCGAGGAAAGCAAGGAGGCCAGCCCAGGCGTCCCTCCAAATATTGCACGTCGCAGAGAGAATGTTCATGTCGTCTGCTTCGAAAGAGTTTTTTTCAAACATTCCTCGCGTTATTAAAAAATCCCACTTTGGCAGTATCCAGTTTCTACGCTTAATGTTGGACGGTTGTAGAAACTTCTACCGCTCTTGCCCACTTGCTTCACGGATCACAGTCGTCCGTGGCATCCACAACGCCAACCACGACGGCTATGAAAATTAACCGTCGTGCCGTCCGTCCTCAGGTACGCGACGGCACCATTCCACCCGCGTTGCGCAACCATGCCGCAGCTATTGCTTTCGTTTCTTTGCTGACTGTGTGTGAAAAATATTACTTTTTTCTTCTTTCTCCTTCTTTGGCGCATGATTTTCTGTGAAAGTTTTGACCTGCATATTGTAAAACAACCCTCATCTATGAAGCAGAAAACTAATTTAGATAAGCCGCAGAATCAAACGCCTTTACAACAAAGTTTGCGAGACCGGCGAAATTTTTTGTAGTACAGGTAACTTCGTCGTAGTACCATATAAACTCGTGTAAGGGCCGCACTATTTTTTCCCGATTTGAGGGCAAATTTTCGAGACGGATAAAAAAAAAAAATCTGTATCCACATTTTGAAATGAACGTGCATGAGCGCGCTCAGCTGCACTGGTCGGAAAGCAGTCGGATTTAATTAGTTTACATACTGCGCAATACGCAGCTTTTTTTTTTTTTTGCCGTACTTGATAGCATGTGCGGCAACTTTCGACTTGAATCCCGTATGACTGTTGAAGTGGTACTTGCCCATAGCTCTGAGTTTACGCGAAAAGGCAGACAAATCAAGACGCCAGACAAATCACGACGCTTTGATACGAATCGAAGACCAAAAGGAAACCTCCCCAGAGCGTACAGTGGCGTTCGGAAACCTGAGTGCACGCGCGAGCCGAGCCCGCTGAATCCCCATTCCTCGCGCTTGCCACGGAACCTGACATATCGTTCATCTTTTCTCAATGCCTTGCCGCAACATAAATGCATCCCGACAGGGCGGCTGACCACGATCGAGGTCGACAGCCATTTTGCCATGCGGTGATACGGATGAGTGGAGAGCAAATATTGGGGATGCGGACGCGTGCTGCTACGTGCTCGGGCGGTGGCTAGCGCTACCTAGCGAAATATATTCATAGAAACGTGGCACTACAATCGGCACGCCTCAAAAACGGGGGTGCGGCGCATACACGAATAATTTCTGTAATTTTTTTTTGCAATACTTTGTCCTAAATACGGGGGTGCGGCCCTTACACGAGTGCGGCCCTTACACGCGATTATACAGTAGTTTAGCCGCAAAAATCGATCGTGCGAAACCAAATTTGTGGGTCTGTACCACCTTACACGGCGGTGTTGCAGGTGTGACAAGCGGGTGTGGTACTGCGAGCGGCAGCCTTGCGAGAACGGGGCGACCTGCTCGGACACTGAGCCAGGCAGCTACAGCTGTCTGTGCAGCGACGACTTCGAGGGAGAGAACTGCACGCTCAGGGTGAGTCGGGCCACCGGGCAGTGTGCTCCTTACCGGGGGGAGGGGTAGACCTCGTGAGAACTGGTGCTGCCAAACCTCTTGGCACTCTAGCTTTATTGCATTACGAATCTGGAGTAACCAGTGGTAGAAGGGTGCACTGACTAACTGTTTTTAGAACTGCGAAGAAAATTTGCGGTATTTTTTTCGCCCCAAAAATAAAATATGCATTGCCGAACACTCTGCTTCCGCCCAAATGTAACACTAGCAGTGTGGATGAGATGCCGAAGTTCTAGAACTTTGGGATCTGTTTCTGACCGCTAGTGCTGCATTCTGGAGGAGACTGAGTGTTTAGCAATGCATAGTTTATTTTTGGCGGGGAAAAAACACAGTTTTTTTTCTTGTGGACACTCTATATGGCAGCTTTGACTGCAGGAGTTTTTCCCTGCGTGACCTCTTCCCACGATTGGTCAGTTTGTTACCGTGGAGACAATCGGAGCTGCCCAGTTTGCGTGATGACTGACTGCACCGGGAATTGCCGAGTGTGCTCGGACGAAAATTGGGCGTCGTCTGCTTAACTGTTCATCTCACCCTTCAAAGTCATTCTGAAGAAGTTGATGCACTTTATTTGGTGGCACAGTCATCGGGGAACAGACATAGGCTGGGGAAGCAAAATTAGGTTTTAACAAAAATGAAGGCCTAGCACAGTGCCTCGTGGAGAAGATATTGGTAAGCTTAGACGAGTTTACAGCTGTATGTCTGGATGAGAGAAAGTTGCGAATTCAAAAGACAGTTAAGGTATCGTTATTGAATTGGGAAAGTTCCGAGATGAAGCGTCGCGTGAGGAAGACTAAACGCCGTTGAGAAATCTGCCAACATTATGATTGGATGTGCGACTCCAGGTTAGTGTGCATATTGTGGGTAGTCTTGGGGATTTCTTTTTCGAGTACCTTCTCGATTGTGCCTGCTCCTTGAGGCACATGTAGAAGACGAGGCAGCACTGTTGTGGACGGCTAAAGTTTGGAGACAACAATTCAGTTTTGTGTTCATTGAATTCCTCGGGGTAATTTTGGTCTCGGTGCTTCGCTCATGTTTTTAAAATCAACTGAAAAAGAAATTCTAGAATATAAATGATCATGACTGTATTTTCAGTTTTTTTTACGTCATGGGGGTGTTTACCCAGAAAATGCCGATATTCTTTTGAAATTTGGTCAGCTTGGAGAAGTGGAAAAGTTTAGAAATTTAGGTGCAACGTGAGGAGCTATAGAATTGGGTCCTGGGCAATATTTGGATAGATAATGTGATTTAATGCCTTACCATTTTCTGGGTTCTCTTTATCCTCATATGGCGATGGCCATGCTTTCTCGGTTTACTTCCGAAAGCCCCCCTGGGAAAGGCAGTGAGGTTTGTTGTTCCGGGAGTCCCAAAAAGAGCCTGCAATGTTGGCTCACTCGCTTGGTTTCAGAAAATTGTGGGGTGTGCCCAAGCGCCCTGCCAGAACCAGGGAACCTGCTACGACATGGAGCCCAAGGGCCGGATTGCGGTAGGTGCTTCCACGGCCTAGAAAGCGGGCAACCCTAGCAGTCTTCGACGAGCCCGTATGGGGATTTTTGAAATCCGGCCAATCGGTCAGATTTAGGGGGACCAACTGTATGTACTTGGCACGCAATGGTTGGGTGTGCCCCTGCCTCATTATGTGCTCAGCTTCCTCGCGGTATGTGTGCAGTCAGATGGGTAGAAGCTGGTGACACCGAATAAGCTATGTTTGAGAGTGATTAGACAATCCCTGACTGTCTTGTGGGTGCAACCGTCTTGTTTCCTAGTGCGGGACGGGCACAATAACCTGTAGTTACAATTAGAAAATGTGAATTCCTGACTTTGGGTACGGTGTCGGGGAGCTCAGGTTATATTAGTTTGCTTCATCATGGACTGTTTTAACAAACCTGCAAGGCTGAAAAGCATTTCCTGCGATTTCGAATAAAGCTGCACCGATGCCTTCCATCTTTTGAAGTGGAGAAACGACAGTCTTGGATTGCAAATATTTGCCATTCACTAAAATATAGGACTTTAAAAGATTTTGCACCGAGACCCAGATCTTTTCTATCCTCTAAGACAGTGGTTCTCAACCATCGGTGTTTCGCGGACCCCTTGTGGATCGGCAGAGATGATGGAGGACCTTGTTTGCGGTGAGGGGAAGGGAAAGGTATAGGTTAAATATTGATTTAATAAATGGATATAACTAAGGTCTAGTGTGCAGTAGACCTCTCATATTTACATATACACGAGAAAACTTGCCTGAAAACTGAAGCATTTCTTCTCGACCTGAAAAAAGACAACTTTTATTGCCGGGCTTGACTGATGAGGCAAGGCTTTGCGGACCCCAAGAATGCCTTCGCGGACCCTGCGAAGGCATTTGAGAAGTCTATTTGAGAACCACTGCTCTAAGAGGAAGCCTTCTGAAAAGGTCTTTGGGGTCGCCTCTTGACCACATTCGTGGGACGGTGCTACCAACATATATGTCGCGAAACTGTCCCCAGATGTGTGATGCCCATCCCCACATGTGTGACACTGCTCCACTTGAGTGACTTCATCCCCACACCTGTGACACCATCCACACATGACACTGCCCCTGCAGTGTGACAATAGACCCACATGTGGGACACCATCCTCACATGTGTGACATCGTCTACACACGTTTGACGCAGCCCCTACCTGCGTGGCACCACAACCACATGTAACCCACATGTGGGACATCATCCTCACATGTGTGACATCGTCTACACACGTGTGACGCAGCCCTACCTGCGTGGCACCACAACCACATGTATCGCACTACCCCCATTTGTGTGACATCCCCGCATGTGTGACATCATCCCCACACGTGTGACACCGCTTGCACCACACCCACATGTGTTACACCACCCCCATTTGTGTGACACCATCCCCACATGTTACACCTCCCCCCATGTGTGACATTATCCCACGAAGTGACGGAGTGCCCCGCGACCGTGCAGTACCGTTGTGAGTGCGGCCCCGGCCACGAGGGCCGAGACTGCGAGCGTCAGCGGGACCTGTGCGCCAGCGGTCCCTGCGAGAACGGGGCCAGCTGCCTGGTCAGGGAGCCCGGCATCGTGGAGTGCGTGTGCGCCCAAGGCTACCGGGGCACCTTGTGCGAGGAGTTCATCGACCTGTGCAAAGAGGAGCCGCCCCCCTGCCTGCACGGGGGACGCTGCAACCCCTACGTGGGGGGCTTCGACTGCTATTGCTATGGCAGTGAGTGGACCTCTATTGTCCGTTGCGGATGGCCTTCCCACGCTACGCCGCACTTTACGACGAACCGCAACAGACTCTATCTCGTCGATCCAGTGTTGTGGAAGCATTGCGCGACTACGCTCCCCGCCCGTCACTGTACCCTTCCCGAAGGTCACGGGCATTCGCACGGGACCGGCTTAAATGGCTCGTAGCATCCTCTGTGGTTCTCCGTGGAGTATAGCAATGGCTCCTAGATGGCAAAGCCATAGCACTGGATTTTCTACATTGCCTATGGGAGGCCAGTGTGAGGCACACGTGGGAGCACCGCACTTAGCTGGGTGTCCTTACCGATGGAACATGAGTCTCGGCCGGATGCGCGTCCAATCCGTCTCTTGCGTTATTTAGGGGACATAGAACACCCGGCACTTTGGCCTTGCTCTTTAGAAGGTGCCGTCCCTAGACCCCGACACCCACCTCACCGTGCGTCGTGGCTGAGCTGTGCACTTACAGATCGTCCGTGTTCTAGTGCTCCCCAACAAGCTTTACAGACACTTCGGGGAATGCAAAGGGATACTGTGGTCTTTCCTAATGAAATGTAACCTTTTTTAGAGCGCAGCTCTTAGGCGCCTGTTTCCGGCTTGAGTGGCGTCGCCGTCGGTGTAACTGAGCGGTGCATTATGGGATGTTTCCCATAATGACGTCACACGTGACGTCACGAGAGTCACTAGGGTCACTAGTGACGTCACGAAAGTCACAAGTGACGTCACAAAGGTCACTCATGAAGGCCTTGATAAAGGTCACGAGTGATGTCACTAGGGTCACGAGGGAGAGGGAGGGGGAGAAGGAGGAGGGGGAGAGGATACCCTCCTCTCCATACCCTTCCCTCATGCTCCTCAGGAGCTGCACTGTAATTTGACATTACAGGGAACTGTAAACGTCTTTCAATTTTTTTTTTATAATTTTTTAAAATTAATTTTTTTTAAAATAATATTTAGTAAATTTTGGAACCTGGCCTAAAAGTTCTCCGTGTGAACATTGATTCGCCCGTCGTTCACGACGCTGCGGCTTTCCACGTCCCAAGCGTTGTAAAAGGGTGTGTTCCTCGCAGCGGGCTACACGGGCAGCTTGTGCCAGACGGACGTGGATGAGTGCGAGGAGCAGAAGCCGTGCCAGGGGGGCGCCACCTGCGCCAACCTGGAAGGCTCGTACGCGTGCACGTGCCCCGCCGGTCGCTTTGGGCGCCACTGCCAGCTGAACGACTCGTGCTGGCTGGACCAGCCGTGCCACAACGGGGCCCCCTGCACCCCCGTGGAGGACCCACACCGGCCCTTCTTCTGCAACTGCACGCAGGGCTTCCTCGGGGACACCTGCGCTCTCACGGTGAGGACGCCCCCCCTCCCCGGATCCTCGGCATGGTGATGTCCCGGAGTGCTAATGCTGTCGTGGCCTTTTTAGCCGTGATTCACGTGAAAGCATGAAATGCTTCCTTAAGTTTGGTTCGCACATTTGCGTTTCAATGCGAACGGGTGCGTTGTGGTGCCTGCTCGCGACTGCTTACGACAGTGGCTCTCAAATGGGGGTTTGAAAATCCTACGACGACCCTCGAGGCCTTTTTGGGGTTCTCGAAGCCTTCGACTGTCAGTTAAACCAAACGACAAAACTTTTTTTTTTTTAATTGATGCTGACTGTACACAAAATTAAATAGAACCATGTGTGCCAAGGAAGTAGGGATTGATTGTTCTGTTTCAGGGCTGCAAAGTTGGCTTGTACATGCTTAAAATGAATACCTTGAGAGATCGCCCACCTAAAGGCGAGAGAAAATCGGGTGACAATGAGGAGCGGGCTAACTTTCAGTGTGGAATCGAGAAAAATGTAAAATATATGTTATTTTTTGTATTTTGTGACCTGCCAAACTTGTTTTCACATTGAGGGGTAATGGAGCATGGACAACTGTCCTCAGTCAGCAAAGTATAGTTATCTCCTGTCGTAGCTAACTACCCCATTTCGGCCGTGGTCACCGTTGGCCAGGGCACTGCAATTACTAAATGTAAGTTATCTTTCAGTGTTTAAAAAAAAAAAATAGCAAATCATGTCGAAAGTAGGGCTGGGTTATCTTTCGTGATATTGTTACGAAACTGATGAGGCGACAAATGGACAGTCAGGAAACTAAACGTTTAAAGGAACCATGAACTGATTTTCCAGCTTTTTCCAAATGAAGACCCCACTTAATCTTCAATGTTCATGGAACCTGGAGCAGGAATCCGTTATCGTTTTATTGCCTCCAGTTTTGCACCAAGAAAAGATGAAAACTCGCGTCTGCTTTCCTCCTCGACTCGACCAGACTCGGCCACCGACATGTGAAATCATGCGGCTGTGACGTGAAGTACAGTCGAGTCCACTTATAACAATATCGAAGTGCCAAGAAAATACCATCGTTATAACCGATAATTGTTATAAGCGGGTTGAGAAAAAAAAAAGACAAAAGAGAGATTAAAACATTTTATTTGCAGGCAAGTAAGGTAGTGCCAGTGCAACTACTTGTTTGCAGAAAAGCCATAGTCTGTCAGCTTTGATTGCTTCACGCAAAGCTGGCGCACATCTTTTTGTAGATCATCTAGGTGCTCCACGTAGCTTAGCGGGAGGTCCTTCGCGAAAACAAAGTCCCTGTATCATCCGCTGGGCCTCCTGCGATGACAGTACCTGGGTAGGCTCCTCAACCACATCGTCGGAGTCGTCGCTCTCACCGCTGTCCGCAGCACGTACACGCGCGACAATCGCCTCATCACTCAGGCACTCGGACGTCTCCACAACATCGTCTGCATGAAGGAAGTCGTCCAGACCCGACGCATCTTCGTGAAGCGCCGACCACAACTCCGGCACCCCTCATCGTCGGGCACTTCGCAGGCCTCTACTGGCATCTCTTCCTCCTCGCCTACTTCGCTCGTGTGACGCCGTCGAACGAAGCCCGCCTGCCTGAAGCAGTTTTGCACCGTGGAGGCGCGTACTCCACACCACGCTCCAAAAATAAATTGCACGGCCATCAGCAGTGTTATTTTCATGTCTGGTTCCCGGCCTCCCCGTGCGGCGTTGTCCATATTCAACAGAAGCCTGTCCAGGACGCGGCGGCGATAGAGCACCTTGAAGTTGGCGATCACGCCGGCGTCCATGGGCTGCAAGCCTGCCGTGGTGTTAGGCGGAAGGAAGAACACTTCCACGCTTGACATATCTGGCATGGAGTGGTGCGCACTGCAATTGTCTAAGACAAGAGCTACCTTCCTCTTTTGCCGCTCCATGCGCTCGTTGAATTCCACGAGCCACTCGTGAAACAGCGCCCGCGTCATCCACGCCTTTCCATTGTGGCGGTACCGCACCGGGATCCTTGCAGCACCGCGGAAGCAGCGCGGGTTCTTCGACTTCCCGATCACGAAAGCCGGACACTTGTCGCTGCCGTCCATGTTGGCGCACAGAAAGACGGTAACACGCACCTTGCTGTTCTTCCCACCCTACACGGGTCTCCCTTGACCGCGTGGGTCTTCGAGGGAAGCAACTGGAAAAAAAGACCAGTTTCATCCCCGTTGTAGACGTCCCGGTCAGCATACTTTTCTAAGATGATTGGTAGCGTCTCCTCTTCCCAACGGCGTTTTGCCTCCACGTCGAGGGATGCTGCCTCGCCCGTAATGGCCTTGTACATGATCCCGTGCCTCTCCTTAAATCGTTGTATCCAGCCACCACCTGGCTCGAAGTCGGTCTCGTGAAGCATGTAGGCGAACTGCTTCGCCTTCGCGGCTAAAATTGGCCCGCTGATGGGCATGTTCATGGCACGAGCGCCCAAGAACCACTCAAACAAGGCGTCTTCAACTTCTTTGTGGGCGCCCTGTCGAACTCTCTTGCGGTTCCCGAAGTCCATCAAACTGCAAGCACTCTCAGTCACCTTGGTAGCGGAGCGTATGATTGTTGATACGGTCGATTGTGACAATCCGTACTTGACCACGAGGGCTAACACTTTTTGTCCGTTGCTGTGGTCCTTTAAAAGGCTCTTCTTCACTTCCAGTGTGATTGCCGTGCGCTTTCTTTTCTGTTGCGTAGAATGCGCCGCAGGCGGATCGGCCATGACGCCCCGTCCGCAGTGAAACCAGTGAAACGTAAAACAAAGTCGGACAAAGCAGCGAGCACACAACAGGCGAGTGAGCGAGCGAGTGGCGCGACCGCGACTGGGCGCGCGGACGAGTCAAAAGCGGCGGCTCCGGGAGGGGAGTTCGAAAGGAAAGCTGTTCTTTTCGCTCCCTAGTAAGCGGCGCAGTCGACTCGTTTTCTGGGGGGTGGAGCGGATGCGTGGCGCGGGGCGCAGCATGCCGCGGAGAGCCGGCGGCGGCTGGCATTTTCGGCGCGCGCTGTAACCGGAATCAATCGCTATATCCGATATCGCAGCCCTGGAGCATCGTAATAAGCGGTTTATTTTACCATTGAAAGCATATAAAAGTGGACGGTGCCATCGTTGTTCATCGTTATAACCGATATATTGTTATAAACGGTATCGTTATAAGTGGACTCGACTGTATGCCTTTCTACCCGAAACGAAGTTCTCCCTGCCGAGCGAGGGAGCCGCATCAGTCAAGCGTCAGCAGTTGTGTCGAAACAATGTTTTTGCGTTGACGTTTCGACGCAAGGATGTCGAAACAACGTCACCTTCTGAGGATTCCATGAACACCAATTGCTTCGTGGGATTCGGTGTACAACTCTTGGGCGATCAACGCCGTGGCTATGGGTATGTCGCCGCTGAGCGAAGTGCAGCTTAAAATGTTTCGGTATTGTGAAAGTATAGGCCTCGTTACGTACAATGGGACGCCCACGCTACAAAACAAGTACTCTCCCGACGAAGGCTGTGGCAATCCGGTGCCGGAACCGGCCGCGGAGGTGTGGCAATTACTCAGTACCGAATGGTAGGTTCACATTTTAGCTGCGAACACAAAACGCTAGAAACTAAGTAATATAAATTCCTAATGGGATTTCTCGTGGAGAAATCTCTCATGCTCTCGTTGACGCCGATGCTTATGCAACCGGATATTGAGCTCGGGCATTTCCGTCGAAGGTATTTATCGACAATTTCATCCTTTGCGAGCACAGGTCGAGTGACGCACTACTCTTGTCCAATACGTAAACTAAATTCAACTGACGTGCTCAGGAGAAAGGGGAAAAAAGACTCCGACACTGTGGACGTTGCGGTTACTTTGCTAGGTGGCGCAAGCGACCGCCTATTACAAAAAGTTTCTTCACAACTCGATTATTAATCCCTCCATTCATGCACTCAGCTTTGTCCACTTATATTTGCCAAAATTTCGTGCCAAAAAATTAGTATTTAGCCTTTCTAATCTCGCATGCTAGTTTTCTTTTGATCCCATGAACCATATGCAATCAGTAAAATTCTGTCTAAAATCGTTTCATGGTCTGTCTAATGTGGTGAACTTGTGCCAAACAAAAAGAAATGAAAAAAGGAGCGTCGATGGCAGCGTGGTAACGGGATAGAGCACCGGAGCAATGCCGACTTTTTACGGCACAGCAAAGCTTCTCTTAAGGCTTCGCTAAAAGCCTAGAACATTCGACCTCAACCTCGATTGTTCTGGAACTATCTCTAACATTCTAGAATCCTCTATTAACTTAGGGAAATATAAAAACGGGTAGTGGCAGGGATCGAACCCAGGCCACCTGCGTGGGAGCCAAGCACGCTGCCGACTTAGCTACGCTGACTTGGCTACGCAGGCAGCAATATTACGGTAGTTTTCTTTATTTACGCTTTTGTCACTGTAATAAGTCAATAATTTTGTCATTGTAATTCATCAGATATGGGTTACAAATGCCTGCAGCCTGTTTTTTTTTTTACTCCCAACTTCTTTCTAAGATGTCCACTGCCATAGAATCTTTCCAGCCTTAAGAACATTTTTACTTGGTACAGGGCTGCTGCCATTGTGCGGTCTTAGCTCTTGGACCATTGTCACACTTAGACAATATCACATTGTTGTCGTTACCCACGCACTGTGTCACGTAAATATCTAAAAAAAAATGGCTCTAAAGGGGGGTGTGTGCGTGCATGTTGGCAGGTGCAGAGTGCCTCCCTGGACAGCACGGACTTGAAGCTGGTGATAGGGCTGACGGTGGCATGCGTCTTCCTTCTGGCCTTCATCGCCTTCGCCACGGTGTTCCTGCGCATGGCCAAAAAGAAGCGGGCCACCCGGGGCACCTACAGCCCCAGCAACCAGGAGATGTTTGGCTCCCGCGTCGAGATGAACCCCGTCATGAAGCCGCCGCCCGAGGAGAGGCTCATCTAGCTGCCGAACTCCCCCCCCCGCCCCTCTTGCCAAAGATGCACTCAAGTCCCTTACCTCAGTGCCGAAACGACCGGCGAGACATTCCAGATCGGGACCCCGTTCGGCGGCGTCCGTCGTCGCCGCAGCCAGAACGTTGGCCCGTGATTTTGCGCCCACTCGAAGACCCGCGCGCAAATGCTCCGTTCCGTCCACCACTCACTGCCTCGCACGTCGGACGTTTTAACCTTGCACTTATTTATTTCGTCTCCCCGGAAATTGCAACTGCCAGCGGTGCCTTACTTTTGACTGGACCACTGAATGCAATTTGTCCTCGTTACGGAGGTGGCGACGGTTACAGAGTGTGCTTAGCGAGTGGCAAGATTTTAGCCCGTGCCATACACGTGCCTCGTCGCCCAGTATTTTAAGTGTGAATTGGAGTGTAGTTTTGACGACCGTTGACCGGTGGGTGCATAGTCGATGCGTCCACTCGCTCGTGGAAGATTTTAAGCCCCGACGGCCTTTGAGAGAGCTGCTGACTAGCGTCGATCCGACCTCTCCCTTTCCATCATGGGAAAGAAGCAACTCCAGTGAGGAACATTCTTGAGTATGTGCAGTTTTAACGGGTGTACTTAATTGCGGTACACATACTTACCGAAAACCTTTCTTAAAATGAAGCTCGCGGGCCTGGATTTTGTCGCACCATGCGACAACAGTGAAGGCAAGCTACTTAGTATAACAGAAGCGTTCGCACGATTTTAGGCCGAGGAAGCGTCTCGCTTCGATCCGAGATTAATTTTGCGCTTTCACGAGGGGAGCAAACTCTGCAAACGAGGTGGCAGATTATTAGTTCTTTTCTGCACCGAGTGCCATGGACGCCGGAAAAACATTGGGTATGTTCGGTGCAGTTTAAATATTTTAGGGGAATTAGACTAAAGCTATAACCGAGGGCCCCAATAATAATAGAGGCATTTTAAAGTGCAATATTTATACGACCTACTGCACGGCATAAATTTTATGTTGATCGTGTTGTTGTTTTCAAATGGTGCTGTACAGATTCAACACTAAGCAGGTTATACAATTTTGTGTCGCGGTCTGTATTCTCGAACGCCAGGGGATTGATTGTTGTTGCCTTCGCATGCCTTCGGTGTCTGGCTGACAGTATTATTGCAGCTGTTCGGAAGGTTTCAGAATCTATGAAGGATTTATTGAGAGCCACTGTACTCTGGGGTGCTCAGCTTGAACTCTCCAAGTGTTTGCAGGAAATTGAAGCTCTTCGTCATGAGCCGAGGGCCGTTTTCTCTGCCCCGTTGAGGGCTACATTCCATTGCTTTCCCTGAACCCCATTTGAACGATTGTTGCAATTGTTGAGATTACTGTACATTCTTTGATTACTTTTTCGTCTGGTTGCTAACTAAATACTTTTTTTGCAGCTGTTTTGTGATTAGTCTTATGAAAACTGTGCAATTCTGATGGAGAGAATATTGTTCACTTTAAGGGCTGCTGCTGTGAATAGAGTTGCTGGACATTCAGAGGCAGTTAAAATGAGAGCGTTTATGTTGCCTCACTGTTTTCTCACGAGACATTGTTAAATACAGATGCATCTATATACAGTAACGGTACAGTACAACCTCTGTAGCAAAGACTTTATGATGTAGTATGGGTATATTAATTTAGAGCAAAGTTAAACTACCAAAACGGGTGCAGGCATCTGATGTGCTGACATGGTGTAGATATAGTTTTGTTTTTTTTCCCCGAATAAGCAGTCTTTACGAAAGGTGGGTTGTACTGTATTGCCAATCGGTTTTCTGTTGATCTGTACATAAACTAGATTTGTCGTCGTGCCTTTGCAGCGTGCTGCTCGCTTCACAGAGGCCTTATTTTAGAAGTCTATACCGCAGCTTCTCATTTGAAATGCTCCGCTAACAGGGGCTGGTCCATGCTACAATGTAGCCAGGATGGTTCAGGTTGTGTCGCTCATTCGGAGCATCCGATTCAGCCCTCACTGCTATGGCGGGCATGTATGACATTATTCTTTTGGTGGACAAGGCACTGCAGAATGCAGTCCTCTCGCCGACCAGAGGGAAATAGCATTTGCAGAATAATGACTATTGATGCCAATCGGATAACTGGCGCGTGTCCATTTAGTGTCGAGGAGACCGGATCTGCGCCACATCAACTGCCGGCGTACCGTAGTTTCTTCCCCGCCTTAATCTGGGCACAAAGAGATGAGGCGATAACGTAGGTAGTTTCTGGAGAATGGTCACAAAATGTTACGAGTCTCAATAAAAGTTTTTCACTTTTTGCCTCGATCCATCCTTCGTGCTTACAGGTGCTGCTTTGTGCAACTTTGTCTGTGCACTGCCACAATAAAGGTGGGAAAAAGGCAATCTTATAGTGCTTCTGCCTGTGAACAAGTGCCATCTTCTAAATTAGTGCACTCTCAAGTGCACTAATTCAAGGACAGGGTCCATGATTTCCTCGCACTCTAGTCGAGCTAAGCAATAAAACTTTTATCGTCATGCACAAGAAACATCAGACTTGTGTGATGTTTCTCTCTTTTACATATACTCATGTCTTGTTAATATGAACCCCGATAATATTAGCACCCTGCATTGCGGACGAAATTTGCAGCGACCAATATTTCGCCGTGCTGTTTTGCCTCGTTAATATGGAAACCCGCAGTCTGGACTATGGACAGCTATTTTGGGCACGAATCGGGTGAATATAAATTGCCAGTATCCCAATTAAAAAGAATAGGTCGCAAAACTTTCTTCAGATATCGGTGAACCCAAGAGGTCATAGTGTGCACCGGAACGTTTGTTGCAGATCTCGCAAAAAGAGCTGCGCACCGAAATATATTTTTTTGTTTTGTCTTTTGCATAAAATCTGTCATTACCGCTTGCAGTCTAGTGTTGCTTGAGATTGTGTATGACCTACAACCGGGAACAAGAGAGCCCTAAAGCAGCTAGGCTACCTCACTAGACCTGGTCGCTGTTTGGCAAATGGGAGAGAAGCTCTGAATCCACAAAGCTAATTAGGCTATGAGGGGGAAGGGTGAAATTTTGTTCTTGAAGTGGTTCACGGTAAAAGCCCACTTGCTACGCTTGTCGATGCGTTTGTTTTGACTCCGATTCATTGTTATGGATGACTCGCGCTATGGACGATTTTTCTGTGGAACAGAAGCATCCATATTAATGAGATATGACTGTAACCATGAAACGAGTATTTCTTACTGACAAATATCATTTACTCGAATTAAGGTCAATTTTTTTGCTCGGGACCAGAAAACTTTTTTACCGAGAAGTCCCCCGCTTCAGTCGCTTCTCCGAGCTTGCCGGTGCAAAGCGGTGAAGCTTGACGTGAGTGGTGGATCGTGTCTGCGATTGTTTCGGGGCACAACATCGTTCTGCAGGTTCAAACGATGCGGAAGTTAGGCTAGTGTAATCGGCAGGTGACTTGCCAAAGTGACTACATCACGTCACTAGAGAAACAAACATTATGCCGAAATCGCTGCTGTCGTTACGCTAATTAATTTTCTATGAAATGTGCCAGCATTTAGAGCAGGGGTTCCGACTTGGCGAAGGATGAGAATTCTAATCTCGCAACGGTCCGCATACTGTTGTGCTCGGAGAGCTAGTCTGTTCTCCCGGGCGTCGGCGCTTTCGGATGCGGCCACCAGGCTAACCAGGCCACTGCAGCTTGCCCCGTTTCCCGCTCCTGCGGCGCATCATTGGAAGCGTGCCAGAGGGCTCTTTCCCTCTTGTAAGAGAAAAAGTGGACCAAAACAGCACAGTGCACCACGCCGCGACATCACAAAACCAGTCCAGTCCAAACCAAACCACGACCGTCCAAACGAAAGACTGCTGCTTGCACTGCAGGGCAAAAAATGCTTACGCATTTGGTCTAGTTTGAAATACTAACTAGACGTTTGGTCTAGTTAGTACATGGTTAAAAAGCACATATATGTCTTTCATTGCAAAAATAAGCTTAGCTACACATTGCCCAAAGCCCAGACTACATCAAATTTTAAACTTGCACGAAAAACTAGTTTTGCCTACGAGAAGACTTTGTCGCTGGTGAGCAAAGGCGTCGCACCGACCTGCCAGATTGGTGAGGTCCCACCGTCCGATCGGAGTACTATCTGTTCGTGTTTGTGTCCCTTTCTTGTCCTCGTCTTTTGCACTGAGTTTGCTATTATCTACTAGCCTAATTATTGACCCTAGTCGTCTGTAAGTTTACAGCAGCGCCAGAACTGTGCTGAGCAAACGTGATTCGCAAACTACGAGACAAGTATACGGACATGGTACTCATGGTATGGACTACGCAGCAGTCTTATGTTTTCGGAGCTTCTGCCAAGTGTTACCTCGATGCTAAAGTGCCTGTTTATATGTTCTTTGTTAATTCTCATGTACATGGCTGTAGATTTAAATACCTAGCACTAGGAATAGGAACTTAGGTGAGTGCAAAAATTTTCAGATTTTTGAGGGGATTTGTTGTTACACGGGAATTTTCCACAGCTCTCTGCGCTTGGTGTGCACAGAAAGTATTCAAGTATTTATACATGAAAAGGTGCAACACAAAATGGATAAACCAAACCCGAAAGCTGACAACTAGGGAAAGAGGAAGAAAGGAAAATGGGGGAGGGAATTCAGATTGCAAGAAAAATCAGCTTTAACAATGTACAGGTCACGAAAGATAGCACATTAATTGTGCCTTATGCCATAGTGAGAGTGAGACGCTAGAACATTTGGTTTTGAAGTGCGCGGGGCTTCGCACCGCCCGCTCCGAAAATGTACTGCAGATCTGGCAGGATGGAAGGATGGAGGAATAAAGGATCACAGTCACAAAAGGAGTTTAGAAGATCGGTGGAAATTATCCAGGAAAAATTTAACGAAGCAAAACTAACTAGCACAGCTGGGGACAGGCGGGACAGAGGAAAATTGGGACTCCCTCCCATGTTGACCCGGGGGCCCGAAGTTGGGGTAACCGGGGTAACGCCGACGTAAAACACCGTCGTCTGCGTCAACTCAAGGGAGGAGGCGGGAGGGGGGGGGGGGAAGTGACGTTTTTAGTTATTTTGCCCGATTCCCAAAAGGTGGTGATATCCCAAACTCAGTAGGGAGAGGGGACGAATCATACTTTTAATTTATAGGATAGATGGCGCAAGCTACAGTCCATTATAAAGGGTGTAGCCATTAGAATCTATTCATCTATCGGCGCGGCAGGCTCACTGTCCGTTGTGCGACTTGTGCAACCCAGTGCTTTAGTGCAACCTGTTTGTCATGTGTCCGATTGAAATGATAGGATTACTGAAATCAGATACAAACTAAAACTGACCTCAACCACGACCATCGGTGACCAACAAAATGGTAGGCGATTGCCGTCTCTGCTTTCTGCTTTGGATCAAAGTGTCGAAGTTAAACGGCCCCGACTCTTTTCGAAATTTTATCTCGTCAGCACGGAAGATTGAAAGTGAAGACGACTGCCGAACAAGAAGAGGAAAAACGTAAAGAACGCGAAAAGAAGTTGAGGATCTACAAAGCTGCCAACCGTCAAATCGTTGAAAAAGTAAGCTTCGTGCAAAATTCTCTCTCACTTGTGTAATGCGGAGAGCAAGTCGTCTGCTTCTTGCGCATGGGTTGCGGTGACGTCAGAATGATGCCGAGTTCTGATTGGCTTTGATTGGAAGGATCGTGGGTACGTGGGTAGTATGAACAGTATAAATAATGGGAAGAACACAAAACATACACATCCTTACCAGCACGCTCTCCATTCCGAGTATCGAGGGTATGCAGACCTCAACGCTAGACGCTTTGCAGGTCTACCCACTATTTTTTTTTTTTTTCAATCGACCAATAAGAGCTTGTCGTTCCGAGATCATCGCAACCTCTGTGCAAGAAGCAGACCAGTGGCTTAGCCAGGAAATATTTTCGGGGGGTGTTTTAAAGTGCTGGTACGATCACACACGCACAATGAAAAAAAAAAAAAAAAAAAAAAAAACACTATTTATTGAGACAATCTTCTGCCCTTACTTTGAACTATGATCCCTACATAGGAAAGTGCAAAGGAGTCTCCAAGAACTCAATTGCAAAGCAAACATTTTAATACAGGGTCGTCGAGATAAATCCGGACGTTTTCCAGATTTTGTCTCTCAACAATACAGTAAGCTAACCAGCTGTATTGCACTTCTGTGGCCACGTGAATCGACAGCAGACCATCGCATAATAAACAAGTCGTGACTTGCTAAAAAAATGAGCAGAGAATACAAAGTGAAGGCAGCGACACTTGAATCGCTTCGCGCCAGAAAGTCGCCTAAGTAAATCATTGAATGGTATGGCAACAAGAGACACAAGTTTACAACATTGCCAAGGCATTCAGATAATCTGTCAGCCAGGAAGACGTTACAACAGACCGAGCAAAGCACGGAAAACAATCGATATTCATTTTATCTTTGCCTCTGTGTGTTTTCCTGAATATGCTGAATTTTCCGGATTTACCTCGACGACGCTGTAGATGACTAATAAAAACAAAAAAAAATGTTACAATGGACAAAGATTTGAATATAACATAGAAAATAAAAGGTTCAGATATATAAAGCAAATCCAACAATGCAATTCAACAACTTTCATTGGTCTTCCCACTGCAGATGCGTTCATACAGCAAATTATTGCCCTAAAAAAGTGAGCTTCTAATGTTTTTTGTGATATTAATAATGTGAAGGATTACATTTACACATTCTCTCCTACAAATGAAGCGCCAGCTTAAACAGAAAGGACAAGGATGTCTCTCTCGGAGGGGCCAGCTGTGCAGGATACGGTGATGGGGAGCTTGAAGCGGTTGCTGATGTTTCTTTTTAAAAGATACCCGACTCGCTTACTTCATTTTCACAAGACACAGGGCACCCATGCATGTGGAACACCAACTTACAATCATTTGTAAAGCACACTGATTAAACTATGCGGAAGTCGGTTCATGCACTCAACTGCGTAGAGATCTGTATGGAGACACCATAGTCATCCCTATGCGTTCTGCTCTCAGAGAAAAACGAGGTGACCAGAGCATACCCCTCACGCCCTTTTCCTTCTCTCTTGAAGTTCTGCAGGAGCACTGTGGCAGCACTGTAGCTTTGTGTTTGTTTATTAATTTTTTTGCTGTATAAAAACGTGTTCCGTAGCGTCGTGCCACGCGGCCCAGTCCTCGAAGCTCACTGGAAAAGGGCGTGGTATAAGGAATTTTCTCTTAACCTGGAAAAGGGAGCAAAGGCTACCGCCTCAGCCAGCCAATCAGAGCGTTTAAAAACGACACATGACAATGCAATGTCTGTGTGCTTCTGTGCAAACTTGCCACATACTTAGCTCTTTCGCTCAAATGGGCTCACCAGGCCCATAACTTATGCCTTTTGTCAGGTTAAGCTGTGACTAGAAAGACAAGGAAACTGTGCAAGGCACCCAAAATTTCAAGGTGAGGTAATCTGTGTCTTTGGATGCCGAGGTCAGGTTTTCAAGCCTTTGTCCTTTTCTTTTGCCGTGCGCCGAGCCCCCGCTCCCTGTGAGCTTGCGGAATTCGGGCACTCCTCTGGTTCTGCTCGGGGATAACCTTCGAGCAAGTCGGACATAGCTAGGTCTCCCATCCGGATCACGTTACCTTTGGCGTTTGAGTGAAAGCGACTCTAAACGCATGGGGATTGACTGGTTTCGAAGAGGCTGTGAGCCGAGGTATAGAAGAAATAGCTAGCACCCGAAAGAGAAAGTGGGGTTGGGGGGGAAGGGGTAAAAATAAAATTTTGGGGGGTGTTCTGACACGTGAACACCCACCCTGGTTACACGCCTGAAGCAGACAAACTTGCGCTCTGCATTGCTTCCTCTATGCAGAGGCGAAGCGGAGAACTGGATGATGAGCTGCTACGCATCACTGGCCAAGTTTTACAAAGTAATCCCGACGACAGTACCCTGTGGAACATTCGGAGAGAAGTATTCGAGAAACACTTTGAAAAGGGGCAAGTAGACTACACCATATGTTTGTTACCACACTGTTCTAAAGTAAAAACGGGAATCTAATAGTCAGCTACCCAAAGCAGAAACGGGAGTGCGACGCCTCAGGCCAACAGATCAGTGAAGTTTACCAGCGCTTTCTCCCACCTTTGAACGTGCCTCTGCCATGTGAACCTGTGTTGCATAGCCTTCTAGAGCTATGACGTCAATCCTGTCTTTATTGCCAGCCTGACAGCTGCACTATCAGCCTGAGGCTTGACTCTCGCAGGCATTTCTGCAGTGTTTGGAATTTGCTGCAGAAGGCAGTGTCAACAACAGTGATATCTGTGGTTTGGAACCATGAGTTGTCCATGCGGGGCATAATGACGGAGGCATGCGGGGGAATGATGGAGGTTGACAGAGTTTCACTAAGATTAAATAAAGAAACATATGCGGGGAATTACATAAATGTATGACATCAAGTGTCTGTTCAGGACTTTGAGCATATGTTCTACATGTTTCTCCTTCTCTACTTTTCACCCATTCTTTTTGTGCATTTGTCAGTGTTCCTTGTCTCCGGTGGATGGCACAGGGATGCATCACTAGCTCCATTGTTTCCCTTATTTTTGGATGTAGAAACATATGCGGGGAATTACATAAAGGCAGGCATGTATGACATCAAGTGTCTGTTCAGGACTTTGAGCATATGTTCTACATGTTTCTCCTCTACTTTTCACCCATTCTTTTTGTGCATTTGTCAGTGTTCCTTGTCTCCGGTGGATGGCACAGGGATGCATCACTAGCTCCATTGTTTCCCTTATTTTTGGATGTAGAAACATACTATGCGGGGAATTACATAAAGGCAGGCATGTATGACATCAAGTGTCTGTTCAGGACTTTGAGCATATGTTCTACATGTTTCTCCTTCTCTACTTTTCACCCATTCTTTTTGTGCATTTGTCAGTGTTCCTTGTCTCCGGTGGATGGCACAGGGATGCATCACTAGCTCCATTGTTTCCCTTATTTTTGGATGTAGAAACATATGCGGGGAATTACATAAAGGCAGGCATGTATGACATCAAGTGTCTGTTCAGGACTTTGAGCATATGTTCTACATGTTTCTCCTTCTCTACTTTTCACCCATTCTTTTTGTGCATTTGTCAGTGTTCCTTGTCTCCGGTGGATGGCACAGGGACGCATCACTAGCTTGTCTCCATTGTTTCCCTTATTTTTGGATGTATTGTCTAGTTTTTTCTTTGCTGTACCAGCCTTTCAATTTCTAGATAACTTCTGTTTGGTATTTTTCACATGAGGCAATTGCTTTGTGAATAGTTTGAGCAGTAGACATAACAAAGCCAACTTTGCAACAGGTCCAAACACACGGCACAGGATGGGGAAGGTGAACTTATGCTCACAGAAATGGCACTGCAAAAGAATCCAAAATCTTACGGTGCGTGGAGCCACCGTGCGTGGGCCCATGGCTGCCTTTCCGAACATGGACTGGGACAGGGAACTTCGCCTTTGCAATCTCTTGCTCGAGCAGGACGAGCGTAATTGTAAGTTCCTGGTGTTGTTCAGAAAACGTTCCACACTGGTACCGGACTTCGAGTCATACATTGTCAGTTACTTGCTGAAAGTAACATTCTGATGACTATTTTTCTACCGATTACTTCACATTGTCGGAGCGCAAAGCCGAGTACATTTGTTTTTCCTCTTGGCGTAATTCGGCGTGCAGTTAACGGCTGGGACTATCGTCGGCTGGTCTGCCAGCATGCCAAAGTGACCCTGGAGAAAGAGCTGTCCTTCACCATGGACAAGATTGCAGCCAACTTCTCCAACTATTCAGCCTGGCACTATCGAAGCAGCCTTCTGCCGAAGGTCCACGCAGGCTCCCGAGAGGGTACCGTTAAGGAAGATGTCCTCCTGGAAGGTACTGGCACTACCCTCGCCTACAAATTTGCCTACTTATTTTCCAGTGATTGCATCACTTCAGTGTGCTTCGGAAGAGTGATTTGGTGCTCATGCAGCTTTTTTGTCTTGCCTGTCTCTTGTGCCTCAGAGTACAGCCTTGTTCAGAATGCCACGTTCACAGACCCAGGGGACCAGAGTGGCTGGTTCTACCACAGGTGGCTCACAGGGAGAGGTACAGCCATTGGTCCTCAAGCCAGTTCCGACATTGGCTCGGTTACTAATAAACTTGGAGATGGAGGTGGCTAAAGCTTCTTTATGCTGCTTACTTGGCAGTTGCAGAACACTGCACATCTTGTAATTCCGCTCATATTTTCATTTAGGCAGAGTAAACATTGGCACATGACACTTGATGTTCATGTTGACAACTATACATTATACAGGTTGATTGTGTCATTATACAGTTGTCATTGCTTATTTCAGAGAGGCCGGCGCTAGATTTCCTTCTCTTCTGTGTTTCAAAGGAAACTCGTACAGTGACGCTCCATTTGACTCAGCAGATAAGGGTGAGTTAGCTGAAGTTGTTTTGTGTGTTATATAATTTTTCAGAGAACACATTTTATAATCCAATTCTTTCGCATGTCCTTTTATATAGGTTTTCAGCTGTTGGTATTTCTTTTGGTAGAATTTGTTTTCTTTGTAAACATCAGTAGTAATGACACAAAAAAGGGAACAAGCACCTTGAATTTGTTGCAGTCTGCAGAGACCTCCATATTTTCTCTTTTTCTTCTCCTCATAGATTGAGGAGGTGGAGCTGACTGTCAGGATGAATGGAGTTCCCCTTTCGTTAGTATGGCATGCTCCCAGCACACTGTTGTGTTCTCCTCTCTGGGTATGTGTGCAATTCCTTTAGCCGTGAGAAGGACCATAAAATTTGAAAATGTGACTGTTAGTAGATTTGCTTTTATAGTGCAGTCTAGGGTCCAAGTGTTGTGGATATTGTTCTTGATATTCAATTTTGTTAGCTTTCTTAAGGAAAGATAGCTCAGTTGAACAGACACTGAAAAGAGCACTACAGTTGAACCTCGATTTTACAAAACCCGATTTTACGAATTTTTCAATTTAACGAACAAATTCGGATTCCCCGCGCAGCCTATGCGCGAGGTCTCACTTCCTTGATTTTACGAAGTTTCCGATTTAACTAAATAATTAGCGGGTCCCGGTGACTTCGTTAAATCGAGGTTCAACTGTACTTTATGATAACTTGCAATTAATATGCATTTCTTTGTTATAGTACGCTGACATTCCTGGTGATGCATCGGTGGGGGACTATGATAATGAATGGAAGGCCACGGTGAGATCTCGGGATGGTGCAGAAGCACACGCAGTCTTGTCTATCAAGGCCTCTGAACAAGAAGCGAGGTTCACTGGAAACATTCCACGAAATCACCTTTTCAGGTGGGTTCCCTTCTGCATTCATAAATGTGCATCGAAGGGGATTGTGGATCACCAATCCATCCAAGGCTTTAATTGTGTTCAACCTTGTAGTGATGTAGGGATTAACCCACTTGCACATATAAAACCCTTTCCAATAGTGGCTTTACCATGCTTGAAGAAAAAGTAAAACAGCGCCACAAAACGGAGGACAAGAAGATGAAGTGTACAAACAGAGTGCTGACTCTCAACTGATTTATTGGAAGAAAAACACACAAATGAACAAGCGTCAGGATCATCAAGAAACATCGAGTCACTGCTCCCCCGTGTGTGTCAAGCCTGCTCAAAAATGCCAACTCTTTGTCAAATAATGCGATAGAAGGCGAACTGACGCACCTGTCTTTTTGCATCGAAATGTAAAAAGCCTCTGAAATTTCTCTATAGTCCGTTGCAACCTAAGAACGAAGGGCGAGGGTAAGACGGGCCGGGGAGGAGGAAACAGACGGAACGCTGGAGAAGAGAGGTGGAAACCTCCTCCTCTCTTTAGCGTTCCGTCTGCTTCCTCCTCCCCGGCCCGTCTTACCCTCGCCCTTCGTTCTTAGGTTGCAACGCTGTGTAGTCACCTGTCGACTGCGTCGTCCTAAGATAGACGTTCTATCAAGAAAGGGTTTGCAACCGCACCTATCACAGTGCACTGCCAAGTTGCCTGCTGGCAATGAACTACCATGCCTGCTGTTGCTTTTTTTTTTTAGCTGGCAAGAACTGAGGAAGATGAATGGTTCAATATTTTTATTTTCAATTTTGGTACAATGACATTTAAGTAGTCTGCTTCATCTACACGGGCTAGATCCAACAAGATCCAGCTGGTACCCTTTTCATAATCCAGCTCCAACTGGACTTACTTTGACCTGGGACCCGATGATCTGATGACCCAGTTTTACATGTTTGAAAGCACTGCATGGCTGCTGTTATTATTCAGTCTCCACCAGCACGCGGGAACTACATACTAGTCAGGTTGGGGATAGCGGTATTTCGACCTCTCCCTCTCCCTCTGCTCTTGTGCAAAGAGACCTACTTGCATGTCGCGTTGTAGACTCACGCGCTGTTTACAAACGAGTGCCCACACCATGTGTGGGCACTGCACATGAGCAGAAACCAGACTGGCATGAAGTGAAGCCACTGCGCATGCACCACACCGACAGCAGCACCACCACAGCAGCGTTATGTCAAAGCCATGTGTTGGTCTATAGGGAAACCATTCCTCCGGCAGGGCTAGAAAGTGAAATTTTTTTTGTAACGAATGGATGCTTTTGATTTGTGAAGCGAGTCACCCTCTGAATGCAATCCGAATCACCGCAGTTGCGAACTGAGTGCTGCCCGAACCTCTGTCTTGGAGAAGGAGCTCGAGGTATGCCAAGCGCTACACGAACTGGAGCCCCAAAACAAGTGTGAGTGCGAACCTTTTTTGTTTAAAAAGCCAGGCCATTCACGAGGCCAGCTTCTTCCAATGCAGGGCCGCTGCTCACGTGCGTGCTGCTTATGCGGGCTCTGGACGGCTCGGGGTTCCGAGAGGGGATTGAGAAGTTTCTCGTGGAACTGTTGACCATCGACCCAATGCGATCTGCTTTCTACCAAGACCTGAGTGAGTCCTTCCGCTGCTTCCTCTTTCTTGCTACCTGCACAATTGCCATACTTTACGGGAATTGAAGACCGCAGCAGCCGTGGACTTTCGTGCTGGTTCTCAAGGGTTTCCCGGAGTTTGCCCAGTGACTCCTTGAGTACTCTATCCTCGAGTAAAGCTTTTTTTCAAACTAGGCACAGCCAGGCTAAACCACCTATTGAAGCATCGCATGGAGTAGAGGATCTTTAGTTTCACATACTCCGGTTAAATATGGTTATTTACTTAATACATAATGAAATGGTGCAGCGAGGTGCACGCTGCTGTGTAGGTTGAGAGTCTGAAAATTTCCTGGTAACAGCCGTTCTCCTCCGCGAACGAAACTTGATGCGTGCGAGCACGGCTTCGGCGGTTGGACTTTGTACGAGAGTTCTTATATACGCGTAGTCGCGGTATATAGCTGAGCGTAGCCGCCGGATACTAGCGATACAATATATAAATGGCTTCGGACAGTTGGATGAGGCAGTAGCAGTGCTGCGCAGAGTCAGCAAAGAGAATCAGAAGCATTTCGTTTGTCGTGCTCACTGCTGGCATGTTTTCTTCGAAGTCAATCTGCCCAGTGAGCATTTTCGTTTTCCACGAGGCACACGCACTCATCTGGGATATGGCAATCCGAAAAATATGGAAGGCATTGACATCTTGGATTTCTCTTTGACAAGCAAGTCCTCTCTGTACTCACTGTGTTGTAAGACGTGAAATAGACTCGAAAATTACGCCTGAAAACACTGATGGATTTAAATGAGTTAAATTATCAACGAAAAAATATGTTTGCTAAATTTTAATTATCGTAAAATGCCGCAGAAGCGCCCACTTCGTTCAAGCACCCACGATTAACATTTCCCTAACTTGGGAATTCTGCAAATTATACGTTAAGCACCTGATTTGACTGGAGAAACGCCGATGTCTAGATTAACCCATTTTTCAGTGAAAGGGGGGCATTTTGCGGTAGTTTTGTGCTTTTGAAAGTTTTGTGCTTTTGAAAGCTACGGGTCCATACGACTGGCGGTACGTTGACGTACGTTGACGCCCCTCCGCACTGCTCTCCTCAACGGCGCTTGCGACTCCGCGGTGTGCAGTGCCAAGACGCCAAGAAACGGCGCACGCGGCGCCACTTTTGAGGCGCGCTTCAGTGTTTTTTTTATGCAAGAACCAGGAAGACAAACGTAATAAGCAGAAAATCAATACGCCTGTTCCTAAGGAGTGCTCGGCGGGACCGACACTCTTGAATGTAAAAGCCGGGAAAACGTAAAAACCGGAGACATATCAGCGAGGTTCTACTCCACTTGGAACTTATACCCCAACAGCACGTGAATCGCCCCATTGAATGCAATGAGCTTACGGCATTCCCCCACAATGGTGAACCTTGCACACAGATGGCTCCCTTAGTGAGCTCCTTTACATGCATTGAACTGCCATTACAGAGTCCAAGTTTGTGATGGAGATTGCATTGGAGGGACTGGATGTGAACGTAGAGCACGTGAGCTTTGCTGGGAAGGAGCTGACGTGTGTGTATCACGCGGACCACCTGGCCCTGGTGCGCGATGTGGACCTCTCCGGGAACCGGATCAGGAGCCTACGTTCGTTATGCTTCCTGCACGGTGTTGTCAGACTGGATTTGTCTGGCAACAGGGTGCTCACGTGCTTGGGCCTTGAGGAGCTGCCTCATCTGGAGTGGCTTTCACTTAAGGACAATGGTATCCTTTTGGGTCCAGCTACCAGTGGTTGGTCCTTGTGAAGAATGGTTTGCACAATTTTTTCAACTTTATGGGCGATCAGGCTACCATATGCCGTGGTTCATACTGCACACACTTTATACTTTGGGAAGCACCGTGGGACAGTTGGGTGTCCATTTATTCTTGCGTAATATTAGTGGTGGCACAAACCCCATGGATTTCTTTTTATCACGTGCCCTGGCCATGGGCAAAGCACACCCAACTGTGCTAAGAAGGCTCCCCGAACAAACTTCTAATTAATGTTAAAATATTTTTAGTTTTAGAGCGCAGCTCTAAGGCGCCCGTTTCCGACTTGAGCGGCGTCGGCATAGCCGTCGGCGTAACCGCGCGTTGCATGCAACTCAGGTTGCATGCAACCCACGCTGCATGCAACCCGTCGGCGTCAGCGGAACCACACGTTGCATGCAACCCAGGTTGCATTCAGTCCAAGTTGCATGCAACCAGCCGGAGTCGCCGCATTGCATGCAACTCGGAGACGCCCCCGAGGTCACGTGACCCTTCCTAGGTCACGTGATGCCCCGAGGTCACGTGACCCCCCCCCCAGGTCACATGACCCTCCTCAGTACCCTTCTCTCCTCCTCCTCCTCAAGAGCTGCGCTCTAATTCGGCGTTACAGGGAGTTGTAAACGGCTTTCATTTTTTTTATACCACTTTTTAAAGGCTATCGTGAATACTTCATTATGTAGTAAATAGAACTCCGTTATAGTAACCCCGCGTGTAGTAAAGCTCCGGTTAGAGTAAAAGGAAGCACCGGTCCCGACTGAATTCCTGTTTCCTGTATGGCTCAAATTCTAATATAGTAAACCTTCAAAACTTGAATACCGGTTACAGTAAAACACGGCAGTACCGATGAAGTGTTATCTCCCCGCAACAACATACTACCTTCTCGGTGAGATCAGTGTGGATCGGCTCCTAGAAACCCTAAAAGTGTGCATTAACCACCAAAGCGCTGCAGGCTACAGCGCTACTTTATACGATGACTGCTTTCTGAGGGAGCGTCAATGGTGCTGCGGTCGCTCATGATTGTTTCCATTCTCGGGAGTCCGCAATCGTCTGCCACGTCAAAACAATAGGCCTAACAAAACCATAAAGGTGCCGCATTTTTTGGGGTGTTCGGTACTGAACTGCGCACCATGACTGATCTGAATCGTAAGTGAACTATGCTCGTTTAAAAAGCAGGTAACGACCGGATGAAAAAATGAAAGCCGTTTACAACTCACCGTAATGCCGAATTAGAGCGCAGCTCTTGAGGAGGGGGAAGGTGCGGGGGG
The DNA here is from genome assembly GCA_013358835.2 of Ixodes persulcatus. NCBI lineage: Eukaryota > Metazoa > Arthropoda > Arachnida > Ixodida > Ixodidae > Ixodes > Ixodes persulcatus. Next base: position 1,170,697 of record JABSTQ010011417.1, read on the forward strand.
AGGGGGTCACGTGACCTTGGGGAGTGACGTGATCTCGGGGGGGGGGGGGTGTCACGTGACCTCGGAGGGAGGTCACGTGGCGGGGGTCACGTGACCTCGAAGGGGGGGGGGGGTAACGTGACCTGGGGGGGTCACGTGACCTTGCGGTTACGCCGATGGCGACGCCGCTCAAGCCGGAAACAGGCGCCTAGGAGCTGCGCTCTAAAAGCAAATTGCAGATTAATTCGGCGTTTCTGTGGCAACAGTCTTGGCCTTGGCGGACAATGGAAGTGTATCGAAGACATAATCATTGATGGAAACAGTGGAAACTGCAAAAAGCTCCAAAGCTCCAAAATTAAAATGTTGGCACAGCGCTACTGGAATGATTTTGACAAGCACACTTTGCAAACAAGGCCAGTCAATGGGCCTGTTATGAGAGAAAAAGTCTTTGAGGCATCAAACGGTTCGTCTGAACGGTTTCAAGGCGGGGAACTGTGTTGGTCTTCATCGTAAGTCGAACAACAAAGGTGCCATTTCTGACACGACCATTGAATAATGGATCGAACAAGTGTTGCCCAGAGGAAGAACCTTAACCCATCCCTACAAGACGTGAACTCTCGTTGGCTTTGGACAGTCAGGGGGTGGGGGGGGGGGGGGGGCTTTAAATGCAGCAGGTGCTAATGGGCAACACATGTCCACACTATCAGTCTTGAGAGCTTCCTTGTGAAGTACAAAACAAACTGATATGTCCGAGTTCTTTACTGCAACTAAGTGGTATTTTTATAATTGTGGTGTTTGTTTTAGAGCGCAGCTCTTAGGCGCCCGTTTCCGGCTTGAGCGGCGTCGGCGTAACCGCGAGGTGCATGATGGGTAAATTTCCCCGCTAAATTTAGCGAAAAATTTTCCCCGCTAAATTTAGCGGAAAAATTTCCCGCTAAATCTAGCGGAAAGTTTTATCCGCTAAATCTAGCGGAAACGTTTCCCCGCTAAATCTAGCGGAAAATTTTCCCCGCTAAATTTAGCGGAAAGTTTTCCCGCTCAATTTAGCGGAAAATTTACCCTGCTAAATCTAGTGGAAAATTTTCCCCGCTAAATTTAGCGGAAATTTTTCACTGCCCCCCCCCCCCCTCAAGGTCACGTGACCCCCCCCCCCCCCCGTGCCTTCCCCTCCTCCTCAAGAGCTGCGCTCTAACCCGGCGTACAGGGAGTTGTAAGCGGCTTTCATTTTTTTGAATTATTAACATTTTATTCCTTTCTGCTCCCTTTTTGAAGCTTCAATAGCAGATATACTATCTTAAAGGGACAATGAAGACAATTTTATTTAATTTTTTTAAATGGTGTTTTTATGCTTCTTGGGAACACAGCATGCTGCCCAATTTTTGCAGACATTTGTGACGCGTATTTCTGTGCCTACGAAAGAAGTAAAGAAACCGAAACTGAACAATCTCCATTCTCGTTTCTGGGCCTCCGAAAACGGAGGTGACGTAGGGAGTGACGTCAAGTGTGAATAGTCGGTATCGGTAGTATTTAGGAGCTCGAGAGTCTGGTTACCGCGGTGTGTTATAGCAGCGCGGTGGCGCGGTCCTTTCGCCGAATCTGTCAACATAGACGGCAATGCCGCTCTCGCGAGCGAGTTCGAGCTTCCGTTCAGTGACCGAACACCAACGGAACGGGAGTACGTGTGTGGCGACCTCTGCCATCACCCGAAGGAGACCGCCCAGCCGGCAACGAGCGGCCCGCATGCCGAAGGACGGACGCGGGGGAGATGTCGAGGGGAAAGCGGCAGTGATCTGATTCCTCCGCGGACGTCCTCTCCTCTTTTCGTCGTCAAAGAACACGAGCAGCAACCCACACGTGAAAACTAGCGTCGCCCGAACGAATACTGGTCTTCAGTCAACCGTTAGGACAGCCATCTACAGCTACCATTTTGCAGAATCCTTCGAGTACCGTGTTTTTTTTTTATTTTATTTTGTTTGCCCATCGTTGCTCGTTGCCCGTTTCGCGTCCAGCGTAGCAAAGAAAAAAACAATTATGCTGCTTATTTACGGTTTAGTAATCATTTCCGGTCCGAGTTATACTTTTCATGGTTATTCAAGTGGAAATTAGAACAGTATTCCTAAAAATTGCGATTCAAAACGTGACCGAAGGCACGTATCTCGTTTCGACCAATCGCTGACGCGTCTCTTGTGACGTCGCGCTTCTTGGCCCCGCATCGGTCACGTGAGCTCCGCTTCTCCTGGCTTCTCCCGCAACTCTCGGGGCGTCGCCCCAATCGATCCCGGTACGATTATTACCGCGACTGTTTAATTGATTTGCGCGGCACACAAGCGCCGGTTTCGGCTGAAATTTGGGCAACGTGGCCTGCCTGGAACCCAGTTCAATCGCCAAAAAGATGTCCGAAATTGCCTTCATTGTCCCTTTAAGGAGCTCCCGATATAGTTTACTGTAAAGGGGTTCTACTTATATTGCCGCGTGCATGGATGAGAGGGAACGCTACTCCATACTTGTAGAAGATTCGCGTTTAGTCTTACCCGAAATGTTCGATGCTCAAACATTCCAGACCAAATGTTTGAGATACCGAGACTGATAGATAAGGAGGCCAGCAGGGTCTTGCTGATTCACACTCGTGCTGGCCAGCTGTCATGCCGACACCCCGATGCTTGTTCCTGCTTTCTCGACGCTCATTCTTTCTTTTGTTTCTGGCACAAGTTCGCCAATTAAACCTTTATTTTTAGTCCTACGTTTCTTTATCCTTTTTCATCCGCAACAATATTAATGCTGTAAATTAACTGGATTCCCCTAATCGCTACATTTCTAAAATATTTAATAAAGGGACTACTTTATATTTAACCTCCAAATATGACATTATTGACGGCATTTGGGGGTGTCTAATGTCGTGCGTATCCATTTGTGCTAATTATCATAAAGCATGCTTAAAGTAACAGCTCTTTAGCTAAACTTTCATAATTGGTCTGACACCTCTATTGAGGTTATTGTCGTTAAGTAGGGGCCAATTTGCCTAGGTGGCCACTCCCTTATACTATTGAGCTTGTTGAAAGGTGCTCTGATAACACTGAAGGGTGTTTACATTATTAGTGTCAATGAATTAACCTCATTTTGTGTCTGAGAGTTGTTCACCTTGATGCTACTCCAGAAATTTCATCTTTAGATGGCCTTGTTCCACTCAAGACATGTCGGAAGCTGACTACACTACTTCTCAAAGGAAACCCTGTTTGCAAATATGAAAAAGACCTGCCAAGCATTTTACCTCGAGTGAAAATATTTTGCGACTCCTCAGCCTGAGAACAGCTTCTATCTTCTTGCAGTTACTGTTTCGAGCAATGGTGCTTTGTTAAGATGAAACTTCCATTTTGTATGCTTTAAAATAATAATAAATTTATGATATTGTGTACTGTGAAGTGAGCTTGGGCTGGGAAGGTAGCGTTACCTATAGTCAATGACAGGTTAAAAGTGGAAGCTTCTCCCACCTCTCTCCCTTTTAGCAAAGCGAATGCTGGAGAGGAGGCGATCTCCTCCCCAGCGTTCACTCTGCTAAAGTTGAAAGAGGTATGAGGAGCTTCCACTTTACCCTTAACCGGTCGCCGACTACAGTGTGAAATTCTCATGTTAGGAAGTTGTACGGTCGTTTTCATCAAAGCTGATCTCGAGCATTTGAGTGCCCTGCTGTCATTCGAATGACAGTGACTGCCCAGGTTTGTCTTATCTGCCCACCAGACATTGACTAGAAAGCTGACCGTTGTACATTTTGGTTGTTGCTCTGGGCCTACTGTAAAACACTTAATGTTCGCGAGCCCCTAATTTTCGCGAAATTTGCAAATTGCAAAAATGGAATTCGCGAAATTTAGTGGCCGCGTTTATGTCCTCTGTGACCGATTCGCGAAAAATAGGGGCCGCGAAAATAAAGGGTTTTACAGTATTTTGGGCTTGAGCCATCTTCACAAAAAGTTGCTCAAAATAATGTCCGTTTATTGTATAGGCATCTATCAAAGTATTGACGGAGGCAAGTTGATTCATGCTGAAGTAAAGATACATGGCGCACAATACAATTATGGCAATCAAAAACAAGTTCACGGAAAAAGCTTGTTTTACCAACTTCTTTTCAATTGTTTTCCACATATTGTGCACTGCATACTTTTATTCCATGGCCATGGAAAAATACATTTGAGGATTTCTGGTAAACCTTGAGAGACTTACGAAATGCTGTTCTTGGTCAATGAGTATGGTACACTCGTGCAGAAAACAAAGTATTGCCTTGGTATTGCTAGGACAAACAATGTTGCTGGTCCTGCTTTTGAAATCTTTGAAATTTAGCAGCCTCTATTGTACGAATTCTCCATCTACAGGAGTTATTGTGCACTCGAATACTGGGCAGTGTGGCACCAGCGTTCCTGGCACCAAAAAAATTGGGTTGTGTGCATTTTTATACAGCCTAGAACTTTTTCTGCCTCAACGGGCGACGAGTCTCCCAGCTGTAGGTGAGAAATTTAGCCAGTACAGTACAACCGCTAGCCTGGGGTCCTTAAAGAGACACTGACACCCCCCCCCCCCCCCCCCCCCACACACACACACACACACATTTTTTTTTCCTTTTTTGTCAGGTGATTTATTATGGTGTCGGAAGACTACCCAATTAATATTTTGCACCAGAGTCGCGTATATTTTTATTAAAGCCAAAAAACGCAAGTGCTCGAAACCGAAACTGAAACCCGCGCACGGAGGTCGGAGACGTGGAGAGGAAAGAGTGAGTGGCGGAAGTCACGTAACTACACCCGACCGTGCGCTTTTATTTTTTTTTCTTTGCGCGCAGCATACAATTAACATGCGTGGCCGGAACTGTTTGTCGTGCGATTCCTTTGCAGTTATGTTTGTTCCGCTCGCTGTTCTGTACTTCAAGATGGTTGTTGAAAACTAAAGTCTGGAGGATTTTGAACGGTACGCTTACTGCACAGGCTACATTGAGGAGTTGAACGGCTCACCTATTAAGGGATTCTCCGTCAAATTTTGTATTCGAGAAAACAATTGAATATCATTGTTATTGCCTCGAGACCCATCGTGCGCGCAATATCTGAATTTTATATGCTGGCATGGATTGAACCCTCTAGCTTTTCGGTGGCAACAGTGGAGCTGCCACACAACACACTGCGACCTGTGAACGCCTCAGCGTGTGAAGCGCGGTTGGGTGCCACAACCACCGGGCAGCATATGCGAGCCAAGACATCTTTCCACTGAGCTACTGGTGAATTCTTTCGTTATTCAATCATCTCACAATACGAGCTGAGCTGCGGAGAGAAGGCTCGTAGCGGATCAACTATTAAACTACGTAGTCCAAATTGTTGGAAAGTTTGCTGCCGATTTCCTCTAGCAAAAGCGCTGCACTTAAAAGATTCCCGCGTCGCCTCTGAGGGAACGAAGTCCAGTGGATCCGTGCGTGCGATTTCGCGATTCCTTTTGCAGTTATGTTTGTTCCGCTCGCTGTTCTGTATTCAAGATGAGTTGTTTGTACATTGAGGAGTTGGAACGGTACGCTTACACTGGGGATTGAACCCGCTTCTGCCGTGTGTGAAGCGGACATCTTTCCACTGAGCTACTGGTGAAATTCTTTCGTCAATAATAATGCAGCGGATCAACTGTAGGTTGGAAAGTTTGCTGCCGATTTTCCTCTAGCAAAAGCGCTCCCGCGTCGAAGTCTGGCAGCACCACGCATTGGCCACATTCGCACCTTGTAAAGATATCGTACGCGTGCATATTCAACTCGAAGTACGCACTTCTTGCATGACGTTTGCGCGAGCGATGTCTTCAGCCACGAGAAGGGGGCGACGGCTCGGCGACGTCTTCTTGCAAATCGGCTTGGTGGGGGCGTGTCGTACGGAATAAATAACAATTCTTTTGTTCGGACCAAATTTTCTCTTTAAGGCAGACATAATTCGCCGGTATCTCGAACGACAGTTCTGAAGTGAGGTCTCACGCCCGTCGTCCGCTGCCATCGCCGTCCCCACGAGTCCCACGATACGCGAAACGACGCCATGTTGAGAATTACGCAGTGAACGCACAGAATGCTTTCGGTTCTCTGTGCAACTTTTTTTTTTTTTTCAATCAACCTATTTGCACCTTTTTAGAAGCCACAAAAATAGGTGTAATAATTTTTTTTCTATTTTTAATATTGAGTGTGTGTTTTCAATGACCACGACTTTGATTAAATTTGGTGGTTTTTGTTTTCCATTAATTAAATTGTTTTCCACATGTTGTGCACTGCCTACTTTTATTCCATAACTATGGAAAAGTACATTTCAGGATTTTTGGAAACCTTGAGAGAGTTACGAAATGCTGTTTTTGGTCAATGACTATGGTACACTCGTGCAGAAAACATAGTATTGCCATGGTATTGCTAGGACAAAACATAAAGTTGCTGGTCCAGCTTTTGAAACTTAGCAGCCTCCATTGGACTAATTCTCCATCTACAGGAGGGACACCACATACCAGCCTAGAAAGGCAGACTAACTTTCCACTTCCTAATCCTCCATGCAAAAACATTTTTCAGGTGACTAGCTAACACATCGGAAGCAGCTTTATTGGTCAAAATTTGGTGACGTCATGACCAATAAAAAAATTGTATAGCCCCGTTCAAATGTTTGCCTCCACGGGCCGCACACCGTACACCCGCGTACACGCTCCATAGCCCAGGACCGCCATGGCAGATGTTGCCCCATGCACGCTGTGCAACGTGTAATTCTCTATTCTGGGAGGTTCAGGATGTACGGGCGGCGGAGAAATGCTCACCGGAGAAAAGCGCACCGGAGATAAGCTCACCGGAAAAAAGCTCACCGCAAAACCGGCAGATGCAGAGAAGAGCTCACCGGCCTTTGAGCGGATGCGGAGAAAAGCTCACCAATATTTTTTAACTCAGCGGATTCTGCGCCAGACGTGGCAATTTAACACAATTCCCATTCGTCACTTCATTAAAAATATGTCCTTTTTTTTTTGTAATATCCTGGAAGTTCACTGTACATATTTACCAATTCCTCAGAAATTATTAATCAACTATTTTGTATATTAATGAGGCCGCAAGTATAAAATCGGAACATCGTACACCGGTGAAAAAGAACAATTTATCGACAGCTGACAGTGCGCCGTCGGTAGCTCTGTCAGATAAAGAGGTTTGTTCTTTGAGAGCTCACATGAATAGCGTTGCGTGAACCGTTTCAGCTCCAAATATTGTGTAATGCCTAATGGATAAGTAGGTGTTTGTTGATGTAATCAGTGTCGGCTACGTTGTTTTCTTTTTGTTAATTTCACTACCAAACCGTTAGTTGCGAGAACAACTTCGTCCTGTCGCGTTTGTTGTCTTCACTCCGTCGTCGTCGTTTGAGCGGTTTTCATCATGCATAACGTTTACCAACTCGCCCTTTTCGCTACCTTACAGAAGACTAGTTCTTATATAGGTCACGAGTAACAACGGTGCCAGTGAGCAGCTCTGAAGGCCATGGGTGGCTCGCCGTAGAAAGGCACTATCACACAAAGGCAACGTGTGGAAGCACCAGCACGAGCGGCTGGAAAACGTGCATGTCCGTGGAACAAAGAAGCCTCGATATCTTAAAAAAAAAAAAAAATTGGGTTGTGTGTGTTTATACAGCCTAGAACTTGGTCTTATTCAAGGGGCGACGAGTCTCCCAGCTGTAGATGAGCAATTTAGCCAGTGCAGTACAACCGCTAGCCTGGGGTCTTTAACGTGCACCACGCAGTAGTGATACACGACCGCACGCCGGTACGATGCTCATCCAGATCTAAACTAGCAGGGGTGGGGCTCGAACCCAGGATCCCTGAGTTCTTACTTACTGTTTTACCCTGTGTTGTGTATTTAGACTTTATGTACATTATTTACAAGCAAGCGTAACGGTCCATAGCCGACCTGGCTGGGCTGGGCTGGATCCACGAGAGTCTGTTCCCGAGCGCGAGCGCGTGCTCGTGTCCCGCTTCGTGGCAGTCTTCACTGTTGCCAGCACATAACATCCCTCCCCCCTAGGTCACGTAGTCCTTAAGGTTGTTAGGACGTTGGCGTTGTCGCTGGGGACGACTCGGCCGTTCTTGCTCGGGCGCTGAAGTTGGCAACACTTCTTGGCGCCTTGGTTCTGAAGCACGCGGAAGTTGTGAAGAAGGTGTTGCCACTGGTGTTTCCTCTGGAGCGGTCGGCTGCGCAGAAAAGTCCGCCTTACTCGTTGAGAGCGGACGCTCTTCCACTGGCTCATCCGAAAGTCGTGGCTCGCATGACAAGGGACGTTGCTGTTGTGGCAGCTCTGTGGCAGGCTCCTCCTCCAGATGCGTGCTCCACTGCCGACTTCGGATTTGGTCTACGTGTCGCTTCCAAAAACGCCCGTCGATGGTGCGAACTTTGTACGACACCGGGCCAGTGATATCAGTGACGACACCGGGTAGACTTGGGGCCTGCTAAATAATTGCGGATGAAGACGGTGTCTTGCGGTTCAAATTCGCGCACACCTTGTCTTCCCCGCAGCGCTTGTTTTTGTTGCTTGTCTACCATCTCTGTCTGTAGGTCTGGGTGAAGCCGGTCCAGCGCTGTATGGAGTCTTCGACCCATCAACAATTCTGCAGGACTCTTTCCTGTCGTAGAGTGCTGCAGAATATGTTGGCTCAAAAGGAAACGTGCCAGCTTGGTGGCCATGTCACCTCTTTCCATGCGCCTGAGGACCTGTTTAGTCTCTTGGACCATACGCTCTACTTGACCGTTAGATGATGGATGGTACGGCGCCACCTTGACGTGCCGAATTTAGTTCCTCAGCGCGAATTCTTTAAATTCTTGCGAGACGAACGCCGTTCCATTGTCGGAGACTATAGTGTCCGGAACACCATGCGTTGCAAACAACGCTCGCAGCTTTTGACAAACTGTTGCTGAAGACATGAATGGCATCTGGATGACTTCCAGCCATTTCGAGTGTGCGTCCACCACCAAAAGGAAAACTTTTCCTTGGAATGGCCCTGCAAATTCTATATGGATCCGGGACCAAGGGTTTCTGGCAAAGTCCCACGGATGCAGCCTTGCGCTTGCAGGTTCCGGCCTAGTCTCCTGGCAGGGTAGGCAGGTGCGGACCTTCCTTTCGATATCTTGATCGATGCCTGGCCACCAAACTGTGCTTCTAGCCAGCGCCTTCATGCGGACGATGCCGGGATGCATGGTATGCAACAACTCCAAGACCTGGTCTCTGGCTTGCCCCGGAATGATAACTCTACTCCCCCAGAGTAGGCACCCCCGATACTCTGACAACTCATGCTGCCGTCGAACGAAGGGCTTGATCTGGTCCGGCAGTTTCTTTTGAGGCCATCCGACCAGTGTCCAATGTAGAACTCTGGCCAAGGTTGGGTCATTGCGGGTGCATAGTGCAATCTTTTGGGCATCCCAAGGAATCTCCGGCGCAGTCTCCAGCATCCGGACTTCAAAAAGTTCCTGGTCAGGTGGGCTGTTCTTCTCAGTTAGAGGCAGTCGACTCGGTGCATCTGCGTTCCTGAGCTGATGAGCAGGCCTGTACTCCAGCTCGTAGTCGTAAGCAGACAGCATTAACGACCAACGCAACATCCTCGGTGACAGCACCTGAGGCATTGGTTTTGTGTGATGCAGGAGTCCCAGTAGAGGTTTGTGATCTGTCACAATCCGAAAATGCCGGCCATAGACGAACTTGTGGAACTTCCGTATTCCGAAACCTATTGCCAGGGATTCACGGTCTGTCTGTGCGTAGTTCCGTTCGGCAGGTGTCATTGACTCATTGTTCGAGATCCATATGCTACCGGAACCTCTCGGCATTCGCTGTCGACGTGGCTCAGCACCACCCCAAGTCCATACGGAGAGGCATCACAGGCCATAACCAGTGGCTTGTGGACACTGTAGTGGCCAAGGACGTCCGAAGACTGCAGTAACTTCTTGGCCCGCTGGAACGCTTCTGCTTTCCGCATTGTCCATTTCCACTTATGGCCGTCATCGAGCAGCCTGTGCAAGGGCTCCAAAATGTGTGACACTCCCCGCAGGAACCTGTTGTAGAAGTTTAGTGCTCCTAGGAACGCTTGCAACTCCTTCTTACACTTCGGCTCGGGTGCTTCATGGATAGCCTTGACTTTGTCATTCGTCGGCTGTATTCCTGCCTTGCTGACTTTATAACCCAGGAATACGACTTCATCCGCTCCAAAAGTACTTTGACGACATGATGGCGCTTAAGACAAGGACAAAAGGGGAGACTAGACAACACGGAGCGCTAATTCAACTGTTTATTTTTGAAAAAGGGGGGGGGGGAACATAAATACACTCAAACCGCTTCACCTCAGCCAATCCCAGGCCTCACCGTCGCCCGCAAAAACGCTATCTCCTTGTCTAACAAGTCAATGGAGGCAACGCTGACACATTGTGCTCCAGACTGTTTTATCAAGTCTGCTTCTATTATTTCTCTGACCGTTTTATCTTTGTATCTGGATAGAATCGCGCACGTGCTGAACAAGGGCTTGCACCCACAATCGTGACAATGAACTGAAAGATGACCCTCACGGTGATTATTAACATTCAAATTGTGCTCTCGTAACCTCTCATTTAGGCATCTGCCTGTTTGCCCGATGTATTTTTTACCGCATGACAACGGAATCACGTACACGACTCCCTCTGCGCAACCGACAAGCGGGTTTCTATGTTTCTTGCCACAGCACAGGGGGGCCTCCGCGAAAGGGGTTCGTTAGCCAGGTTGTGCAGATTAACGAACCCCTTTCGCGGAGGCCCCCTGTGCTGTGGCAAGAAACATAGAAACCCGTTTGTCGGTTGCGCAGAGGGAGTCGTGTACGTGATTCCGTTGTCATGCGGTAAAAAATACATCGGGCAAACAGGCAGATGCCTAAATGATAGGTTACGAGAGCACAATTTGAATGTTAATAATCACCGTGACGGTCATCTTTCAGTTCATTGTCACGATTGTGGGTGCAAGCCCTTGTTCAGCACGTGCGCGATTCTATCCAGACACAAAGATAAAACGGTCAGAGAAATAATAGAAGCAGACTTGATAAAACAGTCTGGAGCACAATGTGTCAGCGTTGCCTTATTGACTTGTTAGACAAGGAGATAGCGTTTTTGCGGGCGACGGTGAGGCCTGGGATTGGCTGAGGTGAAGCGGTTTGAGTGTATTATGTTCCCCCCCCCCCCTTTTTCAAAAATAAACAGTTGAATTAGCGCTCCGTGTTGTCTAGTCTCCCCTTTTGTCCTTGTCTTAAGCGCCATCATGTCGTCGAATCCCCAGTACCAATTAGCCCAACAATATGCATTGATTCCAAAAGTACACTTGTCACGTTTCAGCCGGACACCGTCGTCTTTAATTCGTTGAAGCACTGCTTGCAGACGGGTGTTGTGCTCGGCGTCATCTTTACCGCCTACGAGGATGTCATCTAGAAAAACGTGCACCCCTTTCAGTCCTTGCAGCAGCTGTTCCATGTATCTCTGAAAAATAGCAACGGCAACAGCTACTCCGAACGGCAGGCGCGTGACCCGGAAAAGTCCACGGTGTGTGGTGATGGTGAGAAGGTCAGCTGTCTCACTATCGACGGTCACTTGCAGGTACGCTTGGTCTAAATCAAGCTTGGAAAACTTGGCACAGCCCGCCAGTTTCGCAAAAAGTTCCTCCGTTGTGGGCAGGGGGTAGCTTTCCCAACGAACGACAGGGTTTACAGTACTCTTGTAGTCGCCACAAATTCGCACTGTGCCATCCTTCTTGATCACAGGTACTATAGGAAGCGAGCAAGCCGGCCGTGTCGCGGCGGTCGCCTATGTTCGCCGCGACCTAGCGGTAACCGCCGCAGGAGCGTCGGGAGCAATGGCGACGAACAGCACGGCAGACAGTGTCCCCGTCGTGATTACGACGGAATTTAAGGCAGTTACGAATTCGGAAAGTTCCTTCGGTAGCCGGTGCCGCCGGCGCAGAATCATCGGGGAAGTAATAGCAACGAACAGCACAGAGGACAGTGGGCGATTACGAATCCGGAAAGCTGCTTCGGCAGCCGGCGCAGAATCATCGGGGGGAAGCAATGGCGATGAGCAGCACACCGGACAGTGTTACGGTGGTGATTACGACGGGGTTTAAGGCGGTTACGAATCCAGAAAGCTTCTTCCGTGGTGCCAATATGACGAAGAGAAAACTCCTTCATTAATCTGACCGCGTGTACGACGTGAAGGAGGTCCGTTTCGACGGACAAGTGGATGTCACGGAGCGCCGTACTCCGCAAACAAAATTAAGCGCGCCCCGCAAAAAATTTAGTTGGCGTTGAGTGGACTGCGGTAATTATGTACATTATTTCTGAATCAGCTTGAAAATAACTGGGTGATTTTTTCGCGCCGTTCCACGATTCCCACTACTATCTTCCTGTAGGCTGATGGAAACATCCGAGGGTAGGCTTGGGCGGGCGACCGCATTCCGCTTCTCGATTCCGGTGAAGTATTTGCTTGCACACTTTAGAGTTTGCCCGTCGGTGTCGATGCTGTTCCATTGTCGCTAGAATAAAAAAAAAAGTTAATTGTATTATTCGTCAGCAGCTTAGCAAAGCGCGAACTGGAAGGTAAGAACGCCACTAACCTGTATGGACGCACAAGTCGCACCCAGGTCGCGCAGTACTCCGCCTCGTACGGCTCCGAAGGGACGATGTAGTACTTCGTGCCGTGCGCGATCGTGCACGTACTGTTGCAGCCGACCACGCAGCAATTTTTTGCGGCTTTCTTGGTGCGGATATCCATCTCAGATATGACAGCGCTAACCCACTACAACGCACACGGCACAACCAACGCAGCGACTGTGGCGACTGGCCGAAGCTTCCCGATGCAACGGACCCGTTTGCCGCTAGGGGCGCCCTGGTCGGGGCTTGAATTAGATCCGCACGGTTCCTATTGAAGTCGCCCAACGGGAATGTCGTACGGGTTCCAAAATGCCTTGATTGATGAGCTTGTCCAAGGCTTCATCCACTCTTGGTAGTAAGGCAAAGGGAACTGGACGTGGTTTGAAAAATTTGGGCTGAGCGGTCGTTTCAACTTCGACTCGGACTGGTGGTCCTTTGCTTTTACCCAGACCCGGTTGGAAGACCTCGGCGTGACTTCGCAGCACTGCTGCTGTGGACGGACTCTGGCTCTTCGACTCTCCTTGCAGTTGATTCACTTTTAACTCAATCCCGAGAGCCTTAAACCAGTCTCGGCCCAGCAAGCCTACGCCTGCTCCCTTGATCACAACAAGACGCAGTCGCTCTTGGCGCCCTTTGTATGTGACCTGGACCATCACAGAGCCTAGCACCTTCAGTTCCTGCTGGTTGTACGCAGGGGCAGATTTATGGGTCAGGCCTGGGGGGGGGGGGAGGGCGGTAGGCCTTCGGCGGGGGGGGGGGGGGGGGAGTCGGGAGTCTGCTGAGATATGACACGGTCCAAACGTTGCCCAGGTCTATTTTGTTGACCAAATATTTGCTATGTTGCCAAAAACTAAACTTCTGGCTGGTGTATATCAATGATTTTATTTTAAAAAAGTTGACCTTGGGGAGCTCAGGGGGGGCGGTCGCCCCCCCCCCCCCCGCCCCCCTCCCCTAAATCCGCCCCTGGTGTTACGTGCGAAGACGCAGTTCACAAGGGCGTAGCTTGTGCTTGGACAACCGCAGCTGGCGCATAGTTCTCTCGTTGATCACGGAACACACGGCTCCCGAGTCGACTTCCGTCTCGAGAGGGTTTCCGTTAACCTCGACGACGACCCGGACAGCAGGCTCCTCGGCAGTTACTTGGAAAATGCCGAACATCTCCGCCGTCTTACCGTCCGCGCCGCCGACCGCCTTGGCCTGGGCGTTTGTCGCTTGTAGGCTTAGGTGTTGATGACGACTGCTTCGCCTTGCGTCGACAAACCTTCACGATGTGGCCACGCTGCTTGCAGAAATGACACTCGGCGTGTTGAAAACGACACTCGTCTGGGGTGTGTGTCCCTCCACAGCGAAAACACTTGCTTTCCTTGAGCTGTGACTTCGGGGCAGCTGCATCTCTTGACGCTGAGGAGTTCACCTTAGTGTTCGAAGTCGTGTGCTTACCGACCCGGCACACATCGCTGCTCTCGGCGGGCACCGCTCCCCGAATCTTCTCTGTCTGGCGGTGGGCGTACTCTGCTGCAATCGCCTTCTCCTTGGCTACCGAGAAGGTTAATTCGGGCTCGGACAGAAGCCGTCGCTGAAGGGACTCCTCCCGGAGGCCGCAGACAAACCTGTCTCGGAGCATGTCATCAACGTCGGCCCGAAATCGCAGTGTTCCTGACAACCGGCGAAGTTCGGCGATGTAGTCGGCGATACTCTCCCCTTGACGCTGGTCGCGTTTTCCAAACTGGAAACGCTGGACGATGACAGACGGCCTCGGGTTGAAGTGGGCCGCCAGTCTGGAGACGATGTCGTCGTAGCTCGTCTCGGAGGGTAAAGCCGGTGAGCAGAGCGAACGGATAATCGCGTACGTTGCCGCCCCGCAGACCGCACGTGCAAAGGATTGCACGCTTCTTCTCGGCTGACTTTACCTCGCTTGCGATAAAGTAGAACTCGAGTCGTTCGCGATAAAGGGGCCATGCTGCACCGTTGCTTGATTCGAACTCACCGATGCAGCCAAATGCCGGCGCCCCTGGTGCCGTCGCTTCCGCCATGGCACCGTGAACAGTGCGCTAGTAGGTTCTTCACCTTGTCGCCAATGTTGTGTATTTAGACTTTATGTATATTATTTACAAGCAAGCGTAGCGGTCCATAGGAACCGTGCACATCTAATTCAGGCCCCGACCAGGGCGACCCTAGCGGCAAACGGGTCAGTTCCATCGGGGAACTTCCGCCAGTCGCTGCGTTGGTTGTGCGTTGTAGCGGGTTAGCGCTGTAATTTCCAAGGTAGCTATTCCGCTCTAAGGTCTGTTCACACGATGCATTTTTCTCGCGCATCTGGTGTCGCGAAATGTAGTTTCGCGAAATGGTTGCGCCGTCTGAACGATCCGAAAAGGACGCGCGCATCTAAAAAAGTTGCGCGCACACCTCGCTTCTGGAGCGAGCTTTTGCTGAAACTTTGCCGAGTCCTGTCAATCACTCTGAGGGCGCCGCCAATGGCCGCTGAGAAACGCTCTCACGTGGCCTTTGAGGGGGGAGCGAGCTGTTTGAGAAGACCACTTCACTGCCGGTGTTGTAGCCGAGCCAAATCCGAAAAAACCGAAACCACGAACGGTGGATACTGCCCGCGCTTCCGCAAGCACGTCAAGCACCACTGAAGGAAAAGTGAGTAGCATATCGGAAAAAAAATCCAGCGATAGACGAAGACAATTAGCGGGAGTTGGCGAGATTAGAATAGTGCTCATAGCATTGTTGTCGTGACGATACCGCTGGATAATACCCCAGTTACACGGGCACCCTCAACCGTGGTTAACTCAGCTTTAACTGCTGTTACGTGGCACCACAGTTTCTGCACTATACTCTCAGACAGCTATTTCAGAAGAAGTGAAGAGCGCGTGCGCAGTGTGCACTGCTTTGATGGGTGCTCAAAATGCCCAAGCGCACGTTCGCCAATAGCTTTGACTGCATAGCCGCAGAATGTTGTCCGCAAGTATTGTGCGCTAACTGTGGCTTAGCGTAACTGCAGTTAAGTGCGCCCGTGTAACAAGGGTATAAGAGACCATCGAGTAAACTGAAACCAAGTTTGCTTTGTTTACAAGCGAACGTGAAACCATTTGCGCTCTATGAAACAGTGCACAGTAAAATCGAGGCAGACATGGACGCCGAGAAGTAACCAGATTGGGCAAGTAGCGTTTCTATGAATACCATGTGCATTGATAGGAGCTTTGGCAATGAATTGGCTGCGTACGGGCTCGGCGCCTGCACATGTCCTGCACGTACAGGTTGCCGCCTCAATCGGCTTTGCGCACATGCGAGATCGCTCCAAGTAGTGCAGTATGTGAGAAAAAAAAATTAAAGTGAATTGACTGCATAAAATGCGCAAAGAAGGTCCCCAGATAAATAGCGATCTGATTCGGAGCGCCACATTATGGTCAACACCGAAACTATTTCACGAGTCTAAATGTCATCGTTGTTGCACGTGAAGCGGTACGTGTGAACGAGCACATTTTGCGAAACTTGAGTGTCACGAAACTGTTGCGCGCCTAAAAGATGCATCGTGTGAACATACCTTAAAGGGCCTCTGACACGCCAAAAAAAAAAAAAAAATTTTTTTTTTCACGCTAAACGTTGCAATGGCATATCAGGACATTACAAAAAAAAATTGTTTCACTATAGAGTTGCGTAGTTTTTTTATAAAAAATAGAAATACGAAGCCCAATTCAAAGTTCCCGCCGTGCACTGTGACGTAACAGTGTACCGCAAGGTGTCGGGGCGGTCGGGCGGTCAGAAAGGAGGCATCGAGCTACGTCACTAAAAGTGGGTTAACCGGAAGTCGCTTGAGTTTCACTCCTCGTGCTCTCCGCGACCGTGCCTAAGACTTTTTTTCTTTTTATTATTCTGCTCTTCGTACGAGCGATCGTAGAAAACGAAGTTTCAGTTCCACTATAGTTGATTGCAAGCTAAGAAAAAACCGGAAACGCCTCTCAGAGGAAAATGTATTCATACGCCGAGAAACGCCAGCCAATCGTTTTCATGACATCACGATTCCGTGGACCAATCGCGATCCTTTTGAAAAAAAAAAAAGCTAATCATGGCTGCTGGCCTTAGCAACGCGACGCTAGTTTCTCGTGACAATTATTCTGCTTTTTTGCACCGTGTTTTACGTGCCCGAGGTTACGCCACGAAATCTTAATGGTATCGGCTTGCGTTTGCAGCAGTTTTTGCGCGACAACGTGAGAATCCAGCGACGCTATCGCCAACGAAACTTTCGAAGCGGGCGCGAGGCTTAGCACTGCTGAGAGGTGAGAAGCTACGCCGGACGTCGTCTGCTTCGTTGCATTTCTGTCGCCTCTGCCCCACGTTGCTACTCAACATAGTACCGGCACCGCTGCTTCAATTCGCTGTGGTTTCCGCGGGGTGAGCTGAGATTGCCGTGCACCTCAGTGGGATCTATGACGGAAGACAAAGAGAGCGGGGCGTAGGGTGCCTACATGTCTGTCTGTCTCAGGGTGAAGACATCCATTGTTGCACTGAATGTTCAGCGCGTGACGCTCTCGCGCACTCGTTGCGTGACCTGGGCGCTAAAATGGCGTCTATGCATTAGCCAAAGCTACGCGCTCGAGCTGATTGACACCGGATTGCGCATACTTCAAAATGCATAAAAAAAAACGATTGGGCATAAAAATGGCTGAGATGTCACCACTCAAGCAAAAGCGCGCGTGTGTATGAAGGCACTCTAGCGGGGCGCGGTGGTGGTGTCGATGACTTGGGAGGGTGCCGATTTGTCAAAACCCGAAAAGTATAATTATTCTTGTTTTCTATTCATCCAACAAAATAAAGGCACACATTTCGTGCGCAAAGCCCACAAAACTAAGTAAATCACTAAATATTTATTATTTGCAGGAACTATAAGTGCTTTGTTATTTATAATTTTGGCGAGAGAAAGGTTGGTTTCGTTTTCGCCGCTTTCCCTCAATCGAAGGCGCTGGAAGACGGTATGTTAGACAGTATCTTGGACAGAAAATGAATTGGGAAGACGGTACATTGGACATGACTTTCTTTCTTTACTAAACAGCTATTTCGTTGACAAAAACGTATTCTAACTTATTTAAACGTCCTGAATGAATTAAATAAATATTGTAGTAGTTTAAGACACGTTTACTGGAGGAAGAAAAAGCAACGTTGCTAGCGAACTACTTTCTCGACGGCGGAGGCACTTCAGATGGGCGCAATGCGCTTGTGGGTGGAGCTAAAAGATTGTTCTTAGGTTGCATCCGACTATAGCTCTTTATCCCTGCACCGTTGGTTAGTTTGCGTGCTGTAAAATTTGAGGACGAAGAGTCAGTGGATCGACGTGATGGAGGTCAATGATGAAAGCGTTGCGAGTACAAGCCAGTGTACGAGTGCATGCCGTCAGTCCGATAATACAGGGCTATACTGGGCGCAACAAAAGCTATCAAGTTTTGAAAAAAAAAATTTAGAACGCTCGCAGAAATTAGGATTGCTAGCATACGACACGCCCGATCGCATTGCTGAAGGTTGAGACACCGAGGTCGTTGAATCATCGGATACTCTCCAGGCTGTAGATGCCTGCCGTCTAAAGAATACGAACTGGTGAGTGTACCAAGTACAAGTAAACGTCGAGCACAAAGTACGTATTTTGTCTATAGCATGAGTAGAACTTGTTTACTGGGTGCTCATGCGGCCGATGTATGTCTCTCAGAAATGCCTGCAGTGTGATCTCTTCTTCAGTTGCTGAAATACCGGGACAGTCCCTCACACAGCACCTTCTAGGCATTGTAGTTGATCACGTCAATTCACTGACTCCGCTTCTTCTACCTTTACAGCAACATTAAGCGATGAAAAGCAAATAAAAGAAACCTTGTCTGCTTGGATCGCTCGTGGAGGTGCGGAGAATAACAAAAATATTAAAAAAAAAATATTACACGCGCTCGCGGTAAGCACGAGGAGGGATACAACTCACGTGACTTCCGGCGATGCCTCCCTTCTGACCACCCCGACACCTTGCGGTACACTGTTACGTCACAGTGCACGGCGGGAACTTTGAATTGGGCCTAGTATTTCTATTTTTTATAAAAAAAACTACGCAACTCTATAGTGAAACAATTTTTTTGTAATGTCCTGATATCCCATTGCAACGTTTAGCATGAAAAAAAAAATATTTTTTTTTGGCGCGTCAGAGGCCCTAACAACAATTGATGCGGCAAACAATGGGGGACCGCCGCGACGCGGCCGGCATGCTCGCTTCCCATAGCTGACCTGGCTGGGCTGGATCCACGAGAGTCTGTTCCCGAGCCCGAGCGCGAGCGCGTGCTCGTGTCCCGCTTCATGGCAGTCTTCACTGTTGCCAGCACATAACACCCTGTTTTCAAAGGTTAACAAAAGCTTCAAAGAGAATGTCAGTCACCGCGTTGTTGCGGATGCACTTTCGGATTTTCGGCATTTATACTTTTGATTTTTAGGTTTTAGGCAGACATTATTAAGTTTTAAAACAGTTTCCTGTTCTTCAAGTTCATGAAGTTTTCAGTTGGGCTTTCGTTGCCTAGAGAGTAAGCCTCAGAAAACACTCGCCCGCAATTATTAATTTGGGCAATATATTCAATAAGCTTAACAAATATTACGAAAAAGGACATTCTCTTTTTTACAAAGCTGACGAATTTTAATGATAATAAATTGATATATGTTACGCATGATCCAACAGCCTCAATATAAAAAGAAGAAAACAAAATCGGTGAGCTTTTCTCCGCGTACGCTCAATGGCTGGTGAGCTTTTCTCCGCATACGTTTGATGGCTGGTGAGCTTTTCTCCGCATCCGCCGGTTTTGTGGTGAGCTTTTCTCCGGTGGGCTTATCTCCGGTGAGCTTTTCTCCGTGATTCAGGATGTACTCATTAGCATGCCGAGTGATACTGGACGAAATGTAGCAAAGTCGAAGAAATGTGTGTGCCTTTTATTTATTCAGGACATGGTGGGCACTGTCGGTTTTCCCAGCAGTAGTATGTTTCCAGTCCTAGCCCCTCATAGCTAACTTTTTCGTGTGCGAGTGTGCGTTTTCTTACACTGCGCAATGTAGCGGGCTTGTCAGGGGTAACATTTTGTTGTAAACCAAGACTCCGGAGCCGACGAGACAATATGGAGACGTGTAGCGGTTTCAGAACACAGCGGTCTTCTTCTTTATTTCTCACGCGGCTCCTTCTGTCGCGAGGACCCACTTTGTAAATGTGAAAGATCTCGCGACATCGACACAACATTCCTTTCCCCTTAAGGCCAGTTCAGACACTTGCGTTTGAGTGCGTTTGACTGCGTTGCGGCGAGAACCGAAAGAGAGTCACCGGCACATCTGTGCTTCGTATGAAGCGTGGAATCCAATTCAAGGAATCTTCTTGGCACGCGATATAAGCAGCAGGGATGTCCTGGTTTCTCGCTGCCGCAACGCAGTCAAACGCAGTCAAACGCAACTGTGTGAACCGGGCTTTAGCTTTGAAAGCGCTGTACCGGCTTCCGCACGCGAGTGGAGCGTCGTTGGGGTGCACTTTCACAGACTCCACTCGATGTCTCCGGTGGTTGTTGTGGGCTGCAATCACCATGAACGTTCGACTTGGTTGATGGGTCTGGTGACGACTGTGGAGGAGCCGGCATGACCTCGTTCTTGTCTGGCGGCCGCTTACGTAGTTGGTCCGCATGGCGTGTTAGCACTTTGGACGGAGTTCCGACGGTTGCCATGCGTGCTCCCGTTGTCGCCGTGACTTTTCCAGGAATCCACTTGTTTCCTGTCCCGTAGTTTCTTGCGTACACCGGATCCCCAGGTTGGATCGTCCAGTCTGTGCCTTGTGTAGATGCTGTGGAGTGTGATGGGAAACATGTGTCAAGTCGCGAGCGAATTTGATATCCTAGCAGCAGTTCAGATGGTGACTTTCCCGAGCTTGATGGTGTCCGTCTATAATTAAAAAGAAGCCTTGCCAGGCTGGTTGTAATGTCATCGTTTTGCATTTTCTTCAACCCATCTTTTATAGTTCTTACCGCGCGTTCCGCCAGACCATTTGACTGGGGGTGAAATGGTGCGGTCCTGATGTGCGCTATGTTGTTTTTCGACGTGAACTTCAAGAACTCGGCACTGGTGAAAGGTGTACCATTATCCGAGACCAAAGTGCGGGGTATACCGAAGTGGTTAAACACATTTCGCAAACACGACACAGTATTTGCGCTTGTGGCCTGTTTCATAGGAACGGCCTCGATCCACTTACTGTGTGCGTCGACCACTACCAAGATCATTTTTTCTCTAAAAGGGCCTAGAAAATCAACATGTACTCTGGACCAGTTTTCGTGTGTTTCGGGCCAATTAACTGGTGCCTTTGACGCTGGCATGGGCAACATTTTGACACAGGCGTCACGCGTCGCTGATGTGTGCTCTATTTCCTTGTCCAGTCCAGGCCACCAAAATTGAGATCTTGCTATCGCTTTCATAGCCGACGCTCCCTGATGACTCTCGTGAAGGAGTTGTAGGAGGCGCCCCCTAGCCTCGCTAGGCACAATGACGCGGTGGCCCCAGTATACCAGGTCGTGTGCCACCGACAGTTCTAGTTTCCTTCCGTAAAACGGTTGAAGGTTCGAGTCTAGGCTCTTCTCACATTTGGGCCATCCATTTTTGATATAGTTCTTGACCTGCGCTAACACTGAGTCTGTAGCGGTCATTTGTTTCAACTCCCTGGTTGTCACGACACCCTCCTCTAACTGCTCCATAGCAAGCACATATTCGGGAAGCTCACCTTCAGCACCTGTTTCTGTTCCTGCTGTTGCTACTGCCGGTAGCGGTAGCCTGCTCAGGGCATCCGCATTCAGCATTTCTTGGCCAGGCTTGTATTGTAGCTTGTAGCGGTAGCTTCCCAAAAGCAGCGCCCATCGTTGAATTCGCGCCGCAGCCATAGCGGGAGTCGGGCGGTCGGATCTCAACAACCCCAGGAGCGGCTGATGATCCGTGACCAGAGTGAACTCATGTCCAAATAGGTAGTCTCCAAACTTTGTTACGCCGAAGACCAGAACGAGAGCCTCTCGCTCTAATTGAGAATAATTTCTTTCGGCGGCTGATAGAGTTCTTGATCGAAACCCGATGGGTTTGTCTTCTCCACTTTCTCGGTGAAAAAGAACTGCTCCGATGCCGTACGGTGAGGCGTCGCACTCTAGTCGCAGTTCTTTCGCTGGATCAAAGTGCGTCAGCACCTTTGCCGAGCTGAGAGCTTCTTTTGCTTTCTGGAACACCGCATCCTGTGCTTCACCCCACGTCCAGCGAGCTCCCTTTTCCAGCAATTTGTAGAGACTTGTCAACAAGGCTGACATATTGGGAACAAATCTGGCGTAAAACGTCAGCATTCCCAAAAAAGACCGCAGCTGGCTTACGTTCTTAGGCCGTGGTGCTTGCACGATGGCTTCCACTTTCGTTTCTAGTGGATGGATGCCCTGTCCGTCAATACGGTGCCCGAGGTACGTAACCTCCCGTTCTTTGAACCTGCACTTGTCTTTCCGGAGTTTCACGCCGTGATCCCTGAAACGTTGTAGAAGTGCTCTCAACTGTAAGGCATTGCCATCAGCTCGTTCGGACAATATCACGTCGTCCAGGTATGCCTGCACGCCTTTTAGTCCTCTGAGCATGGTCTCCATCGTCCGCTGAAATATCGCCGGTGCCGATGATATTCCGAAAGGCAAGCGGTTGTAGCAGAAGAGCCCACGGTGTGTGTTGATCACAGCCATCTTCTTCGATGCGTCGTCAAGGGCTACTTGGTTGTACGCATCGCGTAGATCTAAGGTGCTAAAGCAATCGCCGCCGTTCAGACATGCGAACAGATCCTCGATCCTCGAGCAGTACCCCCTGCCTCGATGCGTGGCAGGGGGTACTGCTCGACTTTCTTCGATGCGTCGTCAAGGGCTGCTCGACTTTCTTCGATGCGTCGTCAAGGTTGTACGCATCGCGTAGATCTAAGGTGCTAAAGCAATCGCCGCCGTTCAGACATGCGAACAGATCCTCGATGCGTGGCAGGGGGTACTGCTCGACTTCACACGCAGGGTTTAGGGTCACCTTGAAGTTCCCGCAGATGCGCACTGAGCCGTGACGATTGGTGTAGCCCATTCTGAGTGTGTGACCGGCGAAATAATTCTGACTTCCAACAATCGGTCAAGTTCTGCTGAAACCTTATCTTTCAGACCATAAGGAAGCGGTCTTGCCTTGCAAAACTTCGGCGTGGTACCCTCCTTTAGGTGCAGTCGAGCAGGTGGTCCCGTGATCAGCCCGATGCCCGGAGTAAACAGATCTTGAAACTCGCAGAGAACCGCCTCCAGATCTTCCACGTTGACTGGTCTGCTACTCAGCGGCACGACATTGCCTGTAAGGCTTAACACAGTGGTGCCGGCCTTGTTCAGCTTGAAAATTAAATCACGTCCACACAAACATGGACCGGACCAGTTCAACACAGTCAAACTGCACTCTACTAGGGTGCCTCGGTACGAGACTTGCATGTGCAGCTCACCCAGCACGGGTATTCTTCCTAGGTAGCAGGACAGTTTCACCTGCGATGCTTGAAGCTTAGGCCAGCGTTCACGGTGCTGAGTGTAGACCTCCCGCGAGATGACACAGACGGGTGATCCAGTGTCTACTTCCATCAGCAGATCAACTCCGCCCCAAGAGAACTTGCGTCGCACTGCTGGAACCAGATCCACAGTTTTGGTCTTCAAGCTCCATATCTGCACGTCTTCGGTTTCCGTTTCCTCCGACGAACTCCCTGCTGCTTCTAGTGCTTTGGCTTGTACATGCGGCCTGGAATATGACCTCTGTTGCCCAGGATGTTTACAGTTCCGTGCCCAGTGACCACATTTTCCGCAGTGGAAACATGTCGTTCCTTTGTACTGGCAGCGGTTAACCTTCGTGCTCTCGGCTTCCACAGTGCTCACAAACCCTTGTATGTTGTTGTCGTGGGCGAAATTTTTCGGACCTCTTTCCTTGGACCTTCATCCTGAGCACTTCCGAGGGTTCATCCCGAGTCATTCTTTTGACGTCCAATTCAACAGCTTCAGCCGCTACGGCTAGCGCTTCTGCATCTGCTAATGTCAGTTCCCTTTTTGACAGCAGTTGCTTCTGAAGGTTCTTTAACCGCACGCCACAGACGATCCTGTCTCTCAGCATTCTGTCCAACATCGTCGAAAAATTGCAGTTATCCGCTATTCTGCGGATTTCGACTATGAATTCGTGAATCGACTCTCCCTCTTTTTGACAACGATTGAAAAACCTAAAGCTCTCAGATATTTCGTTTGGCTTCGGATCATAGTGCGCATCTAGAGCTGCTACCACCTCAGCATATGTTAGAGCATTAGGTTTTCGTGGAGCCACTCTTCCACAGAGTACTCGAACTGTTTTAGTACCTAGTGCCGCTACGAGCAATGCTCGTCTCTTCGCGTCATTTGTAACCTCATTTCCCTCGAAGTAAACCTCTACCTTGATGAGGTACGTACTCCATTTGTCCTTGTCTTCGTCAAACTCTGGCAGCTGGTGATTCATTTTTGAAAAACCCGCAGACTGGTGCGCTCTTAGGATGGACGAAGGATCCCCCTCGCTGTGGGTGTCTTCATTGTCCTGGCTCGTCGCCACTGTTGTAAACCAAGACTCCGGAGCCGACGAGACAATATGGAGACGTGTAGCGGTTTCAAAACACAGCAGTATTCTTCTTTATTTCTCACGCGGCTCCTTCTGTCGCGAGGACCCACTTTGTAAATGTGAAAGATCTCGCGACATCGACAAGTATACAACACATTTCGACGCTTTGAAACGATGCACTTGATGTAGCGTTGCACTGAGATCGGTAGGACGGGTATTCTACATGAATCATCTGCATGTTTTTGCCGTAGCGGAGAGACAGAAAACGATAGATGAAAAGCACGGATAACAGCAATAAAGTACTAATCTTTTGGTTATCCTTATTTGTGTTTTTGTTTCTGACTATTTGGGCTTTATATCAAGCTTATATTTTATTCTTACTGTGAGCAGTGAGGCTTTGCAGCAGTTGTCTAGCCTTGAACCTGCTATCTGAAGCAGAATGGAAGGCTGTCCCACTGGGCGATCTTAATTCTTCCTTATACCACTCAGATCTCTTTATTAGGACACAGAAACCAAATCAATCTGCATTGTTGACAGCAGGTAAAGCAATGGAATGGTTGTTCCATTGCCACAAGAGTGTAGGCTTGGGCAATGGAACAACCATTCCATTGCCCATCCAGCCTACACTCTTGTCAGGCTCCCTTTATGATTGTCCAGTCTAATACTATCCTGGGAGTTGGCTTTTCCTCCACTATGGATTTTTCGGAGCACATTGCCGACCAGTGGCCAGTTTTTTTTTTATTTTTTTTTTTGGGGGGGGGGGGGTAAAATGGCATGAATCCCCCCCCCCCTCCCCCCTCCCCTTTCCGATTCCGAGTCAAGAGGTCCAACGAGTCAAGAGATCCAACGAGATCCAATATTGAACCTCTTGATTCGTTGGATCTCTTGATTCGTTGGACCTCTTGACTGGCCTTGGATCTCTTGACACGTTGGATCTCCTGACGCGTTGGACCTCTTGACCCATATTGGATCTTCTGACGTGTTGGATCTCTTGACTCGCCATGCGATCGATTATTCGAAAGAGGGGAGGCGGGCTGCCTATTAAAAAGAAAAATACGGAACAAAAGAGAAAGAGGAGGGAAAAGAGAAAAAATCACGGACTAAGTGTCTTCATGTCCGCTTTGCGTCGGCTTCCCCAACCTTGACCCATGCAATGTTTTAACTTGCAGTGCAGGTCTGCTGCGAGTGTTACGTTTGGTCTCGAAGGTTCAAATATAATGTAAGTGGTTTCTTTTATTTTTCCTTTTTTTTTCACAGAATGCTTATTGCATTTCAAGGGCATTATCGAAGGGGGGACAAGGAAAGTCAGCACCGTCCTTGTCATTTCATGTGTCTCTTTTCTGTTCGTGTATTCGTTTCCTTTTATGCGCTGGAGGTTTTATGGGAAAAAACAGACACTTGAGACGGCGCAAGCTACCAATGTAATAGACCATATGCAAAAAGAAGCGCCCTCTAGTGTATCCAAACAATAGTCCCGGCAAAGTGTAAGTCGTAGAACTAAAATATGATTACCTGCTGCAAGTCCAGTACGAACCCTTCACAGGACGTCTTCGAGAAATACTGTTCATTGATCTGGATGGCCTAGTTCACTGCTTGAGTGACGAGTCTTGCGACCTTGTTGCTGACAATAGACCCTTTTCAAAGGTCAGAGTCACCTTGTGCCAGTCCCAATAGCCCCAATATTGCCGCTCTAATGGCGGTGATAGGAGATCATGTTCGGCTAAATCAAGCACCCTCGATTTCGTGAGTCGAGGGTGACGTGAAAGGACCAACACCTCTTCCCCTTTCTTCTCTATGCTTTCGAAGACGTTCGCATTTTCTGGTGTGGAGAAGCTGTGTAGTGCCGCCATTAGAGCGTCGGGTTTGGCTCTGCACAGGGTGGGCAGACTGACTTTCGGGAAGGGTCTATTCCTTTTCCTGAATTTTGCGGCCGTCTTTCTTTTCTTCTTTGATCCGAAACTAACCAGCAACCCATTGAGTGTACAAATAAACTGCCCTAATATCATGAAAACCGAGTTAAATGCAGATGTTCCTCGTCCACAACTGGAAGATGTGATAAACCCCCCAATATGGCGGCTCTCAATGGCTTGATGATGATAGCTGGCAAGGATTTCGCATATAAAATGCAAGCGGACGAAGCGCTTTTTAACGCTAAACCGGCCTTTACATTATGCCCCGTAACCACTACGAGCACAAAAGACGATGAGACAATCACCTCCTTTCCTGAACGCGAACTGGTACTAACAGAAAGGGCAAGAAAAGGAAAACCCCGGGGACACCCCAACAACCACGTGCCACGAAATCGGCAGCCTTTTAACCTAAAGGAACCGACGTTGTAACGCGGGTCCAAACCAAAAGAAGGCTTATTTGCAACATTCCCATGTTATCGTTTTCCACGAACACCGCTGAGGTTGAGCCCCAGAATAATACTATTCTTTCCTCTTTGTATAAACTGCGAGGCGAAGGGAGACAAAAACGATGTTTGGGGGATCTCTGTCAAGGTTAGAGTAAAACGCCAGCTATTGCCGCGCTTGTGGCCTAACGGTTATCGTGCTTGCCTCCCACACGAAAAGCCGAGGTTCGATGCCTGACCGCTGATACGCCTTTTTGTTGGTTCTGTAATGTCGCGTTCTGGTAAATTCGAGAACGCTGTTGCTTATTCGAGGTGAGAACGCTCAAGGCGCCGAACTTTCTACACCGATTGTTCCAGAAGCCCACGCGTCTACAAAAGGGGCTCCGCGTGGCGAGCATGAGTCAGTCTCGCCCCAGCGTTCGACCCTGCTGTTTCGCCGCCATCGGCGCTTGCGGCGCTAGCCTTTTTCTATTTTCTTTTGGGCACAAGTTCACCCCCATTAAACGTTTAGTTTCTTCAGTTAAGTAAGTCATTGCCTAATCATTTGTCACTCATTACAATATCGGTGGGGCGTGTTATGTATCTGGGCAAAGCCTCGATATATAAAAAAAAAATTAAAAGATAGTACTAAAAAAAAGGCAAATATATTCTAGAATGCAGACACTTCTCTTCCAGAAGTTGTTTGTGGTTCACAAGTATATTTAATAATGCGGTCTAATGTAGAGAGTGACCTAGCACAAGCTGACTAATAGTATTTATCCAGTTGTCACCAACAGCGATGTAGAACCCGTGTTTTCCAAAAGCACCCAAATAACTGAAGCAGCCAGTGATAGTCACTAGTAGCCACTGACAGTCATCGGAACCCGTATGATCGTCAAAAAGGACTCGCAGGCTATTTTGGTAGGTTCCAGTAATTCATCAAAAGTAAGCTGAAGTGGTTCTCAAGAATGAGTTAGGGGTCAATTTTCCATCCTGTAAATCTAAACGCGACAACCACTTACCGCTAAAAGATTGTCACGAATGACAGGGGAGGGGGGGGCAAATAGCTGAAGAAATAAACAGAAGGGAATAATATCTGGTGTCGCGGGCGTCGATGTCGGCTGACAGCACAATCAAACGAGGCCGAAAACTATGCTCCATCTCACAAGTTGCGTGCAGCACAAGCGAAGCACGGCCGCTAACCCGTGGCGTTTTAAACTGCCCTTTAGCGGGAGCACTTCTGCCACACACATGAAATATAAAAAATAAGATCCCGTTTCCTTGTTTGTGTTTTTGATTCAGGCTACCAGTAGGGAGTTTTAGTAGACCGTCCCGATAACACCGATAACGATACCCGATATTAGAGAGTTTTAGTAGATCGTTCCGATGACTCCGATAATGATACCCGATACTCTGCCTCTGCCTTTCCGCTTACATATAGACCCTTTCTTCAAGGGCGCCGCCATCTTGAATTGTCGTCACTTCCAGTATGGGCGAAAACATTGTTTTGCCGTCGCCACGCCAATAGAATGCATTTAGGAGAAAAGCGTAACCGTCACCCATTCTCGTTTTCTCTCCCCTCTATTTTTTTACTATTTGTAGGTTGAAATGTTTTAATATTTTTTCGTCGCCCATACCGGATGTGCCAACTTGGCGGTCGGGGGCGAGAGTAAGCGGAAAAGGTCTATATAGTATCGTTATCGGGGGTATCGGAGGTATCGCAACGATCTACTAAAACTCTCTATTCCCCCGGCGTCTTTCCGCGTGCGCCGTTTGGTTATCGGGTACCGTTACGGAGGCTATCGGGCGGTCTACTAAAACTCCCCAATAGCGAGTTTTAGTAGACCGTGTTTCCCCCTCCGCTAAACCTCCGCTACGAAGAAACCGCCACTGCGCCTGCGCGCCAATGGCCTTGGCTCTAGAGTTCCGGGTAGCGGAGCGGCTTAGCGGAGGGGGAAACACGGTCTACTAAAACTCACTATAATTGCGCGATTGGTAGCGTTTTGCTTTCAATTTTTTTTGCCCTCGTCATCTCCCTCTCTGAATCGATCGCATAGCGTGTCAAAAGGTCCAACGAGCCGAGAGATCCAACGTTGGACCTTTTGACTCGTTGGACCTCTCGACCCATTTTGGATCTCTTGACGCGTTGGGCCTCTTGACCATGTTCGAGGCGGGGTTTAGGCCGCACGTCCGGAGGCTTCCTGGCTCGTGACGACGACCATTCCCCGAAGTGAAGAATTCAGGGGTCCAGTGGAGGTGGGAGAATTGGTAACGTAACGAACGGTTTAATTACATGGTAGCGATACAGTCGTCAAATCCAAGAGAACAAATGGAGCCCTCACGCCCCGCCTTATATAGGGGTCCGTTTTCTCCCTCTCTCTCCGCCAGGGCAGCAGGTGCGACCGGCACGTGCTTTGCAGCTGGGTCCGCCGCGTCGTAGCCAGAAATGAGTCATAGCCAAGGTTCTCCGCAGTTAGGCCAGGCTAGGGTGCCTACATGTTTCCGCTCCGCTTTAGGGTGGCGCCAACTTCTTGTTACCCTTTCCCAGATCCTCTCCCACCGCCATTTTTTCCCACTTCTTATTTCGCTAAACGTACACAACGTTGAGTTTCTGTAGCCTCGACAGACCGGCAACACTGTGAGGCCACTTCCGTTTCCGTTCATAAGAGGCGGTCGTCGTGGCTGTCGCTCTCCCATTCGGGTGTTTCATATTTTGAAGTTGCGAGCAGAAAGTGTGCGTTGCTTTTATCGAAACGCGAGTTCCCGCGACAAAACGGAACGCAACAGACCGGCATTGAACGCCGAAACCTCGCCGTCGGAACGAGAGCGGTGAGCGCTCCCTAGCCCTAACGAGGATTAGCGGCGTAGTCCGAGCGCACGACCGGCGAGTGTGACAAAATGGTCGACGAAAACAGCGGAGGTTGCCATGGTAACGAGGTAGGCAACACTGGTTTGTCGGCAGCAGGTATCACAAACGTTGTCGCCACCCTAAACAGCGGAGCGGCGGAAACATGTAGGCACCCTAGGCCAGGCCTCTCTCCCCTTCCGGAGCGCACGAACCCACACGCACACACACACACGTCCCGTTGACGTCACGGACGCGTTGAGACACGTTTTGGGCAGGCTTCGACAGGTGGCCGGCAGTCCTGACACGTCGGGACTCGTTTCGGGACTCGTTTCCGCAGCGTTGAAACTCGGAAAAGGTTGCCGAAGGTTCCATTCTTAACAGCCCCTCCGGGGCCAGGGAAACCTCGAATGGCCGGTGGTACAATCGCTGGCCTGAAGAGGTGGGCTTGGAGTAGGCCTTGAGAAGACGCTGCAAGCACCAAACAAACTCCCAAACCTCTCACAACGGAGGCATCAGCGGAAACGTCCCCCACAGCACCACGCCACACCGCAGTCAAACGCTCGCAATTCGCCAAAGACCCGCCAGACTGGATTACGGATTACCAAAATTTGGTACAATTCCGGGTATCGAGACCCCCTGTCGCCAAAAAAAACTCATTTTTCCAACGAGGTCACTAAGAACAAAATACAAAAGACAAAACCCTTCGCAATTTGTGAGGTAATTTTGGGCAAAGTGCCCCCACTTTGATCCTCATTCCCGTGGATGACGAAAACCTCTGAGATCATCCCTACTGTTTTGGTGATATCAGAAAAATCTGCTCAACCCATCGGCATTGCCGTTAAATTTGCCTTTCCTTTTTCTCACGCTGAAGTCATAGTGATCGATTTTCACGTGATTTCTAGACGTGAAAATGCGGTCCTTATAGCGCCGATAAAACAATCCGCCTCTTTCATTCCCCGTCACATTGGTCCTAGCAATCTCCTGAGCTGTACAGCGAAACCCTGACACACTAGGGTCGCTCTTCTGCTCGACTGTCAAAGACACTCTGTCTACTCGTAGCAGAGGACCAAAATTACGTGACGTCGGAGCTACGAGAGATCCTTTAATGATCCCGTCTTCCTCCGCCTTCTTCGCGGGCTCGTTGGGACGGCGTACGCTTTCTAGCGCTGCGAGGTCAGGCTGTTCTACAACCTGGTCCCTCTCATCCCGGTTTTCTGCCTCCAACTCTGGGAGTGCTTGCTCCCCGTCAGCTGCCTCTGGCTCTGGATCACTCGTCAACAAAGGGGCGACCTGACGCGATTTGGACCTCGTACACGACTGAACTAGCCCTTCTCCCAGTTGTTGACCCCTTTTGCTCAGCAGGAAATCTGACCGGTTAGAAAACAAATAAGGATACTCCAACGGGACCGTTTGCGAGACAGCCGCCTCTGTCACTAGCTCTCCGAACGGGCCAGTTATCCTTACCGTCGCCATAGGCAGACAGACACTGTGCTTTTCAAGCAGCTGCTTGATCCAAACTACCTTTCCGGTAAAATCGGATGTCATTACATACGACGGATGAACAACGTCCATCGTCGCTGCACTGTCACGAAGCACCCTGCACGGCTTTCCGTTTACCTGGAGCTCGTGAAGATAGGGACGAAGGAGCTTCAGGTCCTCGTCACTACCGTTCACGTACGAGAACACCACCCGCGGTTTCTTACATCTGGCCGCTGTGTGTCCCGGCTCCTGACAGTTGTAGCACAGGAACGGCTTCCTTGCCTCGAACTGCCCTGTTGGGCTTTTCCGCGCCTCGTCTCCGTTCGAGTGTTCTGCGCTCTTTTCTGGGACCTTTTGTCCTGCTTCGGGCTTCTCGGGCCCGTTTTCTCGCGAGCCGTTACCCTGTCGGAAGGTCTTGCGCTGATCGCTTCGGCCGGATTCGCTTTCCTCTCCGCTCAGCTTTCTACGCGTTGCGTACTCTTCGGCTAGCTCAGCGGCCCTTTCGACAGAGTCGACTCCCACCCTGTCCTGCACCCAGAGCTTGACTGACTGCGGAATGCTACGAAAGAACTGTTCGAGGCACACACACTCGACTACCTTGTCTCGGCTTTCGTACACTTCCTCGCTCTTCAACCATTCTATCAGGTTGGTTTTAAGCCCGTACGCGAATTCCGAGTAGCCCTCGCTGCTCTTTTTGGATGCGTTTCTAAACCTTTGACGGAACGCCTCGGCAGAAAGGCGGTACCGCTTCAAAAGGCTGGACTTCACCTTGTCGTAGTCGTCCGTGTCTCCAGCACTAAGGCGCGCGACAACCTCTGCAGCCTCACAGGGCAACAGAGTCAAAAGCCGTTGCGGCCACGTTTCTGGGGCGAAGCTCAACTTCTCACATGTCCTCTCAAAGTTAACTAAGAATAGGCCCACGTCTTCCCCAACTTTAAACGGCTGCATGAGCTTCTTCATTTGATACGACTCGGTCTCACTTGCTCGTACCGGAGCCCCAACTCTACTGTTCTGCGAGTTTAATCGCTGTTGTTCAATTTCGAGCTCTAGCCTTTTCAGCGCTCGCTCCTCTGTCGCTGCAGCCCGCTCCTGTTCTCGTTCCTCTTTCGCTGCAGTCTGTGCTCGTTCCTCTCTAGCTGCAGCTTGCTCCTCTTTCGCTGCAGCCCGTTCCTCTTTCGCTGCAGCCTGTTCTCGCTCTCGTTCCTCTCTCGCTGCAGCCTGCTCTCGTTCTCGTTCCTCTCTAGCTGCAGCTTCGCTCTTAGCGTTCTGAAGCAGTTCCCACGCAATTTTAATTTCCTCTGCTTCCGCGCTCTCTGAAATCGCTTTACTGATCTCAGATTTCTTCATCTTTTGCTCCACCTCCACACCCAATTCTTCACATAAACAGAATAAATCTGTTCTCAGTAACCTCATTAGATCCATGATCGCTGCTCTTTAGCTTTGGCTTTGTTCTAAAACTTGTCGCGAGGTTGTACCAAAACCTAGCGCACGAGTCAAATACTAAGGATTCTAACCAGTTCAAAATTAATTACCCATAATCTGAAGCCTGGCGAATCTCAAAGCAAAGTCCAAACGCTCACCCGCAGATGTAGCACGATGTCGCATGGTCCGATCCCAACCGCTGCCAACCAGTTGTTCGAGGCGGGGTTTAGGCCGCACGTCCGGAGGCTTCCTGGCTCGTGACGACGACCATTCCCCGAAGTGAAGAATTCAGGGGTCCAGTGGAGGTGGGAGAATTGGTAACGTAACGAACGGTTTAATTACATGGTAGCGATACAGTCGTCAAATCCAAGAGAACAAATGGAGCCCTCACGCCCCGCCTTATATAGGGGTCCGTTTTCTCCCTCTCTCTCCGCCAGGGCAGCAGGTGCGACCGCCACGTGCTTTGCAGCTGGGTCCGCCGCGTCGTAGCCAGAAATGAGTCATAGCCAAGGTTCTCCGCAGTTAGGCCAGGCCTCTCTCCCCTTCCGGAGCGCACGAACCCACACGCACACACACACACGTCCCGTTGACGTCACGGACGCGTTGAGACACGTTTTGGGCAGGCTTCGACAGGTGGCCGGCAGTCCTGACACGTCGGGACTCGTTTCGGGACTCGTTTCCGCAGCGTTGAAACTCGGAAAAGGTTGCCGAAGGTTCCATTCTTAACAACCATAAGCGCCCCTTCCCCAATGGCGAAGTAGGGCGAGCTCGGCGGTACGGACGCTCACGCAAAGATTAGCGAGGCGCTGTTAAGATAAAACGGGTAAAGCTGCATTGTCAATTTTGAAAACAGCGCAGGCTTCATTTACAGGAATACGGGCGTGGTGGCTCACTGTTCTACTGTCGTTGTAGTTGCGGCCCACCAACTTTAAAAGCTTCCTCACAGCACACAGCTCCCCCCGCTTTTTAAGGTAGCACTGCATTACCAACGCGTGAAGGCCACACAAAACGCAAGGATAGCTACACCGGAGTCGGCTCTGTTCCATGGGCGCCACCTTGTTTGTTTATGCTGAAGCAATGATACGGTAAAAGGGGGTGGGGGGAGGCTGTGCTTTTTGCGAGACTCCGTTTTTTGTAGAAACCTTCGCACATATCATAGTGCAAGAACGTCGGAAAGGCATAGTCACGAAGCTCCAAGAACAACACCAATGCCAAGAGTGCTGTAATGAGCAAAAACCTTGTTTTATGCACAGCCCCTCTCTTCACAAGGGCCTCCGCTTGAGATTATTGTTTCACAATTTTATCGCTGGGGGCTAGTATTTCGGACACTGGTATGCTGTTTGGTTTGGCGCTATCTAGCGACTGAAGCAAGAAACATTGGGTATGCCTGGGAGTGGCAGCTGCATTGTTCAAACGTGAGCTATTACTCTGGTGGCGCCGCTATAGACCTTTCCAAAAAAGGACACTTGGCAGGTTCCATTTTCAGTGTTCGTGCGTATGGCGCGTGATTTGCTCGCTTTCCGAAGCGACGAACGTGCGCGTTCTGGACTGTGATTTAACACGCGTGGACTGTGATTTTTGTAAACAGTGGAAACGTCTATAGCCTCGTGTCTGAAGCAAGAAATATTGGGTAGGCCAGGAAGTCTGAAGCCGTAACCGCATAACATGCAAGTACGGCGGAAGCTGCGTCATGCTCCAATATGCGTGAGTTGCGCCGGAACCGTCGGCACGCAATGGGGGGCTTATCGTTCACCCTTTGCCAAGTTACACTGAGGCAGGGTATAACCTTGAGCTCTCACTCTACTGGCGCCACCTGGCTGTTACCGGCAGGCTATACTGTCCAAAAAATTATGCAGCGGAAAAAAAAATCTCGACGTTGAAAAACGCACAAGCACTAGGGGCCCATATATAGAGCGAGGGTAATTCTGAACAATCACAAAACCAAGATCTATCATCTATTAAAGGGGTACGGAAACGAAATTTTAGCGCCGATCTTTTTGCATAAATATGGGCTATGGACAGGCACCACCTCCGAAATATCAATATCGCGCTGTAAAACACAGAAGAACTAATTTTAAACATAATTAAACGATTTCAAATTCACGTCTGGTGGATGGTGGGAAGTTCTCGTGACATCACTTGTGGCATAGGAGCAGCGCCGTTCTGCGGAAATACGGCGTGCCGGCAGAATTAGCCTTGGCCTTAACGCGTTTGCAAAGCCTTGGTGGAGAAAGCCAAAGCGTAGTTGGCCACAGTGTGCTCGTTCTCGTTGCGGCTCTTTGCACGCGTTGCTCTGCACGACACGACGCGAGCACGCTTCTGGCACGGCCGGTATTATAGTTGCTGCGAGTCGCGAGCTGCGAGCCGACGTTAAAAGGATACGTTTGAACTACGAGAGTGTCAGCAAGAGCCACGCAAATACCTGTTCACACTCGGAGCGGACGCGCGCGTTTGATCGAAGTGCTGAATTCGCTCTGTTAAGGCGCATTCACACTGAGCAAAAGACGCGCGTTGCGGTCGACGTCGACGCCGGCGTCGTAAAATACGAAGCAGTCACACAGGGCACCCGACGGCGGCGTCTTCTCATGGAATCTCGCGTTTGTCGAGAGAACACGGAATTTTTTTATTCGTCTGCTTCGCACGATTGTTGTAGCCTTGCCTTCGCGATTGCATATGCGGTGGGAGACAATCGTCTTCACTGAATGGACAACGGCGATGATTATATACACGTTTACACTCCGGTTATACGCAGCATTGGCGAAAGGCACGGACTCGAACGGGCAGCTTCAGAAGGTGCTCTTTTGCCGCGTTTTTCTGCAAACAAAGCACGGTGCTACGCCGGCGCGCCCCAGAGCCTTCGCGTCCGTACCTTTAACACTGCACGCAGCTTGTGCGAGAGTGTTTTCGATGGAGAACTGTTGTATTCCGTAGTGGTGGGTGCACACAAAGACTACACAACACATTGGGAGTGATCGCTCCCGCACAGTCAGAGGTAGGAACACACCGCGAACTTCGGTGGCAGCTTTCGCGCAAACGGTGAAGAGCAGTTTCACGGCGTCGTACACGCA
Organism: Ixodes persulcatus; assembly: GCA_013358835.2. Classification (NCBI taxonomy): domain Eukaryota; kingdom Metazoa; phylum Arthropoda; class Arachnida; order Ixodida; family Ixodidae; genus Ixodes; species Ixodes persulcatus. Next base: position 1,206,125 of record JABSTQ010011417.1, read on the forward strand.
CATAAAACACTGCTCACAGTCCGATGTTCCCATCGGCTTGCTTCTTTCCACGCTGAAATGCTTCCAATGCTTCCAGCCACGTTTGGCGAGTGCACGAATCCCCCGACCACAGTGCCCCCGACCCCTCTGCTTTTTCGCCTTCATTGTGGGTCGAAAATAAAAACAACTAAAACATTTCCAAACCGGAAAAGGGCGACACGTCACGTCCGGGCGCTCGCTGATGGGCTCAAGCGCGCGCGTCGAGGGAAAACTTGGGTTCCGAGGCGTCGTCTCCCTGCGTCGTCCTCCTCGGCGCGCGACTTTTTTCAATACAAAAATAAGCAAAAAATTCACCCCACGACGCGCGTCTTTCCGCTGTGTGAATGCGCCTTTAGACCGCGTTTCGGTAAGCGCTTCTGAACCGATCTTTTACGATTGCAACTCGATCCTGACGTGACACTCGGCAAAGAAAGGTTGGACCGACATCGCGTAGCTCCCACGAACTGCTATAGCTCGACAGTGACGTAGCGTCGTGTCAGAATAAAAATGTCATACTAATAGCAAAGTGTACATACCGTGTTGGGAAGGTAATCCGTATGGCGTTTCTTTGAGCTCTATGTCACACAAAACAAGGAGATAGAATCAATGAGAGTCCCTTTTCGACGACAGCGTTCGTCACCGCTGCCTCGGAAAACAAGGAGATCGAGATGACAAGGGGAAACGATTGACCTCTGAAATTTAGTTCAGGGATCAAACTATTCATCCGGGAAGGGTCCACAAGGGTCGCGCGGGCATATTACATTCAGCAGGCCAGCCGGTCGTGGGCAGACGGTCTTGGCCAAGGACCGCCGGAGCAACGGTGCGCTGAGTCGGTGTTGCTGCTAAGCCTATATTCAGCCGAGCTCGCTTGGTCGGTGGAATGGACCGTTTGTAGAAATACGCGGTGCGCATGCGCGGAGTATTTCATGCGCCTGGGTTCGAGAGTATCTAGTTCCAAACAATCCGCCATCTGGCATTTCTCGCCTTTGAGCGGTTTCGTTGTGTCGACCTCGGGGCGGAAGATTACGCACGATGGGGACAAAGGTGAGCTTGGGGGAGCCGTATCTAGGTCACATCGCCTCAATGGGTGAACAGGATGTAGCTGACGTTTTGGGTGTGGAACGGGTGGGAGAGGCCTTGGGCGCGCGTTGTTTTCCAGTCACCTAGTCTCGAACCGATTCGCGTGTCTAGGTGACAGCACATATTCGCCAAGAGGTCCATCGTGGCCGTTGTAGCTCTTCTCGGGTGTTTGTGGATCCAGCGTTCTTGTTCGTCGTGGTCTGTTTCAAGTACTCCTTCCTTTTTTCTTGCTGGTTGAAATCGGGACGCGCGAGAGGAGCAAGTAGAAAAATAAATGTCCGTTGGGCGTCGCGACCAAGTAACTGAGCGACGCTGTCGGCCATGTTGATTTGATCGTAAACGTTCATTCCAACCATTCCAACCGCAACGTTCATTCCACACCATCAAGATCGCCGTTCTTTGCAGACGTTAGGTAGGAGCTTGATCTGAGGATGAGGGGACCTCTGCCAGGCCAACCATAACCGCTTCCCCCTTCCCTGTCCCGGATGCGCTTTTATGGCACTGACGGTTATTTCTACTTACTAGTTCCCTCGAGCTGCTACTTCTGCGGTGTGAAACTGACGTGGTGAACCGAACGCCCGTGCACATAAGATACCGGCATGGCCGCGAATGACGTTACGGGCAAGCATGTCTAGGCTCTAGGGCGCACAGTACTCGGATATTACTACTAGGCGAGATTGTCGCGCGTTGACGCCACCAAGCGGCAAGGCTCGCAACTACAGTAAGTACCCTTGGCCGTGCAGGAACTCTTGACGTCACGAGCGCGATACGCATTCCGCTTCTCGCTGGCCGACTTTGAAGCGAGGGGCAGAGAGCTCGCGCTCACGTCATTTCGTTTCCGTACCCCTTTGAAGGTTTAACAAATTCGTGCTACAGAACAAAATTCCGAAGGAAAGAGAGTCTTATTTTTGCTAGGCCGCTTTATCTTGCAGTGTGGTCCAAAGGCAGCTAGCAGCGGCATATCCTCGGGGCGATGAGAAGTCGTCAGTCCGAACTCGTCGTTCCGTCACTCGGAGAAATGACATCACACACCACCCACAGACACGTAAACCACACGCCGAATGTGGAAACGAACTTGAATACCCTTGCGCCTATGCGTAGTGAGAATATGAAGGCTCTTCGGAGTTTCTGATGTTCCGTGCAACGAAAGGAGTAATAACGAATTGCATCGGATGCCACCTTGACATGCAAAGCAGAAAGCAAGACGGACTTCATCGCATCCGTGAGCGGCCATCGAGACGGGCGTCTCGATGGAGGGAAATTTCACGAAATGATGGAAACTTCGCCGAAAATGGGGAAATTTTAGGCGTCCAATGAATGAGGGAGAAACCTGAAACGCCCGTCACGTCTGCGCTACAGGCGGTCGCCCTCTGTCCGGAGGCCCTATTCCCAAACGTCTATCGTCTCCTCAAGATCCTAGCGACTCTGCGCGTAACAACGCCGGAAACTGAGCGCTCGTTCTCTTCACTGCGACGGTTGAAAACATACCTGAGAGCGTCCACTTCGAATGAGCGACTGTTCGGTCTAGTGCTTTGGGATGTTCACCGCGACATTGAAGTTCAAGCGGTGGACATATTGGATATTCTTTGCCGTGAACGCAGGCGGCTGCATCTTAGTATGTAGACGCTTGATATAAATGAAATGATCAAAAGAGTCTGTAAATTGCTTCCTGAAATAACTAGTAACATTCACTTTTTTTTTTATTTGCGGTAATTTATACTCCAAAGTACGTCATTCTGATCAGTACACAAGGTGTGCCTGAGCGCCGCGCCACCCGTTGCTTAGAGTGCAGTTGTTTTTACAATTCATTTAATATTCCTTACATCACTACCATTGTTTTATATTATCACCATGTGTGCGTTTTATTATGTCCGCTTTAGTTTGATTTAACTATGTATTTCAGTGAGGATAGTTCGTTATACTTTGCCTTAAAATTGTCATCCTTCACCCCACAAATATTTCGAAATATCCGTTCTTTATATACCCGAGATCAAGTTCCGCATCCCATCAAATGAGCATGAATGAAGAAATATTGACTATTTTATTTATCTGAGAATTTTCTACCCCACAAACATTCCTCTCGAAAGCATATAAGTTGGAGATAGTCCGCGCTCCCCCTTTGCTCCGTGCCCCGTGCCCCGTGCAAGACCGACTGCGAGAGCTGGGTACGTAGCGAGCGGGCCCAATAGGCACCGGGGGGGGGGGGGGGGCGGTAGCCCTTCCCCCCCCCCCCCTTTTTCTTGTTTACGCCACTGTTGCCGACACTCAAACTTTATTATATTAGTCGTGTTTCAAGGGCTTGGAGACCCGATATGTCTCGTGCCATTTATATTGCATTAGTCCTGCCTAGGCTCAAGTATTGTTGCCTGTTTGATGCCCATTCCTGGCCCACATGCTCGACAGGCTTCAGGGTGTGCAACGTCGAGCCACCCGGACTCTCCATGCCCCCACGCTGGGTCAGTGCGCCCTTGTGCTGCTGTAGGAGGCTTGCCTCGAAGCCCTTGGGTGGCCTTCGTCACCGCTGGACTTTAGCTCTCCGCGACAACTTTTCTTGGCAATGCAGTGGAAGGTACAGGCACGCGTTCCGTCTCCCATTTTGAGCGCTGAATTAATCCGTGCGTGGGCTCTCCTCCTCTCCCCAGAATAGCCAAGAAAATGCTGTCGCGGTCTTTTATGTAGACTGCTCGACGGATCTATGGAGGGTACTCCTTTTCACTCCTACATCCGGATAGGGAAACGTTCAGAGCAGCCTAATCTGCAGCATTCACACGATGTGAGTCGCACTCGTTCTGTGCACCTTGCCGCCCTCAGACTTAGCTCTCCTCGGGAGTCTTGGGCCAATCCACGACGGAGTCCGTTGTCCCGCAACTTGAAGCACAGTCCTGCTATGGGCCAGACCCAGGCGTTCGGGGTTGACTTTCGGTCGCTGAGGTCTGTTACCAGCCATTCATTAGCACCATAGTCCTCTTCTTCACCCTCACATGCCACTCTGCGTGCACTTCCTCTTATTTTGTCGGCTTGAGCACATCATCACAGTGACTATTAGCACATTAAGTATTAAAAAAATAATGCAATAAGCCAGAATTCCGTCTTGCAAACTTTAGTACCCATAAAATATTCTACGTCAAGTTTGGCCGAACTTACGAAATACATAGCTCGCAAAAATAAGTAGTTTTCTGTAAATTACACCCACACAACTTTGTTTGGGGGATTTGAGATCCTCTCGCTACCTTCACAGGTTCATTTATATCTTCACCACATTTTTAACAGAAAAATTAAGCAATAACGTATGTAGCTTGTCATAACATTACAGCATAACACATATGCTTCCATAGTCGCCATCATTCGATTGAAAATTTGTAATGAAAGTAAACAGGTTGCATTTTTAAAAATTTTCCATACTACCTGATATTGCTCATACCCCATCGAACTCTGAAGTGCTTGTTTTCCAAGTCTTGCGGCGGTACTGACCTCAGAGGCGTCGCACTACGCTGGAGTGGGAGGAGGAAAGAGGAGATCGGGTTCGAGTGGGAGGAGAAAAAAGGGGATCGCGTTGCGGTCGGGGAGGTCCCCCAGGGATTTGCTGTGGGGACTCGTTTTCTTTTGCAAGTGTAAAACGGAGAACTTCACTTTTTGACACACAAATAGATGTTCGACTAAACGCTGGTCGCTTATTGTTACTCATTAGCAGAGGAATTGGAATGCGACATCTTCTTTTCCCGTGTTTTGGACGTTCTAGCAGATTTAGAAGCGCCGTTTCCGGATTTGTCAGGAAAGGGTGCAGAATTATTTAAGGGGGTCAACATTTTTAATACCTTGGACTCAGCGCACCGTGGTGATTTGTAAGCGGAATAAGAGAAGCCCCGCCTAGGCCTTTTCAAATAAGTTTGAGAAATACATTTTTACTCAAGGTTGACTCATTCCAAAGAAACAAAAATTCACATTGTCAAAAAGAAACTTATTAAGACTGCCAACGCGTAGGAATGCGAAAACATTCCCACACAGAGCGCATTCCTACAAGCAGCGCGCCACGTCTTCCTTCTTCACACGGCGTATGTGTGTGTGTAGGCGTTGTAGATTGAAATGGGAAGGGGCGGAGCAGGTGCGGCGCCCGCGCCGGCTCCACGGCTTCCGTGACGATGCATCTGCGTTGCTGTGCTTTTCTTTGTGTTTTATTTCTGAGGCACGTCCGCTTTAACCTTGAGCGCCCCGCTGGCTTCCGTGACGAAGCATTGCGTTGCTGTACTTTTGGCCAGTGGGACGTTATGTGCCGTTTTGCTCAGCCAATGGGAATTAAGGTGCCGTTTTTCGCTGCTACAGACGGAATTTAGGTGCCGTTTTTCGCTGCTACAGACAACGTCGGCTTCGCTCCATGGGACAGTTAATGCTTTCGCATTAAAATGGTTTAGCATTATTGGTGGAACTGCTGCGCCTATTGCGCCAAACTGTGCCGGATCGAATAACTTGCTACATGCTGCTCCAAAAGCTGTATTAGTGCACAATTTTCGCCATGTCTGCGCCGAAAGGGAGCTGTTCCCGAAAAGGAAACTGAAAGTGTCTGGCACGTGATATTGTTGGCGATGCCACTGAAAATGCAAAAAGTACAGTTTTTTATGTTTAAGTACTATGTGCAAAGAGTAGGGCTGCACGAATATTCTAATTTTCTAATAGTAGTTTCAAATAATGCGTTATTTGGTAGTCGTTTCCAAATGAACTTCGATATTCATACTTTTCGAAGTGTTCATCCCAGCGCTTTAGCCGCCCTGAGTGCGCTTCTCCTCAGGTACAGGTTCACTGCGGTGAAGCAATACCCGCGGAGCAGACACAGCGATCTGGCGACTCGCTTCGCCGCAGCGCAACCGCGCGCTTGGGCGGAGGGCACACCTTCAAACTAGTATAATGCACGCCCGCGCCTAAGGTACTAAAAAAAAAAATGGAAATTTTGTGACTGTTGATATTATATTGCAGTAAAATCTTCAAAATTTAACTGTGGCTATTATGCAAGGGTATGTGTTAGGCAGCGACGTTCTAAAAACATGATTTCATTATTTGTGCTCTTTTTTAAATTCCGAATCGAAGAAAATATTTTTATATAAGGAGATTTATAAATCCCCTAAATTAGGTATGGCTGGGATCCTTTATAGGTTTAATTTTATGTCAAATTTGTCGTTTACTTACCATTCCAATGTAAGTACTGGACGTTCTAAGGCTACAGTCTATAAATATAGCTAGATTAAAGTTAACAGCTCATGAGTGGGCACTGCCTTCGGGAGTCCAGCTGAATTTTTGTTTAAGTATGGTTTTACAGTAGTAAAAGGCGTGGAGAAAAGCGCAAAAACTCTTCAACATTTAATAAAAAAATATTCGGCCAAAACAACTATTCACCTTGAATTTGCTTCGAACCAAAAATCCATCATTTCCACATGCCAAATGAAGAGTTATCGGTTTTTGTGCGAACGGTGCGATCAAAATGAATAGCTAGTGCTAGTCGTTGTGATCGATTAGAGTAGGCATGTGCTACGCTTAGCTGCTCTATGAACAGCAGCAGATTGAATACGAGCGAGGGCAGTGTGAGACATTCAGTACAAAAATGTCCGTTTGATGTCGAACTCGCGACAACTACGTTACCGTGATACAAACCCTCTACAAATTAGCCAAAACCATATTTTTACGTCAAACACAGACCGAAGACGCCATCGGTACTCCTTTTAAGTGAGACATCTACAAAATTGCTGGCGTATGGTTGTCCAATAAATAAATATATACCTGTACAGGCCAGTTCTTCTGTAGGCATAGCACTTTAGTCTCCCAACGCTCGAACCAATGCAGTTTTTTTCTACGGGCTAACTTTCGAAGAGATTGTATAAAACTTTCTGACATGAAAGCTCAAAATTGTCTGCTCTTAAAGTGGAAATCTCTGCTCCAAAACCCGTTTTTTCATGCTACAAGAGCTGCTCCAAATCACCACTACATTAATAATACGCGACACAGGCTAGGCGAAAATATCCGTACCACAGAGCCCGTGTCACAAATAACGAGGAAGACGTCCGCGTTCGCCACCGTCACATACTTTTCGGCCGCCTCGAAGCGACGGGGCACGCACAGCGAACGCCATTGGCGTAGTTAAGATTGCTGGTTTAAGACTTTAATAAACACAAAGAGGTAACAAACCATCACTTGCTCAGTCGTTGCTTGATCTGCTCTTGCTTTATTGAACAAGAAAATGCCGGCGGCATGCAGTGTAAAAGGTAAACAATCATAGGCTGCAAAATGAGCCTAACCTTGCATCTGCCTCACGGTAGAATAAACATTTAGGTGATGGCTCTCTGTCCGACGCGGCGACCACATTATCTTCGGCGCACCGAGCGCTTCACTCGCACGGCGATAGATGGCGCCCAAGTATGGGGTCCCTCCCTGGATGTCGCTAAGGCATATGACAGCGTGCCACATGGGTCCCTGTTCCACTGCCTCAAAAGACTAGACATGCCTGACCAATGGACGGAATTGATACAGCGACTATACGACGGAGGTACTGTTACAGCCGCGTTTGGAGGCGTACATTCAACGCGTGTCAATGTAAAGAGGGGACTGAAGCAGGGATGCTCTCTCTCACCTCTACTGTACATGTTGTACACGGCAGAGATTGAGCGCAAATTAATACCATCCGGTTTAGGGTTTTCACTCCGCCGCATAGAAGATGGATGCGTGACACACTGGACATTACCGGGTCTTGCATACGCGGATAATCTCGTCCTCATGGCTGAAGACATGAACACGTTGAGAGGCTAGCAGATATTTGCGTGGAAGCATCGTCCATGTTGGGTCTGAAGTTTAATGTTCAGAAATCAGCAGAGGTGCAGTTCTCTGGGAACGGCATTGTAAATGATAAGTTACATCTGCAGAAGGAAGAGGTTACGATGACTGGGAAGTATAGGTACCTGAGAGTCACACTAACGAATGGGCCCGACTACTGTGAAGAATACCAAATACACCTTAGACAGGCAGCCCAGAGAGGGCAAAATATCTTACGCCAGCGGATTATGTGGAGCTGTAACAGATATTTGATGATCAAGGAATTGTGGAAAGCTGTTCATGTGCCTGGGCTCACGTTTGCCAATGAGATCGTCTGTGCCTCGGCTGACACACGAGCCTGGATAGAACGCAGGCAGAGGAATGTCGGTCGCCAAGCACTCAACTGCCACGGCAACGTGGCAATTGAGGCCATACAAAAAGACATCGGGTGGTCGACGTTTGAGGCACTAGAGGCATCAAGCAAGCTAGCCTACCAGGGACGACTTCTACATATGGACAGGCATCGGTGGGCAAGGCGAGTGTTTGACTACATCAGTGTCAACTGCGTGCAGACGCAGTGGACGAAGCGGGTCAACCAGCTCCGTAAGAAGTATGGATTCTTCACACAGCCAGTCATATAGGCGACTGCGAGTAAGTGGGCAAGTGAGGTGAGACGACGGGTCAAAGAGGCAGAGACGACCCACTGGGTTAAGGAGGCAAACAAAAAACCCTCACTCCAAATCTATAGCGCCCACAAGGACACAATTGCACCGGAGGCCTAATATGATAACAGTCTAGGCAGCCGTCTCCTGTTTGAGGCCCGAGCAGGAGCGCTGCGCACAAGACTATATCGGCAGCGGTTCGATCCGGCAATAGAATCAGTGCCGTGCGGGGCCTGCGGTCAGGAAGACGAAACCATCACGCACCTAGTTCTGCACTGCACCGGCCTGACACCAGAATGGGATGAGGCGCGGTGCATGCACAACCAGGGGCCTAGCCAAAACACCACAAGCCGGGCCAGACAGACTGCGGCAGTCGCACAAGCGGCAATCGGTCCACCAGCGGCAGCGGCCCCAGTGCTACCATTGCTACCACAGGCACTGGGCTTTCATCCATGGACAGATAGATGGACTGTCGACGTCACCAAGCGACGACTAGAAAATTGGTGAAAAAGTAGAGAAAAGCGTGGAAAGTGAAAGCCACATGTCTTGGACATGACATACGTGACCACCCGTTTCAAAGGGGATAGCCACAAGCATCATCATCATCATCATCATCCTCCCAAACCGACCGCTCCGGTTGTTTCTCCCAGCGGTGGTCCCGCATTTCCTCGCTCACCGCTTCTTGTTGTACTCACGGTGGAAGAAACACATTTAGGTGATGACTCCCTGTCCGACGTGGCAGCCACATTATGTTCGGCGCACCGAGCGCGTTTCACACGCACGGGGATAGATGGCGCCCAATTATGGGATCCCCCCTAGACCGACCGCTCCGGTTGTTTCTCCCAGCGGTGGTCCCGCACTCCCTTGCTCACTGCTTCTTGTTGTACCATAGGTAGAAGAAACATATTTAGGTGATGACACTCTGTCCGACGCGGCGGTCACATTATGTTCGGCGCACCGAGCGCGCTTCACTCGCACGTTATAGATGGCGCCCAACCAAGTATGGGATCCCTCCCTCCCAGACCGACCGCTCCGGTCGTTTCTCCCAGCGGTGGTCCCGCATTCCCTCGCTCACCGCTTCTTGTTGTACCTCACGGCCGCCACGCCGCCACCAAGTCGGCGGAGTCCGTAAATCTGTGTTCTCTTCCTTCTTCTTGTTCTGCGGGTTAAGGCTCACCTTTGTGCACGATGGTGGCACCTGTGATCGACACAGCACCAAAGCAAAACACGAGGCCAGACACTGCCCGCACACCACCACCACACCGCGAAAAAGGCGAGCACGCTACGCCGGGACGCCTTTTGCGGAGGTCGATACGGGGCAGAGCGAAGTAGCAGAGTAGTAGTTTGACGTCTGTGACGTCATGTCCGGTTTTAGTCATTTACTTTGACATCTTCACTTCGTGTACTCCTCCGGAGTAGGCTCCCAGCTCGGTCAGGCTCGGTCCTCCGAAGTCAACACAACTGTCATAGTTGGTAAAAAACGGCCCGTGACAGTCGTTTGCAAAGCGACGTAGATGGAAACAAATCGCCGCGGCGTTTTTCGCGGCCTCGGAGATGCAGGAGCGAGCCGACGTTAAAAAAGATACGTTTCAACTACGAGAGTGTCAGCAAGAGCCACGTAAATACCTGTGCACACTCGGAACGGCCGCGCATGTGGGATCGAAGTGCTTCGGGACCGATCTTTTACGAGTACCAGTCGTTACTGACGTGACACTCGGCAAAGAAAGGTGGGACCGCGTGCAGAATAAAAATGGCCCACTAATAACAAAGTGTACATACCGTGTTGCGAAAGTAATTCATACGGCGTTTATTTGAGCTTCATATCACACAAAACAGGGAGATAGAATCGACGACAGCGTTCGCCACCACTGCCTCGGAAAATTAGATGACAAGGGGAAGAGAATCGAACTATAATACGGAAGGGTCCACAAGGGTCGCGCGGGCGCGTATTCCATTCAGCAAGCCAGCCGGTCGGTCGTGGGCAGACGGTCTTGGCCAAGGACCGTCGGAGCAACGCCGGCAACGCTGCGACGAGTCGGAGTGCCTGCTATATAGGCCTCGAGCTCGCTCGGTCGGTGGCATCGTTGCCGCTGTACCTTTTCCCGGGTGTTTGTGGATCCTGCGTTCATGTTCGTCGTGGCCGGTTTCGAGTACTTCCTCCTTTTTCATTGCTGCTTGAAATCGGGACCCGCGAGAAGAGCACGTAGAAAAATAAATGTCCGTTGGTCGTCGCGACCAAGTAACTGAGCGACGTTGTCGGTCATGTTGATTTGATCGTGGAAAGACGGCTCCGGAGCTGTTGTCGTACGTACATTCTTGGCGTAAGATCGTTTCGTGTATCTGACCTCTGTTTTTTAGCGTATGGCACTGCAACAATAACACAACACGACTGCCGCCTCCCCCCGCCCCAACTAAACTCCGTTTCACCTTATGTCGTACCGCAGCGAAGGCTAGAAGTGCGAGCTTATAGCGTTGGCTGCTGCCCTTGGTGCACGAGAGCTTGTGCCGCCGAGATGTGCCCTAGAGCAAGGAGCTCGCGCTTGTAGCCTTTCCTGCGGTACAACACAAGGTGAAACAGAGTATAGACCTCTCCAATGTTTACAAATCCACAACTCAGCGTGCGATCTCCACAGCTCAGCACGCGCGTGTGCGTCGCTCCGGAAAACGAGCAAAGCACGCGGCATACGCACGAACACTGGAAATGGCACCGGCCATACGCTCTTTCTTGGGAAGGTCTATAGACACAACAACCGAACAACCTGTAACAAGCTGTCCGCTAAACGTTAAAAAAAAATTTTTTTTTTGGCTTGTTTTTACGTTTCCGGCAGTGACGTCACGGACGTCACTGCCCCGTATCGACCTCCAAAAAAAGGCGTCCCCGCTACGCCGCCGACGCCGTGGCCGCCGAGGAGGGACCTCACACCTTAGTGTAGGCACGTAGCCAGGATTTTGTTTCGGGGGGGGGGGGGGGGGGGGGGCCCGCCCATGACAAAATACTGTATGAGGGGGAGGGGGAGATGATGCCCCAGCAAATTGGAAGATTTCGGGGGGGGGGGGGCGGGCCCCAAGGCCCCCCCCCCCCTGGCTACGTGCCTGCATTAGCGCCCTCCGCGGCGGCGCGGAACTAACTATTCCTAAAGCCCCTCTATCCTGGGAAACGAGGCGCCATTTAATGTTGTGGGAATGCTCGAGACCCGTGCCGCGCGCCACTTCTGGGAAGAACATGGCGTCTAAAATCCAGTGCTGCGCTGTGCCGCCATGATCTTCCCAAGGGCTGCACGTTGCACGTGCCTCGTGCATCGACGCACCTTGCGCTACTTTTCAAACATGAAAGGGATTTAACTATTCCTGGTTCGAGGCTAGCTCCGAACACGATCTGGTCGCTCGCTCCCCGCGGGAAGAGTGGCCAGAGTTGTGTTTCTTCCACCTTGATCTGCCTCCTTCGGATTTTCTGTCGTTATTAATGCGAAAGCATTAACTGTCCCATGGAGCGAGCCGACGTCATCAGTTCGAAGCGCGAAAACGGCACCTAGTTTCCCTGATCCCAAAGGTCCCATTGGCCGCTGCGCGCGTCAGTTTCGTGCTGTGCTGCCCGTGCCGCCAGCGCGGGGCACGTTGTAATATTGGTGGAGCCTAGTCATAAAAAGTTTAAAGGATGTTGTGGCCAACGTGACAGTAGATCTCTCTGGCAATTGGTGCGCGTGACATGTCACGTGTGAGATGGATGGTTGATTGTAGAGGGATTCCTTGTGGGCTTGCGCGCGCTCCGTCCGGTAGGTTTTATCAGATCGAAGGCTAGGCGAAGGCTATACTCTGTTCCATACTTAGCGTGCAACGCTGTCAAAGCCACTGGCGCGAGCGCGTGGCTTCATCTATGGTTTTGTTTGCGCGAGAGCGCGTGCAAATGATCAACGAGATCAAGCCCCACGCTCGCGCCAGTAGCTTTGACAGCGTTGAACGCTAAGTATGAAACAGAGTATAGCTACGGTCACGTGGTGTGGTCACGTTGGCCTGATAAGTGAGGAGAGTAAGGAGGAAAATGAGAAAGAGGCCAGGCGTCAAGGGAGCATGGCTTGTGGAGGCTGCGCGGCTGACGTCATGTCCTCTCCTACCCTTCTACCCTCCTTGGATAAAACTAACCGCCGCAACTCCATGCCACTACGGGGCCCGCGCCGGTTAAAACGGACACGTTGGCGCGTGCTCAGAGGCTTCTGCTCGTCTTGCCGCCGACCAACATGCCGTCGCCTCCATCATCCACATCGTTGGCGGTGTTTCTGCTCTTCTCGCCTCCGACGAACATGGCGCCGCCTCTAGCATTCACATCGTCGGACATTCATGCTTCCGCATTCACAACTCATAAGAAGTGCTTAGGTGTCTTCCGACTTTTTTTCTCGTTCTTCCTCTCACGATCACAAATGTCAGCGCTTACGATTTGCCACGCTCCAGTCCCGGCTTTGTATCCCTGATCTACGCGAGGTAGAAGCGGTCGAGCCGTCAGAATCCCGCGTAAACAACCGACGCATCCGAGCAGATCCAAACTCGACGGCCCGGCCGATCCGGCGACCTCGCCAACCTCGCCGCGCATGTGTCTAAATTATGGCGACGTACGCGATCGAAAGCATCGTTGTGATCGGCCCTCCACGATTGGCTCAATGCCCTGATTACTGACTATGACGTCAGCATAGGATTTCTCTTCGACCGAAATAAGAGGAATGGAAGAACTTCAATTTTGGCGGCGTTGGCAGTGTTGCTTTCAGAGCGCAATGATTTCAAGCTTTCACCATGCTCAATACAGACACCATCGATTCAATGGTGTCTGTATTGAGCATGGTGGAAGCTTCGAAGTTGTTGGCGAGGTAATCACGTCACGAAAGAGAAGCATAGGAGGGCGCCACCAAAACATCTCGCTGCTAATAGTGGAAAATGTCGCCTATACTCTGGCAGACTACACTCCAGCTGCCTAAACAAGTAAGGACTGATTTGTTTTTGTTTTTCCACGAGTGCAAGCGGTGGAGTTCTTTGAGATCGAGCAACACGAGCACAAGAGACACGCACGCGCGAAAGAGGACGAGGTACTCTATCCTTCGTGGTTGTAATATTCGTTCGGATCTCCCGCGACACTGCAGAAAAGCCAGTAGCCCACACCAAGAGCCCTGCCGTGCCTACTGAGCAATGCTGACCTGGATTTGCGTTTTCTTCACGGGCACAGTGACAGTCGGCAGGATTGAGGCTCAGTCAGTTTCTACGAGACCTAAAATCGTATACAAAGAAGGTAAGGTGGCCTCCTTTCTAGTTGGCTAGCAGAAAGAGAAAAGTGGCCGGAAACAAAACCTGAACTGGTCCCACATAACTTGTATACGTCCTAAACTACACAGATGGTCCATGACGTCTAAGGGACGTCCATGACAACCCGTAGACGGGCGTCTGTGGGACAGTATGAATATGACATCTACGGGACTTGCATTTCTATTGAAATTAAGTTGCCGAAAGATGGAGATTATGGGGCTTTTCAGCTCCGTGGTATCCTTTCACGCTGTGTGGAATTTTCTACTCTTCCAGAAGGCCCAACCTCTGGCCGTCGTAGCTGAGTTTATTGCTGCCAAAAGCCTGCTTGGGACACGTGTTTCCAAAACGCTTTCGCTCATCAATACTTTTGAATGCATTAGCGCCCTGGTACATGTGCTGACCTTGGACTGGTTTGGACTAACCAAAGTTCACAACGTCGCTGCAGGATTTCGCCACAGCCGCACTGGATATGGAAACTAGTTAGGAAACACCTTCTGCAAGTGCCGACAAATGGCGAAGTGCGGGTGCGCCAGGACCGTTTATACTGAGAGAGTTTGGCCAATGAGCAGAGCTTGTTGTCCGCCAGAACCAGCGGAGTTCGTGATAACACACAATGACGTTACTTTTTCTTTATTCCCGAGAAATCTCACTGAATTCCTGTGAGTCAGAGCCCAAGATGGCGGTTGGAAGTATGCATCCCCCGGTTGTTAGACTACGCTGCTGTGTGGTTGCCAGACTGTCGAAATATCCTTAAAAAGGTCAAACTCCTCCAGTATAAACGGCTCTGATGGGGTGCGCGCTTTGGACGCCTTCGGAAGCTCCTGCCGCCGGCTTTAGAGACCTGTGAACGCACACGGGATGCGGTTCCGTTCCTCGACCTGCCACGCATTCCACGCCGTTCTCGACGAGCAGCCTCTTACCATGTCACCACGCCGTCAGCACACGGTGTGGTCTCCCCTGTATACACAACATGCGCGGCAACGTTAGGCTTAAGAGGACCGGCGACTCCGTTTGTACGAAACCGCCGACGTTTGGAAGCAGAGATAGGCCCTCCGTAGGCAACAGTACACTGACCATACGCGCCGATCGCCCACACGTCCTTCATGCACACCCTAATGGCGAATTCCACTGGACGTTTTGGAGCGCGCCGGGATCAAGTGACGAAATCCGGAATGGAGCACACGATCCGGACGGGGTCGCGCCGCCTACGGATCCCCAGTAGAACATGACCACTGCTCCGGGATCGGCGGATGCCTTCCCGTCATTCGCCTGCCCGGGAATCCCCTTTCCACGGCCGCCGCGGTCGTTTCGAAGACGTTTTCGTAATCACGGCACTAACACGTGTTCGACGCACGAGCGGCAGGAATGGCTCGTGAGCTTCTAGCAAAGATTGCCGGAATGCCCGTAGCGCGGCGAAACCTTCTCTTCTCCTTCCTGGGAAACGAACCGGCTGTCGAGCCAAGGGGTAAGCAAGCGGCCATTACGAATTCTTCTGAGGCGAGATGGGCGAGATCAGGCGAGATGCCCCGCGAGAAAGGAAGTCACGTGTGTGCGCCGAGGGCTGGCCCGGCTGGCTTCCGGTTGAATCCGCCGAAATCGTCGGAGCGACTTTTCTCGGATCCAGATCGAGATCTGGAGCGGGAGCTAATCCAAAACGACCAGTGGAACACGTCCGCCTCAATCCCGATCGCCCAGTGAAATAGGCTCGCTCCAGAAAAGTCGATCCCGGCGCGCTCCAAAACGACCAGAGGAATTCGCCATAAGTGAACTGATCTGCTCGCACTAGGGAGAAGAGAGGTTTCGGGAATGTTCACCCCGAGGAAAAGTGCTGAGGCTGCATTCCCCTCGCTTTGTTATATACCACCGCTGCGCGAAATGCTAACGAATTTCTTCGAAGATCAACGTAGTGGCAGCAGCGATTTTTTTTTATCTCGAACGTTTCAAGAGTGCGTAATATTACCCAAAATGTTTTAGCAAAAAAATAAAAAATAAATAAAGAATTTGAAAGAGTACGTCAAAACTTCGCGCGCTCCACCTTCAGCCGGGCTGCTTGCTTGTTCTTTGCGATGACGTAGAAGCATGTCGTGGGCATTTTGGAGAAATTTAGACGTGACGCAAATCGCGTCTGTAATAATTAATAATATTCATCGAACAATTTTACTACAGTTGCAAACGCACTACGCCGTTGCCTTGGAAATAAAAAACCCTAGAGCCCGGAAGTGATGGACGAGCCATCGGCCATATATTGGGTCTTATTTTCTGAATAGGACGGGGCCCGGTGGCTGTATGGAAGGGTGTGCAAAAAAAAAAAAAGAAAAAAAAAATCAACAACTGTTTGGACGAGTGTTTCTTTTTTCCGTTAAATTTTGGATTTAAAATTTGTTGAGAGATAAAGTTTAGGGCATCCCTCACGTTTTTCACTTAAGTCCGCAACACGTCGTTTTTCTCTTTAATATCTCTAAAAAAAAGTGTTTTAGATCTGTTAAAGAGACCATAAGATGAATTTTGGGCTGAAATAAATGATTTTAGATTGGGGTTTTACTAATCGCATATCGTTTAGTGGGTTAAAAGAAAACTAGTACACGAGGGTGGAAAACTGAAACCCTCGATTTCGCTACAAAATTTTGGAAATATAGCGGACTATTTCTTACCTCCTTTCCTTCGAAATCTCTCTGCTTTTTTATTGCACTTTCAGATAAGTTAGGCCGACCATGTTCAGTTAATATTTTGACGAAAAAAATATTTTGTTGACTCAATGCAGAGCAACCCCAAACCAAATTTTCTGTAGCAAAAAAAAAAAAAAGTTTTTACGAAAAGATATGCACACTCTCGGTCCGAAGCGCTTTCTACGGATTCCGCAACGTTGACATTTCGGGCACTTCCCCCAATACAATTGCTGCGTCTATGGTTCTAGAAATATTTACTGACAAAATACGGAGAGAGACGATTGATCGAAGGTATTTGCCAGGTAGTGCCGACGTCGTCAGGACGGAGCCACACTCCTCATACATCCTACAAAAGACAGTCTATACAAACACGAGTCACCGCAATATCCGGGGTTCGAATGCCGCGTGCCCAGGTTCCCCCTTGAACTCACTGTCATGCGGCATTCGAAGCACGGATCTCGCGCTGACTCGCGTTCGAATCTGTATGCAGACCGTCTTTCGTATGATGTATAAGCAGTGTGTCCCCGGCTTTAGTTTAAAATCGCAAACACGGCCTATTGCGCATTAATGATAATTTGGTAATTTTTTTCTTCGCATCTCTAAACTCTAGGACTTTCAAACGTTGTCAGCGTGTTGCCCCGTATTAATGCGAAAGCATTAACTGTCCCATGGAGCGAAGCCGGCGTTGTTTGTAGCATTGCAAAACGGCACCGAAATTCGCATTCCCAATAAAACACAAAGAGAAGCACAGCAACGCAGACGCTTCGCCACGGAAGCCGCCGGTGCGCTCAAGGTCAAAGCGGACGCGCCTCAGAAATAAAACACAAAGAAAAGCACAGCAGCGCAGATGCTTTGTCGCGGAAGCCTTCGTAAAGCCGGCGGGGTTCGCCGCGCCTGCGCAATGAGGGTGTGTGATGTCACCGCTGGAGCGCCGTGTGCCAAAGACAGACGTGGCGCGCTGCTTGTAGGAATGCGCTGCGTATAAGAATGCTTTCGCATTCCTACACGTAAGCAGTCTTTAAGTGTTAACAAGTAGCGACAACTAATACGAATGACGAAGCACATTCCGTGGGAACGAAATGGCGCCATTCAGTTCACTCTACTGCTTTGTGCCGCCATTCCCTTCCTAAAATCTGCACCGTACGTCACGCAGTCGGCGCTTCAAAGAATGTCGCTACTTGTAGGAACCTCTTATCTAGAAACTTGGGGTGTTTTGATCTTTGCGCTAAATATTGTTGTCCTGGTTAGCGGACCAAATTTACGAGAAACTCCCAAATGGGACCATTTTACTAAATACGGAGTAGTTTTTAAATCAATTTTAAAGTGCCAGCGTAAAAAAAAGCTTTTTTTTTTTTTTAAACAGTCGGGGTGGGACACGCGTATAAAGAAATTAATATTACACAAAAAAAATATTTAGGTTAATATATACGGCACGAAATTAATTTTAATTCTTCGCGCAAACTCCATGACGTCACGGAATGGTCACACACTCTTTCCACCTTAACGAGATGGTCATACACACTCTCCACCTCAACGTGATGGCCACAGCTTCTCTCCTCCACGCACCCCAAAATGTCTAGAGAGAAAACGAGTGGAAAGAAGGTGACTACCGACTAAATTGCGTCTCGCGTCGTCAATATTGCTCTAATTTTTTTTTCGCGTAACCTTTTTTTTTTTTTACACGTGTGTCCCGACCAGATTGTTAAAACATTTTTTTTAACTTTTTAAATGTAAGATCAACGACATGTACGAACAGAATCTGCAAAATCATGTTGCATTAAACATTTTAGTGAAAAACCCGAGACTGAGGTAAAGACAGACGACTACAGGGAAGAGAAGGAGAACGTCTCAAACACAGTTGCATGATTTTTGTGTCTTTGATGATATAAAGCGAGACATCTGGCTACTTTGAGGCTCTCGCTGTGGCGTACACATGCACATAGTTGACAAGTATATTATTTTTACAAAGTGTAAAAATTCTCGGGGGTGGACAGAAATAAACCATAGACAAGGCGCCACCGAAAGATCTCGTCGCCGATAGCCATTATTTCTGGAACTATTGTGCTGAACTATTCTAGATGTTGTTTATAGACCGCCAGATTCATCTGTGCCTGCTTTTCTAAATAAAATGGAAGACTTTCTAACGTTCATTACACAAAGCAATAAGAAGTCTATTTGTAGTGATTTTAATATTGATTTGTGCAAAGGTATGCCTATAGATTATCTTCATTTGATGCAGTCATTTAATTTTTCAAATGTAATAACAGAACCAACTAGAGTAACACCTGAGTTATCGACGTTAATTGATCACATTTTTTAGAGCGCAGCTCTTAGGCGCCCGCTTCCGGCTTGAGCGGCGTCGGCGTAACCGCTAGCCCCCCCTCCCCTCCCCCCCCCCCCCCCCCCCCCCCCCCCTGAGGACCTCGGCTTCCATCGGGAGGACCTCGGGAGGACCTCGGGAGGTCCTTGGGTTCCTTCGGGAGGACCTCGGGTTCCTTCGGAAGGACCTCGGGAGAACCTCGCGTACCTTCGGTGACCTCGGGGAGGGGGGGTCACGTGACCCCTCCCTGAGGTCACGTGACCCCCCCCCCCCCCCCTCATTACCCTTCCCTCCTCCTCCTAAAGATCTGCGCTCTAATTCGGCGTTACAGGGAGTTATAAACGGCTTTCACTTTTTTTGTAACCATGAAGTGCACGACGGTGCTGGTGTTTATGAAACAAACATTGCCGATCATTTTCCTGTATTCATATTTCTGCCCACGAATGCTGACCAACTTCATCGCATAAATACACCTCATTTAACCCAACGCATTAATTACGAACTTCTGCATGAAACATTATTGGCCTTTAACTTTGAGCTCTTACACAACTTTGACGTAAACATAGAGTTTGCCAATATTATTGCAGTACTCAAAACAGCAATTGCCGATTCATCTAGTAAAATTACAAAACAACGTTATACGGACGCAATCTGTCCCTGGATATGACTCGTCGAACTCTACGCGCTCTTTAAGAGAAAAAACATCTGGCAGCAGAAACTAAAAAAACAAACAAACACAACTAGTATTACTTGGCACAATACAAAAAAACATCGCAATAACTCTGTGTCACTGATAAGAACACGCAAAAAGGAGTATTACTCGAATCTTATATCTAACAGCCACGGGGATCCCAAAATGACGTGGAGGGTCATTAATTCGGTTACTAAAGCAGGCCCAAAAAACAAAACTACTCCCGATATAATCTCGGATGAAACAGTAGAGGACTTCAACACTTTCTTTACAAGCATTGGAGATCAACTTGCCAGCAACATTATCAGCACCAACTTCAATTCCCTTTCACTACCCGAATTCCTTCCAAATACTTTCAGTTTTGAAGAAATTACGTCTACAGAAATAATAAACATAGTTAACGCTATGCTTCTTAATAAATCTCCTGGTTATGATGGTGTCTCAGTTAAGGTTCTAAAATTCAATATTGACATAGTAAAGTATTCCCTTTTAGCATATTTTTAACAACTCATTAACAAAGGGCATGTGTACCCAGATTCATTGAAAATCGCGAAAGTGTGTCCAGTCTATAAATGTGGCAGTATTAATGAACCAATAAATTATAGACCCATTTCAGTTCTAAGCACAATTAACACACTTTTCGAAAGGTTAATGTACGACGCATTAACACATTTATAGAAAAGCACAATATTATCACACCCCATCAACATGGATTTCGTCCTAACAAATCAACAGCAAGTGCAGTCGTCTCTCTTTCTCAAAAAATTAATGAATCTCTAAACAGCAGTAATATAAGCGTCGGTGTGTTTCTCGATATTAAAAAGGCATTTGACACGCTCGATCATCATATTCTTAATAAGTTGCAACGATATAATTTCAGAGGTTCTTTCAGAGCGCAGCTTTGAGGTGCCCGTTTCCGGCTTGAGCGGCGTCGGCGTAAGCGTCGCCGTCGCCGTCGGCGTCGGCATAACCGCACGGTGGATTAGGGGTAAATTTCCCCGCTAAATTTAGCGGAAAAATTTTCCCTGCTAAATCTGGCGGAAAAATTTCCCCGCTATATCTAGCGGAAAAATTTCCCCGCTAAATTTAGCGGAAAAGTTTCCCCACTACATCTAGCGGAAAAATTTCCCCGCTAAATCTAGCGGAAAAATTTCCCAGCTAAATCTAGCTGAAAAAATTACCCTGCTAAATCTAGCGAAAAAAACTTCCCCGCTAAACTTAGCGGAAAACTTTCCCCGCTAAACTTAGCGGAAAATTTTCCCCGCTAAATCTAGTGGAAAAATTTTCCCGCTAAATCTAGCGGAAACATTTCTCCGCTAAATCCAGCCGAAAAAATTTCCCCGCTAGGGGAAAAATTTCCCCTAAATGGGAGGCGAGCAGGAGAAGAAGAGGACGGGCATAGCCTCCTCTCCGTACCTTCCGCTCCTCCTCCTCAAGAGCTGCGCTCTAATTCGACGTTACAGGGAGTTGTAAACGGCTTTCATTTATTTTATCATCTCGCTCACAGTTTGTGTCTCTCTCAGATCATAAATCCACAGTAAAACCAATAAGCACCGGAATCCAACAAGGCTCAGTTCTATTCCCTTTACTTTTTTCACTCTACGTTGTGGGAACCATGGGGTCCCCTATATCCCTATCTAGGTCTAGCTTCGTGCAGGCCGTGGGAGTCGTACGATTCCCACGGCCTGCACGAATGGCGTGGGCCACCCGGATACAAGGAACCACGAGGCCGAATTCCCCGAAGGGGCCGGCTCTCCCTTGCCCATTTTGGGTGAATGCGCCTTCGGCACACCCTTGAGAGTTATAATGGACGCGACTGCTAGCGACCTCCCCGGGCGCGTCCATTCTCCGAGGCTACATAAGCTGGCCCCGAAGGAGGGCCAGGGGCTCTCGTCGGCGGAAGCCCTGGCTCTACGGAGCTCGGTTTTTCTTTGTGGGCTTCCGACTTTCCGTGAATCTGTCTATTGCGGCAGCGCGGGAAACCGACCGGGTGATACTTTTCTTGTCTAAGAGCGAAGCGTGTTGGCATCTGAGTCAATAAACACGTCGAAAACAGACTCACAGTGTTGGTGTTGTCTCTCGTCCACCGGTGCCCCAAAAAGCAGTCAATGGACGGACCCGGCCGTAGCCGCGCAAAGAGCGGACTACGGTGTGGGTATTTACCTCAATGAGGACCAAGGGGGTTAATTCTAAATTCCCACAACGTTAACGACTTGCCACACATGTCCTTGCACTCAGATATAATAATGTACGCCGATGATACTGTTTTAATCTACTCAGACACGTCATTACAAATCTTGCAGAACACTATCAACCAAGAACTAGCAGTTCTCCATGAGTGGTTCATTTCCAAAAAAATTGACATTGAAGTACATTGTTTTTCGTTCCATTAGAAAAGATGATAACACCAGCTGCTTTAATATTTATATTGGGAACTCGCAGCTAGAAGAAGTCAGTTCATTTAATTATCTGGGAGTTACATTAGGCTCTCATCTCCATTGACATGCGCACATTGAAAAGACTTGTAAAAAATTAACCAAGGCTTGTTTTGCCTTATTGAAGGCAAGACAATGTTTTAATACCCCCATATTGAAACTTGTATATTTTTCTATATTTCATACTCACTTAACATAATATATTGTGGCCTGGGAATTAACGTATGATACTTACCTTCTGCCAATAATTAAATTACAAAAGCGAGCTGTTAGGATTTTAACGTACTCTTCCTACTTTCAACCATCCCGTATACTGTTCGATCAACTCTGCATCCTTTAATTTGAAGAAATTAAATGGTACAAAATTGCTTGTGTAATAAATCCCCGCGATCACAAGAACATGTAACACCGGTAACACGCCCTTGCAACGTTCTGGATAGGAAACAATAAAAAGCAAAATCGCACAGGTTTGTTCTTCCTCTCACTGCTCAATCTTTGTTTTCACTGTAGGTAATATTCACTGGCAGCCATAGCTATGGGCGCGACTGCTGAGCGCGTGCTGACGGCGAGTTTCCACAGTTCTTCTGCAACGGGCATTCCGCACCATCAAGATTGCCGGTCTTAGCAGCCTATTATTGTGAGCTCGTTCTGAGCATGCGCTCTAAACACCGCCCTCAAATATGGCGTCCAGCGAATACCTCCTATTAGCCCCGTGCGCGACCGAAAGCGTCGCTGTGGTCGGCCTTCCACGATTGGCCGAACGCTGACTATGACGTCGGAAAGGGGATTTATCATCGACGGAAATAAGAGGAATGAAAGAACTTTAATTTTGACGGTGTTGGCAGTGTTCCTTTGAGAGCGCAATGATTTCAAGCTTCCACCATGCTAACAACAAACACCATCGAACTTGTTGTTTGCAAGGTAATGACGTCACAAGGGGGAACCACAGGAGGGCGCCACCAAAACATCTCGCCGCTAATACTTCGTCTTACCCACGGTGTATTTCTTACACCATGGTCTTACCTTAGTATGGACTATTGTTAGCCGCGCATGCTAAAAGCGCGAGCTAGTGGCTTTAGTTGAAGCCTTGGCGGGCGGTTGCACGAGCGCTCGTGCAGCCAGTGCTCCAGCCAGGCGCCAATACTTCGTCTCACCTTAGCATGGACTATTGTTAGCCGCGCATGCTAAAAGCACGAGCTATAGTTGCTTCGGATCAAGCCTCGGCGGTTGCACGGGCGCTCGTGCAGCGAGTGCTCCAGTCAAGGCAGTCAAGGCTGGCCGCTCACGCTTGCACAGTCTTCGCAGTTAGTCCATGCTAAGGTGAGACGAAGTATTGGCGACGTGCGCGATCGAAAGCGTCGCGGTGGTCGGCCTTCCACGACTGGCTGAATGCTGACTATGACGTCAGGAAAGGAGTTCTCATGGACGGTGATAAGTTGAACGTGAGGACTTCAATTTTGACGGTGTTGACAGTGTTGGTTCAAGAACGCTATGATTTAAAGCTTCCGCCATGCTAATTACAAACACCATCGAACTTGTTGTTCGCAAGGTAATGACGTCACGAAAGGTAACCATACGAGGGCGCCACCGAAACATCTCGCTGCTAATAGCCAGGATTTTGTTTGGGGGGGGGGGGGGGGGCGCCCATGACAAACTGCTGTATGAGGGGGAGGAGGGAGAGGAGGCCCCGGAAAAATGGAAGATTTCGGGGGGGGGGGGGCGGGCCCCATGCCCCCCCCCCCCTGGCTACGTGCCTGGCTTCAGTCAAGGCAGTCGAGCTCGCTACCCGCTTGTGCATGAACAGCCTTCGCAGTCATTCCATGCTAAGGTGAGGCGAAGTATATAGGTAGTCCAAAAACGACCGAATAATGAATTTACACTAAAGGAGCCAATCGCGCTAAATTACAACAAATCATGAAACCACTTCAATAAAACAAAATGCCGATTGCTTGTCGCGTCCCGCAAAGGAACTGAGGCGACAGCCGAGTCGCTGCTGCAGAGATACACACAGTCATTCTCCACCATCAACCAGAAATTTTCAAAGGCTTACAGATTATGTTACCACGCGACATCACAATTTCCCTATTCACTTTAGCGAGGAAATTTCCCCACTAAATTAAGCGAAACCTCATCAACATGGAGTTTTAGTAGTTTTTTTACGCTGTCCCGCAATGCTCTCCGCAAACCGTAACGAGATCCGAAACTCTGCAGACAAAGCTAGCGGCGCGCATGCGCGGTAGCGGCGTCTCCGTTGCGGCAAGTGTGGCGGAGGAAGAAAATGGTCCTATGACTGGTTCACACTGCCTCATTTTCTTACGTCGAGCTACGTCACGAAATATTCCGTTGAAGTCACCGGGACCTCTGTGCTTCATATTAAGCGAGGCTACCAGTTCAAGGAGAAAGCATGACACGCGGCATTCGAGACACGAATGTTTCGGTGACTTATACGTAACGTAACCTAACGTAAGAAAATGGGGCAGTGTGAACCAGCCTTTACTCTTTATGTACGACTGTGGTCGTAAAATAATTAAGTTATATTTATCAGTTAAGTAAAATTGCCTATAGTGTTCATTTGCAACAATGGATAAAAACGACCGAAATGAATACCGTCAAATTACGAATGGAGGTTCACTTTTTATGATTATAATGCAATTAAATGCAAAGTTGCGAGGGAGCTGGACAAGAAAGCCGAAAATAATCCCTGGAGAAGGGGAACAAGAGGGTCAAAGGACAAACACAAATTTCCAAACACAGCTGGGTGACTGGTGCGCTACTGTATGGTAAATAGATAAGGAGAAAAAATGATGCCGAAACTGCTGCTGTCGCTACGCCGATTCTCGACTAAATTTGTAAACATTTAGCGTGAGGGTTTCGACTCAGCGAAAGATGGGAATTCCAACCTCGCAACGGCCCTCATACTGTTGTGTTCGGAGAGCCAGTCTGTTCTCCAGGGCGTCGGCTGTCTCGGACGCTTCCGCCACAGCTTCCCTCGATTGCCGCCTACGGTCCGCGTACTGTCGTCTTCGAAGAGCCAATCTTTTCTGCCGGGTGTCGGCGGTTTCGCGCAAACGGCGTCGTCCCTGCGTCTCGATTTTACGTTGTCGCGTACGTTGTGATACCGCAAGGGCCGCTCGATCCCCCCTCCTCTCCCACCCCCGCGGCGCGTCATTGGGCGCGTTAAGTCGGCGCTCCTTTACTCCTACTCCGACGCTCCAAGTTTCACACTCCGAGCGCAGGAACTAAGCGACGCAGAGCGTACAAGAGCGCGACACACCGAGGGTGCGTTCCAAACCTACTCGAATTTATCCGAGTTACTTTGGCGGATTATGTCACGTGACAACAAAAATAGAGAAACGCTGGACGCGGGTAGGTTTTCGATAACCACCTTTACCCTAGAGTTAGGTCGAATAAGTTTAGGAACACGGCCAGAAACTATCGACGAGCCACACGAGCTCCTTCCGACCGTGGATACGGGTGGCAGAAACCGAAAATATTTCGAAGATAAATAATTAGGCCCGTGTGGAGCGGCAAGCGGCAGAGTCTAAAGCAAAATAGACGGCGACTTTACAAAGTTTCTACGAACGTTCTAATATTCCTGAAAGGGTTGAAGACTCGCTTCGTGCACATATGCGGAAGGCTACCTTGGCCGATCTATTTATTGACCATGCATGTTGTTCCGACTTAAATTAAAGACAACATTCTTGAACCCGCTCGTCGGCGGAGGAAACCCTCAAATTTCTCAGAGATTCCGTGGTTCCGTCGGTTCCGTCTCGCAGCGAGACGGAAGCTACGCCGATACCGGCACACCGTCGTTCGATAGCACGTCAATTTGTTTTTAGGCGGAATGCATGAACAAACCTTTCCCGCAACGCAAACTGGTGTTTCGGCTTTCCAATTTAAGTATCTTTATTCGCTGCGGCTGGGCTAAGCATTCTAAGCAGGGCAGCGACCTGACTGTCTTTTCATCACAACTTTTCTGTCGCCAAGCTATCGGCATGCTCGTTCGATAGATCAATTCGTTTTCAGGCAAGACGCACGAACAAACCTTTTCCTCAGCGCTCACTGGTGTTTCAGCTTTCAAATCGAAGTATCCTTATTCGCTGGGCTAAGCACTATAAAAGGGACAGAGCGGTCCGAATGTCTCCTCATCTCGACAACTTTTCTGTCACTGCGCTATGGGCGCGCTACCGTTTGATAGATGAATTTATTTTTCAAGCCAGATTCACGAACAAACCTTTTTCGGAACGCTAATTGCTGTCTTAGCTTTCAAATCAAATCGTTTTCACCTGCTGGATTAAGCACTAATCAACTGAAAAGGGGCCGCGGTCCGGCTATGCCTCTCATCTCTCAACAGCAGCGCAGCCATCTCGTTTGTTTACGTGACGTCACGGAGCGCGAAGAAGTCACTTGCGCTCTGAGAAATTCTCGGTGCACGAAGACCGCGCTCAAGTGTCAGTCTCCGGTGGCACTCCATTCCGTTTTGTGAAAGGAGTGCCAAACTCTCGCGCTCCGGAGCACGAACTGAACGCGTCCATTGAAAGCGGGCCAAAAGTATCTTTCCCTTAACAGTGAAAGTGGACGAACGCGGAGCTAAAGAGCACGGCGGGAACCGCGCATCGGCCTCATCAAACCAGTCCAGTCCAGTCCAAGCAACGACCATCCAAAACAAAAGGCGGCTGCATGCACCAGGGCAATAAATGCTAACACATTTAAAATGAGGTGGGCGATCTTTTGGGGTGTGGTTCGTTCGACATTTTACGCTAAGCGCGAAAAGGTGACAGGCTCAGTTCACGTTCTCACCGCAACATTTCCGACCCCACGAGACACGATGTCTCGATACGTTAGCAATAAAACGCGTTCTCCACCGCCACGCCGCAGAGAAGTTGTTCGACCTGTGCGGCACGCCAGGGATCGACATGGACCCCACTGGTAAGAACTCGGCCATCCGGCTGGTGGCCGACCAGCCCCGCAAACGCATCCGAAGCAAGTGCACCTTCAACGTGACGGCCAACAATTCGGACGGAGTGGTCATCTCCCTCAAGACGAACAAGCTGCGCACCGCCAAGATCGTCGAGGACATATGCATCGACTACATCGAAGTGAGTCAACAACTTTGAATAGTCAAAGCGACAGCCTCCTTCCATCCACGTAGCGTCACCGGACTCGCGTTGCGCGCCGGGCGTCCTTCGACGCATTGATTGAACACGAGTGGAACGCTGACACAGCACTCGTGTTCAATCTGTGCATGCGTTCAATCCAGACTTGTGCCTATCTCAAATACTCCACTCAAGATACTGTATTTAAATTACTTTTGGAAGCACTTTGGTACCTCGCAGATACATTTGATTGTGAGTATTTGCTACTCTATCTTAATTATATTTCTCAGTATCTTGTACTCATTATCTCAAATACATTTTTAAATCTTTGCAAAAAAAAAAAAAATCGTCGCAGGAATCTTTTTACGGGAATAATAATCCGCACACCCCAGTGCAAAGTTGAACCGATCGTTATCTTGTAGTGGAAACGACCCTACAATGAACAGGAGACAAGCGCAGAACCAAAGACGCAGACTCAAAAAGCCAACGAAACAACAAATAGAAATAAATAAAAATATGATATAAAAAGACACAGCATTTTGGGGATTTTATTTATGTTTGACCCTGCTACGGAAAGAACCGCGATAGCCCGACCCTTTCATGGTCATGGTGATTGCAACAAGACTGGAAACAAGGTACGAGCAAGGTGAGCTGTCAAAATGCAAACAATGAGTCCCCCAAAGTTGTACGCCTTTTTAAAGGGGTTCCTGGAGCTTAGTATGAAGAATACAATAATCGACAACTGCGAGAAAGGCAGTAGTGTTTCTTCGTGTCCAGCTGTGCCTTTCGGCAAGTGCCATGCCTATTATATGTCAGTCCTCTTTGTTATTCAGTCATTCTTTTCCGCATAATATAGCATAACATTTGATCAAGGTCACTCCCGAGTAACTCTTTGCGCTTAGCAAAACACTGTGTCCAAGGTGTTCATTATAAAACCACCAAAAGATGTGATTATCAGCCAAGTGACCATAGGTAGAGAGTTTTCTCTTTTTGCTCATTTGTCTAAAACTATATTGTAACATGCACCAGTGATGTCTACTTTTTGTGGGCTGCATAAAATAGCGATGCAATTGTATTTTGTTTGCTTCTGTTACATGCAAATGAAGCATTCTAGTATCACTGAGGTAATGCGGAAGTATCTTTAGAAGTAATTGAATCACATTTCGAAGTATTTGTACTCTACTCAAGTTATTTTGCGGGGAAAGTAACTTCAGTAGTACTCTAAATACTTTTTGAAGCAGGTATTGAGTAATTTAACTTAAATACTTTTGTCGAGTATTTTGTCCAACACTGGACTTTGATCTCACTGTGATAAAGTAAGCTTTAATTATTCGATGTAGTGCTGGGTTAGGCCATACGGTGATGTTTGTGTTTCTGTCGTCTGCATGAGATAGCTTAGTATGTTTGTTCGGCTCAACAACTGCAGAGTTCGTACGGATTTCAAAGGAAAAAATATCAAGGGTGTTCAAGGACTTTTAAGGGCCCGTAAAGCTATTTTCAAGGACTCCTTTAAAAACTCTATGTAGTAAATTTATAATGTATCATTATTGTTTAAATACACTGCGAAATGTTTTATTGCACCATACCAAGGAAAAGGCGCATTTGCCAAAGTGGTGCTAGTAAAGGGCTCAGTAGAGCTGCTGCAGCTTTTCCTTGATTTCCTGGTTGATGTTTAGAAGCCCTTGCATCTTGGTTTTCGCCGTTTTCCTTTGGTTGTTCGACTTGACAATGTGGGTGTTGTCACCTGCTGCCTCTGCTTTCTCAGCGAAGTGATTGGCTGAAGCCGTCAGATCAGCGACCATTGTGGCCAGGCGCTTAACGACCATCCGCTATATGTATCGAAATGTGCCATATAAGAAAAGTTCCGCGTTGGAATTCCAAAATGTATGTTAACATTGACATAAAAATAAATATTATATTTTATTATTGTAACAAAAAGTAATTATTGCAAAAGAAAAAGACATATCATGGTGAAATTTAAGGATCTTCAAGCACTGCTAAAAATTCAAGGATTTCAAGGTCTGGAAAATGCCGTTTTTAAATTCGATTGGTTTGAAGATTTTTCAAGGACCCATGCGAACCCTGACCTGTCTGATAATTCAGAGGGACGGGATAAATGGTACAGTCTCACACAATATGAAAGACCCATCTGCCGAGGCCGTTTATGCGGCAGTGCTACTAAGCCCCCGTTAGCCATAGGTACTTTATTTTCAGAGAGAGAGAGAGAGAGAGAATAGAACAGAGGTTAATCTATTTCCTCACCCTAAACAATATGGGTCTGACCAAAACAAACCTTGCACAGTCATCTGGAACTTCCGCGTCAAATCGGTCTTCATATTGTTGGAAACTGCACATATGTTTGAAATGGGGGGGGGGGGGGGGGGGGGGGGTTGGAAACGGTAGGCACTTAGACGATAAACGAGGCAAGCCTCGGAGGGAACATTGATTCGGTGGTTCGCGGGTCAAACGAAGAAATGATTGAATCAAAGAGAATGGAAGTTTTAGAGCACAACAGACATCGTTAGCCGTCCTTCGCGCAGTCTTGTCGGCATCTATACCTTGTTTCAGCTTAGGTCCGGACGCAGCCGATGCTACAGGCGCGAGCTCCACCGATGCTAAAGGCCGATGCTACAGGCGCGAGCTTCCACACTAAAAAAAAAAAAAAAATGGAGAAAAAGGTAGCAACGGCGTGTTTGTT
The DNA here is from genome assembly GCA_013358835.2 of Ixodes persulcatus. Classification (NCBI taxonomy): domain Eukaryota; kingdom Metazoa; phylum Arthropoda; class Arachnida; order Ixodida; family Ixodidae; genus Ixodes; species Ixodes persulcatus. Next base: position 1,235,869 of record JABSTQ010011417.1, read on the forward strand.
TCCCTTCTACTGACGCACCCAAGAGCAGACACGAAAAAAAAGGGAGGAACGAGACGTTTTTTTCCTTCTCCGGGCAGAAAAAAAGAAAGGTACCGCTTTCCCGCCTTATCTTCTTTCGGTTTCGTTTTTTCAAGCACGTCGCGCGCGTTGTTTAATAAATGTTGTTGAATTGATTGAGCTTCAGCGGCAGCGAAGGCCGCCTGAAATTCCGTCTCCCAGTCCGAACGTGCAGAACATTTCGGTAGCAATGACGTTTTGCTCGTTTTGTCAAACGAGCAAACGAAGTTGCTAGAAACAGCGAAGTTCCGGAGCAGTGTCAGCAGCGCTATACGTACACTGGGCTAAGATGGCCCAGTGTACGTAGCGCTGGGCCATCTTATCCATGTCATGGTTGTGGGTGCAAACCTATCTTCAGTAAGACTGGTATCATTGGCAATGGAAGGGACAGAGTTAACAGAGAAATTTTAGAGGCGCATGCAATTATCAAAGCAGGCGCCAACTGCGTAAGGCAAACGTCACTGGGCTTAAGTAGTAAAGAGATTGTTTTTTTGGACACGTGGTGAATGTATCATGTGACGTGGGCGGGGTTTGCTGTTGTCTTTCGTTTTGTTTTCATGTGATTAAAGTTCAGTTGAGAGTCAGCGCTTGTCCTGTATGCACTTCAGTGTTGGACAAAATACGTCGATAAACGTATTTAAGTTAAGTTACTAAACTACCTGCTTCATAAAGTATTTAAAATACTACTCAAGTTACTTTCACATGTAAAGTATCTTGAGTAGAGTACAAATACTTAGAAATGTATTTCAGTTACTTTTGAAGATACTTCCGCATTGCTTAATTTGTATCGATGTCATTGACAACGACAATTACGCAGCTACGCAAATCTGGGTTACCAGAATGGTTTATTAGCACGCAACAACACAAAACGGGAAAAAAAGTATCGTAGGGCTATTTTATGCAGTCCGACTGTAAGGAGCAGGATATTGTCACGAATGATAAATGATGAGGCGGCGAATGACCGAAGAAACTAAAAGTTTAATGGGGTGAACTTGTTCCCAAAACAAAACAGACAAAGGCTAGCGTCGCAGGACGTCGATGTCAGGCGAAACAGCAGGATCGACCGCTGGGGCGAGGCAGACTCCGGACGGCCAATCGGAGCACCTTTTGTACCCACGTGGGTTTCCGGAACATTCGGCGTAGAAAGTTCGGCGCGTAGAACATTCGTAACTCGATCAGATGACAAAATTCTCAAACTTACCAGAATGTCAAGTTGAAGGAATAAATAAAAGAGAAGTCCGCTTCCTAGTATCGAACCCGGAGCCTCCGGGCGAGAGCCTCCGGCAAGAGCCTCCGGGCGAGAGCCTCCGGCGAGAGCCAAGCGCGGTAACCATCCGCCAACGCGCTCGCTGGGCAACGCGCGTGGCAATATCACTGATAGATGTTACAAAACATTTCTGGGACAACAAGAAAGAGGTCGCTTTAGCTATTGGGGAGGAGATCAGACCGTGGCGCCCAAGCGGGTTAACTTTAGAACTAGATGGATGGGGACAAAAAAATACAATGGCTCAGCGCTCGGCTTGACTTAACCCAAACGCGGCGTCAGCGTTCGGCTGGAGTTCGTGTTCTCCGGTGAGGGGGAGGAGGGGCTCTTTTGTTACCACTGGGGCCTGCATGAACAATGCAGCATGCACCGGGCCCAGCTCAGCACAAAAGCCCAAGTGGGTCAGTTCGCATCCTCTGTCGACTGCTTTCGGGGGAGATCCGGCACTTAACGTCACTTCCCTAATTGTTGGTATTTTTTCATTACATTTTGCCCGCGCTCGATTAAAAAAGATGACACGAACATACCACAAGGCCTGAGGGCATGTGGACAGGCCCTGGTTTTGGGTAAACACCGAGGTTGGTGGTGACAAACGGGTCAGAGCGCTTCGCCAATAGTGACATCGCTGATATCAGGATCCGGCCAATTCGTCGAAAGCCGACTCGTCGACGGCCAACTCGTCGACGGCCCATTCGTCGAAGAGGGCAATTCGTATAGGGCAATTCGTCAAAGGGCAACTTGTCGAAAGGGAAAATTGGTCGAAGGGCGATTCGTCGAATGGGTTGAATACGGTCCCAGAGGTAAGTTCGTGGTTCCTTTTTATCTTTTGACTTAAATTTTTATTTGTGTTGGACTAGGGTCAGCGCCTTAGTTAAAGGGAAGATGGGGCGGTTCTGCATTTGAGAAAAACAATTGAATTGCGTTCATGTGGCCTTTAGAACAACAGATATCACAATTATGTTTCAATGCGACGCGCCGGAGAGCCATAAGAGCAATTTCAAAATAGGCTTAAGCCCCGCCTCCCTAGCCTTGGGCAGCCAAAAGATCTGTCGATGACATACGTACAGCGACTGACTTTCGCGTTTTCTCATGTTTAACAATACTTGCGCAGCAAATGGTTTGCGTATTCGGGTTCACGGGGTAAAAATACACTAGAATTCACGTCTAACTCATTTTTTTCAGAAGCTCCGTAGCTTCCCTTTAAGTTACAAGATTGAAAAAAAATTACAAGGCAAAGACAGGAGAGACCTTTAGACAAGTTGAAATGTGTCATCTCAGGATCGTCCCTTTGCTACCTTTTTTATTACGTATTTTGTAATGAGCCGCCGCAGACTGTCGCCGCGAATGGCGTGAATGGGTGGGCCAGGTGGGTCGCAATTTGTAATGAGCCGCCGCAAACTGTCGCCGCGAAGCGGCGTCAACTGATGGCCGGGTAGGCCGGGTAGGTTAACCCGCGCCCCAGTGATACATGAGCGACGTAGTGACCCTGCCCCACTGCACCGTGAAAGTGGCGAAGCGGCAAGTTGTTACCTTCGACAAGAAAGCAGACTGGAGTCAGTTTTTTAAGGAAGCGCCAATAGACCCTT